>OX333080.1:30816027-32111189 GCA_946863875.1 Alloplasta piceator
TAAAAAACACAAATTATACTCTCTTTCTCTCTCTATCTCGTCATTCGTATTAGTTTTCGTTTTAACCGAGCGCTCGTTTGTTCAGCTAAAAATTGCCACCGGAGTCGTTTTATTTTCCAACAATTTAGTTGGCACATTATCGTGTCGACATTGAAAATAGATTAAACGTTTAATAGAAAAATTTTCCAACATGGAAAATGTGGTGGTACCAGTATTTAAAAAAAAAAAAAAAAAGGAGTAAAGATTTAAAATTCAAATTAAAAAAAACTTTTCCCCAACGGAATAGATGCGAGCAAATTGCACTGAAAATCATATCCATACAGTTAAGAAAAAAAAAAAGAAAAAAAAAATCACGCGCCAAAATTTCAAATCCAAAATTGATAAAAAAATTTCACCCAACAAAATAAGGGATATGAGACAATTGCACTAAAAATTATATCCATACTGTACTTGAGAAATGAAATTTAAAAAAAAAATTTCAACATTTGGTAGGGTAAATACAAGAGTAAAATGCTAGTAAAATGCTTCGACAAATCCTTCTTTTGTTGAAAAATAGCGATGTTGTCGCTTTGAAAATTTTCATCCCTCGGGTGTCCATTGATGCATGCAATCTGAATATGTATCGAGATTCACTGTCTCGTGAAAAATCATATGCACACGGCCCAGGGAAAGTCACATGACTGCATTCATGATGTTATTGAATAGATATGAGCCGAAGCAAAGATTGCCCGGAGAGAAAGAGGCTCTATATTTTTTAGGTCCATCAACATCCTCAATTTTTTAGCCCAACATTAAAAAAATCTCGATCATGCAAATCCCTCATAATTTATCATAAAACAATTTTTTTCATTTTCGAGAATGTGTCGCGAGCAAAAATTGAAAAAGTCGAGAACATTTTTTATCAAAACTTTTGTTAATTTTTTTGCGGTAACTCATACTGATCATATCGGAAAACATCTTATACAAAAGTTGTACATTTTTGTACATACAAAACGATGCTACGATAAAAAATATATATTTCCTCAGGAAAAGAAAGTTGACCTTGATATGACCTTGAAATCGAGAACTCAAGAAAAAAGCACGATAGCCACTCGATTCTTTGTTCAAATCCATTCGATAAGTGTCTCAAGGGATTTTTTGATTTGCCGCGTAGATACCGAGTTATTTTGGGTTTTAGATAAGTTTGATAGGGGGACACCCGGTACATTGTGATATCACATTTTCATTAGAGGATAATTCTACATTTTTAAGGTCCATCAGCATCCTTCATTTTTTACCCAAGAAAATCTCGATCATGCAAATCTCCTCAGAATTTATCATAAA
Source organism: Alloplasta piceator (assembly GCA_946863875.1). Taxonomy (NCBI): domain Eukaryota; kingdom Metazoa; phylum Arthropoda; class Insecta; order Hymenoptera; family Ichneumonidae; genus Alloplasta; species Alloplasta piceator. Next base: position 30,817,351 of record OX333080.1, read on the forward strand.
ACAATTTTTTTCATTTTCGAGAATGTGTCGCGAAGTTAAAATTGAAAAAGTCGTGCAAATTTTTGTATCAAAACTTTTGTTAATTTTTTTGCGGTAACTCATTCTGATCAAATCGGAAAACATCTTATACAAAAGTTGTACATTTTTGTACGTACAAAACGATGCCGCAATAAAAAATATAGATTTTCTCAGGAAAAAAAAGTTGACCTTGATATAACCTTGAAATCGAAAACTCAATAAAAAAGCACGATAGCCAGTCGATTCTTCATCCAAATCGATTCGATACGTGTCTTCGGATTTTTTGATTGGCCGCGTAGATACCGAGTTATTTTGGTTTTTGTATAAGTTTGATGAAGGGCCACCCGGTATATCCTGGCATCGAATTTTCGTTATCGAATAATTCATCGATTTTCGCAAAGAGTCAAACGTGCCAAAAAACATTTCACATTTATCTCGGCTAATTCACGAAATCTTTGGTCTCTGTCTCATCTTTTTGCCGCAATTTTGAGGTTATATTGTCGAGAATAATTTGAGAATTTTCGGTAACAAAGGGAAGCTCGGAAAAGTGTGGCGATTGCCAGAGAGAGGTTAGGAACGAGGGTGGGAAAAGCCTTTTGCGGGGAGAGTGAAATACATTTCCGTACATTTAATAATCCTTAACCCGTTAGCGTCTTATCTTGTAGCTACCGGAATTTGCTGGCACAAAATCGTCGTGACAAAAATGGGGTTGAAACATGAATAAAGCGACTCCGCGGAAAATGGGGTGAAACAACCCTCATCCCTTAATTCCAGCATGAAAATGGTTAATTTACAGTGCTAACAAACGGTTTTTGCAAAGTTCGTCGCGATTCAGAGAAACATGGTTCGACAACAATGGCGTCGTTCGCCGCCATTTTGTTTTCCTGATTGCAGCCTCTTTCGAGGTTAGGACGGACGCTACTTTTCCTTAAGAGTTTGTGTCAACAATAATAACGAATTTTGCAAATTTTGAATTGATGAGGATCTTTTGAAAATGGCTTCCGGAGTTTTGACGCTCACGAGGAAATTTTTCAACGCTAAATTCGAACAATCAAACCGTGATTATATGTACATTCTCGCTGATACTGAATGGCCTCTAATTCAGGACGAATAATCGAGCATTTAAGAAAAAAATATATATATATTTCTGAGACCTCCGTAGAGCCAATTTTAAATTCCATTACATGGCGACGGAGTCTCTCTCGTTTGCATCCACTTTACCAACGTTCGCGTTCTTGGACCTTCCAAATGCCGTCGAATACACAATCTCATTATAAATCACCAATTCACATTTCTTTCCTCACAGAGACTCGACGGGAAATTTCATTGCTTGTCAGTTTTAGATTTTTTTTTCAAGAAAATGGAATTCACAATTTTGAGGTTATCTTATTTTGATTTTTGTTTCCTCAGACTTCGAAAGAATTTTGAGAAATTTTTTGCATCGGAGATTCGAAAAAAGAAGCATTTTCCAATTTGATATGAACGTACTTCGTTAATTTTTCAGTTTGGTTAATTCCGATAACATAATTTTTGGAGAAATGAGAGCACTTTGAAAATCATCGCAAAAAATGGACAGGGGCATGCCCTAAAAAATTTGCAAAAATCGATTATCAAACTTTAAAAATCTGCGAAAAATTAAAAAATTATCCGAATTGGATGAACCAACCGGCATTTTGAAGCTTCAACGATCCCGAAAAAAATGAGTTCAAGTCGAAACCGGAATTTCATCTAAAAAAAAAAGCTACAGATATTTTAGTGAACAGATCTAGTTTTGGCCAAAATGCGAAAAAAAAATTTCAATGTTTTTCCTTTTAAACCTTATAGTATTTTTTACCCCTGAACCCGAACAAATAGTTGTTCCAAAAAATCAAAATTTCTTAGAAATTTCATCATAAACCTTTTTCGTTCAATTTTTGCCCAATTTTCAAACATCTGAAAATCGCGAAATTTCAAGTGCTCATAACTTTACTTCAGATTGGCCGATTCTAAAATTTCAGGTAGAACCACCTCTTAAAAAAAGTCACATCAAACGAAACACCGGGTATCGAAAAGGATTCTGCGCGGGGCAACTTTGTCCCCCACGCGAGTTTATCGTAGTGAGCGAGTCGAGGTACAAATTTGTCCCCTATATTAACCGGCACCTCTATTCTAACCACTTCTAATAGCTCTAAAATAGTGACAATAGTGGTCGAATTTCGAAAATAGTGAGATAAGTGAGACGAATGTGAAATAGTGAAAAATAGTGACAATAGTGACTCTGGCAACCCTGTGTAACGGTTATAGAAAAAGTTACATAACCTCTAGTACGTATGAGTGGGAAATAATAACCAACATGTAAGTTACATGTAATATCTGGTAAAGATTACTCCTTACATTCGGTTACATTACAGTTATCTTATGCAACGAATCGGCAACATAACTGAAATGTAATGATCACATAAAATGTTACATAACCTGTAGTACTTAAGAATGGGAAATAATAACTAACATGTAAGTTACATATAATATCTGGTTAAGTCGTTACATTCAGTTACATTACGGTTACATTATGCAACGAACCAGCAAGGTAACTGAAATGTAACGGTTACATAAAATGTTACATAACCTGTAGTACTTATAAGTGGGAAATAATAACTAACATGTAAGTTACATGTAATATCTTGTCAACATAAAATGATACATCACCCGTAGTACTTATGAGTGGGAAATAATAACTAACATGTAAGTTACATGTAATATATATCGGGTTAACATTACTGTTTACATTTGGTCACATTACCGTTACATTATGCAAAGAACCAGCAATTTAACTGAAATGTAACGGTTACATAAAATGTCACATAACCTATTATAAGTGAGAAATAATAACTAACATGTAAGTTACATGTAATATATATCTGGTTAACATTATACTGTTTACATTTGGTCACATTACAGTTACATTATGCAAAGAACCAGCAATTTAACTGAAATGTAACGGTTACATAAAATGTCACATAACCTATTATAAGTGAGAAATAATAACTAACATGTAAGTTACATGTAATATATATCTGGTTAACATTATACTGTTTACATTTGGTCACATTACAGTTACATTATGCAACGAACCAGCAACATAACTGAAATGTAATGGACACATAAGATGTTACATAACCTGTAGTACTTATAAGTGAGAAATAATAACTAACATGTAAGTTACATGTAATATATATCTTGTTAACATTATACTGTTTACATTTGGTCACATTACAGTTACATTATGCAAAGAACCAGCAATTTAACTGAAATGTAACGGTTACATAAAATGTCACATAACCTATTATAAGTGAGAAATAATAACTAACATGTAAGTTACATGTAATATATATCTGGTTAACATTATACTGTTTACATTTGGTCACATTACAGTTACATTATGCAAAGAACCAGCAATTTAACTGAAATGTAACGGTTACATAAAATGTTACATAACCTGTAGTACTTATAAGTGAGAAATAATAACTAACATGTAAGTTACATGTAATATATATCTGGTTAACACTATATTGTTTACAGTTGGTCACATTACAGTTACATTATGCAAAGAACCAGCAATTTAACTGAAATGTAACGGTTACATAAAATGTTACATAACCTGTAGTACTTATAAGTGAGAAATAATAACTAACATGTAAGTTACATGTAATATATATCTGGTTAACATTATACTGTTTACATTTGGTCACATTACAGTTACATTATGCAACGAACCAGCAACATAACTGAAATGTAATGGACACATAAGATGTTACATAACCTGTAGTACTTATAAGTGAGAAATAATAACTAACATGTAAGTTACATGTAATATATATCTTGTTAACATTATACTGTTTACATTTGGTCACATTACAGTTACATTATGCAAAGAACCAGCAATTTAACTGAAATGTAACGGTTACATAAAATGTTACATAACCTAACTGTAATACTTATGAGTGGGAAATAATAAGTAACATGTAAGTTACATGTAATATCTGGTTAACTCGTTACATTCGGTTACATTCGATTACATCGCCGTTACATTGCCGGCACAGAACTGTGTTCACTGGCTCTGGATGTATCTTGAAATCGCAAATACCGAATATATAATCATCGTGCGTTATTACGGCAAAGTGTTTTGTTGCTCGACAAGCCGCGAAGAGGGCGGATGTCGCTCGGGGGCCAAAGTTAAATTAAATCAGTACGAAGGCAGCTATAATATTGTAGTTTATCTTGGCGGTACATTAGCGCGATGAAATATAACCTTCAGCGTTGCACAAGCTCCAACAACTTAAAATCAAGATTCCCGGTGAAGTTTCGCCTCGCGCTTTACATGCATATACGTTTATCCCCCCCCCCCCTCTTCCTGCCAACTCGCGCGTGAAAATACTAATTATTATACCGATTATTAATATGAAAAGTTCAACGCCGAGACGACGTAGACGACGCGATATCCCGAGCCTTGAAATTCTTGTTAACGCCCACGACTCGGCTCGAGAGTTGAACCAAGAAAAGATAGAGCGAGTATCCAAACTTGAATTCACCTGGATTATTATACTTGGGTTATCATCTCGCTTCGTATAACATCCTTCGCAAAATTTTAGTGCTTTTGAAAATTAAACAATTTGTTTTTACGAATTCGTCGTTTATCGTGAAAAAAAATGTCGAATATCGAAATATCCACATCTATACCTGCTGCAACTCTACTTAATATTATTTTAATTACTTATGATTATTTTAAATTTTTATTAATTATTAAACATTTTTATTTGTACTTTTTTTAAATTTTTTACATTTATAATTGTTTTTAGTAGAGTAGCAACCGGTAGAGGTGTAAACATGCCAAACTGCCAATAAACATTTCTACCAAAATCCATCAAAACTGCTACATTTTCAGTTATAAGTTAAATTTTATATGTTTGATTTTATAAATTTATAACTCTACCGATTGAAACTCTACTGACAGATTTAGAAATTTATAACTCTACCGATTAAAACTCTACTGAGAGATTTAGAAATTTATAACTCTACCGATTAAAACTTTACTTACCGATTTAGAAATTTATAACTCTACCGATAAAAACTCTACCGACCGATTTAGAAATTTATAACTCTACCGATTAAAACTCTACCGACCGATTTAGAAATTTATAACTCTACCGATTAAAACTCTACCGACCGATTTAGAAATTTATAACTCTACCGATAAAAACTCTACTGACCGATTTAGAAATTTATAACTCTACCGATTAAAACTACGGACCGATTTAGAAATTTATAACTCTACCGATTAAAACTCTACCGACCGTTTTAGAAATTTATAACTCTACCGATTAAAACTCTACCGACCGATTTAGAAATTTATAACTCTACCGATTAAAACTCTACCGACCGTTTTAGAAATTTATAACTCTACCGATTAAAACTCTACCGACCGATTTAGAAATTTATAACTCTACCGATTAAAACTCTACCGACCGATTTAGAAATTTATAACTCTACCGATTAAAACTCTACCGACCGTTTTAGAAATTTATAACTCTACCGATTAAAACTCTACCGACCGATTTAGAAATTTATAACTCTACCGATTAAAACTCTACCGACCGTTTTAGAAATTTATAACTCTACCGATTAAAACTCTACCGACCGATTAAGAAATTTATAACTCTACCGATTAAAACTCTACTGACCGATTTAGGAATTTATCGCTCTACCGATTAAAACTCTACCGACCGATTTAGAAATTTATAACTCTACCGATTAAAACTCTACCGACCGATTTAGAAATTTATAACTCTACCGATTAAAACTCTACTGACCGATTTAGGAATTTATGGCTCTACCGATTAAAACTCTACCGACCGATTTAGAAATTTATAACTCTACCGATTAAAACTCTACCGACCGATTTAGAAATTTATAACTCTACCGATTAAAACTCTACTGACCGATTTAGAAATTTGTAACTCTACCGATTAAAACTCTACTGACCGATTTAGAAATTTATAACTCTACCGATTAAAACTCTACCGACCGATTTAGAAATTTATAACTCTACCGATTAAAACTCTACTGACCGATTTAGAAATTTGTAACTCTACCGATTAAAACTCTACTGACCGATTTAGAAATTTGTAACTCTACCGATTAAAACTCTACCGACCGATTTAGAAATTTATAACTCTACCGATTAAAACTCTACCGACCGATTTAGAAATTTATAACTCTACCGATTAAAACTCTACTGACCGATTTAGGAATTTATAGCTCTACCGATTAAAACTCTACCGACCGATTTAGAAATTTATAACTCTACCGATAAAAACTCTACTGACCGATTTAGAAATTTATAACTCTACCGATTAAAACTCTACCGACCGATTTAGAAATTTATAACTCTACCGATTAAAACTCTACTGACCGTTTAGAAATTTATAACTCTACCGATTAAAACTCTACCGATTAAAACTCCACTAGCCGAAAACTCTACCATTTACAACTTTACAGGATTCCAAAACAAAAATTACCACGTAATTTACTACACAAGTCATTTATTATACATTTCTTATAAAATTGTGAATGAAGATTTCCCAAAAAAAAAAATGCCGGTCATCGTTGAGTGCGCCCGTTAAGCGAGGGTTGCTTTTTGCTTCATAAAAGCAACGCTCTCGACGATGCTTCCTCTCGAGAATTGCTCGTAACTGAAATATAATCAGTAATGTCAAACGTTGAAGACATATTTAGAAAAAAAAATTTAGTTCAAAATTAACAGTAAATAAACGTTTTCTCACATTCGACCATATTTTTCCTTTTCACCCTTCGAGAGGGATGGTTTTGTTGAATTAAGGGACGTGATGAGATCCCCTTGAGTTATCGGAATTCTCTCGATGCACGTATCCTGACCCTACGATAAAAAAGACCTTTTTTTTCATATAAATCACAGATTCTGCATATTAACTTATTTTGAGAAACAAATTTTTTTTTTCAAAAAATCCGGCAACATTTTTTTAGCATAAATCACTTAAAAAAATTTATTTTCTCTAATTCGTGTATTTCATATCGTTACGTATTTTTGTTTCTTTTTGAATAATGCTTTTGCGATATGGCAGATTTTTAAAAAATTACCTTCGCAATTATTTTTTTGTTTAAATTACCATTTTATGATACCATTTACTATTTATTTTATTTATTTTATTTATTTTATTTATTTTATTTATTTTATTTATTTTATTTATTTTATTTATTTTATTTATTTTATTTATTTTATTTATTTTATTTATTTTATTTATTTTATTTATTTTATTTATTTTATTTATTTTATTTATTTTATTTATTTTATTTATTTTATTTATTTTATTTATTTTATTTATTTTATTTATTTTGCTTACTCATTAATGATTATTAGATTAATTTTCCAATTGATAGTGATTTTTTATGGGATTATTACTAATATTACTAATAGTATTCCTAATATTAGATTATTACTAATATTAGTGTCACTAAAAAAAAAAATTATTTTTGGGGAGTGACGATTTATGAAAAATTATGAAGAATCTATAATACCAAGTGACTAACTACTCGTTTGCCTTTCAATCTTCACATGATTGCTCGACCCTCCGTTTCATCCGATTTAAGCATCATTATAACGCATAAGATAATAACCCCCTCGGCGCTCAGTGAAGCGTAGTTTGGGATCAAGTGAAGCGAGATGGGGTTGCTTAGCTCGGGCTAATAAAGCTCCCTACGTTTCCTCAGTTATGACACACATACATGTATGCTCATAAATACACACACACACACACCCATATTGAACGTACATAACCTCTCTATAATACAATCTACTGCTGTAAGATCACTGATGATAGTATCATAATTACGTTCCACCTGCTTCAGAAACTCGGGACGAGAATATGGCAGTATTTCTCGTATTATTATGCAAACAAAAAAATCTAAAATATGACAAAAATTTCTAATTGAAAAAAAAAATCGTGTCTGAAATATTTCAAAAATTCCCTAAAGTAATTTGTAATTTGTGAAAATTTCGATACTAATGACATTTTTAATTTGTCATTACTGGAAATGTCGATATACTAATTATATTTGTAATTTGTAATTTGTGCAAATTTCGATACTCTAATTACATTTGTAATTTGTCATTAGTGGAAATGTCGATACTAATTACATTTTTAATTTGTAATTAGTAAAATGTTCGATACTTATTACATTTGTAATTTACAATTAGTGAAAATTTCGATACCAATTACATTGGTAATTTGTGAAAATGTCGATACTTATAATTACATTTGTAATTTTGAATAGTGAAAATGTTGATACCAATTACATTCGTAATTTGTGATAACGTCGATAGTAATTACATTTGTAATTTGTATTTAGAAAAAATCGATACTAATTATATTTTTAATTCGTAATTAGAAAAATTTTTGTTACTAAATAGTTGGTAAATGCGTATCGTACATAACCTCACTATAATACAATCTATTGCTGTAAGATCACTGATGTTAGTATCGTAATTACATTCCACCTGCTTCAGAAACCCGGGACGAAAATATGGCGGTATTTCTCGTATTACTTTGCAAACAAAAAAACAAAAATATGACAAAAATTTATAATTAAAAAAAATAATCATGTCTCAAATATCTCAAAAATATCACAACCAAATATCAATATCAAATATCGCAGCCATTTTGCATTATCGAAAAATGGAAAAAAAAATTTAACATTTTTCATTTCGTTTTCAAGAGCATTGAAAAATTAAAAAAAAAAGCTAAAACATGAAAATCATAAAATAGTACGATATTTTATATCACGAGGTGCAATGTGGACGTTTTCACGTCCGCTTGCGGACGTAAAAGCGTCCATTATTGTACAGAGTGATATAATAGTACATTATATCAACTCGTGTGATTGCAACATTCGCCTTCGGCTCATGCTGCAAACTCACACTCGTCGAGCAAAAGTTTCTCGCACTAGTATCGTACGAAATTTTATTGCACGAGTGCGTAAAGTGCCCGCTTCTCGCACGCTTTGCTTCGCTGCGCGTGCGAGAAGTGGTCACTTTACGCACGGAGTGCAATAATAGTATATTCTGACACTTACAGATCGCGTGATGCACTTACCGGTAAAATTTCTTTCAGGGCACTTTCCAAAGCGTCGTACTTGGCTTGGGTTAGAACGGCATTCAAATCAGCACCTGTGAATCCCAACGAGCGCTCAGCGAGATCTTTGAGGTCAAGATTCGTCACATCGATGCCTTGCACTTTGCACAAAACGTTAAGGATCGCTTCCTTGTCGTTCTGAAAATAGTGAAATAATTTTAAAATTTCATTCAAATGTGTTGATTGAAATTCCGATACTAATTACATTTTTAATTTGTAATTAGTGAAAATTTCGATATTAATTAAATTTGTAATTTGTAATTAGGGAAAATTACGATACTGATTACATTTTTAATTGGTAATTATTGAAAATGTCGATACTAATTACATTTGTAATTTGTAATTAGTGCAAATTTCGATATTAATTAAATTTGTAATCTGTAATTAGTGAAAATTTTGATTCGAATTACATTTCTAATTTGCAATTCATGGAAATGTCGATACTAATAACATTTGTAATTTGTAATGAGTGAAAATTTCGATAATAAATACATTTGTAATATGTCATTAGTGGAAATATCGATACTAATTACATTTGTAATTTGTGCTTAGTGAAAAGTTCGATATTAATTAGATTTGTAATGGGTGAAAAATTCGATAATAATTACATTTGTAATTATGTCATTAGTGGAAATGTCGATACAAATTACATTTGTAATTTGTGATTAGTGAAAATTTCGATATTCATTAGATTTGTAATTTGTAATTAGTAGAAATGTCCATACTAATTATATTTGTAATTTGTAATTTGTGAAAATGTCGATACTAATTAAAATTTGTAATTTGTAATCAGTGAACATTTCGATACTAATCACAATTGTCATTAGTGGAAATGTCAATACTAATTACATTTGTAATTTTGAATAGTGAAGATGTTAACACCAATTACATTTGTAATTTTTAATTAGAAAAAAATCTTTACTAATTATATTTGTAATTTGTAATTAGGAAAAATGTTGATAATAAATACATTTGGAATTTAAGGGTAATTAATTATACAAAGGAATTTGTATAGTGCCCTGAGCCTGGTTTCCGGAAGGAAAAGGGTCCTAAGTCCCATATCCCAGTCAATAAGTACGTATTGAAGTCCTACCTCGTTGGGTAATGGGCATAACAAGGATTTATCCAAACGACCAGGTCGGAGCAGTGCTGGATCGAGCAAATCAGGCCTCGAAGATGCGGCAACGACCGCGACACCTTCCCTACCTTCAACACCGTCCAATTGTGTCAAAAGTTGATTGACGACTCGGTCGGTAACACCGGTGCTGTCATGCCCACGCCTGATGAAGGATTTTGATAATATTTCAAAAATTCTCTCGAGCCTCTTCTTCTCTCTTTAGCATAAAATACGAATTACTACGCCTGAAATTACTTTTGTAATTCAGTTAATTACAAATTGCATCAAGCATACTTAAAATCATTTTATTACTTAATTGGAACCGAGTTTAATTACACTTATAATTAAATTATGTTTGTAATCAAATTACATTTGTAATTTCATTACATTGGTAATTCATCATCGTAATTAATAGCTAAAGACAGTTACAATTACACATTAACGAGATATCGTGGTGAAATAATGGCACTTAAAATTTTAAGTCCCATTTTTTAAGCATAAATAGTTAACTTGTCGAAATTGAACTTCATAACAGTCTGATTTTAAATTGAATTTTTACACATTTAATTTATTACTTACCTGGGTGCAAGACTATCGAATTCGTCGAAAAATAGAACACACGGTTTTGCACGGCGAGCTCTGAAACAGGTTTTAATATATATATATATATATATATATATATATATATATATATATATATATATATATATATATATATATATTAGGGCGATTTTTTTTTTACTTTTTTTATTTTTTTCACTCCCCACCTAAAATGTTGTTGCATATGTCTGAAAGAAACTACCCTGAAAGTTGCAGCCCTTAATATTAATATTAAGTACTCGCCCTTCGCGTGAAAAGATTTCCCATCTAAAATACACGTAAATAAAAAACTTTTTTCTTCAAATTGCTATAACTCCGCGGCATTTTATGCTATCATATTGTCCTTGGTCGCAATTTACGCAGAATTGAACGTTCTTCAAAAGTGTCCTGAGCAGCATAAGTGTAATTTACACTGGTGAGATGGTACGAGTCACTAAAGTTGATTTTGACCCACACTTCTCGTTTTTTTGCTGTTATTTTTGAAATGATCAGCGTTATCGAAAAATTGCAAAGGAAAGTTTTGTTGGAAATTTAATTTCCTACAGAAAAGGTCCTTTAGACCTACTTGCCAAAATTGATATTTCTTGAGATATTGGACCTTAACTTGGTTTTGGTATACAATTTTTATGGTTTATTCAACCAAAAGTTTCAATTTTTTGATATTCTATATCATATCACCATATCACATATCATATCACCAGTGGCGAAATGATATGGAATATCAACAATTAAGAACTTTTGGTTCGATAAACCGTAAAAATTTTATACCGCAAATAAATTAAGGTTCAATATCTCAAGAAATATCAATTTTCTCAAGTAGGTCTAAAGGACCTTTTTTGTAGGAAATTAAATTTCCAACAAAACTTTTCTTTGCAATTTTTCGATAACGCTGATCATTTCAAAAATAACAGCAAAAAAACGAGAAGTGTGGGTCAAAATCAACTTTAGTGACTCGCACCATCTCACCAGTGTAAATTACACTTATGCTGCTCAGGACACTTTTGAAAAACTTTCAATTCTGCGTAAATTGCGACCAAGGACAATATGATACCATAAAATGCCGTGGAGTTATAGCAATTTGAAGAAAAAAGTTTTTTATTTACGTGTATTTTAGATCGGAAATCTTTTCACGCGAAGGGCGAGTACTTAATATTAATATTAAGGGCTGCAACTTTCAGGGTAGTTTCTTTTAGACATATGCAACAGCATTTTGGGTGGGGAGGGATGAAAATTTAAAAAAGTCGAAAAAAAAAATCGCCCTAATATATATATATATTTTTATCCAATAAACAATTAAATTTTTACAATGATCTCGCCATTAAAAAATGTACGAACTTTTCAAAAACGTCTCTAACAGCTTCTTCACTGGCCCCGATGTACTTTGATAACAGCTCGGGTCCCTGAAATTTAATTTATTAATTGCAATATTTTAAACAATTAATTTTATCGAATTTCAACATTAATTGATTTTTCATGATTATTTCGTAACTATCGAGTAAAATATTTCATTAATAAACAATATACACAAACTAAACAAAAATGAACAAAATAAACAATTACAAAAAAACAAAATACAAATATGAATTCCCAAAGTTCTATTATTATTGTTTTACCTTAACACTGATTAAATTTACACCGCACTCTTTGGCTATCGCTCCCGCCAATATAGTTTTTCCTGTTCCCGGCATTCCGTACAGCAAGACGCCATTTTGATTTTTAATTGGGGCATTACGATAAAAATCTGGATACTTCAAAGGCCATTTCAGCAGTTGGGTCAACGTTTCTTTTACTCTCGTTAATCCACCAATATTCGACCAATCCTGACCTGAACTCTTATATAATTGGACACCGTGCAGAGACAGGGTTTTGTAATTTTCAAAGGTTTCAGATAAATCATCCTCGGCTAAGGTTACCATTGCATCACTTTTATTTTTCACTGAAAAATTTATTCTTGTTATTGTTATTGTTGTTGTTCTAGTTATTGTTATTGTTATTGTTATTGTTATTGTTATTGTTATTGTTATTGTTATTGTTATTGTTATTGTTATTGTTATTGTTATTGTTATTGTTATTGTCATTGTCATTGTCATTGTCATTGTCATTGTCATTGTCATTGTCATTGTCATTGTCATTGTCATTGTCATTGTCATTGTCATTGTCATTGTTATTGTTATTGTTATTGTTATTGTTATTGTTATTGTTATTGTTATTGTTATTGTTATTGTTATTGTTATTGTTATTGTTATTTTTATTGTCAGTCATTGTCATTGTCATTGTCATTGTCATTGTCATTGTCATTGTCATTGTCATTGTCATTGTCATTGTCATTGTCATTCTCATTGTCATTGTCATTGTCATTGTCATTGTCATTGTCATTGTCATTGTCATTGTCATTGTCATTGTCATTGTCATTGTCATTGTCATTGTCATTGTCATTGTCATTGTCATTGTCATTGTCATTGTCATTGTCATTGTCATTGTCATTGTCATTGTCATTGTCATTGTCATTGTCATTGTCATTGTCATTGTCATTGTCATTGTCATTGTTATTGTTATTGTTATTGTTATTGTTATTGTTACTGTTATTGTTATCGTTGTTGTTTTTATTTGTTGTTGTTGTTGTTGTTATATTATTATACATTTTTGAAACTTTGTGCTTCATCATGCTGAGGATTCATTGAAATAAAAGTAAAAATTATACCATGACGTTTCCACGCGGCGAATGCTGTTTTATCCGCAAAATCAACGAGATCCTGCGCCACCCATCCCTCAGTCTTATTTCCGTAATTATCCCAATTCATCGATTCCGGCACGCGCATATGATTTCTTAAAGCCAGGCTCAAAATATCGATCCGATGTTCCTTGATCAGGAGCGTTTATACAATTTTAATTACGACCGAGATATATTTGTTTTTTACTAACACAAGACTTACTTTGGCAAGATCCGGTATCGTCAAAACAGTACGAAACAAATGGACGCCTCTCGGTGACCTTAACTTTGGTCCAATTTTATTAATGTCCGTGCATGTTGCGACAATAGAAATATAATGGGACGACTGATAGTCGGCGGCAATATTAAAAATGACATCCAAAATTCTGAAATTACATTTTTACGAGCTTTCAATTCGGTCATATTGGTAATGATGTTATTTAAATTATTTTTTCATCCCTTAAAACATTTTTGTTATTATTTTAGTATATGCTATAGATTATAGACGGGTTCATCCGGCTGACCTTGAGGCGTTAATAGCATCCGGAGTGTTTTCCTCTTCGCCGGACGGCGAACCCGTGATACTTTCCAAATCGTCCAAAAATAATATCGAGGGTTGATAATATACACAATCTGCCATCGCGACTGACATTATTTTGTGCATGGCTTCTGCCCTTTTACCTGGTTTAATACAATACAAATTCGTCCTTGAATAATTTTATGTCGTAATCGACTCAGCATCGTGGAAATGTCATGCTGAACAACAAGAAAAAGGGGGGTGGAGTTAGTTATGAAAGTTAAAAAATTCTTTTTTTAACGATACTTTCTGATCGGGTATGATCTTGTAAACATTCCCTGAAAATTTCAAAGCGATCGGATCAAAATTCACAGAGTTATCAGCTGTTTAGTTCGCTTTTTTCCGAGCGTCGTGACGCTCGGAGCGTCACTGGCATCGTGTCGACGCTCGGAGCGTCACTGGCCTCGTGAGCATCGTATACATTTTCAACGATATCTCGAGAACTACTGCATCGATCTTTTTAAAATTTGTTGAGGGTTTTCTTGATATAGGAATCTACCAGTTGACAAGAAGATTTTTTTTCTGGTGTATTCTTCTTGTGTAATGAACGGGAAATTTTTTAATTTTGCGAAAAAAGCCACGGTTTTATAAAAATTATTTTTTCCTGAAGAGATCGATAAAGTATTAACATCCATAATAATATGGTAAACAATTTTTTCATGGAGACAATTATGCTGAAATCAATTCTCACCTTTCAATGTTTTGCATTCGATCGAGTTTAAGTGCACGAAGTAAGGATCTTTTTGCATTGTTTCGCGTAAAATTTTACAGAGAGTCGTTTTTCCACTCCCCATGTGACCGCAAATGAGAATGTTTTCCGGTTCGCAACGAAAGTTTTGAACACCAGCCAGGCACAAACTTAGTTCGAGAACAATTCGACATTCCGAAATTATCGACTCAAGAGGCCTGCAAGTTTCACGCCATTAAGGGGTAATTCTTATTATTGTATTTATGAACATAATTGTCTTTATTGAATTAAGCAGATTCGAAAAATTTCTTTGTGGAAAGAATCTTCGATAAAAATTTTTTGAGTCCATTTTTTAACCTAATTTTGAAAAATCTATATTTACTGACCATGAATGCCAATTATATGTCAAATAATGAATATTGGGGTCATTCCATGTCAAATCGACCAAGAGTTGGAATTAACGCCTTTCAATTTCGATGAAACTTAGTCAGAAGTTTTCTTTTTTAACAAAACGAAGTTCTACCAGAGGAAAAAAATTTGATTTTTTTTTTCGAAAGTTATCAAAAATTCAAAATTTCACAATTTTTCAAATCTTTCAAGTTTTTTTTTTAAATATCTTGGAAACTATTATAGTTACAAAAAATCGTTCTGAATTCATCTGAAAGAGTATATTTGGGGCTATGAAAAAAAAAATATTCCGAAAAAAAATTTTGAAAAATGATGAAATTGGAGAATTTTGAATTTAAAAAATCGTGAAAATCCAAGTTAGACATTAAATTTTTGGTTCTATTTTTTTTATATAATACCTTGTACTGATCTTAAGAGATCCAGAAATTTTCAGAGGCATTTTCGTTCAAAAATAAGAATTTTTGAACTTTGAAAAATCGTGTTAACCACGATCAATATCAAATTTTTTATTAAATTTTTTTGTATATAATACCTTGTATTGATCTTGAAAGATCCTGAAATATTCAGGATGGTGTTTTTTTGTTTCAAAAATATAAACTTTTGGATTTTGGTAAAAACAATTTTTTTTTACCAAAAAAAATTTCTTTTTTACATCTCAGTTAAGGGCAGGCTAAAGACCCTAAAGTTTTGTCATTTACAGCAGTAAGAAAAAAGTAAAAGTAACAGTATTTTGGTAAAAAAAAAAATTTTTTTTTACCAAAATTCAAAATTTATATTTTTAAAACAAAAAAACATCATCTTGAAAATTTCAGGATCTTTTAAGATCAGTACAAGGTAATATATATAAAAAAAAATTGAACCAAAAATTTAATGTCCAGCTTGGATTTTCACGATTTTTGAAAATTCAAAATTCGCCGAATTCATCATTTTTCAAATTTTTTTTTCGCAATATTTTTTTTTCATAGCCCCAAGTATACTCTTTAAGGCGAATTCAGAACGATTTCTCATAACTATAATAGTTTCCGAGATATTTAAAAAATAAAATTGAAAGATTAAAAAAATTGTGAAATTATGAATTTTTGATGACTTTCGAAAAAAGTTTTTTTTATTTTTTTTCCCATGGTCAAACTTCGTTTTGTTAAAAACAAAACCTTCTGGCCAAATTTCATCGAAATTGAAAGGGGTCGATTCCAACTGTTGGTCGTTTTGACATGGAACGGCCCATCAATAAAGGTATAAATGATATAATTTAAATAACAACAATAATACTCACAATAAAGAAATGTTCGTCAAATTAATTTCCTCGAATTCTTTCTCGATGTCGTTCGAAGTTTCCGCTTCAACGGATGCAACTTTACCGACGTTTATCGGCAGTTTTCTTAGTCCAACGATGTCGATAAAGAAGTACGAGGATCGCTCGGGTGAGCACAATATCATGCAGCTCGTTCCATCATTGAAATGGATCCTCGAGCGAGAATTCAAAAGTATCTCGCTGTCGAAAGCGGTGGTGAGTACAAATTTTTCGAAAATTTCACGAGTTACCATCGGAGTCGAGGGAAATATAGTAATCGACGTTACCAACTGATCCGAGCGCACCAAAGGTTCCAGCAGTACTTTGCTGCCAAGCGGCAAATTCAAATTTCGTCGCAAATTCGTCGAAATGTAAATTTCCTTGTGCAGCGAATTGGTGGGACGAGCTTTTCTTTTATTTCCATTAAAACTCGTTTTTAGAGGGAACAGTCTCACGACTAGTTCAGCAGATATTTTGGACACAGCGTTATCGTCGGTTCGCAAAAAATCGGTCCTCGTTGGATTTACGTATTGACGATCTTCGTGAATTTTTCGAATTTTGTACAAACAAAATTTCGTTTTTTCCGAACAGGTCGAGTCCACGTTGGATTCGTCGATGAAAACGTCATAGAGAAATTGGGATGGAAAAGTTACAAGATCGTGGAAATAAAGTTCCTTCATGGCAAATTCGCTATTAACGCGAAAGGCTTGAGGAATTTTCCTTATTTCGTTATTCTTAAGCCACGTTTCGATTCCATCGGGTTCGTCTTTTGTTTCTTTTTTATCAAAAAAATTCCAAAATTTCATCTTTGCCTGGTCGAAAACCGTCTCTGCTTTTTTAGCAGACTTCCCCTCGTTCCTTGACGCTCTCGGCGATAAAACGTGGACTTCGGTACGATTACCAATTCTTCCGTATGCAAAATCTGGGCTTATTGCATCTTAGAGGGAATTTAAAAAAAAATCTATTTACATTTTATTAAATAAATGACTGCTCGAAATTTGCTTGCCGGGTCCAGGACCAGGACTTAGACCAGGATTTGAACCCGGAGTTGGACCAGAACTTGGACCAGGACTTGGACAACAACCTTGACCAGTACCTCGACCAGGACTTGGACCAGGATCTCGATCAGGACTGGGGCCAGGACCTTGGCCAGGACTTGGACCAGGACCTTGACCTGGATTTGGACCAGGACCTCAACTAAGACTTGGGCCAGGACCAGGATCAGGACCAGGGCTTGGACCAGGACTTGGACAACGACCTTGACCAGTACCTCGACCAGGACTGGGGCCAGGACCTTGGCCAGGACTTGGACCAGGACCTTGACCTGGATTTGGACCAGGACCTCAACTAAGACTTGGGCCAGGACCAGGATCAGGACCAGGGCTTGGACGAGGACTTGGACAACGACCTTGACCAGTACCTCGGCCAGGACTTGGACCAGTACCTCGGCCAGGACTTGGACCAGGATCTCGATCAGGACTGGGGCCAGGGCCTTGGCCAGGACTTGGACCAGGACCTCAACCTGGACTTGGACCAGGACCTCAATTAAGACTTGGGCCAGGACCAGGATCAGGACCAGGACTTGGACAACAACCTTGACCAGTACCTCGACCAGGACTTCGACCAGGATCTCGATCAGGATTGGGGCCAGGACCTTGGCCAGGACTTGGACCAGGACCTCGACCTGGACTTGGACCAGGACCTCAACTAAGACTTGGGCCAGGACCAGGATCAGGACCAGGGCTTGGGCCAGGACTTGGACAACAACCTAGACCAGTACCTCGGCCAGGACTTGGACCAGGATCTCGATCAGGACTGGGGCCAGGACCTTGGCCAGGACTTGGACCAGGACCTCGACCTGGATTTGGACCAGGACTTCAACTACGACTTGGGCCGGACCAGGATCAGGACCAAGAGCAGGATCTCAACCAAGACCCGGACGAAGTTACTACTTCGAAGTAAACCGAAGTAAAATCAATTTCTTCGATAAGCTTACCAATTGATAGTGTTACCGACAAGCCCTTTGAAATCCATATGACAATAGGCTGCCTTTTCGCGATCAAACTAATCTGATCCAATAGAACTGACTGTATCCTTTCCGCTTGGTATTCCTGCAAAATTAACGTTGCACTAATTTGTTCCAAATTTAAACCAGGGATGCCCACATCTAAATACCTTTGAAATCAATAACTGAGTAACTTACTAATTGGTGAACAAATTAAAAATTAATTGAAAGTAATTACCAATTCGCCGAAAAATTCGGTATTAGTTAAAACTAATTACAAACTGGATGAAAAATCGGTAACTAGTTTAAACTAATTACAAATATGGGATGAAAAACTAGTAATCTGAACTAATTACTTATTTTTCGGCTAAATAGTACTCTGTCTCCACTAAAAGTCAAATTTTCAATCAATTAGGAGATTGTTGAGACTAATTCATAATTTTGCCTATAAGTGGTCAATTGATATAAAATAATTAATTATTGATAAAAATAAGTTATTAATTAAAAATAAATTGCAATTTTTTGTCCATTAGTAATAAGTTTGAGTAAAATAATACATTTCTTCAGAACAATTAATATTAACTCTGTTGATATCAATAATTCCATCAATACATATCAATAAATGAATAAATTATGAACCTTTATTTTTGCGTAAATGATTGTAAACGTTATTCTAGACCATAAAGACTTAATAAATATTTAGAGAATGATATTATTTATTTAAATAATTTTCACTGCCGATTATATAGCCTATATTTCAGTTATGAAGCCGAAATCAACGATTTTAAATAAAAAGTGAAATTTAACAAACGGTATATATTAATTATAAATTGGGGATAGTTGTTAATGATCATTAGATGCTGAATATCAAGCACAATAAATTATTAGTCGATGGTTATCACAAATTGTGCCGCATAATCAGTAATTGGTATCTACTAAATACTATTTACACCTCATAATTAGTATTTAGAATTTACTACTTACTATTTACACGTCGTAATTAGTAGTTGGTAGTTATCGTTCCCCAATTATGTCGCGTAATTAGTAATTTGTATTCAGCAATTATTAATTACGCCTCATAATTAGTAATTGTGATTGGAATCTACTAATTACTATTTATATGTCATAATTAGTATTTGAAATCGAGTAATTACTTTGTACGTCATGATTAGTAGTTGTACTTGTCATTCGTTAATTATGCCGCATAATTAGTAATTTATTGCACTCCGTACGTAAAAAGCCCATTTCACGCACACGAAGTGTGCATGAAATGGGCTTTTACGCCCTCGTGCGATAAAATTTTGTATTACGTCCGAAAAAGTTTTATCGTACTCGTATCATAATGTACTATTGTATTTATCAATTATTAATTACGCCTCATAATTCTTAATTGTGATTGGGATCTACTAATTACTATTTACACCTCATAATTAGTATTTGGAATCTACTAATTACTATCTGTACGTCGTTATTAGTAATTGATATTCATAATTCACTAATTATATCGCATAATTAGTAATTTGTATTTATCAACTATTAATTATGCCTTATGATTAGTAATTGTGATCGGTATTTACTAATTACTATTTACATCTCATAATTAGTATTGGGAATCAACTAATTACTATTTGTATGTCGTAGTTAGTGGTTGGTATGTATCATTCACTGATTATGTCGCATAATTAGTAATTTGTATTTATCAATTATTAGTTACGCCTCATAATTAGTAATTGTGATTGGAATCTACTAATTACTATTTACACCGCATAATTAGTATTTGGGATCTACTAATTACTATTTACACATCGCAATTAGTAGTTGGTATTTACCATTCACTAATTATGCCGTATAATTAGTAATTTGTATTTATCAATTATTTATTACGCCTCATAATTGGTAATTGTGATTGGAATCTACTAATTACTATTGACACCTCATAATTAGTATTTGGAATCTACTAATTACTATCTGTACGTCGTTATTAGTAATTGGCATTCATCATTCACTAATTATACCGCATAATTAGTAATTTGTATTTATCAATTATTAATTACGCCTTATAATTAGTAAGTGTGATCGGTATTTACTAATTACTATTTACATCTCATAATTAGTATTGGGAATCAACTAATTACTATTTGTATGTCGTAGTTAGTAGTTGGTATTTATCATTCACTGATTATGTCGCATAATTAGTAATTTGTATTTATCAATTATTAGTTACGCCTCATAATTAGTAATTCGTCTTGACTCATTACTAATTAGGCCCCATAATTAGTAATTAGGTAATGGCGATTTTGTCCATTCCTGGTTTGAATCTTTGTGTTACCCTAAATTTTAATTAACACACCATCTATACTATGTCATAATTAAAACCTATCATTTGTCATAATTAAAACCTACCACGATATTCCAGTCCTCAATGTTCCATGGTGTTACCGTAATTGACGATAAATATGGCTGATCGGTAACCGATGAAACGACAACATTGTCCCCTTCTTTGATGTTCATCGTGCATGCAAAAGTAGCGCTAATGCCCAATGATTCATCAGGACCCGGATTTGGACGCCATGACACGTAGTAAACATTGTCATTGTGAGAGAGCTTAAGACCATTTTGCTGAAATATTTGTAATCCGAATTATCATTGCATTTATTTATTGAAAACTAATTATTTAACGATTTTACATGAACAATATTTTTTTTCCAAAGGTTCAAATTCGGATGAAAATAAAATTCGAATTATAGTCCACCTGTTCTCATTTTTGAGGTTAGTTTGCATAAACGCATTAAAGAGACATCGAAATTATCAATTCGAGTAATTAATTAATAATTTATTAATATAGCAATTTCATACTTTAGTAATTTATGAATTTAATGATATAGAAATCTATTAAAAAATGATTACCACTTTAGAAGGAAAAATTTCCTATTATATTGTCATCGACCATAAAGGTTTCACTTTAACCCTCGGTAGATTATCCTACCGCGGTCGATCACTTCGACAGTGAATTTCATGGTATCGATAGTAGATATTGCAGTTCTTCTCTCGGTAAAATCATTTATCGTCACTGGGTAAGGATGATTTAGAATACTGACCGAATTTGTGTAGGTCACGTTGGACTATTCACCGTTATTGATATCCAAATCGATGGCTTCATATGTCTTTATATTTTTGGGACTTTTTGGAACAAACATACACCCCGGGACCGAAATATCTTGTAAAATTTAGCCAAAAACGTTTATCAGTACATCAGCGATCGTTCTTATCGACAAACGGTATTTTTTTCTAAATTATTCCTTATAATAATGTATTATGTTGAATTATTTCCAGTAAACTGTAAGTCATAATCCATGACATAATTCTGGATAAAATTACTGGATAATAAAGTAAATTAACAAAAAAACGTTTGTCAATACGTCAGCGATCGTTTTTATCGACAAACGGTATTTCTTCTAAATTGTTTCTAGTGATAATGTATTATTTTGAATTATTCCCGACAACTGTGATTGTAATCGAGGCACAATCGATGCCATAATTTTGGATAAAATTAATGGATAAAGTAAAATTAACAAAAAAAACTTTTTCCAGTACATCAGCGATCGTTCTTATCGACAAACGGTATTTTTTCTAAATTATTACTAATAATGTATTATTTTTAATTATTCCCAGCAACTCTCAGGCACAATCCATATGCCATCATTTCAGATAAAATTAGTGGATAAAATTTCATTGTCATTACTCTGTGGATGTCCGAGAAAGTTTGGACCGTTTTTCAGTCGATAATGTAGGGATTCAAATATACGAGATATGTTACCATCTGAGAGTATCATGTAATCTTCTTTATCACTTACCTTAAAATCCAATCTTCTCGCCAGGATTTCCGACAGATAAACAAAGCAGTTTTTAACTGCAACGTATTTTATCACAAAATGTTCTTCGTACATCTTTCGTCACTCCGATTGATCTATCTTCACTATTCGACTTTTCTGGTCGAAAATATCGTCGTTTCATTCACACGTCAACATGGAACACACTTACTCCAATTTATGAAAAACCATTTCTGTTTCGAATAATACAAATAATAACTATGACCCTAACATTAAAAAAAAAAAGTTCAATATAGCTGCGAAAAAAAATGGAGATGCTTATAAACCATTATAAACACACTATTTGAGGTTAGGTTCAAATATTATTTTGCAATCACTTCGCGAACGAAATATTTTAACGATAATGAAGAAAACTGTAACGACTTATATCGACCGTAGAAAAAGTAGGGATTGCAAAAACGATTTTTTCAATAAAATAAACAATTTCACGCTATTTTACTGAAATGCATGCGAATGGAAGATTACAGCTGATCGTACTATTTTTTTTACATATATGTACATATATACATGGTTGAAACGAATGAAAATGTTGAGTCTAAGGATCACAATTGTTTTTATCCTCGCCAGATTCTTGTAAACAGAACTTCCCCCTTCAAATTATTGAGTTATTCCGATCAACCATCCTCGTCCTTCTTTATCACCTGAGCAAAATTTTCGTTCTCGTCAACGAAAACTCAGTGGAGATAAAATCTTGGATAAATAGAGATTCCAAATGAAAATAGCACGTAGATTCTAGTTCATCGTAGGCAAAGTGATGCCACAGCTTGGAGAAGGAGAGGGGGTAAGCATTTCCAGCTTTCGACCAATCACAGGGCCGGACGAGTGCGGATCGCGAGAAGTGGGGCATAATGAGATCGAGAAAGGAATGTTTCGCGAGAAATAGACCAATTGATCTGAGAAAACGAAAATATTTATGTGATTACATAAATATAATGTTTTCTTTCTAATTCATAAATTGTAGAAAAATCGTCGGAGAGAGCGCGGATTTTTCGATATCGAGAAAAAATCGAGCTTTCAGCACTGACACAGAGATGTCGCGTCGGTCGCATTCTTCGCGCCGATTGGTCGAATCTCGGCCAATCAGCACGGAGAACGGCCAATCTCGCTGATTGGCTGAGAGCCGACCAATCGGCGTGAAGACTAACCGTAACTGTGATATTTTGAAACAGCGTCAACTTTGTCAGTTGTTCCAACAGGACGAGCGAAAAAGTAGTGAGCGTGAATGTTCCGTTTTTTTTTTCTTCACACTCTCCTCTCAGTTTATAAATGAAATTTATCATTCCGACGGAGCACAAAATTGGCTGAGACTCGAAATCCGCAGGTAAATTATTCGAGATGCTGAAAATTTCTCGTTTTATCGTTGAAAATTCCAACGTGATCCCTGCATTTTTTTTTTTCGTCCACGACGTGGGAAAAATGGTGGGCCGAGCGGTTTACTCGGAAATTTGTTTATGCTTCAAAAAATCGGAGAATAAATAGAATCGCTCGAAAAATTTTCTTCGCAGATTTATCGCGCAAAACGACGTCATTTTTTTGCCAAAATATTTTTTAACAATTTTCCCGATTTCGCGTTCCCGCGTTTTTTTTTCTCTCATCGGATCGTCGATTTTCGTCAATCCCGTTTTTCCACCAGTTTTCTTTCGACGATTTCTCCGTTTTCATGACTTAAATGCATCTCGATCCTTCGATTTTCCTCGTTAATGTGACATAACCTCCAAATCGAGCTATTTCGCGCAATTCTCCGTTCCTATTTTTCGACGAAATAATATAGTTTGTACGTCCAATAAATCCCGAAATTTCCCTAGATTTGACTTTTTTATGTTAAATTTACAAAAAAATCACTATCCGAGGTTTTTTTTACTTACCGTAAGCATTTCCTTTTTGGGAATTGGTAAATTTTGGGCTTCGCCTTATTTCTTTTCAGACTAATTTCTTTGTAATCGTAGTTACGAGACATTTTTCTTCGTAATCGTAGTTACGAAACATTTTTCTTTGCCACCGTTTGTGACTTTTTCTTATTAATTTTTTCAACGATTATTTTAGGAAGCGATTGAGAACGGAGGAAGGTTTTTTTTTTGTACCTTCCGCACAAAAAAAAACAAAAAAAAATGGCGCCGACAAAAATATCGAGCACACTGAACAAACAAAATGTGCCGATCGTGACAACGCGGAGAGGCATAACGACGCGTAATCAGAAGGCAATGATCAATAACGCATCGACCAAGCCTCCGGCGGGCGACAAAGATCCTCGGATCAAAAGAAAGGCCGACGGCTCGCCGCTGAAGGATAAAACTACAAAACGATCGGCACTAGGAAATATCACGAATGTAAGTATTTACATTCAAGGCGGTATTCTGGTCTAGCAACATTTTTGAGAGTTTTGTCGAACACGATAAAAAAAAATATATATGGGGCATTCCATGTCAAATCAACCACTCTTAAACCCAGCCTCTTTTGATCACATTCGTGAGAGTTTTGTCGAACACGATAAAAAAAATATATATATGGGGCATTCCATGTCAAATCAACCACTTTTAAACCCGGCCTCTTTCGATTTGGCTGGAATTTTGTTTTCCTTTTCTACCCCATGAAAAACAGTTTTCAGGAAATTTTCAAATTTTTTTTACCCAACCCAAAAAACTTTTTTTTTTTTCAAATATAACTTCTTCAAAAATTGACTAATTGGGACGTTGTTTTTTTTAAATTTTTGTGTTTTAATGTATTTTTCGAAAAAAAATACAACAAAATTTTAAGATATTACAAGATCTATGGAATTTTTCACTTCTTTTTAGAAAAATCGTCTTTCGTGAATGTCGCCATTTTCAATTTTTTTTTCTCACTCAAAAAATACTTTGATCGATTCCGGAAAAAATGCAGCCCAACATGAAGTGGGCCGACATTTCCTTCTATTTTTTTTTTATCGATTGAAAAAAATATAATTTTTCCAACTGGGCTTATTTTACAAAATATCACTCTGAACATTTTTGAGGATTTATAAAGGACCTCAGAGTTTGAAAAGTTGAGAAGAAAAGAAAGCTTGAAAGTGGTAATCCTCGAAAAAATTTTGATTTTTTTTTCAAAAAAGTAAAAAAAAAAAATAGAAGCCAGTGTCGGCTCACTCCACGTTGAGCGTGTCATTTTTTCCGGAATTGATCAAAGTATTTTTTGAGTGAAAAAAAAATTAAAAATGACCAAATTCGCGAAAAAGATTATTTTTCTCGAAAAAGTGAAAAATTTCATAGATTTTAATGTCTTAAAATTTGTTTATATTTTTTTTTTTTTGGAAAGTACATGTAAAGGCGAATACTAAAAAAAAAAAGTCCAAATTAGTCCATTTTTGGAGCAGTTATAGCTATTTGAAAAAAAAAGCCTTTTTTGGGTTGGGTAAACAAATTTGAAAATTTCCTGAAAAATGTTTTTAATGGGGTAGAAAAGGAAAAAAAAATGCAGCCAAATCGAAAGGGTTGAAAAGTGGTCGATTTGGTACGGAGTGACCTATACATAATTTCACCATTCTTTTCTTACAATGTATTTGTTAATATTTTGAATATGCAAAAAAAATTGAGTTTTTCAAAATTCTAGACCGGAATACCCTCTTAAGGATTTACACGTAGTCGGAAGACCGAAAAAAGGCGATTTTTCAAAAAAAAAATTCTGGAAAGACATTTTAAGTTATTAACGTAAAAATTTATAGAAATATTTTTGTAACTTTTAACTTTTTTTGGGTTTATTATTATTTATTATTATTCGATTCTTTAAAAAAAAAAATGGATTGGACATTTTTCTTGAAACTACATTTTTTTTTAATATTCAAAAAATCGAAACTTTGGAGAATTTGCGAATCCCCAAAAAATTTTAATGTTTGATTTAATTTAAAGAATTTAAAAAAAACAAAATTTTTCCAGGCAATCGGCAAATCATTCGGGGTTCAGCATCAGGAGCCAAAAAAATTGGTGAAAAAGAGTCAAGCGTCGCTAATAAAGCCATTCTCGCAGAGTAATTCGTTACGACCGCTTGAAAAAGTAACCGTAAGACCCGACAATGTCGCAGCAACGAAAACGAAAAATGCGACGCGCGTCAAAGTTGCGCCGAAAACCGATGATGACAATAAACTCGATTTGGCGATTAAAAATAATGTCAACATACGTCGTAGCTTGGATCTCGAAAAATCCGAAGACAGCTCACTCTACGTTAGCGCTTTGGAGGAAGTTCCCGTTGACAGTGCCAAAAAAGCGGTCAAGAGCAGCGGTAACAAGGTCAGTGATTAAAAAAAAAAATTGAAAAATTAAAATACGATATTTTATATCACGAGGTGCAATATGGACGTTTTCACGTCCGCGTGCGGACGTAAAAGCATCCATTATTGTACTGAGTGATGTAATAGTACATTACGATACGAGTGCGATGAAACTTTTTCTCGACGAGTCTGAGTTTGCAGCATGAGCCGAAGGCGAATGCTACAATCACACGAGTTGAGAAAAAGTTTCTCGCACGAGTATCGTATAAAATTTTATTGCACGAGTGCGTAAAGTGCCCGCTTCTCGCACGCGCAGCGAAGCGAAGCGTAATGTACTATTATCGCACAAGTGGTCACTTTACGCACGGAGTGCAATAAAATATATTTTTAAAAATGTGAAAAATATATTAATATTTTATAGTTTTTCGATTTTTTGCAATCATTAAACAACCAAATTCAATCAAAAATATATTCAAAAATAAAAAATATTTTGTATGCAATTTTTATCGATTTTTTACACGGGAAGAAAAATAAATCAAAAATATATTTTTTAAAATATGAAAAATATATTAATATTTCATAGTTTTTTTATTTTTTATAATCATTACACAACCAAATTGAATAAAAAATATATCCAAAAATCGAAAATATTTTGTTTGCAATCTTTATCGATTTTTCACAAACAAATAAAAATAAATCGAAAATATATTTTTAAAAATATGAATAATATATTAATATTTTATAGTTTTCCGATTTTTTGCAATCATTAAACAACCAAATTCAATCAAAAATATATCCAAAAATCGAAAATATTTTGTATGCAATTTTTATCGATTTTTCACAAACAAATAAAAATAAATCAAAAATATATTTTTTCGTGTGAAAAATATATTAATATTTTCTAGTTTTTCGATTTTTTGCAATGATCAAGCAACCAAATTGAATAAAAAATATATCCAAAAATAAAAAATAGATCAAAAAAATATTTTTAAAAATATCGAAAATATTTTGTGCTCAATTTTTGTTCTGACTTTTCAGAATTCAAGAAACATTGAAATAAATAAAATGTATATTTAAAAATAGCAAAAATATTTTGTATTTAAAACTTCAAATGTTCATTCACTAATAGATTTTTTACTGCAAATGAAAATAATTAATTAAATCACCGGAAAATGCTGCTCGGGATGAAATTACTATTTTTTATTTAAAAATATTTCCGATCCTGTACAAATTCGCAAAAGCAGTAATAAAAAGAAATAGAAAAATAAAACTTACGTTTATTTAATGAATTCTGCCATATTAAATTTTTATTTGAATTTCAATAATAAATTATTGGTATTTTATGTGCATTATAAGATTGTATTAATTATTTTTTATTTAAAAAAATTGAATTCACAGTCAAATTTCTAATCTGCACGAATTTTGTTACAAGAAAAGTAGAAAAAATTAAATTTTTATTTATTTCACATCGGAGCAATTTTTTACAATCATTAAGTAACTCAATTCGGCAATTATTTATTCAATCAAAAATATATCCAAAAAAATATCAAAAATATATTTTCAAAAAATTGAAAATATTTTGTGTTCAATATTTTTTTTTTACTTTTGATAATTAAAGAAAAATTGAAATAAATAAAACATCTATTTAAAACATGCATTGAAATGTGCATGTAAAAATTTAGAAAAACAGTAAAAAGAAAGAAATTGAAAAATTAAAAAAAAACTTTTTTTTTTATTAATTCCGCCATGATAAATTTTTATTTGAATTTCAATGATAAATTATTGATATTTTACGTACATTATAAGATTGTAATAATCATTTTTTTATTTAAAAAAATTGAATTCACAGTCAAATTTCTCATTTGCACGAATTTTGTTACAAGAAAAGTAGAAACAATTAAATTTTGATTTCTTTCACATCGGAGCAATTTTTTACAACTCAATTCGGCAATTATTTATTCAATCAAAACATATCCAAAAAAATATCAAAAATATATTTTCAAAAAATTGAAAATATTTTCTGTTCAATATTTTTTTTTACTTTTGATAATTAAAGAAAAATTGAAATAAATAAAACATCTATTTAAAACATGCATTGAAATGTGCATGTTAAAATTTGCAAAAACAGTAAAAAGAAAGAAATTGAAAAATTAAAAAAAAACTTTTTTTTTATTAATTCCGCCATGATAAATTTTTATTTGAATTTCAATGATAAATTATTGATATTTTACGTACATTATAAGATTGTAATAATCATTTTTTTATTTAAAAAAATTGAATTCACAGTCAAATTTCTCATTTGCACGAATTTTGTTGTAAGAAAAAAATTGAATTTTCTTTTGTTAAAGTTAGTTTTTTTTTTTTTTTTTTTTTTTTTTTTTTTTTTTTTTTTTTTTTTTTCAAAAATTAAAAATTACTTCTATCTCGTAGATCGACGGTAAGACAGTGGAAAGCAAACCGAGCGTCGAAGTTGAAAGTGTCGGAAAATCAACGAGTAAAGCGGAAACGGAATTATCGATCGCCGAACGATTGGACGCAATTCCGAAGAGAGAATTGCCGAATGGCGTCCAATGGGATTTCGATGCTGAGAATTGGCGCGATCCTTATCAGGTTTCGCAATATGCAATGGACATATTTAATTATTTGAAAGAGCGCGAACAATTGTTTCCCATCTGTGATTACATGGAGAGGCAAGTTTGTCTCTCGCGATGGATGAGATCTCTGCTCGTTGATTGGATGGTCGAGGTACAAGAATCCTTCGAGCTCAATCACGAGACTCTCTATCTCGCCGTTAAATTAGTCGACCTTTATCTGACGAAAGTGACCGTTGGAAAGGAAACTCTGCAGCTTCTCGGCGCTGCGAGTCTCTTCATCGCTAGCAAATTTGACGTAAGATTACAATTTTTTTTTTAACCCAAAAAGTCGTTCGATATAATTTAATTTCATCCATGTAATTCAATTACATCCATGTAATTAAATTCCATCAGTGTAATTAAATTACATCAATGTAATTCAATTACATCCATGTAATTCAATTACATCCATGTAATTCAATTACATCCATGTAATTAAATTACATCAGTGTAATTACATTACATCAATGTAATTCAATTACATCCATGTAATTCAATTACATCCATGTAATTTAATTACATCAAAAATTAAAAATTACTTCTCAATTCAATTACATCCATGTAATTTAATTACATCCATGTAATTCAATTACATCCATGTAATTCAATTACATCCATGTAATTCAATTACATCCATGTAATTCAATTACATCAATGTAATTAAATTACATCAATGTAATTAAATTACATCAATGTAATTAAATTACATCAATGTAATTAAATTACATCAATGTAATTAAATTACATCAATGTAATTAAATTACATCCATGTAATTCCATTACATCCATGTAACTAATTACAACTTTTTTCGGTTAATTAGTAATTATTTTGCACCGATTACCAATTTTTTCGAAAATGTGTAATAATTAGTAATTCATTGAAACTAATCGCTATTCATTTATTGCAACACAATTAAATTGAAATTACTTAAAATCGAATCGTTAACTTTTATGCGATTTTACTAAACTTAAATTCGATCGTGTTTCAGAAAAAAAAAATATTTAAAAATATTGAGAAAACGATAGTTAGTTTTTTTGGATTTCTGAAACATGGTGATATTTCTTTTTCAGGAACGAATTCCTCCAATGGTCGAGGATTTTTTGTACATATGCGACGGTGCTTATAGTCAACGGGAACTCATAAGGATGGAAATAAATGTCCTTAAAATCGTCGATTTCGATCTTGGCATACCGCTATCTTATAGGTTTCTACGGCGTTTTGCCAGGGTTTGTGTATTTTTTTTTTTTTTTTTATTTCGATATTTTTTCAAAATTGTCCAAAAGTTCAAGTTGAATTCTTGAATTTTTTACTGAACCGAAAAATATTTGAGATCCGAAAAGTAATCTCCATACTTGCTTCGTAAAGGAGCTAATTTTCAAGATAACATTTTTTTTTTTTTAAGGATTACAGAAATTTTTAAAATTTGTTCTAATTTCGAATGTGACCAAAATCATTTACTTTTTTTACGGGTTATACGCACTCAGACATTTAAATTTTTAACGTAAAAATTTAAAAACATATTTCTGGAACTTTAAACTGTTTTGTAATTTTTCTTTTTAAAAAAGAATGATCATTTAAAGGAAAAAAAAAAAGATTTTTTAAATACAAAGTAAGTATTGATCGAAGGATCACGTAAAATATCAATTGCAAAATGGCGGCTTCTCAAAAAAAAAATTTTTTTTATCCTTGATGAAAATTTTTGCCTCGAATTGTTTATAAAATGGAAAATAAAAAACAAAAAAAAAACAAAGAACGCGTGACCAAAAAATTCTGAAAAAATTTAGGAATTTTTTTGTAATGTGTTCTTTTATATAAAAAATTAAGAGAAAAATCGAAATCATCAAAACAAGATTTTGTCGTGTCATTCCACGACATTCCGATCAAAATCTTGCCTTGATGATTTCGATTGTTCTCTAAATTTTTTATATAAAAAAACACATTGAAATACATTTTTCTAAATTATTTCAGAATTTTTTGATCACGCGTTCTTTGGGTTTTTTTTTTTAAAGGGACCTCTTTGTAAAATCTGAAAAAATTCAGAATAATCTAATAAAATATAACAAAATTTTTGAGCTTTTTCCAAAATGGAGATTTTAATACTCTAAGAGTTAAATTTTTTTTTTTTAAATTCAACTCGTAGAGTATTGAAATCTCCGTTATGGAACAAAGCCCAAAAAATTTGTTATATTTTATGAGATTTTTCTGATTTTTTTCAGATTTTACAAAGTTGTCCCGTTTTTTTTTCAAAAAATAAAATAAATCCAAAAAACGCGTGACCGAAAAATTCTGAAAAAATTTGGGAATTTTTTTTTTCAATGTCCTTATTTATATAAAAAATTTAGAGGAAAATCGAAATCATTAAGGTAAGATTTTTATCGAAATACCGTCGAATGCCCCATATATACTTAAATATATGTACATTACGAAAAAGATATTTTAAAAAAACTATTTTTCGAAAATCCTGACTGCGTACAACCCCTTAAGAAATTTCGAAGCTTTTTGTTTTTCGATACAATTTTTAATATTTCAATACACACTTGAACAGTGTTGGGTCATAATGATTTTTAAATGTAAGTTAATTATCCAATATTTTCCATTGCAAAATTTAATGGTAATCGAAAATTGAAATTACAATTACAATAATTAACGGTAATCGAACTCAGGCCAATTACAATTTAGAAAAGGGAATGTTAATCGAAATCGACTGGATTTCGAGACCGATTTCGTAAATGTAATTAACTCGATTTCCATGTAATTGTAATTGTACTCTTTTGTAATTGTAATTGATTTAATTCAATGATTTTGCAATGATTATCAATCGGACTCTCCATTTTGATTATTTGTAATCGTAATAATTTCGACTTTTTATTGACATTACTTTTTGTAATGACAATTTATTCGACTTTCAATCACCATTATTTTTGTAATTAGTAATTAGCAATATCTAATTACCTTTTTGCCTAACACTGCAACTTTTGAATGCAAGCAAGATCATTTACTTTTTTTTAAATGAAGATATCAAACTTCATATTCCAATAAAAAGTAAAAAATGATTACAAACTTTTGGACGATTTTTTTTTCTCTATACAGGATGTCCCAGTGTTGAAGGTCAATACGCTGAGGGTAGATTCGGGACGTTTCACCGAGTGGAAAAGTCCTTTGCCATTTATTCGTATTTTGAAGCCCTGAATTGTTATTAATTTTTTTTGTAATCAACCAATGAGACGCGCCGTAAATGGGCGCGTCTTATTGGCTGATTAAAAAAATTAATAACAATTCAGGGACTCAAAATACGAAAAAATGGCAAAGGACTTTTTTACTCGATATTGCGTCACGAATCAACCCTCGCGGTATTGACCTTCACCCCTGGACACCCTGTATAATTTTCAATGGAACGAAGTTTGTATATTTATCATCGCCTGTTTTTATCTCCAGTGCGCAAAAGTTTCAATGCCAACTCTGACCCTGGCTCGTTACATCCTCGAGTACTCGCTCATGGATTATTCGACGATTATGTTCAGTGACAGCAAAATGGCGGCGGCGGCTCTTCTTCTCGCTCTGCAAATGAAGGATCTCGGCGGATGGACGCCGACCCTCGAATATTACACAGGTTACACGGTCAGTGACGTCAAGGACATTGCTAATGTCCTTAATCAAGGACTTCATAGAAAGCACAAAGACGCTTTGGCAACTGTACGCAATAAATACAGCCATAAGTGAGTATAAAAAAAAAATTATAGGACGGATTTTATTCTATTATTTATGGGGCATTCCTCGCCAAATCGACCACTTTTGAATCCGACCCCCTTCGATTTGGCTGAAAGTTTTTTTATCCTTTTCTATCCTATGAGAAACGTTTCTCAGAATTTTTTCAAATTTTTTTACCCACCCAAAAAAAAGTTATGAATTTTTGAAAAAATTACTTTTTTTGAAATAGCTATAACTCTTTCAAAATTTGGCTTATCGGAGCGTTTTTTTTCTCAAAAAAATTCTCAAAAAAATTCAGAATGGTGTTATGAGAAATAAGACTAGTTGAAATTTTTTGTCGATTAGAAAAAAAAATAGAAATTAAAAAAACACTACTCGGAAAAAATTTGAGGATTTGCAGAAAATGTCAAAGTTTGATATAATAAAAAGAAGAAAAAAATCAAAAATGGTAATGATCGAGAAATTTTCGATTTTTTCAAAAAATCTAAAAAAAACGATGAGATGAGTTTCAATAATTTGTTTGTATTTTTTTTTTTTGAAAAGTACATTTAAAAACGAAAATTCCGGAACGAAAAACGTTCCGATAAATCAAATTTTTAAAAAGTTATTGCTATTTTTTTTAAAAAAAGCGATTTATTTCAAAAATTCATAACTATTTTTTGGTTGCTTAAAATGATTTGAAAAAATTCTGAGAAACATTTTTCAAAGGGTAAAAAAGAATAAAAAAAACTTTCAGCCAAATCGAAAGAGGTCGGGTTCAAAAGTGGTCGATTTGGCATGGAATGCCCCTTATATTTTTGTCAGTTCGGGAATTTTAAAAAATTCGAAAGAATCTTTAAAAAAATCTTCGGAAAAAGCTCAAAAAGAATCTTAGAATTTTGGAAAAATCTTGAAAAGAATCTTGCATTGGATCCTACCCACAAATCTTTTTAAGATTCTTTCCAAGATTCTTAAAAAAAATCTTCGAAAAAATCTTGAAAAGAATCCTAGAATTTTTGACAAATCTTGAAAAGAATCTTGCATTGGATCCTATCCGCAAATCTTCTAAAGATTCTTCGAGAGATTCTCGTCCGCAGCGACAAAAGATTCTTCGAAAGAATCTTTAAGAAAATCTTCGCAAAAAGCTTAAAAAGAATCGTAGAATTTTGTAAAAATCTTAAAAAGAATCTTGCATTGGATCCTATCCGCAAATCTTTTTAGATTCTTTCCAAGATTCTTTTAAAGATCTTTAAAAAAATCTTCGGAAAAATCTTGAAAAGAATCTTAGAATTTTTGACAAATCATGAAAAGAATCTTGCATTGGATCCTACCCACGAATCTTTTTAAGATTCTTTCCAAGATTCTTTTAAAGATTATCCGAGAGATTCTCGTCCGCAGCGACAAAAGATTCTTCGAAAGAATCTTTAAAAAAATCTTCGGAAAAATCTTGAAAAGAATCTTAGAATTTTTGACAAATCTTGAAAAGAATCTTGCATTGGATCCTACCCACAAACCTTCTTAAGATTCTTTCCAAGATTCTTTGAAAGATTCTCCGAGAGATTCTCGTCCGCAGCGACAAAAGATTCTTCGAAAGAATCTTTAAAAAAATCTTCGGAAAAATCTTGAAAAGAATCTTAGAATTTTTGACAAATCTTGAAAAGAATCTTGTCTTCGGAAAAATCTTAAAAAGTGATACCGGAAGCTTTGTCAACTACGAATAAAGATAAAGAAGCAATGTGCAAATTTCGAATTCGCAGAGATTTTTCTAATCAATATCTTCCGCTCGAATTTCAGGATATTCTTCGAGGTAGCCAAGGTCCCGTTAAAGGAAGTTTTAGATCTATAGTCAGTCTAAAACGGGTAAGTATGAATTAATTTTTA
The DNA here is from genome assembly GCA_946863875.1 of Alloplasta piceator. NCBI lineage: Eukaryota > Metazoa > Arthropoda > Insecta > Hymenoptera > Ichneumonidae > Alloplasta > Alloplasta piceator. Next base: position 30,852,297 of record OX333080.1, read on the forward strand.
GATAGACGCGTGACTGGATTACAACGAATAATCTGAGGCCTGGAAACAAAAAAAAAATTAAGCTCAGACCGTAATCTCGCACTAGCCGATATTTATAATTAGTAATTATAATGAAATTTCAAGAATCGTTTGAAAAATTCGAGCTTGCTGCAGTTCGTGTGATAATTAGGAAAAAATATAAATATATAACGATGATATAGGACAATAATCATAAAAAAAAGGAAAAAAACGAACGGGCAAGCTCGGGAGGGCAAAAATTGTTTTCGTCGGAAAAAAGAGAGAGAGAGATTGACTTGAACGGAGCTCAAAAATTTTACTTGCACAGTTATTTTTTTTTTTACATTTTTTGATTATATATATGCGTAATTTTCTCTATTTACACATTATTTTTATAAGTTATTTAATTTTTTTTCCGAATGATTTATCCAAAACCGCTTCTAATTGTGTTTTTTTTTTTTTTTCAATTAATTTCTTATAACACTTACCACCAATTTTCTGTGTCCATTATTACGAGATTTACAAGTTACAAGATAAAAAGTTTTGTTGCCAAGTCGATAAGAAAATAGTCTCTCCGCTGAGAAAAATTTGCGATTTTTCAGCGAAACGTTTTAGTCTCTTTGTTTCGTGTTTTTTTTTTTACACGATTTATATAGACAGAAAGAGAATTTTTTTTTGCACGCCATGTTAATAAAAAACTGAAAATAACGTGAACTTCGTTCATCGAATTTTGTTGAATGAATTTTCCAAAACTTCTGTCGAAAAAAAAAATTGTAAAAAAAACAACAATTGCCCTTCCAACAAGATTTACAAGCAAAAACAAACAATATCCAGTGATTTTTTTTCGGTAATTTCGAAATTGTTCAAATTCGCACGAATTTACGCGAATTTCATTATTTTTTCGATTACTGAAAAATTTCGATCGGCGTAGAAATAAGAAAAATAGTATTAATAACGACTCGTGTGAGAATTAAACACGTTACAGTCTGATACATTGCGTCAAATTCATTTATAAAAAAAAAATGCAAACACCGTTGTTCAAATGTGTAAATATCAAAATTTTGTGGACGAACAAAATATTGTGAGCGTGTGAAAAGTTGCAATGTTCATGACTTAAATTATGAGGTGTAAATAAAGGTAGGGTTTTATATATATATATATATATATATATATATATATATATATATATATAAATATATATACATATATATATTTTTTTACCATCAGCGAATGAAATATGAGAACTTTTTTTAATTATGTGTCTGTGAGAGTGTGATTTTTTATAAGAGAAAAAATAAATCCGTGGCAAAAAAAAAATGAATAAATTCGTGGCATATATATTCGTTATATCAAAATATTTTGTTATTTTAAGGGGTTATGCGCAGAGTCCAGCTGCCGCCATCTGGTGTTTTAAATGATAAATAATAGGCTGAAATTTCGTGAGTCGGTTCCTTTCGCCGAGAGGCCTAAGTTTTTCCTCTGTGAAAATTCTCGATAGAGGTAGCTGATTTAGTGCGCAGGCATTAAACATGGCGATTTGGTGGGGTGTCGAAATTGTCTGAACACAAAATATTTTATTTGAATATAAAGATAATTGAATAATAAACTAGGAAAAACAAATGTCCTACACAATTGGGTTTTTGAAAAAAAAAATTGTCGATTTTTTTAATGTATATTTAATTATAAACAATTTAAAAGTGATAAAATTTAAAAAACAATCACGTGACTCCAAACGCTCCATGATTGGTCGTCTTGTTTGTGACGTGATAATGTTAAGAGGAGGCTAAATACCGACATTTTTCGTGCGAGTGCGAGAGAGAAAGGATGATAGGGGTCGTGTGAGAGCGAGAGAGAGGGTCTTTAGCCTGCCCTTAAGGGCAGGCTAAAGACCCTCTCTCTCGCTCTCACACGACCCCTATCATCCTTTCTCTCTCGCACTCGCACGAAAAACGTCGGTATTTAGCCTCCTCTTAAGGGCAGGCTAAAGACCCTCTCTCTCGCTCTCACACGGCCCCTATCATCCTTTCTCTCTCGCACTCGCACGAAAAATGTCGGTATTTAGCCTCCTCTTAAGGCCCGGCTAAACTCCTGCCCCCCGCCTTTCCGTTCTCGCGAGTGCGAGAGAGACAGAGCTAGAACTTTCAACTCATTTTTCTCGGAGATAGCTTGATAAAATAAAAAAAGAACAGTTGGGCCACCTGTACTCATTAATTACACAGGCGGTCCTACACTTTTTTTTTAATTCCACTAAGCAATCTCTGAGAAAAATTGGTTAAACAAATTTTGAGGTTATGTCGACCTTTACACTCCCCGTAAAATAATTTCACGATAGTACACGGTCTTTTAGTGCCAAAAGTTGTTTGTGACAACTAATTTTATCAAGTAAATAAATTTGATGGCGTTTCGGGATTTATTCGGCGCACTACTTGAAACCATTGGTTTCGACGTTTCTCATTTTGTGCTTCCCCCCGCCTTTCCGCTCTTGTGAGTGCGAGAGAGAGCGCCTATAGGGGTCCTGTGAGAGCGAGAGAGAGGGTCCTTAGCCTGGCCTTAAGAGGAGGCTAAATACCATTTTCGTTCAATCCCTACATTACCGACTTATCACCGTCGTCCAGTCTTTCTCCCAAAACCGTAAATGAAAATTTATTAAATTTTAAAAATTCAGAGGACGATAAGTTAATTAACAATTAATTGATAATTAAGGGGCTAAAACGCGTCACAACTAACTCCAACGAATTCATTGGAGCCCCAAAAATATTAGGTTACTCGTCAGAATCCATGGTGCTGCCCTCCCTCGACGTTTGTAAACTAGATTTCGCCATTTCGTGTTTCGATAAAACTACAATTTATCGATATTTATCTCCTTATGCGCCATCCAAACTTACGATGTGTCTTTTCCATAAAATAATGTCGAAAACGTCTTGATATTTGTGTCTTGGCGTTCTTTATGGAGCCTCACTCTTAGTTTAGACGAAATACAGTCAAAAGTCTCATAATCCAAGATTTTCAATTACAGATTCCTGATGGTAATCGGATCTATGATTTTTTTTTTTTTTTTCAAAAAAATTTTAGTGAGGCTCCATTTGTGCCATAATTCCGATTATGCTGTTAAAATTTTATTGAATTCCATTCATTCGTATGAGAGCAAGTTTGGATGGCGATTCCGAAGCGTAGTGTCGGTATTTAGCCTCCTCTTAAGGGCAGGCTAAAGACCCTCTCTCTCGCTGTCACAGGACCCCTATAGGCGCTCTCTTTCGCACTCGCAAGAGCGGAAAGGTGGGGGCGGGGAGGGTGTTTAGCCTGCCCTTAAGAGGAGGCTAAATACCGACACTATCACCTCGAAATTGCCATCCAAACTTGCTCTTATACAAATGGATGGAATTGAATAAAATTTTAACAACATCATCAGAACAATGGCAGGAATGGAGCCTCACAAATTTTTTTTCGAAAAACAAAAAAAAATTACAGATTCACTTACCACTAAGAAACTGTAATTGAAAAACTTAAATTATTAAACTTTTACTGCATTTCGGGTAAAACCAAGAGTGAGGCTCCATAAAGAACGCCACGATACAAATATCGAGACGTTTTCGACATTATTTTATCAAAATGACGAGCCGTAAGTTTGGATGGCGCATCGAGAGATAAATATTGATAAATTGTAGTTTTATTGAAAAACGAAATGGCGAAATGTAGTTCACAGACGTGCGAGTGAGGGCAGCACCATGGATTCTGACGACTAACCTATAATATTTAGGGGGCTCGAATGAGTTCGTTGGCATTAGCTGTAACGCATTTTAGCCTCTCAATTGACAATTAATTGTTAATTAATTTATCCCCTTCTTAATTGTCAAAATGTAATTAATTTTCATCCACGGTTGTCGGAGAAAGGCTGGACGACGATGATACGTCGATAATGTAGGGATTGAATAAAAATGGTATTTAGCCTCCTCTTAAAAATATTTTTTGGGGAGTTTTTGTATTATTCGTACACAATGATATGAAACAAGCACGATAACTTTTAAGATTTGACATTTCTAATGAATTTATATATATATGGACGATAATAACAAGATTTAATTGATGAAACGTTGAAACGCCGTATCAACTGCATGTAATGATGGAGTAGACATGAACATTATGACGTCACTTGCGCTCGGGTCGGCTCGGGAACTGTCGGCACGTTTTCGGTACCGAGTTCAAAAATTTATTTTCAATTTGTTATAACTTTTTAATTACAACAAAAAAAAAATAGTTTCATTATAAAACTTATATATGATCTTTCGATTTATGGGAAAAAAAAAATTTGTTCAAAAACCCAATTGATGGTTTGAATGGAGCGTCCTCCTCTCCAAATATGTCAAAATAACGAGTTCATTAAATTTATTGATAACGAGCTGATTTTTTCTATGCAGCTTAGTGATGTTTGTATAATGAAAGGGCCATATAGTCCTACAAATTTAGTGGTAGGTCTTCACAGTCCTACGCTTAGAAGTTGTTTGCTCCACCGGAACACTTTTTTCATTAATAACTGTAGGACAAAAATTACACATGTCAGGTTAATGCATTCTTTGCCTAAATCAAACAATATCCTACCAAAAAGTGGGTAAGTATCGCTAGTCCGACAGGAAAATTGAAAATCACGTTATTTCGTTCTATTCAAAATGAGAAATACAATTATAAAACTAATTGGATATGTCTTAATCTTCGTCAGATTCCAATGTCAAAGGTTCGTCAGATTCGTCTCAAACGTATTCATCTTCGTCGCAATCGTCAGAATAAATGACCTCTGATTCTGTAACAAAATAATTATGAAAATTAACAGATTTCAGCCTAATCATCAATACGTAAAAAAAAAGTAATAATAGAGTACCTTCAACATCAGAAGACAATTCTCCAAGAGATGGACTGTGGGGACCATCAAACCAATAATGATGGTTTTTTCCCTCAATTAATGTCCATCCGCAATTTCCCGGATTTTTTTCGGGGGGGCTGCGCAACAACCTTTTTCTTGACAATCTTCTCGTCTCGTTTGTTGCATTTGTACCCTTTTTCAAATAATTCTATCTCATCCTGACTGCGTATAACCCCTTAAAAAATTTCGCAGCTTTTTTTTCGATACAATTTTTAATATTCCAAAACACACTTGAACAGTGTTGAGCCGTAATTATTATTAATGTAAGTTTATATTTTGAATTGCAAAATGTAATGGCAATCGAAAATCGAAATTACAATTACAATAATTAACGGTAATCGAAATCAAATCAATTACAATTGAGAAAAGGGAATGTTAATCGAAATCGACTGGATTTCGAGACCGATTTCGTAAATGTAATTAACTCAATTTCCATGTAATTGTAATTGAATTAATTCAATGACAATCAATTTTGCAATTATTATCAATCAGACTCTCCATTTTGATTATACCGTTATTATTTGTAATTGTAATAATTTCGACTTTTTATTTACATTACTTTTTGTGATGACAATTTTTTCGACTCTCAATCACCATAATTTTTGTAATTAGTAATTAACAATGGCTAATTACTTTTTTGACCAACACTACGCTCGAATCTTCCTTCAGAAAAATCTACGTTCAACTTTTTTTTTTTTTTTTTTTACAAAAATAATTGAGCTCATTTTTATTTTACATCTTCTTGCGAAACGTAAAATTATCCGTATTATCTGAAAATAGAATACAGTTAATATTTTTCAAAAAATGGGCAATGAAATTTATAATTTAAAAAAAATGTTTTTTAATAATTGGAGAATAATTCATAATTAAAAAAAAAGACAATTTCTATTTTTCATTTTTTGAAAATCCGACCATGCGTTTACATTATATTTTTTTCTTTACCTTATATATACATTTTTTTATCAAAGGTGAGTAATTTTTTCTATTTCTATAAAACAAATAATGACTTCTTTTTTTTTTTGTAAACGTGCTTATATTTTTTATTCAATAATAAATAGAATATGCGACGCATTTCAATTTTTATTTTTTAAAAAAGATTATTCGACGTGCTTTCACAATTTTCTTTTCTCTTTAAAATGGATAATTAGACTTGACTCCATTTTGATAAATAAAATTGACCATATTTTTTTTCATTTATTATAAATTGGTGTTGAAACGAAAAATAGACAATATGACTCATTTCTATTTTCTATTTAAAAAAAAAATAGTTCATCAAATTCGGGTACATTTTTCATTCCACTTTAAAATAGATAATCAGACTTGGCCCCATTTTCCATTAATAAGAAGATGAATAAAAATTGGCCACATTATTATTTATTTTAATTTATTATAAATTGTTGTAAAATAGATAACATAGATAAATCAACAGTGACTTTCATCATAAATACCAGGTACTATAATTAGCATATTAAATTAAATAACATATTGTTGTTCGTTAAGGGGAACGTTTTAGTTCCTTTCATTGAACGTCACCAATTTTTTTTTTCGATTTCTCGAGAAATTGACATTTTTCATTACAAGTAAGCGGATTAACCTCGCTTCAGTCTTTTTTTTTTACGCGTAGAGCCAATTTTTCATAATTTTGCTTATGGTATAAAATCTAAAAGATTAAATTTCCGTATTCTAATTTATTTTGCAAAATGAATTTTCTTCAAAATTCACTGAGAAATATTTTTCAAGGTTTAAAAAAACAAATTCTCAACACAAAAAAATTTGCGGCAAATTCGGAATATTTTCAATATTTACAAAAATATTGAAAAATTAATCATCGCTTTTTGCTTATGGAACAATTTTTTTTTTGAAAAAATGCCAATCAAAATTATTCCCACAATCAAATTTTTTTTTTATTGACGAGAATTATCGCTCATTTTTCAAAAAATTTGTGCAAAAATCTGAGCTCGACAGTTGCAAAATTACAAAAATTTGAGTCTTTGTTTTTTTCTATTCAAATTTTGTTCCATCGAAATTACAAAAATTTTAACGGCTGCGAGTGTTTTACAAGAGAGATAATATTTTTTTATTTTAACAAAAATATATTTTTTGGCGGTGAGACGAAGAAAAAAAACTCAAAATTAGGTCCACCCCAATAATTAGCACTTTGAAATGCATAAATTGATGTTTTTTTTTTTTTATATTCATAAATAAATTTTCTCTCAATTATTTGACGTCGAGACAATTATTTATCTCTTAATACACGATAATTGATTTTTATATTAAATTTATCTTAAGCTAAAGAGTATTCTATGCCGAGAGACTTCAAGATAAAAAAAGTTGGAAAATCGTGTTTATTCAAAATTTTCCAAAAAACAGAATTTAGTCAATTCCAATCGATGGCGCGAAAAAAATATTTTCACCGATTTACAAAAAAGTGAAAATATTTTTCGAACGCTTTAAAAAAAAAAAAAAAGTCGCCCAAAAAAATCCAAACCAAGTTTTTTCTCACTCATTTTCGGTATTTAATTATTTTTTGGAACTTTAAAAACCTTAACTTCTACTTGAAAATCAACCCAAACCTCTGAAAATCAAATTCTGAAAATTTTTGATATCCAAAAAAAATCCAACAATTTGACTTTGAGAAAAATATTTTCGCCAAATTTTTTAATTTGAAAATGAAATCAGAATATCTTTGACACGTTTTCTGTGCAATTGCAAAGAAAATTTAAAAAAAGTCGCATAAATAGGATTTTTGAAAAAATCCAAAATTCACTGAAATAACATTGATGAACGGTAAGATTAAAAAATGTTTACAAAACTTTCTTACTTAGAAATAGCAGAAATCTAATTTTACAAAAACCGACAAATTACTCAAAAATAAAATTTGTAATTTTGTTTCAAAATTTTTTTCTTAATTTTTTTTCAATTGAGTTTCACCGCAATAAATACACTACTGGAAAAAATTAAAGGATCAAAAAATTTTCCCAAATATTTAGTGGTTTTTAACAATGTTGTATCTCAGTGAAAAATGGTCGTATCGAGGTCTAAAAAAAAGCATTTTGAAGCTTGAAGTTTCTAGTTTTCAGATCTTTTAGCAAAAAATTTTTGGCAGCTACAGGTTTCAAGCAATTATGCGAAATACCAAGAAAAAAAATGTGGCAAATTTGCATCGCTTTTGTTTTGGCTGTAATTTTTGGGAAAAAATTCTTCCAGCTAAAACATTGCAAGGACCGGATAGCTTGTTTATTTAGCTTCTATTTTCTTTTTTTGAGACCTCGCTACGACCATTTTTCGCCGAGATATCGAGCTTTTACGAAAAGTAGTACATTATGATGTTTTATGATGATATTTTATATCACGAGGTGCAATATGGATGTTTTCACGTCGTCTTGCGGGCGTAAAAGCATCCATTATTGTACTGAGTGATATAAAGACACTTTTCTGTTTGACCATTGGACATCTCAGCAACCAATGATCGCACAGAAATCAGAAGGGGCGTTTCACAAACTTGAATCAACGCTCTACAAGGATTATTGATGGTTTTTTGAGAAAAATTTTTTTTTTCCATCCTTGCCATGAATTTGAAAAAACAGGAGAAAAAGGGCTATTTGTGGTTTTTCAGAAAATCAACGGCCAAATTAAAAATATTGACAAAACGACAAATGTTGAGCGTGACTTTTACAGCTCAATATACCCACAAAATCCCTGTAAAGTTTCAATTTGATCTATCGAACGGTTTTTTTGTTTTAAGCAAACAAATTTTTGAAAAAAATTAAAGGATCATGTTTATTACCCCTTAACACTTCAAAATCATTATGAAAATGAAAGAAAATTTTTTTTCAAGTGTTTCCCCCATTTTTATAGCAAACAGCGTTTAAATTTATTTGAAAAAAAAATCAAAACAATTTTGAAATTTTTTGAAAATAATTTTTTGATTTTTTTTTTCAAAAAAATTCAAGGATTATGTTTATTGCCTCTGAACACTTCATAATCATTATTAAAAGGAAAAATTAAAATTTTGAGCTTTTTTCACATTTTTATCGCAAACAGCGTTGCGATAAATTTATGTAAAAACAAAAATAGACAAAATTAAAAAAAAGAAAAATTCGAAAATTCTTCGAATTTTTTTTTTCTATACATTTAAACGCTGTTTGCGATAAAAATGTGAAAAAAGCCCCCAAAAAAATTGTTTTCCACTTTAATAATAATTATTACGTTTAGAGGCAGAAACATGATCCTTCAATTTTTTTAAAAAATTTGATCGCTTGAAATAAAAAAACCGTTCGATAGATCAAATTGAAACTTTACAGAGATTTTGCGGGTATATTGAGCTGTAAAAGTCACGCTCAACATTAGTCGTTTTGTCAATATTTTTTATTTGGCCGTTGATTTTCTGAAAAACCATAAATAGCCCTTTTTCTCCTGTTTTTTCAAATTCATGGCAAGGATGGAAAAATTTTTTTTTTCGAAAAACCATCGACAATCCTTGTAGAGCATTGATTCAAGTTTGTGAAACGCCTCTTCTGATTTCTGTGCGATCATTGGTTGCTGAGATATCAAAGGTCAAACAGAAAAGTGTCTTTATATCACTCAGTACAATAATGGACGCTTTTACGCCCGCAAGACGACGTGAAAACATCCATATTGCACCTCGTGATATAAAATATCATCATAAAACATCATAATGTACTACTTTTCGTAAAAGCTCGATATCTCGGCGAAAAATGGTCGTAGCGAGGTCTCAAAAAAAGAAAATAGAAGCTAAATAAACAAGCTATCCGGTCCTTGCAATGTTTTAGCTGGAAATTTTTTTTCACAAAAATTACAGCCAGAACAAAAGCTATGCAAATTTGCCAAATTTTTTTTTCTTGGTATTTCGCATAATTGCGTGAAACCTGTAGCTTCCAAAAATTTTTTGCTAAAAGATCTGAAAACTAGAAACTTCAAGCTTCAAAATGCTTTTTTTTAGACCTCGATACGATCATTTTTCACTGAGATACAGCATTGTTAAAAACCACTGAAAATTTGGGAAAATTTTTTGATCCTTCAATTTTTTCCAGTAGTGTATTTCCTGAGAATGAAACAGGAAATGTTTTTTTACTTTTTTTCCTTGAAATCTCTCAATACGGAATAATTTGATTTTTCTGTAATATCAGGTTTTTTTTTTCAACTGGGATTAATCTTTTTTTGAGCGTTTTTTATGAAGTCTCAGACATCGTGGACATTCTAATGCGTTGTCCATCGGATTTTTGCATTCGAGATGATAACAGGAACCGCATTTATCGCATCTCGTTACCTTCGACAATTCCCACGGAAATATTACCTTCGAATCGTCCTTCGTACGACAAAATTCGCAAACAAAACCGCGCGCTTCGCAGAACTGAAAAAAAAAAATTTTAAACATCAAAATATTTTTATTTATGATTTTACAAAATTTAGTAAACATTTTTTGTTTTCAAATCGGTGGCTAGAAAATGTTATTTTCTATTTTTTAAATTATTTTTTACTTTTTTTTGTATAAAAAAAATAAGTGCGGATTTGATTTTGAAAAAAATCAAAATTTCATGCAATTTGAAATTTGAAATGTGTCCTCAAATTTGATAAAATTTCGAAGAGTTATTGAACAAACTTTTGAAAAAAAAAAAACGGTCTTCATCACAAAGCTCCATAAGAGTTAAAAAAAAAATCAACAAATTTTGTTACTTTATTGATTGATCGTTCTATTAATTCAAGGAACTTCCAAAATATTAGATAAAAACAAAATGGCGGGTATTCGAAATTAATCTCGATTCTTCCAAAAAAAATGACATTTTTAAATTGGTAAAAAAAAAATGTTATATTAATTACTAAATTTCTACAAAGCTCAAGAATTTTAGCAATTTCGCAGATTTTATCAAATCACTGATTTTCGCACTTTTAGAGAAAACGAAAAAATCGACATTTTTGAAATCTTTTTGAAGACTTTATGAAGTAAGATAATTTATGAGACTTTCAAGAACTGTCGATAAATGATTTTTTTAAATTTTTGTAACAAAAATTTTGAATTGAAAAAAAATTGAATTTGTTTAATTTTTTTTTTCTCACCAAACACTCGGAAACATGGGCGCAGCATTCCTGAACCAGCTCGTTCAGTTTCAGCGTCAACACTCCGATTTTAACGGACGTGAAATCTTGCATGGAATATATATGAGGATCGTTGAAAATATAGTTCGCTTGCATTTTGAGGGCCTCTTGAATACTAAAAAAAAAAAAAAAATTCAATAAAAAATTTTTTAAATACAAAAAAAAAATATCAAAAATGTAAACGAAAAATTCCGAATTAGAAATTTCAATGAGACTTCATTGTAATAGTAAAACAAAAAAAAAATTGAAAAAAGTATTCGAAAATCTAGACTTTCGTAAATTAAAAGTTTTTCTTCGAGTCGAAATGACCGAATTGAAAATTCCATTCAAATTCGAAACTTTAATTAATTGCCTGAATTATGAACCGTTCTAATTTTACACTTTTTGGTGAACTAAAAGTTTTTTCGAAATTTCAAAAAGCTCCTGAATTGAAAGTATTTTTGGAATTGAATGAAAATAAAGATTTTGCAATTAAAAATGATTCTAAATTGAAAATTTGTCAAATTAAAAACGATTTCGAAATTCGAAGTATTTTCTAAAATCGGTCACGATATATAAATTGAAAACCGTCTCTGAATTGAAAGTTGTTTGTGCATCGAAAAAATTCTTTAAATTAAAAAAGTTGTTTCTAATTTGAACATTGAAAATTTCTAAATTCAAAGTATTTTCTAAAATTGATCATGATTTCTAAATTAAAAAGCGTCTCGGAATTGAAAGTTGTTTCTGCATCGAAAAAATTCTTTAATTTTAAAAAGTTGTTTCTAATTTGAAAATTGAAAATTTCTAAATTCGAAGTACTTTCTAAAATCGATGATGATATCTAAATTAAAAACCGTCTCTGAATTGAAAGTTGTTTCTGCATAGAAAAAATTCTTTAAATTAAAAAAGTTATTTCTAATTTGAAAATTTCTAAATTTAAAAACTTATTTCTAATTTGAAAATTGAATATTTCTAAATTCAAAGTATTTTCTAAAATTGATCACGATATCTAAATTAAAAAGCGTCTCCGAATTGAAAGTTGTTTCTGCATCGAAAAAATACTTCAAATTTAAAAATTTGTTTCTAAATAAAAAAATTTTTAATTTCTAAATTCGAAGTACTTTCTAAAATCGATCATGATATCTAAATTAAAAAGCGTCTCTGAATTGAAAGTTGTTTCTGCACCCCAAAAATTCTCTAAATTTATAAAGTTGTTTCTAATTTAAAAATAAAAAAATTCTAAATTCGAAGTACTTTCTAAAATCGATAATGATATCTAAATTCAAAACCGTCTCTGAATGGAAAGTTGTTTCTGCATCGAAAAAATACTTTAAATTTGAAAAATTGTTTCTAATTTTTAAATTGAAAATTTATAAATTCGAAGTACTTTCTAAAATCGATCATAATATCTAAATGAAAAACCGTCTCTGGATTGAAAGTTGTTTCTTCATCGAAAAAATTCTTCAAATTTAAAAAGTTGTTTCTAGTTTAAAAATTGAAAATTTCTAAATTCAAAGAATTTTCTAAAATTGATCATGATTTCTAAATTAAAAAGCGTCTCTGAATTGAAAGTTCTTTCTGCATCGAAAAAATTCTTCAAATTTAAAAAGTTGTTTCTAATTTGAAAATTGAAAAATTTCGAAATTCAAAGTATTTTCTAAAATTGATCATGATATCTAAATTAAAAACTGTCTCTGAATTGAAAGTGGTTTCTACATGGAGAAAATTCTTCAAATTTAAAACGTTGTTTCCAAATCAAAGAATTGAAAATGTCTAAATTCGAAGTACTTTATAAAATCGATCATGATATCTAAATTAAAAACCGTCTCTGAATTAAAAGTTGTTTCTGCATCGAAAAAAATACTTGAAATTTAAAAAGTTTCTAATTTAAAAATTGAAAATTTCTAAATTCGAAGTACTTTCTAAAATCGATCATGATATCTAAATTAAAAACCGTCTCTGAATTGAAAGTTGTTTCTGCATCGAAAAAATACTTGAAATTTAAAAAGTTTCTAATTTAAAAATTGAAAATTTCTAAATTCGAAGTACTTTCTAAAATCGATCATGATATCTAAATTAAAAACCGTCTCTGAATTGAAAGTTGTTTCTGCATCGAAAAAATACTTGAAATTTAAAAAGTTTCTAATTTAAAAATTGAAAATGTCTAAATTCGAAGTACTTTCTAAAATCGATCATGATATCTAAATTAAAAACCGTCTCTGAATTGAAAGTTGTTTCTGCATCGAAAAAATACTTGAAATTTAAAAAGTTTCTAATTTAAAAATTGAAAATTTCTAAATTCGAAGTACTTTCTAAAATCGATCATGATATCTAAATGAAAAACCGTGTCTGAATTGAAAGTTGTTTCTGCATCGAAAAAATACTACAAATTAAAAAAATTGTTTCTAAATTGAAAAATTGAAAATTTCTGAATTCAGAGTAGTTTCTAAAATCGATCATGACATCTAAATTAAAAACCGTCTCCGAATTGAAAGTTGTTTCTGCATCGAAAAAAATGTTTAAATTAAAAAATTTGTTTCTAAACTCAAAAATTGAAAATTTCTAAATTCGAAGTATTTTCTAAATGAAAAATTACTTTAAAAAATCGAAAAATTAAAAAAAAAACTGTTTTTTAATGTAATAATGTTTATCGTTATACCTTCGTGCGAATCTGCATGTGAGCAAAAAATCTTTGAGATAATACAATTGCATGCGCAGTACTCGAGTTCGTTCGAGTTGCTTGACCCGCCTGTAAAGAAGCGGATTCAAATCGTTGACTTGAAACAACGGATCAACCGCCATTTGATCCAACAATCTGTAGGAAAAATTCGAGACCGGATATCTGCAAGAAAAAATTCAAAAATTATAAAAATTACAAAAAATACAAAAGTGACAAAAAAATGCATATTACAAAAAAAAATGACGAAAAGTAGCTAAAAATTATTTTAGAAAATGCAAAGAAAAAAAAATGGGAAAAATTCGAGACCGGCTACTGCAAAAAAAAAATTCAAAATTCAAAAAATTATTAAAAAAATAAAAGTAGCCAAAAAAATTACAAAAAAAAAATAGAAAAAATTGCGAAAAGTAGCTAAAAATTCTTGTAAAAAATGTAAATTAAATCCGAGTTTACCTGTTGAAATCCCATTTCGATAATATTTTGCCAGGTATCAGCGCAACCTGATTCGTGTGACAACCCGTACAAAAATATCTCCCCAAATATTGGCAATAACGAAATCTATTTGCGTATTCGACGGCAACTTTCATTCCGCAACCGGCGCATCTGTAGTTCTGCTTAGCTATGAGTATTTTTCGTCTGTAAACACGAATCAACGAAATTAATAATAAGGCAAAATGTCAAAAAACGTATATTCCAAAAAAACACATATTTTGATTCTAAAAATTTTCCAAAAAATCTCAAATTTCAGTAAATTTTCGCGAATTACATTTTCATGATCGACTATTTTTTTTTTTCGAACATTTTTCGGTCGATGAATGAAGAATTACAAAAAAAATGATAAAATAAATATGAGGGATTCTCCGTCAATTCAGCCACTTTTATTTCAACCATCTCAGATGTGCCCCATAATTGGTTATATCAAAGTGCTACTAAAGGGCATTCTATGTGAATTTTTTCAGATTTTTTAATTCAAAATTTTAGAAGTCGCCGTTTTTTTTCCAAATGAATATATCTCGGAAACTTGAAGTAACTGAAAAAAAATGTCGATACATAAAAGTTGTAGTTTTGTGTTAGCTTTCGAGCGGAATATTTGAAATAATTTTTACGTTCCGGTAACGCTGATTTTTTACCAAAAAAGGGGGAAATTATTTTTTTATTCAAAAAAGGCCATTTTTTTTTGGCTGAAAAAATTACAGAGTCTTTAAGTATACCTGACGATATCGCAAAAAAATCGCCAGAGTGGCACGGATCGAGGTTCTAGGGTAAAAAAAATGAAGCCACACAAATTATTTTTTTTTCTATCGGAACCTGGATCCGTGCCTCCGGCGATTTTTTTGCTATATCGTCAGACATTCTCGAAGACTCTATAATTTTTTCAGCCAAATAAAAAGGGCTGTTTTTGAACGAAAAAAGTTTCCCCCTTTTTGGTAAAAAAATCAGCGTTACCGAAACGTAAAAATTATTTCAAATATTCCGCTCGAATGCTAACACAAAACTACAACTTTTATGTACAGACATTTTTTTTCAGTTACTTCAAATTTCCGAGATATATTCAGTTGGAAAAAAAACGGCCATTTCTAAAATTTTGAATTAAAAAATCTGAAAAAATTTACATAGAATGCCTTTTAGTGGCACTTTGATATAATCAATTATGGGGCACATCTGAGATGGTCGAAAAAAAGTGGCTGAATTGACAGAGAATCCCTCATATACAGATTTTAGAAATTTATCGAAAATTTAGGAATTCCATGAAATTTTTGCCCCTTCGTGGATTCATATTTTTCTTTTTTACCATAAAATTATTTTTAGATCAAGTTTCAGCTTTCGATGAGATTTGAGGATAAAGATTTTTGAAAAAATAATTACGCTGGCGGCGGATGAGGCGTAAATATAATTTGAGGACGCGGAGGAGCCCATTCTATCGTTCCACGTAATGGAACGACTTGGCTGGTCGTTTCATCGTTCATTCCATCGTCCGCATTGGCCGACCAATTTTTTGGTAGTGGCAATAACTAAAAAAAAAAAAAAAATAAGAATAATAGTTATTGCAATTTTGGAATATTATTGGTGTAATTAAATGTTTATATATTATAATATTTTCGAAAAATATTGTCACGTATAAAAATAAGCCCGATTACATTATGATGTAAATAAATAATTGAATTTAATCCATTATCCAATATTATTTAGTAATTAACTTAATTTAAAAAAAAAACACTTTCATCTATTATCCATTTTTTTTTTTTTTATAAAAAATGGATTTTGAAGCATTCTTCAATACGTTGGTAAATAATAATGAAATTTAATCTATTATTTTGATAAATAATTGAATTTAATCAATTTTTTTTTATAAATAATGGAATTTTATCCATTCTTTGCAATATTAATAATGAATAATGAAATTCATGCAATATCTAATATTTTGGTAATAAGTAATGATATTTAAAATAGTTTTTTCATTATTATCGTTTTTTCTTTTTTTTTTTACTTCCTAATTAAAGTTCGATTATCATGTTAATAATTAATTAATTCAATCCATTATCCATTATTATTTAGTCATTAACTTAATTTTTTTTAAACACTTTCATCTGTTATCTATTTTTTTTTTAATAAAAAATGGAGTTTTACCCATTCTTCAATACGTTAGTAAATAATAATGAAATTTAATCCATTATTTTGATATATAATTGAATTTAATCAATTTTGTTATAAATAATGGAATTTGATCCATTCTTTGCAATATTAGTAATGAATAATGAAATTTATGCAATATCCACTATTTTGGTAATAAGTAATGATATTTAAAACAGTTTTTTCATTATTATCGTTTTTTCTTTTTTTTTTACTTCTTAATTAAAGCTCGATTATCATGTTAATAATTAATTGAATTTAATCGATTTTTTTTTTATAAATGATAAAATTTTATCCATTCTTTGCAATATTAGTAATGAATAATTAAATTTGTGCAATATCTACTATTTTGGTAATGGGCAATAGTATTTAAAATATTTTTTTCATTATCATCGTTTTTCTTTTTTTTTTTTACTTCTTAATTAAAGCTCGATTATCATGTTAATAATTAATTGAATTTAATCGATTTTTTTTTATAAATGATAAAATTTTATCCATTCTTTGCAATATTAGGAATAAATAATTAAATTTGTGCAATATCTACTATTTTGATAATGGGCAATAGTATTTAAAATAGTTTTTTCATTATCATCGTTTTTCTTTTTTTTTTTTTACTTCTTAATTAAAGCTCGATTATCATGTTAATAATTAATTGAATTTAATCGATTTTTTTTTATAAATGATAAAATTTTATCCATTCTTTGCAATATTAGTAATGAATAATTAAATTTGTGCAATATCTACTATTTTGGTAATGGGCAATAGTATTTAAAATAGTTTTTTCATTATCATCGTTTTTCTTTTTTTTTTTTTACTTCTTAATTAAAGCTCGATTATCATGTTAATAATTAATTGAATTTAATCGATTTTTTTTTATAAATGATAAAATTTTATCCATTCTTTGCAATATTAGGAATAAATAATTAAATTTGTGCAATATCTACTATTTTGATAATGGGCAATAGTATTTAAAATAGTTTTTTCATTATCATCGTTTTTCTTTTTTTTTTTTTACTTCTTAATTAAAGCTCGATTATCATGTTAATAATTAATTGAATTTAATCGATTTTTTTTTATAAATGATAAAATTTTATCCATTCTTTGCAATATTAGTAATGAATAATTAAATTTGTGCAATATCTACTATTTTGATAATGGGCAATAGTATTTAAAATAGTTTTTTCATTATCATCGTATTTCTTTTTTTTTTTTACTTCTTAATTAAAGCTCGATTATCATGTTAATAATTAATTTAATTTAATCGATTTTTTTTTATAAATGATAAAATTTTATCCATTCTTTGCAATATTAGGAATGAATAATTAAATTTGTGCAATATGTACTATTTTGGTAATGGGCAATAGTATTTAAAATAGTTTTTTCATTGTCATCGTTTTTTTTTTTTTACTTTTTAATGATAATAAAGAAAAAAAAACCTGCTGCGGCGCGTCTTGTTCCGAAACGAGCCACTGCAATTCGCTCGCTCTCGGCAAATGTCTCTCGCTGAATCGGCTTATCAAACTCAGTGCAACACCCTCGGCGGAAATAATATTGTCGGTTGATGCTGAATCGGTTCCTTGTCGGGGCGAAGAATGATACAAATCCGCGTCCGAGTACAACGATGCCATTGACATCGATACACCTGAAATCGATTAGTATTATTGAATTTTTTGTCCGATATATATATTATTATCAATTTTTGGAATTTTTCTATCTAGCAAAATATTCTCATAAAATCTCTCATAATATTATCATTCATGTAAATACTCCCATTAATTGAATTTTTGAATTTTTGTCCATTATTATCTAATAGCTAATTCAACGTAATTCATTAATTATTTTTTAGTTCTTATAATTGAAAAAAAAAAATAATAATTTTTAGAATTGCTAGAACTTTTACTCTTTAAAATTTTTATTGGAATTTTTGCAATGTTCAGAGATTTTATAATTTTTCTTTCTAG
This sequence comes from Alloplasta piceator, assembly GCA_946863875.1. Classification (NCBI taxonomy): domain Eukaryota; kingdom Metazoa; phylum Arthropoda; class Insecta; order Hymenoptera; family Ichneumonidae; genus Alloplasta; species Alloplasta piceator. The sequence goes on from OX333080.1 coordinate 30,870,574, forward strand.
CAAAATATTCTCATAATATTTTCATATCATGTAAATATTCCCACTAGTTGAATTATTCAATTTTTTATTCAACGTCTATTATTGTCTAATAGCTAATTCGACTTAATTCGTTAATTATTTTAAATATTATAGAATTTTTATCATTTTCACGATTTTTTTTTTTCATGCAAAATATTCTCATAAAATCTCATAATATTTTCATATCAGGTAAATATTCCCACTAGTTGAATTATTCAATTTTTTATCCAATGTCTATTATTATCTAATAGCTAATTCGACTTAATTCGTTAATTATTTTAAAAAATATAGAATTTTTATCATTTTCATGATTTTTTTTCTTGCAAAATATTCTTATAATATTTTCATTCATGTAAATACTCCCATTAATTGAATTCTTGAATTTTTGTCCATTTTTTTAGTTCTTACAATTAAAGGAAAAAAAAAATTTTAGAATTGCTAGAAATTTTACTCTTTGAAATTTTTAATTGGAATTTTTGGAATTTTTAGAGATTTTATGATTTTTCTTTCTAGCAAAATATTCTCATAAAATCTCATAATATTTTCATATCACGTAAATATTCCCATTAGTTGAATTATTTAATTTTTTATCCAATGTCTATTATTATCTAATAGCTAATTCGACTTAATTCGTTAATTATTTAAAAAAAAAAAAAATTCTTGCAAAATACTCTCATGTCATGTAAATATTCCCATTAATTGAATTATTGTATTTTTTGTCCGATATCTATTATTGTCTAATAGCTAATTCAACTTAATTCGTTCATTATTTTTCAACATATTAAAATTTTTCAGAACTGTAATAATTTGTAGAATTTTTCAAACTTTTAGACTTTTTAGAATTTTCACAATTTTTTTTTTCTCACAAAATTTCTCATAATATTCTCATACCATGTAAATATTCCCATTGATTCGATATTCGAGTCTGAGAACAATTTTGGGGAAAAAAAAATTATTGGCAGCAAATATTTTTGTGAAATTAAGAGAAGATTCGTGGTTTTTAGAAACTAATTTCATAGATCACGACATTGGCTGCCTTTTAGCAATTCTATTGAAATTATTAATCTCTTATTTTTTAATTTATTGCAAAAATGAGAAATAAGCCAATTTCAGACTTTTTTGGAAAATTAAAAATTTAATATAAATTATAATTTATTATTATTATTATTATTATTATTATTATTATTATTATTATTATTATTATTATTATTATTATTACTACTACTATTACTACTATTACTACTATTACTACTATTATTACTATTATTACTATTATTACTATTATTACTATTATTACTATTATTACTATTATTACTATTATTACTATTATTACTATTATTACTATTATTACTATTATTACTATTATTACTATTATTACTATTATTACTATTATTATTATTATTATTATTGTTATTATTATTATTAATGTATACCGGATGCTCGTAGTTGTGACAAATTTTGAGTATCGTCAATTTCCAAATCGTCAACATCGTCTGTGGAAATCGTGTCCGAGGGTGAACCCGGTGAACTCGACAGTGGACTCACACTTTGATCCGTTGTTGTGGCTAAATATTGAATATTATTTACATTATTAATAATGATAATAGAAATGTATAATTAAAAAAAAAAAAAAAAAAAATAGTATTAAGCGAAATATTACTAAATAGAAAAAATGGTAATAATAGAATAATTTAGAAAATCATTTTTAAAAAAAGTTATTTTTTTTCGGAAAAATCAAATATTTTTGAGAAAAAACACAAATTATGAATTTGTTGACCATAAAAGTGAACTTCGAGAATTTATTTTCACTCGTTCGCGTGATAAATGTTTATTTAAAAAAAAAAAAATAATTAATGAAAAAGTGTTGATGAGAAATTTACTGTCTGTTTTTCCGTCGCTCAAAAGCTCTCGACTCCAATTTCCCTGCTTTCTCTGCTCCATTTGTCTCTGCCGTCTTCTCAATCTTATTCTCTGCTTCAAATTGTTTATCTCCTCGTCGCTCTCCTCCACAGTTTCGTCTATAAGCCGCAACTGTCGATTACATTTTACCTAAAAAATTACGTAAAAACATATTATTTTCTGGATGAAATTGAAAATATAACATTTGGAAAGAAAAAAAAAAAAGTTGATGACAAAAAAAAATGAATTTTGAAACTTGGAAAAAATTGTCAAAAAAAAATTCTGAGGAAAATTTGAAATTTAATAAACGACTAGATATTAATCATGATTCGCAAATAGTAATGATCATTAGATAGTGAATAATTAGTAATTAGCATCGACTAATTACTAATGTTCTATCTTTGATTTTTTTCTCCTGATTTTTTGTTTCTTTTGCCCTGATTTTTTGTGATTTTTTGAATTTTTTCCTGATTTTTCGTGATTTTTTTTTCAAATTTTTTTTTTTAAAATGTTTTCCAGATTTTTTGTGATTTTTGAATTTTTTTCCGGATTTTTTTGTGATTTTTTTGAATTTTTTTCCTGATTCTTTGTGATTTTTCGAATTTCTTCCTGATTCGATGATTTTTCTCGTCTTTGCTTTTCGTTCAATAATCACTGATAATGTCCCCACAATTATTAAAGAAACAAGAGATTATTTTTCTTTTTCAAAACCTGTTCAATGGCGGCTATCATTGCCTCGAAAATACTGAAATGTGCGTTTTCAAATTTTTGGTTATTTTTGGAATGTTTTCCTGATTCTTTCCTTATTCGTGGTGATTCTTGAATTTTTTTTCCCCTGATTTTTTGTTGATTTTTGGAATTTTTTCCTGATTTTAGGTGATTTTTTGAATTTTCTCCCGATTTTGGGAATTTTTTGAATAGGGAACTTGCATTGATCTGAAATCTCTATTTTAGTCTACTGGATTTAAAAGTAGGATAAAAAATAATGAATTTCCCAAGACAGTTATTTTTTTTAAAGGAATATCAACGATGCAAAAGTGTTTTATTTTACACTAATTTTTCTCGGTAAATTTGAATTGGCAACCATATTGTTGTACCCAACTATCAGCGCCGTGAGTGTCGCGTCTGGGAACTAAGTCCCATTGTAGACAGTTTTTGCTCCCACGGACATCTTGCTCGCGCAAATTCTAACCTATAATATACATTTAACTTGCAGTATAATATTTTTCAATATTATTATGTTAACGAAGTTGTGAAAGTATCGGTGACGTCACAATATCACAGGAATCATATAAATCACGTCTTCGATATTATTACGTTAAAGAAGTTGTGAGAGTGATTTAAATTGACAGATGGATGACAAATGGACAATAGATTCATTCATTCATTCCGCAACCAAACTTATTAGATTGGTTTATGTCTTATTTCAGTTTCTTTATAATTTTATACTATTACATTGGTAGTATGTAAACGAATATTTTTGCTGATTTATATTATTGAGGTTTATTGAGGATTATTGAGGTTTATTTTTGCTGATTTATATTATTATTGCAGTTTATGGCTGCATTCGCTTTGGACGCTTACGCGCCTGTGAGCGCCGCATCCTGTAGCGTTTTATATGTCACATACGTGATGAAAGCGCGTATGTGTCCAAGCGAATGCAGCCAGTGTTTATAATGCAACGTAGTTCCCGGAAGCGACACTGGCGGCGCTGATAGTTGGGTACAACAATATGGTTGCCAATTCAAATTTGCTGAGAAAAATTTGTGTTAAAGAAACAATAGAGAACTTGCATGCATCTGAAATCTGTATTTTAATCTATGGGACTCGAAAGTAGGATAAAAAATAATGTATTTCCCAAGACAGTTTTTTTTTTAAAGGAATATTGACGCTGCAAAAAAATATTCTTTGACTCTAATTTTTCTCGAAAAATTTGAATTGGCAACCATATTGTTGTACCCAACTATCAGCGCCGCCAGTGTCGTGTCCGGGAACCACGTCTCATTGTAAACAGTTTCTGCTCTCGGTGTCGCAAAAATCTAACCTATAACTTACGTATAACCTACAGTATAATATTCTTCAATATTATTATTTACGTCAAAAGTATCAAAGAAAAAATATAAATTGACAAAGCAATTATGGATTCATTCACCCCGCAACCAAACTTGGATTGGTTCATGTCTTCTTTCGTACCATTGTGCAAAAACACAACAAGTACTACACCAGAAAAGATATTTGTCCATGTGCCAAATAATCCAGTGAAAAGAAAGGTTTGGTGCGCGGCTATTGGTTTTGAGAAAAATAAAAAAATAAAAAAAAATAGTTATTGTTGCGAAGATCATCTTGAGGTAAGTCCTTTCTTATACATTTAAAGAGAAAATAATATCAGAGCAGCGTTGCAAAAATATTATTCTTTACAGCTCGAAACCGTTTATATTCATCGTAGTTTTTCAAATCAGTTCCGAGCTGTAAAGAATAATATTTTTGCAACGCTGCTCTGATATTATTTTCTCTTTAAATGTATAAGAAAGGACTTACCTCAAGATGATCTTCGCAACAATAACTATTTATTTTTATTTTTTTATTTTTCTCAAAACCAACAGCCGCGCACCAAACCTTTCTTTTCACTGGATTATTTGGCACATGGACAAATATATCTCTTCTGGTGTAGTACTTGTTGTGTTTTTGCACGATGGTACAAAACAAGACATGAACCAATCCAAGTTTGGTTGCGGGGTGAATGAATCCATAATTGCTTTGTCAATTTATATTTTTTCTGTGATACTTTTGACGTAAATAATAATATTGAAGAATATTATACTGTAAGTTATACGTAAGTTATAGGTTAGATTTTTGCGTCACCGAGAGCAGAAACTGTTTACAATGAGACGTGGTTCCCGGACACGACACTGGCGGCGCTGATAGTTGGGTACAACAATATGGTTGTCAATTCAAATTTTTCGAGAAAAATTAGAGTCAAAGAATATTTTTTTGCAGCGTCAATATTCCTTAAAAAAAAAACTGTCTTGGGAAATACATTATTTTTTATCCTACTTTCGAATAAAATTTTTTTAAAAAAACATGCAAGTTCTCTATTTTTGCAGCATTGATATTGCTTTAAAAAAAAAAACTGTCTTGAGAAATTCATTATTTTTCACCCTACTTTCGAATAAAAAAATAAAAAAAAGACATGCAAGTTCCCTATTATGAAAAAAAAAGGAGAAATAATTTTTCTTCTTCAAAACCTGTTCAATGGCGGCTATCATTGCCTCGGAAATACTGAAATGTGCGTTTTCTCTGTCGAGCTCGGCATTGGCCCGGGAAAATTGTGCCGAGGTTAAGAAGCTCGTTAAACTCTGTCCCTCGACCGGACGTGGAAAATAATGGGTCGCCATTGGCTGAACGCTGCTTCCGCCGTCTTCCATGAAGCTTTTCTTCGGCGTTCGAATGTCCTTTTGTCCCTCGATACCCAAACTCCAGGAGCCGGAAAATTCTGGCGCCGAACCGGCCGAAAATAAGCTTCTTCGGCGAGTCTTCTGATGCGTCTCGATTTTAATCGCATCGCTCGTCGCTTCGTCGACATTGAATGACGAAAAATCCTGCTCTATCTTTCCAATATTCTCCATTATCGAGTTTCTTCCGCGATTCAACGTTTCCGAACTTCCGCTGGAATTTATTCCTTTTTTATTGCACGAATTCTTCGTTTTGCTTCGCTGCTTTCGCATTTTTGGCATCTTTGCGATTCCGTACGAATTTCTCGTCATCGTTGTTTTCTTCGCCTCCGAATAATCGATTTTTATCACATCCGACAATTCGATCGTTCGCGACTGATTTACATTCTCCTCCGCTCGATTATTCGTTATAAAAGCCGCCAATGGCAAGGCGCAACTTTTTTGACAAATTTCGTGATCCTTGCACAATAACGGCAAACTGTTCCACGATTTTAGCGATATCTCGCTCTCGACTTCCGGTTTATTATTGTTCTCCATCGTATTCACGCTCTTCGTCGTATCCGCGCACGTTACTTCGTCCTTTGGCGCATCTTCAACGATATTCTCGACATTATCGTTGTTCTTAGCCTCGACGTTTTCCCACGTCGTTAGATTCATCATAGTTCTTGTATTTCCAAAATTTATCGGATACGAGGACGAACGTCGATGTCTCTTTGGGCTGTTTTTCAAAAAATGTCCACCCGCCAGAAACTGTGAAAAAGAAAAAGCAGTCAGGATTTTCAAAAAATCGAGTTTTTTAATTTTATCTTCACAATGCACATATCGCGTTACAGCTGCCATAAGGGCGTATCACCTCTTTTACGCCCTTATGGCATCCGGGAGCCATAAGGGCGTATCGAAATTTTTTTTTTCAGGAATCGACGTAATTATGACCGAAAAGTATAGAACCGATGAAAACAAAATTTTCCCAATTTCCCAAACGGGATTTTGAACCTTAAAAAATTTACAAAAATCTATTGTTGAACTTTAAAAATCTGCCAAAAATCGAAAAATGATCGTAATGGGATGAACCAAACGGGATTTTGAAGCGTGAACGATTACGAAGAGAATGAGCTCATGCTCAAGCCGCAATTCTATCTAGAAAATAAATTACAGCCATTTTAGTGAACCGATTGAATTTTGGCCAAAATGCAAAAAAAAAAAAAATATTATTTTTGTTTTTCGGGCCTCATATCGATGTATTTTTGCCCCCTAAACACGAATCTATCAATAGTTTTTTCAAAAAATCAAAATTTTCATTAATTTCGATAAAAAACTGTTTTGCTCAATTTTGGGCTTATTTTCAAAAACCTGAAAATAGCGAAATTTCAAGTGCTCATAACTTCACTTTGGTTCAACCGATTTCAAAATTTGTTTTTCGTACGCAAAGCTTGTGACCAAACTTAGAGAATGCCGTTAAGTTCATCCCGATAACTAATTATTTGTAGAAATGAGAGCAGTTTGAAAATCGCCGAAAAAAATGGAAAGGGGTATACCTTAAAAAATTTACAAAAATCTATTGTTGAACTTTAAAAATCTGCCAAAAATCGAAAAACGATCGTAATGGGATGAACCAAACGGGATTTTGAAGCGTGAACGATTACGAAGAGAATGAGCTCATGCTCAAGCCGCAATTCTATCTAGAAAATAAATTGCAGCCATTTTAGTGAACCGATTGAATTTTGGCCAAAATGCAAAAAAAAAAAAAAAATTATTTTTGTTTTTCGGGCCTCATATCGATGTAATTTTGCCCCCTAAACACGAATCTATCAATAGTTTTTTCAAAAAATCAAAATTTTCATTTGTTTTCGATAAAAAACTGTTTTGCTCAATTTTGGGCCTATTTTCAAAAACCTGAAAATAGCGAAATTTCAAGTCAACGTAATTATGACCGAAACGTATAGAACCGATGAAAAAAATTTTTTCCCAACTTTTTTTTTTTTTATACGCCCTTATGGCTTTCCGAGTTGGTGTCGACAGCCATAAGGGCGTATCGAATTTTTTTTTCAGCAATCGACGTAATTATGACCGAAAAGTATAGAACCGATGAAAAAAAAATTTTCCCAATTTTTTTTTTTCATCGGTTCTATACTTTTCGGTCATAATTACGTCGATTCCTGAAAAAAAAAATCGATACGCCCTTATGGCTTTCGAGACCCACTCGGAAAGCCATAAGGGCGAAGAAAAAAAAAAAATTGGGAAATTTTTTTTTTCATCGGTTCTACACTCTTCGGTCATAATTACGTAGATTCCTGAAAAAAAAAAAATCGATATGCCCTTATGGCTTTCGAGACCCACTCGGAAAGCCATAAGGGCGTATAAAAAATTTAAAAAAATTGGGAAATTTTTTTTTCCATAGGTTCTATACTTTTCGGTCATAATTACGTCGATTCCTAAAAAAAAAAAATTTCGATACGCCCTTATGGCTTGCCAGCCCTACCTTTGGCTGGCATACGCCCTTATGGCAGCTGTAACGCGATATATTTAATTTTTTTTTATTATAACCCTGATTTTTTGTGATTTTTGTAATTTTTGGAAAGAGCAGTCAGAATTTTCAAAAAATCGAATAGAATTTTTTAAAATTTTATTCTTGTAATGCGCATATAATTGAGTTTCTTTTTAATTTTCCCCTGATTTTTTTTGCGATTTTCGGATTTTTTCCCTGATTCTTAAAATTTTCCCCCTGATTTTTTGTTATTTTTTGACATTTTGCCTGATCTTTTTGTGCTTTTTGGAATTTCTCCCCTGTTTGTTTGTGTTTTTTGGAGTTTTCCCCTGATTTTGTGTGATTTTTTTAATTTTTCCCCTAATTTTTTGTGATTTTTGGTGATTTGTTTATTTCCCCCCTGATTTATTTTGATTTTTGGATTCTTCACCCTGATTTTTTTATTTTTTATGATTTTTTGAATTTTGTCCTGATTTTTTTAAATTCTTTTGTGATTTGTTTTATTTTTTCCCCTGATTTTTTGTGATTTTTTATATTTTTTTCCTGATTTTTTGTGATCTTGGGAATTTTCCCCCTGATTTATTGTGATTTTTCAAGTATCCCCCCTGTTTTTTTTTGTTATTTTTGTAATTTTTTTCCTAATTTTTAGGATTTTTTCCTGATTTTGTGTGATTTTTGTAATTTTTCCCTGATTTTTTGTGATTTTTGTAATTTTTTCCTTATTTTTGTGATTTTTAGACTTTTCACCTAATTAGATGTGATTTTTTTAATTTTTCCTTGATTTTTGGTGAATTTTGGAATTTTACACCTGATTTTGTGTGATTTTTTAAATTTTGCCCCGATTTTAAAAATTTTTTTTTATTCTTTTGTGATTTGTTTTTTTTTCCCCTGATTTTTTGTGATTTTTTTCCTGATTTTTCGAATTTTTCCTGATTTTTTAAAATCATTTACTGATTTTACGTGATTTTAAAATTTTTTTTTACTGATTTAAGGTGATTTTTGAAATTTTCCCCTTGATTTTTAGATTTTTTTCCTGATTTTGTGTGATTTTTTGAATTTTTTCTTGATTTTTTGTGATTTTTGAATTTCATTTTTGTAATGCACATATATTTAAGTATGTACACCAAAAATTTCACGTCAATCCGACATATATTTTCGAAGTTAAAGGCAAACTTTTGAAAATTTATTTTTAATTCGGTGAGCAAGATTTCTCAAAAACGGCGAAATTTTCACACAAGCTTTATAAATATATTTTTTAATTATTGATCGAAGGTATTTCTTGCCGATAAATATTTTCCATTTTATAAACAATTGGGGGCAAAAATTTTGATAAAAAATCAACATTTTTTTTTTGAGAGCCGACATTTTGTTAAAAATTGATATTTGGCTGATTCCTTCGGTAACATGAAAAAATAGTACAGGAAAAAATAACCGGCGGAGAAAATACCCGCGGAAAAAATATCCGATTCCGTGCATCGCATTCGATGCCCGAACCCACCCCACAAATCCACATATCTCATGGATGCACACACCCCATGGACGCACGCACCCCACCCGGTTCTCCAAACCCATCCCACAAATCTACGTATCCCATGAACGCACGCACCCCACCCCATGCTTCTAACCCACCCCACGAATCCACGTATCCCATGGACGCACGCACCCCATGCTTCTAACCCACCCCACAAATCCACGTATCCCATGGACGCACGCACCCCGTGGACGCACCCACCCAATACTTCTAACCCGCCCTACGAATCCACGTATCCCATGGACGCACGCACCCCATGGACGCACCCACCCCATGCTTCTAACCCGCCCCACGAATCCACGTATCCCATGGACGCACCCACCCCATGCTTCTAACCCGCCCCACGAATCCACGTATCCCATGGACGCACGCACCCCATGGACGCACGCACCCCACCCGGTGTTCCAAACCCACCCCACAAATCTACGTATCCCATGAACGCACGTATCGCGTATTTTTTCCATCGGGTATTTTTTCCGCGGTTATTTTTTCCGTACTATTTTTTCCGTGGGTATTCTGCCATAACCGAAAATTATGGCAATTAAATTATGAAAATTTTGTCACAATCGAAAATTATGGCAATTAAATTATGAGAGTTATGAAAATTACGCTATAAAGAAAAATAATTGAAAAAACCGTTACCAAACATGGATCAATTTCTGTGAGTAGGGCGGCTTGATTCCGTTCCACCGCCCTCAAGCAAATAAGCGTGGCTTCGGCTAAGCTTTCTTGACACAGAAAAGCCCATGGCTCGAGGCAAGAAAGCAAATGCTCCTTGTCAGATAAGAGCCACGATAATTTATGAGACAGCGAATGATTTTCCAGACTGAAAAAAAAATCAAATTTTCGAAATCGCAGGTTATTTTTTTTTTCAACAAAAAATGAAAAAACAGTGTGCTGAAACGATTTTTTTTTCAAAATTCATGCTACAGAAAAATTGTAAAATAAAATTAATTCAGAGTGATTCCACGTCAAACCGGCAGGTCAAAAAAATCGATTTCTCCGATCATACTCGATATATTTCTGTGTTCTCTATCATGAGAACACATCGCTGTTAAATCGCTAGCCCAAAATAAAATTATTCGTACGAGTTATGATTTTTTGAAAATTGCGTACTTTTAACGACTCGAAAAACAACTTTTTTGCTTCTGTGTAAAAACTCCGCCAGATTTTGGAATTCGAGAATTTGACTTCTAGAAATCGAAACTGTATTCAAAACCCTTTAAAATGAGTACAAAATAACCTCATTTGGTGCATTCATGCACCAAACTATAATTAAACTGAAATTCATCAGCCATTACAATTTGAAAACATAATTCAACCGAAATCCATCAATCATTACAATTTGTAATTGTAATTGAACCGTCTAGAAACAAAATAATTCTATGCATCGGTTACTTTGTTTCTGGACGGTTTAATTACAATTAAAAATTGTAATGGTTAATGGATCTCGGTTTAATTACATTTTTTAATTGTAATGGTTTATCGATATCTGGTTAATTACAGTTTAAAAATGTAATGGGTAATGAATTTCGGTTTAATTACAATTCAAAATTGTAATGGCTAATGGATTTCGATTTAATTACAAATTACAATTGTAATGGCAAATGGATTTCGGTTTAATTACAAATTACAATTGTAATGGTTAATGGATTTCGGTTTAATTACAAATTAAAATTGTAATGGACAATGGATTCCGTTGCTATTACAATTTACAATTGTAATGGTTAATGGATTTCGGTTTAATTATAAATTACAATTGTAATAGGTAATGGATTCCGGTTTAATTACAAATTACCATTGTAATGGTTGATGGATTCTGGTTTAATTGCAAATTACAATTGTAATGGTTAATGGATTTCGGTTTAATTACAAATTAAAATTGTAATGGGTAATGAATGTCGGTTCAATTACAAATTACAATTGTAATGGGTAATGGATTCCGTCGCAATTACAAATTACAATTGTAATCGTTAATGGATTTCGGTTTAATTACAAATTACAATTGTAATAGGTAATGGATTCCGGTTTAATTACAAATTACAATTGTAATGGTTAATGGATTTCGGTTTAATTACAAATTACAATTGTAATGGTTAATGGATTTCGGTTTAATTACAAATTACAATTGAAATGGGTAATGAATTTCGGTTCAATTACAAATTACAATTGTAATGGTTAATGGATTTCGGTTTAATTACGAATTACAATTGTAATGGGTAATGGATTCCGTCGCAATTACAAATTACAATTGTAATGGGTAATAGATTCCGTCGCAATTACAAATTACAATTGTAATAGGTAATGGATTCCGGTTTAATTACAAATTACAATTGTAATGGTTAATGGATTTCGGTTTAATTACAAATTACAATTGTAATGGTTAATGGATTTCGGTTTAATTACAAATTACAATTGTAATGGGTAATGGATTCCGTCGCAATTACAAATTACAATTATAATAGGTAATGGATTCCGGTTTAATTACAAATTGCAATTGTAATGGTTAATGGATTTCGGTTTAATTACAAATTACAATTGTAATGGTTAATGGATTTCGATTTAATTACAAATTACAATTATAATGGGTAATGAATTTCGGTTCAATTACAAATTACAATTGTAATGGTTAATGCATTTCGGTTCAATTACAAATTACAATTGTAATTAGTAATTTCTTTATTTTTGATAACAAATTACAGCTGTAATTTGTTATGGAAATGTAATTAATTATACCATGTATTTTGCTGCTGCCCAACACTGTTTTGGGCTAGCGATTTAACAGCAATGTTTTATCATGATAGAGAATACAGGAAAATATCGAGAGTATGATCGGAGACATCGATTTTTTTGACCTGCTGGTTTGACGTGGAATCACTTTTCAATTAAATTGTTAAAATATTAAAAATTATTATATTAAAATATTAAAATTATTCTAATTTAAATTATTGACGATGACTTGGAAAAATTATCGTCACCTCTTGTAGATCCATAATATATCCTTTCGAGACGCTATTCGAGCTGGTAAATTCGCTAAATAATCATCCCATTGAATCATCGTGGGTGAAATTGCCAATGAAGGTTGGAGCCAATTCAAACCTTGTATAAACACCCAGCAATCGGGCTCGCCCTTGATAAGAAAAAAGAAACAATTTTGGATTTAGAGAAAAAAAAATTTTTTTTTTACTAAGCAATAAAAACCGCTCCCTATCGTTAAAAGAGCTTTTGTAATTGTTGTTTTTTTTTCACTTTCTCATATATGTATAACGAATATAAAAATTGTTTTAGATTTTATTAATTTTTTAAGGAACAAAAATTTAACATTTTTTTGGAATTTATTGAAAGCGATCGAAAAATTTTCAAGAAAATTTCGAAAAATATCAAGCACAAATTTTTTAATTGAAAAAAATGTGTTTTGTCTTTTAATCAATTTTTTTTCAAACCTACGAGAGCAGAAAAATTTAAAAAAAAGCTATTTTTGTTTTTAATTCAATTTTTTTTTTGAACTCGCAAGATGAACTCACCAGAGGATCGAATATTCTGCATCCATGCTTGAAAATTTGCTCGATGATGCTGTGAAGTCTATTTAAACCGCCGTAAACATTCCAAACATTGGAAACTCCGTAAACTAATAATCCCTCGACGGTGGATCGCAGACTCTGAAGAAGTTGCCATTGTTCTTTTACATGATTATCCTCGTCCATTTTTTTTATTTCCTCAGCGCAAATTTCACATAATTCTGAAAATTAAAAAAAAATTTCTAGAATAAAACATTTTTAGCTCCTACGATTATGTCAACGTCGATGGATTAAAAGATAAAATAGTAAAATACAAGATAAAATAGTAAAAGATAGTAAAATAGAATAAAAAGATAAAAACTTTGTATCTATGATTTTTTTGAAAATTTTTTGTTTTAGTATTGATTGAAAGATGCCTCGATGCTTTTTTTCAATTTTTTTTGTCAAACCGTTTTCGAGATATCGATTTTTCAAAAATTACGTTACGTTTTTTTTAAACGTCCATAACTTTGCGGAAAAAGGGACGAATGGAACATTTTTCGTTCAAAATTTTTGTTTTGCTTCCTCATAAATTTCAAACTGTATTTCTATAAGATTTTCAAGTGTTAAATATAAATTAGTGATTTACAAAAAACACGTACTGATCAATTTTCTTGAAACTTTTTTGTAAAAAAATGTCATTCATTCAACAACTTTGAGCCTAAGTAGATAATGGGATAACGATGGGATCTATTTTTTTTTCGCAAAGTTATGGACGTTTAAAAAAAAAGTAATGTAATTTTTGAAAAATCGATATCGTGACAGCGGTTCGATCAAAAAAATTGAAAAAAATCATGGAGACCTCTTTCGATCGATACTCAAACATAAAAAAATTTTGAAAAAATCGGAGATGCAACAGCTAAATGGTGTCCCATTTGGCGTGGAGCGCCCCATATATTCAAGTATATACACAGAAAATTTCATGTCTATCCGACAAATACCTTCTAATGGGCATATTTGTAAACCCGTAATTACTATTTGTAAAGTGCTTTTGAAACTTTTATGTTTTTGAGATTCAACACAGTTTTTGAAAAGAAAAAATTCAAAATACAGTTTAAAGTTACAAAAATATATACATACATTTTTACGTCAATGAATTAAAATGTTTTTCCAGAAAAAATTCTCGAAAAATCGGTTTTTTTTTCGACCTCCTGACTGCGTTCAACCCCTTAACATGGAATGCCATATATATATGCATGAATATATAAACATATTTCTATTGAAATTACCGGAAGCTCGTGACCGAATTACGTAATTCGTACTGATTCACGAACACATGATGAAATGGTACTGTAAAAAAAAAAAGTTTAAAAAATTGTTAAAATCGAGGTTAATTAAAAGTTCAAATATGAATAAAAATAAACTTCGGTTTGAGGTTATAAAGACGAAATACATGCTTTCATGTAATTTCATAACATTAATTTTCGAATATATCGAAGAATTTATAATTTATCATCAAATTGTACCTTTGTTTATTGTTCTAAAAATTGTATATATACACATATCTATGAAATGAGATTCCTGACATTTGCAGTATCAGAAATTTGCGATATCATGTTTTTCAACAGCTGATTAGACACACAGTGGCGATCAACCCTGCAGGCTCATGCAGGGATTCCCCCTAATCAGGGCGTTACGCGGAAGTGCGACACCCAATCAGAGAACAGCGCGCGAGCGCACGCACGGACAATAATTGCAGACTTCTCCGCTAGGGGCGCGGCGTGTGGCGGGAATATTCAAACGTTTGATTTTCGTACCGCGGTAATATGTTATTAAGGGGAGAAATATAATATGTTATTAAGGGGGAAGGATGATAGGGGTCATGTGAGAGCGAGAGAGAGGTCCGAATGTCGCCTTTAGCCTCCTCTTAAGAGGAGGCTAAATACCGACATTAGCACCTCGAAAATGGATTCCAAACTTGCTCTGGCACGAATGGATGGAAATCAATAAAATTTTGACAGTATCATTAGAATTACGGCATAAATGGAGCCTCACTAAAATTTTTTCGAAAAACAAAGAAAAAAATTACAGAGCCGATTATCATCAGGAATCTGCAATTGAAAATATTGAATTATAATGTTTGTATTGCATTTCGGCTAAAACCAAGAGTGAGGCTTCATGAAGAACATAAAAGTTCGAATATCAATACGTCTTGGACGTTATTGTATGAAAAAACCGCAACGTAAATTTGGAATCCAAATCAGGAGATAAATGTTGATAAATTTAGTGTTTCATCGAAAAACGAAATAGCGAAATCAAGTTCACAGAAATGCGAAAGAGGGCAGCACCATGGGATTTTTGTGAAATAAATATTATTTTCTCATCAGAATTTCATCCAAACTGTCTACGCTGTGAGTGGCAATTAACGAAAACGTTGATTTATGTCTCGCATTTATATTTTGCAATCCATTCATCATTTATTTATAAATTTCATTGATATTCATCCACCGTTATCGGAGAAAGTTTGGACACCGATTTTGAGTCGATAATATAGGGCTTCAAAAATAATGTCGGTATTTAGCCTCCCCAGCGGAAGTTGCAACGGTCGAAACAACGCCAAAAGCAACAGTTGCTTTTCAACTTTTAAAATCGGTAAAACAACGGTGAAAGCAACGGGAAATTTCCGTAAAAATCAGGTTTTGCAGCGCTTTACTTTACCGACGTCGGTAAAAAAGGCTGAAAAACATTAGCTTTGCAGCTTCCTACTTTACCGACGGTGGTAAAAGGGCGCCTCGGATAGGTTGGTTGTCGTTGTTTATCGGTGAGCAGAAGAGGAAATAAAGAAATCATCATCTAAAAAGGCAGGCACGCCGCCTTTCGCACTAGAGACACCAAAATATGTACAAAATTTGGTGTTGCTTTGCCGTTGTTTTGACCTATTTTAAAAGTTGATAAGCAACGTTGCTTTTGCCGTTGCTTTGTCCGTTTTTTTTCCTTAGCAACGCGTTGCAAGTTCCGCTAGGGTCCTCTTAACGCCGAATTAAAACCTTTGGGAGATTTAGACTCAAGGACTCAAGGAACGATATAATAAGGACCAGTATAATTAATGAAAACTCGAAAAAAAATGTTTCAACTGGTTTCAACGCAAAGTGGAACGCAGACAAGGAAGCGCCATGAATTTAACCAGTAAAAAAAGTTTTCAATATTTTTTCTAGTATAATTTAACGTTTAATTAAATATAATGAATAGATATTCTTTCATATTTTTTTTGTTACTCAATAACGAAATCAGACCTCGTTATCGTTCGCAGATAAGCACGCGCCCACGGCACGTGACAGAATATGCTTCGTTCACCAACTACCAAGTCGTCACTTCCAGTGTTGCCAGTTCAGTACATTTGTACTGAATTCAGTACGTTTTTACATGTTCCAGTACGTTAGTACGACGCTGGCCAATTGAGTACGTTTTGAAATCTCAGAAAAAAAAAACAAATCTATATCCTTCCCGTGCCAGGATATGCCATGACCGCACATGGCGCATCCAATCGGGTCATCCGAAGTCGGCGCATAACGAATCAAATATACATTTTGTATTGTTTTATAATGATTGTATTGGATGTGAGCATTTTTTTCGAGATCCCTGCCTTACCGACTGAAGGTAAGAGTCCTATCCCTATCTTACCGACTGAAGGTCATTAAGCTTGGGTATGCTATATATGTGCATATATAAAGCGCTTAAGTACGTTTTGGTCCGTTTCAGTACGTTTTTGTGGCGCTGACAGTACGGAACGATTTTCCTTTCTGGCAACACTGGTCACTTCTGCCAGCGCTGCAGTTACGGCTGCAGAACGTGTATTACCCGTATTACCTGCGGGAACTTCAACATTCCACCCTGATAAGATTGCGCCAAGCTGCTGAGATCATTGATAAATAAAAACAATGACGTTAGATTTGGGATTAAAATTTTTAAGACAAGTCTAACCCCCCCCCTGCCCTGCCTTTCCGCGATTTTTAGTGCAAGAGAGATAGAACCAAAATTTCGAACACATTTTTCTCGGAAACGACTCAACCAAACAAAAAATAATTATTAGACCACCTGCATACATTAATTACGCAGGCGGCCCTATTTTTTGTTTTTTATTTAACCGACCCACCATTAAGAAAAATGTGTTGAACATATTTTGAGGTTATGTTGACGACTCGAGATATTAAACCCATTTTTATTGAAAACGGCTAAACAGAATCTCATCATATTTAACCAGTTACTGTAGATCAATGGCACCGAGACGATCCCACTTTTTTCCGTTAAAATAATGTCAAAGTAGTGAGGTCTGTGAAAAAATCTGATCTGCAATGAGAATCCGACTATCGCTGCCACCTCAAAACTTTCAACACATTTTTTTCGAAAACGACTCGATGGAATAAAAAAATAACAGCAAGGCCGTCTCCGTGCTATTATTCTACAATGACAGGCTTAATTTGGTGACATTGCGCTCCGCCGTTCCAGAGAAAAATATGTTGAAAGTCTTGAGGTGTGCATTCTAAAGACCCTCTCTCTCGCTCTCACAGGACCCCTATAGGCGCTCTCTCGGAATCACAAGAGCGGAAAGGTGGGGGGGGGGGGGTGTTTAGCCTGCCCTTAAGAGGAGGCTAAATACCGACATTTTTCGTGTGAGTGCGAGAGAGAAAGGATGATAGGGGTCGTGTGAGAGCGAGAGAGAGGGTCTTTAGCCTGCCCTTAAGAGGAGGCTAAATACCGACATTTTTTGTGCGAGTGCGAGAGAGAAAGGATGATAGGGGTCGTGTGAGAGCGAGAGAGAGGGTCTTTAGCCTGCCCTTAAGAGGAGGCTAAATACCATTTTTATTCAATCCCTACATTATCGACGTATCATCGTCGTCCAGTCTTTCTCCAACAACCGTGGATGAAAATTAATTACATTTTGACAATTAAGAGGGGGATAAATTAATTAACAATTAATTGTCAATTGAGAGGCATTCAAACTTACGGCGTGTCATTTTGATAAAATAATGTCGAAAACGTCTCGATATTAGTATCGTGGCGTTCTTCATGGAGCCTCACTCTTGGTTTTACCCGAAATGCAGTAATAGTTTAATAATTTAAGTTTTTCAATTACAGTTTTTTTTATGGTAAATGAATCTGTAAATTTTTTTTTTGTTTTTCGAAAATTTTTTAGTGAGGCTCCATTCCTGCCATTGTTCTGATGATGTTGTTAAAATTTTATTCAATTCCATCTATTTGTATAAGAGCAGGTTTGGATGGCAATTTCGAGGTGTTAGTGTCGGTATTTAGCCTCCTCTTAATACAAAAATCTGACCAAGGAAAAAAACCGTTCGATAGATCAAATTGAAACTTTACAGCGATTTTGTGGGTATATTGAGCTGTAAAAGTCACGCTCAACATTAGTCGTTTTGCCAATATTTTTAATTTAGCCGTTGATTTTCTAAAAAACCATAAATAGCCCGTTTTCTCCTGTTTTTTCAAATTCATGGCAAGGATGGAACAAATTTTTTTTTTCAAAAAACCATCGACAATCCTTGTAGAGCATTTATTCAAGTTTGTGAAACGCCTCTTCTGATTTCTGTGCGATCATTGGTTGCTGAGGTATCAATGGTCAAACAGAAAAATGTCTTTTTTCGTAAAAGCTCAATATGTCAGCGAAAAATAGTCGCAGCGAGGTCTCAAAAAAAGCAAATTGAAGCTAAATAAAGAAGCTATCCGTTCTATGTTATGGTTTAGCTGGAAAAATTTGTTCTAAAAAATTACAGTCAAAACAAAAGCGATACAAATTTGCCAAATTTTGTTTTCTTGGTATTTCTCATAATTGCGTGAAACCTGTAGCTTTGAAATTTTTTTTGCTAAAAGATCTGAAAACTAGAAACTTCAAGCTTCAAAATGCTTTTTTTTCGACCTCGATACGACCATTTTCCACTGAGATACAGCATTGTTAAAAACCACTAAAAATTTGGGAAATTTTTTTGATCCTTCAATTTTTTCCAGTAGTGTATAAGGATGATCCGCGACGAATTTATCGTTCGCAAATATCATATTCGTGTTGCCCGGAAAATTTCCGATCCAAAACACACGCTATGAACCTATGAATGACAAAATTTCGGTCTTGGAACTTCGAAAAGCCGGAAAAGCCATCAAAATGCATAATTACCCTAAATTCTGTTTAGTATACTGTAAAGAATAATGTAGAAGGAATATTTCCACGGGGGAACTTCTCAAAGCACCTTTGCACGCCAACATTGAAAGAAGTTCAATGCGTCGTCTACTGCACATTCCAGTTTGGGTTTCGGATAGTATGGTCTAAAAACTGCCCCAGAAATTTCCAAAGCCTACAGGATTGTAGAGCCCAAAACAGCATGGGAATATATCCAATATTCTGCGAAAAAAACTCCAGTCCAAAATCGTCAAAGGACACTTATGTGGGCCGACATAGGAAGACGTGTCCTGCGTGGGGGACTTATAAGAGGGTACGTGTAGAGATAACCTTAGAAGAGTTAAAGGTTGTATGAAAGCGATAGAGGTCCTCCCCTTCATACAAAACCCAATCATTTAAATTTGTACGTGAATTGTCGGAGAAGCCAAAAGGTAGAATTTTAGCATCCATCAATGTCCGGATATTTCACTTCCAGCATACGCCTTATTCGGTATTCTGTGTATATTCTATTAGTATACGAGGTATTCCATACCAAGCCGACCAATCCGTGGACCCGACCATTTATGATTTTGTTGAAAATTTTCTATTTTTTTGTACGTACTAAAAGCAGTCTCTCAGAATTTTTTTAGATTTTTGTCTTAACCCAACTAACCACAATAAATTGTTCGAAATTTGACACATTTTTTTTTTTTTCAAATGCTCATAACTTTTTTAAAACCGGAGATATCAAAATAAAACAAAAGATCATTTTTTTCCGTCTTGAGTTGCAGTTTTATAATAATAATACAAAAAAAAATGTCGATATTTATTTTCATACGTTTTTTGAAGTTTTAAACACAACATTTTTTTTTTTCGACTTGGACCCTTTTTATTTTTTTGAAAAAATTTACCACTTTTTAAGAGAAATTTTTACAGGTACTAAAAAATTGGTAGTTTGTGCTTCTCATAACTTGTATTTTTTTTCTGTTTTTTACCGCGTGTTAACTAAGGAATCGTGTTTCCTCCTTGAATTAAAAAATAGAAAAAAAAAATACAAATTATGAATATCACATACTGCTGATTTTTTGATATCTGTAAAAATGTCTTTTAAAAAGTGGTGAATTTTTTCAAAAAAATAAAAAGTCTCCAAGTTGAAAAAAAAAATTTTGCGGTTAAAACTTCACAAAATATTTTTTTTTCAACTTGGACCCTTTTAATTTTTTTGACAAAATTCACCACTTCTTAAAACACATTTTTACAGATACTAAAAAATTGGCTGTTTGTGATATTCATAACTTGTATTTCAAAAATAGAAAAAAATACAAGTTATGAATATCACAAACCGTCAATTTTTTAGTATCTGTAAGAATACCTTTTAAAAAGGGGTGAATTTTTTCAAACAAATACTTAAAAAGGGTCCAAGTTGAAAAAAAAAACAATATTTTGTGTTTATAACTTCACAAAATGTTTTTTGAAAAAATTCACCACATTTAAAAAAACATTTTTACAGGTACTAAAAAATTGGCAGCTTGTGATGTTCATAACTTGTATTTTTTTCTATTTTTTAATTCAAGTAGGAAACCTTAGTTCACACGCGATAAAAAATAGAAAAAAAATACAAGTTATGAGAAGCACAAACTCTGAGTTAAGCAAAGTTGAGCAATCATGTAATTCTGTAATTTTTAGCAGTAAAACTTTCAATTAATGACGATTAAAAAAAAAAATTTTTTTACCAAAATTCAAAAATTTATATTTTTGAAACAAAAACACACCATCCTGAAAATTTCAGGATCTTTTAAGATCATTACATGGACATGGAGTTACCACTAATCGCTGTTTTTCTTTACCTGACGGCAACTTTCATTGCGCTAGAACTCAGCAACTATTGAGTTTACAAAAAAAAAGTTTCATACGAAAATTGTAGAAAATTTTATGCTCTACAACTTTAATAACTACATTTTTGTTCGTATTTCCAAAAATTATCGAGATATTTTCCAAAAACAAAAATCTGGTTTTTTTAATCGACTATATCTCAGCAAATATTAACAATAGAGAAAAAAAGTTAAAAAAAAAAATTTGGGAAATTTAATCCTCTACGAAAAAGGTCCTTACAATTTTTAACGTAAAACTCATTGTTTCCGAGATATGTGGAAAAAGGCGCTTTTCAAGATGGCGGCTAACGCTCGCGGTTTCAGACGACACAAACTTGGTTTCATACTCAGGAGACACCCTCTGACATCATCCAATCGAAAAATCAGTTAGCAGGATTTTTTGTTTTGCGAACCCATTTTTGGAGCTACAATTCCTGGACTAGTAGGCTAAAACAAATTTTGCGCAGAGAGTATCCCTTCCAGTTCCACTCATTGTTAGTCGAAGATCCTATGACGTCAATAACATCCAACGATATATCCCCTCCAACGACTTGATCACCAATCAGATTCTTTGCGTTTTCTCCACGTGGCTGATGACGGCCGAAAACGTGACTAACACTACCGCCAATAGAGATATAAATGTGGCTCTCCAAGGGACATGTTTCAATGCTCCGAGGCTTTTCAAACAGTGTGCTAATATCAGTCGTTCATTTTCGTAAAATGGCTCGTACGAAGCAAACTAGTCGCGGTAAAACTGGGAAGGGAAAAAAATTAGCCAGGAAAGGGTCGAGTAAGAATGTGGCACAGTCGGCAACCAAAGGAGCCAAAGGAGCTTCTAGGCAGTCGACCACTCCTAGTGCACAAAAAAAGAGACCTTACAGACCTGGTACTGTCGCACTTCGAGAAATTCGTCGTTACCAGAAGACCACCGAGCTCCTCATCAGAAAATTGCCCTTCCAGCGTCTCGTTCGGGAAATAGCTCAGGATTTCAAGACTGACCTTCGTTTTCAAAGCTCCGCTGTAATGGCAATTCAAGAAGCCGCCGAAGCTTATCTGGTTGGTCTTATGGAGGATACCAACTTGGCAGCCATTCACGCCAAAAGAGTGACCATCATGCCCAAAGACATCCAAATAGCCCGTCGCGTCCGTGGAGAGAGAACTTAGATCTACCTTAATTTCTTAAAAAAAAAAAAAAAAAAAAAAAAAAAAAAAAAAAAAAAAAAAAAAAAAATCGGCCCTTTTCAGGGCCAACAAATATTTGCGTGGGAACATCATCTGACCCGAAATGCATGTTTCCAAGAGTGTACGTTGTCAAGAAGAGATTGCAATTTAATTTGAAATACGCTGTAACACTATTTTAGTGGCCAATGAGCTCAAGGGCGTATTCCGGTCCAGAATTTTGGAAAAAAAGATACTTTGTTTTGCATATCCTTTGAGTTTAAACTTTTGGGAATATATCCTCCAAAGGAAACTTTAAAATTGCAATAATTTACAAAGTTGTAGATATTTTAGTGACGCAGCAACTACTTTACGAGGAAGCAGCTTCCTTCATGAGGAAGCTTCACGAACGACGGAAACAAATGTGCAAATTTCCAATTTGCATGATTTGTTAGCAATTTCGTTCAATTACATTATTAATTGTTTACGTCATCTAGTTTATTGGTGCTAAAGAAGTGAATTTATAGCTGTCGATAATTAGGAAACTTATTGTTAGTGTTCACAAATATTTTTCAAAAATTTCAAAAAAAAAAAAATTAAGAACGAAACCATTCGTGCGTTTGTCACCAAATTTGACGCTAATCATTCTTGTCATCTAGTGTATTTGTGCAAAAATATTTAGCTCGGTACTTCTAAATATGCGAATGTTGGAGCGTTATCAATGATTTTTTGAAAATTTCAAACAATTTTTTTTACTCATTCTCTCAAGCGATTTTTCCGAAATCCAGTATTATTTTTCATTGTCATTGAATGTATCTTCAGAAAAAAAAAATTTATTTTGAACTTATCGAGCTGATTTTTTTTTTAAATCAGCTCATTTTTTCAAAATCAGGACATTTTTTCAAAATGTGATTTCTCGACGGTTTGGAACATTTTGAACATACTGACAGAGAAATCTAAAAACCTAACTGTGCAAGCGACTGACTCACTGGATCGCAATGGAGGAGGTAACTACCTAACCGACCGACGATAGTCGTACTAGAGCGTGCTCGCATTGCTACCGACGGGCGCTTAGATAGAGTTTACCGTCTGTATCAGTGAAGGTTTTTCTGCAGTTTTCCCTTCACTCTCGGCAGAATTGCGATACAGAATGAAAAAGGTGTAGGGTGCGGGCTGCAGCCCCGGCCTTACTAGGAAAGGGGTGGGGGATTAGTATAAAGCAATGCTGTACACTGGTGATAAACAAATTTTAAAAATTACAAAAAAAATTTAAGATATTAAAGTCTATGAAATTTTTCACTTTTTCGAGAAAAATCATCGTTTTCTCGGAAGCGCATTTTTCATTTCATTTTTTTTTTCTAAAAAAAAAACTTCGTTCAATTTCAGAAAGAATGCCACCCAAACTAGAGCGAGTGGAATTTTCCTTGTATTTTTTTTTTTTAATCGATTGGAATTTTTTTTTTGCAGCTGGGCTTGTTTCACAGAACACACCACTCTGTAAATTTTTGAGGATTTTTAAAGGACCTCAGCGTTTGAAAAATTGAGAAGAAAAAACAATCGAAAGTTCAACACATACCTACCTAAAAACCGCGCAAATCTTGAAGGATGTTCCTCTTTTATCTCGAAATAATGCCATCGACTTGAAATTTTTACAGCCTATTAATATTTATCCCCCAAAAGTGTGTGCAAAGTTTCAACAAAATTAGGAGCCTCGTTGTGGAGATATTAAATATTTAAAAAAAAACGTGATTCAACATGCGCTCTTATGGCCACACATTAAAAACCCGCACTGTTTGTTCTGTCGTTCACGAACCTGAAATGCCAACAGTTTGAAAAAAATGTGTGATCTAGTCCTATATGTAAGAAAACCGTGTGCAAGAGTTTTCCTGCATCAGGAGATTTTTTGCTGAGTAATTAATTCAAACGTATAAAAAGATCCTGAAAATTGGTAAAAAGCAAGCGTGGCGCGACAACTGCGTATTGGGCCCGAGCTATGGCCTGAAATCGCATGCGCATGCGCAACGGGCTGACGCGGGATTTTTAAATGAATTAGCACGGAAAACAGTGTTTACGATAGGAAAAACTTGCTTTTTCATTAAAGCATAGATTCCTACAGCTATAAAAGAACAGAATCGAAAGAAAAGAACACAAAACTGTACGTAAAAAAAAAATACAACGATTCTAAATTAAAAATAATTCATGAGGAATTATTTTCCTCGTGAGAGGAAGGAAAAATAATTCGTTATCACACACGTTAACGGTAGGATTTTTTTTCCTTGATTGCGTTAATCTCTGTAAGTAAACTCGTTCCGTCACGACTTTACGCTTCCATCGAATTTTTTTTCCGCGACTGCTACTCATTATGAGTGTATTTTACAAATAAAAGTTTGTATATTGACAGATCCGTTTATAGGTTAGGGTATCACAGATCGCGGAACACACAATCTCGAATATTACACAGCGCATGCGCGTCAGTCGTGCAAACTTCGATGAAAAAAAACGAGGCTGCCAAATCTCACTGACAAAAATCAATGATGAATAATATTAATATTAATATTTTTATAGCGAATGCAATGAGTTTGGATTTACTTAATTAAACTATATGTGTGATTTGATTGATCCTTAAAGACCAATTAATCCTCTCATAAAAAAAGAGTTTCAAGAGTTAGGTAGGTATGTATTGAACTTTCGATTGTTTTTTCTTCTCAATTTTTCAAACTTAATTAAATTAAATTAAATTAAAAAATATTAAGTCAGATTAAAAAAGTTATAAAACAATTAAAGACAAGCGCGCGCTTGCGCGCGCGGTGACACTAGTGATGTTTAAAATGAAAGATAAACTTTTTTTTTCTTTTCAATTTGCATTTAATGAGCCTGAAAGCTAAAAAAAATCCAAATGTCGAAAAAAAACAATTTTTTTTCGAAACTTCGATTTTTTTGAAGCCCAACGACTGTAAGGTCTATTATTCCGGATAGCCAATAAGCGTATACGTCCTCTCTGGAGGGAAGTCCCCTTCCACTTGCTCGGTAATCGTACGATAATACGACCTTGCCAATAACATCCAGCGATATCCCCGTCCAGCATTCCCATCACTGATAATGCAACACTACGTGCTTCCTGTCCTGGCTGGTTTGTCGATAAAGTCACGCGACACGTCCTCCTTGAAGGTATAAAAACAGCCTCTCGAGATAATCTTCTCAGTATTAAGTTGACTTCCCAATCGTGTATTGATAATTCAATAAATTCATCGTTACTTTCGCGAAATGGCTCCTGCCAAGAAACCTCGTAAGAACCTTCCCAGGTCAAAACATTGGACCCGTAAGAAAGGCAAACAAGCGGCTACAAAGAAAACCACTGAAGAAGCTGGGTCATCGGCTGGAAGAAAGCATCCTGCGGCTGAAACATCAAAACAGACCGCGTCTGGAGCAGGGACTTCGACCACTCGAAAGAAGCGACCTGCAAAGATTACAAGGCGAAGATGGACGGGAGTTGCGACACGTTCCACCGCCGAGGCCAGACAAGCCGCGGACAGACGAGCCGCTGCCTTTGAGAGACCCTTGAAGATCGGGGCGAAGCGTTGGTCCGTCTCCAGTGGAATGCCGCGTAAGGTAGCCGCAAGCATCTCGAAAAGGAAGCTCTCCGTTCCAGCCGAATGGGACCAGCTGCCGTTGGAGACCCCGAAGACCAAGACGAAAGATTCCACCGTCCCGTCCGAAGAATCCACGTCGACCTCTGCAAACTCGTTGACAACGGAGGATTCTTCTCAGGCTGCACCTGCTGAACAGAGGATTGAGACTGAGGAGACTGAGGAGACTGGGGAGACTGAAGAGACTGAGGAGAATGAGGAGACTGTTCAAACTTCGTCTCAGACACAAACTCCAACTCAGACAGCCTCACAGCCTGTGAACGCAAGACGAACCACGAACAACAGTTCCAGAAAGCAAGATGGGGAGCAGGCACCTCCTAACCAGCCACCAAGCAGTGGCGTTAAGAGGCCTCGTCGGAAGAAGCCCGGCACGGTCGCCCTTCGGGAGATTGGTCGTTACCAGAAGACCACCGAGCTTTTGATAAAAAAAATGCCCTTTCAGCGTCTCGTTCGGGAAGTAGCTCAGGATTTCAAGACTGACCTTCGTTTTCAAAGCTCCGCTATATTGGCACTTCAAGAAGCTGCCGAAGCCTATCTGGTTGGTCTATTCGAGGATACGAACTTGTTTGCCATCCACGCCAAAAGAGTGACCATAATGCCCAAAGATATTGATATAGCTCGTCGCATCCGTGGGGAACGTTATTAGGATTACCTCTCTTCATTCAAACCAAACGGCCCTTTTCAGGGCCACAAACTGTTAACGAGGAATATCGTCTGACAAAGAAGATCTGTGATCGAGAAAGTATACCGTGAAAAAAATGTTGATGCCGTTTGCAACGCATTACGGAATCACGGTTTGGGTTTGGGTTTGGGTTAATGATTTGGGTGCGATGTCGTTTGAAACACATTACGGAATCACGGTTATTGAACACAACTTTTTCAGGACCTTCGGATTATACGAAGGTGAAAATGATGACATTACTTTGATTGATTAAACATTTTTTATCGATTTCGAGCTAAATTAAAACGGAGAGATCAACAAAGTTGGGAATCAAATTAATGAAGACGGAAAAAATATGAGGCATATTTTCTTTTAATTAAGGCGACCGAGTCAGTCGAAAAATCGAGATTTCGAAGTCACTGGATTTTCTTTCAACCTACACGTATAAACGCAAACATTACGTATAAATGCAAATAAATTATGATTACACACATTCTTTAACGGGTCATACGCAGTCAGAAGGCCGAAAAAAGCGATTTTTCTGGAAAGACATTCAAATTTATTAACGTAAAAATTTATATACATATTTCTGTAACTTTTAACTCAATTTTGTTCTTTTTTTTAAATTGAATTTTTAAATATTCCAATTTTTCTGAATTAAGGTATTAGAGTCTACTTTAGAAGATCAAAAAAGCACATTTTTAATATTCTTTTTTCTCAGCTCTTTTATCAGATATGTCTATAAAACTGTTATTACAGCATTGTTTCATCCTCCGAAAATACACTAGTCGAAAAAATTGAAGGATCAAAAAAATTTCCCAAATTTTTAGTGGTTTTTAACAATGCTGTATCTCAGTGAAAAATGGTCGTATCGAGGTCTAAAAAAAAGAATTTTGAAGCTTGAAATTTCTAGTTTTCAGATCTTTTAGCAAACAAATTTTCGAATCTACAGGTTTCCCGCAATTCTGAGAAATACCAAGAAAAAAATGTGGCAAATTAGCATTACTTTTTTTGGCTGTAATTTTTGGCAAAAAAATCTTGCAGCTAAACCATTAGATGGACCGGATAGCTTGTTTATTTAGGTTCAATTTGCTTTTTTTGAGACCTCGCTGCGACCATTTTTCGCTGTGACATCAGGCTTTTACGAAAAAAGATACTTTTCTGTTTGACCCTTTATATCTCAGCAACCAATGATCGCACAGAAATCAGAAGGGGCGTTTCACAAACTTGAATGAATGGTCTACAAGGAATGACGATGGTTAAAAAAATACAAAAATTCCATCGTTGCCATGAATTTGAAAAAAAAAACAGGAGAAAAAGGGCTATTTATGGTTTTTTAGAAAATCAACGGCCAAATTAAAAATATTGACAAAACGACTGATGTTGAGCGTGACTTTTACAGCTCAATATACTTACAAAATCCCTGTAAAGTTTCAATTTGATCTATCAAACGGTTTTTTTGTTTCAAGCAATCAAATTTTTGAAAAAAATTAAAGGATCATGTTTATTGCACCTTAACGCTTCATAATCATTATGAAAATTTTAAAAAGAAACTTTTTTTCCAGCATTTCCCCCATTTCTATCGCAAACATCGTTTAAATTTATGAAAAAATAAAAAAAATAATTTTATATCACTCAGTACAATAATGGACGCTTTTACGTCCGCAAGCGAACGTGAAAACGTCCATATTGCACCTCGTGATATAAAATATCGTACATCACTCGGCGTAATGTATTATTAATTTTTTTTTTTTGAAATTTTCTTTTTTCAAAAAAATTCAAGGATTATGTTTATGGCCCCTAAACACTTCATAATCATTATTAAAAGGAAAACAACATTTTTTGAGCTTTTTCCACATTTTTATCACGAACAGCGTTTAAATAAGGACCAGTATAATGAAAGGAAACTTATTTAAAAAAAAAAATAAAAAAAAAAAACGTTCCAAGACAAAGTGGAACGCAGGCAAGAAAGCGCCATGAATTTAACCACTCAAAAAAAGTTTTAAATATTTTTTCTAGTATAATTAAACGTTTGACTAACGTCTGACTCTATCAGCGTTCACCTACGACAAAACCGTGACAATATAGTGGCTGCACAACGTACACTGCTAAAGAGACGAACGATATTGGCAATTTGGCACGATGGCGCAGCACAGAGCTGATACTCTACACTCTGCAATGTCACGTAGCCACATTCTGCGCACACTTTGTGGCTGCAGAACGTGTATTACGTGCGGGAACTTCAACATTTCGCCCTGATAAGGTTGGGGCAAACTGCGGAGATCATTGATAAACAAAAACAATGAGGTTAGATTTGGAAATAAAATTTTCAAGACCAGTCCAAACCCCCCATCCCCGCCTTCCCGCGACTTTTAGTGCAAGCGAGAGGTAGAACTAAAATTTCGAACACATTTTTCTCGAAAACGACTCAACCAAACAAAAAAATAATTATTAGACCTGCATACATTAATTACGCAGGCGGCCCTACTTTTTGTTTTTTATTTCACCAATCCACCATGAAGAAAAAAGCGTTGGAAATATTTTGAGGTTATGTTGATACCTCGAGACATTGAACACATTTTTATTGGATACGGCCAAACAATCTCACCACATTTAACCGGTCATCCGACTAACACTGCCACCTCAAAACTTTCAACACATTTAACTCGAAAACGATTCAATGGAATAAAAAAAGAACAGCAGGACTGTCTCCGTGCTCTCATTCTACAATGACAGGCTTAATTTGGTGACATTAGGCTCTGCCGTTGCCAAGAAAAGTGCGTTCGAAGTTTTGAGGTGATAATTTTTATATTGAAAGTCGGCATAACCTCAAAATTCTTATAAAACATTTTTCTCGGAGATGACTCAATAGAATAAACAAGCACGCTTCGCGTACTCGTTGGGGGGATTCGCCCCCCAAACCCCCCCGCGCTTCGCGCTCCGTATTTTTGATCATTGTCTTGATTTATTCCGTTGTGATCGAATATATTTTGAATGTTGGTTAACATGTCCCTTGAGGACGTTTTAATAGGCACTCACACCGTAATTCAAACTCTTTGATTCATTGTGAACATCGATTAATTATTCTGATAAATTATATTAATTGTTATTAATGACAGATTTGAATATAATCAAAATATTATTCGATATAAAAGTACAGTGTAGGCTCCCACAACTGAATCTCCCATGACTTGACCGCGTTCATAACTCAGCAACACGCTTCCATAACTTGACGACCCCGATCACGCTTTCTTCCCACTCGAAACTTACACAGGGTAACATAACCTCAACTGTCTAATTTTGCTGGTCCATTACGTACGACAATTAAGTGTTACTATTAGTCGTTTTCTTGAAGAAACGGGAATTTTTATTTTCCAGAAAGAACAAAATTTCTATTTTTAGTAGAACATTCGTATGTATACACTATACATGTATATGAGTCATTCCATGTCAATTCAACGACGTTTTGTCGGTAGACCCCCTTTGATTTTTTATTATTGTTTAATATGTTATTACACATGCAAAAAGAAGTGTCCATGTCCATTTTTAGCTCTCTATCTTAAACCATACCGAAGTTATTGATTTTTGGAAAAATGTTCTTAAAACCCTGACTGTCCAATTTTTTAGCTTAAAACTGCCAAAAAGACATAAACATTTTTTTTCCATATTTTTGTCGACAATTGTAATAGCGAGAATTAAGTAGATTTGATCATGTGTATGGCGCGGCGCGTGGCAGTGAGATAGCATAGGCTGCATTCGTCTTGAACACGGTCGTACATACAGGTCTGGAAATTTAAAATTTAGATTTCAAAATTATTAATTTTCAAAAAATTAATAATATTTTTCGAAAATACGCCTGAAAATATCATTACTGCCGATCTCTGCTTTTAGCCTATCCCAGAAAATGGACAATATTAAATTGATAATATTAAATTGATAATATTAAATTGATAATATTAAATTGTATAAATAAATGGAATGATAAATTATGTGAAATCGGAAAATCGAATGGAAACCCTTCGCAAAAAGTCGACAAATCACCCCCAAAAACACCAAAAATGGTGTACAAAACTTGGAGACAAGTGCATTTCAAAATATATCTGTGGTTTTACAAAAAGTTGGGAAATAAATAGATGATACTTGGAACACATATTGCCAAGAACAAGTAGGATAACACATATTTAAAAAATATGTATAATCTCTCGTGTCATAGACTTAAATAAAATTCAAAATACATATGAAAAACATATATATATTTAAAAATATAAAAAAACAATAATAAATACTTGGCGAGTTTATCTCCAACAGAAAAAAATAAGTACAAACGATTTCTATAGTATACACGTAGCGCAGGGCTCACAGAATTTCATAACGTGTACAATGAACAAAAACTCGCCAATTACTTATTATTATTTTTTTTTTATATTTAAATATATATTTTTTTCATATATATTTTGAATTTTATTTAAATCTATGATACGAGGGATTATATATATTTTTTAAATATGTGTTATCCTACTTGTTCTTGGCAATATGTGTTCCAAGTACGTATCGTCTATTTATTTCCCAACTTCTTGTAAAACCATGGATACTTTTTGAAATGTACTTGTCTCCAAGTTTTGTACACCATTAATGGTGTTTTTGGAGGTACAAGTAGACCATGCATGTATGTCTCTGTACTCAGTACATTTTTTTTTTTAATTGCAAAATGATTGTCAATTTGGCGGGACTTCAAATTTTTCGAAAAATGTTTGTGGGTCGTCGAACTTTCGTAATTTTGCAGTTATCAGCTTGAAATTTTATAATTCTCTTTATAATAAGGACGGTTGGGATTAAATTTGGGAAAAATTGCTCAAGAGCGGTTAAAAAAAAAAAATGATTTTTCACAAAAAATTTGTGAGTTTTCTAGCTTTTGTCATTTTGTATCTTTCGAGCTAATTCTTTTTGTGACAATACATTCTATGACAACGAAAAATAATACTAAATTCCAGAAAAATCGCTTGAGAAGTTCGGTTGAAAAAAAAATCATTTTTTTTTAAATTTTGTTAACGCTCAAACCTGCGCATTTTTAGAAGTATCAAGCTAAAATTTTTTTCACAAATACACTAGATGACAAGAATGGTTAATATTGAATTTGGTGGAAATTTGGACCGCCGGTTTGGCTATTCTTTTCTGAATGTGCTGCAATGCAACGGTCAGATAGGAACTGGTTATCAATAACCAACTGCCCATTCGTACCGATTGTGTTTGCAATTTGCGCTGTTATTCAAGATAGCCAATAAGCATACGTCCTCTGTGGAGGAAAGTTCCCTTCCACTTACTCGGTAGTCGTACGATGATCTGACCTTGTACAGTAGCCAATAGCATCCAGCGATATCTCCGTCCAGCATTCCTATCACTGATAATGCATCACTACGTGCTTCCTGTCCTGGCTGGTTTGCCAATAAAGTCACGCACCACGTCCCCCTTGAAGGTATAAAAACAGCCTCTCGAGATGATCTTCTCAATATCGAATTGGCTTCCCAATCGTGTTTTGATAATTCAATAAATTCATCGTTACTTTCGTGAAATGGCTCGTACCAAGAAATTAGCTCGTAAAACACCTTCCGGTGGCCAGGCAGCGGCTGCAACGGCATCCCCTCAAACAGCTACGGCAGCGGCTAAAGGGGAGCGTCCTGCATCTAAGGATAGCGGTGCGACTACAAGATCGAAACGGACCGCAGCCCCAAGATCACAAGTAGCGAAAAAGGTACCCAAAAAACGAACTGCTACCCAGTCAGTCGAAAAACAACCTGCGACTGGTAGCGTTAAAAGGCTTTATCGCAACAAGCCCGGCACGGTCGCACTTCGAGAAATTCGTCGTTACCAGAAGAACACAGAGCTCCTCATCAAAAAATTGCCCTTCCAGCGTCTCGTTCGGGAAGTAGCTCAGGATTTCAAGACTGACCTTCGTTTTCAAAGCTCCGCTATATTGGCACTTCAAGAAGCTGCGGAAGCCTATCTGGTTGGTCTGTTCGAAGATACCAACTTGTTTGCCATCCACGCCAAAAGAGTGACCATAATGCCCAAAGATATTAACATAGCTCGTCGCATCCGTGGGGAACGTTATTAGGATTACCTCTCTGCATTCAAACCAAACGGCCCTTTTCAGGGCCACAAACTGTTAACGAGGAATATCGTCTGATAAGAAAAGATCTGGAATCGAGAATCTGTACCTTGAAAAAAATGTTGGCATAGTCTAAAAGACATTACGGAATCACGGTTATTGAACACAGCTTTTTCAGGGCCTTCGGATTATCGGAAGGTGAAAATGATGACACTACTTCGATTGATGAAGATTTTTCAACCGATTTCGAGCACAAATAAAACGGAGAGAACAACAAAGTTGGGAATCAAACGAATGACGACGGAAAAAGTGAGGCAAATTTTTCTTCAAGGCGACCGAGTCAGGTGAAAAATCGAAATTTCGAATCGGCGAATTTAAAAAATAATGATTCTCGAAGTTGCTGTAACCGATCTCCGGGAGGTCTTCTAAAAAAGGCGTCTTGTCGTGAGCATGATAACTCTGGATTGGATCATTCAAAATAAAAAAAAAAGATTTCGTTAATATGAGGTATAATCGAGTATAATCAAAGAAATGAGCAAATTATGCTTAACATAATGGCGGCTTAAAAAAAAAATTGATTTTTGATAAAAAAATTTGACTTAAATTGTTTATAAAATGGAAAATATTTATCGGTAAAACAACCTTCGATGTCGATCAATTACTAAAAAATATATTTATAAAGCTTGTGTAAGAATTTGAGGCTGATCGGTTGTGCCGTTTTTAAGAAATCTTGCTTACCGACTGTAAAAACTCAGTTTTGAGAAAAACGCGCTCAAATTTTCAAAAGCACTTTACACATAGTAATTAGGGGTTTGTAAATACATATGCCTATAACTTCGAAAATATTTGCCGGATTGACATGAAATTTTTTGTTTTCAAAAATTAAAAAATCAATTTTTTTAAAATCCTGACTGCGCATACCCCTTAAAGTAGTAGCCCACTGTGACGGGTTCAAAAAATCGATTTTTTTAAAACATCTTTCGCAAGATAAACATCTTAAGAATATACTGTAAAAGTTTCAGATGGAAATTTAAATTTTTTTCAAAGTTATAGTCAAAAGAAGAGAGCAATTAACTACTAAGTTAATTTAAAAAATTACTATTCAACCGATTTGGCTAAAAAATTTACCCGTTATTTTTGGCATACATACCTAAGTCTATTAGCTTAAAAACATTTAATTTTTTAATAATAAATAAATTTTTTAAACAATTTATAAATAAAAAATTCGATTTCGAAGATCTTTTTGTTTACAAGTCCGCCATTTCGTTTTTTTTCTTCAAATATGCATATTGTAGATCATAGACCTAGAATCAAGCCTACAAAACAATAATCTCTTTGGATTTTTTATTTCAGATTACTACGGAATGCTTTGTGCTTCCCTGAAACAAGTCACCTTTTTTTTCGAGGACTCTACTTTGACTTACAAAATCATAGACAGATTCATGTAAAATTACGTAAACAAAAATTTTGTTGTACTCTTCAAGATACAAATAACAACATGTAGAAATTTCAAAACGATCGCATTTTATTTTGTTATTTAAAAAAATTAATGAAAAACGTCGAAATTTCGGTCGTCATAGTGGGCAACTTCAGGCAACCGAGTCAGTTGAGAATTTGGTAGCAATTTGATTGGATAGATCCTTTTTCAACGACCATAACATGCTGAAAGCACCAGTTCTCGTTCGATCACTAAAGTTAAGCGGTATTGGGCGCGGTTAGTACTTGGATGGGTGATCGCTTGAACCGCTCGCCGTTGGTACTTTTTACGCCCCCCCCCCCCTAACCCCTTTATTTTTCTTTGCGCCCGGGGAAAAAGATTATATATAATCATATATAACCATATATAATTATATATAATTTCATATAATTATATATATAATTTAACAGAAATTACTTAGAATATTATGTAATGACTAGTAAAATTAATGTTCATCAAAACTCGTAAGACATATGTACATATATATGTATGTATATATTATAACGGTTGAAACAGAGGGTCGAGGGGTCAAATCGAAGTGGCGACAAATTTCTTTTTTTTTGTTCAAATTTTGTTTTTTAATTTTACTTGATCTTTAGAAACTACCAACGATGAATGAGAAATCGATTTTTATTGTAACTACTAATAAATGTATGGAAAAAAAAACTAATTAAAATATAGTTATACACTGCGACCTCGATAATCGGAATCCGTCGGGATTGGCTCTTGCAAGAAGTGGGGTTGCGCACATTGCACAGAACCGTCTCTGCGCCGCTGGTGGCTGACGGCGGCCTGACGCGATTGGCTCGGTGCTTCTCCCACTACGCCGCAGTTGCAACGATCGAGGTACCGATTATCGAGGTCGCAGTGTATATTATTATATAGGGCCATTTTTCATATATAATCATATATAATTATGTATAATCTTTTTTCCCCGGGCGGTTGCATTTATAAAGAGGATCCTCCAAGTTGAGTATGATGTTTAAATTATTAGATTTGACTAATCAATTTCAACGAAATTCAAGACCTAGAAAACAAAAATAACAATTTTTATTTAAATTGAAACGTTATAAAGTACATGGCAAGTTCCACAACAAAATGATGGATTATTCGGGGCCAAAGTGTTGATTTTTCTGCCATTTTCATATATAATTGTGTTGAGAAATGTGTGAAATTTGAGAGCTAAAAGTTTGCAGGCTTTCTGCAAAGAAATTATTCAATGTTCATATATTTAATATAATATATCCATATAATATTCAATATAATATATATATATTGTCGCTAAAGTCTACTGATGACTTGAAAAATTATTTAAAAAATTCTTGTCAACGTAAAGTCAAAATATTCAAAAAAAAAAATTCGTTTTTTCATAAAGGAAATTTTTATCTCTTGAAAAATCGTTTAATAATTGAAAATTGAAAATTTCTGCTTCTCGCAGTGTGAAACTGTAGGTTCGTCAGAAATTTTTGCAAACCGTATTTTCCTCTTTTTTTTAGTGTGAATTAATAATAAAAAAATGTATTTTCCATTCCTCTAATTACTTTTCTCTCATCAAATTCATTTAAATTTGAAATAAACACGAATATGGCAGCAAAGAAAAAAAACAAACATTGCTTACCCGATGTGGCGGATTTTTTTTTTAAATTTCCATTGAAATCAACTGAACAATGATTTGAGGAATACCGTCCGATCGTCAGTTTTATTTGGTGCCTTTTTATTTCTAATTTCCAGATCGGTATCGCGTTGTTTTATATCAGGCGCAACAAATTTTGAAATTTCACCGTCTTCCTCCTTCTTGCGCAATTTTTTGCTACGATCAACATTGTAAGAGAAAAAGTTCACTTCTCTCTTGGCTTGAGCTATTTCAGCATTCAATCTTTGCTTGTGAACGGCTCTCTCATATGCCAATCGTTCGCTCAGATGAATCCACTTGAATCTGAATAAATAGCCAATTAAATAATCCGAATATAAAAATAATTTAGTTATGAATCCGAATAATAATAATAATTTAGTTATGACTCTGGCCGCGAAACCCTTAAAACAATGATACACTACTGGAAAAAATTAAAGGATAAAAAAAATTTCCCAAATTTTTAGTGGTTTTTAACAATGCTGTATCTCAATGAAAAATGATCGTATCGAGGTCTAAAAAAAAGCATTTTGAAGCTTGAAGTTTCTAGTTTTCAGATCTTTTAGCAAAAAAATTTTCAAAGCTACAGGTTTCACGCAATTATGAGAAATACCAAGAAAAAAAAAATTGGCAAATTTGTATCGCTTTTGTTTTGGCTGTAATTTTTGAGAAAAAATGTTTCCAGCTAAACCATTACATAGACCGGATAGCTTGTTTATTTAGCTTCAATTTGCTTTTTTTGAAACCTCGCTGCGACTATTTTTCGCTGAGATATCGAGCTTTTACGAAAAAAGACACTTTTCTGTTTGACCATTGATATCTCAGCAACCAATGATCGCACAGAAATCAGAAGAGGCGTTTCACAAACTTGAATCAATGCTCTACAAGGATTGTCGATAGTTTTTTGAAAAAAAAAAAAAATTTCCATCCTTGCCATGAATTTGAAAAAACAGGAGAAAAAGGGCTATTTATGGTTTTTTAGAAAATCAACGGCCAAATTAAAAATATTGGCAAAACGACTAATGTTGAGCGTGAATTTTACAGCTCAATATACCCACAAAATCCCTGTAAAGTTTCAATTTGATCTGTCGAACGGTTTTTTTGTTTCAAGCAATCAAATTTTTGAAAAAAATTAAGGGATCATGTTTATTACCCCTTAACACTTCAAAATCATTATGAAAATGAAAAAAGGAATTTTTTTTCGAGCATTTCCCCCATTTTTATCGCAAACAGCGTTTAAATTTATGAACACAAAAAAAAATTAAGAAAATTATGACATTTTTTTATTAAATTTAAAAAAAAAATTTTTTTTCAAAAAAAATTCAAGGATTATGCTTAATGCTCCTAAACACTTCATAATCACTATTAAAAGGAAAAATAAAAATCTTAAGCTTTTTTCACATTTTTATCGCAAACAGCGTTTAAATTTATGTAAGAAAAAAGAATCGACAAAATAAAAATAAATATTCGAAAATTCTTCAACAAATTTTGTTTCTGTACATTTAAACGCTGTTTACGATAAAAATGTGAAAAAAAGCAAAAAAAAATTGTTTTCCACTAATAATGATTATGACGTTTATTTTTTGATCCTTTAATTTTTTCCAGTAGTGTAATATCATAATTTTCAGTGGAAACACATGAGAATGTACCTTGGTAAATATTTTATGTTCCAGATGATATCGAAAAATTTGCTCTTTTTCTGCGTCGATACTTGTGTATTGTTCAATGCAGCGGCAACATGCTTAGCAACTTTTTTACTCTCAAATTCTATCCATCCTTCTGTAAAGTGTTTGACAGCGACTTTTCGCTTCTTCTTTTTTTTAACTGCATCGGTATCTGTAAAAAGTGATAGAAATGAATTATTTCTTACATTTTTATTCAGGGATGTGTTTCAAAAACATGTATATTAATTTTTATGCTAATAAATTAAAATGTTTTTCCAGGATTTTTTTGGCGAAAATCGCTTTTTTTTGACCTCTTAACTGCGTATAACCCATTTAATTAATTTGTTTACAGGAAATCAAAAGCATTTTATTGATGAATTTTTTTTTTAATGGACAATGAATTGTGGTCCATTATTTTGATGAATGAATAATGAAACTCAATCCAGTATCTATCATTTTGTTAAATCGATATTGAAATTTGATCCATTGTCCATTATTTTTAAAATCGCAACAGCTTCGAAAATATTTTTTTTTATAGAGAAAAAATTCGAAATTGAGTTAAAAATCACAAAAACATGTATATTAATTTTTACGCTAATAAATTAAAACGTTTTTCCAGAATTTTTTTTGAAAAATCGCTTTTTTCGACCTCCTGACTGCGTATAAGCCCTTAATTTTTACCAGCTACGGCGAGTTGCAGATAAACTCGTCCCACTTTTCCGTAAGCCGACATTATTTCGCGAATCATTGTTACGTTCATGAATTTTGGTATTGTGGAGAGATATATTATGCCACGTTTTTTTTTCTTCGCAGTTAAATCTTTCCGACTCTTTGAACAAAGGGATTCCGTAGCAGATTCGTTCTCGGACGTTGTGCGATCTTTCTCAGAATTTTCCATTTTGTGAAGTAATTTTTTTTCCAAATATCGTCAATCTGCAATGTAAAAAAAAATTCAGTCAAAAACGAATCGAGATGATACATAATTGAGGGTATTTTTTGTAATAAACAACACACGCGACTCACATAACCTTAAATACTTAAAATTGGATATTCACATTTATCGCGTCCGGGGTTCCCAATTATCATTTCAGTGCTCCGAATTTTCCTCGAATCCGAAAAAAATCGACCAATCAAACGCGAAGCTTTGCCTGAGTTCTGATTGGTCGACGCTGTCGAAAATTCATCGCGGCGCTGAGTTCTGATTGGTCGACGCTGCCGAGTGTCTACTACTTTTTCTTCTTTTATCCACAGGCCTTAATTTACGCAGTTGGCATTTTTTTTCATTGAGCTTAACGATCACTTGACAATAAAGTTTCATCGTCTTTATTTAAAAAAAAAAGCTCTCATTATTTATTATAATTCGAATAATTGCGAATTAATATAATTTGGAAAAATACGGGAAAAATGGCCGAACCTTCTATTCCACTGGATATTTTGGATGATCTTAGTAGGTTAGTTTTCATTTTTATTCTCTAACAATATTGTCGCATTTCTATAAACCTTATTGTTTACAATTTTTGTCGAAAATTTGAGCTATAGAAATTTGAAAATAAATTCCCTTCGAAAATTTAAATAGTACGGAAATATTGTAATATTAATTTTTCATACAGAAAACTTTTCTGAAGGAGAAAATTAAATTTTGTGATTTTCATGACAGTATTTTAAAAAAAGTTCACTCATTGAAATTTTGGAATTCTTAAAAAATTTGAAGGTACTCAACCTCTTTTAATTCTGCAGCTATAGAGCTCAAATTATTTACAAAAGTGTGCAGAGTAACAGAGATAGTTGAGATCGAATTTAGAACGGAACGCCCACGCGAATCAGATTTTAGAAGAATTTTTAAGTTTTCCAAAAATGCGAGAACGTGAGACAACTTTTGTAATTTGGCTGCTATCATGCTTAAATTATTTACAAAAATGTGCCATATAACAAGGATAGTCAAGGTTGAATTCACGAAGGAACGCTCGAGTGGATCAGATTTTAGAAACAATTTCAAGTTTTCCAAAAATGCAAGAATGTGCAACAACTTTTGAAACTTTGCCGCTATCAAACTCAAATTATTTACAAAATATGCAATGTAACAAGGATAGTCGAGATCGAATTTAGAAAGAAACACTCAAGCTGATCAGATTTTAGAAGAATTTTTAAGTTTCCCAAAAATGCGAGAATGTGCAACGACTTTTAAAACTTTGCCATTGTCAAGCTCAAATTATTTACAAAAATATCCAATGTTACAAGGATAGTCAAGATTGAATTTAGAAAGGAACGCTCAAGCGGATCAGATTTTAGAAGAATTTCTAAGTTTTCCAAAAATGCGAGAATGTGCAACAACTTTTGTAACTTTGCTGCTATCAAGCTTAAATTATTTACGAAAATGTGCAATGCAACATGGATAGTCGAGATCAATGAGATTTTAGAATTTTTAAGATTTTAAAAAATGCGAGATTTTGCAACAACCTTTGTAACATCGCCGCTATCAAGCTCAAATTTTTTACACAAGTGCCTAAAATGACAAGGCCAGGTGTAAAATGAAAAAAAAATATCGTTCTAGGCAATACAAAAAAATTAGCATATTTTTGAAAAATTGCTTGGAAGCGTTCTTACTTTTGTAAATTGGCATATAAGTTTGGTATTTTAGTTAAATTTGAAATTTATTGCTCCAAGCGTTCCAAATTCACCGCCAATCGCAAATAAAGAAAAAATCCTTCAAGGACTCCTGATTTTTTACCGAGTTTGAAATTAGCGATAAATTCGATTTAGCTAAATTAATGAGAAACGTTATTCAAAGTAAAATAATACAAAAAAGCACTGGGCACAAATTTTACCCATCGCTTGCTCATTTTTTTCCCATCATCTTTTGAGCTTCCTGCATTAAAAAAAAAACCCACTTGTTAATAAAAAAATGCTCAAATATCATGTTCTTTCTCTTCCAGTCGATTTATAATAAATGTGCCGGAGGAGGAGAGAAAGGATTTGATTCGCATATGCTTTCAAATTGAACTTGCGCACTGGTTTTACTTGGATTTTTATTGCGCGGAGGATGGTCGAAAATTGAAAAACTGCGGTATAAAGGAATTCGCGACTCACATTTTTCAGCATATTCCATTTTTGAAGCCTCACGTTACACACATTGACGGCGTTATCGAACAATGGCGAGAATACAAACAGAGCGTACCGACATTCGGTGCAATTGTTCTGAACGACGATTTGACGAAAGTTCTACTGGTGCAGAGTTATTGGGCCAAGCACAGTTGGGGCTTTCCGAAGGGAAAAGTTAACGAGGATGAGGATCCCTCTCACTGCGCTGTGCGCGAAGTACTCGAGGAAACTGGATTCGATATTTCCGATTTGATTGACAAAAATGAGTACATTGAATCGACGATACACGATCAATTGGTCAGACTCTATATCATATCCGGAGTCGATATGAATACAAAATTCAAGCCGAAGACTCGAAAGGAAATTAAAAATGTCGAATGGTTCTCCCTCGCTGATTTGCCGAATAACAAAAAGGACATGACACCCAAAGTTAAAATGGGCGTCGGGCCAAATGCATTCTTCATGGTCGTGCCTTTTGTCAAGTAAGTTTAGGATTTTTATTAATTATAATTAATTATTGTTATTATAACTAGTTATTTGTAAACATTTTAATCTGGAACTATTTGGGTACTTGAAAAAAAAAATTATTCCGTTTTCAAAATCTTTTTTGTATGTCTGAATTCTGCTGATGTTAACAAAAAATTAATAAATGCTCACCAATGGGAAAATCGAAATTTTCCGAAAAAAATAGATTTTGCAAGGAAGTAATTTTTACCCCGTGAAAACACGTGTTACGAAAAAAAAACTGAATTTTATTCTCATTCGCACAATGAAATTTACGTGGAAAATAATTTTTTAATACCATTTTCAACACTATTTTATTTTCCGCATTACGTATGAAGTCTACTGATGCGAAAAAAATCATTTTCAACGCCGGAACGTCGAAATTATATGAAAAAAAAATTATTTCTTGCGCAGGGGTAGTTTTCATCCCTCAAAAAAACGTTTCATAAATACAAAAAATTGTGACTTTCGCTCTTTTGCAGAATGAAAATGTTTTTCAAATTTATTCATTGTGATTATTGAGTAATATTATTAATTGTTTGTTGTTTTTTTTTGTGACAAAGAAAAACTGAATTTCATTCTCATGCGCAGAATAAAAATTCCTTAATTCCGGAAAATAATTATTTAATACAATTTTCGACACCATTTTTTTTTCCGCATTACATCTAAAGTCTACTGATGTGAAAAAAAAATTTGTCAACGCCGGAAGGTCGAAATTAGATGAAAAAACAATTATTTCTTGCGCAGGCGTAGTTTTCAGCCCTCTAAAAACCGTTTCGCAAATACAAAAAATTGTGACTCGCTCTGCAGAATGAAATTTTTTTTCAAATTTATTCATTATTTTTATTGAGTAATATTATTAATTGTTTGTTGTTTTTTTTGTGACAAAGAAAAACTGAATTTCATTCTCATGCGCAGAATAAAAATTCCTTAATTCCGGAAAATAATTATTTAATACAATTTTCGACACCATTTTTTTTTCCACATTACATCTAAAGTCTACTGATGTGAAAAAAAAATTTGTCAACGCCGGAAGGTCGAAATTATATGAAAAAACAATTATTTCTTGCGCAGGGGTAGTTTTCAGCCCTGAAAAAACTGTTTCACAAATACAAAAAATTGTGACTTTCGCTCTTACGCAGGATGAAATTTTTTTTCAAATTTATTTATTAGATTATTGAGTAATATTATTAATTGTTTGTTGTTTTTTTTGTCACGAAGAAAAGTGAAATTCATTCTTATTCGCAGAATGAAAATTCCTTAACTCCGGAAAATAATTATTTAATACAATTTTCAACACAATTTTTTTTTCCGCATTACATCCAAAGTCTACTGATGTGAAAAAAAAAATTTGTCAACGCTGGAAGGTCGGAATTATATGAAAAAACAATTATTTCTTGCGCAGGGGTAGTTTTCAGCCCTGAAAAAACCGTTTCACAAATACAAAAAGTTGTGACTTTCGCTCTTACGCAGGATGAAATTTTTTTTCAAGTGTATTGTAATTATTGAGTAATATTATAAATTGTTTGTTTTTTTAAAATTGTTATTCAGACGTATGAAAAGATGGGTCGTGGAAAAGCAGCAAAGAGAAAAAAATGTAACGATGGGTCGAAGACATCGTCACAAATCCTTGGGGGATGTTGAATCGTGTTCGAAGAGCAAACGCCAACAACAATTTTTTTCACAATCCGTACAGGTAGAATTAAAACCTGAAGCAGGGAAGAAAAAACGGAACTTTTGAATTTTGGAAATTTTTTTTTTTGAAAAATTAGAAAAAAAAAGTTTTGATCGATAAATATGTGTTAAAAATTCGAAAAATATAATTTAAACGATTTGGTAACATATATTGAAAAAAAAATTTTTTTTTTCAGAATGAAATACCGGATTGCAAAAATACGAGACGATTGAATACATCACCGGCTCGCAGTCGACGCAGTGATTTCGACCCAAAAAACTCACCAAAGATCTCGTCGGACAGCAAGAATCTTTCTAAGGGCGCGTTCAAGCGGAATTTATTCGGCGAAAATGATGAGGATCAATCGACGATTGTTTTAGCGAAACAATTGATCGAAAGTCCTCGCGAAATTCGGCCGTTTTCCGTATTGCACGATTCGGCGATACAATCTATCAAGTGCACGGATTTTAATTACAAACAAACAGCAACGAACATATCAAGAGGTAATGCAAAAAAAATTAATTACGTCAGGAGGTGAAAAAAAAACGATTTTTCAACAATTTTTTCTGAAAAGACATTTTAATTTATCAACGTAAAAATTTATATACATATTTTTGTAACTTTTGACTCAATTTTGAAATTTTTCTTTTCAAATACAATTTTTTAATTAATTAATTTTTTTCTGAATTAATTAATTAACTGAAAAAATCGATTTAACAAGGATGAGTAAATATTTTTTTTAATTTTTTGTTTTCATTTTTTCTTAATTATATTAATAATTAATTTTTTTCAGTCGAACCGATGCTTGGGAACGAAGGATCAGCGAATCAAGTTACAAGTGGCAACATAAAGTCCCTTTTGTTCGGTGAAGCCGCAAAAAAAATTGCCTCCAAGGAAATTCCGTCGCCTTTTGGTTCACTCCAGCACGGCAAAAAATCGCCGTTCGTTCGACAAAGTTGTCCCAACGATCAAGAATTTATAATCGAGTTTAACTCGAAAATTTGGACTCATTTCAAATTCGACAGACAAGCCGTGCTAAATTGCTTCTAGGCTGTTTTTTCTTTTTTCTCAAAACTGCCACGATAGAAGAAAAAAAAATCGAATATTGAAAACGTCACGGACAATATTGTCGCGTCTAGGAAGTCGAATCTTTCTAAATAACTAGTCTGACAATAGTGACGTTTGCGAATTTGTAGATTACTTTTTATTTGAACTCGCAAAATATGTGATATTTTTCATAAATCATGAATTACGCTGAAAAAAATACATTTATTTTCCCCATCGATCAAAAGAAATACTTCTTATCCTTGATTTGAAAGAAAAAAAAAATTAGTTCATTGAACTTATTTCTTCAATTTTTAAATTTAAAAAAGAAAATTATTTCATTGAACTTATTTCTTTAATTTTTGAATTTTCACGATTTTTTTTCTATTCTCCAAACATTATTTTTTCCTTCCACTCTCAATGAAATTTTTTTTACACTGAAATTCGCTCAATTTCTTACATGAAAAGCAGAGATGGGCAAATTTATAATGACCCATTACCAAATTACAACTGCTCGAAGTAATGGATAACTGAATTTAATTACCTATTAATTAATTTTAATTTAATTTAATTAACCATCACTTCGAGCATTTTAATTATATTCAATTTAATTACCCATTACTTCGAGCATTTTAATTAAATTTAATTTAATTACCCATTACTTTGAGCAGTTTCATTAAATTTAATTTAAATACCCATTACTTTGAGCATTTTAATTAAATTCAATTTAATTACCCATTACTTTGAGCAATTTGATTTAATTACCCATTACTTTGAGCATTTTAATTAAATTTAATTTCCCATTACTTTGAGCAGTTTAATTAAATTAAATTAAATTACCCATTACTTCGAGCATTTTATTTCAATTACCACTACTTCGAACATTTCAATTAAATTTAATTGAATTACTTATTACTACGAGAATTTAAATTAAATAAAATTTAATTATCCATCACTTCGAGTATTTCAGTTTAATTTAATTTTATTACCCATTACTTTGAGCATTTGTACTTAA
The DNA here is from genome assembly GCA_946863875.1 of Alloplasta piceator. Lineage (NCBI taxonomy): Eukaryota > Metazoa > Arthropoda > Insecta > Hymenoptera > Ichneumonidae > Alloplasta > Alloplasta piceator. The sequence continues at coordinate 30,915,170 of OX333080.1, forward strand.
ATAAAAATCAATTAAAATGCTCGAAGTAATGGGTAATCAAATTAAATTTAAATACTCGAAGTAATGATTAATTAAATTAAATTAATTTTAAACACTCGAAGTAATGGATAATTAAATTAAAATTAATTAAAATACTCGGAGTAAGGGATAATTAAATTTTATTTAATTACCCATTACTTTGAGCATTTGTGATTGAATAAAATTCAATTAAAATGCTCGATATAATGGGCAATTAAATTGAATTTAATTAAAATGCTCGAAGTAATGGGTAATTACATTAAATTTAAATGCTCGAAGTAATGGGCTATTAAATTTGATTTAATAAAAATGCTCGAAGTAATGAGTAATTAAACATGTAATTTGGTGACGAATGTATTTGCTGCTGTCCAACACTGATGCTGAGTTACAAGAAACGAAGATTTTTTTCTTTTTCTTCGTTTCGTTATTCTTTTCGACGGAAGTTTTTTTTTCATAAATAAATAATATATCCTAGCTAAATTTTCTTTCTCACAGAGTACGATTTTCTTTTTTTTTTTTCCAAGTCCCCCTCGACAATTTCTGCAGTTAATTTTTGAATATTATTTACAATCTTCGGTGAAAAAAAAATATCACGAATTTTTTTTTTATTTCTTAAAAATAAAGATAAACGTGTAAATTAGCAATACGAGCAAGATTACGAAGTAGATAATTTTTTTGGCTATCACAATGCCCGCTCCTCGGACACTTCGAATAATTTCGTTGTTGAGCGCGTAAACGATTTTACTCTCCTCGATTAATTTGTTCTTCGTATCCTCGTCGAGTGTATCCGATATTCCGTTCATCGTATTTCGTAGCTCGGTCTTCAATTCGCGGATACTCTTGTCGCCAAAATTCGTTATAGAATCGCCGCCCGAAGTCTCCTCTCGGAAGGGCGAAATTTTTTTCACCAATTGCCGCTTTTTTCGCAATATCTGTCCACCGCTCAACAATCCCATGTACAAGTGATATATATACGCCATCAGTAAACTTGGATCCGTGTCTTCGACTTCTCGCAAGCGCATCAAATACTTTGCCACGCTTTCCCTGCAGAGTTGTAAATAATTACTTTGATAATGCATTACTGTATTTATAACCCATTACACTGTATAATGTGGAATGGATAAGTGTAACATTACAAAACACAAAAGTAATGTGTAATGAATGCGTGTCCCATCACAAACAAAAAAGTAATGTGTAATGGATGCACGTCCCATTACAAATGAAAAAGTAATGTGTAATGGATGCATGTCCCGTTACAAAAAGAAAAAGTAATGTGTAATGGATGCATGTCCCATTACAAATAAAAAAAAGTAATGTATAATGGATGCATGTGCCATTACAAATAAAAAAGTAATGTGTAATGGATGCGTGTTCCATTACAAATACAAAAAGTAATGTGTTATGTATGCATGTTTCATTACAAATAAAAAAAGTAATGTGTAATGGATGCATGTCCCATTACAAATGAAAAAAATAATGTGTAATGGATGCATGAGCCATGGAACCCATCCATTACACATTACTTTTTTTATTTTTAATGGAACACACATCCATTACACATTACTTTTTTTAATTTGTATTGGGACATGCATCCATTACACATTACTTTTTTTTATTTGTAATGGGACATGCATCCATTACACATTACTTTTTTTTATTTGTAATGGAACATGCATACATTACACATTACTTTTTTTATTTTTAATGGAACACGCATCCATTACACATTACTTTTTTATTTGCAATGGCACATGCATCCATTACACATTACTTTTTTTTATTTTATGTTGTACTTTTTTTTCGTACGATGAATAACTTTCGAGTTACAAAATGGAACGACATTTTTTGTATTTTTTTTCGGCTAAAATATGAAATTTAAAAATCTGAAAAAAATCACGAATTTTCTTGATAGTTAGAAATACTTTCTAAAAATTTGTATCCGATTTTTGGCGATTTACAAAAATGGGGTGGCCCACTTGACGTGGAATGCCTCATTTATAAAAAAAGGAATTTCCGATATCGATTGATTTTCACACCTGGGCATATAATTTTTGATCCAATCTTTTCCTAAGTAGTGTTCCAAATCTCGCTCAAACGCCTCCGCTCTTCTGAGTCCGTCGAGATTGAGGAGACCGATTTTTGTGCTCTTTAATCTGTCCATCGCGCCTTCGAGGTATCGGAAGATTTCGTAGAAAACCAACAATCCATCGGCCCATACTTTGTCATCTTGAAGTCCTGAATGAATATTTTTCATCGATTCAAAATGAATTTTTTTGCAAATTGGAAAGAAAAAATTCCATTTTACGGGAAAAAAAAATGTCCATCTAAAAGGGCTAAATTTCAATTTTATAAGAAAAAAATAATTTTTCCTTTTTACGAAAAATCGATTTTCAATTTTTTTTTTACGAAAATGATTCATTCGCCAGTCAGAAAATAATATTAATTTTTTCGTTGCATTATTTACATGCACGAAAAAGTATTTTTATATGAAACGTGATTGTTTTAGGTTATGGTCGATTTTTGTATTTTTTTAAATTCTTCGGTTTTTTCGTGTTATTGTTTTTGGGAAAAATTTATACCTTACCAAAAGCCAATTTGGCGTTAACCAAAGCATCGCTGACTGCGTGAATCTCCCTCGTAGCCCTGCGCATTTTTTTGCAAAAAGTATCCCCTTCCGTATCCGACATCTTGGAAGGGTCGAGCAATGTATAAAAGTGACGAATTCCGAATAATTATGTTAAAAACGTTTTATGAAACTTTTTATTTTTCACACCATTATTTTTTCCGGCTTCGAGATATCCGAAACGCCGAGAAAACGCGATAAAAAATGACAAATATTATTGTCGACTATTGGAATTTTCTCGATGACGGCAGCGCCAAACGCTCGCACAAACTCTGACGGTGAAGTATTGTACTAAAAGTAACGTGATGCTGGCGTTGTGCAACAGATGGCGCGAGTTGCTATTCCTTGAGTTTGAACATGATTTTATGACTTTTGCGAATTTTTAGCGTAAATTACAAAATCAATAATTCTCTTTTATTTCAAAAAGGTGTTCTGAGTGAGAAAAAAAAACGTCACAATGTGTCGATCTGAAGCAATTATTGTCAAATTCAATGTCCAAAAATTGTGCGTTCCAAATTCTCACGATTTTTTTTTTTAATGAAATTTATTTAATGAAAAATATGTCTAACATTTTCAATTACTTTTCGATTGAATTTCCCATTAAATTATTAAACTTATGAAAAATTAGCGATTACGAACTCATCACTAATTGTAAAAAAAATTAATAATCAGTTTAAAACCAATTACTATAAGAGATAAAAAATTGAGTACAATGAAACTTTTAGGGATCAAAAGGGGACGTTAAAAAAAATTATTTTTCGGTCGAAAATTAAAAATGACGGCGTTAAAATGGGCGACATGTTTTTTCAAAATGGAAACATGATTTTTTTCACTAAAAAATTTGTCATGTAAAGGAAACTTTTAAAGGAAATTTTTTTCATACAGTCCATAACTAGATCACTATTTTTGACTTTTTATCCAGGATAGCGACGAGTCGTTTGCAGTCGAAAAATACTGCGAAAGTGACGAGCCGTAGTTCATGTAAGTTTAAAATGGGATACCCTGTATTATAGACTGTATCAAACAAATGTTTCTACAAAAGTTGTTAGTTTTGACCTGACACATTTTTTAGTGAATAAAATCATGTTTCTATTATTTAAAAAAAAACATGTCGGGCATCTTAACGCCGCCATTTTGGACTTTGGACCGAAAAAAATTTTTTTTAACGTCACCTTTGAACCCTCAAAGTTTCATTCTACTCAATTTTTCATCGGAGTAGTATTTTTCGAGATAAATATTTAAAGACTTTTTAGATTTTTTGAGAAACGGAAAAAATTAAGAAACATAATTTTTTTCCTTCGCATCTAAGTTTTTCTTTGTTCCGCTGTCGAACGCTGATTGGTGCAGCGCGTGAGCCAATGAGATCACGAGAACGTGTCGGTATATTATCATTGGTGAAAATGAGCCACGCGTTGCGAAAAAACTAACACGTGTGTCTCCTATATGAGGAGTTCTTTTTCAACTGGGCCACTTTTATTTTCACCCTCTCCAATTTTTTTCAAAATCTACCAGTTTGAAATATTAGTCAAATGGAACATCTGTGATTTTTTTTAGATTTTTTTAGGCGTCCGTTCAAGGTTTTCAATTTCTCATTACGAACAATGTATCTCAAAAAATATTCATCAAACTGAAAAAAAAATAAGAATAAAAACTTATATATTTTTTCCACTTTATCGAAAAAAGTGTGTTATGAGGTTTAAAAAAATTTTATTCTTATTTTTTTGCCAAATTTCCATTTTCTTAATGCAGAAAAATTATGATTTTGATTTTTTTCGATAAAGTGGAAAAAATAAAAAAGTTTTTATCCTCATGTTTTTTTTGTATGATGAATATTTTTTGAGATACAGTGTTCGTAATGAAAAATTGAAAATCCTGAACAGACGCCTAAAAAAATTTTTAAAAAATCACAGACGTTCCTTTTGACTAATATTTCAAACTGGGAGATTATGAAAAAAATTGGAGAGGGTGAAAAAAAGTGGCCTGGTTGAAAAAGAACTCCTCATATATACAAAATGAAAAGTGTGAGAAGGAAAAAAAATTACGAATGAATGATTTCTCAATTAACAGAGATGAGCACTTCTAATTACTTTTTAATTTAATTTAATTTATTTATTATTTATTAAATTAAAATAATTAATATTTATTAAGAAGTAGAAAGCGAATTTTGCAACAGTTTGAAAATAAAAATGTCAATAAATAAATAAATTAAATGATTTAGTAAATATTTAATAAATAATAAATGAATTGAATTTAATTTAAAAGTAATTAGGAAATGATCTAATTCGTGATTTTTTTCTTTCTCACACTTTTTATTTTGCAAATCGTGAAGTAGAGCAAATTTATCAATTGAAAAAATGTTATCATCTTGAGACACGTGTTTAAAGATAAGGATTCGCTCAAGAAAATTTCCAATAAAATTTTCGAAACATTGGTGATTGTTTTATATTCGTAAACTATATATAGGAGACATACAGGTTAGTTTTTTTTTTTTTGCATCGCGTGGCTCATTTCCACCGATGATAATGTACCGACACGTTGTCGCGATCTCATTGGCTCTCGCGTTGCACCAATCAGCGTTCGACATTGAAACAAAGAATAACTTCGAGGCGAAGAAAACCGCGTATATAAGTCGCTTAACGAGGTTTTTTCATTAGTTTACATTTTTTTCTTACCACAAAACACGGGAATTAAATTTTCTCATTATGATTTACGTATTTGTGACCCTTTGCCTTTTTGGCGGAGCTTTTCTTGAGACAAAAGCGCTCGAATCTTGCCAACAATTCCGGGGCGTCGAAAATTTCAATCTAACTGGCGTAAGTCTCATTTTTGTTGATTCAAATCGTATGATTAATTAAGCAATTAATCAATTAATTCAGAAACAATTTTGTAAGGAATCAATGTGGAAATAATTTTTTCTTTAACGTCCCCCAGTGAACACGTTATGTTGCAGCAATGTAACATGGATAAGTTACATGTAATGTTACAATGTTATTCCTATGTATAACGTTGCTGTTATATAACGTACAAGTAACATGTTGTGTAACATTTGTTACATGTAGATTACGTAACTGCTATATAACTTTGTTACATTACAGTAATGTAAAAAAAAATGTGTGGCCGTTACGTAACATGCTCATAACGAAGTGACATTACAGTAATGTAACATATGTTATCTTGCGGCAATGTAACATGGAAGTTACACACTGTAAAAAATATATGAAATTTCAAACGTTTTTACTACGAGGGGTCAGGGGTCGCGAAATTAAGTTACGAGGAATAACTTAAGTTATGATGGGTCAGGTATTTTGGAATAAAGTTTTGAGAGTTCACATAACTTTATGAGGGGTCAAGGGCCCCGAAATTAAGTTATGAGAGGTCACTTAACTAATGAGAGGTCACGTTTTTATTCAAACCAGTTTTAAGGGTTTGCATAACTTATGAGGGGTTAGAAGCTCTAAAATGAAGTTATGAGGGGTAAAGTAAGTTCTGAGGGTTCACTCAAGTTATGAAGGTTCAGGTATGCTGGAATAAAGTTTACATAACTTATGAGGGGTCAGGGGATTCGAATTCGCAAGTAAAAAAACCAACTTTCATGGTTTATTGCTCATTCAAATGCATATACTATTATTAATTAACTATTATTATTATTATTCTTATAATTCTTATTATTATTATTGTACTATTATTATTATTATTATTATTATTATTATTATAAATTCATCGAAATTGATTGGTTTAAAAAAAATAATTATTCGAATAATTCGAATTTTGTCACATTTTTATATGGTATATCACGTGGAATTTTTTAAATCTTTTTTCCACAAAAAAAGGCCAAGACTATGGAGAACGATAATCCATATTTAAAAAAAAAACGATTTTTCGAAAATTCTGGACGTAGGTCAGGCCGTGAGATGTCGAAGGAAAGAGATGACAGGATTCGTCATCGGATTTATTTTTTATTGACATAATCTTAATGACGTTAACACCTTTCAGATTGTGGGTAATTGGTACTTGGTTCAACAGACTAAACCGGACTTATCCTACCGGAAATGCCCTGCGGCCCGTTTTATGCCCAGGGGAAATCATGTGATGCGAAGGTCATTCACTAATGGGTAATGAAAAAGTTGTATGATGGGACACCGTATTTTTTTTCGTATTTATTTGCCAAATTTCTTTTCAACGTTATTGTTTCTTTTGTTCATTAATAATCTATAGCTATCATTGGGACATGAAGCCACTGATGAACGATACTAAGCCCATCCCATCTAAGTTTCAACAGAAAAGTTGGGACTTGAATTCAAATATCACTGTTATTTCAACTGATTATCAATCCTACCTCATACTCTATAATTGCCCCGATCGCTCGTAAGTCATGAAGTTCCTTTAAAACGTACCTAATTGTGCTAGCTGTTTTGTGCTGAATAATAATAAGCTTTAAGGGGGGAAACCGGTTTAGGAGGTCGAAATTTTGCTGTTTTTCATGAATTTTTTAAACCAGGAAGGAATAATCACAAATTGTTTAAGCTTGGAGGATATTTTATTTATGTTTTCAAGTACGCCTTAAAAATTTTTCAAATAATTTCCGCTGGAAATAGTGGCGTTAGTGCGTGCAGTTCATGGACGATTGCCATCCAAGCATTTGGCTGGTGTACATCCCTGACGTCGCAATTTTCATCTGTAATCATCAGGATTTTTTTTCGTTAAAAACATATTTTTTAAGAATATGAACCTAATTTTGATCAAACAAATTGAAAATTGCATGTTTTTGAGGTGTTTGAACACAATGTCATGTTTTTATACCATATGTTTCATCTTTCTTGCATAAAAAAATATATTTTTAATAACAATATAATCCCCGAATTCGGTTCATATTCCGTGGAATTGAATAAAGAATATCTACAACAAATTTCAGAACGATTGATCAATAACTTTTTGAGCTAGAATGTACACTAGTCGAAAAAAGTCGTTTCAAGAAAAACGCGTTTGAAATAAAATGTAGCTAATTATATACACAAAATGTATATAGCAATCCCTCTTCTTGCTCATATGCGTCATTTTGAGCTTGCATCTCTACTTGACCAGCTATACGAGCTTCCTTCGTCTCCAACGAGCTGCTCCAAATCAACGGGCGGTCACTTAAGGTGATGTGAAACGTTCCCCCACTCTTTTACCCCCACTCCGTCATACCGCAGTCGGTAAATCATCAGTAAATTCAATTTTTTTCGAAAAGTCAATGCATTTATGAAAAAAATTGAATTTGCTGATGATTTACCGACTGCGGTATGACGGAGTGGGGGTAAAGGAGTGGGGGAACGTTTCACATCACCTTAAGTGCTCATGGCATTCGAACTAATGCGAATTTTGCTTTGTAATTTTGACCACATATTCTTGGACAGTTATACTAACAATTCATGCAATAAAAAAAAGTCGATTTTTGATCGGTCTAAACTGGTTTCCCCCCTTAATACCCTCAAATTTTTCAACAGCGCTTAAACTTAGCGGGAAACGAAAAGGAATCTAAATGGAACTGGTGGGTTGTCGGAGTCTTTCCCTTTTGGTTTCCAGCGGAAACGGAAGAAAGTTTTTCATCCATTTCCTGTCAGTTCCCTGACGCCTCCCTATTGGTTCCCAGTCGTTTCCGAATCGGTTCCCAGTCGGTTGCCAATCGGTTCCCAATCGTTCCCCCGCCGGTTCCCTATCGGTTCCACGTCAGTTCCCGTGATCTGTTAGAATGGTCAATCGAAAATTTGGTTTATTTTCAGTGAGCCGGAAATTGAGATTTGGTCGAGAAAGCACGAGCCATTTACTTCTGATTTGAACAAAACTATAAATGATGTATTGAGGAATAACTCCCTACAGCATATAAATTTGTTACCCGAGAACTTGAATGACTGCAACAGTTTGGCAATGATACAGAAATTAAAGAAATTATCATTGAAAGATGAAACCGCTAAAAGCTGCAATAATCTTGCCAAAGGCGTTCAAGATTTCAACAAAACCAGGGTAAGCACAAGCATGATTCAATTTAGTTGGCAGTTTAATGAATTAAGCGGGAGCGTCAGGGCTAGGAAACGCTTATGGAGAAAAGCTTGCCAGCGTTAGTGGCGCCCCAAGCGACTAGGCGGCGTTCTGGGGAACTAACTACACCGGGATATATATCAATATGCATAGCTATATATTTCTATATGCATAACTATATATATCTATATGCATAGCTATATATAGCTATGCATACAGATATATATCCCGGTGTAGTAAGTTCCCCAGAACACCGCCTAGTCGCTTGGGGCGCCACTAACGCTGGTAACATTTTTAACACGAGCGTTTCGTAGCCCTGGGGAGCGTTGCCAGTAGGGCACATATTTTTTTTCTTTTCTTTTTTTATCGACTACCGATACGGTTGGTATCCTATCCAAGTTCCCGTCGGTAATGCGAGTAAACCCAAGCACGAGCACAAGGGGGCGCTTAAGCGGTTACCTCCCCAACTTTTATTAAATGGGCCAGTGGATGCACGGCTTAGCTAAGAGGCTAGGATTCGAACGATAATAACCGCATTTACATTTCAGTTTTTGGGACATTGGTACATGGTTCAGACAGCAAGAACATACGTAGACGATTCAGAATGTCTTTCGTACCATTGCAGTTTTTATGAAAATGGCGAACTAGTTCTGGCAAATCAGAGATAGTATGAAGACAACGAAATATGATTATTCGCCTTAAGGGGAGGTTACCATTGAGAGGCATGATAAATTCATCAACTTTGAGAATTTTTAAAAAAATATAAATTGAGGATGCGAATTAGGTAAAAAAAGAAAAACACAATGAATTTTTCATCGTCATGAACGGTAACCTAGCTTTGATTCCTTTTCGAACTTATTCATCGAAATTTCATTCAAAATTATTTTGTTTTTCGCCCATCAATAATCCAGTGATTTACTAACGACGGGATTGGCCGACCAAGATAAGTCCAATCCAGCCAAGTTTCACTCGGTCATGGAAATTGACGTTAATGTTATTATGACCATTTTGGCAACTGACTATCAATCCTACGCCATTATTTATAAGTGTTCTGACAACTTGTGAGTCACGAAGTTTTTTTTCTAAACGGTACTTGACTTCAGAGTTGAAAACATAGTAATGTAAAAGTAATGCATTACCCATTACTTTAAACAAGGTATATTGGACAAGTTTTCCATTACAAATGACTAAAGTAATGTGTTACAAATTACCAAAGTAATGTGTAATGGATGCATGTGCTATTACAAATAAAAAAAAGTAATGTGTAATGTATGCACGTTTCATTGCAAATTACAATATAAGGTTGGATAATTTTTGGGGTTGAGTACATTTTCGTACTTCATATAAATATGAAGTACGAAAACGATGAACTGTGTTTTTTTGTTTCTAAAGTATCCAGATTGACGAAGACTCTTGTTTTTCTACTTTTCCAATTTTATTGATTTTATTTTGCTTTTCTTCCATCGGAATTTGTTTCGAGCGAAATAAAATAATGAAACAGCAAATGGAATACTCTCCCGTCAGAATTACTTTTTTTTCAATTGTAATTTGTAATGGAGCACTCAGTCATTACACGTTATTTTTTTATTTTTAATGGCACATGCATCCAATGCACATTACTTTTTTTATTTGTAAAGGCACATGCATTCATTTCACGTTACTTTTTTTAATTTTTAATGGGACATGCATCCATTACACACTACTTTTTTATTTGTAATGGGGCATGCATCCATTACACATTACTTTTTTTTTGTAATGGCACATGCATCCATTACACATTACTTTTGTATTTTGTAATGGCACATGCATACATTACACATTACTTTTGTATTTTGTAATGGTACACTTAATCAATTTTACATTATGCAGTGTAATGGGTAATTAATACAGATGCATTATTTACAACTCTGCTTGACTCGTTCATACTGATGAATTATCGAGTAAATCTTCGATCATTTTTCAGGGAGGATGGGATTTACATAATGGCGAAAAAGTACGACGAGCCATTTACGTCCGATGTGAACAAAACAATAACTGACGCATTGACGGAAAACTTTGGCCCAATAAATTTATCACCCGTTGATTTAAGTTACTGTGGCAAGTTGCAGCTGATAGAGCAAGCAAGCTATTTGACTCTTGGACTTTCATATCCCGTGGAATGCAAAATTCATGCCGATGACATTCAAGCTTACGACGCGTCTCGGGTAAGTTTAAGCGTAATTCAAACATTTTTTGAAGTCGAAACTTCTCCGGACGCGTTACGGCGCGAGAGAGTTACGGGCAAATGGAACTGCCGAGCGTAACGTTTTTCGCACAAATATTGTCTTTGCCGTCTGCTTATCAGAGTTGGGTGTTTTTGTAATTAATTACATCCTAATTACAAATTACAAATGTAATTAGTAATTCGAAAAAATGCTAATTACAAATTACAAATGTAATTGGTAACTCGAAAAATGCTTATTACAAATTACAAATATAATTAGTAATTGAAAAATTTCCAATTACAAATTACAAATGTAATCGGTAATTTAAAAATTTCTAATTACAAATTACAAATGTAAGCGGTAATTGAAAAATTCTTAATTACAAATTACAAATGTAATTGGGAATTAAAAATTTTCTAACTAAAAATTACAAATGTAATTAGTAATTAGAAAAATTCAAATTACAAATTCGATACTAATTACATGTAATTACATTGAAATTTGATTCTTATTACATTGAAAAATGGAATTAGTCGAAAATTTGGTCCTAATTACATGTAATTAGAGTGAAATTTGACTGTGATTACATCGATAAAATGTAACTAGTGCCAAATTTGGACATATTTACATTTGTAATTAGAAAATTTTCAATTACTAATTACATTTGTAATTAGTAATTAGGAAATTTTCAATTACTAATTGGATTTGTAATTTGTAATTGGAAATTTTTCAATTACTAATTAAATTTGTAATTTGTTATTCGAAATTTTTCAATGACTAATTACATTTGTAATTTGTAATTAGAAAACTTTGAATTACAAATTACATTTGTAATTTGCCGCTCGCCAATTCTAAGTTTGATTTGATATACTGGCTTTCCTTGCCGACAAGAATAGATGATCCAAAAAGAATATTTTGTCGAGAAAAGAGTAACCCGACAGAAGTTCACTTCTACCGTGGTGTGGTCATCAGCACACACCAATTTTTTTTAGTATTCCCTCCATACTTTTTAAATAAATTTACTAATTGTTTATTGAATGAAGTAATTAATTCTCATCACTATTGAATAATTGCTAATCTTTGAGCTAATTAAATAATTAATTTGACTGAACGGAGGTTTATTATTTCAAAAATTAGGAGTAAGCTTGGACGAATTTTAAATGTTGGGATAAGATTACCAATTATTTAAAATAGTTCTTAACTTCACCAAAAAACAGTATTCACGCAGTATTAAATAATAATAATAAAAATTATTATTTATATAATTGTGAATAATTGTAGTGGCGATTTTGGCTATGCATATATGTTATAATAATCCTCTATCGAATATTACAGTTTAATGGTGATTGGTACGAAGTCCAGTACAATATCCCAAGTGATCGCGAATCCTGTGTCCGGCCAGAGGCATTCAGAATGGATAAAAATGGCACAGTTATAAAAACACCGAATGCTTCAAGGTATGTAATGAAATATCATATGAAACAGTCATTATTTTGAACGTTTTAAATTTCAATTTAATTTTTATATTTTATTTATTTTAATAGTTAAGTTTGATCCGTTTATCTTATTGTTCCAATGTAAAACGTAGCTTCTTTACATAACCCGCTTATTTTTACTCATTTCATAATTCCTTCCTTACCGGCCATCTTAGGCGGTGCTCTCTCCGATACCCTGCGCTGTTATGTGGCGCGCGCATCCGCAATTGTACCTGGTCCTTTCTCGTAAACGCCTCAGCACCCAGCGTTTCCTATATATAGGAGTTCCAAGCTTCCAGACTCTACCACCACCGGCGCGTCTGGGGCAGGGTACAGTTGCATAGCCAGGGTTTTTTTTGACTACCTTCTCAAAATTTTTTCCCCCTTTTTAGTACATCCTTTGGTGTACAACCTCCACTTTATCCTTCTTCTGGGTCAAACACCAAGCGTCAGGTGGTTTTAATCCACCTCTACCTCTTTTTTCCTGATTCAGGACGCTATAGTTCAGACCGCGAATGCGACTACTCATCGCTCTACGGACTCTTAAACCTTTATATTTTGTTGGCGTTTCTTTTATTGTTTATTGTACCTTTTTTTTACTTTTATATTGATCTTGTATTGTCAATAAACACTTGAAAAAAAAAAACAACAGTTGCATAGCCCTACTGATGAGTCTGCACTGTACCCGAGACGAAACGCTAAGAGGATCCTCCAATATATTTTTCGCTGAAGAATATCTAGAGGGATCTTCTTTACCAACCTCCTACCACATTCCTTTCTTCCTTACCGACTTACGAGAACTGGACCAACGAACTTACGTTCATGTACGCTTCAACTCAAATGCTCAACGTACGAGACAGACTACGGATCTCCACCTCCACAGTTATTTCTCAGTCAGCGCCATCTGTCAGCTCGCTCGCGCGGCTTCTCATATTGCTCTTCTTCCTATTACCGTTTTGTCCCGCCATTGCGCCTCATAACCTCAAAATTCGACGCCTTCACTTATAAATTCTACATCACGCACTAATTAGCGTGCCCCCGTATCGACAAACACTTCCACCAGTTCCATCCACCTTTATTCACCCGTTCTCCACTTTCCGCCCTCAAATATCGCCCAGCAACCTGCACTTTATTGTTCCCTATTTCTCTCAGAGTCGCACTCATGCGTCTGCTCTGCCTCGCGCCCAAACCGGAAGTCAATTTTCCATCATTTTTATTTTTTTTCAAATTTTATTAGTTCTTTTATTTATTTATTATTTTTTATTTATTTTTAGTTCACCCAATGAGCTCACCGAAGTAAGAAAGTATCTCGAGGGTCTGAGATGGGTCATCTTGTCAACCGATTATGAAACTTACAGCATTTTGTGCCATAAATAGTAATGACTATTGAATTTTTTTTCGAATTTTTATTTTTCAATTTTTTTTTCAAGTCTCTCTTTTATCAGGTGGTTAAGGGGAGCTTCCACTAATTTTTTAAAAATCATTTTTCAGTTACACTAAAACTCTGACCAGAAATTATACAGCATTATCCGGCGAATTCTACAAAACCGTCGCTGATAAATTAGAGGGTAACGAAATGGAAATTACGCGCTTATACTCCATCGACTATCAAGCAGAATGCGAGTAAAGAAAAAAGAAAGCAAAGATTTTTATTTTACTTTATCGAATTATTAGAACGTAAAGCGTTGGTAAAAAACAATCGTCAGATTGATTCTGATTATCCTGGCAACATAACAAATTTGTGTTTTCGTTTCCTTACTGCAAATAAAATTTCAATTTATCCTTTATTTTTTTTAACCTTAATTGCTATCCCATATCCTGTTCGATGTCACGTTCGAAGTTTGCGATTGTAATGATCGTTTTTTAGGAAAAAAAAACATTCAGTGGGTACTAATTACCTATGGAATTAGTATATTAGTTTGAAGTAATTATTAATTTTTCGTTTAATTAGTGATTGTTTTTAACTCATCATTGATTTATCCGAAAATTAGTAATTTAGTGGGTAATTGAGTAAAAAAAAATGCGCGCTCACTAGAATTATCACACGTTCGTGTATGAATACCCAGTGGACACAGTAATGTAGCAGCAATGTAACGGCAATGTTACCGTTTGTAACATGTAACATTACATAGACGTTACATGTAAGTTACATGTAAGTTACAATTTCCTACTCAGCAATATAACATTGTTATGTACCAGTTATGTAAGTGTATTACGTCACCGTAGGTAGAATTAATTGTTGTTAAACATGTTTTAAAAAATATATGGCCCTTGCAAAATAATTTAATATACATAGTTTACCGGCCTCGAAAAAAGATTTATAGAACGAAAAAAAATCTGCACGAATTGTCCGATTCAATTTTTCTCAGAGACCGGGATTCGAACCCTCACCCCTACCCACCATGCTATCTATCTATCTAACACGCTACCTATTACGCTATCGACTACTTATGAATTCCCTTTACTTGTATGATATAGAATGAATGCTTGAGCGCCGATAAATAATAGTATTATAATAATAATAACATAATAATAATAATAATAATAATAATAATAATAATAATAATAATAATAATAATAGTAATAGTTAAATAATAATAGTATATGCAGTTGAATGAGCAACAAACCATGAAAGTTGATTTTTTTTGCGAATTCGAATCGCCTGACCCCTCATAAGTTATGTAAACCCTCAAAACATGTTTGAAAAAACCGTGACCTCTCATAACTTAATATCGGGGCTCTGACCCGCATTAAGTTATGTGAACTCTCAAAACTGTATTCCAAAATACCTGACCCCTCATAACTCAAGTGACCCCTCATAACTTAATTTCGCGACTCCTGACCCCTCGTAGTAAACATGTTTGAAATTTTAGATCTTTTTTTACCGTGTGCAACTTCCATGTTATATTGCCGCAATATCACATATGTTACATTACTGTAATGTCACTTCGTTATAAGTATGTTACCTAACGGCTGAAAATTTTTCTTAAATTACTGTAATGTAACACAGTTATATACCAGTTATGTAACCTACATGTAACAAATGTTACATCAGATGTTACTTGCACGATTCATAACAGCAATGTTACATAGGTATAGTATTGTAACATTGCATTTAACATCCATGTTATATTGCCGCAATATAACATATGTTACATTACTATAATGTAACAAAGTTATATAGCAGTTATGTAACCTACATGTAACAAATGTTATATAACATGTTACTTGCACGTTACATAGGAATAACATTGTAACATTACATGTAACTTCCATGTTACATTACTGCAACATAATGTGTTCACTGATAAATATATGTTTATTTATTTAAGGTGATTTGTAATACCGCAGCTCGAGAGGAGCCTGAGATAGCGTGTCGTACGACGCCAAAGCTCGGGCGTCGGCATAAAAGAACCCTACATGTTTACTTTTACCGTTTGCATTATCTCGTTGAAACTCTTACACGCGGGCACTGCTACATTATAAAATTATCTCTGGTATATATCAAGTATTTTCAAATTCGAAAATTTTGCAAAATTTTCTTAATAACGATGCCAAAGACATTTTTTTCTCTATATTAAATTCAAAGCTCGGGTAGATACTTATTTAATTATTGCACGTATATTTCAGTTTTGTACCATACGACCCGTATTGTACCCCCACCTTCGATAATTATTCACGTTGTAAAAAAAATATATTTGTAAAAAAAAAAATACTTCCATATCCGAGGGAAATTTTACAATTTCGACTTGCAGCTGTCGTTCAAGAGCTTCAACTTTTGCAGAAGCGTCACATCTCCCGCGATGCCAACTTCTCCGGGTAATTTTAGCGGATTTAATCGTCCCAGAACCTGTAAAACCATTTGCCCACATATAAATATCCTCGCAAAAAATTTTAAGCTTAATCTTCAAGTTTTTTAGAAGCAAAAAAATTCTATTAGGCCATTTAATAAGCCATTTTTTTCGTACCACTTGAATTATGACTGTGTCATCCACACGTATTGCACTGTCGGGGGTAATCCGGGTCTCGTGCACAGATCCCTCGTAAATTTCTCCCCTGTTCAAATCTACAACTGTTAAAAAAGTAAAAATTTTTTGCGTTAAAATATCATTTAAAAAAAAAAAGAAAAAAAAGTCATTCGACTTTGATACTCACTCCATCGTTTTTTAAATTCCCCACATGACGTGACATCGTAGATAAACAATCCTCCGAGTTCCTTGGCAAGAGTAAAATTTTTTCGAATGTATTCGGCCGTTGTGCCAAAAATTATGTCACTTTCCAAATTATATTTCGTAAAACATTGGTTGGGCTGAATTGAAACAATCTTCTTCAAATCTATGTAAGCTCCTGTCAGTGATGAAAAAAAATTCATGAAAATTATAAAAATATTACAATATATTTTAATATAATTTTAATTAATAAATATAATACTATCGTAATATCAAATTTTTTGATATATTTTTTTTTTTGCGAAATTTCATCAACTTTTCGAAAAACTTTCTCGTTGAGGAAGAAAAAAAATTCAAAAATTCATACTGACCCGTAATGACCGGCACGTTTCGTTCCAAGACCGTAGTTTCGAAATTAATTCGTGATCCATTTCTCCACATATTAGTTTGAAGTGTTTCGCCAGGAATTACCGGTTGAGCAAATCGAACCTAAGAAAAAAAAAATCTGTTTTTTCTATCCTGCAGTGAGGAGTTTGTGTAACTGTTTTATCATAGAGGAAGCTTTGTTTTTATGAACAATCTTTTTTTCGTGATTTTTACGAATTTAAATTGGAAATTTTAATTCGTATTTAATTTAATGAATTCGTATCAATTCAAATAAAAAATTCAAATTCGTATTAAGACAAATTATTAGCGGTATGGTTAATTTTTATTTTTATTCATTATAAATTATTATTCTCATTACAAATACATCACCTTGATGGCATCGAACAACTCGGGATTTCCGGAGGCGAATGTTTTCAGTATGTGACGCGTGGAAAATCCGAGAGAACAAAGACCATGAAGAATGGGCTCTTTGAATCCACCCAACTGTGCGATATTAGGATCAATGTGCAAAGGATTTGGATCACCGTTCAATCTGTACAAAACAGCCTGTAAATATTTCCAAAAAAAATTTTAAAATTAAATCAAAAAATTTTAATATTTAATATTTTAATACCATGGAATACTGAAATATTCGCCCAGGGATGAGCATTTTTAATTACTTTTCAATTTAATTACCCATGAAATCACTATTTTTATGAAAAAATATCAATTACGAACTCATCACTAAGTGTACAAAATTAATAATCACCTGGTCGTGACCTGTTTTTTCCACACACGTTGCATCCGGTTTTCCAGTCGGTTTTTCCGCTATTGGTATTTCATGAACGGAATTTCGAGGACCTTTAAAACCACCAGCGCCTCTCATTACCAATGACATTTGTCCGGAAACGAGCTTTTTGCCGCTATTCTTATCATAAGTTTCATCTGAAAATGTTGAAAATGCGGTTGGGTAAGAAATAGACTTTTCAAAAATATGGTTCTTCTTCCCGTGCACGATATTCAAATTTGCCTGTTAATTGCGTCAATTATTATAAAATTAAAATTAATTAATGTAATTAATAAAAAATTTTAGAAAATCTTTTGATTGTCCTAAGTTTAGATATAAAATGGTAAAATCATCTATAGTCTCACGTTGGATGAGAACGACGGCGTTTTTGTTTTTATCCAGGACGTCTTGAATTGTAAAATGCGTTTCGACAGTTGCTTCTGTGGGAAGTGGCATGTGTACCTTTAAATATTGTTCGCCGTGTAAAGCCTAAAAAAAGATTGAAAAAAATTACATAATAGTAAATATATTTAAAAATTATTAAATAAAAAATTAATAAAAAATTTTGGGATTCTCATTTTTGAGATTTGTTTAATTTAAAAAATCATCGGTTGTTCAGTGGTAGAATGTTCATATCTTTATAAATTATAGTCATGGCCAAATAAAATTTTAAATATAAATTAAATATATTTTTTTACAACACTTGATGCATTAAGAATTGAATAAAGTGTTAATTAAATTTGTCGAAGGTTTTCACTCGTGAGATTTGTTTAATTTAAAAAATATTTCTTTTCATCGGTGCCAATTAAATAATCGATAAATCATTATAGATCATCGGTGGTTCAGTGGTAGAATGTTCATATCTTTATAAATTATAGTCATGGCCAAATAAAAATATAAATATAAATTAAATAAATTTTATTACAACACTTAATGCATTTAAAATTAAATAAAGTGTTAATTAAATTTGTTGAAGGTTCTCACTCTCGAGATTTGATTAATTTAAAATACATTTCTTTTCATCGGTGCCAATTAAATGATCGATAAATCACTGTAGATCATCGGTGGTTCAGTGGTAGAATGTTCATTATCCATATAAATTATAATCATGGCAAAATAAAATTATAAATATAACCTAAATAAGTTTGGATGAAATATTTAATGAATTAAAAATTAAGTCAAATGTTAATTAAATTTGTTGAGTATTCTCACTCATGTGAGATTTGTTTAATTAAAAAAATATTTCTTTTCATCAGTGCCAATTAGATAATCGAAAAATCATTATAGATCATCGGTCGTTCAGTGGTTGAATGCTTATATCCATGTAAATTATAGTCATGACCAAATAAAATTATAAATAAACATTAAATAAATTTTATTAAAATATTTAATGTCTATTGAGAAATTATTAAACAACATGTTAATTAAATTTTGTGAGGATTCTCACTCTCGTCAGATCCATTGAGGCACCGGGTATGGCATTTTGGAGAACAGACGTAGCCATACAACCCATTGGACCGTATATAACAAAATAAGATGGTAAAATGGAAAAGTTTTCGTCATTTTCGTAAAGATAGCGAAAATCCGATGCTTCTTTTTTCGTTGCTCCAACTGCGAAAGTAAATTGTATTTTTATTAAAATTCAAATAAAGCTAATTTTATTAAAGTCAAAATTAAAAAAAAATTATTTGAATTTTTTTTAGTACATTTGGAAACAAATTATATTTAAATCGACTAAAAATTCTTTTTCAACCATATTTTCACTTAAACAAATCTTTGTAAAACAATTTTTCACCGATATTTTGAGATCGGTAAAAGAGACCTTTTTTTGAAGGTAAAAAAAATTAATAAAAAATTGAACATCCTCTTTTTAATTACTTTTTTCGATGCTCGATCGGTCAAACGTTATTAGGGCAAATAATATTTATTAAAAGCTTCAAATCTAATATTTATTAAAAACCGCCGCACATAAAAAATTCAAAAATAAAAGGAAGTTATTCATTAAGTTTTTATAAAGTTTCGTATATATTTTTTTTTTTCCTTCAATCTTACCTCCAATTGCGTAGAGAATGGCGTCACGGTGATTGTAGTGATGCTCGAAAATGTGTTTCTATAAAATTATGAATCACAAAAATAAAAAAATACAAAAAAATCAATTTCCCAATTTTTCATATCATGAAAAAATTGAATGAAGTGAAGCAATATTGAAATAATAAAAAAATTCCAAAATTTGGCAGAAATAATATAGCAAATAAGAAATAACTCACGGGCACATTCGACGATTTGTCGGTTTTCAAAGTTTCCAAGATATTCAGCAATTCTCCGGTGGCTTCCTAAAATCATTTTCAAAACGCTTTTAAAATTCGTACAAATGTGCAAAAAATATTTATCAAAGATTTTCAAAATATCACACTTGTATCGATTCACAGTGTTTCGTGGTATTCATGTCGGTGACTTTTTCCCAATTATTTTGCACGGATTCGGGGGTAACCGGGGTCGTCAAGTCTTGTCGAAAATTGCAACCCTCCGAGCGAACGAGTTGATCTGCAAAATTAATTTGTCAATTAAATATTCAAGACAATGTGCGTTGAAAAAAAATATTGATGACTTTATTTTTGCAAAAATAATTAACATCGACGATAATTTTTTCATCATTTTTCATTATTATTTTTGCATATTCACATTTTGCGGCCCAACCAAGAGCGGACTCGATAACGGCGCCGTTTTCATTGCATTCCTCGTGGCAGAGCCACACAACAACCGGAGCTATTAATTCGGGTTTCAATTCTTTGAAAAAGTCTGAAAGTACGAGAAATAAGAAATGGTGACAATTAAACATTTTTCAAACGAAATGTTCCTGATGATGGACAAAAAAACTCAAACGTGGTGGGATTATGTTTTTTTGTCACTTTTGTTATAAAATGATTTAAATAAAAATAAAAATAAAAATTTACCACGGTTTTAAAACGAACTAAAAAGTATAAAATAATTTTATTGCACTCCGTGCGCAAAGTGCCACTTTGCGCACGCTGCGCGTGCTCAAACTGGCACTTTGCGCACTCGTACAATAAAATTTCGTACGATAATGGTGCGAGAAACTTTTTCTCAACTCGTGTGATTGCAACATTCGCCTTTGGCTCATGCTGTGAACTCAGACTCGTCAGAAAAAGTTTCATCGCACTAGTATCGTAATCTACTATTTCCTAACTATACAGATTGTTCTAAAAAAATTTTTTTTTACGTTAATTTTTTTTTCTTCTTTTAAATTACATTTTTTTTTTTTTTAATAATGACCAACCTGGAGGTACGATATCCTCCGTCAAACGCGAACCCGCTGTTGGAACTATAACATTTGTGTGAATGTTATTGTTTTTTCCTTCAATCGCCAAAGTTTTGGCCAAACCAACGAGAGCAGATTTTGCGGTTGAATAATTGGCCTGACCAAAATTTCCATAAAGGCCACTATTGCTCGACGTGAAAATAACACGACCGTATTTTTGCTCACGAAAATACGGCCACGCAGCTTGGGTTGTTTTCATCGCCCCCTTAACATGAACATCTTGAATAATATCTGAAGAAAAATGAATTAAGATATTTTAGATTTTTTTTTAGAATACGTTGGAAAATATGTAATTTTTTTTTTTACAGATGTAATTTATGAGAGTTATCGAATCTGAGAAAAAAATTATTTGGGTTTATAAATATTAGAGTTTATATTTAGGGTTTAGTTAAAAAAAAACATACCCCAATCAGCCTCCGACATTCGCTGAAAGCTGCGATCCCTCAAAATTCCAGCGTTGTTAATCAGAATGTCAATTCGACGGAATGAATCGATCGCTGTTTTTATTATCAAACTGCCATTCGTCACTGAATCGTAATTGGCAACTGCCTTGCCACCTAAAACGAGAATATTCGTCAAATTCAATTCAATAAATTGGGTTAAAGGGATTTTGCAAATTCGAGAAATTGAAAATTTGCACATTCTCTCATTTTATGGCTTTTTACAGCTATCAACTATGGACAAAAAAATTAGTTCGAAACAATGCAAATTTAGTTGAAAAAAAAATTAAAGATTTTATAACATTTCATAATTTCATTGAAGAAAATTTTTCAATAAAAATTATAATTATAATTAATTTCATAATTTCACTGAATAACGATGTAACTGCAAAATATTACAAATTTTTCAAAAATTCAATTTTTTGTAAATTACAATGCCTCAATAGATTTTTTCAAAAATTAATACAGATCTTGATTAAGTGTGTAAACACTTAACTTTGTAAAAAAATTTGGTGGAATTTTTGAATAACGATTAGTCGCAGACCCAAATTTTTGAAAAATTTCCAAATTTCATAAAATTGTAGTTCCGCTCGATTTTCGCCAAAATCAATAGAAGATCAATCTTGGCGACAATATAAATTATGGAAAAAAAAAATCATTCTCGATAAAAAAAAATTCCATATCTCAATTACCGATAAACAAGGATAAAAACAACATTTCAAAAATAACAGCTCAAAAAAATCGGAATCTAGTTGAAAAAAAAAACAAAGCTTTTAACGTTAAGATAATAAATTTCTACCCATTTGTTTGATTTCATCGACGACCGAGTCGGCGACTCTGAAGTCGCTGCCATCTCCGTTTCTTCCTCCTCCCAAGTCATTGACGACGACGCTGGCACCTCGGGATGCAAAAAGCAAGGCGTAAGCTTTGCCCAATCCTAATACAAGTTGAATAATTCATTAAAAAAATTATTCAGTTAAGAACGAAAATCAAACTTTTTTTATAATAAAAATATTGAAGAAAAATTTGTTCAGAAAAATTCTTTTTTCTGTACAAAAAAGTTTCTTTTTAGAGTACAAAAAAATTTCTTTTTTCAGTACAAAAAAGTTTCTTTTTTCTGTACGAAAAAGTTTCTTTTTCTGTACAAAAGTTTTTTTTTCTGTACAAATAAGTTTTTTTTTTAATAATAAAAAAGAAATACATTTTTGGCAAAAAACGAGGAAATAAAATTTCTTTCAACCTGCACCAGCCCCAGTAACGACGACTACGCGACCGTCAAAACGCAAACCACTCGACATTACAAACTCCTCAATATTTGACAATATATTTTCAGAGACGAACGATCAAAAAACGTCAATTTTGCTATCGTTGTTATGGGAAAAAATAAAAACTTTCTACGCGCCCAAAGTGTATTTTGTGGAACGAAGACGAAGGAAATACAAAGTTCAAGAGTTCAATGTTCATCCGATTGCATATTTCCCTCGATTGTTCATTTTTTATTATTTTTTTTTTTCAACAATTCGGGTTAAGCTAGGTAATTATTCCCTTACAACTCGACGATGACAAATATAATTAATATTATCGTCGACTTTGACTTTGATGCTTTCGTTTGCGTTCATTTGCAATTTAAAAAACAATGCCACAATTACATGTGCGGGGGGTTTTTGTAATAAATTCAGGAATTTTTTCACAACATGGAGTAATTTATTCTCTAGATAGGACTTAATGCGACAGCTTCCAGCGTTTTGCGACAGATGGCGCTAGTTGACTTGAAATACAATTAAAAAATCGCTTAAAATAAAATAAAAAGATATCAAGATAATCAATGAAAATAACAACTTAAAATAATTTCCTTAACGGAATACGTCTTTCCAATCATTCTTTTGTCTGCTTATCCGCAAAAAATCCCTTGGGATTTTCATCAATTTTTTACCTGCAAGAAAAACGAAAGTCGGGGTTCGATTGGCTCATCGAAATTCCTTCGTTCAATGGGATCATCGCGTAGATTTCGGCGTGAGTTTTCATTGGCGCACGTAATTCGTGCGCTGTCGTATCGAGCGCTGATTGGTCCACATGGATTCAACGGCGAAATAACGGTCATATGACGATTTGAAAGGCCACGGAAATTTCTTGGAAAATTGGTTTTTCGAGTTTTAACCAATGACGTGTCGCCACACCAACACACGTTGTTCAGTGTATTGCAGCTGACGATTATCGTGCGTTAATTCCGTCAAAGCAGCCGGTATTCATGCAATTTATCGCATTTACATTTACATTTGAAGTGCACACAAAAAAATCGCGATAATGGAAGATTTTTAAATTAAAACATTGAACAAAAAAATTGCGCGAAGCAAAAAATCGCATCGTTTCGTCGGAATCTCGCGATAATTTTCAAGTTTTTCTCGAAATTTCTCGAATTTCCACTGTCAAACCTCGTGTCCACTGAATCATTTAATTTTTGTTTTTTTTTCACTATATTTTGATTCGTCGTTGAGAAAGAAATCGAAAAAAATATGGATTTCAAAGGGATTTTCACGTTTTTCATTTTCCTCTTTGTCGCATCGTTTTTCGAGAGCGCAAACGGCGTTGCGGTTATGAGCATTGACATCGGTAGCGAATGGCTCAAAGTCGCTATTGTGTCGGTAAGATTATATTCAAACTTTCAATTTTTTATTTTCCCTCATTTTTCTCGCATCCTTGTTATTATTGTTTTTTTTAAATCGATTTATAATTTTTCCTTCTGCTCCGATGGCCCGATTCTTTGTGCCTGAATATTTTTGTTCGGCAATTCTTTAATCTTCAATATTTATTAATATAATTATTTTTATTTCATTATATATATTGTTAGATGTTGATATGAATAATATAAAATTTTTATTCCTGAATATTCATTTTTGAAAACTTAAAATTTTTAATTTTTGACGTCAGAAATAAGAATTAATTCTTATTTTTCAAACTCAAATCTTTGATACAGCATTCTTGAATTATTTTATTTTCCTTTATTTTTTTTTCAACTTTGTTATTATTGTTTTTGCAAAATCAATTTATAATTTTTCCTTCCGTTTTGAAGGTTCAATTCTTCATGCCTGAATATTTTTCTTCGCCAATTCTTTAATCTTCAATATTTATTAATATAATTATTTTTATTTCATTACATATATTATTAGATATTAATGAAAATAATATAAAATTTGTATTCCTGAATATTCATTTTTGAATACTTCAAATTTGTAATTCTTGACGTTTGAACTTTAATTTTTATTTCTCAAACTCAGGTTTTTGATACGGCATTCTTGAATTATTTATACCTGATACGTAAATTTTTCTTACTCATTTCTTACTCATTTTTTGCAATATTTGTATTTTTCATTGATTTCTAATTTTTTTTTTAAGAACGTTTTTTCGCAACTCCAATAGTTTTTGAGATATTTAAAAAATAAACTTGAAAGATTTACAATTGTGAAATTTTGAATCTTGCATAACATTCGAAAAAAAAAATTAATTTTTTTCCTTCGTTTTATTAATAACGAAAACTTCTGATAAAATTTCCTCAAAATTGAAAGGGGTCGATTTCAACTCTTGGTCGATTTGACATGGAATGACCCATATATATTCAAAATATTTATTTAAAATGGCCTTTGCAATAGTGTCCTCATGCAAATTTTGATTTAACATTCGATTCCTTATCGTCATCACTACTTTTTGTTAATTCCGATCATTTATCATGGATTTGTCCCATCAAAAAATATAAATTTAACGAAACAAGAATTTCGAAACTAAATGTATTAAATGAACCGAAGATAATCAATCAGAAAAAAATCAATGAAAATAATGAAATCAATGAAGTTAACAAAAACGATTAAGCAAATAAATCCATCGAAGGAAATGCAAGTGATGAGAAAATTACCAAAATTTAGCGAAGGATTTTAAAACTTTTATGAAAAATAAAATTTTTCTCTTTCGCTCTCAGCCCGGAGTACCGATGGAAATAGCACTGAACAAAGAGTCAAAGAGAAAAACACCGATGACAATATCTTTTCGTGACAATGAGCGAACGTTCGGTGAGGATGCGCAGACGGTGGGATTGAGATTTCCAAAAAATAGTTTTTCCTATTTTGTCGATTTACTGGGCAAATCGATTGACAATCCGATTGTGAAATTATTTCAAAAACGTTTCCCTCATTATGATTTGATAAGCGACGAGGAGAGACAAACAGTGGCATTCAGGCTCGACAACAATGTAACATTCACGCCGGAGGAACTTTTGGCGCAGATGCTGCACAAGAGCAAAGAATTTGCGGAAAATTCAGCCGGACAAAAGATAAATGAGGCAGTTTTAACGGTTCCGGTGTTTTTCAATCAAGTTGAGAGAAAATCTGTTCTTCAAGCCGCCGAACTCGCCGGACTCAAAGTTTTGCAATTGTTCAATGATAATACAGCGATAGCTCTAAATTATGGAATATTCCGAAGAAAAGAGATCAACGACACAACGCAGTATATGATGTTCTACGATATGGGAGCGAGTAGCACATTGGCTACGATAGTTGGCTATCAAAATGTTAAATCGAAGGAGAAAGGATTCGTAGAAATTACACCGCAAGTCAGTATAGTCGGAGTCGGTTACGACAGAACTCTCGGTGGTCTTGAGATGCAAGTGAGATTGCAAAATTATTTGGCAATGGAATTTGACAAAATGGGAAAAACTAAGAATTCTGTATTCGATAATCCAAGAGCGATGGCGAAACTATTGAAAGAAGCCGGTCGTGTGAAAAATGTTTTGAGCGCGAATTCCGAACATTTTGCTCAGGTCGAAGGTCTCATCGATGAGAAAGATTTTAGGCTGCTGGTGACGAGAGAAAAATTGGAAGAATTGTGCTCGGATGTTTTTGAGCGCGTTGCCGGACCGATTAAAATGGCGCTCGACACTGCTGGTGAGCTTTTTTATGGATTTTTCTACATAGAAAATTGAAAGATAAATAAGATATATAAGATAAATAAGATAAATAAGATAAATAAGATAAATAAGATAAATAAGATAAATAAGATACGTAAGATAAATAAGATAAATAAGATAAATAAGATAAATAAGATAAATAAGATAAATAAGATAAATAAGATCAATAAGATCAATAAGATCAATAAGATGAACAAGTTGAACAAGATGAACAAGATGAACAAGATGAAAAGATGAATAAGATGAATAAGATAAATAAGATTAATAGAATGAATAAAATTATCTTTATATTTATTTATTCTATTTATCTTATTTATCTTATTTGTCTTATTTATCTTATTTATCTTATTTATTTTATCTATTTCATGAATTGCTTCTCCATAAAGAAAGCTTTGCTTTCGTGAAATAACTTTTTTCGAGATTTTTATGCCAATGTGTTCAAAATGTCCCAAAACGTCGAGAAATCATATTTAGAAAATATGTCCGGATGGATGTATATATGGAGCGTTCACGCCAAATTGGACGCAATTTAGCCTTCGCGTCTCCGATTTGTTAAAAAAAATTTCATGTGTTAGTTTTCGTTGAACGAGGCCTTCATGATTTTTTTCAATTTTTTTTTTGTCGAACCGTTTTCAAGATATCGATTTTTCAAAAATGACGTTACTTTTTTTTTCAAACGGTCATAACTTTGCGAAAATGGGCCAAATGGGACGTTTTTCTTCAAAACTTTGTTTTTAAACGTACTTTTGGTAAAGAATATTGAAAAAAAAAATTCAAATCGTATTTCTATGAGATTTTCAAGTTTTAAACATAAATTGTTGATTTACAAAAAACACGTAGTGATCGATTTTCGTAATTTTTTGTTGTTGTAAAAAACTGTCATTCATTACACAATTTTTAAGCCTAAGTAGATAATGGGATAACGATGGGATCTATTTTTTTTCAATTTTTCAATTTCCATATTTTAGTGAAAATCGAAGATGCAAAAGCTAAATGATATCGGATTTGCCGTGGAACGCCCCATATGTATCCCGAGTTTCTGATGTAAATAATTAATAACTCAAGAACGCTTCGAGATATCGAGCTGAAATTTGGCACACAAGTCGAGCACGAATTGCCCATCACAATCAATTTTTTTTGTTTTAATTCTAACGGGTGTTCAGATTTTATCGATTTTTTTAGTTTTTGCAAAAATGACGTAAACACTCTAATTTCTGCAAATTTCAAGATATTGCACTGAAACTTTGTGCAGAGCTAGTTCAGCTATCAATGTTATTATTCGCTATTGAATTTGGCAAAAATCAATCGAATGATTAAAATTTTATCAAATTTTGATTTTTTTGAAAAAAAAACTTATTGACTATCTTTAAAAACCTTTGACTATTTACAAGATATTGTACTGTAATTTTGTACACATTCAAAATAGTGATCAAAGTTGTTCGGTATTGAATTTGAAAGATTTTGGCAAATTTGCACATCGGTTGCTCATGTTTTTCGATAGTTTTTTTATGCATTTTGTTTTGTATCTCAATGTCGATCATTAATATAATTATATCAATTTTGTCGTCTCATTCGAATGATGATCTTTAATGGTCTTTTTATTTTTTCTTTAAGCTCTGACGATGGACTTGATATCTCAAGTTGTGTTGGTCGGCGCCGGCACAAGAATGCCCAAAGTTCAGGAAAAGTTGACGGAGATCGTCAAGACCGAGTTGGCGAAAAATATAAACACCGATGAGGCAGCGGTTCTTGGTGCTGTTTACAAAGCTGCCGATCTAAGTCAGGGCTTCAAAGTCAAGAAGTTCATAACGAAGGACGCGGTTCTGTTTCCAATACAAATTGTCTTTGATCGAATCGTCGATGGAAAAACGAAGCAGGTGAGACTTCGTTAATATTATCATCGCACAGTATTTGATGAATAATTCGTTAAAATAATAAACGAATAAGTAAATCAGTAAATAAGTAAATAAATAAATAGAAAAACTTTTATAATATGGTTTTGGTATAAAAAATTTGATGTTTTTTTTCCGCAGGTTCGAAAAACATTATTCAGCAAAATGAATGCGTATCCGCAGAAGAAAATCATCACCTTCAACAAGCATAAAGAAGATTTTGGATTTTGGGTTAAACATTCGGAAATGGATCATTTGCCAAAGCACGAACAAGAGTGAGTATGAAAAAAAGAAATTTTTTTTTAATCGAACACAGTGTCGCCAGGTCTGTGGAAATGTCCCCAAATTTCAAGAAATTAGTGAAACCCTGAGACAATTTTGAAGATTTGAAGAAATTACATAAAGATCTGAGGAAATTTTGAAGATATGGAGAAATAACATAAAGATCTGTGGAAATTTCGAAGATTTGAAGATATTGCATAAAAATCTGCGGAAGTTTCGAAGATTTGAAGAAATTACATAAAAATCTAAAGAAATTTTGAAGATTTGAAGAAATTGCATACAAATCTGAAGAAATTTTGAAGATTTGAAGAAATGACATACAAATCTGAAGAAATTTTGAAGATTTGAAGAAGTTGCATACAAATCAGGAAATTTTGAAGATTTGAAGAAATTGCATACAAATCTGAGGAAATTATGAAGATTTTAAGAAATGGCATAAAAATCTGAGAAAATTTTGAAGATTTTAAGGAATTACATAATAATCTGAGGAAATTTTGAAGATTTGGAGAAATTACATAAAAATCTGCGGAAATTTCGAAGATTTGAAGAAATTATATAAAAATTTGAGGAAATTTTGACGATGTGAAGCAATTATATAAAAATCTGATGAAATTTTGAAGATTTGAAGAAATTACCCAAAAATCTGAGGAAATTTTGACGATGTGAAGGAATTACATAAAAATGGGAGGAAATTTTGGAGATTTGAAGAAATTACATAAAAATCTGACGAAATTCTGAAGATTTGAAGAAATTACATAATAATCTGAGGAAATTTTGAAGATTTGAAAAAATTGCATACATATCTGAGGAAATTTTGAAGGTTTGAAGAAATTGCATAAAAATCTGAAGAAATTTTGACGATTTGAAGAAATTACATAAAAATCTGAGGAAATTTTGAAGATTTGAAGAAATTATCCACAAATCTGAGGAAATTTCGACGATGTGAAGGAATTACATAAAAATGTGAGGAAATTTTGAAGATTTGAAGAAATTACATAAAAATCTGAGGAAATTCTGAAGATTTGAAGAAATGACATAAAAATCTGAGGAAATTTTGAAGATTTGAAGAAATTGCATAAAAATCTGAAGAAATTATGAAGATTTGAAGAAATTACATAAAAATCTGAGGATATTTTGAAGATTTGAATAAATTACATAAAAATCTGCGAAAATTTCGAAGATTTGAAGAAATTACATAAAAATCTGAGGAAATTTTGACGATGTGAAGCAATTACATAAAAATCTGAAGAAATTTTGACGATGTGAAGCAATTACATAAAAATCTGAGGAAATTTTGAAGATTTGAAGAAATTACCCAAAAATCTGAGGAAATTTTGAAGATTTGAAGAAATTACATAAAAATCTGAGGAAATTTTGAAGATTTGAAGAAATTGCATACAAATCCGAGGAAATTTTGAAGATTTGAAGAAATTACATAAAAATCTGAGGATATTTTGTAGATTTGAATAAATTACATAAAAATCTGCGAAAATTTCGAAGATTTGAAGAAATTACATAAAAATCTGAGGAAATTTTGACGATGTGAAGCAATTACATAAAAATCTGAAGAAATTTTGACGATGTGAAGCAATTACATAAAAATCTGAGGAAATTGTGAAGATTTGAAGAAATTACCCAAAAATCTGAGGAAATTTTGAAGATTTGAAGAAATTACATAAAAATCTGAGGAAATTTTGAAGAAATTACATACAAATCCGAGGAAATTTCGACGATGTGAAGGAATTACATAAAAATGTGAGGAAATTTTGAAGATTTGAAGAAATTACGTAAAAATCTGAAGAAATTCTGAAGATTTGAAGAAATTACATAAAAATCTGAGGAAATTTTAAAGATTTGAAGAAATTGCATAAAAATCTGAAGAAATTTTGAAGATTTGAAGAAATTACATTAAAATCTGAGGATATTTTGAAGATTTGAATAAATTGCATACAAATCTGAGGAAATTTTGAAGATTTGAAGAAATTACATAAAAATTTGATAAAATTCTCAAGATTTGAAGATTATCACATTTTTTTTACACGTATATCTTTCCTTACCTTATTATCACA
Organism: Alloplasta piceator; assembly: GCA_946863875.1. Lineage (NCBI taxonomy): Eukaryota > Metazoa > Arthropoda > Insecta > Hymenoptera > Ichneumonidae > Alloplasta > Alloplasta piceator. The sequence continues at coordinate 30,945,807 of OX333080.1, forward strand.
CTTTTTTGGGATACATTTTTGTTTCTTTGAATACCATTTTTTTTTTGCATTGCATCTATTAATGTGTCATCGCATAATGTGTTAAAAAATAGAGCACCAAATCAGTCTCGAACATTGAGTATTAAGAAAAAAAATTGAAGGTATTTTGAACAAATCTGAGGAATCTTCGCAATCAGATTGGAGAATTTTCATTTTGCGAACCTGGCGACACTGATTGAACATGTTTTTTTGGCAGAAAAAAACATAAAAAAATATTTCATACTCATTAAGGACACCGTTGAAGCTTACTTTAGGAGAAAACAAAATGTGAGATAATTCAATGTTGCACCGGCCAAAATAAAAAATTAATAATAATTTTTCAGAGCCATCGGTCACTTAACATTGTCGAATGTGAAGCTGAACGGAGTCGCCGAAGCTCATGAAAAGCACGCCCAGCAAAAAGCTGAGAGCAAAGGCATACGCGCGCATTTCACGATGGACGACAGTGGAATTCTCACTTTAAATCACGTGGAATTAATATCCGAGAAGTCGGGTCAATCGGGCTCCGATGAAGAAGAAGGTACCTTTTCTAAACTTGGTTCAACAATAAGCAAACTTTTTTCAGGTGCGTACATACAGTCTGAATGGGATGCTTTTTATAATTGGTAAATGTAAGATTCGAATTACCTTCTTCCAAATATCGGGCAAATATTATTGATTTTCGATAAAGTGATTTTTTCTAATGTAGAAATTATTTGCCCCAATTTTAAATGTTCAGATTTTAGATATTAATTCTAAAAAACCTAAATTTATAAATTGCAAAGAAGAATATTCGGAGGAGTCAATATTTTATAGTGATATTTTATAGTGATTTTATAGTGATAGTAATTTTTTTAAATATAGAAATTATTTTCCCCAATTTTAAATGTGCAGATTTTAGATGTTAATTCTAAAAAACTAAATTTCTAAATTGCAAAGAAGAATATACGGAGTTACTATCTGATACTCAATGTGATTTTTAAATATATAGAAATTATTTTCTCCAATTTTAAATGTGCAGATTTTAGATGTTGATTCTAAAAAACTAAATTTCTAAATTGCAAAGAAGAATATTCGTAGAAGTCAATATTTCATTGTCAAAGTGATTTAAAAAAAAATAGAAATCATTTTCTCCAATTTTAAATTCTGCAAATTTTAGATATTAATTCTAAAAAAACTAAATTTCTAAATAATTAAGAAGAATATTCAGAGAAGTCAATATTTCATAGTCAAAATGATTTTTCTTTAAATATAGTAATTATTTTCACTAATTTCACATTCTGCAAATTTTAGATATTCTAAAAAACTATTTTACTAAATTACAAAGAAGAATATTCGGAGAAGTCAATATTTTATAGTCAAAGTGATTTTTTAAAATATAGAAATGAATTTCTCCAATTTCAAATTCTGCAATTTTAGATATTAATTCTAAAAATACAGATTTCCTAAATTGCAAAGAAGAATATTCGGAGGAGTTAACATTTTATTGTCCAAGTGATTGTTTTTAAGTGTTTAAATTACTTTCTACAATTTTGAATGTAAAAATTTAAGATGCCAATTCTAAAAAAAAAACAATTTTCTAAATTCTAAACAAGAATAATGGGAGTTAATATTTTACTGTGAATTTTCTATAAATTTGAAACAGCAGTGAAAAAAATTATGAAATTGTTCTTCATATCAAAACAAACTCCGGAATAAAAATAAAAATATTTTTTTATTTCCTATTTTTTACCTCGTCATTTCGATCCTCAGACTGGTTTTTTTGAGCGGTTTTTTAGCGTTAAGAAATATTTAATCGAATTTTTTTTTCCTTGCAGGATCGGACGACAATGATAATGCCGAAAAAGTGGAAATTAATGCGAAAGAAGACGTGAAACCGGTCACCGAGGAATCCACGGAAAATCCGAGCTCAAATTCTAAACAGGGAGAAAAAACGAGCGCTCCAAATCAGACGAAAATTAAAGAAGATAAAGCGACGAATCAGACCGAGAAAGCTGATAAAAAACCAACAGTCACGATAATCAAAGACAAAATTGAATCTGTCGAGGAAAAATACGGACCTCAAATATTGCACGGAAAAAAATTGGAAGAATCCCGTGAAAAGTAAGACCAATTTTTTTTTTTTTGCTTTTTAAATTTGAAACATTTTTCAAAAATGCTTCTAAAAGTTGACTTTTTTTCAACAAGTATTTTTTTTCATACAATTGACAAAAAAATATGCTCTTGTGGGAAGAATTAAATCAAACTAAAAAAAACAACTTTATGTGAAAACATTTAATTTCATTAAAAATATAACTGATTCTTAGAAAATTAGGGAATGTAATAAAAGAAATGTTATCTTTGACACCGGAAAAAAATAAATTTTTTTTCAATTTTTTTTGTAATTGAGTAGGCAAAGTTTCTTTCAATTTCCACAAGCCCAGAATATTTTGAACGTATTTTTGCATATTCAAACGAATTTTTGCTTCTCGAAAAAAATCGATTTTAAAAAGAATTTGTGAAAATCGTTGGAAAATTGCGCGCCAAATGTAGGTATAAAAAAAAAAATTGAAACAAAATTCAAGGATGTGTTTTGGATTTTCCATTTTTCGTTTTTGCAACATATGGAAATTTTCATCGTTTTTATCTCATCGAATTTTCAAATTTCAAATTTTCATTTCAAATTAAAATTTTTGAAAGTCAAATTTTTGAACATCCAATTTTAAATGTTCAAACTTTAAATTTTCGAATTTCAAATGTCTGAATTTCAAAATTTTGAACTTCCAATTTTTTATGTCTAATTTTTGAACTGCAATTTTTCGAATTTCAAATTTTTGAATTTCATATATGTTCGAATTTCAAATTTTCGAATTAAAAATATTTGAACTTCAAATGTTCGAATTAAAACAAATTGAACTTTAAATTTTCGAATGTCAACTTCTTGAACTTTAAGTTTCCAAATTTTTAATGTTCGAATTAAAAAACTTCGGTCTTCAAATATTCGGGAAAAAAATGGAACTTCAAATTTTCGAATTTCAAATGTTTGAACTCCAAGTTTTCGAATTTCAAATTTTCAAACGTCAAATTTCAAATTTTCGAACTTCAAATTTCTAAATTTCAAATTTTCGAACTACAACTTTTCGAATTTCACATGTTCGAACTACAAATGTACGGATTTCAACATTTCGAACTTCAAATGTTCTAATTTAAAAAAAAACGAACTTCAAATGTTCGGATAAAAAAAATCGAATTCAAAGGTTCAGATTTTAAAAAAAACGAACTTCAAATGTTCAGATTAAAAAAAAATCGAACTTCAAATATACGAATTAAAAAAACGAACTTCAAATGTATGAATTAAAAAAACGAACTTCTAATATTCGAAATGAAAAAATCGAACTTCAAATATTCAAATTAAATTTTTTCGATCTTCAAATGATCGAATTAAAATTTTTCGAAATATTCGAACTAAAAAAATCGAACTTTAAATTTTCGAAATCCATTTTTTTTAATTTCAAGTTTCCGAAATGCAAATTTTTTATTTTAAAAATACCGAATTTCGAACTTCAAATGGTCGAATTTCAAAAGTTTCGAACTTCAAAAGTTCGAATTACAAATTTTCGATCTTCAAATGTTCGAATTAAAAAATTTCGAACTAAAAAAATCCAACTTCAAATTTCGAATTCCATTTTTTTTAACTTCAAGTTCCCGAATTTCAAATTTTTTAACTTCAAATTTTCGAATTAAAAATCTTCGAGCTTTGGCTTATGCCAATTTTCTCTTTTTTCAGGATCAAGGCTCTGAATCTTTACGACGTGGAAAAAAATCGACGGGAAACGGCGCTCAATAATTTGGAGGCATTCGTTATCGATGCTCAACAAAAAATAACGTCCGACGATTATAAGGATGCAGCATCGACCGAGGAAATCGAGGCTATCGTCAAAATGTGCAATGAAATTCAAGAATGGCTCTACGAGGATGGATTTGACGCCACCGCCGACGTTTACGACGAAAAGATGGCGTCGGTTAAAAAATTAACGAAAGGTCTTTACGAGAGAGTATTCGAGCATCGTGAACGTCCGGATGCGATGAAGGGAATGTTATCAATGATCAACGCGAGTACGATATTTTTGAACAACATGAAAAATCTCACTGACGCCGGAGAAATTTTCACCCCCGTTGAAATGGAAACTCTGGAAAAAGTCATCAACGAAACACAGGTAATTATGGCAATCAGACTCGTGATAATAATTTTTCGAAAATTTAAAATCAAATCCATTGTCATTTAGTCTATTTTTGGAAAAAAATTGAGATATGTTCGAAATTACAAAATTTCAAGCATTCACAAGCATTTTTTGAAAATTAGACAGTTTTATTATCTTATTATCAAGGGCATTTGCAAAAAAGAATTTTGAATTGAAAGAAAAAAAATAGTACTTCAAATCCCATTTCAAATGGTTATATTATAGATTTTTTTTATTTCGATTTTTTTCTCGAATGTTTGGACTTTAAAAAAAATCCCACTTCAAATGCTTAGTATTAGGGTTTTTTTTTCATTATGCTTTTTTTTTCCTCGAAAATTTGGACTTTCAAAAAAATTCCACTTCAAATGCTCAGTACTGTGGAATTTTTTTTCATATTTCTTTTTTTTTCTCGCAAATTTGCACTTTCAAGACAATTCTACTCGAAATTTCGTCCGAAAGAGATTCTTCTCCAATTTGATTTTTTTTCTCCAAAATTTAGACTTTCAAAAAAATCCCACTTCAAATGCTTAATACTAGGGGAATTTTTTTTCAAACTACGTTTTTTTTTCTCGAAAATTTGGACTTTCAAGAAAATTCTACTCCAAATTTCGTCGGAAGGAGATTTTTTTCAAATTTCGTTTTTTTTTTTTCAAAAATTTGAACTTAAAAAAAAATCCCACTTCAAATGTTCAGTTGTAGGGGGATATTTTTCATATTACTGTTTTTTCGAAAATTTGAATTTTAAAGAAAATTCGACTCCAAATTTCGACCGAAGAAATTTTTTTGTCAAATTTCGTTTTTTTTTCTCTAAAATTCGGACTTCCAAAAAAATCCCACTTCAAATGCTCAGTACTAGGGGAATTTTTTTCATATTGCGTTTTTTTTCTCGAAAATTTGGACTTTCAAACAATCCCACTTAAAATGCTCAGTGCTGGGGAACGTATTTGAGCGGATATACCGCAACGTATATCAATATTAAATTAATAATCAACAAACGCCATACGAATCAAAACTATACGTTCAAAAAAAAAGGCAAGAAATATTGTTCAATTAATTATTTAAAAAAAAAAAAAAAAAAAAAAAAAAAAAATTGGCAGCGGTGGGATTCGAACCCACGCCTCCGAAGAGACTGGTGCCTTAAACCAGCGCCTTAGACCGCTCGGCCACGCTACCTTTCGAAAATTTCTGTTGAAACTATTCCAATTGGCCTGCATACTCCAATATTGCGATAAGCGCGCGACTTTTCAAACATTGCGTAAGCGTAGATAAGAAAAAAACGAAATCTTATCTATTTGAGAAAAAAAAACGCTACCACGATTTTCTTCAAGATTAAAAATAAAAGATAAAATCTTCGCATTGGAAAAATTGTTAATCATATTGTGAATAATTTCGTTAAAAATTATGGTGATTTTTTTTTCCATTGCATAGTTTGACTTTTTTTATACCAAAATTGGGATGGTAGTATGAGAAAAATTGTATTTAGAGATACATTATTGGAGAAATCAATGAGAATGCGTGGTCACGTCGAACTTTGAAATTACGTAACTGCGAAAAAATTTTTTTTTTCAAATACCGCTGTAAAAATAAAATTGGCAGCGGTGGGATTCGAACCCACGCCTCCGAAGAGACTGGTGCCTTAAACCAGCGCCTTAGACCGCTCGGCCACGCTACCACGTGTTTTTAAAGGCCTAAAACCCTTTGAAATTGAAAAAAGTTGAGTTTTCTACCGATTCAGTAATTTTTTGAGAATTTAACGAAAAAAGAATTACCGAAAATCATAATAATAGTTTCCTTCATAGTCTGATGGGACGTTTTTTTTAAAATTAAGTTCAAAAGACTGTACAATTAATCTTTTTGAAAATCCCCTCAAAGTTACCGAATTTAATGAATACCCGAGATCCAAATAGCAAAAAAAAATTGAAATTTTGAAAAAATAATTTTCTTACATTGTTACGTCCCAACCGGCAAGTTTTCCATCTCGGTCAAGAAAACCCTTCTTTCACTGGTTATTCGGAATAACTGCTTTATGTTGGACAGGTGTCCTTTTTGAGTCTAACCTTTCAAAAAATTGCTCAGGATGGCCTTGAGAGTGTATGTTATATGATTGGCTCGGCGAGGTAGTATAATTCCTATAGTTGAAAAGTAAAACAATTTCTGGAAAAGCCACATATTTTAATATTTTGAAAGTTACCCGTTAAAAGTTATTACCTCAACCATCAATGATTTCGCGCATGACCGATTTCTAAATGTTAGCTAATATTCCATAACTCGAATTATAATGAAAAATAAAAGCAGAAATGAATTGGAACATTTTTAACTGAGTTATATCAGACTCGCACATTCGAATTTCTGAATTTTTACGTCAACATGACATTTCAATTAAATAAGGGATACCCAGTATATAACACACAAAGTTCAAAATATAAAATTAACACAAAAAAAAGATTAAGCTTTAAAGTTAATTCACGAAAGTTCAAAATGTGAAATTAACACACAAAATCTTGAAATATAAAGTATAAGACCGTAATCGGTGTGTAATGAATAGAATATATCCTTCAATGCCCTCTCATACTCTCTCGCTCTACGATACTTTTGATTGGTTTGATTTTTGACTATGGTTGGCTCTCTTTCGTTCCTATGACAATTTTCATGTTTCCTACTCCTTCTTTGCCCTACTGCACTGTATTTCCTCTGCTCTTTCAAACTTCTCCCATCGCTTTCTCGGAAGAAAGAGTCTTTGAATTGATAATTCATTAATTGCAAATTATTTAAGTGAACTTCTGGTTTTGCTACATCGTAGATTTTAGTAATTTTCTTTAATTATTTGTTGATTAATTTTGAAGAATTTGACAGGTTTTATAATTGTAATTTGCGCGTTGGTTAAATTGATTTTAAATAATTTTTATTGATGAAAATGTCTTGATAGAATTGATCTTGTAAATATTTTAACGTTTCATAGTTTGCGATGTTAATTTGTTTAAACAATATGAATTAAAATCTCGAATTGATTTGATAAATTAATTATTTCAATATTAAATATTTGTTTACTTGGGAATAATTCAATTACCAAGCTTTTCAATTTTAACATTATTTTTTTGAATGTACTTGATAATTAATTTATTTCAGTTTTCAAAATGGTTTTCCCGGGGTTGAATTTTGTTATTTGAAAGAAGATTTGAATTTTTGAAAGAAGTGTTTCATGGTTTGAAGTTTTAGAAACTGTTTTGGTTTCATAAAAAATGGAATAATTATGTTTTTGTTTTTATTCTTCAATATCATTTTTGCTAAATCAAATTTTCTTTCTTGGTGATTTTCCGATTGTTTACCCTAAAATAAATCACTTATTCATACTCACGCTTTTTATAATTAGCATAATTCGCACGCCTTCTAATTCGAAATTCGTCTAAATTCTATATTCCCAAGAAAAACTTTTCCTTTACGTTAATGCGTTTAAAAATAATTTTGCTTTATATTTCGCATGACCTGACCCAGGCATTATTTTCCATGCTCGATACTAATATTGAATTTACGTTATCGTCCTATTGTACGAACTTTCGGGATCTCGTAATTATTACGCCAATAAAAATGAAAAAGAAGAACCACTGGTCATACGTACAAATATAATTCCTCGACGTCTCATATACAGGGTTGCAAGTAATGCATTACTTTTTGTAATGCATTGTCATTTTCATTACCCATTACAATGTTGTGTGTAATGGAAAAAATTTGCATTACCCATTACAATGTAGTGTGTAATGGAAAAAAAATCCATTACCCATTACAATGTACTGTGTAATGGAAAAAAATTGCATTACCTATTACAATGCAGTGCGTAATGAAAAAAAAATCCATTACCCATTTATTACATTACACATTACACTGTAATGGGTAATGCAAATTTGTTCTATTACACACTACATTGCAATGGGTAATGAAAATTTTTTCCATTACACACTACATTTTAATGGGTAATGCAAATTTTTTCCATTGCACACTACATTGTAATAGGTAATGAAATTTTTTTCCATTACACCCAACATTGTAATGGGTAATGCAAATTTTTTCCATTACACATTCTAGAAGTAATTAAAAATGCATTACTTTTACATTAAAAATTTCGCAACCCTGATCATAATATTCCAGATGAAATTTATTAAAAAAATCGTTTTCAAATGAATTTCAGGATTATTACAACGAGATCGAGCAGCACGTGGCCGGAGCAGCTCTGAGCGAACCGGTGAAATACAAAGTTCGCAATATAGCGAATAAAATGGCGATTCTCGATCGCGAAGTCAAGTATCTCGTGAACAAGGCTAAAATATGGAAGCCAAAACAGGAGAAATCGATTCCGGCCGCCAACGAATCGAAGAGCACCGTCGACGAATCGCCGAACGCTGATACGTCGAAATCGACGAACGAGACGAAAAACGACTCGTCCGAGGATTCAACGTTGGAGGAAGATTATCACGACGAGGAAACGCCGAAAAAATCTCCTCCTCAATCTCAGAGCGATAAATCGACGTTGATCGACGACAATGACGATGCATCTTCGCACGAGGAGCTCTAAGATAATTATTTCAAATTATTCCTCGAAAATCGCGTCGCGACGCAGCTCGAAATTCTATCACAATACTTCAAATCCATTTCCTGCGAAAGTGAAAGAAAAAATTCGATTATTGTACGAAATATCGCTGTCGTTGTAAACAAAAAAAAACACACATAATTCATATAGTCGAAATAACTCTTTTTTTTTCTCTCTTTTTTTTTCTTCTCTTGCATTTGCAAACTGTCTAATTTAAAAGCAAAAAAAAATCATACGAACGGATCATGCCTTATCGTATACTTAATTTATAAAGTTGTAGATTTTTTATGTGAAAAAAAATGCAAAAAGAAACGAAAAAAAAATGTGCACAAGAAAAATAGATATGACGTGTAAATTGTATAAATATAACTTTGCTATTGGTCGGGAATGCGAGTCACGATATCGATAATTATAAAGATGATAATTATAAACCCGCGAAATGCCCCAAAGTATTAATAAATGATTCACGATTGTACAGAGAAAAAAAATATCAGCCAATGGGAATTTTTCGAAAATAAGGAAATTTCGAAAAATCTGGCGATTATTTGAAAAAAAAAGTTGAAATTGCATTTTAAAAAAATATTCAATCTTCCAGCATGTCTTTTTTATGCAGGATTTTGTGAAATAGTTTATTTTTTCATTCAAAAAACTGAATTCAAATACCGAAATTTTTGATTTTACGAATTCACCATTTTCTTGGCATAATAAATTTCGAATCCGTAAATAATTAGAGATATTAAGGTGTGCAAAAAAAAGGTGTAAATCGAATTTTTTTTTTTGACGCCATAACTTACGACAGTCGCGATGATTTTTTTTTCTTCATTCCAAAGTAATCTGAGGCTTCGATTACCGAATAAAATTATCTGTTTGTTAATTTACATTGTCAAATCGATTTAGCTATATTTTCCTCTCGCATCCTTGTGAAATTTATTTATTTTCGAAAATTTGAACTTTCAAAAAAATCCCACTTCAAATATGATTTTTTTTTCCAGTGTTGATTTTTGTTGTTGAAAGTTTGGACTCGCAAAAAAATCCCACTTCAGGCGCTCAGTATTGTGATTTTTTTTTCAATTTCGATTGTTGCCTCGAAAATTTGAACTCTCAAAAAAATCCCATTTCAAAAGTGTAATTTTTATTTCAATATTGATTTTTTTTTTCGAAAATTAGGACTAAAAAAATCCCACTTCAATTTCTTAGTACTGTGATTAATTTTTCAATTTCGATTATTTTCTCTCGAAAATTTGAACTTAAAAAAAAAATCCCACTTCAATCGCTCAGTACTGTCAATTTTTTTTTCGAAACTTAACTCTCAAAAAAATCCAACTTCAAACTTCCTTGTAAGATAGAAAATTTTTCCAGCTTTCAGATATTTGTGATAAAATTCGACAAAATATGGAAACTTTTTTTTTTTTTACTTTCGGGAAATTTTAAAACTTCGGATAATCGAAATATTTTGTAGAACCAAAATGATTGAAAAATTAAAAGATATTGTTTTATTTTATTGAAATTTGTTGCTCCTTTATAGTTTGTTTATATAATATGATTAATTTTGGAAGTGAAACAGTTTTTTTTCGCCCATGCATTGATAACGGCTACTCAAAAACGTGTTTTTTGCGGGCGCGTTTTGAATCGTCGCGTTTTGACGCGTTGCTGGAATTTCCATCGATCTCGTCGTCGGACGAATCGTTCGTTGGACAGCTCGGCATTTCCGGATAATCCTCGAACGACTTCAATCTTATTCCCGACAATCCGCTGAAAATTGAATTTTTTTTTCTTCAAATTTTGAAATTCAAACGATTAGTAAATTCTATTTTCTGACTATTGAGTACTATTAGTAATGAGTAAATTCTGTTTACTAATTATTGGGTCCAATTAGTAATTAGCAGATACTTATTACTAATTATTGGGTCCAATCCGTAATACGCAGATACCAATTACTAATTATATGGCATAATTAGTAATTCGTAAATTCCGATGTTTACTAATTATTGAGTCGAATTAGTAATTAGCAAATACCAATTACTAATTACGAGGTATAAATAGTAATTAGTAGATACCGATTACTAATTATGCGGCATATTTAGTAATTAGTAAATTCTCTTTACTAATTATTGGGTCCAATTAGTAAATAGCAAATACCAATTACTAATTATATAATAATTATATAATAATTCTCGAACGACTTCAATCTTATTCCCGACAATCCGCTGAAAATTGAATTTTTTTTTCAAATTTTGAAATTCAAACGATTAGTAAATTCTATTTTCTGACTATTGAGTACTATTAGTAATGAGTAAATTCTGTTTACTAATTATTGGCTCCAATTAGTAATTAGCAGATACTTATTACTAATTATTGGGTCCAATCAGTAATACGCAGATACCAATTACTAATTACGAGTTGTAAATAGTAATTAGTGGATACCGATTACTAATTATGCGGTATATTTAGTAATTAGTAAATTCTATTTACTAATTATTGGGTCCAATTAGTAAATAGCAAATACCAATTACTAATTATATAATAATTCTTGAACGACTTCAATCTCATTCCCGACAATCCGCTGAAAATTGAATTTTTTTTTACAAATTTTGAAATTCAAACGATTACTAAATTCTGTTTACTAACTATTGAGTCCTATTAGTAATTAGTAAATTCAGTTCACTAATTATTAGATCCAATTAGTAATACGCAGATATCGATTACTAATTATATGGCATAATTAGTAATTAGTAAATTCTGTTTACTAATTATTGAGTCGAATTAGTAATTAGCAAATACCAATTACTAATTACGAGGTGTATATAGTAATTGGTAGATACCGATTACTAATTATGCGGCATATTTAGTAATTAGTAAATTCTGTTTACTGATTATTTTGTCCAATTAGTAATTAGCAAATACCAATTACTAATTATATAATAATCCTCGAACGAATTCAATCTTATTCGCCGACAATCCGCTGAAAAATGAAATTTTTTTATTTTCAAATTTTGAAATTCAAACGATTCTGATCCTCGATCACAACGATTACCTGTCATATCTGAACAATTGATAATACGAATTCGTTTTGCTGAGCTGGCCCAATTTCGGCGTGAAATTGTCGTCATGGGTGATGATTATGAGTTGAAAATTTTTTTGAAATCTGGCCCGACGATTAACGTAACTGAAAATAGGGGAAAAAAATGAAAATATGTTTTTAAATTCGCTATTTCCTAAATTTTGCGCAATAGGAATTTTCAAAAAATCGATTTTTTTGAAATTTCATTTTCGTACAAAAATAAAATAAATAAAATAAATAAAATAAATAAAATAAATAAAATAAATAAAATAAATAAAATAAATAAAATAAATAAAATAAATAAAATAAATAAAATAAATAAAATAAATAAAATAAATAAAATAAATAAAATAAATAAAATAAATAAAATAAATAAAATAAATAAAATAAATAAAATAAATAAAATAAATAAAATAAATAAAATAAATAAAATAAATAAAATAAATAAAATAAATAAAATAAATATGAAAAAAAAAAAAAAAATTACTCAATGCATGAAATTACTTTTTAAAGGATGAAAGATAAAAATATCAAACTTTTCTGAATCGCTGAACCGAGAGAAAAAAAAATTACCCATGAAGCGCATCCGCTAAACTTCTGGAATTTTCTTCATCGAGATTCGTAGTCGGTTCATCGAGTGCTAAAACTCCGCATTTTTCGCAAAAAGTTTCCGCCAACGCGAGACGTAAAATAATCGAGGCCAAAACCTGAGAAATTGAAGTTTCGTCAATTTTTTTCCTCCCTATGAAAAATATAGGGAAAAACGGGGTTTTCCCCCAAATATTCACCTTTTGTCCTGCGCTGCAACGACCTTTCATATCCATCTCTACGCCGTGCTTTTTTTGCACGAGCTTGTAATTAACTTGACGTTTTTTGTCGGCGCTGTTCGTATTCGCCTCGGTTTTTATTTGTATCGAGGTCGTGTCTCCTCCTTGATAAATGAGTTCCCACAATTTTTTCATACTCTTGTTAACGGTGCTCATTCGTTCCTCGTGATAAGCGATCATTCCGTTATCCAGTGCCTTGCAATACTGTTGCAAATCTTTGATGCATTGTACATTTATCTTACGGAAAAAAAAAAATCAAATTTTGAAAAAATTTCCAATCGCATTTAGCAATGGGCAAAATAAATCTACAACCCGATTACTAATTACCGATCGAGATTAAGTAATTGGTTAGTTCTGGTTACTTATTGTTGAGTCTAATCAGTAATTAGCAAATACCAATTACTAATTATACGGCATAATTAGTAATTAGTAATTTTTGTTTACCAATTATTGGGCCCAATTACCAAATAGTAAATATCAATTACTAATTATGAAGTGTAAATAGCAATCAGTGAATACCAATTACTAATTATGCGGCATAATTGGTAATTAGTAAATTCTGTTTACTAATTATTGCGTCGAATTAGTAATTAGCAAATACCAATTACTAATTACGAGGTGTAAATAATAATGAGTAGATACCCATTACTAATTATACGGCATAATTGGTAATAACTAAATATCAATTACTTATTATGAAGTGCAAATAATAATTAGTTAATACTAATTACTAATTATGCAGCGTAATTAGTAAATTCTGTTTCCTAATTATTGGGTCCAATTAGTAATACGTAGATACCAATTACTAATTATATGGCATAATTAGTAAATTATGTTTACTAATTATTGAGTCGTAATTAGCAAATACCAATTACTAATTACGAGGTGTAAATAGTAATTAGTAGATACCTATTACTAATTATGCGGCATATTTAGTAATTAGTCAATTCAGTTTACTAATTATTGGGTCCAATTAGTAATTAGCAAATACCAATTACTAATTATACGGTATAATTCGTATTAAGCAAATATCAATTACTTATTATGAAGTGCAAATAATAATTAGTAAATACAAATTACTAATTACGAGGTGTAAATAGTAATTAGTAAATTTTGTTTACCAACTATTCGATCATATTAGTAATTAGTAAATTCTGTTTACTAATTACTATTTACACCTCGTAATTAGTAATTGGTTTCCAACACTAGCAGATACTAATTACTGGGGCTAATTAGTAATAAGCAGATACCAATTATTGATTATACGGCATAATTAGTAGTTGGTAAATTCTCTTTACTAATTATTGGGTCAAATTAGTAATTAGCAAATATAAATTACTAATTATATGGCATATTGTATTGTATTGTGTATTATATTATAATTAGTTGGAACTAATCAATTTGTTCCAAAATTAGTAATGAAATTATGGAATGGATAATATAATAATGAATAATAAAAAATAATTAAATTATAATTACAAAAGAAAAATGTAAACAATAAATTTTAAAAATAGAAATTGACTTACCGCCAGCTCCGCGCATTTATCCGTGTATTTTGCACGCGCGGTACGATATTCACTTCTCTCCAGCTCCAGCGTCAGCTGTTCTACGTTTCTTTCCAATTCCTCGATATTACCTTGGGCGATATTTCTCTAAAAAATAATTAAAAAATGTTTTCAACTCAAAATTAACGATTTTTGTTTCTTTTTTAAGCGAAACGATGGAGGGAGGTCGAAAAAATTCAAAAAAACATGGAATTTTCGCTTCCTAACTTAAAAAATTATACGGCATAATTGGTACATGATTAGTAAATTGTGTTTACTAATTATTGGGCCAAATTAGTAATTAGCAAATATCAATTACTAATTACACGGTTTAATTGGTAATAAATAAATATCAAATCCTTATTATGGAGTGCAAATAATAATAAGTAAATACTAATTACTAATTATGCGGCATAATTAGTAATTAGTAAATTCCGTTTACTAATCATTGAGTAGAACTAGTAATTAGCAACTACCAATTACTAATGATGAAGTGTAAATAGTAATTAGTAAATACCATTTACTAATTATGCGGCATAATTGGTAATTAGTAAATTCTCTTTACTAATTATTGAGTCAAATTAGTAATTAGCAAATACCGATTACTAATTATACAGTATAATTGGTAATAAGTAAATATCAATTACTTACTATGAAGTGCAAATAAAAATAAGTAAATACCAATTACTAATTGTGCAGCATAATTAGTAATTAGTAAATTCTATTTACTAATTATAAATTAGTCAATTCTATTTACTAATTATACGGTATAATTCGTATTAAGTAAATATCAATTACTTATTATGAAGTGCAAATAATAATTATTAAATACCAATTACTAATTATGCAGCATAATTAGCAATTTCTATTTACTAATTATACTAGAGAATGGTATTTACTAATTATTGGGTCAATTAGTGATTAGCAAATACCAATTACTAATTATACGGCATAATTAGTAATTAGTCAATTCTGTTTACTAATGATTGGCTTCAATTATTAATTAGCAGATACCAATTACGAATTATACGGCATAATTAGTAATTGGTAAATTCTGTTTACTAATTATTGGGTCCAATTGGTAATAAGTAAATATCAATTACTTATTATGAAGTGCAATTAATAATTAGTAAATACCAATTACTAATTATGCGGCATAATTAGTAAATTCTGTTTACTAACTATTGGGTTCAATTAGTAATTAGCAAATACCAATTACTAATTGTGCGGCATAATTAGCAATTAGTCAATTCTGTTTACTAATTATTGGGTCAATTAGTGATTAACAGATACCAATTACTAATTATACGGCATAATTAGTAATTAGTAAATTCTGTTTACTAATTATTGGGGCCAATTATTAATTAGCAGATACTAATTACGAATTGCACGACTTAATTAGCAGTCAATAAATTCCATTGACTATTTATTGGGTCCAACTAATATTATTGGGTGGGAAAAATTCAAAAAACATGGAATTTCCGTTTCCTAAATTTAAAAAAAAATTTTTTTCAAAATTACCTCCCGTTCAGTGGCGTCGCGACGCTCGCACAATGTTTTTCGTTCCTTACCGACCGTCAAGAAATTTATTCCCGCAAGTTTGTCCCTCAAATTTTCACATTCCGTTTGTAATTCCTTGACCTCGGCCTCCTTCCGGCGCAACGTTAGATTATCGGCCAAATCGCGCTTTCTCGTATCGTGCGACAATATATTTTCACGTATTTTCGTCATCTCGGACTCTCGTGACGTTCTCTCGATCCTCAATTTATCGGCGTATCTCTCGGCGCTGTCCAACTTTGCCTCGATCGTTTTCAGCTCATCCGCTATTTTTCGCGATACGAAACGATCAATTTCACTCTGCATCGACGTTACTTTATCGAATTCCTTGCCGCGTTCACGCAGCTTGTTTCTGTCGAAATCCTGAGCCGCGCGAATATTTTTCTGTTTCGAAACAAATACAATTGTGAATTTCCAGAAAAAAAAGAAAAAAAAAATAGAAAATTGACGTCAAAAGTGAAATTAATTTTGAGACTAAAATGAATTTTAGAAATGAAACTTAGTATTATAAATGAAAGTAATCTTAGAAGTGACATTAATTTTTAGAAGTGCAATTAATTTTAGAACTTAGATGTAAAAGCGAGATTAATTTTAGGAGCGAAATTGAATTGAGAAGTTGATTTTAGAGATGACATTTTTTTGGAAGGTGGAGGTAGTTGATTCGTTGAAAAAATTCAATTAATTTTAGAACTGATATTAGATGCAGAAGCAGGATTAATTTTGGGAGTGAAATAAACTTCAGAAGTGAAGCTAATTTTAAAAGCGAAATGAATTTTCGAAGTAGAATTAATTTTAGAATCGACATAGTTTCAGATGTGAAATTAATTTTAAAAGTGAAATTAATTTTCCAATGAAAGTCACTTTAGAAATTGAATTATAGTTTTTGAATTGAAATTAATTTTAGGAATGAAGTTTAATTTTTAGAAATGCATTTATTTTTAGAATTGTAATTCGATGCAAGAGCGAATGTGATTTATAAAATTCTAAATTTCTAATTCTAAAATTAATTTCAACTGTGAAATTATAATTTTAGAAGTGAAATTATTTTACATATGGAACCAATTTCATAAATGGAATTAGTTTTTGAAGTAAAAGTAATTTTAGAGACGAAGTTTATTTTAGAGGTAAAATTTATTTTTGGAAATGAAATTAATTGAAAAAATGAAATTGATTGTGGGAATGGAATGAATTTTAGAGATTAAATAAAATTATGAAGTGCAATTAATTCTAGAACTGAAATTCGATGGAAAAACGAATCTTATTTTAGGAGTAAACTTATTTTGAGAAGGGAAGGAAATTTTAGAATCGAAATTAATTTTAGGAGTGAACGGACTTTTAGAATCTGCATTATTTCCAGAAATTAATTTTGGAAGTCAAAATAACTTTTTATATAAAATTAATTTTAATTTTAGAATTCTGTTGAACAAAATTAACCTTGGCAAGTTCCAAATTCTTGATTGCAATCCCGCACTCGTCTCCAACTTCGATCAAACGTTTTTCGAAACTCTCAACATTTTCGACAATCGTTGTTTCTTTCGTTCGCAATTGATCCAACGTCTCCTTTGCCTGTTTTATGTCCTGCATTTCCTTGTGAATTCTCAATTGCTCCTCCAACAATTTCGTTCGAGTTTCCGTCGCTCGACGCATCTCCTCGTTTCGAGAATCCAAAGTTGATTGCAGCGTTTTAATTTCTTGACGGGCGTCTTTGAGCTTTTTTTGCAAAGCGTTTTGCTCGTTTTCCGCTTCCTGAATTGTTTTGTCACTTTTTAAACCTAATTTAAACAGAAATAATAATTAATCCCAAAAATGTATCGATATTCAAATTTTTTTTTGAAAAATTGTGTGCTAAATATGCGTTTGAATGATGAATTATTTCAAACAATTCTTAATTATAACAAAAACTGGTAATTCATAATCAATTGCAAATTGTTTTACGTGGAATCACTCAATTAGTAATTGATATTTACTAATTACCAATTATGCCGTATCTGCTAATTACGAAAGTGGTATTTACTAATTACGAAAACGCGAAAAAAATTGAAATTCAAAAATTCGTTCTCGTTCCTTCGATTCATTTTACTGACCAGCGTCACGCAGACTGTCCTGAAATTCGTTGATGGACAAGTTCAGGCTCGAAATTTCGTTTGAGCAACGATCCCAGAGTGTCATGTCGCCGATCATGTCCTTGCAAATTGACATTTGTCTCTCGGGCTCGACAATCGATTCCTGCAATCGTTTCGCCTTCTGCCGAGTTATCGCCAAGTTTTTCGACGCCTCGTCGATGTCTTGTCTAATTTTTTATAAAAAAAAAATAGCGATACGTGTTTTAAAAAAAATATTTGAATTGAAATAGAAAATTGAAATTGAAAATTGAAAATTGAAATTGAAAATTGAAATTGAAATTGAAAATTGAAATTGAAAATTGAAATTGAAAATTGAAATTGAAAATTGAAATTGAAAATTGAAATTGAAAATTGAAATTGAAAATTGAAATTGAAAATTGAAATTGAAAATTGAAATTGAAAATTGAAATTGAAAATTGAAATTGAAAATTGAAATTGAAAATTGAAATTGAAAATTGAAATTGAAAATTGAAATTGAAAATTGAAATTGAAAATTGAAATTGAAAATTGAAATTGAAAATTGAAATTGAAATTGAAAATTGAAATTGAAAATTGAAATTGAAAATTGAAATTGAAAATTGAAATTGAAAATTGAAATTGAAAATTGAAATTGAAAATTGAAATTGAAAATTGAAATTGAAAATTGAAATTGAAAATTGAAATTGAAATTGAAATTGAAAATTGAAATTGAAAATTGAAATTGAAAATTGAAATTGAAAATTGAAATTGAAAATTGAAATTGAAAATTGAAATTGAAAATTGAAATTGAAAATTGAAATTGAAAATTGAAATTGAAAATTGAAATTGAAAATTGAAATTGAAAATTGAAATTGAAAATTGAAATTGAAAATTGAAATTGAAAATTGAAATTGAAAATTGAAATTGAAAATTGAAATTGAAAATTGAAATTGAAAATTGAAATTGAAAATTGAAATTGAAATTGAAAATTGAAATTGAAAATTGAAATTGAAAATTGAAATTGAAAATTGAAATTGAAAATTGAAATTGAAAATTGAAATTGAAAATTGAAATTGAAAATTGAAATTGAAAATTGAAATTGAAAATTGAAATTGAAAATTGAAATTGAAAATTGAAATTGAAAATTGAAATTGAAAATTGAAAATTGAAATTGAAAATTGAAATTGAAAATTGAAATTGAAAATTGAAATTGAAAATTGAAATTGAAAATTGAAATTGAAAATTGAAATTGAAAATTGAAATTGAAAATTGAAATTGAAAATTGAAATTGAAAATTGAAATTGAAAATTGAAATTGAAAATTGAAATTGAAAATTGAAATTGAAAATTGAAATTGAAAATTGAAATTTGAAATTGAAAATTGAAATTGAAAATTGAAATTGAAAATTGAAATTGAAAATTGAAATTGAAAATTGAAAATTGAAATTGAAAATTGAAATTGAAAATTGAAATTGAAAATTGAAATTGAAAATTGAAATTGAAATTGAAAATTGAAATTGAAAATTGAAATTGAAAATTGAAATTGAAAATTGAAATTGAAAATTGAAATTGAAAATTGAAATTGAAAATTGAAATTGAAAATTGAAATTGAAAATTGAAATTGAAAATTGAAATTGAAAATTGAAATTGAAAATTGAAATTGAAAATTGAAATTGAAAATTGAAATTGAAAATTGAAATTGAAAATTGAAATTGAAAATTGAAATTGAAATTGAAAATTGAATTATCAATTAATCAATTACTTTCATAATCAAATCAATTAATTTCATGATCAAACAAAGTCAAATCAAACAAAGGAAACAAAATTCGAAATTTACCGCATTCTTGTAACTTCGACTTCCTCGAAATTTTCAATTTTTTCAACGATCGGTTGCAATTGCAAAAGAGCGTCGTACTTCTTTCTCTGCGACGACAATGATTTTTCGCAATTTTTTAAACGTTCCGGATGGCCGATCATGTCACTTTCCAATTCCGCAACGAGATTCATCGATTCGTTCGAATCTTTGAAGCCCCGATGACAAAGTGGACAGCATGATTTTGGCTCGGACAATTTTTTTATGTAATCCTTGTAAGCGGACCCTTGATAAGCATACATTCCTCTCTCGTCCTCCATGTCCTTGACTTTTTTTGAATTTAACGACAATACCTCTCGATAATTCGCGTATTCGCCGCACAGCAGCTCAACTCTCTCTTTATCGGCTGAAAAAAAAAACAGTTTTTATTTCAAATGAGAAATTTTGAAAACAAAAATTCAAATGAGAAATTTTTATAAAATTTTCGATTGAGAAATTTTGAAAACAAAAATTTCAAATGAGAAATTTTGAAAAAAAAAATTTCAAGTGAGAAATTTTAAAGAAAAAAAAAATTCAAATGAGAAATTTTAAAGAAAAAAAATTTCAAATGAGAAATTTTGAAGAAAAAAAATCTTCAAATGGGTAATTTAAAAAAAAAAAAAATTCAAATGAGAAATTTTGAAAAAAAATGTTTAAATGAGAAATTTTGAAAAAACAATTTCAAATAAATTTTGAAAAAAATGTTGTCAAATGGGAAATTTTGAAATTTCTCTTTTCAATTTTTTTTTTCAAATTACCTTTAACTTCGGAGCGTTTTTTCTCCAATTCTTCTCTCTTGTGCTTCACCGAAGTTTCAAGCTTCATAACCTCGTATTGAACGCCATCGATTTCTTTTCGCAGTTTTTGAATTCGATTGGTCTAAAAAAAAAGAAATTGGGTATTTAAGGAAAATGTTGTTGAAGAAATTTTTTTGAAGAAGTGATGTTTAAGACATTTTTTTTCGCGTCAGATTTGCAGGATCTAGAGCGATGACTACTTTATTTTGTAATTCTAGATTTTCTAAAATCTTAGCATTTTAATCTTCACACTCTAAAATAATTGTATAAAAAATCTATGCTCATCTTCAAAATGGCGAAATCTAAAACGATAACTAATTTTTTTTTAGAAATTCTTAATGTTCTAAAATCTTTCCTCTCGAGCGATTTTCGTGAGATTTAATATTGGAAATTTTCACATTCCGAAATGTATACAAAAACACAACGTGAAATTTACGAAATCTAGAACGATAACTAAAATTTTATTGAAAATTTCTAGATTTTCTAAAATCTTAACCCTTCGCGCGATTTTCATGAAATTCAATACTGAAAATATTCACAATCCAAAATAGTTGGGTAACAAATTTGAGCACATCCCGAAGTTTACGAAATCTAGAGCCATAATTAATTTTTTTGAAAAATTTCCAGTTTTCTAAAATCTTTATCCTTCGAGAAGTTCTCATGAAATTTGATACTGGACATCTTTGCACTCCAAAATACTTGTGTAAAAAATCTAAGCCCATCTTCAAAATGATGAAATCTAAAACGATAACTATTTTTTTTTTTATTCTAAATGTTCTAAAATGTTAGCCCTGCGGGCTATTTTTATGAGATTTAATACTGAAAATTTTCACACTTCAAAAGGCTTATGAAAAATGAAACTAATTTTTTTTTTTTTAAATTCTAAATATTCTAAAATCTTAAAGATTGACGCGATTTTCGTGAGATTTAGTACTGAAAATCTTCACACTCCAAAATCAATGTGTAGAAAATTTTAACACATCTCGAAATTTAATAAATCTACAGCAATAAGTAATGTTTTTTTAAATTCTAGATTTTCCAAAATCTTTCCCAAAAAATCAACCCTTCGAGCGATTTGAATGGAATTTAATACTGAATCCCTTCACACTCGAAAATACTTATGTAAGAAATTTCACTGTAATATCTCCGAATTCATGAAATCTAGAATGATACAAAAAAATTTTATTCTAAATATTCTAAAATCTTGAACCTTCGCGCGATTTTCATGAAATTTAGTACTGAAAATATTCACACTCCAAAATAATTGTGTAAAAAAATTTAGCACATCTCAAAATTCACGAAATCTAGAGCGATAAGTAATCTTTTTTTGAATTCTAGATTTTCCAAAATCTTTCCCAAAAAATAAACCCTTCGAGCGATTTGAATGAAATTTAATACTGAACCCCTTCACACTCGAAAATACTTGTGTAAGAAATTTCACTCTGATATCTCCGAATTCATGAAATCTAGAATAACAATTTTTTTTTTACTTCTAAATATTCTAAAATCTTAAAACTTCGCGCGATTTTGAGATTTAGTACTGAAAATCTTCACATTCCAAAATAATTGTGAAAAAAATATTAACACATCTTAAAATTTACGAAATCTTGAGCGATGAGTAATCTTTTGTTAAATTCTAGATTTTCCAAAATCTTTGCCAAAAAATGAACCCTTTGAGCGATTTGAATGAAATTTAATACTGAATCTCTTCACACTCGAAAATACTTGCGTAGGAAATTTCACTCTAATATCTCCGAATTCATGAAATCTAGAATTATAATTTTTTTTTTTTTATTCTAAATATTCTAAAATCTTGAACTTTCGCGCGATTTTCATGAAATTCAGTACTGAAAATATTCACACTCCAAAATAAGTGTGTAAAAAATTTTAACACGTCTCGAAATTTACTAAATCTAGAGTGATAAGTAATCTTTTTTTTTAATTCTAGATTTTCCAAAATATTTCCCAAAAAATAGACCCTTCGAGCGATTTGCATGAAATTTAATACTGAATCCCTTCACACTCGAAAATACTTGTGTAAGAAATTTCACTCTAATATCTCCGAATTCATGAAATCTAGAATGATAAAAAAAAAAATTATTCTAAATATTCTAAAATCTTGAACCTTCGCGCGATTTTCATGAGATTCAGTATTGAAAATCTTCACATTCCAAAATAATCGTATAAAAAATATTAACACATCTCAAAATTTACGAAATCTAGAGCGATAAGTAATCTTTTTTTTGAATTTTAGATTTTCCAAAATTTTTCCCAAAAAATAGACCCTTCGAGCGATTTGCATGAAATTTAATACTGAATCCCTTCACACTCGAAAATACTTGTGTACGAAATTTCACTCTAATATCTCCGAATTAATGAAATCTAGAATGATAACATTTTTTTAAATTCTAAATATTCTAAAATCTGGAACCTTCGCGCGATTTTCATGAAATTTAGT
Organism: Alloplasta piceator; assembly: GCA_946863875.1. Classification (NCBI taxonomy): domain Eukaryota; kingdom Metazoa; phylum Arthropoda; class Insecta; order Hymenoptera; family Ichneumonidae; genus Alloplasta; species Alloplasta piceator. Next base: position 30,968,803 of record OX333080.1, read on the forward strand.
ACTGAAAATATTCACACTCCAAAGTAATTGTGTAAAATTTTTTAACACATCACAAAATCCACGAAATCTAGAGCGATAAGTAATCTTTTTTTTGAATTCTAGATTTTCCAAAATCTTTCCCAAAAAATAGACCCTTCGAGCGATTTGCATGAGATTTAATACTGAATCCCTTTACACTCCAAAATACCTGCGTAAGAAATTTAACCCTAATATCTCCGAATTCATGAAATCTAGAATAATTTTTTTTTTCTTTTGATTTTGGGTTTTCTAAAATTTTGCAAAAACTGAAAAGCTGGACGTACCAATACAATTTGAATTTCATTTATCGTGTCCATCATCATTCCTTCCGGAAATTCTCTCTTGCCGAGCAACATTTCCAACGTATCGCCATGTTTTTTCTTCAATATTTCAATTTCCTTCTCTTTTTCCAACAATTCGGCGTGACTCGATTCCAATTTCATCTGCAACGTGCTCTGTTCTCTCAGCGCAATTATTTCTCTGTCAATGAGATTGCACTTTCGCTCATCTTTTTCCTCCTGAAATGTCGCTTCCTGTATTTTTTCCTTCAGATTGTCATTCGCGAATGATTTATCGAGATCCTCGACTCGTTTATTCGCTCTCTCGAGTTTTGCATCGACGTCGTTTAATTTTTCTTCCATAGCACCGCCCTGTAAAAATTACAAAATTTTTCTTTACACATTATTCGAAAATAATTTGTTGAATTTTCATTTTTTTTCTATTATTTTTTCTACTCAATGAAATTTTTGATTTCATCAATTTCTTTCACTGTCTAAAAAAAAAGCGCCTCAATAATTCAAGATATTTTCAAAATGAAAAAAAATAACGAATTATCGCAAAAATTGCTCAAAATTTTGAGAAAAAAATCGATAAAATTTGAATAAGACGTTTTCCCAAAAATTACATATTTGAGTATTTTGACGAAAAAAAAGCAATTTTGGTTTTTCTTCATTATCACAAAATTTCATTCATGAGAAAAAGCAAAAACGACTTCGAACCTGTTTTAATAAGGCGGAATTGGCGCGTATCTCTCCTCTGATATTTTGCAATTCTCGTCTATTGTTCGCCAATTGTGATTCAATTGTTGATTTTTCGGCCCGCAAAGTATTGACTTTTCGCTGAAGTCGTTCCTGCTCTTGATCTTGTTCTGCTCTTTTGGCCTCAATTTCTTGCTCAAACTGGCGCAATTTTTTATCCATTTTTTTGATCAAACTCGAAGCTTCTGCAAAAATAAAAAAATAATCGTCCATTAATCCTCGATGCAATGGAAATTCATCAATTTTTCAATTTATAAAAATTAATTAAATAATTTAATTAGATAAATTCAATGTATTCAATTTATTTAATGAATTTATCTAATTAAATTATTTAATTAATTTAATTTTTAATTTATTTTCCACTAAATGTTCCTACTAAATGTTAATTCACAATTTTGCAGATAAATGATCAATTAATATAAAATAATTCTCATGTTCAACACAAATGAGTGATTAAAAGTTGATTGCAATTTTTTGTACATTAGTAATTAAGTTGAGTAAAATATTAATTAATTTAGATAAATTGACATCATTTTTGCTCATCCCTGTTCAATTATGAACTTCGAGGCTTAATTTTTTTAAATAAGATTATTAATTATAAATAAAATTCAATAATAAATAGAAAAATCAAAGAAAAAATAATGAAAATAAAATAATATGAATAAAAAAAAGATTAAAATTATTTTAAAGAAAATTTAAATTGACTTGTTCGAATTTCCACTCAAGTAGAAAATTATGAACTTCAAGACTTCATTTTGAAATTATGAATTTCAAAAATTCTCAATATTTCACATCTTTTCAAACTTCTTAGGCTTAATTTTTTAAACTAAGATGATTAATTATAAATGAAATTCAATAATAAATAGAAAAATCAAAGAAAAAATAATGAAAATAAAATAATATGAATAAAAAAAAGATTAAAATTATTTTAAAGAAAATTTAAATTGACTTGTTCGAATTTCCACTCAAGTAGAAAATTATGAACTTGAAGGCTTAATTTTGAAATTACGAATTTCAAAAATTTTCAATGTTTCACATCTCTTCGAAATTCTTAAGCCTGATTTTTTAAAAAAAGATTATTAATTATAAATAAAATTCACTAATAAATAGAAAAATCAAAGAAAAAATAATGAAAATAAAATAATATGAATAAAAAAAAAGATTAAAATTATTTTAAAGACAATTTAAATTGACTTGTTCGAATTTCCACTCAAGTAGAAAATTATGAACTTGAAGGCTTAATTTTGAAATTACGAATTTCAAAAATTTTCAATGTTTCACATCTCTTCGAAATTCTTAAGCCTGATTTTTTAAAAAAAGATTATTAATTATAAATAAAATTCACTAATAAATAGAAAAATCAAAGAAAAAATAATGAAAATAAAATAATATGAATTAAAAAAAAGATTAAAATTATTTTAAAGAAAATTTAAATTGACTTGTTCGAATTTCCACTCAAGTAGAAAATTATGAACTTGAAGGCTTATTAATTTTGAAATTATGAATTTCAAAAATTTTCAATGTTTCACTTCTTTTCGAAATTCTTAAGCCTGATTTTTTAAAAAAAGATTATTAATTATAAATAAAATTCACTAATAAATAGAAAAATCAAAGAAAAAATAATGAAAATAAAATAATATGAATAAAAAAAAGATTAAAATTATTTTAAAGACAATTTAAATTGACTTGTTCGAATTTCCACTCAAGTAGAAAATTATGAACTTCAAGACTTCATTTTGAAATTAAGAATTTCAAAAATTTTCAATATTTCACAACTTTTCAAAATTCTTAAGCTTAACTTTTTAAAATAAGATGATTAATTATAAATGAAATTCAATAATAAATATAAAAATCAAAGAAAAAATAATTAAAGTAAAATAAATAATATGAATTTAAAAAAAGATAAAAATTATTTTAAATAAAATTTTAATGGAGCGCTTAAATTTTCTCTTACCAGATTCGGAAAATTCGGGACCGATCGTCTCGTTCAATTCCCACGCTGCGATCATTTCTCGAAAATTATCGTTGCGTTTTGAAATTCTCAACGTTTGATCGGTCATCTGTTGTTGAAGCGTTCCCACGGTCACTCTTCTCTCGGATATTACTTTGGAAATTTTTCGATCCTTCTCGGCAATGTCGGACAACAAATTCTCGAGCTTTTCCGCAAATAAATCGAATAAAAAATTGAATTAATCAAATTTAAAAAAAAAAAAAAAAAACAAAAACAAAAACAAAAACAAAAACAAAAAAAACAAAACAAAAAACAAACAAAAAAAAACAAAAAAAAAAACAAACAAAACAAAAAACAAAAAACAAAACAAAAAACAAAAAACAAAACAAAACAAAAAAAAGCAAAAACAACAAAAACAAAAACAAAAAATTGCGATTATTTGAAAGAAAAATGAAATTCGCGCAGAAAATATAAGTTCCGGGAGAACAATGATTTTTTTTTAGCATTTATTTGCTTTGATAATCAAAATCGTGTTTCGATTTTTCATATTCCTTCCTCATTATTTTTACGGATTCTCAATTTTTATTTCCTCGTGACGGAAATTTAATAAATACGTAAAAATAGCGAGAAAACAGTGTGCAAATTTTTAATTACGTGAAATTTGAAAAAAAAAAAAAAATCAAAAATATTCTCCCATCGCGAATTTCTGCATTTCAGATTAAATTTTTTGAAATTCCGATCAATTCACCGTTAACAATTGATCATTTTTTTCCTGGAGCATCTCCACGTAAGTATCAATTTCATTTTGCAGCTCCGCGTCCGTTCCTTCGTAAAATTCTTTGATCCCGCTTTTTAGCGATGCGATTTGCTGATTGGCGAGTCTGAATTCCATTTTTTTTCTCTCTGAAAATTTAAATGAAAAAAATTAAACGATACCCATCAATTCTTTAAAAAATCTAAGCCCATCTTCGAAATGATGAAATCTAAAACGATAACTATTTTTTTTAAATTCTCAATGTTCTAAAATGTTCTAAAATGTTCTAAAATGTTCTAAAATGTTCTAAAATGTTCTAAAAAAATAGCTCTGCGGGCTATTTTTATAAGATTTGATACTGAAAATTTTCACACTTCAAAAGACTTATGAAAAATGAAACTAATTTTTTTTTTTAATATTCTAAATATTCTAAAATCTCAGAGCTTTGCGCGATTTTCATGAGATTTAGTACTGAAAATCTTCACACTCCAAAATAAATGTGTAACAATTTTTAACACGTCTCGAAATTTACTAAATCCAGAGCGATAAGTAATCTTTTTTTTAAATTCTAGATTTTCCAAAATCTCTCCCAAAAAATTAACCCTTCGAGCGATTTGAATGAAATTGAATACTGAATCCCTTCACACGCGAAAATACTTGCGTGAGAAATTTCACTCTAATATCTCCGAATTCATGAAATCTAGAATGATAAGAATTTTTTTTTTAATTCTAAATATTCTAAAATCTTGAACCTTCGCACGATTTTCATGAGATTTAGTATTGAAAATCTTCACATTCCAAAATAATTGTGTAAAAAATATTAACACATCTCAAAATTTACGAAATCTAGAGCGATGAGTAATCTTTTTTTTGAATTTTAGATTTTCCAAAATCTTTCCCAAAAAATTGACCCTTCGTGCGATTTGAATGAAATTGAATACTGAATCCCTTCACACTCGAAAATACTTGTGTAAGAAATTTCACTCTGATATCTCCGAATTCATGAAATCTAGAATAACATTTTTTTTTTTTAATTCTAAATATTCTAAAATCTTGAACCTTCGCGCGATTTTCATGAAATTCAGTACTGAAAATATTCACACTCCAAAATAATGGTGTAAAAAAATTTATGACATCTCAAAATTCACGAAATCTAGAGCGATAAGTCATCTTTTTTTTGAATTTTAGATTTTCCAAAATCTTTCCCAAAAAATTAACCCTTTGAGCGATTTGCATGAAATTCAATACTGAATCCCTTTACACTCCAAAATACCTGCGTAAGAAATTTAACCCTAATATCTCCGAATTCATGAAATCTAGAATAATTTTTTTTTTCTTTTGATTTTGGGTTTTCTAAAATTTTGCGAAAACTGAAAAGCTGACGTACCAATACAATTTGAATTTCATTTATCGTGTCCATCATCATTCCTTCCGGAAATTCTCTCTTCCGGAAAAAAATTAAACGATGCCCATCAATTGTTTATTGCCGAGAAAATTTACTACTGCTAATTAATAATTTATCTAAAAAATGGGAAATTTGCAAATTCCTTCCTCATCTTTATCCATAGTTCACATAACGTATATTTTTTTTTACCAAAAGTACGTTTAAAAACATAAATTTTGAAAAAGAAATGTCCCATTGTTATATCTCAAAAATGCAAAAGTTAGAGCATTTACGCTGTTTTTCAAAATGTCAAAATTTCATAAAATTTTAATTCTTCGATGGAATTTTGCCAAATTCAATAACGTGTTATATCTTGAAAATTGCAGAAGTTGGAGCGTTTACGCGATTTTTGCAAAAATGAAAAAAGTCGGTAAAATTTGAACACCCGTTAGAATTGAGACAAAAAAATTTTACAACGAAGGGCAATTCGTGCTTTACAAGTGTGCCAAATTTCAGCTCGATATCTCGAAGCGTTCTCGAGTAATTAATTATTTACATCCGAAACTCAGGATGCATATGGGGCGTTCCGAGGAAAATCAGACACGATTTAGCTTTGGCATCTCCGATTTCAACTAAAATATGGAAATCGAAAAAAAAAAAAAAAAAAATCCCATCATTATCCCATTATCTACTTAGGCTTGAAGCTAAATTTCAAGAAAATCAATCAGTAAGTGTTTTTTCGTTAATTACCAATTTATATTTAAAACTTGAAAATCTTTGCAACTTTTTTTCAATATTCCTCACCAAAAGTGTGTGTAAAAACAAAAATTTTGAAAAATCGTTCCATTTGGCCCATTTTTCGCAAAGTTATGTGCGAAAAAAAAGTAACGTAATTTTTGAAAAATCGATATCTCGAAAACGGTTCGACAAAAAAAATTGAAAAAAATCATGGAGGCCTCTTTCAACCAAAACGGAAACGCGAAAAATTTTCGAAAAAATCGGTGACGCCAATGCTAAATTGCGTCCGATTCGGCGTGGAACGCCCCATGTTTACATCAATACGGACATTTTTTCTATGATTTCTCGATGTTTTCGAACATTTTGAACACATTGGCATTGAAATTTCGACTTTTTTTTTTTTTTTTTTTTTTTTTCATTAAAACATAATTTAACCTTCCTCCATGATCCATCTGTTGTGATCCTCTTCGATTACTCTGAGCTCGTCGATACGTTGATTTATCGGTCTGAGCTTTTTCGTAAAATCATTTATCTTTTCGCGCGTCTCGTTTCTTCGTGTTTCGTAATCGACGAGTTTTCGTTGCTTCAATTTAACTTCCTCGACGATGATTATCAAGCTTCGTTGTTCGGTCGCTAGACACTTTTGTTCGACCCTTTTGTCCTTTATTATTTTTCTGAACGCATCGACGGCCTTGTTGTACTTCGTCGTATCGAATATTTCGTCGAAGCGTTCTTTCAATTTTTGTCCAGTATCGAATGCCCAATCAGCGTCATCCTGATGACAGAAGAGGACGTAATTCAAGATTGCCTTTGACACGCCCATCGCCATCATTACTTCTCTGTCCATGGCGGCGCATGTTCCTGTCAATTGTGTTTTCTGGAAAAATTTCAAAATTTTTTCATATCCTCACTCAATGATCTCGTGAAATGTAATTTGTAATTCAAAGTTTTCTAATTACAAATGTAATCGGTAATTGAAAAATTTCTAATTACAAAGTACAAATGTAATTAGTAATTCAAAATTTCTTGATTTAAAATTACAAATGTAATTAGTAATTGAAAATTTTCTAATTACAAAGTACAAATGTAATCGGTAATTGAAAAATTTCGTATAACAAATTACAAATTTAATTAAAAATTTTAAAATTTCCAATTACAGATTACAAATGTAATAAGTAATTGAAAATTTTCTAATTACAAAGTACAAATGTAATCGGTAATTGAAAAATTTCGTATAACAAATTACAAATTTAATTAAAAATTTTGAAATTTCCAATTACAGATTACAGATGTAATAAGTAATTGAAAATTTTCTAATTACAAAGTACAAATGTAATTAGTAATTCAAAATTTCTTGATTTAAAATTACAAATGTAATTAGTAATTGAAAATTTTCTAATTACAAAGTACAAATGTAATCGGTAATTGAAAAATTTCGTATAACAAATAACAAATTTAATTAAAAATTTTAAAATTTCCAATTACAGATTACAAATGTAATAAGTAATTGAAAATGTTCTAATTACAAAGTACAAATGTAATCGGTAATTGAAAAATTTCGTATAAAAAATTACAAATTTAATTAAAAATTTTAAAATTTCCAATTACAGATTACAAATGTAATAAGTAATTGAAAATTTTCTAATTACAAAGTACAAATGTAATCGGTAATTGAAAAATTTCGTATAACAAATTACAAATTTAATTAAAAATTTTAAAATTTCCAATTACAGATTACAAATGTAATAAGTAATTGAAAATTTTCTAATAACAAAGTACAAATGTAATCGGTAATTGAAAAATTTCGTATAACAAATTAAAAATTTAATTAAAAATTTTACAATTTCCAATTACAGATTACAGATGTAATAAGTAATTGAAAATTTTCTAATTACAAAGTACAAATGTAATTAGTAATTCAACATTTCTTGATTTAAAATTACAAATGTAATTAGTGATTGAAAATTTTCTAATTACAAAGTACAAATGTAATCGGTAATTGAAAAATTTCGTATAACAAATTACAAATTTAATTAAAAATTTTAAAATTTTCAATTACAGATTACAAATGTAATAAGTAATTGAAAATTTTCTAATTACAAAGTACAAATGTAATCGGTAATTGAAAAATTTCGTATAACAAATTAAAAATTTAATTAAAAATTTTAAAATTTCCAATCACAGATTACAGATGTAATAAGTAATTGAAAATTTTCTAATTACAAAGTACAAATGTAATCGGTAATTGAAAAATTTCGTATAACAAATTACAAATTTAATTAAAAATTTTAAAATTTCCAATTACAGATTACAAATGTAATAAGTAATTGAAAATTTTCTAATTACAAAGTACAAATGTAATTGGTAATTCAAAATTTCTTGATTTAAAATTACAAATGTAATTAGTAATTGGTAATTAGAAAAATTCTAATTAAAAATTACAAATGTAATAAGTAATTGAAAATTTTCTAATTACAAAGTACAAATGTAATTAGTAATGTAATTGGTAATTCAAAATTTCTTGATTTAAAATTACAAATGTAATTAGTAATTGGTAATTAGAAAAATTCTAATTAAAAATTACAAATGTAATTAGTAATTGAAAATTTTCTAATTACAAAGTACAAATGTAATTGGTAATTCAAAATTTCTTTATTTAAAATTACAAATGTAATTAGTAATTGATAATTGGAAAAATTCTAATTACAAATTACAAATATAATAAGGTTCAAATTTCGCACTGGTTACATTTTATCGATGTAATTAGAGTCAAATTTTATTCTAATTACATCATTACATGTAGTTAGTCAAATTTGACTCTAATTACATTGTTAAAATGTAATAGTGCGAAATTTGAACCTAAGTACATTTGTAATTTGAATTTTTCTAATTACCAATAACATTTGAAATTTGTATTTAGGAAATTATAAATTACTAATTACATTTATAATTTGTAATTAGTAAATTTTCAATTACTAATTACGTTTTTAATGAGAATTTTTTCTAATTACTGATTACATTTGTAATTTGTAATTTTTCAATTACCAACTACATTTGCAATTTGTAATTCGAATTTTTTGAATTGCTTATCACATTTGTAATAAAAATGTGAAAATTACAAAAACCCCCAATTCTGATGAGCAGACGGCGAAGACACTAGTTTCATTTTTCAATGTAATAAGAGTCAAATTTCACTCTAATTACATGTAATTAGTATCAAATTTTCGACTAATTACATTTTTCAATGCAATTAGACAAATTTGACTCTAATTACATGTAATTAGAGCCAAATTTTCTTTGAATGTAATTAGTGCGACATTTGAACATTTATAATTTGAATTTTTCTAATTATACTAATAACATTTGTAATTTGTAATTAGGAAATTTTAAATTACTAATTACATTAGTAATTTTTAATTTAAAAGTTTTAATTACCAATTACATTTGTAATTTATAATTCGAATTTTTCGAATTACAAATTAAAAGAAAAAAAAAATCAAAAAACAAAAAACAAAAACAAAAAACAAAATTTTAATCATTCGAACGCTTTTCGCCAAATTTAATAACGAACATTCTCGATAGCTGAATTAATTAATTAATTAATCATTTAATTGATAAAATTAATTTAATTTAAAATTTAATTTAATTTAATTTAAGTAAAATTTTCGTGAATGAGAAAAATTATTCACCTTGCCAGTTTTCTGGTCTATACGTGTGATACAACCATCCAGGGTTTTGAATTTTTCGGTTGCCAATATACGGGTTGACTCAATTGTTCGGCTTATTGTCAAACGATCTCCGCGACAATCGATAATTTCCGCCTTTACGTTGCCTCTGACTGTGCTCTGAAAAAAAAAATGGACCACAAAATTCGGTCGAATTTTTCTCAACAATTAAAAAAATTATCAATAAAAATTGTTAATTTTACAATTAAAAATTTTCAATCCGCACAAATTTGAAATTTACAAAGTTCAACATGGGGCATTCTATGTCATATCGACGACATTCGAAACCGATCCCTTTCGATTTGGCCGAAATTTTTTTTTCCTCTTCTACTCCATTAAAAACATTTTTCAGGAAATTTTCCAATTTTTTTACCCAACCCAAAAAACAGGTTTTTTTTTCAAATATCTGTAAATTCTTTCAAACCAGCTGGGACTTTTTTTTTCAATATTTTCGTTTTTAAATGTACTTGAAATTTTTTTGTATTTTTTTTCGGAAGGTACATTCAAAGATGAAAATTTGGAAAAAAAAAACGTCGCGATTAGTCAATTTTTGGGGGAGATTACGACCAATTCGGAACGATTTTTCGTAACTATTTAAAAAATAAACTTGAGATTAGAAAAATTGTGACATTTTGGATAACTTGTGAAAAAACTTTTTTTAATTTTTTTCCTTTGGTAGAACTTCGTTTTGTTAAGAACGAAAACTTCTGACCAAATTTCATCGAAATTGAAAGGGGTCGATTCCAACTCGCGGCTGATTTGACATGGAATGACCCATATATTTTCGCGACTTTAAACTGCAAAATTTCGTACTTGCGCCAATTTGAAATGTTATTTGTGTTGAAATCTATAAATTGATTCATTTTCACTCACCGTCGCCGATTTCTTCAATAAAGGATCATGGATAAACGCTTTTCCACTGCCGGAACCTGGCGGAAATTCGCCACTCAATGCGTATTTCAGGCACTCGATGATCGTAGTTTTTCCAGTGCCGTTTGGACCCAAAATAAGTGTCAGAGGCCGAGAGAATTTTATTGTCGGATTTTCTCGGTCGTCGTCGAAATTTCGTATTCCCTTTATCGACAATTGCTTGATCCTCGACATTTTTAAATTTTATATGGCGATTGATCTTTGCAAAAAAAAAAAAAAAAAAAAAAAAAAATTGTCACAATTATTTAATAAAAAGTCGGAAAAGTTTGTTAAAAAACTTTTTTCATCAACGTTACGCTGGATAAATTTAATTGCGTTAGAATTTTGTTTAATTCTGGTAAAAAACCAACGACATTTTTTTTTTTAATGTTGAATTTAAAAAAAAAAATTAAAATAGAATCTTTTACAATTTCAATTTTCAAATTCCATAAAAAATTTCGACGCCATTTTTTTTAACGATATTTTTTATGCTGAGTGGGGAATTTTTTTTTAGTTTTCGTTACAATTTTCTTTCATTTTTCTAATCGACGTTGTTTTGTTTATTTCAAAGTTTTTAAATATCATTCTGGATTCTACGCTATCATTATTCTTTTTTAAATTCGATATTGAATAAACAATTTACGATTTCCTAACCTCAAAAGTCGTTCCTCACGGCTCGTTACACTCTGAAACGCAGACGCATTTTTCGTTCCAAATTAACGGATTAGGTGATTCTGAGATCCCTGAAATTTCATTTTTTCTTCACTATTTCGTAAATACAAAAGACAAAGTTTATAAAATACAATAGTTTGACATTTCTCGTAAAAATTCGACAATCTTTCACCCGCGCAAAATTTTCTTGTCGTTAATCCACAAATTAACGGGAGACCAGAAAACTCGCCATTGCCTTGGGGTCTTTGCCAAGTGTCGCCACCTACCGGAAATATGTTTTGCTCGGATCGAAAGATTCAAAGAGATTCAAGCTTTTAACAATATAAAACTAAATTAACTCGGATTATTATTCCAAATTATTGCACGATAAATGAAGCCCAAGTCAGTGGTTGACAAAGATTATTCGAAATTTTCATAAAAATTCAAAATTCGTGAAAAAACCGTTACGCACATTTGAATTTCGCGCGTCGTGGACACAAAGTGGTGCCGCCATCTTTGAACGGCACCCTAACACGCAATTTTGAGGTAAAATTGTAAATTGGAGATTTTATTTATATTTCGCTCTTATCGAAGTATTCAAGGAGATTCGAGTTTTTAACAATATAAAACTAAATTAACTTGGGTTATTTTTCAAAATTATTGCACAATGAATGAAAAATGATTTGAAATTTTCATAAAAATTCAAATTTCGTGAAAAAACCGTTACGCAAATTTGAATTTCGCGCGTCGCGGGAATGAAGCGGTGCCGCCATCTTTGAACCGTCCTTGGTAGCGCAATTTTGAGGTTGGTCGAATCAAAATGGCGACGTTTTTCGTCTTCTGGTGTTTTTTTTTATCTATGATAAACAACAATATAAAAGTGTGATTCAATTATGGATCACGTAACGTCGTTAAATTCTCTTGAACTTTGTTGAACTCGCGTGTAAAACCGAGCGCGAGCGCATTTTTTTTTAATATTCTCGTCGAACGAACGTGGTTATTTTTTTATTTTTTTCTCAGACAAAAATCATAAAAAAATGTGGGTCGAGGAGTGCGATAGTTTCGCGGAACTTTGTCGCGGCTATTTGCCGTACTATTTGCTCATAGTTTTGCCTATTTTCATTATTATCTCACCGGCAAATCCAGTCGCAGCGACACACGATTTTCCCGTTTATCGGATGCACCAATATGACTTGCACGGGGTGCCACACGGTACGTAATTTTTTTTCCATTTTTTCCATTTTTTTTCCATTTTTTTTCCATTTTTTCCATTTTTTTCCATTTTTTCAATTTCACACACTTTTGGGCTATTTTTTTGAGGCTCCCATTTAAGATTGATCGATTACCCATCATGACGTGTTTTTTTTCTTTAATTTTTATACATTTTTTCAGGATTTTAAATAAATAAAATAACACAACATTTCTATTTTTTCCATCGATGCGTCGATGCCGCTTCAATTTCATTTCTATCGATACCATTTGTTTTTTTTTGGGCTTTGAAATGATGAAATTCATTTATTCGGGACTTGGGAATTTTTTATTTGAGAACAAAATGGAGAAATGATCAGATTGAATGAAAATTACTTTTTTTTTCCATTTTTCTACTCATATTTGAAATTTGAGTATTTTTGTTTTTTTTTCCAACAATTATAAACAAGTATATTTTTTTTTAGCGGATAATGGATCAAAATCCGTTAAACATTCAATGGTTGAATTGATAATCGGTCAAATTTCAATATCGATTTAAAAAGAAAACAATAACGCATCAAATTTCATTATCCTTAAAAAAAATTATAGATCAGATTTCATTATCCATTTAAAAATTAATGGAAAATGGATCAAACATAATTTTTCATTAAGAAAATGATGGATGATCCATCAAATTTCATTATCCATTAAAAAAACAATTATCCATTTAAAAAATAATGGAAAATGGATCAAACATAATTTTTCATTAAGAAAATGATGGATGATCCATTAAATTTCATTACCCATTAAAAAAATAATTCAAGTCACATTATCCATTGAAAAAAAAATAGTAAATAAAACACATTTGATTTTACCATTACCAAATTAATTTGACCGATCGTATGCAGTCAGGAGGCAAAAAAAACGATATTTCAAGAATTTTGTCTGGAAAGACATTTCAATTTATCAATGTAAAAATTTAAATATATATTTTTGTGACTTTTAAAAAAGCATCCTGCGCCTTAAATCAAAGAAGTAAACAAAATATCAATTTTTAACAAAATGGCCGCTTCTCAGAAAAAATTTTGATTTTCGATGATAATTTTTGCCTTTAATTGTTTATGCAATGAAAAATATTCGTCGAATTGACATAAAATTTTCTGTGTATATACTTAAATATATATACATTGCGAAAAAAAAATTTAAAAAAATCGATTTCTTGAAAATCCTGTGCAAAACCACTCAAAAAATAATGGATAATGCATCAAATTTCTTTATCTCCTTAAAAAAAAATAATGTCCAACGGATCAAATTTCACTACTTATAAAAAATGAATGCATAATATATTAAATTTTCTTATTCATTTAACAAAATAATGGATAACGTTACATTATCCATTAAAAAAATAATGGATAACCGATGAAATTCTACCACTACAAAAATAATCCATATTCAAGATTCTATAATTCCAAAAATAATTAATGATTAATAAACCTTATTACCAATTATTAAAATAAATAAATCGATAATAGGCTATTTTCCATTGACCCAAAAAATAAATAAATTCACAAAACCTGTATCGCAGACATGCTTTATCGAAAGTATGTATTGAAAAAAATCATTCTCACTTTTATCATAGTTTTTTTTTTGTTCAAATTTATCGTCACCAAATGCAGCGGAACGGTGTTATTCTAATTTTTTTTGTTTCTAAAGGTTGTCGAAGTACTTCAATTTCTCTGGAAGCCAGATCGGCTTCCGGTTGGAGCACATCGAGGCATTGCATCATATCACGCGCCATCGATATTTCCTTGGATGTCTTTCAATCTGTGAAAAGCCGAGGCGGAGCTCTGATAATAGTTTTACCGAAGGACATGAAAAATTTGTCAAAAGACGAAGAACAGGTTGAATCCAAAATCAATTTTTTCATTTTTATTATTTTTCATTTTGCAAATTATTAATATTTTATCATATTTCAATAATTATACCACATCAAAGTTGGGGGTTTTTTAAAATTAGTTACATTCTAATTACAAATTACAAATTTAATTAGTAATTGAAAAATGTCTAATTACAAATTACAAATGTTATGAGTAATTGAAAAATTTCTAATTACAAATTACAAATGTAATGAGTAATTGAAAAATTTCTAATTACAAATTACAAATGTAATTATTAATTGAAAATTTTCTAATTACAAATTACAAATGTGATTAGTAGTTGAAAATTTCCTAATTACAAGATACAAAATGTAATTAGGTTTAAATTTCGCACTCGTTACATTTAATTAATGTAATTAGAGTCAAAATTCACTCTAATTACATGTAATTAGAACCAAATTTCCGACTAATTATATTTTTCATTGTAATTAGTATCAAATTTCCGACTAAATACATTTTTCAATGTAATTAGAGTCAAATTTAATTCTAATTACATGTAATTAGTCGGAAATTTATTACTAATACATGTCATTAGAGTGAAATTTGAATCTAATTACATTTGTAATTTGTAATTAGGAAATTTTCGATTACTAATTACATTTGTAATTTGTAATTAGAAATTTTTCAATTACTAATTACATTTGTAATTTGGAATGAGAAATTTTTCAATTACTAATTATCTTTGTAATTTGTAATTAGAAATTTAAAAATTACTAATTACATTTGTAATTTGTAATTAGACATTTTTTAATTACTAATTACTGCTGTAATTTGTAATGAGAAAATTTTTAATCATTAATTACAATCGTAATTTTTAATTTGAGAAGTAATTATAGTCACACTAAATATTTAATGATGCCCAACACTGTACCATACATTATAATATAATTGATAACAATTACATTATCATTATCCTTTTCGAATGATTTTTTCACAGCATATAACGGCGCTGGAAGAATCAATGATTTTTGGACCGGAAACGACGATTCCGGTTTATTTTACACATTGGAATCCTGATATTCAAATTATTTTGGACGATCTCTCGCAAAGTTCACCGAGGGACGAGAAAGCCGGCTCGGCAATGGAAGCGATGATCAATTCCGTTTCCGCTAGCGGATATCAGGTTGTCGTTGCTTCCGGTCAGGCAGTTGTGAAGAATGACGCTAAAGTCGCCACATTGTACGGTAAATTCACCGGCTCGGGGAAAAACGATAAAATACCGACATTCGCGATCGTCGCCCATTACGACAGTGCTGGAGCTGCGCCGGTAAGTTACCGACACCGTTATCGAAAAATAATTAGATGGAAATAAATCATTTAAATGGCAATAATCATCCTTTTATTTTATTTTTTTATACCATTATCGAACGACTCACTAATTAATCGAAGGAATTTCCTGATTTCTCGCAGTTTTAATTTCTTCAACGATGAATTTCAATTTGAAAATTTTTTTTTTTCTAAATGGTTCTTGTGGATTTATGTTGCAGGAATTGTCTTTTGGTGCCGAAAGTAACGCATCCGGCGTCGCAATGTTGCTCGAACTGGCGAGAATATTTTCGGCTCTTTATTCGAATAGCCGCTCAATGCCGCATTATAATCTAGTTTTCGTACTTACCGGCGGTGGTAAATTAAATTATCACGGTAGCAAAAAATGGCTCGAGGATCAACTTGACGGAATCGAAGGATCGATAATTCAAGTAATACGACGTGAATCCTATATTTTTTTGAGAGAACGTGAATCTTTTTATTTTTTTCACAGCTAGAATAATGGATAATGAATAAAATTCCATTTAATCCGGAATAGCTTTTTTTTATTGTTTTTTTAAATTATCTTAGGACGCTTCATACGTAATTTGTCTGGACTCGGTCTCGGCCTCGGAAAATCTCTACGTTCACGTGTCAAAACCGCCGAAGGAGAATTCATCGGGTGGATTATTTTTCAAAAATTTGAAAACCGTCGCGGACTCGTGGCATTCCATCAATGTTGAGGGCATTCACAAAAAAATAAATCTCGCCGATGAAACATTGGCATGGGAACACGAGAGATACAGCATAAGAAGATTACCCGCGGCGACTGTCTCGTCGTTGCGGAATCACGACGACAGTGGAAGAAACACGATTCTCGATTTAACGAAAACGGGTCAAGTCGATAGACTGCATAAGCATACGCAAATCGTTGCCGAGGCTCTCGCACAGCATATGTATAACATAAGCGTGAGCCACGTTTTCGAAAATGCGGAGGTACTCAAAATTATTTATTACTTTAAAAAAATAATTTTATTATTATTTTTATATACTCATGGGAGAGCAGTGGCCAAGTGGCTAGAGCGCGGGTCTCGCAATCCGCGGGACCCGGGTTCGAACCCCGGCGACACCGCTGAAATATATTCCAATTTTCCAAGTGTTGTTCATCAGCTGCAGCCCTGGTGGGTTGCGACCCCACCTTAAATAATGGAATCCCAAAGACCTTATTGCGATGAGTGGGTGGTTAATTGTACGGTTTCGGTGGATCACAATGGAGGAGGTACCTACCTAACCGACCGATGATAGTCGTGCTGGAGCGTGCTCGCATTGCTACCGACGGTCTCTTAGGTAGTTTACCGTCTGTATCAGTAAAGGTTTTTCTGCAGTTTTCCCTTCACTCTCAGCAGAATTGCGATACAGAATGGAAAAAGATGTAGGGTGGGGACTGCAGCCCCGGCCTTACTAGGAAACAGGGTTGCAAATAATGCATTACTTTTTTTAGTGCATTCGCATTTTCATTAACCATTAACGTTTAATGGTTATTGGAAATAATTTCCATTAATCATTAAAATTTAATGGTCAATGGAAATTATTTTCATTAACCATTAAAATTCCATGGTTAATGGAAATTATTTTCATTAACCATTAATATTCAATGGTTAATGGAGATTGTTTTCATTAACTATTAAAATTTAATGGTTAATGAAAATTATTTTCATTAACCATTACAATTTAATGGTTAATAGAAATTATTTTCATTAACCATTAAAATGTAATGGTTAATGGAAATTATTTTCATTAGCCATTAACCATTAAAATTTAATGGTTAATGGAGATCATTTTCATTAACCATTAAAATTGAATGGTTAATAGAAATTATTGCCATTAACCATTAAATGTTAATGGTTAATGAAAATGCAATTGCTTCCAAAAATGTAACGCATTATTTGCAACCCTGCCAATTAAAATGTAGTGTGTAATAGAAAAAATTTCCATTACCCACTGCAGTGTAATGTGTAATCGACAAAACTTTGATTGCAATTTTGAGAAGGAAAAATATAGATGAATAAATTATTGCAGTTTTGCATTACATTTTATTGACTTAGGACTTAGATTTTTAGAATTATAATATAGATGCTTTTTAGAATTTAAGGTGAAAATCTAAGTCCTAAGTCAATAAAATGTAATGCAAAATTGCAATAATTTATTCATTTATATTTTTCGATTCCTAAAATTCCAATCAAAGTTTTGTCCATTACACATTACATTGCAATGGGTAATGGAAATTTTTTACATTACACACTACATTGTAATGGACAGGGTTGCAAATAATGCATTACTATTTTAATGCAATTGCATTTTCATTAACCATTAACATTTAATGGTTAATGGAAATAATTTTAATGGTTAATGAAAATAATATCCATTAACCATTAAATTTTAATGGTTAATGAAAATAATTTGCATTAACCATTAAATTTTAATGGTCAATGAAAATAATCTCCATTAATCATTAAATTTTAATGGCTAATGAAAATAATATCCATTAACCATCACATTTTAGTGGTTAATGAAAATAATTTCCATTAACCATTAAATTTTAATGGTCAATGAAAATAATCTCCATTAACCATTAAATTTTAATGGCTAATGAAAATAATTTCCATTAACCATCACATTTTAGTGGTTAATGAAAATAATTTCCATTAACCATTAAATTTTAATGGTTAATGAAAATAATTTCCATTAACCATTAAATTTTAATGGTTAATGAAAATAATTTCCATTAACCATTAAATTTTAATGGTCAATGAAAATAATCTCCATTAACCATTAAATTTTAATGGCTAATGAAAATAATTTCCATTATCCACCACATTTTAGTGGTTAATGAAAATAATTTCCATTAACCATTAAATTTTAATGGTCAATGAAAATAATCTCCATTAACCATTAAATTTAAATGGTTAATGGAAATTAATTTCATTAGCCATTAAAAAAGTAATGGTTAATGCATTACTTTTTCATTAAAAATTTCGCAACCCTGCTAGGAAAGGGGGGGGGGGGTTAGTATAAAGCAAGGCTGTACGCTGGTAACAAACAAAAATAATATTTTTATATAGTCAGTCCGTTATTTACCAAGTTGGCGTTTTTTAAATTCTCCCCCCCCCCCCCTAGATCATTTGTACATAACCTAAAACGAATTTCAAAAAAGAAAAAAACCGTTTTGGAAGTGATTTGACCGTGCCTTTTAGGACGTTTTTCCCCCATTGAAAATACATGGGATTTTTGCGTTTTTTGCAATGTATTTTTTTTCTGCCACCGAAAAATTATTAAAAATAAAACAATCATTGATTCAGCTTCAAATAAGGTTGCTTTAAAAGGTTACTCCATATTTATAACCTCCCAAAGTGAAGAAAGAGTTATGCCTCACGTAAAAATTTCAAGAATACAAAAATGTCGATCTACTTTTTCCTCCGTAAACCCAGAAAAAAAAATACTTCCACTATGTTTCATGGCCCAAAATTTTCGTGTTGTGACACAGAATTTTTGTGATTTTTTTTTGGGAATTTTAAAAATGGGCGTTTTTTCCGTCAAAAATCAGCTCTGGTCAATTTTTTTTGAGATGCCGGCTGGTGCAAAAAATTTGAATAAAATTTGGAGTATATTTTTTGATAGACTGAATAACATAAAAAATAATGGAACAAATCGCAGGGAGTCAGGGTCAAAAACCTCTAAATTGGTGTGGTGGACTGCCTCACGTACATTACGAAAAATTAAATTAAAAAAAATCGTTTTTTTTTTAAATCCCGACTGCGTTCAAGAGAAGGATCCCGGGCCTGATTGAACATAAAAAAATACAAAAAATTATATATTCAATTTTTTTGCCACTCGATGAAGTAGATAAAACCGCTATTATTCGTCAAATCATGGCTCGAGACACCAAAAAATTAATGAATTATTTTTTTTTACATTTTTCAAATTTCAGGCCATCTCCAAGGACTCGTTATCCTTGTGGTTGAATTATTTGACATCCCAACCGAGAGCCGCTTCCCTTCTCGCCGACAAACAAGATCCCCTCGTTAATACACTTCACGAAGCGTTATCGCGTTATCTCGGTGACGTTAAAATCGCTTTTCACAGTCCCGATAAACGTGACCCCGAATTCGCCTTTTACGACGTGACAAAAACCACGATGAACGTGTACAGGTATGATTTCACGTTCTTTTGCCTTTTCACAAATTTCCATTTTTCCATTAACTCAAATAATTAAATATTAATTAATTTTTATGAATAGAATATTAATTAATTAATTTTAATTAATTAAATTAATTTTGAATGTTTAATTTTAATTAATCAAATTAATTTTAAATATTTAATTAAAGTTAATTAAATATTAATTTATTCGTTATTAATTTTTTTTCCCAATTTCTTTTGCAGTGTCAAGCCCGCAGTTTTCGATCTCTTCCTCACAATGGCAATAATCGTTTATTTGGGTATGGTTTATCTCGCAGTGCACGAATTTCCTCGTGTCTATTTTTTGGCCACGAAAATCTCGATGAAAGCAAAATCATCCTGAATCGATGCGCGCGAGAAAATTTTGAGTCAGTGAAAAAACGAAGGTTAATCGGAAAATTTCCAAGAAAAATCTTCACTGTTGCAATTCCAAAAAAATCTCATTGGAATCAACGAACGACTTAATGATCAATTAATTATAATTTAAAAAAAAAAAAAAAAAAAAAAAACGTCATTATCATCGATTCGCAAGGACAGCAATGCAATATTCGAACTAGGAATAATCGAAAAAAAAATCAATCGGTCGATCGAGAGCCTTTTTTTAAATTTAATTGTATCCAAGATTGAGCTGCTTCGATGTTTGGCTGTAAAAAAACATGTGCCAGAATCATGTCAGATTCAACGTACGATTTAAGATTAATATTTAACGCTTAATCCTCGAATGAGCTATCGCCCATTCTCCCTTCAGGTATTAGGATTAATATTCTCCGACGTGGACATTAAAAAAAAAAAAAAAAGCAACGTTGCATTTTAGCAATTACTTTCAATAAAGTATCAGCTGCGATGTGCGCCCATCATTTTGCTTTGAAATTTTTTTTCTTCAATCCTGAATCAGCGATGGGCCCTTCCAATCACTTTTTAATAGAATTACCGATTAAATAGGCTTAAGGAAATATTAAGGTTCAGAACTTTGGAAAATTTTTTTTTTTGCCTATTCTTGAAGTTTAAACTGTTACGTCTCGATCGACAATTTACGCCATCTCGGTCAAGAAGAGCTTCCCCTTCCTTTACACGTTATTCGGCATGTAAACGTACGAATCGAGGATATGCCCTGTTTTGGGTCTAACCTCTCGGAAATTTGCTCAGGAAAGGGCTGAGAGTGCAGTCACAATTAAATGGCTTAAACTCGTTGACGCCATTAAAATAAAATAATAAATCTCGCTACAAAAAACCAAAATTCAAATAATTCAATTCATTTCTAAAATAAAACCAACCCAACATTAATCAAAGAAAATAATGGAATCAAAGATTCCGAAAAATTAATTAATCATAATAACTTTTGTTTAAATCCAAAACATGATAATATTAAATTATGTACAATGTCCTATGTACAATGCATCACAATCGTTACAATCGATTTGGTAAACTACGTTGGAACCACTGTCCGAATCGCAGCTGATTCCTCCCTTCACTAATTTAATATACCAAATTCGATGTTCCTTCTTCTTCTTTCTTCTGCGACGATTTAAGAGGAGGCTAAAGGCGACATTCGGACCTCTCTCTCTCTCTCACACGACCCCTATCATCCTTTCTCTCTCGCACTCGCACGAAAAATGTCGGTATTTAGCCTCCTCTTAAGAGGAGGCTAAATCCCGACACTACGCTTCGAAATCGCCATCCAAACTTGTTCTCATACGAATGAATGGAATTCAATAAAATTTTAACAGCATAATCGGAATTATGGCACAAATGGAGCCTCACTAAAATTTTTTTGAAAAAAAAAAAAAAAAATTATAGATCCGATTACCATCAGGAATCTGTAATTGAAAATCTTGAATTATGAGACTTTTGACTGTATTTCGTCTAAACTAAGAGTGAGGCTCCATGAAGAACGCCAAGACACAAATATCAAGACGTTTTCGATATTATTTTATGGAAAAGACACATCGTAAGTTTGAATGGCGCATAAGGAGATAAATATCGATAAATTGTAGTTTTATCGAAACACGAAATGGCGAAATCTAGTTTACAAACGTACGAGGGAGGGCAGCACCATGGATTCTGACGAGTAACCTAATATTTTTGGGGCTCCAATGAATTCGTTGGAGTTAGTTGTGACGCGTTTTAGCCCCTTAATTATCAATTAATTGTTAATTAACTTATCCTCCTTTGAATTTTCAAAATTTAATAAATTTTCATTTACGGTTTTGGGAGAAAGACTGTACGACGGTGATAAGTCGATAATGTAGGGATTGAACGAAAATGGTATTTAGCCTCCTCTTAAGAGGAGGCTAAATACCATTTTTATTCAATCCCTACATTATCGACTTATAATCGTCGTCCAGCCTTTCTCCGACAACCGTGGATGAAAATTAATTACATTTTGAGAATTAAGAGGGGGATAAATTAATTAACAATTAATTGTTAACTGAGAGGCTAAAATGCGTTACAGCTAATGCCAACGAACTCATTCGAGCCCCCTAAATATTATAGGTTAGTCGTCAAAATCCATGGTGCTGCCCTCACTCGCACGTCTGTGAACTACATTTCGCCATTTTGTTTTTCAATAAAACTACAATTTATCGATATTTATCTTTTGATGCGCCATCCAAACTTACGGCGTGTAATTTTGATAAAATAATGTCGAAAACTCCTCCATGTTTGTATCGTGGCATTCTTCATGGAGCCTCACTCTTGGTTTTACTCGAAATGCAGTAAAAGTTTAATAATTCAAGTTTTTCAATTACAGTTTCTTGGAGGTAAATAAATATGTATATTTTTTTTTTTTTCGAAAAAATTTTAGTGAGGCTCCATTCCTGCCATTGTTCTGATGATGTTGTTAAAATTTTATTCAATTCCATCCATTTGTATAAGAGCAAGTTTGGATGGCAATTTCGAGGTGTTAGTGTCGGTATTTAGCCTCCTTAACCTCAAAATAAGCGGTGACTAGCGTAGTCATTGACCAATGCTTAACCTCAAAATAATCAGCATTTTCGAGACTAATTAATTTATTGTGAATCTCACAAGTACCTAATCGATTTTATGAAGCTCTAAAAATGTTCTTTGGATACTTTTTCATTAATTCCTAAATTTTCGTCAAAATCTGTATTGTAGTGATTGTGCATTTAATATTTATAGACGGTATCCCATAAGAGAGCCCATGTTATTTAGGATTTTCATTTTTATTTTTTTCTCACGAACAACGTACCCTCAGGTCTTGAAATTTTAACAGATGACTTTTTACCTATTAATAACTATATTCTGATTTTTTTTATCAACATCTGTATTGTAAATCGTGTAACAGATGAACCTCCTTAATATAGTCTCATATATATTCTGTTCTTATGCGATGTTTTTAAACATTCAAAATGTTTTTCATCGATGATGATTTCCAATATTATCATAAATTTCACCAGATGTAACAAAACCTTTAAGAAAGGAAAGGAATTTTTTTTAATTTTTTAGCTCTTTGTAGCCTTCTTAGTCTTTTTAGCCTTTTTTTTAAAAGCCTTTTAAGCCTTTTTTAGTCCCAAGTTTATCAACTTATAACTTACTTAATTTTCATTTTTTTTTCTCGAATTTTTTTTTGTTCATTGTCAAAATGTTAATAAATATTTTGTTATAAAACAGAATGGTAAACATATATATGGAGCATTCCATCCCAAATTGGACAGTTAGAAAAACAATTTTATATCGAATTTTTTATATTTTTTAGTAACCACTAAAAGACCCTTGCTGGTAAATTTTGAGATTTTTTTTTATTACTCGATCAAAAGACCAAAAAACCGCTCTTTTTCGGTATTTTGGTCATAACCTCTTTAATAATGGTTCAAATTAATTTTTTTTTAGAAATTTTTTGTTTTTTGTGTCCTTTAAAAAAAAAATTGAACAAAAATATTCGACGTGTTTTTTAATGAGTTTTTTTAGTTTTACACTTCATATCACGTTTTTAAAAGTGAGTTTATATTTTGATTTCATTTTTTAATTTTTTGTGTTAAATATCTATCTATTCAACAATTTTTGAGACTAGTCCGATCGTGGGCCTTCCATGACTATTATTTTTTTTCGATTCTTGAAAACTGAAATTTTTTTTTTATTCAAAAAGTTTCATAAAAAAGTGCGAAAATAAATTCTGAATAATGAAAAAAAAATACTATACAGTAACGAAAATTGGTATTCATAATAATTTATAGAAAAAATAATAATTTTTAGTTTTCAAAAATCGAAAAAGTTGTTGAACAAATAGATGTTTAGAACAAAAATAAAAAAAAAAAATCGAAATACACAAACGCGATTAAAGGTTCAAAACTCATTTAAAAACACGTCGAATATTTTTGTTGTATTTTTTTCTGAAAAGGCCATAAAAAAAAATTTCAACTTTCAATTTGGACCATTATTAAAAAAGTTATGACCAAAATACCGAAAAAAGCGGGTTTTTTCGTTAATTTAATATCTTTTGAACGGGTAATAAAAAAAAAATCTCAAAATTTACCAGCAAGGGTCTTATGGGTACTAAAAAATATAAAAAAATTGAGGGAATAAAAAAAAAAAGTTTTTCAAACTGTCCCATTTGGGATGGAACGCTCCATATATATTATTTTTTATCGAGCTCGACAAAAGGCTCAAAATTAATGTCTCTAGACTAAAATAACCCCTTAAAGTGATTAAAAATTTTATAAAAAAATTACCGATTTTATCAAATTGGGTGAAAAAATAGTAATTCATTAAAACTGATAATACCGATTCTTCGGCTATTTGGTAATTAATTCTCGCTAAATGTTTAGCTTTTTTTGTCAATTCGGAGTTTGATGAAACTAATATATAATTTTGGGAATAAACGATCAATTAATACATAATAATTATTAAATTTAATTATTAATTTATTAAATTAATATTAAATTATTAAATTAATATTAAATTATTAAATTAATATTAAATTATTAAATTAATATTAAATGATTAAATTAATATTAAATTATTAAATTAAATTAAATTAAATTAAATTAAATTATTAAATTAAAATAATAATGGAAAATAATGGGAAAACTAATAAGTATTGTCAAATTACGAATTTATCGAAATTTGAATATCGATATTCACAAATTTGAATTTCGCTGTGGACTCTAAAAACATCGGAATTGTTGAAAAATAATAATACAAAAATGCAATGTCTCAATTTGCTCTCAAAACTTTTTCCAAAAGGCCCAAATAACAAAAAAAAAGGAAATTAAAAAAAACATTTCTAAAATTATTTTAAAAAAACAATTAAAAACGATTTGCAATAAAAAACGATTAAATAATTTTTCCACGAGAAAAAGTACCGTTTGTGCCAGACAGAGAGAGAGAGACAGAAAGATAGCGAAAACCTGTTTTTCTTCTCTCCACCACTCTAAGATTTAAGAAAAAAAAAAAAAAAAAAAAAAAAACAAGCATGACGAGTCTTGGCGTCTACTACGATGAAACGAGCTCTATCCACGACAGTTATCCAATTTCTCGTCGGCAAGTATCATCGTTTCGTCGAAAATTATTTTTGAAAAATGAGCTGGCTCATTTTACCAGGTAAAAAAAAAAATCTGCAAATCGTACATTTTTGCACATTGCTAGTACAAAAATAGTACATCATAGTAAAAAAAAAAAAAGGCTTCACAAGCAATTATGGAAAATTTTCGAATTTGGAAAATCATAGAAAAATGATGAAAAAATATTTTGCAATTTTTGTTAATTTTGAAATTTTTTTAATAAGTGCTCCGTGAGTTGACAAATTTTTTGCAATTTTAAATTTGGTATTTAATAATATGTTTTTTTTTTAGTATTCATAATTTCATTTAATTAGAGATTTTTTAAAATTTAAAATACATTTGCAATTTAATTATATTTTTAGTTGTACAATTTATTCAATCTTTTGAAAATTATTTTTATTTATTTATTTATTTATTTATTTTTTTTTTCTAGTTCGGCGACCGAGCCTTCAAAATTACATCTCGAGGAAATCCAGTGTTTTGGCAGCTTTATTGAAACCCGAGCTGAAAGCGATCGAGGATGCCGGAACTTGGAAAAACGAGAGGATCATAGCATCGGCCCAAAGGACGAATATAACGTTGGCTGATGGCTCGAAAGTCCTTAATTTCTGTGCCAACAATTATCTGGGATTGGCGGTAAAAAATTAAAAAAAAATCAATTCAATTTTTTCAAATCGAATTTTTTCCAATTAAAAATATTTGAAATTCAATTATTTCAAATTTGCAATTTATCAAATTCAATTATTTCAATTTTGCAATTTATCAAATTCAATTATTTCATATTTGCAATTTTTCAAATTCAATTATTTCAAATTTGCAATTTATCAAATTCAATTTTTTCAAATTTGCAATTTTTCAAATTTGATTTTTTCAAATTTGCAATTTTTTCAAAATTTGCAGTTTATCAAATTCAATTTTCTCAAATTCAATTCCTTCAAATTCACATTTTGTGGAATATCCCTTTCGCGATCATTTTGGTTTGCTCAATTATAGAATTGAGTCGATTTTTCGTATTTCGAATTTGCTGAAAAAAAATGGATTCGTTGGAATGAAAAATAAGTGCAATGAGTACATTTTCAATTATTCACTAATTGAACTATAAAAAATTGACTCGTGGCAATTTTTTTTTTTCACTTTCTATCGAATTTAATCGTTTTATTTAATGATGATTAATTATCGAGAGATCATAATAATTAAGT
This sequence comes from Alloplasta piceator, assembly GCA_946863875.1. Taxonomy (NCBI): domain Eukaryota; kingdom Metazoa; phylum Arthropoda; class Insecta; order Hymenoptera; family Ichneumonidae; genus Alloplasta; species Alloplasta piceator. Next base: position 30,995,294 of record OX333080.1, read on the forward strand.
TCAAATGATCGATTTTATTTTTGATTATTTAATAATAATTGATTATTTAGGATAACGAAAAAGTAATTGACGCTGCGAAAAGGGCTCTGGAAAATTATGGCGCTGGTTTGAGTTCCGTAAGATTCATATGCGGAACTCAACTGATTCATCGTGAGTTGGAAAAAAAAATTGCCAAATTTCACAAAAGAGAAGACGCCATTCTTTATGCATCTTGCTTTGACGCAAATGCCGGATTATTCGAATCATTTCTCACGCCTGAAGACGCGATAATCAGTGACGAGTTGAATCACGCATCGATAATCGATGGGATTCGCCTCTGTAAAGCGAAAAAACATCGGTATTTTTTTTTTTTTTTTTCATTAACCAATTGTCCTTTTTCATAATTTTGAAATTTTAATTTCTCTTTTTTTTCCAGTTTCAAGCATCGTGATATGGCGGATTTGGAGGCAAAGTTAAAGGAAAGTGGAGAATCTCGCTTGCGCTTGATTGCAACTGATGGGGTTTTTTCGATGGATGGGACTGTCGCTCCTCTAGCGGATATAATAAAATTGGCCAAGGATCACGATGCCCTGACTTTTGTTGACGATTGTCACGCTACAGGATTTTTCGGCAAAACAGGCCGGTATGGGCATTATCTTTTGTAAATCTAAAAAAAAAAATAATAATCTAAAATCAAAGAGTCAAATTCTAAAATTCTAAAATTTTTGTATTTTTTACAAATTTCTAAAATTTCTAAAATCCAAAAAACAAAATAATCTAAAATCTTAAAGACTAATTCTAAAATTTCGACATTTTGGAAAAATTTCTAAAATTCCTAAAATCTAAAAGTCTAATTCTAGAAATTCTAAAGTTTTTGCATTTTCTAAGAATTTCTAAAATCTAAAAAAAATAATCTAACATCTAAAAGTCTAATCCTAAAATTTTCCAATTTTTGAAGTTTTGAAAAATTTCTAAAATTCCTAAAATTAAAAAAATAATCTCAAATCTGAAAGTCTAATTCTAAAATTCTAATTTTTCTGCAGTTTTGAAAAATTTCCAAAATCTAAAAAAAATAATCTAAAACCTAAAAGACCGATTCTCGTCGTACTCCTCGACAATTTAGTTGTCAGGATAAATAAATTGAGTCAAATAAATTTACTCAACTACGATTTGAAAGAACAGTTTCATTTCCATTTCACGTCCGTTCGCTTCGACGGGTTATTTCTCGAATGAATGCTGTTTATTTAAATTGATTATTTAATTTACTATAATAACAATACTATACTATACTATACTAACAATACTATACTATACTATAATATTTACAGTTAAACTGTTTATTTAATTGATTTAAATTGATTAAAATCTAAAAATAAAATTTTTGCATTTTTTAAAAATTTCTCAAATGTAAAACTCTAATTTTAAATTTCTAAAATGTTGGCATTTTTAAAAAATTTCTAAATTTTCTAAAATCCAAAAAAAAAAGAAACTGAAGTCCAAAACTCTAATTCATGAATTAAAAAATTTTCGCATTTTTGAAAAATTTCTAAAAATTTTAAAATCTAAAAAAGCAATTAATTAAAAAATTGAGTGAAAATTGATGGGATTTCTCAGGATCTCCCTCTGATGAGAATATTCGGATTGCGAGGTCGGAAATTCAAACTTTTTATCTATAATCTCGTCTTTTTGATTTTCGAAATTTAGCTTTGTAACATTGAGACAATGATTTGTGGCCTTATTCAATGTAACCTATTTCACAGCGGATCGGAAGAACATTGCAACAAAATTGGTGGCATTGACATTATAAATTCAACATTGGGCAAAGCACTTGGTGGAGCAGCCGGGGGTTACACAACTGGACCCAAAGAGCTGATCGATCTGTTGAGGCAAAAAAGCCGTCCCTACTTATTTTCAAATTCCTTACCACCGCCCGTTGTGGCAACGGGAATTCAGGTAGAATTATTTTAAAAATAAAAAAATTTAATAATAATAATAATAATAATAATAATATAATAATAATGATTTATTTTTTCGTGCATTTGCAAAGGTATTGGATCTTTTGTCAAGTACGACGTCGTTCCTCGATCGTTTGAAAAACAATACCGAGCAGTTTCGTCGATCAATGATCAACGCAGGATTTAATATCAGCGGTGACAATCATCCTATATGCCCCGTTATGCTGGAAGATGCGAAACTTGCTTCCAATTTTGCGGATAAGCTTCTTGGTACGTGACAATATAGTTATAAAAATTGTTTCCCATGAGACTAAAACGATTTTTTATATAGTAGTATAAAAATACTACTATATAGTATCAATATAATAGTAGTTATTAGTAGTAATAGTTATTAATAGTAATAGTAATAGTAATTACTACTAGTAATTATTATTAATAATAATAATAATTAGTAGTAACTCGTTACTACCACTAGTTACTACTATACACCATCATTTCTTGTATACTATAATAAACGACTATATACTATTTTAGTTTTGTAGTATATAGAAGTCTAGTATTCACTACAGTACATAGTAGTGTAATTTAATTGAGATTAGTAGTTTATAATAGTTTATAAAACTAGTGTACACTGCGGTTTTTACATACTGCAACTATTACTAGTTACTACTAATAGTAGTTAGTTAATACAAATCATTTTTCTATGTACTATAATAAAGTACTGTATACTATTCTAGTTTTTTAGTGTATAGAAGTCTACTATGCACTACAGTGCATAGTAGTGTAACTTAATTAAGTTTAGTAGTGTATAATAGTTTCTAAAACTACTATACACTGCAGTTTTTACATACTGCAACTATTACTAGTTACTACTAATAGTTAGTACTTAGTTAATACAAATCATTTTTCTATATACTAGTTACTACTATACGCCATAAATTTTCTATATATTATAATAAATTACTGTAAACTCTTTTTAGTTTTGTAGTGTATAGAAGCCTACTGTGCACTACAGTGCATAGTATTGTAATATAATTAAGTTTGATAGTTTATAGTAGTTACTAAAACTACACTCTGTGGTTTTTACATACTGCAACTATTACTAGCTACTACTGTACACCATCATTTTTCTATATACTGTAAAAAATGGCTGTAAACTCTTTTAGTTTTGTAGTGTATAGAAGTCTACAATGCATTACAGTGCATAGTAGTGTAATTTAATTAAGTTTAGTAGTGTATAATAGTTACTAAAACTACTATACACTGCGGTTTTAATACACTGCAACTACTACTAGTTACTACTATACATCATTTTTCTATATACTATAATAAACTACTGTATACTATTCTAGTTTTTTAGTGTATAGAAATCTACTATGCACTACAGTGCATAGTAGTGTAACTTAATTAAGTTTAGTAGTGTATAATAGTTACTTAAACTACTATACACTGCGGTTTTAATATACTATAAACTACTGTATACTATTTTAGTTTTGTCGTGTATAGAATACTATGCACCACAGTGCATAGTAGTGTAATTTAATTAAGTTTAGTAGTTTATAATAGTTGCTGACACTGATGTATAATGTGGTTTTTATATACTATTGTAAAGTACTGGACACTTTAATTTAATTTAATAGCTCATAGTAGTCACTAAACTACTATACGCTGCTTCGGTTTAGTTCGGCAGTTCATAGTTGTTAAGTTTAGAAGCTCATAATAATTGCGCATACTATTATATATACCATAGTATATAGCGTACGAACTATTTATACTGAAGTTTCGAAAAGCAATCCTCACTGAAAAATCATTTGCGTCTATGATTTTTTTTTCTTTTTCAGCTAAAGGCATTTACGTGATCGGATTCAGTTATCCAGTGGTGCCAAAAGGAAAAGCCAGAATACGAGTTCAAATAAGCGCGGCTCACACACCGAGGGATATCGAATTGGCTGTGAATGCTTTCGTTGAAGTTGGAAAAGAATTAGGTGTTGTAAGATGATGAAAGATCATTACAACGAGGTGCGAGTATAATTATGATGATAATAATATGAAAATTATTTTCATGAATAAACATAATGTTGATAAAAAGCTTCCTTTATGGGAAGTAAGGGGGAATGGTGGTCACTAAGGGACATATACTTTTTATTGTGAACGCACCGTAATGTGCTTAAAAGGTAAACCCGTAATGGAAGCTTTAGTAAAGTCATTTTCGAAAGTAACGGCATTAAAATCGCCGAAAGAAATACATATAATTCACCCTTTCCATTGAAACAATTTGTGACCCTCATTGTCCGAACATCTGAGTAGACACGCCCACTCTTGGGTAATGCGAGTCACATAGTGACTCGCTAGATTTTTTTCATGAAGAATACAATTTTCTTTCCCTGATCAGAAATAGGATTGTTCAAAGGCAATCGAGAATTTATTATTATCAATTTCGTGGTATCCAAATTGGAATTTATTTTTACGATTTATTAGTTGATAAGGAAAGATTAATTCCTATAGAAGAACGGTTGAAACATCACGAAGACAATGTTGATTGCACGGTATTCAATATTTCTTGTTACAATTACCTTTTTATATCTTTTGACGATAGGTTTTTGCACATCCAGGTCAAACATTCAAAAATTTATGCCCGGGCCTCGAACAGGTTATCTAGACGACTCGAGGGTTGACTCTCATTGACCTCCTTTTCGCATGACCCACATTGCCCCGACCAATATTTTTTTTATTAATTCGCAGGACCACGTTTCTACATAGCCCAATCGTCATTAAGAATATTGGTTATGCAAGCGCAGTATTGTACTATTTTATAACATTTGTATTGCCTGCATAGCACCAATATTATGTACATAACGTTGCATTCCGTAACGTTGTAAACCGTTACACATATTTCGCAACGATTACAAATTTCCAGGTTACATTGCTCCAATGTTACGTGTTTACTGGGTAAGTACATGACCCTCATTACCCCACGACCGTGTGTGTCTCCTTCCATGCCAAAAATGACCCTCAATATAGTCGCGCAATCACAACTTATGGGGCGTAACATCGTGGATCGTGAGAAATTAGAATCAGTTCCTATGTCAACAAAGTTTGTTGGCCCTGAAAAGGGCCGATTGACTGTTTTTTCGTTACCAAATCTTCATTGAAATTTACATCTTGGGCGCCGCTTTCTTCGACCCACTTTTCCTCACTTTCACCCTGACCCGCATTGTCCTCTTCTTGGAGACTCGTCCGGTCTTTCTCTTCCTGAGGGGTGATTTTGCCGTTTGTCTGGCCTTGGGCGATTTGGCATGAGACAGTTTACGTGTCTTTCGCTTCGGGGCACTCTCGGTGATTCTCCCGGTCGATTTTCTGGCCACTGGTGATTTTTTAGTTGCCAATGATTTCCTAGCGCTTTTAGACCTCGACGTGGATCTGGTACGTGTCTTGACAGCGTCGGACCCAGCAAGCAAGAATGAACCGGCAGCACCTTGGCCCTTGGTCCGAACAAGAACGCCGGATGCAATGGCAGTTTTAATGTACTTCCTGATAAAGAAAGCTCGTTTCTTGGTGTCAAACTTGTAAGTGGCTGCGATGTATTTTTTTATGGCCTGAAGCGACGAGCCATTGCGTTCCTTGAGCTGCTTGATCGCGTTTTTAACCATTGACGAAATTTGCGGATGCTTTCGAACGGCGCGTCCTTTCGTGGAATTTGATTTTTTCGGTGGTCCACTCGATTCGGACATTTCTCTTTGTCTTCGATTTCACAAAATATTCAACTTCTTTTCACTGTCTCGCGGTTTCCAGTTTGATTTTACTGCTCGAGCCCGCGGATATGATGACCGAGCGCGTACCATGGAGAGAGGCGCGGCCATTTTGTGTACCTCCCGAGTGTCGAAAAACCGTTATTACGACGTCGGACTCAGAGTTTAAAAACGATTTTTTTGCTGTCTTCTTCGATCGAATCGGTTTATTGCACTTCTATCGTTTAATCTAATATTCCGGTCACACTTTGGCGCTTTAAAGAGAGGGCTCTGAGCGTTGACGACTGATAAATAAAGTGAGGTTAAGTGACGGCTGCTGATACTTCATGGGCATCCCGCTCACATAAATTTGAAATTATGCGGGAAAAATTTAAATTTTACAAAAAAAAAAAACAATGGCGCACTAGTCAGTTTCGACTAAGCTTGAACCAAGATCTTTGAGAATCTGCATCTTCGTTTATTATAAAAATGCAAACTTTTTTCCACACACAAATATCTCGGAACAGAAGTTTTGTAATGGTAATTTTTAAAAGATAACAAAAATCTGGTTTACTATAATCTAATATTTAAAAAAAAAATGTAATTTTTTTTAGCGGTTTATAAACAGAATTTTTTTGAAAGATATAAATCAATTTTTTTTTTTCGATGACAGACCCATTGATATTGATGTTTTTTTTCATGATCATGTAGATGACATGGAAATTACATTAAAAAATTGAGAAAAAAAAATTTTAGTTAATTTAAATGAAAAAAAAAGAAACAGTGATAATATCATAAAAAATAGATTTAAAAAAAGATTGGAGTAACCAAACATATGTTACTCACAATTATAACATAATAACTTTTTGACAAAAATTGAATTTTTTTGGGCCGACAACTTCACTTTTTCCTCATATTTCATGGACGATATAGAAATTTTATGAGAAGTTACGTCATGAAATAATCAACCTTCTCCAGTTTTTTTCACTTTTCATTTTACTCTTTTTATTAATTGTCTATCTAATTAAAAATAATTAATTTTTTAAATTCATGATTAATAAATTCAATTTATAATGATTTAAATTATGATTTAATAATTTAACTTTATGAACATATACTACTCACAAAAATTAAGGGAGCAAGAAAAATTTCCAAATTTTTTCGGTGATTTTCGACACTCTGTATTTCAGTGAAAAATGATCGTATCGAGGTCACAAAAAAAGCAGTTTTGAAGCTCCAAGATTCTAGTTTTCAAATCTTTTGATCCAAAATTTTTAGAAACTACGGTTCTTACGCAATTTTGAGAAATAGCGCAAAAAGAATTTTCGCCAATTTTGTACCGTTTTATTTTTGGTCCACGGGCTCGAAAATTTTTTTTCCAGCTAAACCAATAACATGAAACAGGTAGCCTGGTTATCCAGCTTCAATTTCCTTTTTTAATTTTTTTCCTAGATCGATTTCTCGCGGAGATACCTGACCTTGAATGAAAAAGGATTTTCGATTATGGAAAAGGGATTTTTTTACACCCTCGAAATTCAGTTGAAAAAAGTACAAAAAAGTGTCTTTTTCCTTTGTACCCCCAAAATAACCCTGTAAATTTGCAGATCGATCTATGGAACGGTTTATCCAGAGCGATTGATCGAAATTTCCAAAAAAAATTTAAGGAGCAAGATTTTTGTATCTGAACATCGGGGCAATCTTATAAAAATGGAAAAATTTATTTTATTGCACTCCGTGCGCAAAGTGCCACTTTGCGCATGCTGCGCGTGCTCAAACTGGCACTTTGCGCACTCGTACAATAAAACTTCGGACGATACTTGTGCGAGAAACTTTTTCTCAACACGTGTGATTGCAAAATTCGCCTTCGGCTCATGCTGCAAACTCACACTCGTCAGAAAAAGTTTCATCGCACTAGTATCGTAATATACTATTTTTCGACTTTTTTTTACAATTCTGCATCTGTTGGCGGTTAATGTTTGCCTCAATTTTTGCGAGTAGTGTAGTTACAATATAATTTAATTTTTAGTTTTAGAAATTTTTATTTCTTGATGCCAAAATTTTTTTTATGACAAATACAAAAAATAGTTGTTTTGCGTTATGAATTTTTGTTGGCCCTGAAAAGGGCCGATTTTTTTGTGATACGCGAGTGGTTTGTTATTTGCTATAGCTTTCGTTGAAATTCCTAACGGCTTTGGAGCCTTCACTTACGGCGTGCTTGGTAAGCTCACCAGGCAGAATGAGTTTCACAGCAGTCTGAATTTCGCGCTCCTTGATGGTCGATCTCTTGTTGTAATGAGCGATTGACGAAGCTTCACTGGCGATCCGATGAAAAATGTCATAGGCGAAACTGTTCATGACGTAGATGGATTTCGTCGAAATGCTTTGGTTAGGATGAACCTGTTTCAAGATTTTGTGAATATGTTTGTTGAAGCTTTCCTTCTGCCTGCGTCTTCTCTTATTTTTTCCACCTTTCCGGATTTTTGGCATCTTCAGCGTCGCGAGTTTCTTAGTGCTAGCCATTATGCAAAATCCAATGTCTCTCTGGATACAAGAATTCAAAACTGTCTCTTGCCGCGCCTTATTACATACCAAAGGCGTGCCGACCGGCGCATTCAGAGTGGGGGAAAGGGGGGCGTGTCCGTACCCATCGGCGCACCAATCAGATGAGGCGCGAGCGATCGCCCCACTCTCACGCCGTATCGCACGTACCACAAGTTCCTCAGTCGAGTGTCACGCGTCGTTGATAAAGCACGCGCCTTGGAAGCACGATAAAGCACGTGAACACGTAAATGTCAACCTTGAAATATTTTTCGACCAATTAATGGTCTAAATATAGAGCTAGTTTTTTCTGCTTCCAATATTTTGGCTCGTGTTGGCTGCCACATGTTATCCGTACAGGGCGTTCAATTTATATCTTGAGACTTCCAAATGACTCAATATTAACAAACAACAAAGTTGACCTTGACATTACCTTGGAAAAAACGGACTCAATAAATAAGTATAATATCGGGGAAAAATATTCTAGCAGAAAAAATATCACTCCGGGTAAGAATTCTAATTTTCACTGCGGCAAATTACAAATTACATTTGTAATTCAAAGTTTTCTAATCACGAATTACAAATTTAATTAGTAATTTAAATTTTTTTGAATAACACATTACAAATTACAAATGTAATTAGTAATTACATTGATAAAAAATTACATTGATAAAATGTAATTAGTGCGAGATTTGAACTTAAGTACATTTGTAATTTGTAATTTTTTAATTACTGTCTACACTTGTAATTTGCAATTAGAAATTTTTCAATTACTGATTGCATTTGTAATTTGTAATTAGAGATTTTTCAATTACTAATTACATTTGTAATTTGAAATTAGAATTTTTCGAATTACTGATCACATTTATAATTTGTAACGCTCTCGCGCCGAAATGTCGACGGATATTGTGACGTTAAGGGGCATAAACATGATCCTTTAAAATTTTTCAAAAATTTATTTGCTTATTTTTGAATGATATATTGATTTTTTTTAAAGATATAAATCAAATTTTTTTTTTCAATGAAAGACCCATTGATATTGATGTTTTTTTTCATGATCATGTAGATGACATGGAAGTTACATTAAAAAATTAAGAAAAAAAAAATTAAATAAATTTAAATTTAAAAAAAATTAAAATAGTGATAATTTCATAAAAAATATATTAAAAAAAGATGGAGTAGCCAAACATGTTACTTAAAAATATGACAACATAACTTTTTTATAAAAATTGATTTTTTTTCGGGCCGACAACTTTCCTTTTTCCTCATATTTTATGGATGATATAGAAATTTCATAATAAGTTATGTCATAAAATAACCAAGCTTTTCTGTTTTTTTTTTACTTTTTATTTTGCTCTTTCCTTTGTCTATTCAATTTAAAATAATTATTTTTTCTTTATTCATGATTATTACATATGATTTATTACGATTTAAATTATGATTTAATAATTTAATTTTATGAACATAGTTTCAATTTAATTTTATTTTCAATTTCTAAAATTTTTATTTTTATTCGTTGATGCCAACAAATTTTATGAAAAATACAAAAAAATAGGTGTTTTGCGTTATGAATTTTTGTTGGCGTCCCCAACCAGAGTGGGGGAAAGGGGGGCGGGGCCGGACCTATCGGCGCACCAATCAGATGAGGCGAGAGCGATCGCCCCACTCTCGCGCCGTATCGCACGTGCCACGAGTTCCCCAGTCGAGTATCACACGCCGATGATAAAGCACGCGCCTTGGAAGCACGATAAAGCACGTGAACACGTAAATGTTAACCTTGAAATATTTTTCGACCAATTAATTGTCTAAATATAGAGCTAATTTTTTCTGCTTCCAATATTTTGACACGTGTTGGCTGCCACATATTATCCGTACAAGGCGTCCAATTTATATCTTGAGGATTCCAAATGACTCAATATTAACAAACAAAAAAGTTGACCTTGACATCACCTTGGAAAAAACGGACTCAATTTAAAAGTATTGTCTGTGAAAAATATTCTCGCAGAAAAAATATCACTTCAGGGAAAAATTATCATTTTCACTGCGCCCAATGAGCAAGAAAATTGACGTTTTTCGTAAAACAAAGATTTTTTTATTGTAAACTTGGATTTTTTTTTCTGTACAAACAAAATTACAGCTTCTTTTTTCTTTATTTTCGTTGGTCGTTTTGGAGATTCGGCATTCTTAAAATACGTTAAAACAAATGTTTAAAAAACTAAAATGAACACCAAAGCTGTTTATAATAATTATATTGTTTTCATTCGTCGACGAAGAAAAAGCAATCTCGAGTGAGCAGCTAAACTTAAAATTAAGATGGCAGGAAGGTACATTGCAAATACGAGGATTTGTTTTACTGAAATATTAAAATGGTAAAATATTAAGGATGGAGGGAAAACCTTTTTTTTTCTTTTATGCAAAATGAATTTAAAATAATGGATAATGGACATTTTTTCATTAGTTCCATTACCGAAATAATGTCGACGGATATTATTCCGTTATTCGTAAGCAAAATAATGGATAACGTATATTTTTCTAGGATCCATTAGAAAAAAAATGGATATTGGATATTAATCCATTACTCATTACAAAAATAATAAATAATGGAATATCATTCCATTAATCATTACCAAAATAATGTATTACGGATATTATTCCATTACACATTAATGAAATAATGGACACTGAATATTAATCCATTTTTCATTACAAAAATAATGTATAATGGATAGTACTCGGTTGCTCATTAGCAAATTAATGTATACTGGATATTATTTCATTATCTAATGCCAAAAAATAATGTACAATGGATATTATTTCGTTACTCATTACCAAATCAATGAGTCTATTCGTTCCATTACCGAATAATGGATAACGGATATTTGTCTAGTATCCAATGGAAAAATAATGGATATTGAATATTATTCCATTGAACATTGACGAAATAATGGATACTGAATATTAATCCATAAGTAATTACAAAAATAATAGATAATGGATTATTATTCCATTAATCATTACCAAAATAATGGATACTGAATATTAATCCGTAACTCATTACAAAAATAATAGACGATGGACATTATTCCTTGAGCTATTAACAAAATAATAGATAATTAACACAGTTCCATTCTCCATTACCAAAATACTTGATAATAGATATTACTTATTTACCCATTGCAAAAATAATGATCAATGGATATTATTCCATTTTGCATTGGCAAAGTAATATCTAATGGATACCGCATATTAATCCATTATCTATTATCAAAATGGTGGATCCTAAATATTAATTATCCAATACCAAAATAATGGACCCCTGGCCCATAAAAAATGGACCCAAAATAATGGACCGTTTTTTATGGACCATGAGTCCATTTTTTATGGATCATGGGACCATTATTTTATGGTCCATTATTTTGGGTCCATTTTTTATGGACCATGGGTCCATTATTTTATGGCCCATTATTTTGGTGATGCGACAATATTTCATCATCCATTGTCAAAAAAAGTACGAGGTATTCCATACCAAGCCGACCTATCCGTGGACCCGGCCATTTATGATTTTGTTGAAAATTTTCTATTTTTTTGTGCGTACTAAAAGCAGTCTCTCAGAATTTTTTTAGATTTTTGTCTTGACCCAACTAACCACAATAAATTGTTCGAAATTTGACACTTTTTTTTTCAAATGCTCATAACTTTTTAAAAACCGGAGATATCAAAATAAAACAAAAGATCATTTTTTTCCGTCTTGAGTTTCAGTTTTATTTAAAAAATACAAAAATAATATCGATATTTATTTTCATACGTTTTTTGAAGTTTCAAACACAAAATATTTTTTTTTTTTCAACTGGACCCTTTTTATTTTTTTGAAAAAATTCACCACTTTTTAAGAGACATTTTCACGCATACTAAAAAATTGGTAGTTTGTGCTTCTCATAACTTGTATTTTTTTTCTCCTTTTTGCCGCGTGTGAACTAAGGAATCGTGTTTCCTCCTTGATTTAAAAAATAGAAAAAAAAATACAAGTTATGAATATCATAAGCTGCTAATTTTTTGATATCTGTAAAAGTGTCGTTTAAAACGTGGTGAATTTTTTCAAAAAAATAAAAAGGGTCCAAGTTGAAAAAAAAATATTTTGCGTTTAAAACTTCACAAAATATTTTTTTTTTCAACTTGGACCCTTTTTATTTTTTTGACAAAATTCACCACTTCTTAAAACACATTTTTACAGATACTAAAAAATTGGCTGTTTGTAATATTCATAACTTGTATTTCAAAAATAGAAAAAAATACAAGTTACGAATATCACAAACTGGCAATTTTTTTTAAATAAAAAAAAATACAAGTTATGAATATCACAAACTGTCAATTTTTTAGTATCTGTAAAAATATCTTTTAAAAAGTGGTGAATTTTTTCAAACAAACAAAAAGGGTCCAAGTTGAAAAAAAACAATATTTTGTGTTTATAACTTCACAAAATATTTTTTTTTTTCAACTTGGACCCTTTTTATTTTTTTGAAAAAATTCACCACCTTTTAAAAAACATTTTTACAGATACTAAAAAATTGGCAGCTTGTGATATTCATAACTTGTATTTTTTTTCTATTTTTTAATTCAAGGAGGAAACACGATTCCTTAGTTCACACGCGATAAAAAATAGAAAAAAAATACAAGTTATGAGAAGCACAAACTGCTAATTTTTTAGTATCTGTAAAAATGTCTTTTAAAAAGTGGTGAATTTTTTCAAAAAAATAAAAAGGGTCCAAGTTGAAAAAAAAAAAATTTTTGTGTTTAAAACTTCAAAAAACATATGAAAATAAATATCGATATTTTTTTCGTATTTTTTTTATAAAACTGCAGCTCAAAACGAAAAAAAATGATCTTTTGGGTTATTTGGATATCTCCGGTTTTAAGAAAGTTATGAGCATTTCAAAAAAAATTATGTCAAATTTTGAACAATTTATTGTGGTTAATTGGGTTGAGACAAAAATCTAAAAAAATTCTGAGAGACTGCTTTCAGTACGTACAAAAAAATTGAAAATTTTCAACAAAATAAAAAATGGTCGGGTCCACGGATTGGTCGGCTTGATATGGAATACCTCGTATAGATAACAAAAAAATCATCGTTCCATTATGAAGACCATTTGAGAATTGTGAATAAAACTTATTGTGAAATGCTTTGGGTTTCTAGGAAATGTGACGATTAACTTATATTTCAGTAGTAATATATTTTATATCGACGTAAAAGGCATATATATATATTTATATATATATAGATTTTTTTTTCAAGCGACAGGCGCTAATCATCATTTTTATTATTATTATTTTAATTTCTTTCTTATTGATAATATAATCAGTGACGTTTGAGCTTGTCTCAATTAAAATTATGAATTAAATTGCACGTAGATAAAAAAAAATTACACTATGCGACTTTTTTTTTTTTTAATAATAATTGAACGAACATTTTATAGTAAATGGCATCGTTGATTGATCTGCTGTGTTATGCGAATATGCCATAATTAAAAAAAAAAAATTACGATTGTGAAAAAAAATGGACGTGATTTTCACTATTATTTTATGGCCATGAATTTGATGCCCGTAAATTATCACGCGAATGAATATTTTCTTTATCATGAATTTTCACGGCAATTTCGATCTTCCGAAATTATTCAATTATATTATTCGAAATCGAGTATAAAATTTTACAATTTGCCTGTACACAAATCACTATACACATAACGGGAGTATTTTCCTTTTTTTCTCCCTTTTTTTTGTTCAAAGGGTTACATATACCTAGGTTACATTTGAAAAAAAACAAAAAAAAAATGTCCACAAAAAAATTATCAAAAATATAAAACAGTGATATATCAAGTCGGACCTGATTAATTTTGTCCATCTGATGGCAAAGATTTTTTTTTTTTAAATTTCGCATAAGAAAACAAAGAGTCCATTTCCGGTAGGACGTAAGTGAAAATACAAATTTCGAAAAAAAAAATCAATTTTTCCCACCCAAACTACGTTTCATTGTTGTGCGATTGGTGGATTAATTTTTAGAGACTTCCGAAAGTTCAGCACTCTCATTTGACTAGTGTGAAGCCCGATTTTTATTCGTACGCAATTTCCGTTTCTATCCTTTTAAATGTGCGCGATGGACTATCCAATAAAAACGATTTTCAAGTTAGGCTAAGCCACGCCCCCTGCCGTGCATTTCCGCCATTTTTACCGCAAGAGTGACAAAAACAAAATTTTGAACACATTTTTCTCGAAAACGACTCCATGGAATGAAAAAAGAACATTGGGACCGTCTCCGTGCTATTATTTTACAATGACAGACTTAATTTGGTGATATTGTGCTCCGCCGTTGCCAAGAAAAATGTGTTGAAAGTCTCGAGGTGGGAATTTTTGTATCAAAAGTCGACATAACCTCAAAACTCTTTCAACACATTTCCCTCGAACACGATTCGATGGAATAAAAAATTAATAGTGGCGCCATCTGCGTAATTAATGTGGGCAGGTAATACCACCATTTTTTTAGATAGTCGTTTTTGAGAAGAATGTGTTCTAAATTCTAGCTCTGCAATCACACACAATCCCAGGAAGGCCGGAGAGGGGGGTTTAGCCTGGCCTAAGGCCTTAATGGATCAAACTTTTTTTTTAGTTTCTCAACGAATAAAAAAGTTTAAACCTGGTATTTTTCTAGGTTAACGTAACCCATACAATTCTTAAAAAGTACATTATTAGGGCGGTTAAAAAACACGTTTTTTTTCAAACTCTTCTTATTGAGATTCTTATAAGTTGTTCTGTGAAAATGAATTTTTGAAAAAATTTGAGCTCGGTAACTGTAAAATTACAAAAGTTAGTTACAATTTTTTTTTTGAAAATTGGACAAAAAATCTTCAATTCAAAAAAATTATTTTTCAAATTCGACACTAATCTTACACGTCACTCGTTGGATTTGTGCAAAAAAATTAGGACCAATAGCCGCAGATTTCCAAAAGTCAGAGCGTTGAAGAAAAATTTCAAAAAAAAATTTTCACTCAAATCCCGCAAAGAGATTTTTTCCAACTCGATCCTAATCATTCTCGTCAGATGCATCAACGGAAAAATCATCGTCCTCCCAAAATCGACAATAAAATTTGCACTGAAAAGCATTTTTTTTTTAAATGTGATTTCTCGGAATTTTAGAGCAATTTTGAACATGCTTGGCATGAAAAATCTCGAAAAAAAAAATTTCTTCCACACATTTTTCTCGCGAGGAAACCGCTTTTTCCGCCCTAATTCATCAAAGTATAAAAAAAAAGGATATTTTGTACGATAAATTTAGAAACACGTGACGTTTTTCGCGCTAATCGTGAGCGAAGACGTCGAGTCATCGACGTCGCTAAAATCCATACCAAAAGGTACGGAATTCGATATTATTTTATCGTCACGATTATCGTCGTCGTTGAATATATTACACATCATACGATCGTCGTACAATGAAAATCTCGCAGAGATTTGATTTCTCCCGCGTACCTTCCTTACCGACGGTGGTAAGTCACCGGGCGTCTTTATTCTCATATTTGGATTTTTCAAAACGCTCGTGCTCGAGCCTACGTTAAAAATTTCGTTGAACTTATCGAGACTCTCTTGTCTCGCGATGCTGGAAGAATCGACACGATCGTTGCCGATATCGACGAGCGACAGAGACGACGGCCTCGATGTTGTTTTCGTCTCGTCGTCGTTGAAATACCGACGATTCGCCACTTTCGTTGTGAAATCCTTCTTATCGACCTTATCGACGTTTTTGTCGCGCGTCGGAGTCTCCGAAACGACGCCGTTGACGTATTTACCGGCCGCCGATAATGTCACGTTCGTCTCGACCGTTTTTACCGGCAGAGTCTGTTTCGTCAGTAAATTCGATTTTGAATCCTCACGATCGATGTTGCATTTAACGTAAGGATACATTCTCTTGTTCGACAATAATCTTTTGAAATTCGACCAACCGGCGAATCGCTTTCTTCGCGAATTCTCCTGACAAGGGGCTTCTCCCATATTCGTTTGTTTTCTCTTGTTGCAATGCAACACGCCATTTTCCGTTATGACATTTTGAACGTACGGTATCGGCGTTGCCGGTCTCGTTTGAGCCAATTGCGACGTTCCCCTCGATGTGGCGAAATCGTGCGTCACGAGAGACTGCAATTCACCGTTAATTTTGTAATGCTCGCTCGATACGTGCTTCGACGAACGATCGACCAAAATTTTCGTACTATCGCCGAGCTCGTCGTGGGAATCCGACGGCAACATTAAATTTCTCTCCATACAGGGATTTCGACCCTGATAAGGTTGAAGAGGCTGGGAATGCTTCGTTTTCGCTAACTCGTTCGAATTTTTACCTGCGAAAAGAAATTTAACGGTTTTATAAATATTGATATTTAAAATATTTCAAATTTCCCGCGTTTGTTTTCGAGAAAATTTGTAATTTCACCGTTATTGAGGATGCGACAGTATATTAAGTTGTTGAATAATTCGAATTTTGAATGGAATATTTCTTTTATCCTCCATCGATGAAAGTTTTGAAGTTATGCCGACTCATGATACAAAAATTCACACCTCGAGACTTTAAACCCTCTAAACACATTTTTCTTGGCAACGGCGGCAACCAAATTAAGACTGTCTTTGTATAATAATGGCAGGAAGACGGCCAAACTGTTCTTTTTTTAATCCATCGAGTCGTTTTCGAGAAAAATGTGTTCGAAATTTTAGTTCTGTCTTTTTTGCGATGAAAATGGCGAAAAAGCACGGCAGGGGGCGTGGTTTAGCCTAATCTTGAAATTGAATTTTATTGGATAATCCATTGCGCACGTTGAAAAGGATAGAAATGAAAAATTGCATAAGAATAAAAATCGGACTTCACACTAGGCCAATGAGAGCTGGAATTTTGAAGCCATTTTTCTCGAAAACGGCTGTATGAAATAAAAAAAAAATAACGATTCATCTTCGGGGAAAATACGTTAAAAGAGTTTTGAGGTTAAGTTGACTCTTGATACAAAAATTCACACCTCGAGACTTTGAACACATTTTCCTTGGCAACGGCGGCACATAATATCACCAAATCAAGACTGTCATTTTTTGAATAATGGCGGGAAGACGGCCCAACTGTTCTTTTTTTATTCCATTGAGTTGTTTTCGAGAAAAATGTGTTCGAAATTTTAGTTTTGTCTCTTTTGCGGTAAAAATGGCGGAACTAAGCGGCAGGAGGCGTGGTGTAGCGTATAGCTATAGACACTTCCCATATTTATATGATATATATTAATATTATTATATATTGATATAATATATATAATATAAATACTAATAAATAATAATAAATAATAATAATTAATAATAAATAATAATAACTTACATGTGTGCTCGAGCTGAATGGAATCGTAGGGCGAAACGGCTCTTGGATTGTTGTCAGTCGAAGTTTCATTTCTCGTACCTTCTTGCAAAACATTGTAACCTGTTTGAGGCAAATGAATGTTTTCGTGGTACGAAACATCGCCGTAATGATTACTCGTTGTCGGTGGCACGAGGGCGCTGTAAGAATTGACCATCGGGCTGCCATCCGCGAAGTAAACGGTGACTAAACGTTGATAAAATCATTTTATTATTTAAAAAAAAAAAAAAAATTGTTCTATTTTTTATTAATTTATTATTATCTTCTTTGCAATGACATGTATAATGAAAAATCGAAATATATGTATTTCCCAATTTATTAAAAAATTATTTTTTAATAAAAATATAGTAATTTTTGCCACAAGTGTAGAAAACAACGAATTCCATCGCGCGTGAAGTTGCCGCATGAGCCGAAGACTTATGGTGCATTTCACACGAGTACGAGTGTGAAATGCACCATAAGTCGAGGCGAATGCGACAACTTACGCGCGAAGGAATTCGTTTTTTTTGCACATGTAGCATACATTATTTTTTGCAATGACTGCCCCGAAAGTGGGATTTGAGATTCAATAAAACGCTACATTCAAGTTTGTTTAATCGGTTTAAAATCGTAGAACAAAAAACGATCAACTGTCAAAAAATCCGTTTTTTCGTAAATCAATGGGGTAAAGTGAGCTATAAATAGAGTTATTCCCGCACAAGTTCGGGAATCTGTGACATTCCCGCACGAGTGCGGGAATGTTAAGCATCGTTGAGAAATTAGCCACTTTCCGCACGTCAAACACCCATCGAAAATCGCACTTTCGGGGCAGGCATTGCAAAAAAAAAACATTATTGTGGGATGTGTATGTTTTTCTTACCACGATGTGATTGGAGCTCTATGAGACGTTCCTCGATACAAAGAGCCGTCAAACGAGCCTCAGCATCGGAATCCCAACAATCCTCCATCGTTTCTCTGATCAGTCTTACGCCCGGTCTGTCCACCAAATTTCCCTCCAATGTCGGTCTAGATTTGTTTCTCGAAACGAGAACTTGCATCTCCTCGAACGTTGGATGTAAACCTAAAAAAAAAAAAATTTCAAAATTTTTTAAAAAATTATTCAAAAAATGTTGTTAAAAAAAATGAAAAAAAATGTTTCAATTTTTTCTTTTCAAGTATTAAAAATTATTTAATCAGGCCCAAATATGAAAAAAAAAATTGATTCGTCGAAAATGCACCTATATTTGATTTGACAATTTTTTTTACCACGTAAAAAAAAAGCGCAAACGGAAAAAATTAATCAAAGATAAAAGTGAGGAAAAAAAATGATGAATGAAAAAGTAGTTGAAGTTTTTGTTTTACTTTTTGAGAGTTGAAACGAGGAAACGAAAAATTTCGATTTCAGTAAAAATCACAACCTTTTTTTCAAATTCTTAAAATACGGTAATTTTCAAGTGACAAATTGAATTTTTTTTCAACTGCCTAAAAAATGAATTCCATGATATAGTAATCTAAAAAAAAGAGGAAATATCAGATGAAAATATTTTTTTCAATATTTATAAATATTTATAAATTATTATTTATCAGTATTATAAATATTTTTATTTATAAATATTTTCAATATTTTTATTTTTATTTATTATATTTTAAATACCAATTTCCTTTTCGAACGGTTGTTTATATGTCGGTATTTCGGAACTCGAGACATAAATATCCGAGCATCGCGATACGATTTCCCAAAGTATCAATCCCATCGCGTAAACGTCAATTTGCTTGAGGGAACTTTCACAATCTCGAAGATTGACCGCACCTTCGAGGACTTCAGGTGCCATATATCTCAATGTGCCAACCTGAAAATAATAATAATAATAATAATAATAATAATAATAATAATAATAATAATAATAATAATAATAATAATAATAATAATAATAATAATAATAATAATAATAATAATAATAATAATAATAATAATAATAATAATAATAATAATAATAATAATAATAATAATAATAATAATAATAATAATAATAATAATAATAATAATAATAATAATAATAATAATAATAATAATAATAATAATAATAATAATAATAATAATAATAATAATAATAATAATAATAATAATAATAATAATAATAATAATAATAATAATAATAATAATAATAATAATAATAATAATAAAAACAAAATTAGAGATCTTTCCAAACAGTTGAAAAAGGAAAAAAAAATCGTGCAATTTGGTAATTTTTAAATTTTCAAAATTTTTCAAATTTTAAAACACCTCAAGCGGTTCTGTGGAAATTTCAGCTCAACAGAAAAAATTTAGAAATTAGAACAAAAATTAAATTAAATTAAAATAAGAAAAAGGAGAAAAAACTTTTTAAAAAAATTCTTAATTTTTACAAAATTCAAAAGGCCCAAAAATTCAAGGTCAACCATCCCTGTCACCTAATTTATTTATACAAAAAAAAAACAGATCGATAACCGCAAAATTATGGAAATTGGAACGATCCTAACGGTTTTTTTTTTGAAAATAGCGAATTTTTTTTCAAATCGAAATGAATGGTTCTTTTGAAAAAATTCCAATCTTTTTTTTCACCCAATGCATTGGTGAAAAACCAAGCTCGATGCAAAATTCCAAAATTTTGAGTCATCTCTAAATTTTTTTGGAAAATTTTTGTATTAAAAAAAAATATAAACTCAAACGAATCTTTCAAAAAACAGTCCCACGATTTTTGTAACTAGTGCATTTTTGAAATTTTTTTTTTTTTTAATTACATCATTGATGGATTTCGTTTCAGCGTGCTGCTCTTCGCCGTTTGTGAAGTACTTGGAACCGGATATTTGTACTGCCAAGCCAAGATCGCAGATGCAGCAACTTCCGTCGGCCTTGATCAAGATATTTCGCGAATTCATGTCGCGATGGGCAATACAAGGCTTCAATTTATCTGTCAAAAATAAAATACATTTTTTATTTTGATTCAACGAAAATGACGAATTTCGAAATTTATTTTATCCAAATAAATTTTTTTTTATTTTCATTTTCCTCAAATTTTCAATCGTAACTTTTATAATCAACTGAAATAAAAAATAATCATTTCATTGAAATACAAAATGAAAAAAACCTCATCTTACTGAACTTTTAACTTCAAAATTTTCATTTCACCCAAAAAATTTTATTGAAATTTTTATCAATTTAAGCATTAATTTTACAGAAATTGAAAATTCGAAATTTTCATTTAGCCCAAATTTGGAATTTTAAATTTGCTTTTTCCAATTTTTTTTTTCTGCAATCAAATTGTTTGACTCTGAATTAAAGTAAATTTTTCATTTAATTCAAAAATCGGCCTCGATCAAGATATTTTGCGAAAATTGAAAATTCTAAAGTTCAACGGAAATTTGAATTTCAAAAATGTATTATTCAATTTTTTTTATTAAATTTAAAAAAATTGTTATTTTCCATTCAATTAAATTTTTTATTCAATTTAAAAAAATAGATTTGTCTGGAAGAAGAAAATTTAAGGAAAATTTTTTTTTACCTCCTTTGCGAATATCGGTGTGCAAGTAAGCGAGACCTTTCACGATTGACAGTCCCATTTTGCAAAAAGTTGACCAATCAACAGTCTGAGAGCGCAAAAAATCTGTGAGCGTGCCGCGAGGCGCGAAACTCAGTACCAGCAGATAATCGGTGTTCCCTTCCATGCTGATTCTCTCATCAACACCTAAAAAAGTAATTGAAAAAAAAAAACAAATTAGTTGCTATATCTTGAGGATATTCGGAAAAATAGGTAAATTAGAGACTGGACGAATGCAAAATTGCATTGAATAAATTTGCAGGAAACCATCGTCAATAAAGTAGGAACCCACTTTATCGGCAAAGTTATTGAGTATATTCGAAAAAAATAGGTAAATTAGAGACTGGACGAATGCAAAATTGCATTGAATAAATTTGCAGGTACCATCGTCGATAAAGTAGGAACCTACTTTATCGGCAAAGTTGTTGAGGATATTCGAAAAAATAGGTAAGTTAGAGACCGGGCGAATGAAAAATTTCATTGGATAAATTTGCAGGAACCATTGTCGATAAAGTAGGAACCTACTTTATCGGCAAAGTTATTGAGCATGTTCGAAAAAATAGGTAAATTAGAGACCGGGCGAATGGAAAATGTCATTGGATAAATTTGCAGAAAACCATCGTCGATAAAGTAGGAACCTACTTTATCGGTAAAGTTATTGAGGATATTCGAAAAAATAGGTGAGTTAGAGACCGGGCGAATGCAAAATTGCATTGAATAAATTTGCAGGAAACCATCGTCAATAAAGTAGGAACCCACTTTATCGGCAAAGTTATTGAGTATATTCGAAAAAAATAGGTAAATTAGAGACTGGACGAATGCAAAATTGCATTGAATAAATTTGCAGGAAACCATCGTCACTAAAGTAGGAACCTACTTTATCGGCAAAGTTGTTGAGGATATTCGAAAAAATAGGTAAGTTAGAGACCGGGCGAATGAAAAATTTCATTGGATAAATTTGCAGGAACCATCGTCGATAAAGTAGGAACCTACTTTATCGGCAAAGTTATTGAGCATGTTCGAAAAACTAGGTAAATTAGAGACCGGGCGAATCAAAAATTTCATTTGATAAATTTGCAGAAAACCATCATCAATAAAGTAGGAACTTACTTTATCGGCAAAGTTATCGAGGATATTCGAAAAAATAAGCAAGTTAGAGACCGGGCGAATGAGAAATTTCAATGAATAAATTTGCAGAAAAACATCGTCGATAAGGTTGGGACCTACGTTATCGGTAAAGTTATTGAGGAGATTCGAAAAAATAGGTAAGTCAGAGACCGGGCGAGTGGAAAATTCCATTGGATAAATTTGCAGAAAACCATCGTCGATAAAGTAGGAACCTACTTTATCGGTAAAGTTATTGAGGATATTCGAAAAAATAGGTGAGTTAGAGACCGGGCGAATGAAAAATTTCATTTGATAAATTTGCAGAAAACTATCGTCAATAAAGTAGGAACCTACTTTATCGGCAAAGTTATTGAGGATATTCGAAAAAATAGGTAAGTTAGAGACTGGGTGAATGGAAAATTTCATTGGATAAATTTGCAGAAAACCATCGTCGATAAAGTAAGAACCTACTTTATCGGCAAAGTTATTGAGGATATTCGAAAAAATAGGGAAGTTAGAGACCGGGCGAATGGAAAATTTCATTGGATAAATTTGCAGAAAACCATCGTCGATAAAGTAGGAACCTACTTTATCGGCAAAGTTATTGAGGATATTCGAAAAAATAGGTAAGTTAGAGACCAGGTGAATGGAAAATTTCATTGGATAAATTTGCAGAAAACCATCGTCGATAAAGTAGGAACCTACTTTATCGGCAAAGTTATTGAGGATATTCGAAAAAATAGGTAAGTTAGAGACCGGGCGAATGGAAAATTTCATTGGATAAATTTGCAGAAAATCATCATCGATAAAGTAGGAACCTACTTTATCGGCAAAGTTCTCTTATTTATTTATTGTTATCGACATGAGCAAGCTCCAATGCTAATATCAAGGCATTAGGCTACAAGCGGTCACCCATCCAAGTACTGAACACAGCGAATATTGCTTAACTGATATTAAAAAAAAAAATTAATTCGTATCTTTGACTTACCATAATAGCTGAGTAAGGAGGGATGTTCCATAAATGGCAGACAATACGTGTCCCTTTCGTTTTGAAAATAATTTCTGTAATGTGGAGGAAATATTTTCACGGCAACGTCCCGATCGCCAACGCTTCCTTGCCAAACCGAACCATATCTTCCTTGTCCTGTTCAAGAAATAATTTTAAAAAAAATGAAATTCGGTATTTATCATTTACCGTTAAATTATCATTACTTCGTATGAATTATAATATTTATATAAATTCATTGAATAAGTTTATTGAATTTATTAAATTTTCAAAAAGTTCAAGGTCATTCTTGTAGTAACTTTGGACGAAAAATTTAATGGTGTCTTTAGATTTGACCTTGACGATTACCTCCAAGGTTATTTCAAGGTTAACTTTTTTTATTTCAAATGAAAACCCTCTTTTTTGACGTCGGCAAACGATAGAGCGGAAAATTTTACGCTTTGATATGTACTTAGATCATAGATACATTTTGACCTTGAAAATCCTCTAAGGTTAATTAAATTTAAACAAAATGTGGATATCTCTGGGAATAGAAGCTTTTCAAATTCTTTCGTAACAAGCGAAGTTATCAATTTTAACAAGGCGCATTTAGTAGTGACCTTGACGATGACCTTCAAGGTTATTCCAAGGTCAACTTTTGTTTTTTTAATGGAAACCTATATTTTTTAGTTCTGAAATCAATAGAACCAACAGTTTTACGTTTGCATTAAAAGATGCGGAAAAGATCAATCAATTTTTTCGGAAAAAGTATGATTTCCGAACTCAAAAATACAGATTTCGATTAAAATAAAAAGTTGACCTTGAAATCACCTTGTAGGTCATCGTCATGGTCATTTCTTAATGCGCCTTATTAAAATTAATCACTTTGCTCGTCACGAAAGAATTTAAAAAGCCACACCTTATTCAAGTTAAATTGACCGTAGAAGACCTACAAGGTCAAAATGTATCTATGACCCAAGTATATATTTGAACGTAAGTTTTCCGATCTATCGATTGTCAATGTCAGAAAAGGTTTCCGTTTGAAATAAAAAAGTTGACCTTGAAATAACCTTGAAGGTAATCGTCAAGGTCGAAATCAAGGTCACCATTAAATTCCTCGTCAAAAGTTACTACAAAAATTTCCTTGACCTTTTTGAAATATATCTTAGCTGAGGAAACACCCTGCATAGTAATTTTTAAGGGGTGAGGATTTTAAAAAATTTCAAAAATTTCAAAAATAAAATCAAACAAAATTTTTAAAAAATTCAAAATCTGTTTTTTTCAAATTTCATTTTTGTAATGCACATATATTCAAGTATTTAAAAAGAAAATTTCATGTCAATCCGACAAATATTTTCCATTTTATAAACAATTTAAGGCAAAAATTTTCATCAAAAATCGATTTTTTTTTCAAGAAGCCGCCATTTTGTTAAAAATTGATATTTAGCTTATTTCTTTGATTGAATACTAGATTATATCTTCCATTAACGAAATCTTTTATTTTTTATTCATTTTGCTTATTTATTTAATTTATTTTAATTATTTTTTTTATTCATTATTTTTTTTAAAGAAAAATTTGAAAATTGAGTCAAAAGTTATTAAAATATGTATATAAACTTTAACGTTGATAAAATTGATAAGTTGAAATGAAAAAAAAAAATTCAGAAAAAAATTCTTGAAAAATCACTATTTTCGGCCTCCGACTGCGTCTTAAAACTTCGAATTTACGGAAACAAAAAATTTGAATTGAATTATTAAAATTTAAACGAATATAAATTTAAAAAATTACATTTTTTAATTAAAAATTTATATATTAAATTACCATTAATGACAAAAAATGTATTCCCTTTTTCTTATTAAATAAATTTCTTTATTAATTGATTAATATAATTGAGCGAAATTGAAGAATAAGTAAATTTAAAAAATTATTCACTCTTATTTGTTTTATTAATTTTTCTTTTCAAAAAAAAAAATCTTGAATAATCGCCCGTTAAATATTTATCTCTATTGAGATAAAAATTGGGGTTTGAAATTTTTTTCGCGCCTTTTTTTTTTCTTACCGACGATCGATGTCAATTTCAAATGGTCCACCGTGTACGTTCCAGTTCGCAACGATGTACTTTCCATAAATCCATCGCCGAATGACAATGGTTTTTCCATTTTTCCCAATATTTTTATACGACAAGCGCGATAAACGATCATTGTTATCGCGCCTATCACGATCAACGCGCAAATCACGATGCTCACTATTATCAGCATCCATCTTTCGGATTCGGCACGCTCCAATAATCTCGTTGCTGCGATAAAAATCAAATTTCAATTCGATTAAGAAAATTAAGGGAAAATCAATTTTCCAGAAAATCGATTTTATCGAATGAAAAATATAAAATCCAAAATACAAATCCAAAATTCGTCCCAAAAACAAATTTTCCAAAAAGCTATTCAAAGTCGACTTTCAAAAATAAAACAAAAATATAGACCAAAGCAAAGTTGGGCGTTTTTGTAATTAATTACATTCTAATTACAAATTACAAATGTAATTAGTAATTTCCTAATTACAAATTACAAATGTAATTAGTAATTTCCTAATTACAAATTACAAAGGTAATTGGCAATTTCCTAATTACAAATGTAATTAGTAATTAAAAATTTCCTGATTACAAATAACAAATGTAATTAGTAAACATTCTAATTACAAATTACAAATGTAATTACGTTCAAATTTCGCACTAATTACATTTAATTAATGTTATTAGAACCAAATTTCCGACTAACTACATTTTTCAATGTAATTAGTATCAAATTTCCGACTAATTATATTTTTAAATGTAATTAGTCATTTTCACTCTAATTATATTGAAAAATGTAATTAGTCGGAAATTTGATACTCATTACATGTAATTAGAGTGTAATTTGACTCTAATTACATTGAAAAATGTAATTAGTCGGAAATTTGATACTCATTACATGTAATTAGAGTGTAATTTGACTTTAATTACATTGAAAAATGTAATTAGAGTATAGTTTGTCTCTGATTACATTGAAAAATGTAATTAGCCAGAAATTCGATACTACTTACATATAATTAGAGTGAAATTTGACTCTAATTACATTAAAGAATGTAATTAGTCGAAAGTTTGGTTCTAATTACAGGTAACTAGAGTGAAATTTGAAGCTAATTATATTTGTAATTTGTAATTAGGAAATTTTTCATTACTAATTACATTTGTAATTAGGAATTTTTTCATTACTAATTACATTTGTAATTAGGAAATTTTCAATTACTAATTACATTTGTAATTTGAAATTACAAATTTTTCAATTACTAATTACATTTACATTTGTAATTTGTATTTTTGTACTAATTACATTTGTAATTTGAAATTAGAAATTTTTTAATTACTAATTATTGCTGTAATTTGTAATATGAAAACTTTTAATTACTAATTACATTTGTAATTTGTAAATACAACACTTTTAATTATTAATTATAACCGTAATTTGTAATTTGGGAAGTAATTAGTCACACTAAATATTTAGTGGTGCCCAACACTGGACTAAAGGAAAAATTTCGAAAATTCAATTTTCCCAAAACTAAAGTATTGAGAATAAAATTTTTGAAAAATCGAAAATACGAATGGAGGTAAAAAATTAATTTTTCCGATGTCGCACTTTCAGGAAGAACTTGAGAGACGTCGTTCTCCGTCCAAGAAGCATCGAATGTGTCGGTAATATTTTGATTACAATAATCTCCATTGCAGCAACAAAATTTTGCATTGTCCAAAGCTTTGGTCGATTCTTTCAATGCCACACATTCTGCGCTCTCGCATTTTCTCTCGCCAGATTGTTTCCAGCATCCTGAAAATTAATTTTTTTAATTAATTTTGAGACGTTTTTGAAAAAAAAAAACAAATTTTTAAGACATTTTAATTTATTTGGTTTTCTTGTTATTTGTTTATTTTGTGATTTTCTATCCGTATAAAAAGATTTGTTATTTTTTAAATTGTTTAAGTCATTATAACAAAAATTTTGGGAAACATTCAAAAAATTTCAATTTCATTCGATTTTCAATTGGAAACATTTTTTATTAATAAATTCTTAGTTAATTTTTTTTATTAAATTAAGTTAAATTTCTTATTATAAATTTTATTGAAAAACATTAATATGAAAAAATTCAGAATGCCATCTGAAAAAATCGCTTTTTTTTAAATAACAAAAAAATATTTATTTAATTTCCTACCTTGCAACAAAATTTTTATTTTGCTGCCGTTCGAATGTTTGTCTTCTTGCCATAATGCGTAACAAAAGTTATTACACGTTTCGAACGTTGTCTCAGGATCATTCGCCTGCGAATGGTGAAAAAAAATTTGAATAAATGCGAAAGATGCTGCACAAGTTTTGAACACAAACAATTTTTTTAAAAATGAAAATAAAATTGTCTATGTTCATTGTTTTTTTTTTTGCAACAATTTGAACAATTTTTTGTTTGCAGATTTTTTTTTTTCTGGACATCGCAAAGTTCAATTATTTTCAGCGCTTAACTTTCGGCGCCTCACAAAATTGCTACAATCTTTTTTTTTTTCTTCAAATTCTCCGAACTATTTTTTTTTCAATCATCGGCGAAGATCGTGGAGGCAAAAAAAAATTATTTCGACAAATTTAACATACCTGTGCGCGCACCAAATTTATTTCTCTCGAAACGTCTTCGACGCCGTGAGAATTTTGCTTCAGCGATATATTCTCAATGTTTTTTTTCTTGCTGGCGCATATTCTGCTCGCGTTAATCGGAACCGAGCTTATCCCGTATAAAAATGAGAGCATTACGATTGAGACAGTGGCCTTCATTGTTCGCCGAGATTCTTAGCACTTGAAATCACAAAAATTCAGTCGAGGCACTTGAAATTATGAATAGACGTTGGTGACATCATTCCAGACTCCGATAAAAGTCCCTTCGATCATCTGCTTAAGACATTAGAAAACAACAAAATTTACAATATTCATTTTTTTAAAATTGAATTAAATTTTTTATTTTATTTTATATTTTTTTAAATATTTTATCAAATTAAAACAAATAAAAAGTATCTTACGAAAAAACATTCAGACGCAATCTATCGGAATTGAAAGAATTTTTTTTTTATTCATTAATAATAATTGAAATTATATTGGAAATAGCAATTAGTATTTTTAATAATTTTTCATAAATTGTTATAGAATAATGTGTTATTTTTTGAGCAAGAAAAATAATGAATCATGATTATTTACAAAATTTTTTATCATTTAATTCCATAATCAACTTTGAATATAAACTTGAATTTTTCAATCCGATTCAGATTTTGAATTCGTTAATAAGATAGAAATAATTAATGAAAAAATAAATAATTACAATTAATGCTTTCTATTTTTTTTATTTATGCTCATATAATTATTAATGATAACTATATACTATATTGATTTTTTAAATCAATAATTGGGGATTGTTAATGGAGTATTTTAAGATGTACGGCCAATATTTGTTTTCAGGTAAAAACGTAAAAAGGACAAAAATTGCTTGTTTCAAAGTTTTGAAATAATTTTTTTTTTTAATTTCACCCACAAATTTTTATTCGTCATTGCCGAATAATCACAGAAAAAGAAATTTCGCAAGAATTCAATTCGTGTTTGAATCGCAACACTTTTTTCTCTTATTGGCCGATCAACAAGAGTGAAAAAAATAAAAATCCTTCGAACTCAAAATGACTTTTTTGACATGAAAAAAATTAATAAAAATAAACATTACTGACAAAATTCAGATGATAAAAGAACAAAACTGTTTAAACATGAAAATTGAGTTTCAGCGAACAAATTTCGATTTTGGCCGAAAAAGTTTTTTCAAGAATCGAACATTTCTCAAGCCGAATTTAGTCATAATTAAATTTTTGAAAAGTCAATTTTCTCGAAAAACAAATTTCAAAAAATGCTCTCTCATTGTAATTTATTCAATCTTTGCGGCAGGCGCCATTTTTTAGTTTTCAAAAATTAAAGAAAAATCCAAAAAATCATTGTAATGTGATTATTTGGGATAAAAAGTGAAAAATAAATAAATAACTCTAATTGTATATTAGGAAATATAACGGTTTTTTGACATTTCAAACAAAAAATCCAAAATTGACCCACATCTTATTTATTTATACTGTTTCATAGGAGAACTTACTTAGGGGAATCCCTCCATGTATATATACATATACATACATATATATATTCGTATAGATAAATATATGCATAAATATGCACGTACCATGAAAGAGTATTTTTTTATTTCGACAATAAACATAAAAACTGAGTAAAGCTCACCTTTTTATGCGTTAATTTTCGCCTTGTTGCGAGAAAACGTCGAGATTCTAATCTCGTAAATTTGTTGAGTCTCTTTTTGTCTGTGGGGGAATTAACGAGAGATCGACCGGAACATAAACAATTAATGCGGACTAAAGGCTAAACAAATGAGGCGGAGAATGTTATTTCAACGATAAAAGGGCGATATTCAACGCAAGCGACAATATTCCGGATCGTCGATGGAGCAATTAATGAAAAATAGTTTGAGAATTTATCAATCTCCCGATAACTCTTGTGTGTACCTTGGATTTGACAGATTCCGACATAACCCGGAGTATCGAATTGCGTGGTGTCGGACTCGTATTTTTTTTATTATTCAAGAGAGTTTTCAAAAAACGCCGCCAGATGGCAGCGCAGGCTACCGCAGCCAATGAGAGAGCCGTGGCGGGAGCTCGAAAGCTTTCGATTGGCTGCGCGGATCGCTGTGGCCAATGAGAGAGTCGTGGCGGGAAATCGAAGGCTTCCGATTGGCTGCGACGATGGGGGCAAAGACGCGGCGCGTCATTCGAAAGCTTCACGATCGATAACACAAAGTTTCGTTATGAACTGAGCGGGCAACTCTAAAAATAGAATCATTTGTCTGTTCAAGGGGAGGCTAAATACCGACATTATTACTGATCCCTACATTATCGACTCAAAATCGCCGTCCAAACTTTCTCCGATACCGGTGGATGAATATCAATGAAATTTATCAATATGAACGATGAATGAATTGCAAAATATAAATGCGAGACATGAATCAACGTTTTCGTATATTGCCGAATTCATTTTGTATTCCCTCCTTCGAGGGAAGTGAGAAAGGATGGTAAGACAGTTTTCTGCCGATCCCACGAGCGCGTCGATACCTTGAGCTAGGAAAGTGCATGCAAATTTCTATAGATGGCGCACAAGTCGCGAAAAAAAATTCAAATCTGCCATCTCACGGATTATTTCTGTCCGTGGTTTATCCTGTTTTCAGAGATTGTTTATAATCGAAGATTCGCGTCGTAAAAAGCGTCTGTCGTTCGCTGATCATATTTTATTGACGATGAATGTATCCTCGGGAAATCAATAATGCTCGAACTTATGAATAATTGAATATACGTTCATCATTATCCGGGCTTGAAATTTATATCTTGATAATGGCGACTCTGGAGGACAAAATTCTCGGCGAAAAGCTCGAATATTATTGCAGCAGTTCCAGCGAGGACGAGGGCGATGATTCTTCGGATTCCGGAAGGGAAGACGATAAAGTGAGAAGCGCGGAAAAATCGGAGTGTGCCAATCAGGAAATAAATAAATGGGACGGTTCGTCGAGTAATACCGGACCTAAAGGCGTCATCCGGGTAATTTTCATAAAAATATTTTATAATCATTATCCTTGAAATTATAAATTTAGATATATTAGCAATATTGTGTTAGAACATGTTGTTTATTTTGCGCTATTTGTTCAATAATCCTCGTAGATGTTGTGTACACAATAAAGGTGCTTCACAATGAGCGCCGCGACGCGTCGACCAATCAAACGCAGCCATTCTCGTTCCTTTCCCTCCGGTGCGCCTTTTGATTGGCTCTCGCGGTCGGTGGGCGTGACCAACGCGATTAACGATTAACGGGGAATCCCCGCAACTTTTGTTATTGTTTTTCCCGATCGATTTTCACTCTTCGATGTATTTGTTAGTGTTGAAAATGAAAATATTAATTCTTTTTTCACGATTCAAAGGATTGGCAACGTTACAAACAGCTCGAATCTCAAAAGCTCGCCGAACAGGAACAGGAGAAGCTCGAATTGATGAAAAAACTCAGTTTAACCTGTCGAAGCGCTTTGGATGAGGAGAAGGAAAAACTCAACGAGACCGATCCCGATCTCGCTGAATTATTGGCCGATGAATTTTTGCTCGAGTATCAGAAACAGAGGATGAAAGAGATGCTGATCAATGCCGAAAAATTGCGCTTTGGCAGCGTTAAAAATTTAACGAATTCCGAACAATTTTTGCAAGCCATCGACGACGAGGACAAAAATGTGACTATTGTCGTTCACATTTATGAGAGCAATATTCCCGGATGTGATGCCATGAACGGCTGTCTTTTGACATTGGCGAAGGAATATTCTCACGTAAAATTCTGTAAAATTCGAGGTGAGAAAAAAAGGAAAATGTATCAAATTTGAACTTTGCACATCGCTTCTTGGCGCTTATTGCAAAAATCTTACAATTTTAGCAAATCCAAAACCTGTGAAAGCAATTTTTGCGAATATTCAATACCGGAAATCTTTCAACTGAGCATTTTTTTTATTTTTTTTTAAATATGAAGTTTGCGCATCGAAAATCATTTAAAACAAAAATATGGAACATGTTAATATCAATTCGAATCATTTCTGTTTTTAGAACGTATTATTGAAAAAGAGAGGCTGATAATTTAGTTATTCATATCAATTAATCCATTACTGATGCACAAAAAATTGCAATTTTCAATTTAGAACTACTTTTCTTAATTAATAATTTATCCGCACAATTATAAATCAGCCTAAACAAACTCTTTATTGATTCCAAAATTGGTTTGAATTAATTATTCATTTTTCGGCCAATTAGTCGGTTTTTTTGAATTAATTATTAATTCGTGTCGTTAATTATTAATTCGTGTTCAAACTTCAAAATGCCGCTTTGTTCATATAATTCGGATAATTTTTCAATTTTTTGCAGATTTTTAAAGTTCGACCATCGATTTTTGCCAATTTTTTAAGGCATACCCTTTCCATTTTTTTCGGTGATTTGCGAAGTGCTCTCATTTCTAAAAAAATTAAGTTATCGGAATGAACCAATCGCTATTCTCTAAGTTTAGCGACCGCCTTTTAGTACGAAAATTTTTGGAATCGATCAAACTGAAATAAAGTTATGAGCACTTGAAATTTCGCTGTTTTGAGGTTTTTTAAATAGGGCCAAAATTGAGCAAAAAAAATTGATTTTATTTTTATCGTCTTCAAACGTTATTTCGATGGGAAATTCATTTCATCGATTTTCCATCGAAAATCGATAGAATGATTAAAATTTTTGCAAATTTTGATTTTTTTGAAAAATGGCGTAAATACTCTAACTTTGGCTATCAGCGAAATATTGTACTAAAATTTTTTACACATTTAAAATAGTGATCAAAGTTGTTTGCTATTGAATTTGGCAAGAATCAAATTAGAAAGAATGTGCAAATGTCCAATTTTTTTATTTTTATTCTAATATTTTTATTTTTAAACAGGTTCAACGGCTGGTTTGAGCAAGCATTTTGGAAAAAAGGGCGTACCTGCGCTTTTGGTTTACAAGAATCGTCAGATTATCGGTAATTTCGTTCGTCTTACGGACAGTCTTGGAATCGATTTTTACGCATCTGACGTTGAATCGTTTCTTTTGGAGCACGGAATGATAATTGACAAAAATTGCGTACCCGCTATCATAAAAAAATCCAACGACGACGACAGTGACTGAAAATAGCAAAACTTTCAAGTGCAAAGTATATTACTTCGAAAAATCGTGAAAAAAAAAATTTTCACCGATTTGCAGATTTTTCTCCGTGAGCGAATAAATTTATTATTCTTTCTTCCATAGAGGAAACTTTTGAATTTTAGCGGTTTTTTTTTACTACTGTATATCTCAATAAAATGTAAACTAAAAAAAAATAGCTTTTTGCAATGCCTGCCCCGAAAGTGCGATTTTCGATGGGTGTTCGACGTGCGGAAAGTGGCTAATTTCTCAACGCTGCTTAACATTCCCGCACTTGTGCGGGAATGTCACAGATTCCCGAACTTGTGCGGGAATAACTCTATTTATAGCTCACTTTACCCCATTGATTTACGAAAAAACGGATTTTTTGACAGTTGATCGTTTTTTGTTCCACGATTTTAAACCGATTAAACAAACTTGAATGTAGCGGAATTCATGTGACACGTAACGTCAACTTATGACAGTCGCATTTTCTGAGGGAATACGGAATACAGAATGGATGAAGAACACGAGCGCCCAAGAGCTGCTGGTTATATATATATACTGCTGGTTATATATATACGAGTTCTTATTTGAATATGTCATTGGTTTTATTGAATCTCAAATCCCACTTTCGGGGCAGTCATTGCAAAAAATAATGTATGCTACATGTGCAAAAAAAACGAATTCCATCGCGTAATTCGTTGTTTTCTACACTTGTAGCAAAAATTACTATTCTAGTGCGATAAATTCTAATACTATTTCCATTTACTATTGTCAATTATTTATTCATTGAATTATTCATTTATTTAAATAACTCATTGGGAAAAACGATAACTTCTGGATGGATGTTTCTTGAAAAAAATTTTTGCTTTTCCAGTAAAAATAGTATCGTACGAAATTTTATTGCACGAGTGCTCAAAGTGCCCGTTTTGAGCACGCGCAGCGTGCGCAAAGTGGCACTTTGCGCACGGAGTGCGATAAAATAATTTTTTTTTCATTTGAATTTGTTTTTGAAAAAAATCTGGACTAATTTTACAGAATGTTTATCAAATTTTCTTTTTTCCTTATCGCGCTACAAATTTCCGTATATTTTTTCAAAATTTGATCGTACTCGGTGGACGAAACATCGGCGTAAGACATTTTGAGAATTTCTTTTTTTTTTATTCTCTCACGCATGTCCGCGATTTTTCCGTCGATTTCGTCGCTCAGAGCGGAAAATGCATCAACGGTCGTTGACGTTTCTTTGAACATTCGCGATGCGCAATTGTTTCTCGCCATATTCGCCTGAATCTCGGATACTTGAGCCTGGAGCAAAAGATTATCCGCGTATTTCATATTCAATTCACGTATTTCCGTGTATTTTAGAATCTGCCATTGATTGAGAAAATCAGCCCATCTGACGATATCGCGATAATATTCAGCGCATATTTCGCTCGTCGGATCTTTCCAGCGTATCGTTTCCGTTTCCTGATTCTCAGTTAGGCTCGTTTTTCCCTCGGAATCGTGATTTTTCAATACTTCTCTGATATCTCCTCCCGACTTGTGATAACTGAAATGAAAAAAAACGATTTTATTTATATTTTTTTAAATTACATTAAAAAGGTATTCCAGCTCACCTCAGCCACTTTTGCATGTTGCATTTTTTTATTTGGCTCAGACTTTTTTCTATTATTGTACCTATTTATGGAACTTTACTTGATTTTTTTCAAATTTTTTTACCCATGCATTTACAAGATATGATTTTTTGTTGAAATTCGATAATTTTTTTTTCAAATGCTTCTAACTTTGCGAAAAATGGACCAAATCTAGCTTTTTTTTTCTAAATGTTCGTTTTTGAGTGCACTTTTTGACAAAAAAATATGAAACATTTTGCGATATTCATCTTCTATATTGTTTTGCCGCTTGAAGCAAAAAAATGTTACCTTCAAAAGGTCGGACACGTTCAATTTTTTTTAAAATTTTACTTTGATTATTTTAACTATTTTTAAGACCAGTTTCATCGTGGGGACATTTTTCCTTATATTTTTTGCATGATTATCTCATTATTTCGATATTAGATCACAATTTGTTTTGGAAATTCAATTTTATTTGCAATTTTTTGTGTGGAAAATATGTAATTTTGCATAACGACAAACCTGTCTATGAAATTATTAATTTTCCGTTGAAATGTTTGTTTTTAAATCTGAAATTGTTTCAAATATTTGGAAACATATGTCACTTTATTTTGAAAATTTGATTTTTTATTCTGAATTTTGCAATTTTCGGTAAAAATATGTAATTTTCAAGAAAATCAAAAAATAAATTCGTTGACAAAAAAAAATATTCCAACTTTCTGAAAACAAATATATTCTAATGACTACAGCAATTGAAATAAGCGTAGCGAGCGTAATTTATTTTTATCTAAATTTTTTCGAACTTAAAATGATTTCGATATTAGAGCACTATTTTGAAATTTTTTTTTTTGCACTTTTTTTTTTTTTTAACAAGTAATTTTGCTCGACAAACCTGTCTATAAAATTATTGATTTTTTGCTGAAAGACGCTCTCGACGGTGGTGTTTATGTCACGTTTTTCATTGAGAGTCAAATTAATTTTAGGCAAATCATCGATACCCAAAAGGCGCAAATCATCTTGGCTACATTTATCGACATTCGGCAATTGCAAATATTTTTTTGCCTCTCGCACTGCGATCAATTCTTTGAGCTTCGTCAGCGTGTCATTTTCAATGATTCCGTCTTTTGACGCAGCGATGCTGCGAACGCAATCTTGCAGCAATTTCAATCTTGCTCTCTCGCTCATCGCCTCTTTGCAAGAGACAATCAATTTTGCGATTCTAGATTTATCGTTGACCCAAGAAACGCCCAAAGTCAATTTATTGTTCGCCGCTTCTCTGATTGTGCTGGAAGCTTGGCATTCGGATGCGTTGAAAGTAAAATCGATTTTCGTCGCAGGCCGAAGACTCGTCGAGCGTGAAATTCCTGATATTCCGGATAAATCTTTAAAAAAATTATAAAAAAAGTGTAGCGATCAAATTTAGCTCCCTCGTAAAGGAAGCTTGGCTTACTATCAAAAAACATGAGTAATCAATGTGCAAATATTGCCAAATTCTTTCAAATTTGCTTCTTGCGCAATTTGATTCTTGCCCGATTCAATAGCTAACAACTTTGATTACTATTTTGAATGTCTAGAAATTTTTAGTACTATATCTTGCAAATTGCTGATGTTAGTATTTACGCTGATTTAAAAAAAAATCTAAATTTGATAAAATTTCAATCGATCGATTTTTGCCAAATTCAATAGCGAATAACATTGCTATAGTTGATAGCTATTTTGAATGTATAACAAATTTCAGTACAATTTCTTGCAAATAGCTAAAGTTAGAGTATTTACGCTATTTTTCAAAAAAATCTAAATTTCATCAAATTTTATTCGATCGATTTTCGCCGAATTTTATAACGAACAACCTCGATAGCTATATTAGCGCTGTACAAAGTTTCAGTGCAATATCTTAAAAATTGCACGAGTTAGAGCATTTATGCTATTTGTCAACAAATTCAAAATTTCATAAAATTTTAATTCTTCGATCGATTTTTGCCAAATTCAATAGCGAATAACATCGATAATAGCTATCGATGTTATAGCACTAACTCTGCACAAAGTTTCAGTGCAATTTCTTATAAATTGCAAAAGTTGCAACGTTACCGCTATTTTTCAAAAAATTCAAAATGTGACAAAATTTTAATCCTTCTATCGATTTTAGCCAAATTCAAGAGCGGATAACATTGATAGCTATATTAGCTCTGTGCAAAGATTCAGCGCAATATCTTAAAAATTGCACAAGTGAGAGCACTTGTGCTATTTAAAAAAAAAATCCAAATTTCATAAAATTTAAATCCCTCGATAGATTTTTGCCACATTCAATAGCGAACAACCTTGATAGCTATACTAGTTCTGTACAAAGTTCAGTGCAATATCTTCAAAATTGTGCTAGTTGGAGCACTTGTGCTATTTTTCAAAAAAATCAAAATTTGATAAAATTTTAATCCCTCGATAGATTTTCGCCAAATTCAATAGCAAATAATCTTAATAGCTATACTAATTCTGTACAAAGTTTCAGTGCAATATCTTCAAAATTGCAAAAGTTAGAGCATTTTCACCATTTTTGCAAAAAACGAAAAAAGTCGATAAAATCTGAAGACCCGTTAGAATTAAAACAAAAAAATTTCATAATAAAGGGCAACCCGTGATCGACAAGTGTGCCAAATTTCAGCTAGATATCTCGAAGCGTTTTCGAGTTATTAATTATTTACATCTAAAACTCACATAAATAGATACTCCGGACATTTTTTCTAAATATGATTTCTCTATGTTTTGGGACATTTTTAACGATAAAAATCTCGAAATTTTTTTTTCCAAAAACAAAACTTCCTCTATGAGGAAGCAAAATTGTGGCCATAACCTACAAAATCCGTGCGAAAATTTGTCCAAGTGTCGCCGTTTTGGAAAATTACTCTGGTATTGATTTTTCAGAAAAATTGCATTTTTAGAAAATTTTTTTTTTTTTTAAATTGAGATACAGAATTCTTTTTTTACCTGACAATTGGCACGAATCACCGGTACTACT
Source organism: Alloplasta piceator (assembly GCA_946863875.1). Classification (NCBI taxonomy): domain Eukaryota; kingdom Metazoa; phylum Arthropoda; class Insecta; order Hymenoptera; family Ichneumonidae; genus Alloplasta; species Alloplasta piceator. Next base: position 31,033,008 of record OX333080.1, read on the forward strand.
CATGATTCGTTTTTTTTTATTTAAAGAATATCCAGAAAATTGGCTTTCGCTTCCTTTTCTACCCTTGCAAGTTGTTTGTGCGTTTATTTTTATTTTCCAAGCACATTCCGTGCTTCAAAACGGTTTTTAAAATTGTGAACAATCACCGGATGTGCAGTTTTGGGGGTTTTTTATTTTTTCTAAAAAATTGTTGACGGTTTTCAGCGCACTCTGGCGGCAGAGCGGCTTTGTCGGTAAGTCGAACCTCGCTCTTACCGATTGAGCGACGCCAGCGCCATCTCGAGGCACAGCTTAGCATTTTTGAGGTTATGCAACTCGGCCGGTTACTTACCGACGTTGCACCCCGCGCCGATGCAAAAAAAGTTACATTTTGTGAATCATACAAATCGGAGACGATAAAAAATCTCATCAGAGTAATTTCTATCAAATTATCATACCGAATTTCACAGCAATTTTTCTAGGGCTTCAGCAAATCACGAATAATCGACATTTCTATTAAAATTTTTTTAAGAGAATGTTTCGCTGTTCGGAATATTTCAAGGACTCTTTCATACTAGAGACAATTTTGAGAACTGATTTTTATCTTCAGTCGATAAGATAGATTTCTGCGTCTCGAATCTTGTTCAAATACAGAGATCTATGAATGAGATCTATAAGATTGGAGTAAATTATAGAGATGCTTGAAGAAATATCGAAGAGATATCACAATGCTTGTTTTTTATTGGCACAAGAAAATACTTTCAACTGATTCTATCTTCTGTCGATAAGGTAGATTCCTGCTCCTCTTAATCTTGTGAAAATATCACAATGCTTGTTTTTGATTGGCCGATCGTCGCGTCTCCGCGTTTTAGGATTCGGTGTGCGCGCGCCTTTAAGTTTAGATTTTCCCCACTTCGATAATACGAGAGAGATAAACGCGGTTTGGCTTTGTCGGTAAGCCAAACCGCTTTTACCGACTGAGCGACGCTAGCGCCATCTTGAGGGGCAGCTTAGCATTTTTGAGGTTTGCAACTCGGCCGGTCACTTACCGACGCTGCATCCCACCCTGATAAAAAAAAGTTACATTTTGTGAATCATACGAATCGGAGACGATAAAAACTCTCATCATAGTAATTTCTATCAAATCATCAAACCGAATTCCACAGCAATTTTTTTAGGACTTCAGCAAATCACGAATAATCGACATTTCTATTAAAATTTTGTTAAGGGAATGTTTCGCTGTTCGGAATATTTCAAGGACTCTTTCATACTAGAGACAATTTTGAGAACTGATTTTTATCTTCAGTCGATAAGATAGATTTCTGCGTCTCGAATCTTGTTCAAATACAGAGATCTATGAATGAGATCTATAAGATTGGAGTAAATTATAGAGATGCTTGAAGTAATATCGAAGAGATATCACAATGCTTGTTTTTTATTGGCACAAGAAGATACTTTCAACTGATTCTATCTTCTGTCGATAAAGTAGATTCCTGCGTCTTTTCATCTTGTGAAAATGTCACAATGCTTGTTTTTGATTGGCCGATTGTCGCGTCTCCGCGTTTTAGGATTCGGTGTGCGCGCGCCTTTAAGTTTAGATTTTCCCCACTTCGATAATACGAGAGAGATAAAATGGGCAGAATGTTATTGAGCAGGTCGGCGGAGTTTCGTGTTGGCGGACATAATATATCCTCGACACCCCCTTTTTTTAAGAATAATGTAACTTTCATTCTCCGAAATAAGCGATTCTACGGTCAGCGTTGAAAAGTCGTAATCACTTGATTCTTCGAAAAGAGTGCCGAGTTAGGGAGAAAAAAAATTATTGTAAAATGACGAAAAACGGCACTTATCATCGTTAAAGCAAGGTTATCGCGTCATTGAGAGGTGCGAAATGCGAATTTTTGTCATGTGACGAAATAATACAGTATTATGGCGAATTATTCCAAGTATTTGGTCTCATTCAAAGTATTATGATGGGATCCAGATTAAGGTGAGTCACGGATCTTATCGTAAAATCGAAATTCATTGATAAGAAAAATATATATGGACTTCAACTCTCCAGAAACGAGCGTATTCGGACTAATACTCCAATTAGGTTAAGCATAGGGAATGATATTTTTTTCGTTGATTGAAGTTTTTTTTTGTAATCCGAAATTTTTTCAATTTTTGAAATTATGCCGAAATTGGATAATTCAATTAATTTGAAAAACTGGATATTTTTTCGAAAATAGAAAACATGGCAAATGTTTTTTTTTAATTATTTTTTTTTTATCTAAAATTTTTTCAAATTTTGAAATTATTCTGAAATTGCATACTTCAATTTTTTTTAATTTTTTTTTTCTTAAGTGTTTTTTTTTGTCTATGTGTAAACCATGCCAGATGTTTTTTCATTGATTGAACTTTTTTTTTCCTTAATGTGAAATGTTTTCAAATTTTGAAATTTTTGGGAAATTTGATATTTCAATTTGAAAAATTTGATTTTCTTTTTCATTCTGCATTATTTTTCGAAAATATGTAAACCGTGGCGCATGATTTTTTTTGTATTGAAATTTTTTTTTTAATCTGAAACTTTCATGCGAATGTTTTTTTTGTCATTGATTGAAGTTTTTTTCGAAAAATTTGAAATCTTTCCAATTTCGTTATTATTCGGATTTTAATTTAAATTGAAAAGACGATTTTTATCCCAAATTTGCTTTTTTTTTTTCAAAAATATGTATCGTTAAAGAAGTTTGGAAACTGAAATTTGGAAAATTGTTTCAGAGAAAATGTCAAACAATTGTTTGAGTGTTTTTGCGAAGTAGCGGCTCCTTCGGCGGAAAAACAACCATGGATATTGCAAAAGTATCCCGAGACTTTTGTCGACGGCGAAATTTTGAAATCCGTACCAAAATTTGCGTATCCCTGCGAAATTGAGAAGTAAAAATTATTCTCTCTCATACCATTAATTATCGATGCGAGATCGAATTATTCCCCACAGTTATTAATTTTTTTTCTCTTTTTTTCCATGAGAGACTATTTTTAGAAATGCAAAAAGTTGGACTCAGGGGTTTTCAAATTTTTCAAAATATAATTTTGCCTCTGCTTTTAGAAATTTCAAATTATCGGACTACATTTTTTTAGACGATCGACTCTTATGCAGTTTTTTTTTCAGTTTTAAGAAATTTTTTTTTTTATTTTTAGAAAAATAAGCGAGACCGGAAACTGGATAATTTTTTCTCATTTTAGTAATTCGTCAATTTGACGAGAAATGAGTGAAAATTTTGAATTTGCCCAATAGAGAACTTGCATGTTTTTTTTAAATTTTTTTATTCGAAAGTAGGATAAAAAATAATGTATTTCCCAAGACAGTTTTTTTTTTTAAGGAATATTGACGCTGCAAAAAAATATTCTTTGACTCTAATTTTTCTCGAAAAATTTGAATTGGCAACCATATTGTTGTACCCAACTATCAGCGCCGCCAGTGTCGTGTCCGGGAACCACGTCCCATTGTAAACAGTTTCTGCTCTCGGTGACGCAAAAATCTAACCTATAACTTAAGTATAACTTACAGTATAATATTCTTCAATATTATTATTTACGTCAAAAGTATCACAGAAAAAATATAAATTGACAAAGCAATTATGGATTCATTCACCCCGCAACCAAACTTGGATTGGTTCATGTCTTGTTTTGTAACATTGTGCAAAAACACAACAAGTACAACACCAGAAAAGATATTTGTCCATGTGCCAAATAATCCAATGCAAAGAAAGGTTTGGTGCGCGGCTGTTGGTTTTGAGAAAAAAAAAATAAAAAAATAAATAGTTATTGTTGCGAAGATCATCTTGAGGTAAGTCCTTTCTTATACATTTAAAGAGAAAATAATATCAGAGCAGCGTTGCAAAAATATTATTCTTTACAGCTCGAAACTGATTTTAAAAATTACGATGAATATAAACGGTTTCGAGCTGTAAAGAATAATATTTTTGCAACGCTGCTCTGATATTATTTTCTCTTTAAATGTATAAGAAAGGACTTACCTCAAGATGATCTTCGCAACAATAACTATTTTTTTTTATTTTTTTATTTTTCTCAAAACCAACAGCCGCGCACCAAACCTTTCTTTTCACTGGATTATTTGGCACATGGACAAATATCTTTTCTGGTGTTGTACTTGTTGTGTTTTTGCACGATGTTACAAAACAAGACATGAACCAATCCAAGTTTGGTTGCGGGGTGAATGAATCCATAATTGCTTTGTCAATTTATATTTTTTCTGTGATATTTTTGACGTAAATAATAATATTGAAGAATATTATACTGTAGGTTATACGTAAGTTATAGGTTAGATTTATGCGTCACCGAGAGCAGAAACTGCTTACAATGAGACGTGGTTCCCGGACACGACACTGGCGGCGCTGATAGTTGGGTACAACAATATGGTTGCCAATTCAAATTTTTCGAGAAAAATTAGAGTCAAAGAATATTTTTTTGCAGCGTCAATATTCCTTTAAAAAAAAAACTGTCTTGGGAAATACATTATTTTTTATCCTACTTTCGAGTCCGATAGATTAAAATACAGATTTCAGATGCATGCAAGTTCTCTTTTTGCAACTACAAAATGGCTATTTTCATAATTTTTTTTTTTATGCGCACTTTAAATTTTTTTTTTTTCCAGCGTACTCGTCCAACACTTCTCGTTCGTTCTCACGAGTATAGATTCCAAATGGACCTTTGGATTCTGCAGACACGATCCAAAGACTGAAACCGCTCTGGTTATATTGAGTCCGTTGCCTTGGCACGAGATATTCTACAAGTATTGACTCTGAATTTATTGAATCAATCAAAAATTCACTAATTACCAATCAAAGTCAAAATTCTCATTGAAAAAATGATTTTTTCAAATTTTTGAAAAAATGGCGAATTTCATTTTTTTTTTTTTAAATTTCAAAATATCTTAGAAATTTTTATAATTCGTACAAATTTCGGATGAGTTAAAATTTTTTGAAGTAATAAATCTTTGAGTATAATTGAAAAATTCTCTTTTGATTTTTTTTTTAGGTATTCGAATGTCAAATCAAATGCAAAAATTTGGTCCACAATTTTTCTACCAAAAGGCCCAGATTTTTTTTTCAATTTGAAATATTAAAAAAAAAATGGATTTCGAATATTTAGAAGTTGAAAACTTGAAAAATGATGTTTGATGATTTTAAAATTTGAAAATTTGAGGATATGAAGATTAAGAATTTTAAAAATTTCACAATTTCGAGATTTCAATAATTAAAAATTGAAAAATTTTGATGATTTAACAAAAAAATGTGAAAATTTAGCAATGAAATTATTCAAAAATTAGAACTTTTATGAACATTTCAAATTAATTTTTTTTTGAAGTTTGAGCAGTTGAAAAATTAAAAAATGTTAATATTTAATGATTTTTATACTTGAAGATTTGAAAATTTGAGAATGTGGAGATTGAAAATTTTTTAAATTTCGATATTTAACGAATTGAAGAATTAAAAATTCAAATATTTAAAGATTTGAAGCAAGAAAAATAGAAAATTTTCCAATTTAATGATTAAAAAATTTAAACTTTTATAAACTTCAACATTAAAATTTTTTGTTTTCATTGATACCCAATTGTCTGCTTGAAAATTGTTTTGCAACAAAAAATGTTTCGCATAACTTTTTGCAATAAAAATGTTTCGCAAAATTTTTTGCAAAAAAATTGTTTTGCAAAATTTTGTTCACAAAATGCTTTCAAGCAATTGATTTGCAACATTTCTCTACGAAAATTTGGCACGACAGTCTTTTTCCAAAAAATTTGGGTTTGTGCGCAAAAAATTTACGAAACATTTTTTTTGCAAAAAATTATGGGAAATACTAAACTAGTTATTTAACATCATAAATACTAAAAAGTAATAAATAAATAAACGAAAATAATTTTTTCTTAAACAAGCTTTCATCAGTTAATTCCCATTAAAAAAAAAAAAAATTTTCAACATTTTTGGAAAAGAAATTGCGGATTTCATTTTTTTTTTTTTTTTTTTTTTTTTAATTTCAAAATGTAGAAATTTTTATAATTCGTTCAAATTTCGGATGAGTTAAAATTTTTTGAAGTAATAAAAAATCTTTGAGTGTAATTGAAAAATTCTCTTTTGATTTGCAGCAAAATTTTTGAAAAATTCATCAAATATTCACACTTCTCAAAATTCCATTACCATGATTTTTGCTTCCAAAAAAAATTTTTTTTCACGATTTTTTTTTTTTTTTTTTTTTTTTTTTTTTTTTTTTTTTTTTTTTTTTTTTTTTTTTTTCTAGGCTTCTAAATCACATCGCTACTTTAACATCGAGCAGCAATGCCAGCGATTTGTGGAAATTTCTCGGTGATGTCTACACTTGTGGCGTCCCAATGCCAGGCGCTTCCCTTACCATTCCATTACCAGACCCAAATATTGTGAGTTACATCAAAATCGTGAAAAAAAAAAAAAAAAATTTTTTTTTAGAATTTTTTTTTCGAGATTTTTCGAATTTTTTAAGTTTTTTTAAATAAAAAAAAAATTGTTTAGAACATTTTTTTTTCCTAATTGTTGAAAAAAAATTGTTAATTTTCCGATCTTTCAGAGTTTTGTATGCCAGAGTCCAAGACAATTTCAATTACCCAGTATACCGGAAAATGTGAGTAAAAAATTATAAATTTACTGAATTAAATGATTAATTTAATTAAATTAATTAGATTGTAAATTGTAACTTTTTTGCTCGCGAAATTTATTTATTTATTATTCATATATTATTTAAATTTATTATTTGTTACTTAATTATTGATTTATTTATAACCAAATTGATAAAATTTAGTATATGGGTCGTTCCATCTCAAATCGACCAAGAGTTGGAATCGATCCCTCCAATTTCGATGAAATTTGGTCAGAAGTTTTCGTTTTCAATAAAACGGAGTTTAACCAGAGGAAACAAATTATTTTTTTTTTTCAAAAGTTATTCAAAATTAAAAATTTCCTAATTTTTCAAATCTTTCAAGTTTGTTTTTCAACTATCTCGAAAACTATTCTAACTACGAAAAATCGTTCTGGTTTCGTTTTGAAGATTATTCTTGAGGCTGCGAAAAAAAAATATTCCGAAATTTTTTTTTTTAAATGATGGATTTGGAGAATTTTGAATTTTCAAAAATCGTGAAAATCCAGATTTCATATTTTATTTTTGGTTCAATTTTTTTTTATATAATACCTTGTACTGATCTTAAAAGATCCTGAAATATTCAGGATTATGTTTTTGTTTCAAAAATGAAATTTTTTGAATTTTGGTAAAAAAAAATTTCAGTTAATGACAATTAAAACAAAAAAATTTATTTTACCAAAATTGAAAAATTTATATTTTTGAAACAAAAAGAAACCACCTCTGAAAATTTCGGGATCTTTTAAGATCAGTACAAGGTATTATATAAAAAAATTAAACCAAAAATAACATATGGAACTTGGATTTTAAAGATTTTTGAAAATTCAAAATTCTCCAAAGACATCATTTTTCAAAATTTTTTTTCGGAATATTTTTTTTTTCGTAAGTATACTCTTTAAACCGAATTCAGAACGATTTTTCGTAACTATGATAGTTCTCAAAATATTTAAAAAATAAACTTGGATTTGAAAAATTGTGAAATTTTGCATAACTTTCGAAAAAAAAAAAATTTTCCTTTGATAGAATTTCGATTATTGAAAACGAAAACTTCTGACCAAATTTCATCGAAATTGAAAGGGGTCGATTCCAAAACTCGTGGTCGATTTTAAATGGAATGTCCCATATAAAATTCATCGCAAATTTTTTTTTATTTGGATTTTGGTTTTTGTTTGATTTTCAGAGAAATTTGACCGAATATTACAGCGCCGTTGATTCGCAAAATATGATGATCGTATTCGCGTCGATGCTCTACGAGCGTCGAATAATATTCACGTCGAAGCGTTTGTCAAGACTGAGCGCCTGCGTTCAGGCTTGCAATGCTCTCATTTATCCGATGATTTGGCAACATATATACATACCGGTATTGCCTTTGCCATTGATGGATTATTTATTGGCACCAATGCCATTTCTCATAGGAGTGCCGGCTCCAATACTTTTGGTAAGTTATTTATTTATTATTTATTTATAATTTATTTATTATTTATTTATTATTTATTTATTATTTATTTATTATTTATTTATTATTTATTTATTATTTATTTATTATTTATTTATTATTTATTTATTATTTATTTATTATTTATTTATTATTTATTTATTATTTATTTATTATTTATTTATTATTTATTTATTATTTATTTATTATTTATTTATTATTTATTTATTATTTATTTATTATTTATTTATTATTTATTTATTATTTATTTATTATTTATTTATTATTTATTTATTATTTATTTATCATTTATTTATAATTCATTTATTTACGTGATATTAATTTTTCATTTATTTAATGACCATAAATAATTTTCAGAACATTATCTGCAAATTCTAAATTTTTATCTAATTTTTCGAATTTTTTTTCTTCAATTTTTTATTTTTCAATAATTTGATCGATCTAAAAAATTTACAGCGAGTAAGAAAGAGCGATCTTGGAGAAGTAGTAGTTCTGGACGCTGATAACAACAGCATTGAAACGCCTTTTCAAGATTTGGAATCACTTCCGACAGATGTGGTACGTTTTATCGCTCCGTCGGTACATTACCGACCGAGCATCGTTCAAATACAAGCGCGAACCAATCACTGATCGAGTTTCCGTGTCTTGCCGTCGAAAAATACTCGGTGATTGGCTCGTGGTCCGTTGAACAGCGCCGATAGTACGCCTTTTCGCCGCTGTTTTCGCTATCGTCGGTAATAAAGGGATCTGTCGACAGGTTACGAATTTGAAACGAGCCCTGCGCAACAGACCCGCACTTCTTGGCGATGGTGTCTCGAGGGCATTTTTGCGCGCCCTCGTTCAACTCACCGCCGGATACAGAGAGGCCCTGACGTTGCAACAGGGCGAACGTATCACGTTCGATGAGAATGCCTTTGTCGAAAATCGGCCAACCTCGATGCAGCCTTTTCTACGAAAAATGTTGGAGTTGCAAATTTTTCAACAGGTGTCATTTCATTAATTTTATCCCTTTTTTTCATTGATTCCTCATTGTCTGCTTGAAAATTGTTTTTCAACAAAAAATGTTTCGCATAATTTTTTGCAATAAAAATGTTTCGCAAATTTTTTTGCAAAAAAATTGTTTCGCAAAATTTTGTTCACAAAATGGTTTTAAGCAATTGATTTGCAACATTTCTCTACGAAAATTTGGCACAACAGTCTTTTTCCAAAAAAATTCACACAATACCGATAAGGTCGAATTCTGAATTTTTTGAAAAATCCTAAACGCTGTAATTTTATGAATATCAAAATAATCATACTAAATCTGTTTTGTACAGTTTATATAGTTACTATAGTGATCCGATTTTTTGTTTATTAAAATGTAAAAAAATTTTGAAGAATTAAATTTTTTTTTTTTCCAAAACAGTTTATAGAGGAGCGTCTTCACATGCTAAATTCGGGTCTCGGTTTTTCCGACGAATTCGAAATGGAGGCTTGCAACTATTCCGACAAAGCGGGCAGTAAATTTATGCAACAATATCGCGAATGGACATACGCGATGCGCAAAGAGGGTTCTGCTTTTTTCCGAAGTGTCAAAGACAAGGTACAAAATTATTATTTACGTTAAAAAGGTATAAAATTATTATTTACGTTAACAAAAAGAAAAAAAAATTATTTACATTAAAAAAAAAAAGTTAAGACAGTCTTGAAGTAACGATTCTCGCATTTCAGGCAAATCCAGCGGTAAAATATGCCGTCAAGTCGGTAAGTTACCGACGATGGATTTTTGTTTCTTCACAAAATACAGGTTTTGGTAATCCTAGGCGGTATCTTTTCAGGTCAAAGACAAGGGAAAGGATATGAAGACTGCTTACAAAGGATTAAAATGGAAAGGTAAATAAAAATCGACGTTGTCGAAGAGGATGAAAAACACAATATATGAATTGCACGGTTTAAAAAAATTATTTTTTTGTAAATTTTTTTTTTTCACCGATCAAGGCTCAAAATTTTTTGTACAATCAGGACGCTCAAGGGGAAACGAGAACAGCATGCGTTTTCAACAACCGCGCTCGGCCCCGAGTTCGCCGACCCTCGACAGAAGGCCCAGTATTTTTGGCTCACCCTCGAAATCTCCGAGCGGCTTTACCGCAACTACGAGTTATCGAAAAGAGCTTCGAATTCGTAATATCAACGTTTCCGACACCAGGTACTAGAATAATGGATATCGTTCGATTATCATTGAAGTGGATTTAAAATAACTGGATTAATGAAAAAAAGCAGCTGGAAATTTTTTTTTCCAAAATATTTTAAAATCTTTCAATAATTAGAAAAAAAATTTAATCATTTCCCAAAAATTGAGTAAATTCTTATATTTCTTCTGATATAAGATTCATTATTGTTTGATAATTTTTCATAACTTCAAATTATTTATTTTTATTTATTTTATTTATTTTATTTATTTTATTTATTTTATTTATCTTATTCATCTTATTCATCTCATTTATCTCATTCATCTCATTCATCTCATTCATCTCATTCATCTCATTCATCTCATTCATCTCATTCATCTCGTTCATCTCGTTCATCTCGTTCATCTCGTTCATCTCGTTCATCTCGTTCATCTCGTTCATCTCGTTCATCTCGTTCATCTCGTTCATCTCGTTCATCTTGTTTATCTTGTTTATCTTGTTTATCTTGTTTATCTTATTTATGTTATTTATTTTAGAAAAAACCTTTTCATGATTCACTTTATAATTGAAGTAATTAATGTTTCATTCACTTCATCTTTACGTAATATAAATTTTTCACAATTTTATATGAGTGATTCCACGTGAAACCAGCAGGTGAAAAAATTCGATGTCTCCGTTCATACTCTCGATTTTTTCCTGTGTTCTCTATCATGAGAAAACATTGCTGTTAAATCTCTAGCCCAAAATAAAATTATTCGTACGAGTTATGATTTTTCGAAAATTGCGTACTTTTATAACGACTCGGAAAACAACTTTTTTGCTTTTGTGTATAAGTCCGCCGGATTTTGGAATTCGGAAATTTCACTTCGAGAAATCGAAACTGTATTCAAAATCCTTCAAAATGAGCACAAATTAACCTCATTTGGTGCATTTATGGCGCCACAATCGTAAAACTACGTTTTTTCGAAAATCAAGAATAACTGAAAAACCTCATTTTTGTTAAATCTGAAAAAATCATAATTTTTACGACAAAAAATCTATATTTCTGTGCAGTTTGAACTAGTTTCGACCAATAGATTTTGAATTATTGATTTTGACTTTCAGGCTTTGACTTTAGGTTTTCTGAGAATTTCGTCAATAAAATCGATAGTCATTGTATCAAAAAATTGTAAAACAATGTATTTACAATTCTTTGAGATCCATCTCCATCAAATGATGATTACGGATAATTGCTTTTTTGCAACTTTAGGTCTAAAATTGCGATTTTTTAAATTGTTTTTTAATTTTTTGCAACTTAAACAATCGCAACGCATATATTTTTTTTTTAATACTTTTTTTGTTTCAGTTGTAATAGAGAACTTGCATGCATCTGAAATCTGTATTTTAATCTATGGGACTCGAAAGTAGGATAAAAAATAATGTATTTCCCAAGACAGTTTTTTTTTAAAAGGAATATTGACGCTGCAAAGAAATATTCTTTGACTCTAATTTTTCTCGAAAAATTTGAATTGGCAACCATATTGTTGTACCCAACTATCAGCGCCGCCAGTGTCGTGTCCGGGAACCACGTCTCATTGTAAACAGTTTCTGCTCTCGGTGACGCAAAAATCTAACCTATAACTTACGTATAACCTACAGTATAATATTCTTCAATATTATTATTTACGTCAAAAGTATCACAGAAAAAATATAAATTGACAAAGCAATTATGGATTCATTCACCCCGCAACCAAACTTGGATTGGTTCATGTCTTGTTTTGTAACATCGTGCAAAAACACAACAAGTACTACACCAGAAAAGATATTTGTCCATGTGCCAAATAATCCAGTGAAAAGAAAGGTTTGGTGCGCGGCTGTTGGTTTTGAGAAAAATAAAAAAATAAAAAAAAATAGTTATTGTTGCGAAGATCATCTTGAGGTAAGTCCTTTCTTATACATTTAACGAGAAAATAATATCAGAGCAGCGTTGCAAAAATATTATTTTTTACAGCTCGAAACCGTTTATATTCATCGTAGTTTTTCAAATCAGTTTCGAGCTGTAAAGAATAATATTTTTGCAACGCTGCTCTGATATTATTTTCTCTTTAAATGTATAAGAAAGGACTTACCTCAAGATGATCTTCGCAACAATAACTATTTATTTTTATTTTTTTATTTTTCTCACAACCAACAGCCGCGCACCAAACCTTTCTTTTCACTGGATTATTTGGCACATGGACAAATATCTTTTCTGGTGTTGTACTTGTTGTGTTTTTGCACGATGTTACAAAACAAGACATGAACCAATCCAAGTTTGGTTGCGGGGTGAATGAATCCATAATTGCTTTGTCAATTTATATTTTTTCTGTGATACTTTTGACGTAAATAATAATATTGAAGAATATTATACTGTTGGTTATACGTAAGTTATAGGTTAGATTTTTGCGTCACCGAGAGCAGAAACTGTTTACAACGAGACGTGGTTCCCGGACACGACACTGGCGGCGCTGATAGTTGGGTACAACAATATCGTTGCCAATTCAAATTTTTCGAGAAAAATTAGAGTCAAAGAATATTTTTTTGCAGCGTCAATATTCCTTAAAAAAAAAACTGTCTTGGGAAATACATTATTTTTTATCCTACTTTCGAATAAAAAAATTAAAAAAAAACATGCAAGTTCTCTATTGCAAAATTTTTTTTTCTTCGCAGAAAACAATACTCACCGCTGAGTCCAAACTCACCGGAGGAAAATGACTCACCGCCGGAGAGACTCAACATCGATTTGATGCACGAACTTCAGGATGTTATTTTTCCCAATAATCCACCGGTAGATAGAACTGTAAGTAGCAATGTTGCTTCGCGTTCTTTCGTCATTACTTCAAAAAAAAATTCATAAACGTAATCATTTTTTTAAAATAATTTTTGTTTTTTCGCAATTTCGTGTGATCGGAATTTCGAGGATCGTTTTGTCTCACGAATTCAGCTTTTTTTCATATAAGTGTATCCCGACATGTCTCCATCATTTCGTCCGAGCTTTCAAATAATTAAGGGGTCCTAAATTCATCCGTTGCCAAAAAACGCACTAATTTTTAAAAAAAATTCAATTTCAAAAAATGGACTAATTTTTTTTTTTTTAAATCGATGAGAATATTTTCATGCATACGTCTTAATTTTCAAATTAAATTGTAAATACTTTTTGTTTCAATACTACAATATGGAATTTTTTTTCGGATCTTTTTTTCGAAGTCAATGTATTTTTTGTAAAGATTTTTTTTGACTCATCAAAATTTATGAAGCTTCTTTGATGTGAAAAGCATCCGTCAAGATTATCGCTAAATTGACCGCAAGATAATTGAAAACTTTGTTTTACACAAAAACATCAATTTTTTGAGTAAATTGGACTTTTTTTTGAAAATTTTTGTTCTCATTTTGTCAAATTACCGAAAGAATGAAATAATTGAAATTTTATGTTATTATTTTCTTTAAAATCATGAAATCATTATCGAAATTTATCTTTTCAATTTGAGGCTAAAATAAAATATTTTTAATTTGCGTAATAATTTGCGATTATGAAGACAAAATGTGGATTAAAAAAAAAACATTATAGCATGCTTTGAATAACGTTAAAACCGCAAATTAATGTTTACAGAAATTTCAAGCACAGCATGAAATTATTATTTTCATTAGTTTTGGAGAAAACAGATTATCAGTGATCAGATTAATGGCGGCGCTTTTTTCGTGCTTCGTGAAAAGTTCAATCCTATCAGAATTTCGGTATCTCGCGGTATAAAAAAAAAAAATTCCAAAAACTTGAATTTTCTTTTTCGCTTCCTCCCGCCTTTCCGCGATTTTTCGTACAGACACAGAACTAAAATTTGTATTATTAAATTATTCTGAATTTTTTCAGATTTTACAAAAAGGTCCTTTTTTTAAAAAAAAAAATCCTAAAAACCCGTGACCAAAAAATGCTGAAAAAATTTGGGAATTTTTTTTTTCAATGTGTTTTTCTGTATGTAAAATTTAGAGGAAAATCGAAATCATCAAGGCAAAATTTGGATCGGAATGTCGTGGAATGCCTCATATAAACTTTTTTTTTTCAATTTACTTAGTTTTCTCACACTGCGAGGTTATCGAAATTCTGATCAAAGAAATAACTTCCGGTTTGAAATTGACGTATCAAACTTTTAGGAGGAAGAAAAAATTAAAAACGACAAAAACGTTAGGGCGAAGTTTCTCTTTTTTTTCTTTATTTTTTGTCCATAATCTTTCAGTTGAAACCAGTTCGCAGTTTAGACAGCTTGAGACCTGCATGGAGTGGGCGCTTGCGGCACGGACCCCTGCCTTGTACCGCAAAAAACGATTGTGAAGTTTACCAAAAACCTACATTGTCATATCCCGCCGCGAGTCCGCAGCGCCGTTCCGCGGTTGATCGTGATACCATCGAAATTTCGACTTTACCGACCGAAAAAACTGTCTTACCGACCGGACAAAATATCTTACCGACCGAAAAACCTGCCTTACCGACCGAAAAAACTTCCTTACCGACCGAAAAAACTTTCTTACCGACCGAAAAAACTTTCTTACCGACCGAAAAAACTTTCTTCCCGACAGAAAAAACTTTCTTCCCGACTGGAAAAACTGTATTACCGACAGGCAAAACTGTCTTACCGACAGGAAAAACTGCATTACCGACAGGAAAAACTGTATTACCGACAGGAAAAACTGTGTTACCGACAGAAAAAACTGTATTGCTGACAGGAAAACCTGTATTGCCGACAGGAAAACCTGTATTACCGACAGGGAAAACTGCCTCACCGACTGGAAAAACTGTTTTATCGACCGAACAAACTGTCTTACCGACCGGAAAAAAGATCTTACCGATAATTGAAATTGAAAAAAGGGATTCCACGAATAAATTCAACGAATTTTCCGGAAGCAAAAATCGTGGCAATCCGTTTATCGGTAATTTACTCGATTCATTTCGGTCGCGCGATTCCATCGAGAAAGAAACTAATACACTGGAATATAAATCAATTTTGTCCGAAGATAATGTCGACGTGAAAAATCCATTTTTCAATATCTCCAATGTCGATAATGGAATTTCGAGTTTCACGGAAAACTGTGATTATGGAAAAAAATTTATTCCACAATCGGAGGATCCCTTCGATACGAGCAGAATCAAAATTCCTCCGGATCCATCGAGAACGATTCTCCTACCCGAATTTCCCACGCAACCTAGTGATATTTTTCCCATTGCACAATTAAATATCCAACTTCGCTCTACGCAGGATAAGGTAAACACAAATCATTGTTCATTTTTTCGTTTTTTCTCTTTTATCCCTCAAATGGCTTCACGTGTTAATTGTTGGCGGGGTAATGATGGTCAAGGAAATTAAATTTAAAAAAATTTTGAGCATGTTTTTCATCGATGAGAACGTTTTTTTTTTTTTATATTTATTTTTATTAGGGTCATTCCATAGGTCATTCCATGTCAAATCGACCAAGAGTTGAATCGACCCCTTTCAATTTCGATGAAATTTGGGCAAAAGTTTTCGTTTTTAACAAAATAAAGTTCTACCAAAGGAAATGAATCAAAATTTTTTTTTTTCGAAAGTTATCCAATATTCCACATTTTTTTCAAATCTTTCAAGTTTATTTTTCAAATATCTCGGAAACTATTAAATTCTGTAAAATGATGAATTTGGAGAATTTTGAATTTTCAAAAATCGTGAAAATTCAAGTTGCACATTAAATTTTTGGTTTAATTTTTTTTATATAATACCTTGTACTGATCTTAAAAGATCCTGAAATTTTCAGAAACGTGTTTTTTGTTTTTTCAAAAATATGAATTTTTGAATTTTTAAAAATCGTGTAAATCAACGATCAACATTAAATTTTTGGTTAAATTTTTTTTATATAATACCGTGGACTGATCTTAAAAAATCCTGAAGTTTTCAGGATGGTGTTGTTTTGTTTAAAAAATTTATATTTTTGAAACAAAAAAAACACCATCTTGGAAATGCATGTACGCTTATAGGGCGTTCCACGCCAAATCGGACACCATTTTTCTTTTGCATCTCCGATTTTTTTGAAAATTTTGTATGTTTTAGTATTGATTGAAAGTGGTCTCCATGATTTTTTTCAATATTTTTTGTCGAACCATTTTCAAGATATCGATTTTTCAAAAATTTTCAAAATTTTTTTTTAACGTCCATAACTTTGCGAAAAATGGGCCAAATGAGACGTTTTTTTCACACTTTTTGTTTCTAAACGTACTTTTGATAAAGAATATTGAAAAAAATTTCAAATCGTATTTTTATAAGATTTTCAAGTTTTAAATATAAATTGCTGATTTACGAAAAACACGTACTGATCGATTTTCTGATTTTTTTTTTGTAAAAAACAGTCATTCATTCCACAACTTTGAAGTCTAAGTAACTATTTTTTTTTCGGAAAGTTATGAACGTTTTAAAAAAAAGTAACGTCATTTTTTGAAAAATCGATATCTTGGAAACGGTTCGACAAAGAAAATCGAAAACAATCATGGAGGCCTCTTTCAATCGATACTAGAACATAAAAAATTTTCAAAAAAATCGGAGATGCAAAAGCTAAATGGTGTCCGATTTGCCGTGGAACGCCCCATATATATCTATTATATATAGGGTGTATCAGTAGTTCGATCCACGACAAAAGGTCTGTTGTTTTTCATTTGAAACAAATATAATTAAAATTGTCTCAATCTCACATAAATCAATCAAAAATCTTTCTCTATTTAAAAAAAAAAAAAAAAATCGGCTTAGGACAAAATTTTTAAAAAATATTTTTCTCCAAATTTTCCGAATAATTCAATTTTTTCAAATAATTCAGCGAGAATCTCAATGTCATTTTCGAAATTCATGATATGATTTTCGTAGGACACTTTGAAAAAACGTTCTCTTAATTTGAATTTTTTTTTTCTAATTAAAAAAAAATTGAAAAACCTTTCTCAAAATTTTTCAAAATTTAACATAATTCGATGCAAATAATATCGTCGGCACTTGGTCATCAATTAAAAATTAATGTCTTCATTTTCAATTAATATCATTGTGTTGATGTCATGAAAAAAAAAATAATTGAAAGAATTTGAAAAAATAACGGTTTTTGTTTTTATTTATGAAAAAGAGGTTGTTTTTACAGACATCGGCGCCGGTGCAGCAGGATTTAATAAGGCTGGACTCGACGAACAGCGACGAAGATTTTGATCCTCTGCTCTGGTCAAAATCGTCAAAGTATGAAAATTCGAAAAAAATGACGCAATCGTTGCACATACCGCAAATCAACGAGGGCCTGAGCAACCCGCTTTACCCCTACTTTTTACCGAAAAATAAAAGCCCCGCCCACGGGACGAGCGAAACGCTGAGGGATTTCGATCTGCTTCAGGAATACGGATTGGATTTTAATAAATTCAGTCTCGCGAATGGCGCATCCTCGTCCAAAGTTGAGACCACGTGCGACAAAAATTTGCAAAAAAATTGCGAAAAAATTGACGATCCGTTTGGCACGTCTTTCCCAAGTTCGACGGTTAAATCGCAAAAAAATTGGACAACTTTCGAGTGAAATTGAAACAGTGTGAAAAAAAAATTTTCCAAATTTTTTTTTCTAGGTATTCGAATAATCGTCAAATCAAATGCAAAAATTTGGTCCACAATTTTTTTACCAAAAGGCCCAGATTTTTTTTTCAATTTGAAATATTTACAAAAAATTAATTTCGAAGATTTAGAAGTTGAAAACTTGAAAAATGGTGTTCGATGATTTGAAAATTTGAAAATTTGAGGTTATGAAAAACTTAAAAAATTTCACAATTTCGAGATTTCAATAATTAAAAATTCAAAAATTTGATGATTTAAAAAAAAAAAATGTGAAAATTCAGTAATGAAATGATTCAAAAATTATAACTTTTATGAATATTTCAAACTAATTTTTTTTTTATGTTTGAGCAGTTGAAAAATTAAAAAATGTTGATATTTGATGATTTTGATATTTAAAGATTTGAAAATTTGAGAATGTGGAGATTGAAAATTTTTTAAATTTCGATATTTCCCGAGTTGAAGAATTGAAAATTCAAATATTTAAAGATTTGAAGCAAGAAAAATAGAAAATTTTACAATTCAATGATGAAAAAATTTTGTTTCAAAATTAATTGGCGCGAGTGGCTAAAAAAATTGTTTGCAAAAGATTCTCGGATTTCTGGGATAAATTCGGAAAAAATGTTGATCAAATTTTTATGGAGCGTTTTCGTTTCGGCAATTGTAGTCTAGAGCGTTTTTTTTTAGAATTGATTTTTAGAATGGAATAATTGAAAAATTTTCATGATTAATTTTTCAAACTTTTTACAAATCCTTTCGAAATTAAAAAAAATCTAATTTTGAAATTTAATTCAAATTTACAAATTTTTGTGAAATCTGAAAATTTATCACAAATTGATTTCAACTAAATGTTCCATTTTTGGGTGAAAAAAAAGTTTTTTTTGGCAAACGACGGCAAGTCAAAATATGAATAATTTTTTTTTCTGACAAAAAAAATCCACTCAATTCTGGGAATTAAATTTTCGAAAAAAATTCAGGGAAAAAGGTGGATTAATCGATAGTTTCAATTTTAAAAATCGAAAATGCGCTTTAGACAACAACTGCCTCAATTCAATAATGAAAAATAGAATTTTTTCGAAATCCCAATTGTATTATTTTTAGAATTACGAAAAATCAGGAAACTGAATCGGTCGAGGTGTGTTTTGTAAATATTTTATAGTTCTAGAAAGGGAAAAGGAAGGGAAAAAAATTAACATTATCCAATTCAATAATGGGAAATGTGAATCGTCGTAATTTGTAAATTAAAAAATGACTGATTTTTCGATAAATACGAGCTAAGAAAGTTCGCCATTACCGCCCTCATTAATTTGTACATTTTATAGATAAAATTATGTAAACACACAAACATATAAATATATATGTATATATTATATTATATGTATGATATATATGGGTCGTTCCATGTCAAATCAACCACTTTTGAAATTTTCCGATTTTTTTCCCAACCCAAAAAAAGACTTTTTTTTTCAAATACTTCTTCAAAAATTGACTAATTACGACGTTTTTTTTCATAATTTTCGTCTTTAAATGTACTTTCCGAAAAAAATACAACAAAATTTTTAGATATTAAAATCTATGACATTTTTCACTTTTTCGAGAAAAATCTTCTTTTTCTCGAAGTTCGCCATTTTTTTTTCACTAAAAAAATTATTTTCAATTTTTTAGTTATTTTTTATTAACAACTAATAAAAGCTTGTTGAAAAAAAAATTTCGCTTATTTATTTTTTACTTTTTAGTATTCATGATGTTAAATAACTTAAGTTTAGTAATTTATATCCAGTTTCGCATAATTTTTTGCACAAAAATTATTTTGCAAAATTTGTTGGATAAAATTATTTCACACAATTAATTTGCAACATTTTTCTGAAAAATTTATGCAAACAAATTTTTCCACAACATTTTTTGGAAAAAGACTGTTGCGCAAAATTTTCGTACAGAAATGTTGCAAATCAATTGCTTAAAACTATTTTGTGGACATTTTTGAAACAATTTTTTTGCAAAAAATTTTGCGAAACATTTTTTGTTGCAAAACAATTTTCAAGCAATTTTTTTATAAAAATGTTGCGAAACAATTTTCTCGCAAAAAATTTGTCAATTTTTTGTGACAATATTTGTGATGTCATCCGATTTACATATGAGGTATTCCATACCAAGCCGACCAATCCGTGGACCCGACCATTTATGATTTTGTTGAAAATTTTCTATTTTTTTGTACGTACTAAAAGCAGTCTCTCAGAATTTTTTTAGATTTTTTTCTTAACCCAACCAATCACAATAAATTGTTCGAAATTTGACACATTTCTTTTTCAAATGCTCATAACTTTTTAAAAACCGGAGATATCAAAATAAAACAAAAGATCATTTTTTTCCGTCTTGAGTTGCAGTTTTATAAAAAAAATACAAAAAAAATATCGTCATTTATTTTCATGCGCTTTTTGAAGTTATAAACACAAAAAATTTTTTTTTTCAACTTGGACCCTTTTTATTTTTTTGAAAAAATTCACCATTTTTTAAGAGACATTTTTACAGATACTAAAAAATTGGTAGTTTGTGCTTCTCATAACTTGTATTTTTTTTCTATTTTTTACCGCGTGTGAACTAAGGAATCGTGTTTCCTCCTTGAATTAAGAAATAGAAAAAAAAACAAGTTATGAATATCACAAACTGCGAATTTTTTGATATGTGTAAAAATATCTTTTAAAACGTGGTGAATTTTTTCAAAAAAATAAAAAGGGTCCAAGTTGAAAAAAAAAATATTTTGCGTTTAAAACTTCACAAAACATTTTTTTTTTTCAACTTGGATCCTTTTTATTTTTTTCACAAAATTCACCACTTCTTAAAATACATTTTTACAGATAATAAAAAATTGGCTGTTTGTGATATTCATAACTTGTATTTCAAAAATAGAAAAAAATACAAGTTACGAATATCACAAACTGCCAATTTAAAAAAAAAAATACAAGTTATGAATATCACAAACTGTTAATTTTTTAGTATCTGTAAAAATATCTTTTAAAAAGTGGTGAATTTTTTCAAACAAATAAAAAGGGTCCAAATTGAAAAAAAAAACAATATTTTGTGTTTATAACTTCACAAAATAATTTTTTTTCAACTTGTACCCTTTTTATTTTTTTGAAAAAATTCACCACTTTTAAAAAAACCTTTTTACAAATACTAGAAAATTGGCAGCTCGTGATATTCATAACTTGTATTTCTTGTCTATTTTTTAATTCAAGGAGGAAACACAATTCCTTAGTTCACACGCGATAAAAAATAGAAAAAAATACAAGTTATGAGAAGCACAAACTTGCCAATTTTTTAGTATCTGTAAAAATGTCTTTTAAAAAGTGGTGAATTTTTTCAAAAAAATAAAAAGGGTCCAAGTTGAAAAAAAAAATATTTTGTGTTTGAAACTTCAAAAAACATGAAAATAAATATCGATATTTTTTTTGTATTTTTTTTATAAAACTGCAGCTCAAGACGGAAAAAAATGATCTTTTGTATTATTTTGATATCTCCGGTTTTAAGAAAGTTATGAGCATTTGAAAAAAAATTGTGTCAAATTTTGAACAAATTATTGTGGTCAATTGGGTTGAGACAAAAATCTAAAAAAATTCTGAGAGACTGCTTTTAGTACGTACAAAAAAATAGAAAATTTTCAACAAAACCAAAAATGGTCGGGACCACGGATTGGTCGGTTTGATATGGAATACCTCATATGCATGCCAAATTTGAATTCAATTAGAATTCGGGAAGGAAACTATATAAAAGTTTGTAAAAACTACAAACTTCGAGAAAAATATTATTTCTCTCGAAAAAGTGAAAAATTGTATCGATTTTAATATCTTAAAATTTTTTTGTATTGTTTTTTTAAGTACATTTAAAGACGAAAATTTTGAGAAAAAAAACGTCCCAATTAGTCAATTTTTTAAGAACTTGTCATTTTTTAAAAAAGCGTTTTTTTGGGTTGGGTAAAAAAATTTGAAAATTTCCCGAAAAATGTTTTTAATGGGGTAGAAAAGGAAAAAAAAATTTCAGCCCAATCGAAAGGGGTCGGTTTTAAAATTGGTTGATTTGACATGGAATGCCCCATATATATAATATATTATAAATCGAATATAGAAGAATCATGTAACATTAGTATAATACGATAAATATTTATCCACATTTTACAAAAAAAAAAAAAAAAAAAGTCCACGTAGCGAATTATCGGTATTTCGTTAATTTACAATTAGAAAAAAAAATTAAACTATTGAAATAATTATACGAAAAGTGATAGTAGGTCAATACTCAGTTGAATGAGTAATTCCGAATTATTCTTCCAAGTGTGTTATTTTTTTTTTCTGTTAAAAAAACGCATTATCGTACGTTGTATCTCGTATTTGAAGAAATATCTTTTCTATAGAAAAAAAAAAAAGTTTGAATAGCACAAAAACGAAAAATTTGCGATTAAAAATTGGTACCTTATTGTCCATTTTATTCCTTGATTTTTATAATTATAATTATATTTTACAATTACATTATGTATTATATTAATTATAATTTTTATATTCGAGATTTTCAAAATTTTATGGGTGAAAATAAATATTTTTTGAATTTTTCGAAATTTTGAGTTCCAGGCCAATTTTCAATTATTTTTGTAATTTGTAATGGACTTTGATTAATTTCAATTATTTCTGTAATTCGTGGTGAAAATTGAAACAATATCAATTATTTCAGCAGCTCTTTTGGCAATCTAATATTTTGACAAAATTAATAAATTTGACAAAACTTACATTTTTTAGTGATGAGAAAATGATTTTAAAAAAAAATCAAATTAGAGACTCACTTTTAAAAACGCTATTTAAAGTTGAAAACTCAAAAAACTCATTTCAAAACACGTCGAATATTTTTGCTGTATTTTTTTCTGAAAAGGCCATAAAAAAAAAATTTAACTTTTAATTTGAACCATTATTAAAGAAATTATGACCAAAATACCGAAAAAAGAGCGGTATTTTTGTCTTTTGAACGAGTGATCAAAATAATCTCAAAATTTACCAGCAAGTGTCTTTTGATGGGTACTAAAAAATATAAAAAATTCGAGGACATAAAAAAAAAGTTTTTCAAACTGTCCGATTTGGGATGGAATGCTCCATATATAGTATTTAAAAAGCAATGAAATTTGGCCAATTTCAATTATTTAGTGGCTGCTTGAATCCCAAATCTTGACAATTGATTCAATTATCATTGCTTTGAAAATGAATTTTTTTTATTTTTCCTATTATTGTCGTGGCGAATCAATTATTTTCTAAAAATATTTTTTATTTGAACCGTTTTTCATCAAATCATAATTTTATTTCATACAATTTTATAAAATATTATTTCAATTATTATTCAATTCTGCATTTTGCATTTTTTTTACAATTTTAATTATTTGAAAAATATCCGATAAACATAAATTTTTCAATTTTTCCATAATTATCGTTCTACAATAATTGACAACAAATTTTTCGCATTCAAATCTTTTTTGTAAAATAATCTTATTTTTCACATTGTTCTGTCTTATGATGTTTTATTTCATATCCTTAATAATCATCATTTTTCGAAAATAATTTTTATAAATAAATATTTGATATAAACAGGGTTGGGCTGCATCAATTACATTTGTAATTAAATTACATATTCAATTACATATTATTTTGAGCCATGTAATTGAATTAGATTCAATTAATAATTACTTCGGTCATCGATCACCAAAAGCATTTTAATTACATGTAACTCAGAAGAATATCATACAATTACTTGTAATTGATGCTAGAAGTAATGCAATTACTTGTAATTGATGCTCAAAGTAATTCAATTATCTATAATCGATGATCGAAAAACTTGATGTATTTAAAACAGAGCTACGCAGCATCAAAATTACTTTTCAATTACATTTTCAATTAAATTATGTATTTATTTACATATTATTTTGAGCCATGTAATTGAATTGGATTCAATTACTAATTACTTCGGTCATCGATCACCAAAAGTATCTTAATTACATGTAATTCAGAAGAATATCATACAATTACTTGTAATTGATGCTCAAAGTAATTCAATTATCTATAATCGATGATCGAAAAACTTGATGTATTTAAAACAGAGTTACGCAGCATCAATTAAATTTTCAATTAAATTATGTATTTATTTACATATTATTTTGAGCCATGTAATTGAATTGGATTCAATTACCAATTACTTGGTCATCGATCACCAAAAGCATTTTAATTACATGTAATTCAGAAGAATATCATACAATTACTTGTAATTGATCCTAGAAGTAATGCAATTACTTGTAATTGATGCTCAAAGTAATTCAATTACCTATAATCGATGCTCGAAAAACTGGATGTATTTAAAACAGAGTTACGCAGCATCAATTACATTTTCAATTAAATTATGTATTTATTTACATATTATTTTGAGCCATGTAATTGAATTGGATTCAATTACCAATTACTTGGTCATCGATCACCAAAAGCATTTTAATTACATGTAATTCAGAAGAATATCATACAATTACTTGTAATTTATCCTAGAAGTAATGCAATTACTTGTAATTGATGCTCAAAGTAATTCAATTACCTATAAACGATGCTCGAAAAACTTGATGTATTTAAAACAGAGTTACGCAGCATCAATTACATTTTCAATTAAATTATGTATTTATTTACATATTATTTTGAGCCATGTAATTGAATTGGATTCAATTACTAATTACTTGGTCATCGATCACCGAATGCATTTTAATTACATGTAATTCAGAAGAATATCATACAATTACTTGTAATTGATCCTAGAAGTAATGCAATTACTTGTAATTGATGCTCAAAGTAATTCAATTACCTATAATCGATGCTCGAAAAACTGGATGTATTTAAAACAGAGTTACGCAGCATCAATTACATTTTCAATTAAATTATGTATTTATTTACATATTATTTTGAGCCATGTAATTGAATTGGATTCAATTACCAATTACTTGGTCATCGATCACCAAAAGCATTTTAATTACATGTAATTCAGAAGAATATCATACAATTACTTGTAATTGATGCTCAAAGTAATTCAATTACCTATAAACGATGCTCGAAAAACTTGATGTATTTAAAACAGAGTTACGCAGCATCAATTACATTTTCAATTAAATTATGTATTTATTTACATATTATTTTGAGCCATGCAATTGAATTGGATTCAATTACTAATTACTTCGGTCATCGATCACCAAAAGTATCTTAATTACATGTAATTCAGAAGAATATCATACAATTACTTGTAATTGATGCTAGAAGTAATGCAATTACTTTTAATTGATGCTCAAAGTAATTCAATTACCTATAATCGATGCTCGAAAAATTTGATGTATTTAAAACAGAGTTACGCAGCATCAATTAAATTTTCAATTAAATTATGTATTTATTTACATATTATTTTGAGCCATGTAATTGAATTGGATTCAATTACTAATTACTTCGGTCATCGATCACCAAAAGTATCTTAATTACATGTAATTCAGAAGAATATCATACAATTACTTGTAATTGATGCTAAAAGTAATGCAATTACTTGTAATTGATGCTCAAAGTAATTCAATTACCTATAATCGATGCTCGAAAAACTGGATGTATTTAAAACAGAGTTACGCAGCATCAATTACATTTTCAATTAAATTATGTATTTATTTACATATTATTTTGAGCCATGTAATTGAATTGGATTCAATTACTAATTACTTGGTCATCGATCACCGAATGCATTTTAATTACATCTAATTCAGAAGAATGTCATACAATTACTTGTAATTGATCCTAGAAGTAATGCAATTACTTGTAATTGATGCCCAAAGTAATTCAATTACCTATAATTGATGCTCAGAGTAATTCAATTACCTATCATCGATGCTCGAAAAACATGATATTGATTTTAGCAATCAGGAAAGTACTTAATATTAATATTAAGGGCTGTAACTTTCAGGGAATTTTCTTCCAGACATATGCAACAAAATTTCGGGTGGGGAGTGAAAGGAATAAAAAAAAGTCGAAAAAAAATCGCCCTAATATATATAAACATAGTGTATACAATACGGGTATTGGAATATTTTTAAGCACAAACATCTATTAAATAATTGAAACCCAAAAATATTCCAATTCACGTAATTCAATTACATCATCGTAATTTAAATACAATATCGTCAATTAATTACTACGGCGAATTAAATTTGTGTAATTAAATTACATGGATGTAATTGAATATTACATGGGTGTAATTAAATTATATTGAACAACGATTTTTTTGGGCATCATTTCAATTTTGATGAAAATAATTACCATCAAAATTGAAATTCCATTACAATGCTCAAAGTATTTTATCATCGACTAATTTCAATTACGAATTTGCCCAAACTCGGACACAAATCAAAAATAAATAATCAAAATAATTGAAAAATTTTTCATCTATTTTTTTTTAAATGAAATTATCGTTATTGAATTTCAAATTAATTTTTTTTTAAATCGAATTACAATGAAACAAAATTTATTTTATTTTTTATTGCTAAATACTCGTAAACAATCTTCAAGGTCAGACTCTCGGAAGCATCGATTGTTATATTTTGAAGTCTCGATGTACTTCGTCGTCGTGGCCGTTTAGGCTAGTTTGTGTGGACTCGTTGTCATAGATACATGTAAATATGGCGGCGCCAAGCACTGACAATTCCGTCACTGACAGTCGACCGCGAGAAGGGAACAAAAAAACAACAAATAATCCATCAAATTTTCGAGTGAAACGTATCTGATCGCGTGAGTATGAAATATTAATATTAAAATCAACAAGGATTCGTCAGTATATAAATAAATAAAAACAAAAAATTGACCAAACGAATATTTTCGAATTTTTCAATTTCGTTAAAAAAAAAGTTATTCGTGAATCAAATTGTTACAAATAATCAACAACGATTTGTCAATTTAAAAAAAAATGGACCAAGCAAATATTTTCGAATTTTTCAATTTTTCAATTTAGTGAAAAAAGGTATTTGTGTATGAAATTATTACAAATAATCAACAACGATTTGTCAATTTAAAAAAAAAATTGACCAAACAAATATTTTCGAATTTTTCAATTTAGTTAAAAGACGTTATTTGTGTATCAAATTATTACGAATAATCAACAACGACTTGTCAATTTAAAAAAAAATTGACCGTATAAATATTTTTGAATTTTTGAATTTTTCCATTTCGTTAAAAAAAAGTTGTTCGCGAACCAAATTGTCACTAATATTCAACAACGATTTGTTAATTTAAAAAAAAGGAAAATGACCAAACCAAAATTTTCGAATTTTTCATTTTTTTCAATTTGGTTAATAAAAAAAGTAATCTATGAATCAAATTGTCAATAATAACATTGACTAAATGATTGAATAATGGATAATAAATATATGAACGTTGCTTTCGACGATAAATAGAAAAACGACTTTTTTTTAAATCAAGCGTATTTGTTATATATTTTTGTTAAACGCCCGATTGATGTCTTATTTTTGTCATGCGTCACCCGAATACGTCTCCTCGATAAAGTGGGGCAAGAAGTACAAAATCCCTAAACCTTAAGAAAATCCATACGTTTGCGTGTTGGAATGGCTCAAGGCGTAAATTATACGGTCTCACGTGTGAATGTAAGAGAATGCAAATCCGCGCGTTGTCGAGGGACTGACCCAATGTTCGAACCTGTCAGTGCCTCTCAGTTCGACTTGGCCCGTTGCCCGCGAGTGTCTCAGAATTTTTTCTGACACTGAAACACAAAAAAAGTACGGAAACATTTCCGTACTTTCTTTGAGATTTAGTATTAGAAACTTTGTGTTTAAGATCGAGGTACTTGCGATGCGATTTACGATACGACTTGCCATGGGACTTGCAATAAGACTTGTATTACAACTCGCGATGGGACTTGCAATAAGACTTGTAATACCACTCGCGATGGGACTTGCAATAAGACTTGTAATACCACTCGCGATGGGACTTGCAATAAGACTTGTGTAATAGAACTCGCGATGGGACTTGCACTAAGACTTGTGATGCAACTCACGATGGGGCTTGCAATAAGACTTGTGGTACCACTCGCGATGGGACTTGCAATAAGACTTGTAATAGAACGCGCGATGGGACTTGCAATAAGACTTGTAATACCACTCGCGATGGGACTTGCAATAAGACTTGTGTAATGGAACTCGCGATGGGACTTGCACTAAGACTTGTGATGCAACTCACGATGGGGCTTGCAATAAGACTTGTAATAGAACGCGCGATGGGACTTGCAATAAGACTTGTGTCATGGAACTCGCGATGGGACTTGCACTAAGACTTGTGATGCAACTCACGATGGGGCTTGCAATAAGACTTGTGATGCCACTCGCGATGGGAGTTGCAATAAGACTTGTAATAGAATTCGTGATGGGACTTGCAATAAGACTTGTAATACCACTCATGATGGGACTTGCAATAAGACTTGTAATACCACTCGCGATGGGACTTGCAATAAGATTTGTGTAATAGAACTCGCGATGGGACTTGCACTAAGACTTGTGATGCAACTCACGATGGGGCTTGCAATAAGACTTGTGATGCCACCCGCGATGGGCCTTGCAATAAGACTTGCAATAGAATTCGTGATGGGACTTGCAATAAGACTTGTAATACCACTCATGATGGGACTTTCAATAAGACTTGTAATGCCACTCGCGATGGGACTTGCAATAAGACTTGTGTAATGGAACTCGCGATGGGACTTGCACTAAGACTTGTGATGCAACTCACGATGGGGCTTGCAATAAGACTTGTAATACCACTCGCGATGGGACTTGCAATAAGACTTGTAATACAACTCGCGATGGGACTTGCAACAAGACTTGTAATAGAACTCACAGTGGGACTTGCATGAAAAATTCCAATAGATCTTGTAATTAGACTTGCCATGAGACTTGCACCAGGACTTGGAATGGGGATTGCCATGAAACTTGTATTGGGAGTTGCAATAAAACTTGTAATAGGACAGTAAAACTCATAGTAGGACTTGCAATAAAACTTGTAATAGATCTCGGAGTGAACTTGCAATAAGATTTGTAATACAACTCGCGATGGGACTTGCAATAAGACTTCTAATAGAATTCGGGATGGGACTTGCAACAAGGCTCGTAATATAACGCATAGTGGGACTTGCATGAAACATTGCAATAGATCTTGTAATAAGAATTGCCATGAGACTTGTACCAGGACTTGCAATAGGACTTGCAACAAAACTTGTAATAGGACTTGCAATAAGACTTGTACTGAATCTCGTAATGGGCCTCGCAATAAGAGTTGTAATAGAACTTGTAATGGGACTTGCAATAAGACTTGTAATAGAATTCACGATGGGACTTGCATGAAAAATTGCCATAGATCTTGTAATAAGACTTCCCACGAGACTTGCAACAGGGCTTGTAATAGGACTTACCCTGACACTTGCAATAAGACTTGTAATAGGACTTGCAACAGGACTTCTAATAAGACGTGTAATGGGATTTGCGATGGGACTTTCCATTATACTTATGGTGGGACTTGCGGGGTATTGCTAACGGACTTGCAGGTGTACTGGTAAATGTACCAGCTCGTGAAAAGACTTGCAACCGAACTCTCGCAAATGGACTTGCAATCGGACGCTTGCAAATGATCTTGAAAATTGACTTGCAACGCGACTTGAAATAGACTATGAATATTAAACGAATTCTTCAAGATAAAAAATAAGCTTTTATGATTTTGGAAGTGCGTGAGAACTAATAAACCGGAAATGGCGTACAAGTCAATAACCGCAGTTACAGGGCATTCCATGTCTTTATCGTTCCTTGCGACACAAAGACAAAATTGAAAAAAATGGTATTGGGCTGTGTTTAGGCTACACATAGCCCAAATGGGGGTGTTCCACATTTACAAAAAACCGACCACGAACACGGGACTAAGGAAGTTATTAAATCGATAAGCGATCGTGTTTCTTTCTGTTCGTTTGCTCGGGAGTTGAATCTCTCGACCAGTAACGCATAACGTCTCAAGCTTGTGACAGTTGGAAAAAATTTTTTTTAGGCTCAAACAGTATCCAAAAAAATCAAACCTTGTCACGAATTTTGATCCAGTGACTTGTGTTCTTTTCCGATAAAGTTTTGGATTTTTTTTTCTAAGGCTTATCATTACTCTGAGTTGTGCGAATTTCGCAATGTCAGCAGACTTAAAAAATATCTACACAAGGAATTTACATTTTAAACTGTGTTAAAAAAAATATATGGTGATTGTGAATTTTGCACTCTGTGGGAATGTCAAAATAGGAACACTTATTTACTCATAGGGAGCAGGACTTGCAAATATGTAAAAATAATGAGAAAGCATAATTTACGTTCGCACGATTTTAAAATCAAATGTATAGTCAGGAGAAATGGACTAAAACCGTCCTTTTTGAAAGTTATAGTGAATGTTGAAACATCAGTCTAACGAATTAAGAAGAAAGAACACTGATTGTAGATGCCCTTGGATTCAAGAAAGTCTTGCGATCGATATTCGCCACTTTAGTCACCAAGTAGGAGGACGGAGGGGTGTCGTGCCCGAATCGAGGTCCGAAGTGACGGAAAACCTCTAATGAGACTTCTTCGTCGATGGTAAATACAAGTCAGTCGTGTGATACATTATTGTCCCGACCTGGTTTCACATAATAACGGCTTGGAAATGTTGGCCTTACGAATTTCACCGACAAGAGAAAAAGTGGCACGACTCATATATTTCCGTAGGGTATAACATCGAACGAACTGGAAAGTCCATCCAAGCCAGCCTATAACCAAACATATGAATAATTAATAATTAAAAACTTTACTATAATCGTCCATCAGACCATATATAATGTCGAATAATGCCGCCAAGATCGTTAATTTGTACTATGGAATGATAACCAACTCGTCTCTAACTTTACGTTAGGTTAAGTTACAGTAGGTTGAAGTAGAGTTGAATTCAGTCAAGTTGGAGGAGTCTTGGATTGGATTTAGTTGGGTCAGGTTGGTCAGGACAGCTTTATGTTGAGTTAAACTCAATAAGGTTGACGTAGGGTTAGGTTATACAAGGCCCAAAATTATGGTGTAGGCGTAGGTTAGGATAGGTTAGGTTCAAGTAGGTTGCAGTGAGTCTGAATAGAGTTAGGTTGGAGTAAAGTTAAGTTCAGTTAAGTTAGAGTAGTCTTAGATTGGGTTGGTTAGTCGGAGCAGCTTTATGTTGAGTTAAACTGGATGAGGTTGGCGTAGGGTTGAAGAGTAGGGTTAGGTTATTCCAGGTAAAAAATAATTTAAGCAGATACAAACTCCATTGTTGAAATATATGGAATGTGAACTAGGAAGCCTGATCCATATTTCCGGGTTTCGCATGATTCACACTTACGGTTTGTTCGCAGTTGGGAATGAAGAAAAAATTTTGTAAAACCTCACAAGGCACAAGAGTTCTCCTTCGTCAAAGGAGTCGCGCACAGAAACTTCGCTGATTTTGCAAAAATCACAATAAAAGGACAGTCAAAAGACTTCAGCTGTGCGGATGAAGATGAATCGGTACATAACTTTAAATCAGCTGGGTGACGGGACCTTCGGTTCCGTTGTTCTTGGCGAAAGAATCGACACAGGTGAAAAAGTGGCGATTAAAAGAATGAAGAGGAAATATTATTCGTGGGAAGAGGCGATGAATCTACGCGAAGTCAAAGTAAGAGAAAAAAAAGTGGCGATGAGAAATGACGAACGACGTTCGAGATTGAAACAATTTTATAATGGCGTCGTTGGCGCGCGGCTCAGGATAGTCGCGCATGCGCATTTCATGATTCTCGCGCATGCGCATCTCTCGATTTTCGCGCATGCGCGTCCCTAAAACAAGCCATGAGCAAGTGACTTTTACAAAGTCTCATCATAGATGACGATTAATTGACTATTTCTCATCGCTCCTTTCATGTTTATTGTTAATTTTTGCATTTGCATAAGATTATTATTGTTCTCCGTAGTCGTTGAAGAAATTGAGCCACGCAAATGTGGTGAAGCTGAAAGAAGTGATACGTGAAAACGACGTTTTGTACTTTGTCTTCGAGTACATGAAGGAGAATCTTTATCAACTCATGAAGGATCGGTAAGTCGATCGAACTAACCGATCAATAATTCTGTTCGTGGTATTATATAATTATGATAATTATAAATAACAATTATAATTCGCCTAATTGATACTTTCAAGATCGAAATTATTCCCGGAGCCTGTGATTAGAAACATGGTGTACCAGGTTCTACAAGGCTTGGCCTTTATGCATAAACACGGCTTTTTTCATCGTGACATGAAGCCGGAAAATTTGCTCTGCATGGGCCCGGAACTCGTGAAAATAGCGGACTTTGGTCTCGCAAGGGAAATTCGTTCGCGACCACCGTATACCGATTACGTATCAACTAGATGGTAAGTCAGTAATGGAATGAATAGTTACGATTTGTTATGCAAATTTGAAGGTTACATTGACAGTAATATCGAAATTCACGCCTCAAAACATTCAACATATTTATGTCGTGTACGGCGGAGCAGAATCTCATGAAATTTAGGCTGTCCTTAGTTGTCATTGCGTTACATAACCTAAAAACATTTTCAATCCATTTTTGTTCATTATGGCTGCGCAGAATAAAAAGAATTAGTGGAGTCGTCTTCAAGCCATTATGCTTCAATAAATAAACCTAATTTGATGAGATTCTGCTGAGCCGTTTCCAAGGAAAATGCTCTGAAAGTTTTGAGGTAGAGCGAAAAGTGTCTGGAATCGGGTTGTCCTTGCTCAAAATGGCGTCTTGAGCCGCCATGATGTGTAGTTCACGATTCTGACGCCAGGTGGACCTTACCGCTCTTTGTTTTTCAAATAAATCAGGTATCGGGCACCGGAAGTCTTACTACACTCGACAACGTACAACAGTCCCATTGATATTTGGGCTGTTGGCTGTATAATGGCCGAGTTGTACACATTTCGGCCACTTTTTCCTGGCAAGAGCGAGATCGACGAGATCTTCAAGATATGTTCCGTCATCGGGACACCGGACAAAGACGATTGGCCGGAGGGTTATCAGCTCGCTGCCGCCATGAATTTCAAATTTCCAACTCTCACGAGAACACCGTTGAAGGATCTCATACCGAATGCGAGCCACGAGGCGATCGTACTGATGGACGATATGATGGAATGGAATCCAATAAAAAGGCCAACTGCTCAGCAGGCTTTGAGGTTAATTGTTATTTTTTTATTCCACTCTTCAGATGCTCAAAAAATGAAACAAATTAATCACGATTCATAATTAATTCACGATTGATCGGATCATTGATATTATTCATCATTTTTAGCGTTTACTTTCAGTTATGTTGCCTTTTTCACGACCCAGTTTTTTTTTACAATATGTTCTTATCAGATCGGAAAATTCAACAACGTGCGTCCTTCTATCAATTTATTTTAGGCCGAAGCCACATGATTTTTAACGGCAACGAGGTCATGGAATTGCAAATTACAACTTTTTCTCACCACCCGGGAAAAGTCAGAAGCCATTTTTTATTTTTTTTTCAATGTTACTTAATGTTATTGGTTTACGCTATTTTGGGGGAAATCAGTGATTTCTAGGATTTATTTTGTCAAACGATTTCAAGACATTTTGGTACATTTGGAATATACTGACATTAAGCGATTCTTATTGCGAGACAGAACTAAAATTTCGAAAATATTTTTCTCAAAAACTACTCAACAAAACAAAAAAATAATTATGAGACCAGCTACACCCATTAATTACGCAGGACTCACAGTTTATTTTCATTTCACCAAAATCCACCATCAGGAAAAATGTGTTGAAAATATTTTGAGGTTACGTTGCCACCTCAAAACTTTCAACGCATTTTTCTCGAAAACGACTCAGTGGAATAAAAAAAGAATAGTTGGATCGTCTCGGTGCCATTTTTCTACAATGACAGGCTTAATTTAGTGATATTGTGCTCCACCGTTGCCAAGAAAAATGTTTTAGAGGTCTCGAGGTGGGAATTTCTGTATTAAGGGTTAACATAACATCGAAACTCTTTAAACGCATTTTCCTCGAAGATGACGCGATGGAATAAAAAATGAATAGGCCAGGCTTTTAGTCTGGCCTTAATATCTTTAAAAAACAATGTTTCGCGAAAAAAAGTTTCCCTTCTGAGCATGCAAAAACGATTTTCTTTGTTTTTACAGATATCCTTATTTCCAAGTTGGAGGTCCTCAGCACGTAATGAGCAATAAGAGGATTGGCGTGAGTGGCCCCCGTGAATTAATTATGACCAAAGTCAATATACCACCACCGGGACCTCCCTATGATTACAAGCAAAAAGTTCCAACTGGTAATAATGAGAATCATTCGAGAATGACCGATAAAATAATGATTCAACAGCAACCCGTTCTACCGCTGCTCAATCACAGCAATCGTAAGAGGGACAACAATTCATTGAAGTGGGATGACGAAGATTTTGCTAATATATTAGGGTTCGTTAATTCCATATTAAAATTAGTAGATCGCGTATTCTACGACGAATGGTCCCGGCGGGGATCGACAATTTTTAAAATCTAAAATTTTCGTTTTTTTCTTTTATTGATGTAAAAAAAAAATTTATGTTTCATTCGAATTCAAGAGTTGGTAGCTGTACCCCTTAGTTCTGTACAAACCATGATTTAATTAAATTTTATTTTCTCAAAGAAAAATTGAAAAAATTACTCAAAGTCTCCAAGCGTTTGCATACACTGTTTTTTTTGCCTTTGTGTGGTTTTTTTTAGGGATGGACGATGTTAAGAAAGAACATGGTTTATTTAAAAAAAAAATTAGTTATCGTTGATCAATTTTTTTAAAAGTAAAATTGAAAAATTAAAAAACTTTTGTTGGTAAGTCAGGGATCTGTCTTATCGACACGCATTGCTTTTAAGAATTTTCATGATAGATTATTCTTGCGAATTACGGGTCATGATTCAACATTGATGGTTTAAATTTCATTAATTTTCGTTGATCGGTTTGCCGGAAAGGTTTAATAAGAAATTTTGAGGTTATAACGTCAGTAACGTCCTCTCGGGACAAAACGCCATGCCGCCATATTAGAGTCGCCCGCGCAGAAAATATCGATGCTTAAGAAATGGAATAACATCGACCATCCCTAATTTGTTTTACAAATCAGCGGAGCCTTCGATCATACGTTTAACCATAGTCTGTGAAATTTTGTACCCAGAAGCAAGTTATTACCGGACAATCAGCATTCCGCGTCCAGACTATTGTCGAGTCGTCTTTACAAGGAAAATCGTGTCAATTGGAACGAAAACAGCAGCCCAATGATCGACGATCATAAGGAACAGAATGCCAATTGGGCAACGCCGGTTTGGGGCGAGAGACAATCATCGAGAGGCTGGAATCAATCGCAAACTAGTATGAAAAACAGTCGCAAAGTATCGGCTAAGCAGCACTATCTCAGCGTGGCTCGTTACATCGCTGGTCAAAGTACAAATTTGTCCTCCAGGTATCGAAAACAACGAAACTTAGTCGTTCGAATTTTTTTGGCATGGATCACTCTGATGTTTATTTGTACAATCGGTTTCTGTTATGTCACCCAAATTGAATTTCTCGATCTTCTTGTTTATCTCATTGACCTTATCGTCGAGTCAATTGAAAATTTATTCCCTTTTTGCCGCGTCAATATTTTTCACGGGAATTCTCTCGAAGCTGATTTGAATTTTCGCGCCATTCGGGGTCTAGGGAAGTACCTAAATCAAACGACAGATGGCGCCTTGAGTAGTATGTTATCGACGGTCGGTAAAATTGTCAATGAGTTTTTTTCAAGATTCTCCGAACGTTTCGTAGATATTATTCTCTCTCTCTTTGCACTCGCGGATGAGATGATATCGGACGAGATTATTTTTCGCCTGCTTGTTCGCATTTGGATTGTTTTTCTTATTTTTTTTGGACTCGTGGTGAATAATTTTGAGAACCTCTGTAACGCTAATTGGAAACAGCGCCTCTAGCGGAATAGTGCATCGAATATCCTCTGACAACTTGTTTTTCACTCTCTAAAATCGTATGATTAGTAAATTTTTTTAATAATCGCATATATTAAAGTGTATAAATTGTCCGGAATGTGTGAACAAATGTACGACAGGAAAATGTAACACGAGATCGAATAAAAGAGTTTTTAACCTAAAAAAGACAATCTCAACGACTCATTATTATTTTAGAAATGGCGAAGGGGATGCTGGGAGGCCAAGATTGATGGTCAACGGAATTGTGGGACAACCGTCGGGGGAAAAATTTACGGACGATTTAATAGCGGACTCCTATTGGGGAGGACGGGAAAACATCGAGAGCCAAACTCGACAGCATTACCTTGCACGAAGTCGTTACATCGCTGAACAAAATGGCCGACTACCCTATCCGAGTGTTTATGGCACTCAGAATGGCAGTAAGCTCATTATTAATCAACTATTCTGTACTCTAATATTTGAGATTGAACGATATTTTTGAATAATCGAAATTAATTTGTCGACAGAATTAACCACAAACAAATCGGCAATGCAGACGAATTTGTTTGGTGGTGTTTTGAGCTCCAGAGCAAGTGGTGGAATTCACGGTAGAACGGATTGGGCGGCAAAGTATCTCAAATGACCGCGTCCGGAATAAAATCTCAGTGAAAATGGGCCAAAAATTTGCGAACATTCATCGTGAAAACTGAATTTAAAAAATACGTTTATGGTGCAACGATTGCCATCCAAGGTCATTGAGACCTTGAAAGGGAAGACAGCAAACAGGACTATTAGCGTTCGGAACTCAAAAACTAAATTGTGACCTGGTGTCATAAGTTTATATATATACATTGTTGTATACATATAATGTAAATTTATATATAAGTTGTAGATATATCATTTGTACATATTGAGTAATGTTAAGCATATAAATGTAACTTTCGAGTCTCCACAGCTGGTGAAAAAAAATAATTTTTTTCCATAGAGACTAATTCTCGAGAGGAGGTTATGCTTGAGGATTTTTTGCGATTAAGGTATTTTTTTGCGAAAAAGTTGAATCTTTTGAGTCCAATTTTCTGTGCTTGCGAGAGAGACAGAGCGAAACTTTCTATATTCACACCTCAAAAGTTTGAACACGTTTTTCTCAAAAACGATTCGATGGATTAACAAATAAATAGTGTGGTCGTCTTCGTGCCATTGTTCTACCACAACCCTACCAGGACGAACGACAGTAACCGACAGTCGTTTGTCTTAAATTCCGACAGTTCCCGGCGGTCCAACCGTCGGAATTCATCACTCAACCGTCGGAATTTAAGACAAACGACGTTGGTTACTGTCGTTCGTCCTGGTAGGGAACAAGCTTAATTTCGAGAGATTCTGCTGCACCGTTTCCGAGAAAAATGAGTTTGAAGTGTCGAGGTGTGATTTTGTTACGACGGATCAAGATAACCTCAAAAATTTACAAACGATTTTTTCTCGAAGATTTCTTGAGATAGAATGAAAAATGGATAATTGAACTATCTCTGTAATTGAACCGTGCAAATGACCCTACTATTTTTTTTCACTTCATCGAGTCGCTTGGATGCGTTGTAAACGTTTCGAGGTTATGTTGACGTTTAGTCTTATTTGATAACAGTGGTTGATGATAACGGTGATGAAAAC
The DNA here is from genome assembly GCA_946863875.1 of Alloplasta piceator. Taxonomy (NCBI): domain Eukaryota; kingdom Metazoa; phylum Arthropoda; class Insecta; order Hymenoptera; family Ichneumonidae; genus Alloplasta; species Alloplasta piceator. The sequence goes on from OX333080.1 coordinate 31,070,633, forward strand.
ATGACATAAAATAATATATTCGACGAAAAAAATATTAATGTACCAACGAAACATTCCATCAATTGCCAAATAATTATTCAATCATTAAAATTGACAAAAGAATCTCTTTGTGTCTCATCATGAATTATTATATTCTATCCTGAGACATATTATACATTCTTCAGAGAATTCAGATATTAGTTTTTAAGATCGTCGGCTAATAAGGAATCTATTAGTTGACATCTTAAATCACAAACCAGGTATTGTGATATTTTATTTTTATTTTTTCAAATATCATAAGACAATATTTACACAAACAAAATACTCTTTTTCAGTAAAAGTAGTGCATTTTTTCAGCTGTCCGCAACAGCTGAAACCTTATACGGATATATATTTTCATTATTTTTGGTTTATATGTAGCGATTTTTGGAGTTAAGACAGCTAAACACCGATCGACTGATGCTAGCATTATATATATATATACGTTGGTCGAGCAACTTGATGATCTAAGAGTTCTCAGTATTGAAAAATCATCAAATATCACACGAAATCTTATAGAGTAGACTTAATCCCCTCCGTCCTGTTTTCCGCGCTTGCGCGTGCCAGAGAGACTGTTTCACGTACGAACGACATGTTTTATCTCACCTCAAACATTTGAACACGTTTTTCTTCGAAACGACCGAACGGAATCTCATGAAATTAAGCCTGTCATTGTAGAATAATGGCACGAAGACAATATAAATATCAAATATCAACTAAGACTTCTATGTCTAAACTTTTAACACATTTCTTGACAACGACTTAATGTTGTGCAAAAAGAATAGTGGAGCGTGCAATTATTGGATGATGACAGGTCAAATTTCGTGTGAGTTCCTTCAGCCAATTACAAGACCAATATATTTGAAGTTTTATGTGAATTTTTGTATAACAGGTATATCATAACCTCAAAACCTTTTCAGATATTTGTCGGAACTTGGTGATGTAAAAACCAAATAGTGGGCCCACCAGCATAATTAATACGTGCAAGTGGTCCCACTAGTCTTTCTAAATTCCATATGCTTTCAAGATAAGTGTACAAGAGATTATTTATTTTTTAACTCTCGAGCTGACAAGCCCAAATTAACGAGAAGGGAGGCCAAGTCCCGAATAAGTACATTTAAAGCAAAAATAAGGTTCTCGTCAAGTTACTTCCGATAAAACAGATACAAATCGAAAATCCGAGCTCAGATCATCAAGTTCTTCGACGATAAAGAATCAACCCGTTTGTCATGGAAGTGAGGATAAAAATCTTTAAACCTAAAAATCAAATTATTGATTTATGTACCGCTCAACGTGTAACCTAATTTTTTGCTCAACTCTGTGGTAATTAGTCTTTTCGTTTTGAATTTTTCATCTCCGCCACATCCAATCCCGATAAATAAAAAAAAAAAATTACTGATGGTGATGATGTGAAGATTTAACTGGAATTTCGAAATCGGTGAATTAAAAACAGTCGTCTTGAGCGCAGATATATTTTATCCCACTCATAATATACATTCTTTCAATCGCCCGAATAGTGATTAAGGGGCGCGCTATGTGTCTGTATGTGGTTCGAGTTTGCACCAGTATCGCTTAACCCAATATTCAAAATGTTGCAAAATGAGCGCCATTTTGTTCGGAGGATACATCACGTGACTGTCATGGCGCCGTTTTTCCTGCACTCTAACGTGGTCAACTGTGGCGATACAAACTCAGGTACCTAACCTTATAATCCGAACGATTTAAATATTTGTACATGATACATAAATCCTTCAATTTGGGTAACAATATATGCAACTGTTCCTCAAATTGTTAAGGTCAAAATGACCAAGTAGAAAATTAATCATTTTCTTCGAATACACAGAACATTGAACGTATCGACAAAATGGCGGATGTCATTTGATTTTCTGTGGATGATCGATGAACTAATCGATTATATTATATTTATTAGAATGATATGCTTCGAGAAATAGTGATTGGAAATAGAGATCTCTTGGACTCTCGAAATGGGAAAATAGAATATTTGTGGTACATTTATCGTATTTCGATCCTTGATGGTTGCGTGTTCGGAAACGCACTTTATCGGATAGAATGAGGTTATACAGTATTGAAACAATGGCTGATACGGAGTAAGCGAGAGATTCTGCCCATGTCGATAAAGGTTCCTCTGGTGAGATAATTGGGAACTCAAGTTTACTTAAACAATATGCCTCCTGCATCATTGGTGAGTTGGTCAAGCCAATCGCAAGAGAGATCCTGGGGAATGTCCAGCTCAGAATTGGCTGTAGCTACCGATGCTGAAATCGAAAGGACGAAAATTGGTTGGGTTTTTTTAGGAATCATCGTTTCACCCGATGTGTCTCAATAGAAAGAGTTAGAAGCTATTCAATTCTGGAGCATCCAACCATAAGCCGCCGTTCAATGATCTAAGTGAGTGTTGGAAGTTGGTCGGTACAATCTTCATCGTAAACAATACATAACGTTATGGATAAGTCGGGCATGGTTGCGGATTGTACGGGCCAATGAACCAGAAAGGTTTGGTTGGGTCAGCTCCGGACAACAGGAATCCGCGTGCGAGAGCACTTGGAAAATAGCCTAATGTTGTAGAATAGAATTGCTGATCGTTGATGAGGCATTAGCGATGATTTTTGGTAGAGCTGTAATGGAGGCATTCACCATGCCATTACTGAGAATGGTAACTGTGCTGTTGGCAACGAAAGATGTCATCAACGCTGTTGTCAAAGCTGCCGTAGTCGTTTCCAATTGGGGAATACTCGTGACAGCCTCAACGGTGACTTGTGCCACATGCGTCAGTACACCAACTGTCACGTTACCAACTGATTTTGACATGTCTCCACAAATATCCTTCACTTGTACGACCGGTCCTAAACAGGCGTCGAGCATGTAAGCCAGCAGAGAGCCAAATGCCAGACCAGTTGTGTAAGACAGGGTCATTATGTTTCCTGCAACATAATACCGAATTTAATTATCCACGATGACCGTTCTAATGAAAGTAGGCCATTTTAGTGTCACAGCTATCAAAACTCTTGGCCAGTATGGACATTGCAAATTTTGAATTCAGGGAAAATAAAAAATAAAATAAAATAAAATAGATGAGGTGCCATTAATCCACCTATAGTAGGAATTAGGTGTTCAAATCTAAATAAAAATTGCTGTTTAGATATCAAGACGTTTTATAAAGTTCCCAGCAGGACATGACCTACCTGCGAGTTCACGATGTTGCTCAGGCACTTTGCTGGGCGCTTGGATCATCGGTACACTACCGACAATGCCATTGGTAAGGCCAAGTAACCACGCAAAAAGAAGGGGATAATCTTCCCCGGATAGTATAGGCGCGCTTCTGGGTATGGCGCAAAGAAGAAAGAGCGGAATGAGAATTGCTCGAGCCCCGGAAAAGTACAGGAGCTGAGTCCTTGTCCATTCGTAAGGTATCGACGCCAATACCTGGGCAACATAACGGTAAGTTAGTGCCATTAATTATTCGGGGTATATGTTTGGTACGAGTTTCCTGGTGAAGATACAGATTTAGTGGAGATTCAGTGAAGGTTGGTATAAGTTCATCGATCTTACCTTGCCGAGTAAATCTGCGCCGTTGAACGCTGCCATCAGAATAACTGGCATCCATGATTCAAACTTGCATGATATTATTTCAGACAAAATTCCTGGATATAGACACAGCGTAACGAAATATGCAACGCCGATGCTCGCCATGTACGGAAAGATTAGCTTGGCAACTTCAAGCCTCGCTAGCATTCCTCCTAAAGAAGTTGGAAAAAGTGCTTTTAGGTTCGAGAGAATCTCCCGTTGGCTTCTGGATATTTAATTTCAAAAGCAAAATGGGACGATGAATTACTCTTTATGCTGGCCCATGGTTTGTTCACTTGACTCCTATAGTAAGATCCTTGCATTACAACCACATCTTCCACTTTGTAGGTAGGACCGTTGGTTCCCGGTGGATTAGTTGGCTGGGCACTTGGTTCGTAGACTGGATTACTGAACGAAAAGGCTGAGTACTGTCCGGTACCTGAAGTAAAAAGGTATAAAGTCAAGGCTGATCAATTGGTCAAAATTATTCTCGATCTTTGGTCTGTCTTTCAAAATCAGGGTGTTTGCAAAGCTATTGGTACCCACCGATCTTTGGATAAATCTACAGATCTATCCTAGACCCAGGCCCATCCTAGACCCATCCTAGGCGGAAACCCCACCTTATCGTATGTCCTATCCTATGCTTACCTTATCCTTTCCTAGGACGAGATCCATCCTAAGTTCGGTCTAAGCCTAAACCCATCCTGGGTCCAGACCTATCCCAGAACAAAATCTATCTCAGGCCCAGACGAATTCTAGGCTCAGATCCACCTCCAGATCAGAGTGTTCAGACCCATCCCTATCACTTATCTTTGTGTGAAACTATATACATTTGCCTAAGATACTAATAAACCCCACCTAATCGTAAGTCCTATCATATGCTTACCTTATCCTTTCCTAGGACAATATCCATCCTAAGTTCGGCCTAGGCCTAAACCCATCCTGGGTCCAGACCTATCCCAGAACAAAATCTATCTCAGACCCAGACGAATTCTAGGCTCAGATCCACCTCCAGATCAGAGTGTTCAGACCCATCCCTATCACTTATCTTTGTGTGAAACTATATACATTTGCCTAAGATACTAATAAACCCCACCTAATCGTAAGTCCTATCCTATGCTTACCTTATCCTTTCCTAGGACAATATCCATCCTAAGTTCGGCCTAGGCCTAAACCCATCCTGGGTCCAGACCTATCCCAGAACAAAATCTATCTCAGGCCCAGACGAATTCTAGGCTCAGATCCACCTCCAGATCAGAGTGTTCAGACCCATCCCTATCACTTATCTTTGTGTGAAACTATATACATTTGCCTAAGATACTAATAAACCCCACCTAATCGTAAGTCCTATCCTATGCTTACCTTATCCTTTCCTAGGACAAGATCCATCCTAAGTTCGGCCTAGGCCTAAACCCATCCTGGGTCCAGTCCTATCCCAGAACAAAATCTATCTCAGGCCCAGACGAATTCTAAGCTCAGATCCACATCCAGTTCAGAGTGTTCAGACCCATCCCTATCACTTATCTTTGTGTGAAACTATATACATTTGCCTAAGATACTAATAAGCACCACCTAATCGTAAGTCCTATCCTATGCTTACCTTATCCTTTCCTAGGACAGGGTCCATCCTAAGTTCGGCCTAGGCCTAAGCCCATCCTGGGTCCAGACCTATCCCAGAACAAAATCTTTCTCAGGCCCAGACGAATTCTAAGCTCAGATCCACCTCCAGTTCAGAGTGTTCAGACCCATCCCTATCACTTATCTTTGTGTGAAACTACACATTTGCCTAAGATGCTAATAAATCCAAGTAGACCTAAGATAAACCTCAACTTCGATTTGAATGCTCAAAATGGAGTATTGGCGTACATTACATGTTTCTTTGCTACAACACAAAACATTTTGAAGTTCATTTAAATACCATTCGGGCCTTCGATACTGCCACCGGCTGCGTCGGTCCCCAACGGACTCGTTTGAATTTTCAACACACCGTACTGCCCTTTGCTCGGATCGCCCGTTTGATCCAACGGATCCATCTGAAAAAATTTCATACATATATATAGATTATACAAATTTTAACGAAAAAAATTATTCCGATATAATAATTGTAATTGCGCAGATAAATTTGAGTTACCAATCCAACGTCTTCCGTCGGTTCCAAAATTATTCGATTGCGTTCTTGACAGAGATTCACATAAAACTGGACGAATTCAGTTTTACGAACTACCCAGTGAAGCACCGAACACATAATGATCGTCATTATCGACAGTGAGAAAAACATCGACGTGTTCCCACGCTCGTCACTAACCAGGGATTTGGTCAGGATTCGATTTACGGAAACCCAAAAACCTGCAGCACCTGATGGAAACATTTTTTTTTTTTCATTATCGATTTCCATTAATGACAATACATTTCCAACATCCTTAAGGGGAAGCTTCGCCCTCCCTCATATTTATAATAAAGTGGAAGGAAAAAGTTCTGAATATACTGCGATCAAAATTAAAAAAAAAATGAGGACAATGATTAAGGAGAAAAATGTAGTTACTCTCTCCAGCCATAACCGCTTGTGTGTAACGACTCGGCAACATAGACGTATATCCATAGAAGCTCGACTGCTGAACTGGAAATAATTAGAGGATTATTTTACAAAGTTACTTTTTTTTGTCATTATAAGGAAATTTACTTAAAGTTCGACGTACCGGTGCATCCAACGGCAACAACTGCAACCGCAACCAAATTTATCGTGTACGAGGTCGCAACACCGAATAATTCCCACCAGATTTCCGAAATAACGACGAAATTCAGGGTAATGACCGAGACGAGATATCCTAAAACAATTAAATCAAAAGTTATGACTAAATCTAATCAAAATCTAATACTAATCTAATACTAAATCTAATACTAAATCTAATACTAAATCTAATACTAAATCTAATACTAAATCTAATACTAAATCTAATACTAAATCTAATACTAAATCTAATACTAAATCTAATACTAAATCTAATACTAAATCTAATACTAATCTAATACTAAATCTAATACTAATCTAATACTAAATCTAATACTAAATCTAATACTAAATCTAATACTAAATCTAATACTAATACTAATCTAATACTAAATCTAATACCAATGTTATTAGCAATTTTAAATCAGGAGTTTGAAAAGCGGTTTTTGTCATGACATCATTTTGTTGATGGTTGCGACGCCATTTTTTATCGATACGAAGAGCCAATTCAATCGTAAAACTACTGCTTCTACTGATTCTGCTGATGATATTGCAAAGTGGACATGTTTCAAGCTTCCGTTCGTATAGTTTTTCTAATAGGCATTGTCACTATTATTATTGGGGAAGGAAAAAAAAATTTATAAATATTTTTGAGGTTATTACCGAAAGTGATGCGCTTATTTAATGACACAGTCTCGACGAGAATGTTGTTGGCAAAGACAGCGAAAAATGCCATTGTCACGTAGACCACGGACATGTCGAATATCACCGTTGTATCTGGATATCTGGCTTTGAAGTAATCCACGGCCATCATAAAACTACAATCAACATAATAAAATTAAAGGTAAATTGCGTTTCAAGTGAAATTACATCTTTCGTTCACTAATATCAAAGTCTAATAAAACTTTAAAAAATGTTCAGTGTTGATTTTTTTTAACCTGCTCCAATATGTTTACAACAGCCATATGGTTACATTAACATTATTTAAATCAATCAATTAATTACCTTCAAAATCTTAAAAAACATTCGTGAACCGATTTTTAAAAAAAATGTCGAATAAAATCTTTTTTTTTTAAGTGCTCCAACGCTTACACCACCCATATGGTTACATTAAGATTATTTATAAAATTAATAGAGTATGTATATTAAGAGCTTGAGGGAAAACATCTGTGAAACAATCTCCAAAAAAATCTTTCGCCAGGTAAATTTTCATCCGCGTAATTTTATTTCATAATGTTTTGAGTTTTGTGTATTGACCTGTTGTAAGGCATGAGGAATCCAACCCCAGCGAGTACAAGGGCGAGATAAATAAAGTTGCATTTGTCAACCGGCGGTGACAGATGGTTGAAGCCATTGCTCATTTTGAAGTCGTTCATTCCTCTGGCTTTGCCCAGTTGGACGTATCCTCTGCTCAAATTCTCATCCATATTGCACGATCTCGAAATTACGTTTTTTTTTTTTTTTTCACCGATGCCCAGTCCTACGAGTGCATTGTCGTAGCTTTATAGCAATGTTTCTCGATTCGCATGCGTTGCGAATTTCGAAAAACACAACCCGCACTGGTTTTACGTCCGCGGGCTTTTTCCGACGGAGATTATTATTATTTTTTTTTATTTTTTTCTATCTTTTGTCTGATTTATGTTAATCTCGATTCCGAACAATGCACGGGGTGAGGGGGTGCCAGACGGCACCTGACACGGCCGCTCGAGCCTCTCTTGAATTATATTTCCCTTTTTTCCTTCCCCGAACATCGATGTGTGGCATCTTTGAGGGCGCATGCTTTGAAAATTGTCGCATTGATTCCTGCGCGAGCATCAGGCGCGCACCAGAGGCTCACGGGTACAGCAACTCCATGCGCACGGGGTTTGCGCAGCCGAACGTTTATTCAAAATAAAATAGAGGTTCGATTGTCATCTGACAGATGGCGCTGACACACAAAATCTACGGTTGGAATGCAGTGGCGATGTTATCGACCGAGTAAACACAGTTTTGTACCGGCAGTGGAACAGCGATGTAAGTGAATGTAACGAGTATTGTTAATCGGAAATTACATGTAATTTACATGTTAGTTATTATTTAGGCCTCTATTCCACACATTTTTATTCTACACGTGACATTTTCTTCCCAAAATTTTCTACACCAATTATTCTACACAAGAGAAGTGGCAAGGAATATTATTCTACACAAAATTATTCTACACCAGTTCTTACACACATTATCCTACACAAGAAAATTGGCAAGAGATATTATTCTACACAACAAATATTCTACACAGGTGGATTTTGCTCGAGAGGTCTTTATTCTACCAATGACACTTTCTACGCAAAAGTATCTACCCAGTGGACACAGTAATGTTGCAGCAATGTAACGGCAATTTTACCGTTTGTAACATGTAACATTACATGGACGTTACATGTAAGTTACAATTTCCTACTCAGCAATGTAACGTTGTTACATAACAGTTATGTAACGTTATGTAACAGTTACGTAACAGTTATGTAACAGTTATGTAACAGTTATGTAACAGTTACGTAACAATTATGTAATTGTGTTACGTTACTGTAAATAGAATTAATTGTTGTTAAACATGTTATAAAAAATATATAGCTCTCGCAAAATAATTTAATATGCATAGTTTACCGGCCCGAAAGAGATTCATAGAAAAAAAAAATCTGCACGAATTGTCTGATCTAACTTTTCTCAGAGACTGGGAATCGAACCCTCGACCCTACCTACCATCCTACCTATCTACCTAACACGCTACCGATTACGCTACCGACTACTTATGAATTCTCTCTACTTGTATAATATATGAATGCTGGAGTGCCGAACAAATAATAGTAGTATAATAATGGTAGTAAAATAATAATAATAATAATAATAATAATAATAATAATAATAATAATAATGGTATATGCATTTGAATGAGCAATAAACCATGAAAGTTCGTTTTTTTATTTGCGAATTCCAATCCTCTGATCCCTCATAAGTTATGTAAACTTTATTCCAGAATACCTGAACCCTCATAACTTACGTTACCCTTCATAACTTATTTCAGAGCTTCTAACCTCTCATAAATTATGTAAGCCCTCAAAACATGTTTGAAAGAGCTGTGACCTCTCATAAGTTAAGTGACCTCTCATAACTTAATTTGGGGGCCTCCGACCCCTAGTGTCATGTGAACTCTCAAAACTTCATTCCAAAATACCTGACCCCTCATAACTTACGCCATCCCTCATAACTTGATTTCGCGACCCCTGACCCCTCGTAGTAAAAATGTTTACAGTGTGTAACTATATTACCGCAATAGAACATATGTTACATTACTGTAATGTAACAAGATTATATAGCAGTTATGTAACCTACATGTAACAAATGTTACATAACATGTTACTTGCACGTTATATAACAGCAACGTTACATAGGAATAACATTGTAACATTACATGTAACTTCCATGTTATATTGCCGCAATATAACATTTGCTACGTTACTGTAATGTAACAAATTTATATTGCCGCAATATAACATATGTAACATTTCTGTAATGTAACAAAGTTATATTGCAGTTATGTAACCTACATGTAACAAATGTTACATAACATTGTTACTTGCATGTTATATAACAGCAACGTTACATAGGGATAACATTGTAACATTACATGTAACTTCCATGTTACATTGCGGCAACATAACGTGTTCACTGGGTACATATTATAACCAGATACTAGTTTGATGGTAAATTATTAATTGATATTTGTCAACTACGCAGTTTGTTGCTAATTGTGGAATTTGTGGATGCCAATCATAAATGATGACTGCACTTTTTCTTTGGATCTCATAAAATGAGTATCGAGAAAAATGTGAGGGATAATAATAGAAAGAAGAAGTCTTAGTCATTCTCCTTTCACGTATTGCTCGAGGGTCGAACAGAGGACGATTTGTGAGGACCTGAAAAAGTAAATCTGTTCAAATTATAGACTGACTAGACGACGCATTCGTTTATGGTTAACCTAGCTCTGTCATTCTAGCCCTGATTTGTAAGTTGCACAAAGTCTCGTTACTCGTTACATTCGATTCACCGTCGAAGGTCGCAAGAGACATCTCTCTGTCATCACTGTCCAACGGCATTTGTTTCAATTTGTCTTTCGCGATCGTCGGTTATCCGTTCGATTAATAAATACCAAATCCATGGAACTGCGGAAACTACAAGTTGCGCTACTGGTTCTCCAATTAATTACGGTGAAAATAGGTTTTGCACGGATTATCAACGGGATTACAAATTCGGAGAAATCGTCGAATGTCATTGAAGTAACGGTACATATCTATTCATTATTATTAAAGGATGGTCCATGTACTTTGAGGGCTAACGTACTTATATCCCAGTAAACACGTTATGTTGTCGCATTGTAACATGGAAGTTACATATGTAATGTTACAATGTTATCCTAGGGCGATTTTTTTTTTCGACTTTTTTTAATTTTGATCCCTCCCCACCTAAAATGCTGTTGCATATGTCTAAAAGAAACTACCCTGAAAGTTGCAGCTCTTAATATTAATATTAAGTACTCGCCCTTCGCGTGAAAAGATTTCCCATCTAAAATACACGTAAATAAAAAACTTTTTTCTTCAAATTGCTATAACTCCACGGCATTTTATGCTATTATATTGTACTTGGTCGCAACTTACGCAGAATTGAACGTTCTTCAAAAGTGTCCTGAGCAGCATAAGTGTAATTTACACTGGTGAGATGGTACGAGTCACTAAAGTTGATTTTAACCCACACTTCTCGTTTTTTTGCTGTTATTTTTGAAATGATCAGCGTTATCGAAAAATTGCAAAGGAAAGTTTTGTTGGAAATTTAATTTCCTACAAAAAAGGTCCTTTAGACCTACTTGAGAAAATTGATATTTCTTGAGATATTGAACCTTAATTTATTTGCGGTATAAAATTTTTACGGTTTATCGAACCAAAAGTTCTTAATTGTTGATATTCCATATCATTTCGCCACTGATGATATGATATGTGATATGGTGATATAATATAGAATATCAAAAAATTGAAACTTTTGGTTCAATAAACCATAAAAATTGTATACCAAAACCAAGTTAAGGTCCAATATCTCAAGAAATATCAATTTTCGCAAGTAGGTCTAAAGGACCTTTTTTGTAGGAAATTAAATTTCCAACAAAACTTTCCTTTGCAATTTTTCGATAACGTTGATAATTTCGAAAATAACAGCAAAAAAACGAGAAGTGTGGGTCAAAATCAACTTTAGTGACTCGTACCATCTCACCAGTGTAAATTACACTTACGCTGCTCGGGACACTTTTGAAGATCGATCAATTCTGCGTAAATTGCGACCAAGGACAATATGATAGCATAAAATGCCGCGGAGTTGTAGCAATTTGAAGAAAAAAGTTTTTTATTTATGTGTATTTTAGATGGGAAATCTTTTCACGCGAAGGGCGAGTATTTAATATTAATATTAAGGGCTGTAACTTTCAGGGTAGTTTCTTTCAGACATATGCAACAACATTTTAGGTGGGGAGTGAAAAAAATAAAAAAAGTTGAAAAAAAAATCGCCCTAATGTTATCCCTATGTAACGTTGCTGTTATATAACGTACAAGTAACAATGTTATGTAACACTTGTTACATGTAGATTACATAACTGCAATATAACTTTGTTATATTACAGCAATGTAACATGTGTTATATTGCGGCAATATAACATGGAAGTTACATGTAATGTAACAATATTATTCCTATGTAACGTTTCTGTTATATAACGTGCAAGTAACATGTTATGTAACAATTGTTACATGCAAGTTACATAACTGCTATATATCTTTGTTACATTACAGTAATGTAACATATGTTATATTGCGGCAATATAACATGGAAGTTATACACACGGTAAAAAAAAATGAAATTTCAAACATTTTTACTATAAGGGGTCAGGGGTCGCGAAATTAAGTTATTGCAGTTAAGTTATGAGGGGTCAGGTATTCTGAAATACAGTTTTAAAAGTTCACATAACTTATGAGGCTTCAGGGGCTCTGAAATTAAGTTATGAGCGACACTTAACTTATGAGGGGTCAGGAATCCTGGAATTGAGTTTCGCGGCTTTACAAAACCTACAAGGGCTCAGGGGTCACGAAATTAAGTTATGAGGGGTCAGGTATTTTGGAATAAAGTTTTGAGAGTTTACATAACTTATGAGGGGTCAGAGGCCCCAAAATCAAGTTATGAGAGGAAACATGTTTTGAGGGTTCTCATAACTTATGAGGGGTTAGGGGCTCTGAAATTGAGTTATGAGGGGTCACTTTACTTGTGAGAGGTCAGGTATTCTGGAAAAAGTTTTTAGAGTCCACATAACTTATGAGGGGTCAGGGGCCCTGAAATTAAATTATGAGAAGTCGGTAAGCTTATGAGAGGTCCCGGTTTTATTCAAACCAGTTTTGAGGGTTTTCATAAGTTATGAGGAGTTAGAAGCTCTGAAATTAAGTTATAAGGGGTAACGTAAGTTCTGAGGGGTCACTTAAGTTATGAGGATTCAGGTATTCTGGAATAAAGTTTACACAACTTATGAGGGGTCAAGGGATTCGAATCCGCAAATAAAAAAAACCAACTTTCATGGTTTATAGCTCATTTAAATGCATATATTATTATTATTATTATTATTATTATTATTATTATTATTATTTTACTATCATTATTATACTGCTATTTTTTTCGGCACTCCAGCATTCATATATTATACAAGTAGAGGGAATTCATAAGTAGTCGATGGCGTAATAGGCAGCGTGTGTTAAGTAGATAGGTAGGATGGTAGGTAGGGTTGAGGGTTTGATTCCCGGTCTCTGAGAAAAATTAGATCGAACAATTCATGCAGATTTTTTTTTCCTATGAATCTCTTTTTGGGGCCGGTAAACTATGCATATTAAATTATTTTGCAAGAGCTATATATTTTTTATAACATGTTTAACAACAATTAATTCTAGTCACGGTAAAGTAATACAGTTACATAACAGTTATGTAACTGTTATAAAACTGTTATATAACTGTTACATAACTGTTACATAACTGTTGTATAACAATCCCAGTGAACACGTTATGTTGCAGCAATGTAACATGGAAGTTACATGTAATGTTACAATGTTATCCCTATGTAACGTTGCTGTTATATAACATGCAAGTACCAATGTTATGTAACATTTGTTACATGTAGGTTACATAACTGCAATATAACTTTGTTACATTACAGAAATGTAACATATGTTATATTGCGGCAATATAAATTTGTTACATTACAGTAACGTAGCAAATGTTATATTGCGGCAATATAACATGGAAGTTACATGTAATGTTACAATGTTATTCCTATGTAACGTTGCTGTTATATAACATGCAAGTAACATGTTATGTAACATTTGTTACATGTAGGTTACATAACTGCTGTATAACCTTGTTACATTACAGTAATGTAACATATGTTCTATTGCGGCAATATACCATAGAAGTTACACACTGTAAACATTTTTACTACGAGGGGTCAGGGGTCGCGAAATCAAGTTATGAGGGATGGCGTAAGTTATGAGGGGTCAGGTATTTTGGAATGAAGTTTTGAGAGTTCACATGACACTAGGGGTCGGAGGCCCCCAAATTAAGTTATGAGAGGTCACTTAACTTATGAGAGGTCACAGCTCTTTCAAACATGTTTTGAGGGCTTACATAATTTATGAGAGGTTAGAAGCTCTGAAATTAAGTTATGAAGGGTAACGTAAGTTATGAGTGTTCAGGTATTCTGGAATAAAGTTTACATAACTTATGAGGGATCAGGGGATTGGAATTCGCAAATAAAAAAACGAACTTTCATGGTTTATTGCTCATTCAAATGCATATACTATTATTATTATTATTATTATTTTACTACCATTATTATACTACTATTATTTGTTCGGCACTCCAGCATTCATATATTATACAAGTAGAGAGAATTCATAAGTAGTCGGTAGCGTAATCGGTAGCGTGTTAGGTAGATAGGTAGGATGGTAGGTAGGGTCGAGGGTTCGATTCCCAGTCTCTGAGAAAAGTTAGATCAGACAATTCGTGCAGATTTTTTTTTTCTATGAATCTCTTTCGGGCCGGTAAACTATGCATATTAAATTATTTTGCGAGAGCTATATATTTTTTATAACATGTTTAACAACAATTAATTCTAGTTACAGTAACGTAACACAATTACATAACTGTTACGTAACTGTTACATAACTGTTACATAACTGTTACATAACTGTTACGTAACTGTTACATAACATTACATAACTGTTATGTAACAATGTTACATTGCTGAGTAGGAAATTGTAACTTACATGTAACTTACATGTAACGTCCATGTAATGTTACATGTTACAAACGGTAACATTGCCGTTACATTGCTGCAACATTACTGTGTCCACTGGGATGTTATATTGCTGAGTAGGAAATTGTAACTTACATGTAACTTACATGTAACGTCCATGTAATGTTACATGTTGCAAACGGTAACATTGCGTTACATTGCTGCAACATTATACTGTGTCCACTGGGTAATGTCCTCTTAAATTTGCAGGGCTTTCTCAGGCTTACATATAACTCATACAATTCAAATGCAAAATACAACCGTCAAAATGATTTTCAGGTAAAAATCTTGACACGGTGCTACGGATCACGATTGAATACCGTTGGCGTCGCTGGTAATTCATCACCGACTCTCGTTTCCCTGTTAGCGTCCGAGGGACAATTTTCCGTGATATTACTGGACCAAAATTCGCGATTGGACGGTCCTTCAGTGGCAGATGTAATTCCCTACAAGCTGCAAATTTTCGTTATCACGATTTCCACGTCGACTGAACTCGTCGAAATTCTCATTGATATAAGAAATTCACGATGGTGGAATCACATGGCTCAATTTTACATAATCTACCGGCTCGAAGAAGATGACTCGTGTAACAGAGCGTATGAAATTTTATGGTCAGCTTGGAGGATGAATCTGCTTGAGACAAAATTTGTGTGCACGAATGGAACAATAGAAGCGTTTATTTATGGCTTCAACCCTTACACAAACGATGCGCCCCATCTTTGGCGATGGGAAAACTCATACGATGGGGAAAATAACCATCCTTGGGCTCTGTTGGTCCGTGAATATCGTGACGATGATCGAATATGCGATAGCATGGATTTTGACAAAACTAAGAATCTCGGTAATTACGAGATTCGTTGCGCCGTTAAACGCATCCGTCAGAGGTATTTCAAGTATGGTAACGCATCAAATATTTACACGCTGCTGGCAACCCTACCCCGAAAGATGGCTCAGAGTTTCCAGACTGCTTTGAATAGCACAGTCAAGTTCGTTGCAAGAAAAATAAATGATTCAACGGGGGAGTATGATGACAATTATTTGGATTTTCTGCAAAATACCGTCGAGGGAATTACCGATATTGAATTAATATCGAGGGTACGCGAAGGAAGATCGATAGCTTTTACCTATCCATATACCGTCCATGGATTAGTAATAATGACTCAGTACAGTGGTGACAAGTCCCAATTGATGAAAATCATAACTGTACTCGATTCTGGTTCACGAATCTGTGCGTGCATAGTGTTTGTCGTAACGTTGATTTTTTTTAAAATTTTCGTTGGTCAGACATCAGCGATGGCTCTTCTAAATCTGATGCGTATTATTTGTAACGCATCAGTGATAAATGTACCGAGTGATAATGCGTCGAGAATTTATTTGTCCGGTGTGTTTATCTTCGTCGTAACGATAGTGGGGATTTATCAGGGACAAATGGCGTCCATTTTGGCCAGGCGAGAACCTCTCAAGGACGTAGATACACTGGCGGATCTAGCAAAATCCCATCACACGATTTATTGTCGTGATACGTACGCATCGGTATTCGAGGGTATCATCGCTCCTGAACGTCACGTTGCAATAGAGGGTGAAAGTTGTGCGATTCATGTATCACGAGATTCATCAGCTGCTTGCATAATGCCAGAAGGGCGTACATTGCGGGTGGCCCAACGATTTAAACTGCATCAGTCTAAAGATCGAATAAGTACTATAAACGTTGCTTGGGCTATTAGAAAAAATTGGCCTTTGGAACAAAAAATAAATGTACATATTCAAAGACTCGTCGAGGCGAATCTTGTTTACCGATGGAGAAATAACAATATTCGAAGGGTACTGAGGACGATCGAGGCCAATGAAAACCACAACAAAGATCGGATCCGTAAAGTTTTGAGCCCGGAAGACATGATGTTTGCTTTTGTCATTCTGGGGATTGGATTGGGATGCGCGACGTTGAGTTTCATCGTCGAATTAATAATTCACGGGAAATATTTCAAAAACGAAATTTACGTTGCAAATTAATTAAAGTGAATCTTTTTGAAGATTCATTACTGATTGATGGACCCCAGTGCACCAAACGCTGGGAAATGTAAGGTCACTGTAACTTTGTTGCAGTTATATATTTTTATGGAACCAAAATTACTGACTAGATGCCAACGGCTGTAAACTCGTTACATTACAGCAATATCACCTAAAAGTTACAAATAATGTAACCGATGTTACACTTACTTAATGTCACCACCATGTAACATAGAAGTTACATATTTATGTCTCATTTGTTATCTTCATATTATATAATATGTATTTGTACCGTTGTGACGTTATAGTTACATCACCAAAAAGTGTAACCGTCATGTAACATGATTATTAATAATGTATGTACACAGGGTGTCATAAAAGTAACGGGACAGCTGAATATTTCCTCACCTAAGATATTTTTCAAAAAGGTCAAGGTCATTCTTGAAATAATTTTTGACGAGGAATTCAATGATGACCTTGATTTTGACCTTGACGATTACCTTCAAGGTCGTTTCAAGGTCAACTTTTGTTTTCAAATGGAAACCCCCTTTTGACATTGACAATCGATAGAGCAGAAAATTTTACCTTCAAATATGTACTTAAGTCGTAGGTACACTTTGACCTTGAAGGTCCTCTAAGGTCAATTAAACTCAAACAAGGTGTGGATACCTCTGGGAATAGAAGCTTTTCAAATTCTTTCATAACGAGCAAAATTATTAACTCCAACAAAGTGCATCAAGTACTGATATCAACGATAGACTTAAAGATAATTCCGAGCTAAAAATGTTGGTGTATTTTTAATTCTGAAATAACACGTATTACGTAAAAATTGATCGATCTTCTCCAAATCTTTGAATGTAAATGTAAAACTGTCTGTTCTCTTAATTTTAGAACTAAAAAATACAGGTTTCCATTAAAAAAACAAAAGTTGACCTTGAAATGACCTTGGAGATCATCGCCAAGGTCACTACTAAATGCGCTTTGTTAAAATAAATAACTTTGCTCTTTTCGAAAGAATTTGACAAGTTTCTATTCCCAGAGGTATCCACACCTTATTTAAATTTAATTGACCTTAGAGCACCTTCAAGGTCAAAATGTAACTATGACCTAAGTACATATTTGGACGTAAAAATTTCCGCTCCATCGATGGTCGATGTCAAAAAAGGGGTTTCCATTTGAAAAAACGTTGACCTTGAAATAACCTTGAAGGTAATTACCGAGGTAATTACCAAGGTCAAAATGAAGGTCACCATTGAATTTCTCGTCAGAAGATACTACAAGAATGACCTTGACCTTTTTGGAAAATATCTTAAGCTCAGGAAATATTCAGCCGTCCCGTGACTTTTGGGACACCCTGTATAACATTGATAACATACAGGTAATGTAAATGTTATGAAACTTAACTAAAGTTACATGTATTATAAAACATTATAATATAGCACTTGCATAACCAATATTTGCAATCATTACATAACATGTATGCAACGTTAGGTATATAGGATAGTTCAGCCAGCGGCCGCAACGCGTCGCACGCCCGCAGAGTCGTTCTCGCATACGAATAATCCGGGTCAAGAGGATTTAACTCAGCGATGGAAAATCGTTGGGAAAACTTCGGTCGACGAATAAACTTTTGAATCTCAGTGATGGCTTGTTTGAGGGACTTTAAGTGTATACATTTAATTGTTATTAACATTATATGTGACACACTTCACGGTAATTGATCAATAATGTAAAAGTATTTGTATTTTCGAACATGTTGCGTTGACATAACTTAGTCCACGTTAGTTTAAAAATTAGGCTTGTAACGTCTGATCTGTACTTTTAAAATTACTTTAGTACAACTGTTGAGTTCAATGTTACATTGGATTTTTAAGTTTGAATTGTGGTTGATTCCTGGCGATTTTCAAAATCCAACTCCACCAAAATTCAAAGTAAAAAACCTTCACTATTTTGAGAGAATCCTCAAAAGTTGCTCACTCGACATTTATTTTACAAGCAAATGTTTGTTTTATTTTGATCGGACGGCTGCAAGCTTACACTAGATCTGTAGATTACGAAAGTATAACTCTCTTAACGCGTATTGATCGTAATAAAACAAATTAATCGAGGGCTGAACAGGTCGTTCGATTTGAATTATACAACAGATGCCACCTGCATTTTTGGAGAAACCCTTTATCCTTCTGGCCCGGAATTATGAAATTAATGTGAAAGGGAATGTGGTCCAATCATCGCAACTACGACTGACATTCAGTCTTTAAACCTCACTCGTTGTGTACAGTCGACAAAAACTTTTTGGTCAGCTTCTCGATCGTCATAAGACCATGAATATCGTAAAAATTCTCATTATGTTATTCATTTTGCTTCTAACGACGAAAATATGCCTTACACGAATTACTTGTGAGTCATGGAAATCCGAGGAATCTTCGGGGCTCACCGAAACAGCGGTACAATTTGATGTTAAAAAAAAATTGCACACTTTTATATCCTGCACTTTTCAACTGTTAAAAAATGAAAATAAATAATAATAAATAAAAATAGAAAAGTGCAGAATAATTATCGTAAAATGAATTTTTACAGTCAAACTCTTGATATTTTGCATCTTCAATGGAAAATTAAATTAAGAATCTGGTGCTTGAATATTTTGTGATAATAAATATCTTCCTCATTGATGTAGCTTTCGCAGAGTCAGAATTTGCTTTTAAATTACCGAATTCTGAGTTTTTAGGGAAGGGCGTAACCCTTTCCTCTTGATAATCATAATATATTATGTCTATAAAAAGTATATCTATATTATATAATTTATTGTCTTTTATAATATTATAAAGGGTGTCCCAGGAGTAAATGTCAATACCGTGAGGGTAGATTCGTGACGTTATGTTAAGTAGAAAAGTCCTTTGCCATTTTTTGATATTTTGAACCCCTGAATTGTTATGAGTGTTTTTAAATCAGCCAATGAGATGCGCCCATTTACCTTGCTTACGGCGCATCTCATTGGTCGGTTTGAAAAAATTAGTAACAATTCAGGGGTTCAAAATATAAAAAAATGGTAAAGGACTTTTCTACTTGATATTACGTCGCGAATCTACTCTCACAGTATTGACATTCACTCCAGGAAAATCCACTCCTGTATAATTTATTACATAATACAAATTACACTGATCACAATTTATTTTCAGGTAAAAATCTTGAGATCGTGCTATGGATCGAAATTGATCACTCTAGGGGTCGCCGGAAATTCATCCGAGTCTCTTATTTCCGCTCTCTCGTCCGAGGAACAGTTCACCATAATTCTGCTGAGTGTCCGATCAGCGAACGAATCTTCAATTGCCCGAATATACCGCCAAAAGTTGCGTTTTTTCCTGTTGACGGTTTCCAGCTCGGCAGAATTCTCCGAAATTCTCTCTGCTATAAGGTATTCTCGGTGGCGGAATCACATGGCTCAATTTTTCATAATATATCGGCCCATCAATGATGACGGATGCTCGGGGGTGTATGAAATCCTGAGAAAAGGTTGGAGCATGAATTTGCTCAACGTAAAGTGTCTTTGCGCCAGTCGAGAAACGTTGATTTACAGTTTCAATCCTTACACGAGCTACGCGCCGAATCCTTGGCGATTGGTGAAGACCTACAAGATGGGAACTGATCATCCTTGGACCCTGTTGGTGCAGAATTATCATGAAAAAATATGCGAGAGCATGGATTTTGACAAAACAAACAATCTCGGTGGTTACAAGATTCGATGCGCCGTACGGAGACCCCGTGGAACGAGTCCCTCGAACGGAACATCGAACATCAATATTTGGACCCTCATCAGTCCTTATTCCGCCGGTGTGGCATCGACTTTTCATCAATTTTTGAACGCCACTATAGAAGTTACGGTGCAGAAACCAAATGAATCCGCAGGATTCATCGATGACGAGACTTTGATCGTCGATGGTTTTCTGACAAAGACAACGGGGGGCATAACCGACATCGAGTTGGAGCTCAGAAACGTCGCACCGAGAGGATTAAGGTTCACTTATCCGCATTGGATGAACGAATTGTCAATTTTGACGCAGTACACCGGCGACAAGTCTCAGATCAACAAAATCATATCGTTACTCGATCTAGAATCACGGATCGGTGTGTGCATTGTGTTGATAGTGAACCTGATCATTCTTAAATATTGCATCGGTCAACGATCGGCAATCGCCGCTCTCAATGCCATGAGAATCATTTGTTACGGTCCAATGACGAATCTACCCAACAATACGGCGTGGCGGATTTATCTGTCCGGATTGTTCGTTTTCATCGTCACCATTATGGGAATTTATCAGGGAAAATTTGCCTCCATTTTGTCGAAGCGAGAATCATTGAGGAACATCGAGACGTTGCAGGATCTTGTGAAATCCGATCACGTGATTCACACTCGGAAGCAATGGGCATCGATGGTCAGGAATGTGGTCACTGAAGGACGTCATTTTCAAATTAGCGATGATACTTGTGCGATATCGGTGATGCGTGATCGATCGGTTGCTTGCATGATCCACCGGTCACAACTTATCTACGACGCTGCCCGATACAATCTTCATTTGTCCGCCGGTCCCGTTCTCAAAACCAATGCCGCTTTCATCATTCGGAAGGATTGGCCTCTCAAACTAAGAATCAATAAACATATTCGCCGACTCGTCGAGGCTAATCTCATTGAACGATGGACGAAGATCCATTTTGAAAAGCCCTTGCTCACCATCAAAGCCAATGACGAGAGAAACAAAGACCTACCGTACAAAATTTTGTTGATGGAAGACATGAGCTTTGCATTTGTCATTCTTGGAATTGGATTGGTATGCGCGGCGATGAGTCTCATCGTTGAATTATTGATTCACCGGAGAATGCTTTTGAGGAACTTGAGGGATAAATTTTCATTTTTGACCCTCAACCGCTAACGATGGGTCATTCGTGTCCCATCACTTGTAAACATTGTCGTGAAAAATACCTGCATGTCTCCGTCTTTTCAGACGGAACATGCTATTATCATTTAGTTAAGGATTCAAAGAAGGCCCATGCATTTTTTCAGAATTTTTTAAAAGTTTAGGAATTATGAAATAAGCGAAAGACACAAATGACCCATCGTTAGCTTTAACGGTGACTCGAAACAGCTGCTGTCTGCGAGTGGATCATTCTTTTTATTTGCAAATTTGAAGTTACAAACGCAATGTTCGGAATTGTCTTGTTTAGTTAATCAATACTTTGGTTTAATTGTAATGATTGATGTTATTGCCTCTTTATCGGACATCACACGTCGGTAATTATTATGTTATTAGCGCAGTAAGATCGTTAAACATCGTCATAAATATCAAAACTGGTGTACAAAAATTGGAGACAAGTACATTTACGAAAGTATCTTTAGTTAAGTCTCCTTACAAAAAGTTGTGAAATAAATAGACATGAAACTACACATGAAACACGACATAGACACAACAAGCAAGCACACGTACCTTGTTTTTTCTGCAATCACAATTTCTGAAGGCAAGGCTTAAATAATAGTATATTTTATCACGATACTAGTGCGATGAAACTTTTTGTGACGAGTGTGGGTTTGCAGCATGAGCCGAAGGCGAATGATGCAATCACACGAGTTGAGAAAAAGTTTCTCGCACTAGTATCGTACGAAATTTTACTGTACGAATGCGCAAAGTGCCAGTTTGAGCACGCGCAGGGTGCGCAAAGTGGCACTTTGCGCACGGAGTGCAATAATATACTATTGTGCAACTAGTGGGGCAATTAACAACGCCGCACGAGTTGCAGATACTATTTTTTATTGCGAATGTGGAATAAATCCCAATATAAAATTGCCCTAGTGGGGAGGGTGGGGGAAGCACAGATCAAAAATAAGAACTAAAAAGTTAATAAATATACAGGAAACTTAGTTAAGGAACAATGAAAACAATTTTATTTTGAACAAGAACAAGAACCGCATGAGTAATAAAATAGTATACGATCTGTCACGTCAACCTCAATTCAGTTTTAATATTTCGGTTGCGTTTGTGTTTTTGTTGAATTTCACCAACGTTATTCTTTTATTTAATTTCGGCACTGAATTTGCGTGCGCAAAGTAAGATTTTATTGTACGAGTGCGCAAAGTGGCACTTTGCGCACGGAGTGCAATAAAAGAAATATTAAAATATCTTGACGGTAAATTATTGAAGAAAAAGTTAAGTCAATTGAAAATTGTTAGATAATAATCGATAAAAGAAATAGTCGAAAAAATAAAAAATACTTGGTGAATTCGTTTTCAACAGACGATAAGTCAAAACTGTTTTTTTTCTTATACAGCTAAAATTGGACACCACCATATGATTACATGCTTATAGTAAAAGGACTCGCAAAGTACCTTTTATTTTAATAACCTAGATGTTGATGTTGTGATGTTTAAAAATTATAATGGGTTCGACATAAATATTCACGTTATAATGATTCATTTCCGTGATGAAGCTTCTATGAAACTCCCTCGAAACTTGATCAACGGACGGATAAAAGGAATAATTAGTAAATGTGGGGAAACTGATGGAATGAAAATTGTACAAAAGGTAGTATTTGGCAAAGTGTTCTATTATTTTCTGACCCGAAATAAAAGAAGTGAAAACTTTACCTTCCCATGTCGTTAACAATGTGGAAGGCGTAACGACCGCATCAATATAATTACTTCGGATCAGGAGGCATTCGATTCAGTATTCCATTGACGCTAGATGGATTTATTTAAAAGAAAAAAAATTTCGTTAAATCATGAAACAGCTGGAATTTCTTATCGCGTTGCTCATTTTGCAACTAATAGCAACGGAAAGGTGTTTCGCACGGATTATTATCGAGACTATGAAATCGGAAGATTCCTCGAAACACATTGAAGCAACGGTAAAAATGTCGATTTTTTTTACATTTTTCGAAACTATATTTGTATCCGAAAATATTTTGTTAAAATTTTTAAAGCATATCCGAGTAACTAACTAAATTTTTTCGTGCCTTGACGTCACCATCCGATTTGACCAATATACCCAGTGGACACAGTAATGTTGCAGCAATGTAACGGCAATGTTACCGTTTGTAACATGTAACATTACATAGACGTTACATGTAAGTTACAATTTTCTACTCAGAAATGTAACATTGTTACATAACAGTTATGTAACAGTTATGTAACAGTTACGTAACAGTTATGTAGCAGTTACGTAACAGTTACGTAACAGTTATGTAACTGTGTTACGTTACCGTAACTAGAATTAATTGTTGTTAAACATGTTATAAAAAATAGCTAGCTCTTGTAAAATAATTTAATATGCATAGTTTACCGGCCCGAAAGAGATTCATAGAAAAAAAAAAATCTGCACGAATTGTCTGATCTAACTTTTCTCAAAGACTGAGAATCGAACCCTCAACCCTACCTACCATCCTACCTATCTACCTAACACGCTACCGATTACGCTACCGACTACTTATGAATTCTCTCTACTTGTATAATACATGAATGCTGGAGTGCCGAAAAAATAATAGTAGTATAATAATGGTAGTAAAATAATAATAATAATAATAATAATAATAATAATAATAATAATAATAATAATAATAAAATAATAATAGTATATGCATTTGAATGAGCAATAAGCCATGAAAGTTGGTTTTTTTATTTGCGAATTCGAATCCCCTGACCCCTCATAAGTTATGTAAACTTTATTTCAGAATACCTGAACCCTCATAACTTACGTTACCCATCATAACTTAATTTCAGAGCTTCTAACTCCTCATAAGTTATGTAAGCTCTCAAAACATGTTTGAAAGAACTGTGACCTCTCATAACTTAATTTGGGGGCCTCTGACCCCTCATAAGTGTCATGTGAACTCTCAAAACTTTATTCCAAAATACCTGACCCCTCATAACTTACGTCATCCCTAATAACTTAATTTCGCGACCACTGACCCCTCGTAGTAAAAATGTTTACAGTGTGTAACTTCTATGGTATATTGCCGCAATATAACATATGTTACATTACTGTAATGTAACAAGGTTATATAGCAGTTATGTAACCTACATGTAACAAATGTCACATAACATGTTACTTGCACGTTATATAACAGCAACGTTACATAGAAATAACATTGTAACATTACATGTAACTTCCATGTTATATTGCCGCAATATAACATATGTTACATTGCTGTAATGTAACAAAGTTATATTGCAGTTATGTAACCTACATGTAACAAATGTTACATAACATTGTTACTTGCATGTTATATAACAGCAACGTTACATAGGGATAACATTGTAACATTACATGTAACTTCCATGTTATATTGCGGCAACATAACGTGTTCACTGGGTATATTCAAAAATATTTCTACATAAAAATTAGTGGTTCGTCTTTGTCACTCATGAAAATTGAAAGCAAAAGATCACCGTGAATATGATTTACAGGTAAAAATATTGACAAGGTGCTACGAATCACAATTCAGTGTCGTCGGTGTCGCTGGAAATTCGTCACAGAATTTCGTTTCCTTGTTGGCGTCTGATGGACAATTTTCTATAATTTTTCTCGATGAAGCTCCACAATCAGCGGACAAGCGACTAAAGACATCGGCATCGTCATACAAGCTGCAAATTTTCGTTATCACGATTTCCACGCCAACCGAACTCGTGAAAATTCTCATTTACATAAAAAATACACGATGGTGGAATCACATGGCTCAATTTTACGTAATTAATCGTCTCGAAAACGAAGACGGATGCACGAGAGCGCGTGAAATTTTGGTGTCAGCTTGGAAGATGAATCTGCTTGAGACAAAATTTGTGTGCACGAATGGAACAAAAGAAGTCTTCATTTATGGCTTCAATCCCTACACGAGCATTGCGCCCCATCCTTGGCGATTGGAAAATTCATACGATGGTGAAAATGATCATCCTTGGGCTCTGTTAGTCCGTGAATATCACGATAATAGGATATGCGATAGCATCGATTTTGACAAAACTAAGAATCTCGGTGGTTATGAGATTAATTGCTTCCTAAAACTCGACGATACAAAGTATCACAATGCATTAAACGAAACTGATGTTTGCGAGCGATTGCCGGGATTCACCATCAACATGGCACAGAGTCTACGAAACTCTGTCAATGGTAAAGTCAACTTTTTCGTGTCAAAAATAACCAGGGAACCCATGGCATTTACTAATGCCAAAATTCATGATGTTGGGGACTCGATCGATATCTACTTGTCTTCAGGGCCAATGCGAACGAATTACCAGACTTATACCTATCCGCACGATTCAGACGGAGTATTTATATTGACTCAGTACAGCGGTGACAAGTCCCAATTGAAGAAAATCATATCAGTCCTCGATGTTGGTTCACGAATCGGTGTGTGCATCGTGTTGCTCGTTACTCTGATTTTTTTGAAATTTTTCGTTGGTCAGACATCACCAACCGCTGTTCTCAATGTAATGCGAATTATTTGTAATGGTTCAATGACAAATTTACCGCAAAGAACAGCATGGAGAATTTATTTAGCCGGTCTATTTGTGTTCGTCGTGACGATCGTGGGAATTTATCAGGGAGCAATAGCTTCAGTTTTGGCGAGGCGAGAACCACTAAGAGACATCGATACAGTGGAGGATCTTCTTGAATCCCATCACAAGATCTACAGTGTCGCACCGTTCGATCTGGTATTCTATCGAACGTTTCCTGAAAAACGTCAATTTGCTGCAACAGACATAGATTGTCCTGTGCGTGTCTCAAGAGATTCATCAGCTGCGTGCGTGACGACCCGAAGTAGGCTGATTCGTCATGCTGCTTTGTCAAAATTACATCTGTCCAAATTTCCATTTTATAGAACAAACAGTGCCTACGGCATTAGACGAAACTGGCCTTTGGAACGGCGAATCAATTTACATATCCAGAGACTCGTTTCAGCTCATCTTGTCCAGCGCTGGATATATGAAGACATTAAAGAATATTTGCTTATCATCGAAGCCAATGAAAATGACAACAAACATCGGACCCGCAAAGTCTTGAATCTTGAAGACTTGAGTTTTGCATTTGTCATTCTTGTGATAGGATTGGGATGCGCAACTTTGAGTTTCGTTGTCGAATTAATAACCGACCGAATAACCATCCTGAAAAAGAAATTATCACAATTATGTTTACAAATGTTACGTCCTGTGACTTTCGGGATTTCTCTTCGTTCTTGAGTTTTCCTATGTCGGGTAATTCTTGAGGAAAATACGGTTGGAAAAAGAACACAGCCCTAGCAAACAGTGCGACCGCTAAAGCGACCAACAGAGCGACCGGTCGTTTTGTGACAAAAATTGAACGCTGAAGCGACCGGAACAGCGACCGATCATTTTTTTTGTTACTCAGTTGTTTGCATTTTTGCATTTTTTAAACTCCCTAGCGGATTGAGTGACCGTGATTGTAACAAAAAAAAACGCCCAAAAACCGCCAAATGACCGATGGTCATTCTTGGCCGCGATAGTGACCCTATAAACTATCCGAAGTGACCGAAGTCAGTTCGTTGGAGCCGAAACTTTTCTTATTTATCCTCGCTCCCATAAAGAGCTCGAACGCCACGAACGCCACCGAAGTGCAATGGTTATCTCATTAAAATATGTAATCTTTAGTCCAGAGGACTGCGCGAACACAGAGCGCGGGTAATGTTCCAACAATTTAAACTCAATTGAGAACTCCGATGCTGGTCATACACCGGACTTTATCAGTTCTCGGTGACTTTCTCGCTGGCGCGAGAGCGCGCGCCAGCCGACGCCATCTAACGGATCTCGGAAATTTATTCGGGAAAGGGCTGAGAGTGCAGTCATAATTAAATGGCTTAAACTCGTTGATGCCATTAAAATAAAGTAATAAATCACGCTACAAAAAATTCAAAATTTCAACAACTCAATTCATTTCCAACATTTAACCAACCCAACATTAATAAAAGAAAACAATGGAATCAAATAGATTCCGAAAAATAAAATAATCATTATGACTTTTGTTCAAATACGAGACATGATAATATTAAATTCTAAATATAATGTCCTAAGTGAGAAAATCATTTCAAATTATTTCAATAAAAATCACTTACCTTGCTCGTTGGTTTTTTGAAATTTAATTCTTAAAACGTTGAAGAGAGATGTTTCCCCAATATATTTCGTCCTTCAAATTGATCGAAATTACCCTTTCAAATTTCCCTCGAATTCGGATTCACACGAATTTCCAACGATGATAAAATATTTAAAGATGATGATTTTCCGGATCGATGGTTTTGTTGAAAATTCGAATAAATGAATATTCGAAATAATATAAATTCAAATTCATGTTTCAAAAATATTTCTTTTATTTAAATGAACGTTTGCAATTTCGAGTTTAAAATAATTTTTAACATGTGTAAAGTTCAAGTGTGTGTGTGTGTGTATGTGCTTAATATGTTCCCTTCACCTAATCTCGTGTAATGGTGTAAAGTCCGGTGTGCTCCCCGGTGGAATATCCCTCTTTTTTCGTGCGCTTCCTTATAAAACCTCGGTCGAAAATCAATCGATAATTGTCTTGACCAATCAACTTCGTGCCCTTATGCTGATTACAATCTTCTTTCCTTTGGATACATCGTTGATTCTTCATGTTTTATAATTATCGTAGATAACAAATATAACAATATTTTTCTTATTCCTATTTCTTGTAAATAGTTTGAATTTTCAAAATGTTTTAATTAAATTTTTGAATGAACTTCGTATCATCACTTTTACGGAAGTTAATAATTTTTGTTTTCTCATTTTTGACTAACAATAAGATTCTATGAATGAAAATAGAATTTTTGAGAATTGAGAAAATGGAGTTCCTTCGTGTGAGAAGGGCTTATCATGCATACAAAACCGTTAAACATTGGTCATCTTTAAAATAAGAGCAAACATCATAGGTCTTCTTAGCGGTTAATTTAAATCAGTTAAATAATAGCCAATGAAACAAATAATGGAAAAAATAAACAGAGCGAAAAAATATCAGACGATAAGTCAAAACGTTTTTTTTTCGTATACAGCGAAAGGTGGACACCAGAATATCATTACACGCTCAGTGAAAGAAATCGCCGGGTAATTTTTATTTTAATAATCTGGGTGCTGATGTTGTGATGATCAAAATTTAGAATTAGTTTGACATAAATACTCACGTTGTAATGATTCATTTCCGTGATAAAGCTTCTATGAAACTCCTTTCACACCTTGATTAACGGACGGATAAAGGGAAAATAATTATTGAATCCTGGGAGTGTTGCAATAAAATTGTACAAAAGGTATTGTACAAAGTGCTCTATAGTTTTCTGACTCGAAATCAAGGAAGTGAAAACCTCACCTGTAGCTTCTCATGTCGCTCACAATGTGAAAGGCGTAACGACCGGATCGATAATTACTTTGGATTGAGAGGGATTCGATTCAGTCTTTCAGTGTCAATCGATGGATTCACTTAAAACAAAAAACTCTCTAATCATCTTTTTTCATTTGCACCATGAAACTTCCGGAATTTCGAATCGCGTTGCTCATTCTGCAACTAATCACAGCGGAAACGTGCTTCGCACGGATTATCATCGAGACTATGAGATCAGAACACTCCTCGAAACACATTGAAGCAACGGTAAAGTTCAATTTTTTTTAGGGATAATAGAATTTTTATCATTTCGAAATGTTGATTTTTTTTTGCATTTTTCGAAAGTATTTGTATCTAAAAATATTTTGTTAGAATTTTTAAAGCATCTGAGTACCTAAATAAGTTTTTCGTGCCTTTTATGTCACTATCTACTTTGACCAATATAGTTTCTTATAAAAACTTTAACCAGTTCAATAAAAGAGTATGTATAATTATTATTTTCAGGTAAAAATCTTGACACAGTGCTACAAATCGCAATTCAGTGCCGTCGGTGTCGCTGGAAATTCATCACAGACTTTAGTTTCCTTGTTGGCGTCCGAAGAACAATTTTCTATAATTTTTTTGGATAAAGCTTGGCAATCAGCGGACCTGTGGTATAAGCCATCGGCATCGTCATACAAGCTGCAAATTTTCGCTATCACGATTTCCACATCAACTGAACTCACGGAAATTCTCGTTTACATAAGAAATGAAAGAAAACAAAGCGTATGAAATTTTATGGTCAGCTTGGGAGATGAATCTGCTTGAGGCAAAATTTGTGTGCACGAATGGAACAAAGGAAGTCTTCATTTACGGCTTCAACCCTTACACGAGCATTGCGCCCCATCCTTGGCGATTGGAAAACTCATACGATGGTGAAAATGATCATCCTTGGGCTCTGTTGGTCCGTAAATATCACAATAATCGGATATGCGTTGGCATGGATTTTGACAAAACTAAGAATCTCGGTAATTACGAAATTCATTGCGCCGCACCAGTCGACGATACAAAGTATCGCAATGCGATTAACAAAACTGATGTTTACGAGCTATTGCCGGGATACATAATCAATATGGCACAAAGTCTACGGAACTCTGTTAATGGTAAAGTCATGTTTTTCGTGGCAATGATGGGAAGAGAATCCACGGCATTGACCAATGCCAAAATTCTTGGCAATGGCGAAACAATCGATATTTTTTTGTTTTCATGGCCAATACAAACGGATTCCTGGGCTTCCAGTACTTACACCTATCCGCACGATTCAGACGGAGTGTTTATATTGACTCAGTACAGCGGTGACAAGTCCCAATTGATGAAAATCATGTCTGTACTCGACGTTAGTTCACGCATAGGTTTGTGCATCGTGCTACTCGTTACTCTGATTTTTCTTAAAATTTTCGTACGTCAAACATCAACAAACGCTGCACTTAATGTAATGCGAATTATTTGTAATGGTTCGATGACAAACTTACCCCAAAAAACAGCATGGAGAATTTATTTGTCCGGTCTATTTGTGTTCGTCGTGACAATCGTGGGAATTTATCAGGGAGAAATAGCTTCAATTTTGGCGAGGCGGGAACCTCTAAGAGACATCGATACGGTGGAGGATCTTGTGGAATCTCATCACAAGATTTACAGTGTCATACCGTTTGATCCGGCATTTCGTCAAACGTTTCCTAAAAAACGTCAAATTTTTGAAACAGAAACCGGTTGTCCTGAGCGTGTCTTGAGAGATTCATTGGCTGCATGCATGATGACCCGAAGTAGGCTCATTCGTCATGCTGCTCAATCAAAATTACATCTGTCCAAATTTCCATTTTACAGAACAAACACTGCTCACAGCATTACTCCAAACTGGCCTTTGGAACGGCGAATCAATTTGCATATTCAGAGACTCGTTGCAGCTAATCTTGTGCAGCGCTGGATGTATGAAGACATCAAAGAATATTTGCTTACCATAGAAGCCAATGAAAATAATGCCAACAAATTTCGAACCCGCAAAGTGTTGAATCTTGAAGACCTGCGTTTTGCATTTGTCATTCTTGTGATGGGATTGGGATGCGCAATGCTGAGTTTCATCGTCGAATTAATAATCTACCGGATAAAAATTCTGAAAAAGAATTGATCACGATTATGTTTACAAAATTAATGGGGCCCATAATTGTAAATCAAATATTCGTACGTCAGACATCAGCAACAGTTTTTCTCAATCCAACGCAAATTATTTGTAACATTCCATTGACAAATTTACCGAACAATAACGCAGCGAGAATTTATTTGTCCTGTTTGTTTGTCGTAATGATAGAATTCATTAGGGACGAATGGCTTAAATTTTGGCGTGTCAAGAACCTCTGAAAGACATCGATTAACCGGATGATCTCGCTTAGTCCCATCACAGGATTTACACCAGCGATGGATACGCATCGCTGTTGAAGGGACTTTTTTTTTAAACACGGCTCGTTGCAGTAAACAACAAAAATTTTGCGTTTTATGTAACGCGAGATTCATCAGTTGCTTGCATATAGCTGAGAAGACTTCTGATTTAACAAGCTGCTAGATTTAAATTACATCCTTTGAAAGTTCGATTGGCCTCTGGAGTGACGAATGAATTTACATATCCGGACACTCGTCGAGAGTAATCTTTTAGAGCACAGGAAAGATTTTTATTTAAAAAAAGCTTTGTTCACCATCGAAATTAATGAAAACGAGAACAGAGATCGGATTTGCAAAGCTTTGAACCTCGAGGACATGAAATTTGCATTTTTCATAACTTGTGATGGGATTATTAGAATGTTTAGAATTAGAATGTTTGTCGGTTTTTTATTTCTGAAGAAATATAAAAAAACAAAATTTAGTTTGAAGTTAGCTCATTTTTGTTCAATTTTCACCATTTTTCCTCCTCGAAAACGTTATAGCAGATTAAATAATTTGTCCGGATACGAAAACAGATTTTCTAGGTTACGTTTTAGACGATTTTTAGTCGTCCGAATTTTTTTTTTAAATTAATTAACCTGGCTTCCCGTAGGGAGGCCAGAAACGAAAACCCAAAAAACCAAAATATGAAAAAAATATATATATAAAACCAATCTGAAATAAGAATTACTTTAGAAGAGTGTAAAAAGGTCAATATAACCTCAAAATTTTTTTAACGCATTTTTCTCGGAGATGGCTTGATGAAATGAAAAAAGATTGCAATATCTTGCAAATTGCACAAGTTAGAGCGTTTATGCCATTGTTGCAAAAATGAAAAAAGTTAATAAAATTTCAACACCCGTTAGAATATAAACAAAAAATTTTCATAATGAAGGGCAATTCGTGCTGAACACGTTTGCCAAATTACAGCTCGATATCTCGAAGCGTTCTTGAGTTATTAATTGTTGACATCAGAAACTCAGGATACATACACCCACACAAACACGCACCAACACACACACACACACACATATTCGGACATTTTTTCCAAATATGATTTCTCGATGTTTTGGGACATTTTAAACACATTGGCATAAAAATCTCGAAATATGGCAAATGTTTGTTGCAATGTTGCCGACAAGAAGCGACACTATTTTATATATTGATGACGACGGTCGGTAACGTAGATTCCACCGAGATAAATATTCTCTGCTCACTCATCATAATAACAACATTATTTCGATGACTAACTGTCGGTAATATAGATCCCGATGTGGATTGTGATATTCTCTCCATTGCCAACGGTCGGTAATATAGATCCCGCTGTGAAATGCACTCTTTCACTCGGGAGATAAAGTGTGAATTCACAAATTTTCTTTCTAAAACTGCAATACCGACTGAGACTCGAGCATGCGCGTTTCTCATCACTGCCTATCATATCAATTTTTTCCTTTTTTTCCTCGGTGATGATATCAGCTGTTCAGATTGCGATTTGGAAGTCACGAGAAAATCATTGTTTCCCAACTTTTAACGTCAATTCTGTCAAAATTCTTACATCTTCGTCGGCGTTCGAAATAAAGGGGAAAATAACAAAATGTCACTAAATACGGCACACGCGAATGGCGGAGTTCTCATACATTCCGGTGAACGGTGAGTCCACGTTCAACGATCGAAAAATATCAATATATCGTCACTGCGATTCGCAGAACTAGATAAACATTCGTCATACCGGGAACATTCTCGATGACGCCATTTCTGCAACGTAATAAGCCTGCAATTCGCTTTACCCTCGCGTCTTTCATTCTTATCAACAATTCACCATTATTGAAACCGTCCATATCGACAATTTAAAAAAAAAATTTTTTTTTTCAAAAATAATTTTTCGGAAAAATTATCATTTTTTTCTGCATCCTGTCTTAAACAAATAATAATACTGCCGAAATCATGGCAATGTTAATATATATACCTTCATTCATACGAATATTTATTGATGATAAACAATAATAAATTTCACATTAATAAATATTAAAATCATAATTGATAATTAAAAAAATAAAAAAATAATTTTTTCATTATTTTCACTGTTGCATGCCTTTTTGAACCCTCAAAGGCTAACGATGTGTCATTCGTGTCCAAAAATTGTTTGTTTTGTGATAAATGCCTGCGCATCTCCATATTTTGCATGAAATTGTTGTTAAAAATTTGTTTTTTCAGGTGGGACAAATTATTGTCATTTAGTTCGGAGTTCGAAGAAGGCCCATGAATTTTTTCAAAAGTTTGAAATTGTGAAATAAATGAGACTCGAACGAATTTTTTTCGATTTTTTTACATGCATTTTTTTGGAATTGTCAATTATTTTCGATTATCTTTTCAATTCACTGAACTTCTCTAATTCAAGTTAAAATTTTTCTCTCCTCAGTTACGGATCACACAAATGTAAGACTCAGTCCGTTAAAGAAGCATCGAAAATGTTTTCAAAATATCCAGAAATTAGAAAAAAAAAGTCGAATAATTGTCTTTTGTGATGAAGTTACACATCAATTATTGAAGTATCTGTGTGGAGTGATTTTTTTTTCCAGACCAAAAGGCAATATAAAAAATTTAATTTCTTTATAAAACAAATAATATAAATGTATATTCAGGAAACACGTTTTGTTTTTTTAATTACTTCCTCGTTATTGACAAAATTATTAATTTGCATTAAGGACAAACCAATTTAATTATTGAATTATTTTTACACATATAATTAAAAGTTTTCCTGAGTAAAGCCCAAAAATAGACGGCATGACTTATCAGCATTAGGAAAAAAAAGATATTTTATTTATTTTACTTATTTCATTTCTTTTATCCATTAATATCATTAATTGATTTAATTTCAGGATTCTTCTATTCTGCGATAATGTTACAATGGAATTTCACGGTCAGGAGCAGCCTGAATTCATCGGTTCCAAACGGGGCCGTCTGTATCTTACGACTCACAGAATGATATTCAACGCCAAGGATCAGAAGGAAAAAATGCAATCATTCAGTTTTCCCTTTATAACGCTGAGCGAGGTCGAGCTCGATCAGCCGATGTTCGGTGCTAATTATATAAAGGGAAAATGCAGAGCTCAGCCCAATGGAAATTGGATGGGCGAGTGCAAATTCAAGCTACACTTCAAGAGCGGCGGTGCCATTGAATTTGGCCAGGCAATGCTGCGAGCCGCCGCAATGGGTTCGTTTTTCACAGCCATATTTTCTTTTTCCCATCGCTGGATAAAATACAAAAATCATTTTGCCTTTCAGTGTAATGTAATATCCTCGTTTTTTTTAGCTCAACGCAACGGTCCCGGATTCGATGCGCCTCCGCCTTATCAACCTCCGACCACCGATTGGTACGCCGCACCTCCGCCGGCTTATCAAGCCGCTCCTACCGGATATTACGGATGGATGCCACCGACAAACGCTTTTCCGGACGCCCCGCCAGGTTTGTTTAATAAAAAATGAAAAAAACCTCGATTTCCCATCGTTTGGATCGGGATGCGATCGGGATCTGATCAGGATCTGATTGGGATCCAGCCAGGACCTGATCGGGATCCGATCAGGATCTGATCGGGACCTGGTCAGGATCTGATCGGGATCCGGTCAGGACCTGATCGGGGCCCGGTCAGAATCTGATCGGGTCCTGATGAGGATCTGATCGGGACCTGGTCAGGATCTGATCGGGACCTGATGAGGATCTGATCGGGATCCGGTCAGGACCTGATCGGGACCCGGTTAGGATCTAATTGGGATCCAACCAGGATCTGATCGAGATCCGGTCAGAATCTGGTCGGGATTCCTTTTTTCTTTCTTTACTGATAAACAATCGCGTTGTTTTGTTGATAAACAGCAAACAGTGTGTACATGACGGACATGCCGCCGCCTTATCCGGGTATAAATGCGCCATATCAGGGTTACGCGAGTGGGGGTAATCCGCAGCAGAGCGGGGGATGGGGTGGCGCTGCTGGTCAACAAGCCGGATGGGGCGCGCCGCCGCCACAAAATGGCGCTCCTGGATGGGCAAATCCAAGCTACAACGGCCAACCGATGTCCCAAGCAGGTGCGTATCCCGGTTATGGCCAACCGAATTTCAACGGTTATCCACAAAATCCACCGCCGTACTCGACTTATCCCCAGGCAGGGCCTTATACACAGTCGGGGCCTTATCCCCAGCAAGGACAATACAATCCTTATCCACCTAACTATTAAAGTTATAAATAAATTAAAAAAAAAAAACTTTGGTGCAATCGAATGACGTTTCATTAGCCATTTTCGTTATTTACAAAACATTAATTCAAAGGGGAAGATCATTGAATGCTTTCCCATCAATGAGGTTACGAAAAAATCACCATGATTCCCCATAAGTGAGTTTATGGGGAATTATGATGATTTTTTTTTACAATTTTTTACAATATGGTGATTTTTTAAAACATTTTTGTCACTCCAATAATGTTTGAAATCTGTCTGTGGTTACAAAAAAATCACCATAATTCCCCATAATTAAGCTGATGGGGAATTATGGTGATTTTTTTCGCCCCAGACAGATTCTAAACATTATTGGAGTGATGAAGATCTCTCAAATCGTTTGAGAAATAAAAATCATGAAAATAATCAAAAATCTTAAGTTTTTATGTGGAAATCCTTCGATATCGAGACTTTTGATTTTTTTTTTTTGTAATCGGGAATCATTGTGGAATTTATGGTAAAATGAAAAATTCGAAAATAATCAGGGAATGATGATATTAAAAAATCGGGAGTCATTGTAAGACGTGAAATCATAAAATCTTAAATCTTAAATTAGAAATCATCGTAAGACCGATCACAGAATCAAAAAATGAAAAATCAGAAATTAAAATCATGATTTTCAGTATCCCGCAATAGTGAGACTTGCAATTTTTGATTTATGATTCTGAGACGAATTGTGGAATCAAACATAAAAAATAATGGTGAAAACAATCGTAAAATACAAAGTCAGAAGTTATTATGAAAGAAATCACAAAATGAAAAATAAAATATCATTGTTTGCCCGACCGGAAAATAAAAATGTATAAATAAAATACTGTGATATTTGATTTTTAATTATTAGATTTCTGATCTTTGATTTAGTCTCACTTCGATTTTTGATTTTTCGGCGGACTACATTTTACGTATGGGGCACCCCGTATAATGTGGGACAATTAAAAATAAAGAATCAAAAATGAAAAAAAAAATATCTGATGAAAATGTCTAATAGAATCGTGAAATCATTCGAGATTCGATGCGCAACGAGATTACTTGCTCTTTTTAATTTTATCGATTGCTTTTTAATGCTCGATCGTAATATTTGTGAGAATTTTTTTTTTTTGAGAACGTCAAAAATCTGAAAATAATCAATGAACAAAAAATAGACGGGATTTCCAAACGGATATAAAATGTTTTTTCCCATCACTGGGGATTTTTTTCCAATCACTGGGGAACATTTTTTCGCCCCTTTTTACTTAAAAGTGATGGGGCTTGATTTTCAAAAAAGTAAATTTACGTAAAAATACTCCTAAAATAGATATTCATACTTTTTTGAGTCGACATTCGGCTCTTGATTGAAAATTAAAAATAAAATCCTTTAACGAAAAATAAAATTCCTGCACCCTTCTTATATATGCGCGCATATGAAATATGTATATATATATATTAATTATTATGATAGGATTTATTGCGTTCTATTATAAACGACGATCGCTTTATAATACTCTTTGAAATAATATTATCTTGCAATGAATTATTAAACATTACTATTGAAAATATCAGTTGCTGTTTTCATTAAAAAAAAAACCTGCCAAATTCGGTAATCGAAATTACAAGCCATCCGTTTGGAAACATCGAAAATTTTGAAAAAAAAAATCCAAAATCCAGGGTCGTAATCGAGTAAAACAAAAATACTTTTTCTGTATTTAAATATTATTTTTCCAAAAAAATCTACGGTTTTCAAAACAAAATCGACAACTTTCGGCCAACTTTCAAAAATTGTAAAAATTCGAAATTTCGTGTAAATCTCCCTTTCTTCAATGCGTTGAAATTATTTTAACTATGTTGAGATTTTGGAAAAATCGCTTGAACTCCTAATTTTCCAGCTGGGCATCGAAAATGTCCCCTTAATTTTTATAATCGAATTAAATTAACTAATCGATACAAAAAATAATTAATCAAGGATAATTAAACAATGGTGATAATAATCAAATTAAACCCTTTGTTTTTAATGCTCAAAAACATTTTTTTAATTGGGTAAAAAATGATTTTAAGGATTAAAATTAATTAATTAATTGATCGAAATTTATGATAATAATAATAATCATAATAATTCACATAATTTTTCACTCCTTATTTTTCGTCCGGTAAACTTGAACGTTTTAGAAAAAAAAACTGTTTTTTTTCTCAACTGCGCAATACACGTTACGTAATGGATCTTTGAATAACCTGTGGCAAGATTTGCTTTCACTGGATTCCATCCGTCATCTCAGGGTCTGACCGAAAGTTCGACGCGCTTTTCGTGCTCAGTAAGATTTCATCCGCGGCGACAAATTCACGGAAATTTCGTGCTCCTACATTGTGAATTTTTTTTTCCCCTCGAATCCGCATAATCGTGGCAATTCAACTTTTTGTTATTCAAATTTTCCCGCGCTTGTCTCTGATTCGTCGATTCGAGAACAGCGCCGCTAGCGTCAATACTTTGAACGACAGCGGAGTGAAGGAACGAGATTTACAAAAAAAAAATAATTAAAAAATATGTTATTACGAAAATTCGTCGGTTTGTCAAGCTTTCAAGTTACAATTCGACGAGTGAAAGTGAACTCCACTGTTGCGACGATTTATTGACAAGGAAAACAAATTTTTTTATTCAATAATTATTTAAAAAAAGGATCATGCCAGACTGCAATAATTACAGTGCAACAAAGGTCGATCCCTGTGCGTAAAAAAAAAATCTCAAACTCGAACATTGCGATTTACAATTGTAGCGAGAATTGATTGATTTAGAAAATTAAAAAAAAACGTAAAAAAAGTCGTAATGCATTTTAATCTTCTGTAAATAGATGCCAAGGCCGCGGAAGCTGCACAAAGTGCGTACTATGATCCTAATAGACCACAATGCGCCTTCGTTCCACCGCCTGCATATTATGTGAGTTTATATTCAACCGTGGATTAAGAAAATATTAGCTCGATCGATAATGTCACTCGCGCGTCGAGAGAGGAGAATTACTTTCCTCTTTGTTTGGGTGCGAAGGAAGAAAAAACGTTTAACGGTTAATTCGGATTTGGGTTTGGGTTAATTTAGATTTGGATAATTGAAATTGAGGTTAATTTAGATTTGGATAATTGAAATTTAGGTTAATTTAGATTGTGGTTAATCTAGATTTCGGTTAATTTAGATTTTGGTTAATATAAATGTGGGTTTATTTAGATTGTGATTAATTGAAATTTAGGTTAATTTAGATTATGGTTAATCGAGATTTTGGTTAATTCAACTGTGGATTTATTTAGATTGTGGTTAATTAAAATTTGGGTCAATTTAGATTTTGGTTTATTCAGATGTGGGTTAAATTTAGATTGTGGTTTATTCAGAATTTGGGTTAATTTAGATTTTGGTTAATTCTGATGTGGGTTAATCTAGATTGTGGTTAATTCAGATGTGGATTAATTTAGATTTAGGTTATTTTATATTTTGGTTCATTTAAATGTGGATTTATTTTGATTATAGTTAATAAAAATTTGGTTCAAGTTCGATTTTGGTTATTTAGATTGTGGGTGATTGAAATTTGGATTAATTTAGATTTTGGTTAAGTAACATGCAGGTTTATTTATATTGTGGTTAATTGAAATTTGGGTTAATTCAGTTGTGGGTTAATTTAGATTGTGGTTAATTCAGATGTGGATTAATTTAGATTGTAGCCTAGATTTTGGTTAATTTATATTTTGGTTAATTTAATTGTGGATTTATTGAGACTTTGGTTAATTTAGGTTCAATGAAACTTGGGTTCATTCATATTTAGATTAATCCAGATTTCGGTTCACTTAGGTTTTACTTAGATCTTGGTTAATTAAAAAATGGATTTGGATCTTGGTTAATTCAGATTTCGGGAAAATTGGAAATGGGTTTACTTAGATTGAGGTTTATATAAATTGGGGTTAATTTAGATTGTGGTTAATTTAATTTTCGGTTAATTCAGATTTAGGTTAATCTACATTTCGGTTAAATCAGGTATGGATTCTTTTTAATTAAGGTTAATTTAAATGTCGGTTAACTTAGGTTTGGGTTAGTTTAAATTTGTTATGAAAAGTACAAAAAAGCATGAAAATTTTCATCACGAGTTCAGTCGATCGTGCTAATTTCATCGTTTTGGAATTTATGACGTAAAAAAAAAATTTCATTTTTTTTTACCTCATCAAATGCGTTTTTAGGAAAGTCCACCGAGTTTCCAGCAGGCAACGGCGAAGAAAGATCAGTGAGGGTGGATTAACGTGACACGAATTATCCGACGAAAATGAAAGATTAAAGAAACGAGGGAGGATAAAAGTATTCTAAATGACATCGAAAGAGCATTTAAAGTTGTTGATTTTTTTTTTTCTTGTAATTGTAATCTCTCACTCGATATATAGTGCATTCCGCTGATAAGATTTTTTGCTTACCTAAAATGCTTTTTTTTAAATTCCCTTAGAAAAAAAAAAATAGAAAAAAAACGAAAACTCAAAATTGACGATGATGGAGAATTTTTTTTTTTTTTTTTCAATGACTCACGTGGCTTTCATGAATTAAAATTTCACGTTGTAATTATATTGTCGAAAAATATGATATTTATCGTTAGCTTTACTGTACATTATTGTATACACTGAAAAAAAAAAAATGTATTACGAATAATTGTCTCGCTAATGATCGACGAGTCATCAACGAGAATCATTGTAAATGCGCAGAAATAAAAAATAAAAAAAAATACAGTGCGTGGCAAAAAAAAAGTTTGAATTTTTTGGATTTGAATTTTTTTCATGCATTTTTCGACCTTTGAATGTATGATTTTTTTTGTTCATCCCTTATTTTACCCTCTCTTTTCGTCGTAGCCTTATTTTTCTTAAAAATCGAGTTTTTTTCTTGTACAATAATGAGAAATTCGAAAATTGATATTGATTTTCAAAATATTAATATTCATTCTGCGAAAAATTTACGAATTTTCGAAAATTTCAATATTTAAATAATGCACATTTCAAAAAAAACGTTTTTTTTTTTTAAACGCCATTTTTAAAAAATCTAAAAAAATTCTGAAAAAACCGTGATAATATGTAAAAAATTTCGAGCTATCGCCCGTAGTGGGCATATTTTTTTTCTGTGTTTTACAAGCTATTAACGTTCTCAAAATTCCAAAAAAATCTCAAATAGCCCATTTTGAGCAGATACTGAATTATTTTGGTACTAAAATTGAGTATCTGCTTAAGGTGAGCTATTTGAGATTTTTTTGGAATTTTGAAAACGTTAATAGCTTGTAAAACACAGAAAAAAAGAATTTTCACAATTTTTTTAGATTTTTTAAAAATAGCGTTTTAAAAAAATAATTTTTTTTTTTAAAATCCATCACGTAAAACACAGAAAAAAAATCTGCCCACTACGGGTGATAGCTTGAAAATTTTTATATATTGTCACGGTTTTTACAGAATTTTTTTAGATTTTCAAAAAATGGCGGTTTTTTTTCAAAAAAAAAAATTCGAAATACGGGATGTTTGGAAAAATCTGAAAAAATTATGAGGGTGTATTTTAGACTCAATGCGATCATATGAAAAAAAATCAAATAAATCCGAGAGTGTCAGGGTCACGGGTTTACACACTTGTGATGGAATGACACATATATATTAGGGCGATTTTTTTTTTCGACTTTTTTAAATTTTCATCCCTCCCCACCTAAAATGCTGTTGCATATGTCTAAAAGAAACTACCCTGAAAGTTACAGCCCTTAATATTAATATTAAGTACTCGCCCTTCGCGTGAAAAGATTTCCCATCTAAAATACACGTAAATAAAAAACTTTTTTCTTAAAATTGCTATAACTCCGCGGCATTTTACGCTATCATATTGTCCTTGGTCGCAATTTTCGCAGAACTGAACGTTCTTCAAAAGTGTCCTGAGCAGCATAAGTGTAATTTACACTGGTGAGATGGTACGAGTCACTAAAGTTGATTTCGACCCACACTTCTCGTTTTTTTGCTGTTATTTTTGAAATGATCAGCGTTATCGAAAAATTGCCAAGGAAAGTTTTGTTGGAAATTTAATTTCCTACAAAAAAGGTCCTTTAGACCTACTTGAGAAAATTGATATTTCTTGAGATATTGAACCTTAATTTATTTGCGGTATAAAATTTTTACGGTTCATCGAACCAAAAGTTCTTAATTGTTGATATTCCATATCATTTCGCCACTGGTGATATGATATGTTATATGGTGATATGATATAGAATATCAAAAAATTGAAACTTTTGGTTCAATAAACCATAAAAATTGTATACCAAAACCAAGTTAAGGTCCAATATCTCAAGAAATATCAATTTTCGCAAGTAGGTCTAAAGGACCTTTTTTGTAGGAAATTAAATTTCCAACAAAACTTTCCTTTGCAATTTTTCGATAACGTTGATAATTTCGAAAATAACAGCAAAAAAACGAGAAGTGTGGGTCAAAATCAACTTTAGTGACTCGTACCATCTCACCAGTGTAAATTACACTTACTCTGCTGAGGACCCTTTTGAAGATCGTTCAATTCTGCGTAAATTGCGACCAAGGACAATATGATAGCATAAAATGCCGCGGAGTTATAGCAATTTGAAGACAAAAGTTTTTTATTTACGTGTATTTTAGATGGGAAATCTTTTCACGCGAAGGGCGAGTACTTAATATTAATATTAAGGGCTGTAACTTTCAGGGTAGTTTCTTTCAGACATATGCAACAACATTTTAGGTGGGGAGTGAAAAAAATAAAAAAATTAAAAAAAAAAATCGCCCCAATATATATGTACACTTTTTTTTCTCAAATATTGCACTTATTCAATATAACATATACAATTGAATATAAAAAATTAATATCAATTAATTTTTCGAAAAATACGATTTTTCGAAAATTCGTTGGATATTGTTTTCGAATATCAAAAAAATCACCGAAAAAAATTCAATATTTAAATAATGTAAAGTTAACGTTAAAAATATATATGTACACTTATTTCTCGTAAATTGAACATTTTGGATATAAGGTAAAAATGTTAGCATTTTTTTTTTTTTCTAAATTTTAGCCGTATTCCGAGGTCAATGTTAGACTGAAGAGTCCATTTTCGACGTGGGTAGAGTGATACCAAATTCTCGTGTCTAGAAGAACGACGTCGCCGGTTTCAACGGAGAAATTGAAACTCTTGCAGACGTCGTCGCATTCGGTCGTCGGTGCGACTGTCCAAGTTTTCCTTCCAATTATTTGACCTTGCCACATGAGACGTGAAATATAGTCCAGCTGTTGAAAATAATTTCAAAAATTATTAAATCATTGATTTATTCAAATTATTTTTGAAAAAAATCTTTTTCTTAAATCCAAAATTGATGATCTGAAATTTCAAATTTGCCCATTGTTGAAAAAAAAAACAGCAGAATATTGACAAACTTTTTCCTCAATATCGACATTTTTTTTTTCTATTTACGATAATCTGTTGAATTTATCATTTTTTAGATTACTTCAAAAATGAATTTTTTTTTAGAACGTTAAAATTGATGAAAAAAAATAATTCAAACTAGCACATTTTCTAAATTTACGATCTTTCGTTGAATTTCTCATTTATTAAATTATTTTTAAAAAGTATTTTTTGTTACACATTCAAAAATTGATAAGCAAAAATTGCAAATTTCGACATTATTCAAAAGGAAAAATTACAGAATATTGAGAAACTTTTTTCTCAATGTCCCACAGTTTTTTCTATTTATGATCGAATTTCAAATTTTTTAAATTGTTCAAAAAATTTATTATCAGTGACAAATTCAAAATTGACGAAAAAAAAATTTCAAATTTGCCCATGGTTCGAAATAAAACATTGCAGAATATTAAAAAACATTTTCCTCAATATTGACACTTTTTTTGTTTACGATAATTTCTTGAATTTATCATATTTTAGATTATCTGGAGAATATATTTTTTCTTAAAAATTCAAAATTGATGAGAAAAAATTTCAAACTTGCACATTATTGCAAAACAAAAATTGTAAAATATTGAGAAAAATTTTGCTCACTACTCTTTTTTTCTATTTATAACCATCCGTTGAATTTATCATTTTTTAATTATTCAAAAAAGCATTTTTTGTTACACGTTCAAAAATTGATGAGCATAAATTCAAATTTTCACATAACTAAAAAAAAAATCTACAATATTGAGAATTTTAGAGATCTAAAATATTTTTCCTCAATATTTCACTTTTTTTTAAATGATCTTCTATGGAATTTTGAATTTTTTGTATTATTAAAAAAATGTATTATTAGCGACAAAATCAAAATTGACGATAACAAATTTCAAATTTGCACGTTGTTGAAAATAAAAAATTGCAGAATATCGAAAAACATTTTCCCAATACCGCACATTTTTCTTTCTATTTACAAAATTCTGTTGAATTTCTATTTTTTTTTATTTTAAAAAAAGTACATTTTTCAAAATTTGAAAAAATGATTAGAAAAAATGTTCCCAATATTCCACATTTTTCTTTCTATTTACAAAGCTCTGTTGAATTTCAAAAAATGTATATTTTTCAAAATTTCAAAAAAAAAATTCAAATTTCAAAATAATACGCACGTGCATCGTTGCGCCCTCTTCGTAGCCAAGAAAAATAAAATTCGTCGCCGGTATTTCAGCATCGGCCGGCAAAAAATGTGGCGGCTCGTAATATCGATTGATGGTATCCAATATTCGCGGATTACAATTTTTCCATCCAACGTACCAAGAATCTTCATTTTCAGGATTCATAGCTCGTTTGTCCGGCATTTCCAATACGTCTCGTAAATTTTCAAAATTACTTTTGAAACGTAAAAATTGACAATCTTCGTCGAACGAGGCGTAAGCATCGTCAACGCTCTCGTAAACATCGCGAAAAAATTTGAGGTTATAAATCTCTTTTGC
This sequence comes from Alloplasta piceator, assembly GCA_946863875.1. Lineage (NCBI taxonomy): Eukaryota > Metazoa > Arthropoda > Insecta > Hymenoptera > Ichneumonidae > Alloplasta > Alloplasta piceator. The sequence continues at coordinate 31,115,371 of OX333080.1, forward strand.
CGGCCAATGGCCGGCAGCGCCCTTCACGATTATTGGCCGCGGCGAATAAGCGAAGCTCGAGAATTCCTCTCTCGTCAAATTCGGCAAAATCGTGGCATCGACGATTCCACGACAATAATCACACTTCGAAATTGGCCGCGTGAATTCCCAAACGAGATAATTGCTCTTCATTATGCATCGATTTTCGTACAAATTTTTCATCACATCGTCGAACATCGATAATTTCACGATTATCGACGTTATTATCGTGAGTAAAATTATCGTCAACTTTCTCTCTCGGATAAACGAAAATATTCGCATTTTTTCCTTCCCTTCAACAATGACCTTGAGGCTCTCGAGATTGTTTCCACGCGCGATAAAATCTTCGCACAATTCCAAAAACGCCGCCATTATCATTTCGACGTTTTCCTCATTGCAATCTTTCATCTTGAAGAAATAAAAGCTTTACCGATGAAAAGAAAATTGAAATTTACAAATTTGCAGGTCGAAATTTTTTTTTTTCTCTATCGGTAACAGTGTGCCGGCCAATGCCGGCCAACTTCTAAAATGATTTTTAACACTTTACTTTTACACTTTTAACACTTTAAACTCTTTGCCTATGAAAAGAAAATTGAAATTTACAAAATTGCAGGTGAAATTTTTTTTTCCCTATCGGTAACGGTGTGCCGGCCAAAGCCGGCCAACTTCTAAAATGATTTTTAACACTCAGAAAAAATGTACCCCCAGAAATTTGACGTGATTTGGAATCAGCTGTGAATCCCCGCCACCAAACTATGAGATTTCCCGAGTGATGGGAAGAAAAAAAAATTTTGATTCATCTTTGGCCGGCATTTCAGAAAATCGGATTACCGAAATTTCAAATGCTCATAATTTCACTTCGGTTCGGCCGATTTGGAAACTTTTTTTTCGTACCAAAGCTCATCGATTGAACTCAAAGAATGCCGTTTCGATAATTCCGATTATTAAAAAACATTTTTTGGCTACGAGAGAATTTTGAAAATTGCCACAAAACTGATAAAAGAGTGGAGAAATTTGCAAAAATCGACGATTATTTAAAATCTGCGAAAAATTGAAAAATGTTTGAAATCCGTTGGGTTCAAATTGAGAAAACAAAATTACAAAAAAAAAAGAAAATTAATTAATTAAATTTTGGCAAAAATGCAAAATTAAAAAAAACATCTTTCGGCACAAAAATAAAGAAAAAATAATCGAGAATTCTACGTTTTCTTCTTATCATTAAATCTCGTTATCTCGCACTTGGAATGTTATCACTCAAAATAATAATAACAATAAAATACAAAGAAAAATCAAAATATCTTCAACATTATTATTTTTCCATTATTCACCATTAACGTTGATTAATATTTTCCATTTTTTGTAGAAGCACATGAATTTTATCCGAGGGCAATTTTTTTTTCAAAATTCGCAGCACATATGATTTTTCAAATCAGTCCAAAAAAAATTCCAAAAAATTCACGATATCAAAACTGAGATGGAATAAAATATTGTAATATTTTTATTTCAAATATTCGTATTGAATTTTCTTTAGACATTGATCAAATTTGAATCTGTATGATTTAAAAAAAAAATCTTTTAAAAAATGGAAAAAAAATGAAAAATTATTCAAACAAATAGAGAAGGCGAGTTCGTCGTGCGTGTTTACGATTTACACTCGAGAGAATTATCCGCGGCCTTGAGCCATTAACTTTCCGATCGAGAACGCGAGAGAGGGAAAACCACTTTTTTTTTTTTTTTTTTTTTTTTTTTTAAATTATCAAACGACGCGAAATTTTCTACGTTTTATTCGACGCGACTAAAACGAACTTCGATAATAGAAAAAAAAAAATAGACACATCCTCACATCTGTCATTCTTATTCTTGAATGAGACTGAAATTCTCACTCATATGTGCGAGAGCCGCCCTCTCCCCCTCCCCTTAAATGCTTCTTGGCAAAGAATTTTTTCGTGTGAATGAGCAGTTTCCTGCGTGCACATGTTAAACAGATGTGGGCGTCATTCTTGCGAATGACAAAATCTTTCGAAAATGACGTTCAGTAAAAAAAAAAAAAAAACCCACGGTCGAATTTTTTATTTCAAATTTTCTTAACACCAAAAAACTGGAAAGTGCAATTTCTACACACTTTTTCTGGCTTCTTTTCGTTCTCAAGGATAGCTTTGATAAAAAAAAAAAAATTTTTAGCAATTTTTGATTTTTCACTATTATTATTCGATTTCCAAAAATTTGTAAAAATCGCTAAAAACGAAAATTCCCACATTTCTCATCGATTTTACGCATTTCCCAATTTCGGCAAATAAAAATAATAATTAAAGTAACTTTTCTTTTTGAACTTTGGAACTTTGAAAATTTGAAGAAAATTTATACTCCAAAGGGTCTAGATTTTTTTTCGTTAATACATCCGAATTTCAAAGCTGTTCAAAATAATTTCTAAAAATTATTAAATCATTGATTTATTCAAATTATTTAAAAAAAAAAAAATTTTCTTAAATCCAAAATTGATGATCTGAAATTTCAAATTTGCCCATTGTTGAAAAAAAAACTGCAGAATATTGACAAACTTTTTCCTCAATATCGACATTTCTTTTTTTATTTACGATCATCTGTTGAATTTATCATTTTTTAGATTACTTCAAAAATGAATTTTTTTTTAGAACGTTAAAATTGATGAAAAAAAATAATTCAAACTAGCACATTTTCTAAATTTACGATCTTTCGTTAAATTTCTCATTTATTAAATTATTGGAAAAAAGTATTTTTTGTTACACATTCAAAAATTGATAAGGAAAAATAGCAAATTTCGACATTATTCAAAAGGAAAAATTACAGAATATTGAGAAACTTTTTCCTGAATATCCCACATTTTTTTCTATTTATGATCTATTGAATTTCGAATTGTTTAAATTATTCAAAAAATGTATTAGGGACAAATTGAAAATTGACGAAATTTTTTTTTTTAATTTGCCCATGAAATAAAAAATTGCAGAATATTAAAAAACATTTTCCTCAATATTGACACTTTTTTTTGTTTACGATCATTTCTTGAACTTGCACATTATTGGAAATGAAAAATTGTAGAATCATGAGAAACATTTTCCTGAATACTTTTTTTTTCTATTCACGATCATCTGTTGAATTTGTCGTTTTTTAAATTATTTGAAAAATGTTTTTTTTTTAGAAGGCCAAAATTGATTTTAAAAAATTTCGAACTAGCACATTTTCTTACCAAAGGTCCCTAGGGCCTTTGGTAAAATTTTGAAGATTTCTTAGATTTTTAATTCAATAAAATTTCGAAAATTTTGAAATATCAAATTCGGTGAAACCAAAATTTTGTGAAATTTCGAAGTTGAAAAAAATTTAATTTTTTGTCATTCCAAAATTGGTGAAAATAAAAATGTCCTAAAATTCAATATTTGGTACAATTTAGAATATGTAAAATTTTGAATTTAATAAAATTCAAAAAAATTCTTAAATATCGAATTTTCTTACGCCGCAATAATTTAAAAACATTGTTTCATCAGAAAGTCAAAATCTCAACAGCTCGAAATAATATCTTCAAATTTAGTTTCCAATTTTTTCATATTTCTTTCAAATTACGAATTCCATAAAAAATTTAATATTAAAAAAGTCAAAATAATTATTAACAATGATTGACGAAGAATTTTTTTTATTCCTATCGCCACATTAATTATAATTTTAATAATTAACGAATAAAATGAGAAAGACGAAAATTTTAAACCTCAAAGATTTAATATTTTCACTTAAAATTTTTATTTTCATTCCAGACGAATAAATTTGTTTGCCTCAAATTTTACACGGTACAAAATCCCTAATTTACATTTTTTCGATTTCGAATAATCAACTTTTTTCTCTGATAATGAATTTTTTTTTTTTAAGTCGAGGTTCTTCAAAACGTTAAATGGTGGAAATTCGTTCAATTTTTTAAAAACAATTTTTAATTGCAAAAAAAAAATCGTTGCTGTTCTCCGCATAATTTATAATTTTCGAATTTTAATTCCACAAAGGCACAAACAAAAAATTTCTCTCCAATCAAAATTGTTGAACGATCCAAAAATGACTAAAAAAATTACAAAAAAAAAACATTAATAATTCCGGATGTCCAGTTTCGATGTTAATTTCTCACGATCTCAGGTATATTTTTTTCAAGTAGAATTCAATTATATTATATATATATATATTTTTTAAAAATTAATTCGATGTTCGAGAAAATTATTACGACCAATTATTTTTAAAAAAATCAGTCATCAACTAATATTTTCAGTATTTCAGGATTATCAAAAATCAGAGAGAAAAATATTCTTGAGCCAAAAAAAAAATTGAGAAAAAGTCTAAGCATAATTTTTTTTTCAAGAAACTCAAAAAACGAAGTAATGAGACTTGCAAGACTTATAAAAAAAATCAGGAAACTTGGAAAAAAAAATTATCAGACTTTCAAGACTTGTGAAAAACTCATGAGACTCCTCAGAAACACTCGCAAGACTTATAAGATACTCATACGTTTTTCTAAGTCTTATGAGAACCTCATAAGTCTTAGAGATTCATTTAAAAAAAAACTTATAAGACTTGCAAGAAACATGTACGACTTGTAAAAAATCTTGTAAGACTTGTGACAAATTTGTTAGACGTGTAACTCAGGTTTATTAAAAAATTTAAAAATTTGCAAATAAATAATGAGACTTATGAGACTTGCAAAAAAAAAGTATTAGCTTTACAAGGGAATAAGATGTAATTTAAAAAACTTCTAAGATCGACTTATAAAAGACTTGTTAACAACTTATGAAACTCATTCTTTAAAAACTCAAAAAACGTACGAAAATGAAACTCAAAAGACTTATGAGAAACGTACAAGTCCTTTGAATTTCGTATGACTTGTTGAAAAATATGAAAAGTTAATAACTCACAAGACTTACGGGACTCATAAGACTCATATGATTTACAAGATTCACAAGACTTACAAGATTTTACAAGACTTACAAGATTTACAAGACTTACTAGATTCACAAGACTTGCGAGACTCAAAAGACGCAGACTTACAAGACTCACAAAACTCGCAAGACTTGCAAGACTCAAAAGACTTGTAAGAAACTCATGAGACTTGTAAAAAGCTTAGAAAATTTAGAAACTTCGAGCAATTACTTCAAACTTCTTATATTACTTCAAAATGTACAAAAATTTGTACAAACTTTACAAGACTTGCGAGAATTGCACAAGACTTATAAAAGACTTGTGAACGACTTATGAAACTCATTGTGTAAAAACTCAAAAAAAAGTACGAAAACGAAACTCAAAGGACTTACAAGAAACGTACAAGTACTTTAAATTTTGTATGACCCGTTGAAAAATATGAAAAGTTAATAACTCACAAGACTTAAGAGACTCATAAGACTTACAAGACTTACAATATTCACAAGACTTACAAGACTCAAAAGACGCAAAAGACTTACAAGATTCACAAAACTTACAAGACTTGCGAGACTTGTAAACGACTTATAAAACTCATTTGTTAAAAACTAAAAAAAAAAGTACGAAAAAGAAACTCAAAAGACTCATAAGAAACGTACAAATCCTTTAAATTTCGTATGACGTGTTGAAAAATATGAAAAGTTAATCACTCACAAGACTTACGAGACTCATAAGACTTACAAGACTTACAATATTCACAAGACTTACAAGATTCACAAGACTTACAAGACTCAAAAGACGCAAAAGACTTACAAGACTCACAAAACTTACAAGACTGGCGAGACTTGTAAACGACTTATAAAACTCATTTGTTAAGAACTTAAAAAAAAAGTACGAAAAAGAAACTCAAAAGCCTCATAAGAAACGTACAAATCCTTTAAGTTTCGTATGACGTGTTGAAAAATATGAAAAGTTAATCACTCACAAGACTTGCAAGACTTACAAGACTTACATGACTCACAAGACTCGCAAAAAAAAAATTACAATAAACTTGCGGGAATCGTAAGAAATTTTCGATAGGCGAAAAAAATTCACACGATTTCTGAGAAATTTTTAGAACTTATATGTAACTTATGAGACTTTCAAGTCAATTTCGAGACTTATCAAAAGACTTGCGAGGATCGTTTAAAAATTGACAAAGCTCGCGAGAAATTTAACGAGTCTCGTGAGAGACTCCGAAGACTCATAGAAAACTCAAAGACTTAACGCTTACCAAAATTTGTGCAACTTACCACGAAATAAGTTAAAACTTATTGATTAAAGAAACAAAAAAATGCGTGACTAGCACAGTGTGATTCCTCTCCGATGTTACATCAAATCACGCTTTTTTTACTCATAAAGCGAACACCTTCGATTTTCTCAAGACCATTTCATTTCATTTTTTTTTTTTTTTTTAATCAGAAAAAACACCATTTGCCGAGTATCGAGTCCTTTATGGCCGCAATGTATTGAGCTGGTACCCAATAAATCCAATATCTGGAGGCGTCGGTCGTGCCTAATTGAATACTCTGAAAAAAAAAAATTGCAATTGCAAAAATTTACGGAAATAAAAAAATTTGAATTAATATAAATTAAAAAATTTCCATTTTAATATTAAAAATTTAAATATTAAATTACCATTAAAAATAACAAATCTATTCACTTTATCTTATTAAATTAATTTGTTTATTAATTAATGGACTAATATAATTGAGCAAAATTGAAGAATAAGTAAATTAAAAAAATTATTCACTCTTTCATGTTTTATCAATATTTTCAATTGTTTAATTGATCAAATCAGAAAAATTTAATAAGACATTTGAAAACAATGATCCACTATTTCTTGTTGAATTGATTTTTTGAAATTGCTCAATTGATTAACATAGTTGAGAAAAATTTAAGAAAAAAAATTAAATATTTATTTACGCATTCTTGTTGAATCGATTTTTCAGTTGATCAATCGATTCATTCGGAAACATTGAAATATTGAAAAATTAAGTTCAAACTGAAAAATTTCAAATTTGAGTTAAAAGATTAAATTTTCAAGTTCACAAATTAAAATGTCTTTGCAGAAAAAATTCTTGAAAAATTACTTTTTTTCGGCCTCCTGACTGCGTTAAATGTTTAATTTATATTTCATGGCAGCAATTTTTGCTCGAATTGCCGGTCTGAGCTCGAATGTTGATTTTGTTATGAATCATTAATTCATTTCGGACTCAAAGGGTTGCCAGTGAGTCACTATTGTCGCTATTTTTCACTATTTTAAAATCGTGTCACTTATCTCACTATTTTCGAAATTCGGCCACTATTGCCACTATTTCAGAGCTCAGAAGTGGTTAGAATAGAGGTGCCGGTTATAATCAGTGTTGGGCAGCAGCAAATTACATGGTGTAATTAATTACATTTCCATTACAAATTACAGCTGTAATATGTCATTTTAAAAAAAATTACTAATTACGATTTTAATTTGTAATTGAACCGAAATCCATTAATCGTTATAATTGTAATTTGTAATTGAACCGAAATACATTACCCATTACAATTGTAATTTGTAATTGAACCTAAATGCATTAACTATTACAATTGTAATTTGTGATTAAACCGAAATCCATTACCCATTACAATTTTAATTTGTAATTAAGCCGAAATCCATTAACAATTACAATTGTAATTTGTAATTAAACCGGAATCCATTACCCATTACAATTTTAATTTGTAATTAAACTGAAATCCATTAACTATTACAATTGTAATTTGTAATTAAACCGGAATCTATTGCCCATTACAATTATAATTTGTAATTAAACCGAAATCCATTGACCATTACAATTGTAATTTGTAATTAAATCAAAATCCATTACCCATTACAATTGTAATTTGTAATTAAATCGAAATCCATCAACCATTACTATTGTAATTTGTAATTAAACCGAGATCCATCAACCATTACAATTTTAAATTGTGAGTAAACTGAACTCCATTAATCATTACAATTTTAAACTGTAATTAAACTTAAATTCATCAGCCATAACAATTTAAAAATGTAATGAAACAGAAATCTTTTAACCATTACATTTTGTAATTGTAATTAAACCGTCTAGAAACATAATAATTATATGCATCGGTTACTTTGCCGCTTGGTTCATGCAATTCGGATAATTTTTAAATTTTTGGCGGATTTTTAAAGTTTGCTCATCGATTTTTGCCAATTTTTTAATCCAATTCATTTACATGGCTCAAATTGATATGTAATTAAATGCTTAATTTAATTGCAAATGTTATTGATGCTGCCTAACACTGTTTAAATACATCAAGTTCTTTGAGCATCGATTATAGGTAATTGAATTGCTTTGAGCATCAATTACAAGTAATTGCATTACTTGTAGCATCAATTACAAGTAATTGTATGATATTCTTCTGAATTACATGTAATTAAAATGCATTCGGTGATCGATGACCGAAGTAATTAGCAATTTAATCTAATTCAATTACATGGCTCAATATGATATGTAATTAAATATGTAATTTAATTACAATTGTAATTGATGCTGCTCAACTCTGACTATGACATTATTTCTGTGAAAGTAAGTCACTATTCTACTATTTTTAACCCTCCGAAGCGCTGGCAACCCTGAGGACTCATTTCCATGAAATAATTTTCTGATATTGAAATTTTTTTTTTTTTTCAATTTTTAATTTACTAGTTATTTTATTTACCATCATGTGATATTCAGGATGTTCGTGAATGGGCTCACTGTCAACGCCCTTAATCGAGTTCATCGGTATCTTGTCCGTTCTTTCCTTCGTGCCAATCCAGAGTTGGTCTTGCTCCAGTTTGAAGGTGAGTCTAACTTTTCCGCCCAACTTGTTGAGCATTCCCGAAAGCGGAAAATCTGGCAAAGGTTCCTAAAAAAAAAAACAAAAATACTAAAACTCTTCCACGATTGAACAAAATATAAAATTGAAAATACTTTTTGTTTTTGAATTTTTTTTAATTTCCAAATTTTTGCGATTTTCAATACTAGGCGTCCTTTTTTTACTTCTCAGAAATATTTTGTCGTTTTTTTTTTTCAAATAGAAAATTCATTGCAAAGTGTTATCAATGTATTGATTCTTGAAATGATACAGATTAAAGCGCATTCCAAAGCGATTAATTTTAGAACCGACATTGACAAACTAAGCGGTATATGTAATTCAATAATGTAACAAAACTTTGAATAATAACTGAAAAACCTTAAATTGCCAGCCATCGGTTTAAAACTCATTACCAAATCTAACAGTTATCAATTCAAAACCGGTTCAAGACTCGTTACCACAATTCATCCGGTATGTAAATAGTATCGTACGAAATTTTGTTGTACGAGTGTGCAAAGTGGCACTTTGCGCACGGAGTGCAATAATAGTATCGTACGAAATTTCATTGTACGAGTGCGCAAAGTGGCACTTTGCGCACGGAGTGCAATAATAGTATCGTACGAAATTTTATTGTACGAGTGCGCAAAGTGGCACTTTGCGCACGGAGTGCAATAATAGTATCGTACGAGTGCGCAAAGTGGCACTTTGCGCACGGAGTGCAATAATAGTATCGTACGAAATTTTATTGTACGAGTCCGCAAAGTGGCACTTTGCGCACGGAGTGCAATAATAGTATCGTACGAAATTTTATTGTACGAGTGCGCAAAGTGGCACTTTGCGCACGGAGTGCAATAACAGTATCGTACGAAATTTTATTGTACGAGTGCGCAAAGTGGCACTTTGCGCACGGAGTGCAATAATAGTATCGTACGAAATTTTATTGTACGTGTGCGCAAAGTGGCACTTTGCGCACGGAGTGCAATAATAGTATCGTACGAAATTTTATTGTACGAGTGCGCAAAGTGGCACTTTGCGCACGGAGTGCAATAATAGTATCGTACGAAATTTTATTGTACGAGTGCGCAAAGTGGCACTTTGCGCACGGAGTGCAATAATAGTATCGTACGAAATTTTATTGTACGAGTGCGCAAAGTGGCACTTTGCGCACGGAGTGCAATAACAGTATCGTACGAAATTTTATTGTCGAGTGCGCAAAGTGGCACTTTGCGCACGGAGTGCAATAATAGTATCGTACGAAATTTTATTGTACGAGTGCGCAAAGTGGCACTTTGCGCACGGAGTGCAATAATAGTATCGTACGAAATTTTATTGTCGAGTGCGCAAAGTGGCACTTTGCGCACGGAGTGCAATAAAATAATTAACGGCAACTTCCTCAACCGTAACAAATACCCCCCCACTCTTCAATACTCGATCCCACTGCCCCAACCTCCTCATTCGTCTTTAATACTCAGTCGCTACCAAGCTCTCGAAACATCTTGACCGTTTGACATCATGTAATGAAAATTGTCAATTTTGATCAAAAATGAATCTTGAAAAATATCAAATACGAAAATCATAGGTAAATAACATATACACACCTTCTCACAAAGAACATTAACTAAGCACTAAAATATCAAAACCCTCTCTCTCGCAGACATCAAAGATCACAAAAAAAAACGACCCGTCTCAATACAATAAATTCATAATGAATATCATCCAAGATTCATCAAATGATAAAAAATTACCCATACAAATTCAGGTCACTCATGACACACAACACATAAACTTATAATGTAAACCATGTCAAAACACATCAAAATATATTATACAGAATAAGACTAAGATGAATGTAATTTTTAGAAATAATAAATCCGAAGAGGATCCGAATAAGGATCGAAACGTTGTACAAAAATTGTTCAATTTTATTTGGAACCACTGGCCGAATCGCAACCGATTCCTCCCTTCACTAGTTAATGTATTTTAGATTTTGCTGATGTTGAAATTTTTTTTTTTTTTTTCATTTACTTTGGATTCTAAAATTCCTGGCATTGCGTCTTCCGGAATGCCCTTGTCGAGGATTTTACGATGCATTTTTTGTCGTGATAACGGCTCCTTCGTCGATCCAGAGGCCGCTTCATCCTGAAGTTCATGCTTCGTTGGAATCGATACGGCCAATACGTCGTCCAATTTCGATCCGACGATCATCACTTTGGCACCTTTTTGAAAATTGCCAAACGTAATTATTTTGGTTTCTCACAAAATTAATTTGATAAAAAATTAATTTTAATTTAATTTTAAATCAATTTTAATTAAATTTTAAACCAATTTTAATTTAATTTTAAATTAATCCAATTTAATTTTTATTAAAATAAAAATTACTTCCTAATTGGATCAAAGTCTTCCGCAATATCGAGAAACGATAATCAGAAAAAAAATGCTTCAAACCATTTGTTATAAAAAATTTTATTCGAATTCCAAATTTATGAAAATTTTAGACTTCTAAGTGCTTTTTAATTTAATTAAAAATTAAATTACGAGTTTTTGAACAAATTAACAAATACTTCCAAATAATGATTAATTACTAATTGTATTAAAAAATTAGTAATTAGTTCCCACTAAATGTGGATTTTTTAATCAATCATGAGTTTGTTTAGATCGATAATTTTGCGAGTAAATTATCAATATAAAATAATCTTAAGGAAAATGAGTAATGAATTGAAAAATAATTGCAATTTATTTTATGCTATCAATAATCTACTAATTAATGTCATAGATACAAATTAATCAATTAATCAATTATTTTTTACGTAAATCTCATTTATGTAAATAGAATCAACATTAATCGAATAAATCGAAATAAATTGATTTAATTAAATTTTTTAATAAAAATCGGAATTTAATAAAGCACAATAATTAATGGATATTTATGTACATGTCGCATTATTTTTAATAAATTTTTAATGAATTGTAATTTTGATCAGGAATTATTTACTAATTACCAGTAATTTGATATTAAAAATAAAAATTATTGGCTCTTGTGAAAAAATGATTAGTTACAATTTCACGAAAATTTGAATTTGAAAAAAAAAAAAAAAATTGCACCGTAATTAATTGAATATTACCATTCGTAACTCCTAAACTTCTGAGGGTCTGTTCGTCTTTGGCTAAACCTTTAAACATAACTTTTTGCATCGCCTTTGGCACCGGTATTATATTTTGTAGATGCGTCTTCAGATCGGCCACCGTCGCATCCGGATCGAAGCTAACATCGATTTTTTGCTTGTTGTAAATTACTTTGAAGTCTATACTCTCGCCGGCCGTTTCTTTCGATAATTTAGTTTTTGCTTCCGTTTCTTTAGATTCCGGAATCACTTTTGTCTCATCCTCCGTCATTCTTTCCTTCGACGCTGTTTCTTCGTTTCTCGTTTCCTCTTTTACATCGTTGCGGGTTGAAGAATTTAGACAATTATTGTCATTTTTGTCACCCTCCACTATGCCTGTTGATTATTTAATTTTTTTTTCATTTTATTTCACCGCGGAGTTGTAAAATTATTATTGAAAAAAAAAAAAAAAACTATTTACTCGTCGATTTTTAGAAAAATAAGTTATCCCATTTCCATTGTTTTTTTTTTCTTCAAATGGATATTGGGGCTATTTTTATTCTCCATTTTGTAAAAAAAAGAGCAACGAATGTTATTATTATTTTTTTTTTAAATTTTGTATGGCCAATTTTTGGTACAATTTTTAATTGTACAAAATTTCAATTTTACGTTTTATTTATTATTTACAATTTATATTTTATTGTACAGTTTATTATACAATATTAAATAATATTTTGTAAGATTTCCAAAAATAGTTTTGCAAATTTAAACACCCCAGAACTCTATTTTTTTTTGCTCAAGGGATTTTACAGTCAGGATTTTGAAAAAATCGATTTTTTTTGCGTAAATTGCTTTTCGAACTCTGAACGCGTTTTTCTCAAAATCATGTTTTTTGAGCCTGTGAGCAAGATTTCTCAGAATCGACGTAACCGATAATCTCAAATTTTTACGCAAGCTTTATAAATATATTTTTTAGAAATTGATCGAAGGTTTTTTTTACCGATAAATATTTTTCATTTTATAAACAATTTGAGGCAACCATTTTCATCAAAAATGGATTTTTTTTTTGAGAAGCCGCCATTTTGTTAAAAATTCATATTTTGTTTATTCCTTCGATAAAATACTAGATTATGTATCGATTTAATTTAATTCAATTTTGTTTTCTATGGTCAATTTTTAGTTCAATTTTTTAGATACATAATTTCAACTTAACTTCCGATAACATTGTTTACAAATTATTTATTTGTAATCTCATTTGTTATTATTATGCTCATAATTGTTTATCTGCATTTGACATAATGGAATTTCAATTAATTGAATTTCACAATTTTTAATTTTATTTTTCATTCACATTTTATATTGCTCGAAATCAAAAATTTGGTAAAATTTCAAAAAATACATTGAAAAATTAAACAATTTCTTTTTTTTTGCTCAATCAAGTTTTCATTCGCAAGATTATTTGAATACAAAAAAATAAATATTTCTTTATCATAACACATCAAAAAATATCAAAAACTCCGAATTTCTCGTTTTCGGTGACAAAATATGTTTTCATGGATTTCGAGGTCCGGAAAGTTTCTTTCTTTTTATGTAAACACGAAAACAGATGCGACGAAATCCTAACCAAAAAAAAAAAAAATTCAATTCGTGGGATATTAATTTTCAATTAATTTTCTCACGAACTCCGAACGTAGATTGGATTTTTTTTTCGTTAGCAGAAAAGTAAAATTAAAAAAAAAATCTTTTTTTAATTGCATATTCACAAAATCATTGTTTTTATGGCCGTGGCCTGACTTGCAGACTTTCGGAATCGTATTTATCAGCGATTTCGACGATTCGTCAGTCTGAAAATTTCAATCTGGCGATTGTAAAAAGAATTCTAAAATATTTCTTCACTCACCGAATAATTGTTGCAGAATATTAATAAATAAATATGATTTTTTACAAATTTTTTTTATATACGTACCCAAATACTCCATTATGGTCCTGAACAGTCGACTTTTCGACTAATCGAGATGCTTCTGCTGGTAACTTCAGACTTTTGACTGTGGCGCCCCCACCTCGAGGTTGTGCGATTCAGTTCCAGTTTTAGCCGCGAGAGCGCTCGAGAAACGCGACGATTTCTGCATTACCGACGCAAGGTAATGTCACGCACTGAAGCGACATGCGCGCCTCTGCGGCCGAATCTCTAAGCTTCGCGGCCTTTTGCCGGTTCAACATAACGGACATAACCTCAAATGTCTCAAAATATCGTCACAGCATGATAAAAATCATTTAAATTTTCATCTCGTCTTAATATTTAAATTATTAAAATTACCAGAAAATGGCGAAAGTATTAATACAAACGTTTTTAATTTACAACGGAGTAACCACGCTTTAATTTATTAACGTACAAATTTGTATACATATTTTTGTAACTTTTAACTGTATTTTGAAATTTTTATGTTTAAATTCAATTTTTATTTCAATATTTCTGAATTGATTAACTGAAAAAATCGACTTTACAAAGACGCGTAAATAATTTTTTTAAAAATTTTTTCTTAATTATATCAATCAAGAATTATTAAGAAATCAATTCAACAAGAAATAGTGAATCATTTTTTTGAAATGCATTTTAAAAATTTTCTGATTTAGATTAAACAATTAAATAATTTTTAAAATTGATAAAACAAAAGAGATTGAATAATTTCTTTAATTTACTCATTCTTCAATTTTGATCAATTATATTAATTAATTAATTAACGAATTAATTCAATAAGGAAAAGTGAATAAATTTGTTATTAGTGATAATTTAATTAAAAATTTTAATTTATTTACTCATAAAATTTGTTTACATATTTTTGTAATTTTTAACTTAATTTTGAAATTTTTCTTTTTAAACAATAATGATTCTTGAAACCGCTATAGCCGATCTTCGAGAGGTCCTCCAATAAAAAGGCATCTTGCAGTAAAATCGATATCTTTGGATTGGGTCATTGAAATTCAAAAAATGAAAAAAAAATTCATGTATGCAAGTAATAATCTAGTATTTCATCGATGGAATAAGAAAAATATTTATTTTTAACAAAATAGTGGCTTCTCAAAATAAAAAATTTGATTTTTAATGAAAATTTTTGCCTCAAACTATTTATAAAATGGAAAATATTTATCGAAAAACAAAATCGTCGATTAATAACTCGTAAATATATTTACAAAGCTTGTTTCAAAATCTGAGACTGATCGGTTATGCTATTTCTGAGAAATCTTGATCACCAACTCAAAAAACACAGTTTTGAGAACAAAAACTTCGAAAATATTTTCCGGATTGACATGAAATTTTCTGTGTTTACACTTAATTTTCAAAGTATTTTTTGAAATTTTACAAAATATTATTTGATATTGTGTAATAAACTGTACAATAAAATATAAACTATAATAATAAATAAAACAGAAAATTATGAAATTCAATTGATTGAGATTTCATAATGTAAAATGTACATCAACATTTGTGAGCAAAATAATAATAACAAATGAAATGACGAATACTTATTTTGGAAAAAATGTTATCAAAATTAAAATTTCGTATTCAACAGTTAAAAATTTTACCAAAAACTGACTATACAAAATAAAATCTATATATAATAGGAGTTCATTTATTGCCCATTTTTTATAAATTTTTCATAAAATATCTGATATCATTTTATGGAGTTCCTCAAAATTATCGCGCCACTCAAATCGTAAAAGGTTTGCAACAATAACTCTCAAGTTCACTCGATTCCAAATATGTTGAAATTATGTATCTTCGATTTGCTCGCATCTCGATAAAAAAAAATGAAATTGTAAATGATAATAACAAACTTAATGCTCAATTATTATTGAACAATTTCCAAATATCCATAAAAAATCCCAAATATGTATGACTTACTACAATTATTATGTATGTATTATTAAATGAGTATTATTTTATATGTATTATTAATAATGTATTAATAATAATCACTCAGGGCTTTTGTTTAATCGTTTTTCGTCTCGATCGTACCAGCGATTTCGAATTTCCCGCGCTTTTTGCTCAGACGTTCGAACGGAGCGTTCCCATTGGCTGACGAGCCGAGGGGCGTGTCCGTCGCCTCGATAGTTCCCGAAAAGGCCGCGAGAGCGCGCTGCGAGCGTCGACTGCGAGAGCCGCCGATCCGCAGCCAGTTTTCCGCGCCGAGAGGCGGCTGTGTGTTGTCGTTGTGTATTTTTGTTTTTTTTTTCACGTGCGGGATCGAATAGTCGCTCATTTACTCTGTTTTGATTGTCCCACGTTTTTGCGCGCCTCGTTATCGCTGATAAAATGCCACCGAAAAAGCGGGACAAAGAGTCCGAGGGTCAAAAACAACCGAGGATGGATCAGATACAGGCCGACCATGAGCTCTTTCTTCAGGCTTTCGAAAGTGAGTGCACGATTTTTTTTTTTTTTTTATTCCTTACTCTCGATTTCTCGCAATTGCGAATTTTCCGATCGAACGTCCATCATTCGAGACACGAATTTATCTCATTTTTTTTTCCCCCCAACTTTTTTCCCCTTTGATGTTGATTCAACATAACCCCCATTTTTAATTCCAATCCGAGGGAGAGAGGCGCGGCGGTGCGCGTCGGGTCACTTACCTCCCACTTTTGCGTTTTACGCCGATTGCGCGCTAACACCTGTAATTTTTTCTTTCCCTTTTTTATTTGCTTCTAGAATCACGGATTCATCTCACAATACAACGAATTTGCGGGAAAAAGAAAATGTCCGCCGGTTTGGAAAATTTTCATTTTTTTTTTTCATCACGGAGTTTCTCTTGGTTACGAGAAATATGGTTTTTTCGTCATTCTTTTGTTCCCTCGCGATCGCTTGTTTTTATTTATTTGCGGAGCTTTTTTTTTATCGCGAAATTCTATCGGTCGGTAATGCAGATTTCGCGCGGTCGCTGAAATGAAAATATTTCACTATTTCTTTTTCCGCAAGTGTACGATACCTGTGTAAATCGAATTATTTTCGTCGAAATATTGTTTTTGAACATTTACCGCCGTTGCCATTTTATATTTGTCATTTGGCGATAATTTTTTTGCGAAACTAACTCGGTCGGTAATAAAGGGTTTCTTTCGTCGTTCTTTTGTTCGGTCGCGATGACTGCTTATTTAGTATATTTGCGATGTTTTTTGAGCGCGAAATCATATCGCCTGCTCTGTCGGTAATGCAGATTTCGCGCAGTCACTGAAATGGGAAGTCTACACTTTTTTCTTTCCGCAAGTGTATGATGACTATATATCGAATTATTTTTTTTCGCAATTTTGTTTTTGAACATATACAGTCGTTGCTGTTGCATATTTGTCAATCGATGATGATTTTCGCGAAATTAACTCGGTCGGTAATAAAGGTTCCGTGGAATTCAGCAAACGATAATGGGTTTGTTTTTTCTGGCATTTTTTCTCTCTGCTACAATTTGGTATTGTTCGATAATTGCGAAATGTTAATTTCGAAAATTTTCGAGAACGAGTTTACGAAAAACTGAATTTTGTATTTGGGTTGATTTTAGTAGAAATTATTTTTTAACCTAAAATTACCAGGTTAAATATTCAACTTTAAGTAAATTTTATTTAGCGGAGTAAATAATTTTTCTTTAAATTTCTTATTCGATTTTCGAATAAATTTTCGACAATTTTTTTTTTTTTTTTCAATATTTTAAATGAACGGGATCAGAGATGTTTAACCTGTTAAATTCGTAACAAGATTGCCGGCACAGGCGTCTCGTAACCACAAGATTAAACCAAGTCATCATCTCCCGTTCTGAATCTCAGAAGGATCAAATTTCGGAGCTTCGAGGCGGATATTTGTAATACGTCGACCGCCATTTCGTAACCGAGATTCGATACCAAATCAGTCGCCATCTATCGGTCGGTTAGGGAACTAAATCTCACCTATATATATATACATCTACATATATATTTTTTTCGGAGGGGAAAACACTGTTTTGCTTCTTTATGAAGTAATCTTTGTTTTTGAGAATTTTTTTTTTCAAAATCTTTATGAAGATTTAATGGAAATAAAAAATTTAATATAAATAAATAAAATTTAATTCAATTAAAAATTATTTACAAAAGTCGATTTAAGTATGTTTAAGTGTATTGTTGGAAAAATAAAATGTTTCTTTATTTTTAGAACCCACACAAATTTATCGATTTCTTCGCACCAGAAATCAAATTTCGGTGAGTAAGCGAAAATTTATTTTTACTGAATGGCTCCACGGAGTTTTATTTTTTCTTTTTACAACTAATTATAAGAGTGGCAATTTTTTTTTTTTTTTTACTGAAAAATGTTAACCGAGAATTGAATTTCAGAATTTTTAAAAAATTGCATTTAGCAAAATGTTTAGGTACCGCAAATTAATCGAGCTAGCATTTTGAAATGAAAGTTGGAATTTTCTGCATTTTCAATCTTGTTTTTTTTTTTTGTTTTTTTTTTTCAGAAATTTTTTTGCAATGAAAAAATAATCGAAAAAAAAATATTTGCTAGCGATATCGTGAATTATCAAATCGCCAGAGTTCAAGTACATTTTTTGATTAACATTGATCGTGCATGACCTGATTTTTTATCGCTGGCAATAATTATAATTTCGATTAAAAAAAATAATATGTTCGAGCAAAACAAAATTTATCATCATGAAAAAAAAAAAATTTCGATGATTTTAACAAAATTCTCGAAGACGATCTTCCTCGAAGAAAAAAATAAGTATTGATAAATTATGACAAGAGGATTAATTTGCAAATTTCCAAATTTGGTTTTTGAAATTTGGGGACATTTTTTTTTTTATTTGCAAAATTATCGTGGCGGAATAAGGAAATGCAAGATAAATTGCAAATTCAACGAAACGTGAAAATCTCGAGAAATTTACTTGACAGTTTTTATTTTTATTTTCCAAGGTACGTATTTTATAAAAATATTTTTTGATCGTTAATTCAACAATGAAAATTAATTGCGTACCTCAGTTTCAAAAAA
Organism: Alloplasta piceator; assembly: GCA_946863875.1. Classification (NCBI taxonomy): domain Eukaryota; kingdom Metazoa; phylum Arthropoda; class Insecta; order Hymenoptera; family Ichneumonidae; genus Alloplasta; species Alloplasta piceator. The sequence continues at coordinate 31,134,307 of OX333080.1, forward strand.
GGAAGAATTTTGTAAACATTTTATTTTTTTAAATTTTCAATATTATTTTAAATATTATGATTATTTATTTTTAATAGTTACATTTAAAAAAAATTCATATTATTTCATCTTAAATTTCTATTTTTAAATAATTTGAACATTTCTCAAAATAAAAGTTTAAGCATTTTTTCGTACAACCGATAAATTGTGAATTATGGATAGGCACTTCTAATTACTTTTTGATTTAATTACCCAGTGAATCACTTTTTTCAATAGAAACAATCACTAATTAGCCGAAAAATTAGTAATCAGCTTAAATTAATTTTTAATTTTGTAGCTACTCAGTCATTAGTTCTCACTAAATGTTGTTTTTTTAATCAATTAGGAGTTTGCTCCGTAATTAGTAAATGGTATTTACTAATTACTAATTATAGTGTAGAGTTAGCAAATAGTAATTATTAAGTGCTGATTATGCTGTATAATTTGCAAATTGTATTTACTTATTATTATTTACACCTCGCAATTAGTAACTAGTATTTACTAATTACTAATTATAGTGTATAGTTAGCAAATAGTAATTATTAAGTGCAGATTATGCCGCATAATTAGCAAATGGTATTTACTAATTACTATTTTATACCTCACAATTAGTTATTAGTGTTTACTAATTTCTATTTTACACCTCACGATTAGTAATTAGTATTTACTAATTACTAATTATACTGCATACTTAGCAAATGGTAATTATTAAGCGGTGATTATACCGTATACTAAGTAATTGATATAATAACTAATATAGTAATTGATATAATAAATATACTAATTTCTATTTTACGCCTCACAATTAGTAACTAGTATTTACTAATTACTAATCATACTGTATAGTTAGCAAATAGTAATTATCAAGTGCTGATTATGCCGCATATTTAGTAATTGGTATTTACTAATTACTATTCACACCTCACGATTAGCAACTAGTATTTACTAATTACTAATCATACTGTATAGTTAGCAAATAGTAATTATTAAGTGCTGATTATGCCGCTCATTCAGTAATTGGTATTTACTAATTACTATTCACACCTCGCTATTAGTAACTAGTATTTACCAATTACTTTTCACACCTCGCTATTAGTAACTAGTATTTACTAATTACTAATTATACCGTAGTTAGCAAATGGTAATTATTTATTACTGATTATGTCGCATGTTTAGTAATTGGTATTTACTAATTACTATTTACACCTCACGATTAGTAACTAGTATTTACGATTTACTAATTATACTGCAAAGTTAGCAAATGGTAATTATTAAATGCTGATTATGTCGAATAATTAATAATTAGTATTTACTAGTAGCCGATTAGGATAAATAATTAGTAAACGGTAATTATTAATTACTAATTATGTCGCATATTTAGTAATTGGTATTTACTATAATTACTATTCTCACCACACGATTAATCATTAGGATTTACTAATTACTAATTATACTGTATAGTTAGCAAATGGTAATTATTTATTGTTATTTACTAGTAGCTAATTAGGATAAATAATTAGTAATCGGTGATTAGTAATTAGTAACTCGTTAGCGGTGATTTTGTTTATACTCGTCATTAGTAGACATTTAAATTTAACGATTTCTCCCAATTTTATTTTAAACAATAAATAGATTTGTTGCTTTAAATAATTGAACTGTTCGTTTTTTTTACGAGAATCAATTATTTTTTGCAAAATTGCCATTTTTGAAATTGAGGTAACGTCTGAATATTTATTATTATTATTATTATTATTATTATTATTATATTGATTTTTTATTTTTCAGCCAATATTTCTGTACAGAAATTTATCGTATATGCGACAAAGAATGTCGAGAACTCACAAATCACGTCGCGGATTTCGAATCGACACGATTTTGGAAAGATTGTTGTCGAAAAACAGCGAAGAACAAAATACCGGAGTCCGTGGCTACATGACCCTGACTTTTTTAGGCTTTTACGACAAAAAAGGTGAGACGATCGTCGACAAATTTTTTGTGATTTTTTTTTCTGCGTTTCTCGAATTAATTTTTTTTTTTTTGCTTCACAGTCGAAGGATCTCAGGATCCTGTGAAGGTCGAAACATTGTTATTGAAAATCTGTCACAAAAAAAGAAAAGATGTGAGCTCGCCGATAATGCAGGTGAGTCCAATTTCGATTAATCGAACGATTTTTCATTTTTTTTTTTTATTTTTTTTTTTGTACGATTCCTTGCATTTAAAGCCAATTTTTGCCATTAAGCAATTTGCTCCTTAACCGAATGCAAATTATTTTTTCGTTACTTTTTTGCTCCCTCCACTCGGTGATTTTTTTTTAAACGTTTAATCTTTTGATAAATTCGATTTTTGTAAGAATTGAATTTTTTTGAAAGATTGGTAATTACCTTTTACATTAACCTTTAATTGTGCTTATTTATTCAGAGGGATTCCATTTTTTTTTTATAATGGAACTGTTTTTAATTTTTTTTTTTAACTGCTCAATTCGTTAATGGAAGAAATTTCGATAATTGTGACGAATTCTATTATGCAAGAAACAAAATTAATCAATTGGGCATTTAAAAATTAGGGTATTTTTTCATTTTCGATAAAAAGGGAAATAGTGTAAATTATCTTTTTTTTTTTTATTTTTTAAATCACAAATTTAATAATCTGATGAGCTTTTTATTCGATTTTTTGCCTTACGAAGGAGATTTCTAATTTGTTCTTTTTTTTTTTTTTTTTTTTTTAATTAGGTATCCGTCGGCACGAGCGAGGTTCCGATAAATCCTTCGGAAAATCAGCCACCGCCAAAAGCACCGACTATCTCGATACCGAATGAATCGTTCAGCCTTAACAACGGTCACATTGCAAAAACTTATATGCTGTTGCTGAGGGTATATTGCACGTCCAACAGCGTTTGCCTTATACATAACTGTGATTTAGACGGTACGGGAAAATTGACTCAAAAAAATGAGCAATTACAAACTAAGAAATTTTTTTTTTTTTTATGGATATGAGGCAGTCCACACCAACTCAGAGGTTTTTGACCCTGACCCCCTGCGATTTGTTCCATTATTTTTTATGTTATTCAGCCTATCAAAAAACATACTCCGAATTTTTTTCAAATTTTTTTGACCAGCCGGCATCTAAAAAAAAATTGACCAAACCTGATTTTTGAGGGAAAAAACGTCCATTTTTAAAATTCCCAAAAAATTCACAAAAATTCTGTGTCACAAAACGAAAATTTTGGGCCATGAAACGTAGTGGAAGTATTTTTTTTTCTGGGTTTACGGAGGAAAAAAGTAGATCATTTTTATATTCTTGAAATTTTTACGTGAGACATAACTTTTTCGGGTCGGGGTCGAAGAGTCGACTAACCAATATTTCCAACGGCCGAAATCCCGAATTTTACGATTACGAGCGTTAGAATAACCAAGCGCCGAAATCCCGATCGCCAGAAAAGAGACAGTCGAGAGCGCCGCCCCATGCGTAAGAGAGAGAGGAGGCGCATCTCTCTCTCTCTTACGCATGGGGCGGCTCCCTCCGCTTTCGCTTTTCTGGCGTTTGGGATTTTGGCGCTTCGCTATTCGAACGCTCGTAATCGTGAAATTCGGAATTTCGGCCATTCGAAATATTGGTTAGTCGACTCTTTGACCCCCACCCACTTTTTCTTCATTTTAGGAGGTTATAAATATGGAATAACCTCTAAAACACGCCAATAAAAATAAGTAATTGATATAAACAATGGAAATAACACATACAAATTTACCCAATTATTCGGCTAAATACACAATATTATTTCAACAAGTAAAATGACCTTGGAAATAGAGTATATCTCGATTTTTCGGATCAACTGCAGTATGCGCTTTTACACATTTACACCATCTATTGTTAGAAGGAAAAAGCAGTGATTCAGGTTCCGCATTTGGTGGGAAAATTAAATGTGTAAAATCACGCCTCGACGTGAAATGATAATAAATTATAATAAATAATAAGAAGAATCATAAATAATAGAAAATAATAGATAAGAATAATAATAACCAATTAAGTATTACAAGACTCAAATCACAAATCCAAATCAAATCTATATGAGGTATTCCATACCAAGCCGACCAATCCGTGGACCCGACCATTTACGATTTCGTTGAAAATTTTCTATTTTTTTGTACGTACTAAAAGCAGTCTCTCAGCATTTTTTTAGATTTTTCGAAATTTGACACATTTTCTTTTTCAAATGCTCATAACTTTTTAAAAACCGGAGATATCAAAATAAAACAAAAGATCATTTTTTTCCGTCTTGAGTTGCAGTTTTATAAAAAAAATACAAAAAAAAATATCGATATTTATTTTCATACGTTTTTTGAAGTTTTAAACACAAAATATTTTTCTTTTTCAACTTGGACCCTTTTTATTTTTTGGAAAAAATTCACCACTTTTTAAGAGACATTTTTACAGATACTAAAAAATTGGTAGTTTGCGCTTCTCATAACTTGTATTTTTTGTTCTATTTTTTACCGCGTGTGTACTAAGGAATCGTGTTTCCTCCTTGAATTAAAAAATAGAAAAAAAATACAAATTATGAATATCACAAGCTGCTAATTTTTTGATATCTGTAAAAATGTCTTTTAAATCGCGGTGAATTTTTTCAAAAGAATAAAAAGAGTCCAAGTTGAAAAAAAATATATTTTGCGTTTAAAACTTCACAAAATATATTTTTTTTTTCAACTTGAACCCTTTTTATTTTTTTGGCAAAATTCACCACTTCTTAAAACATTTTTACAGATACTAAAAAATTGGCTGTTTGTGATATTCATAAATTGTATTTCAAAAATAGAAAAAAATACAAGTTATGAATATAACAAACTGCCAATTAAAAAAAAAAAATACAAGTTATGAATATCACAAACTGTCAATTTTTTAGTATCTGTAAAAATATCTTTTAAAAAGTGGTGAATTTTTTCAAACAAATAAAAAGGGTCCAAGTTGAAAAAAAACAATATTTTGTGTTTATAACTTCACCAAATATTTCTATAACTTCACCAAAGAAAGATTAATCGCGCCGCTTTGAAAATTCCTGTTATTTTCGAGGTTCAAGAATCGTCACACAAAATTTTGTTCTTTTATTTTACAAGGTTTCCTCGTAAAAAAAGTTGAATTTAAATTAACGCGAATAAATCAAAATAACGTTTACAAGTATTTCGATTAAAAAAAATTAAAAATAAAGAAAGATTAATCGCGCCGCTTTGAAAATTCCTGTTATTTTCGAGGTTCAAGAATCGTCACACAAATTTTGTTTTATTGTTATTTTAAAAGGTCCTCTTGTAAAAAAAAAGTTGCATTTCAAATAACGCGATTAAATCAAAATAACGTTTACAAGCGTTTCGATTTCAAAAAATAAAATTAAATTAAAAATATAAAATTGAAAAATAAAATAAATCGTGCCGCTTTGAAAATTCCTGTTATTTTCGAGATTCAAGAAACGTCACACAAATTTGCGAAATAAAAAACTTAATAATAGTAAATATTCGGAAGTGTAACTTCTGTCAGAATCGAGCTGATTTTTTTTGTGTGGTTTCTTACAGTTGAAAAACATCATATTTATTTAACATTATTATGGCGCATAACGTTTTTACCCAACTTGAAATTTTTTTTTAATACATTTTTTTTAAAAATTAATTACTACTAAAATAGATATCCCCGTTGCAGAGTTTCTGGTTTTTTTTTGGGGTTCGATAAAAAACCAAGTTTTTATAATTTAATTTTTTTTTTAAGATATCTATTTTAGTAGCTAAATTCCTACATTTTATTAAAAAAAAAAATTGAATTAAAAAAATTAAAAAGTTGGGTAAAAGCATTATGCGCCATTAAAATATAACTTGATACAAGATTTTGTAATAAAAAAGAATTGATAAAAAAATGTACAGCCTTCTTTTAGCGGGACTTACACTTCCGAACAGAGTTGCGCGTTTTTGTAATTAATTACATTCTAATTAAAAGTTACAAATGTAATTAGTAATTGAAAATGTCTTGATTACAAAATAACAAATTTAATAAGTAATTGAAAATTTTCTAACTACAAATTACGAATGTAATTAGGTTCAAATTTCGCACTAATTACATTTAATTAATGTAATTACATTTGTCAATGTAGTTAGAGTCAAATTTCACTCTAATTACATGTCATTAGTTTCAAATTTCCGACTAATTTACATTGAAAAATGTAATTAGTAAGAAATTTAACACTAATGACATGTTATCAGAGTAAAATTTGTCCCTAATTGCATTGAAAAATGTAATTAGTCGGAAATTCGATACTAATTACATGTGAATAGTAATTTAATGTAATTAGAGTGAAATTTGACTCTGAGTACATTTGACAAAATGTAATTAGCACGAAATTTGAACCTAATTACATTTGTAATTTGTAATTAAAAAAAAAAAAAAACTTCTAATCACTAATTACATTTGTAATTTGTAATTATAATACTTTTAATTATTAATTACAATCGTAATTTGTAATTTGGGAAGTAGTTAGTCAGACTAAATATTTAGTACAAATTACAAATGTAATTTAAAAAAAAAAAAACTTCTAATCACTAATTACATTTGTAATTTGTAATTATAATACTTTTAATTATTAATTACAATCGTAATTTGTAATTTGGGAAGTAGTTAGTCAGACTAAATATTTAGTGGTGCCCAACACTGCTTCCGAATAATTACCAAAATAATTTTGGATTTTTAGAGCCAGCCCAGAAGAGACGAAAATCATCGCCGGGAACGATAAAGCCGAATGGCGAAGAAGTCAAGCTTTACGGCTCCGAGCTGATCGTATACGACAAGCATAATCGTTGTCTGTTGACGGACGGTGATTATGAATTGGGCTTGCAGGAAGTACAAACGAACGTGAGGTCGAGCCCGAAGAAGCACAATTCGTGGGAAACGATAGCCGACATCAAGGAGTGCGGACCGTTCGAGGTTTTTAGTCGGGGACCGACATTAAAATTTCGGCTCAGTTGGACAACCGAACCCAGTTTGGGATTGGTCGACAGACCGGCCCTCATTCGTCCACTGCCAAATGGTGATAACAAGGAAAATCGACCCGGTAACAGTGCGTCGAATGATTCAATTTTAATGAAGTTCAACTTGCGCCCGGGAAAAAAAAAACGATTTTTTTCATTGAAATACATTTTTTGCGATTTTTTTTATTCAAAAAATTTGTTCCTGTTCGATGAAAATCAATTTCTTCGATTTTATTTGCTTCGAATACATTTTTAGCGATTTTTTTTATTCAAAAAATTTGCTTCTGTTCGATGAAAATCAATTTCTTCGATTTTATTTGCTTCACATACATTTTTTGCGATTTTTTTTATTCGAAAATTTTTTCTATCTGGTGAAAATCAATTTCTTCGATTTTATTTGCTTCGAATACATTTTTTGCGATTTTTTTTATTCTAAAAATTTGTTTCCATTCGATGAAAATCAATTTCTTCGGTTTTATTTGCTTCAAATACATTTTTTCCATTTTTTTTTGCTTCAAATACATTCTTTCCATTTTTTTTGCTTAAAATAGATTTTTTTCCATTTTTTTTTATTCGACCGATTTTTTCTATTCGATGAAAATCAATTTCTTCGATTTTATTTGCTTCAAATACATTTTTTTCCATTTTTTTTATTCAAAAAAATGATAAAAATCAATTTCTTCGATCCGTAAATTTTTGAAACAATTGTCAAATTTGTTAAATAACGTTCGCGAATTTACAAATAATTGAAAATTAGTGAAAAAGAATTATGAATCATGAAAAATTAATAATTATTTGCGTAAATTAATCGATTTGCTTCAAATACATTTTTTTAGATTTTTTTTAATTCACAAATTCGTTTTTATTTGATGAAAATCAATTTTTTCGATTCATTCGATTCGTTAATTTTTGAAACAATTGTCAAATTTGTTAAATAACGTTCGCGAATTTACAAATAATTGAAAATTAGTGAAAAAGAATTATGAATCATGAAAAATTAATAATTATTTGCGTAAATTAATCGATTTGCTTCAAATAAATTTTTTTAGATTTTTTTTTATTCACAAATTCGTTTTTATTCGATGATAATCAATTTTTTCGATTCATTCGATTCGTTAATTTTTGAAACAATTGTCAAATTTGTTAGATAACGTTCGCGAATTTTTAAATAATTGGAAATTAGTGAAAAAGAATTATCAATTCCGAAAAATTAATATTTATTTGCGTACATTAATAAATTTGGTTATTTAATATTAATTTAATATTTGATTCAATATCTGATATAAACTTATTGGTTTTAATTTGAAATCTTGAACTAATTTGAAAATTTGTCTCTTGGGAAATTTCGAGGGGAACGTTTTACCCAAGCAAATACATATACAATTATAAAGGATTAGACGCAATCAAGAGACCGAAAAAAGCGGTTTTTCAAGAATTTATTACGGAAAGAAATTTTAATTTATTAACGTAAAAACTTGTATACATATTTTTGTAACCTTTAAACTTTATTTTGAAAGTGTTCTTGGTGAAAAATAATGGGAAAAATTGAAAAAATTGAATAATTGAAAAAATTGAATAATTGAAATAATTGAATAATTGAAAAAATTGAATAATTGAAAAAATTGAATAATTGAAAAAATTGAATAATTGAAATAATTGAATAATTGAATAATTGAAAAATTGAAATATTGGAAAATTGAAAAAATTGAATTGAAAAAATATTTAAAAAAAAATCTTTCTCCTGTCAATAAAATTTGTGTTATTTTCAGCTGATATTGATCGATGTTCCGGCAATCATAATAATAACAACAACAACAACAACAACAACAGCATGTCACTGCCAAATACTAGTCCGTTGACGCCGTCTAAAATATCGGTGTCAATCGAGAAAATGGACACGTCAGTCGGTACACAGCAGATCGTTTATCAATTTTTGTATAATAATAACAGTCGTCAACAGACCGAGGCTTGCGAGGATCTTCATTGTCCCTGGTGCTCTTTGGATTGCGGAAAATTGTATTCCCTACTGAAACATCTGAAACTGTGTCATTCGCGTTTCACCTTTACTTATGTGGTATGATTTGTATTTATTTTTTGAAATTTTCTAAAAAAAATTCTAAAAATGTTCTAAAATTTTGTTAAAAATTTCTAAAAATGTTCTAAAATGTTCTTAAAAATTTTCTAAAATTTTCTAATTTTTTTTCTAATTTTCTAGAATTTTCTAGACATGTTCTAACATTTTCTAAAAAAATTCTAAAAACTTTCTAAAATTATCGAATTTTGCGACATTGGGCTGAAAATATTTGCAATTGCGGAAGGTTAGATTCGTTTGGTATTGAATTTTGGGGAAAATCACTCGAGGAATTTGGATTTTGTGAAATTTCGATTTTTTTTTTTTTTACGAATTTTGGGATTTTTCTAGATTTCACAAATTTCGGAGCTCAAATTTTTTAGACAAATCCAACGAGGTGTGAAAATGTTTGATACTTCATTTTTCAAAAATTGCTCGAGAGAATGAGAGTTAGAAAAATATCTAAAGAATATTTAAATGAATATTTCAAAAATATTTCAAGATTTTTTTTTTTCAGCCCATTTCTCAAGGCGCAAGAATCGACGTAGCGATAAATGAATGTTACGACGGCTCGTACGCCGGAAGTCCGCACGAGCTAATATCACAACCATCCGGTGTTGCTTTCTCGCGAACCGGACCAACGAGACGCACGAGCGTTACGAATATTCTCGTGTGCCGACCAAAAAGAACTAGACCGAGTCTCTCGGAATTTTTGGAACTCGATGAGAATGAACTCGAGAGCCAACGACCTTACATAACGGGCCACAATAGGTGAGCAATTTTCATTTTTTTTATTTTTTTTATATTTTTGCTTCCTCATAAAGGAAGCTTTGTTTTCGCGAAAAAAAAATGTTCGCAATTTTCATGTCAGTATGTTCAAAATGTCCCAAAACGTCGAGAAATCACATTTAGAAAAAATGTCCGGACGTATGCATGTGTGTGTGTGTGTGTGTGTGTGTGTGTGTGTGTGTGTGTGTGTGTGTGTGTGTGTGTGTGTGTGTGTGTGTGTGTGTGTGTGTGTGCGTGTGTGCGTGTGTGCGTGTGTGTGCGTGTGTGTGTGTGTGTGCGTGCGTGTGTGTGTGTGTGTGTGTGTGTGTGTGTGTGTGTGTGTGTGTGTGTGTGTGTGTGTGTGTGTGTGTGTGTGTGTGTACGCTTTGTGCTATTATTAAAATCAATATATCTAGAGAACGGTTTAAGTTATCGAGTTGAAATTTAGTATGCAAGTAGACCATCTATGTCCCTCTACTCAGTGCAAATTTTTTCAAAATTGCAAAATAATTGTCAATTTGGCGAGACTTTTAATTTTTTGTAAAATGTTTGTGAGTCGTCTAACTTTCGTAATTTTGAAGTTATCGCTCTGAAATTTTTTATGTAAATACACTTTATAATAAGGACGGCTGGGATTGAATTTGAGAAAAATCGCTCAAGAGGTTATGTTTGAAAAAAAATTGTAATTTTTCGCAAAAAATTTGTAAGTTCTCTAACTTTTGTAATTTTGCATCTATGGAGCTGATTTTTTTTGTGATGATACATTTAATGACAAAAAAAAATAGTACCAAATTTCAAAAAAATCGCTGCAGGGGTTTGGTAAAAAAAAAATTTTCAATTTTTCAAAAAATTTTGTAAACGCTCCAACTTTCGCATTTTTAGAAGTATTAAGCGGAAATTTTTTGCACGAATGCACTAGATAATAAGAATGGTTAGTGTTAAATTTGGTAAAAAATGCTCGAAAGGTTTGCGGTCAAAATTTTTTTGAAGTTTTCGAAAAGTCATTATGAACACTAACGAGCAAGTTTCCTAATTTGGCAGCTCTCGAGTTAAATTTTTTAGCACCAATACTGATGACCAAAAAAATCAATAATATAATTGTGTGTGTGAATAAATGAATCGAGAATAAATGATATCGGGTTCAAATATTTAACACGATTACACCAGATAAAAAAAATGAATATTAAATCTGACCAGAACTACTTAAGAAATACAGTTTTGATAAAAATTGTAATTTGAAAAAAAATGATCTAATGGAAAATTATTGACATAATTTTGCAGTGATCGAGCTCAGAAATTTTACACAAATACATGAGGCGATGGATTAATTGATATTGAATGAACAGCAAGAGAGCGTAGGATGTTAAAATTTTATAAAAATGAAATAAAAATCGGGCAAATTGGAAACTTGCACATAGCTTCCTCATTTGTTTCAGTCTCCCGTCAAGCTTCCTTTATGAGGAAGCCATAATAGATAATCATAAACATGATAAAGATGGTCAAGAAAAGGCTCATGAAGGAGGTCTGACAGGAGACTGAAACAAATGAGGAAGCTATGTGCAAGTTTCTAATTTGCACGATTTATTTTATTTATTTTATTTATTTTATTTATTTTATTTATTTTATTTATTTTATTTATTTCATTTTAAAATTTTTTAGATTTTTCAGAATTTAGATTTTTTTAGAATTTTTTTTCCTCTCAAAGTTCCTTCTTCTTTCAGTCATCCGATGCAAAATTGAAAAAAAGATTTTTAAATAAGAAAATTAAATTTTCTTAATTTTAATTTTAAAAAATTTGTTTAAAAAAAAAAACGCATTCAAGTTGAACATTATAAAAAATCCTTGACAATTTATTTTAGATATGAAAATATTCTTTCCCTACGTGTTCTAAACACTTTAAGGATGCAAATTATATTTCAAAAAAATCGAATTTTTCATCTTCATGAACGGTAACCTCCCTTTAAATAAATGGCAAAAAAAATAACATTTCAAATTTTGATCGGCCCGTGATAATATTCGTTAATTCTCAATATAAAAGTGATTTGGTCAATCTTGAAGCATAGAATATTTAAAAAATAATAATTTTCATAAATCCCATCCAAAAAACGAATTAAATGAATTAAAAAAATTATTACGTTTCACATTTTGATTGGCCCGTAATAATATTCGTTAATTCTCTATATAAAAGTGCTTTCAACCTTGAAACATGGAAAATCCAATAAAAAATTCAATTTTCATAAATCCCATCCCAAAAACGAATTAAATGAATAAAAAAAATTATAACGTTTCACATTTTGATCGACCCATAATAATATTCGTTAATTCTCAATATAAAAGTGCTTTCAACCTTGAAACATAGAAAATCCGAAAAAAAAATTAATTTTCATAGATCCCATCCCAAAAACGAATTAAATTAATACAAAATTTTTTTACATTTCACATTTTTATTGGCTCATAATAATATTCGTTATTTCTCAATATAAAAGTGCTTTCAACCTTGAAACATGGAAAATTCAATAAAAAAATCAATTTTCATAAATTCCATCCCAAAAACGAATTAAATGAATAGAACAAATTCTAAAATTTCACATTTTGATCGGCCCGTAATAATACTCGTTAATTCTCAATACAAAAGTGATTTGGTCAACCTTGAAACACAGAATATCCACAAAAAAAAATTAATTTTCATAAATCCCATCAAAAAAACGAATTAAATGAATTTAAAAAATTATAACATTTTACATTTCTATTGGCTCGTAATAATATTCGTTAATTCTCAATATAAAAGTGATTTCAACCCCGAAACATAGAAAAAAAAAATCTCAAATCCGATTCCAAGAGCGAATCAAAAAAATCCTAACGTTTTTTCCATTCAAAATTCAAGGCTTTATCATCACACGGTAACGTGTCTGCCGATATATCCGAAAGAATTGGACAACGATTCGGAGGGCGAGAACGATCCAAGGTGGTTGCAGACGAAGACGATGATGATGATCGACGATTTCACGGACGTTAACGAGGGCGAGAAGGAACTGATGAAGATGTGGAATCTCCACGTTATGAAGCACGGTTACGTCGGCGATTGTCAGATTCCGTTGGCTTGTCAAATGTTTCTGGAGAAAAAGGGCAAGGAATTGCTGATGAAGAATCTCTATAGAAACTTCGTTCTTCACATGAGCAGTCTCTTCGACTTTGGTCTCATAAGTCCGGTTATTCTTTACCAAACTATCCAAAAATTGCAAGAAATAATGAAGGAGGGCGGCGAGGACGGTGATTTTCGTCGGATATTGCAAAAATCGCACGAGGCCCAGGTCGAGAGATGGGTGACCGCGGGGGTCCACGCATCTTTTCCGAATTCGAAGTCAAACGGCGCGGCCAAGACGAATTTCAACAGCGAAACGTCGAATTTGCACGCCCGAAGAAAGACAACGTTGCCGATCGGTTCACCGCCGAATTCTCAGAGCGTCAAAAACAACGTATCGATTCACAATACCGTGAGCAAACACGCGAGTATGATTGGCACGTCAACGACAAAAATTTCAAATCACGCGTCAAATGCAATAACAAAAATAACCAACAATTCAACGACAAAAATTACAAATCACGCGAATTCGTCGTCGATCATGAAGAATAATTTTGGCAATTCCCAAATTTGCCAAAATAAAAATGGCAACGTTACGAAAAACGTTGTTTGCTCGGCGGAACAACCGACAAGACGAAAGAGTACAAACTCTATTTGTCAAACTGCCGATAATGCGGTGCCATTGAGACGAAAATCAATGGCCAATGATAATTCGAGCAACGAGTATCATCGAAGAAAACTCGTTCTCGATTCTCTACCGTCAGGCGGTAATCAAAAGACGAATAACGGCCACTAGAGAACTTTGAAGATTTTTTTTTTTCAATTTGCGTTATTTCGCGCGATTGTACGATTTTTTTTGTACAGTAATTCCGTTGTGAATTTATGAAATTCATGAAATTTATGAAATTCATGAAAATTGTGAATTTTATGAAATTTATGAAATTCATGAAATTTATGAAATTCATGAAATTTATGAAATTCATGAAATTTATGACATGTATGAAATTCATGAAATTTATGAAATTTATGAAATTTATGAAATTTATGAAATTTATGAAATTTATGAAATTTATGAAATTCATGAAATTCATGAAATTTATGAAATTGATGAAATTTATGAAATTGATGAAATTTATGAAATTTATGAAATTCATGAAATTTATGAAATTTATGAAATTTATGAAAGGCCCTAGGGGTATAAGCATGGTGAATCTGCCCCCGAAAGGTTTTTAAATGATACTTAGAGCATAAGTAGGTACTAGTAAAATAATAAGATCCTGAAAGTTTCAGATCCCTATCTCAATTGTTTATTGAGACAAAGTGAAATATGTAAAAAACAGAAGAAAATTTTTTCTCAGGATTGACCTAACCGATTGATCTAAATTTTTTATATGTTTTGGGGGCTGATAATAGCTCCGAGAAAAAAAATTAAGAGATATATAGCTCTATAAAATCTTTGAAAAAAAAAAATTATTTTTATTTCATTTTCAATTTTTAACCGTGATACAATTTTGGCACAATTATGCAATTTTTTTTTCAAACCTATATTTCATTATAACACTATGAATTTTAAAAAATTTAAAAAACGGTACGCCATAGTAGAAAAAAATAAAAACCACTTTTCGGCTCCAATAATGAATTTATTTATGTTTTGAGGTTTAATTTTTGGTACTTCAACGTATATTTACATAATTTGTATTTATTAAAAATAATATTTCATATTCAAAATAACAAAATTTTTTTTGCCTCCGTCAAAATTTTTCTCGGAGCTATTCATCAGCCCCCAATACATATAAAAAAATTAGATCAATCGGTTTGGTCAATCCTGAGAAAAAAATTATTTTCTGTTTTTTATATATTTCACTTTTTCTCAATAACCAACTGAGATAAGGATCTGAAACTTTCAGGATCTTATTATTTTATTAGTGCTTACTTATGCTCTAAGTATCATTTAAAAACCTTTCGGGGGCAGATTCACCATCCTTAAACCCTTAGGGCCATTGTGAAATTCATGAAATTTTTGAAATTTCGTAAAAAGTATGAAAATTATGAAATTTCGTAAAATTTATGAAAATTATAAAAATTCGTAAAGTTTATGAAATTCTATGAAATTCTGCAATTCGAGGGAGAAAAGGAAGGATATTGTGAAACGGGATATTTCGTCATTGTCGTTAGATTCGATTTTGTATTCAATGTAGAATTTTTTCCCACGCGGAATTGATAATAGATGAGTGTGAGTGTGAGTGTGCGTGTGAATGGCATTGAATTTATTGCAATTTTTTTTTTTTTTTTTTTCGTTCACCCCCTTAACGAGGGAATAGAAATGTTTGGAATTTTTTTGGTTTCCTGTCTTCGGGTCACGGAGTCGAAATTTCTCTCAACGTTTTTGGGAATCGCGAGGAAAAAAAACTGCAGATTTTTTTTTTTTTTCACAAGTTGCGATACTGGCTTCTTTTCTTTTACTCTAGTCAAACGTCTTACACAATCTTTTTTTTTGTTTTTCTCTCTCCTCATTGTTGATACTCAAATTTTCTTGACATTCGCGCGATTAATCGATTTCTTTTTTTTTTTATGAACAAAAACCTCTCAAAATATGTTTGAACTTGACGAGAAAAAAATAAAAAAATAAGAATTGGACATTTCTACGGAAAATAGCAAACGTTTTTGGTGATCGAAATAACGCTTCCGGTATCGTGTTAAAGAAGAAAAAATCTGAATTTGTAATGCGAGGATAATGAAAATAAAAATATTGGAAATAAAACTCTTGGAATTTTTCGTATTCCAACCTGTATTGATTTTTTCTTTTTACACTGAGCGTTACGGACTTTTGATCACTCTTTTGGAATTTTCGTTTTTTTTTCTCTTTATTTTTGGTATATTGCAAAAATGTATGCGTTTTCATTTGTTTTTTCAAAACCAACCCCCAACGATCTCTGATTTTCAAACTTACCAAAATGCTTGATCAGACATAGTCGCTTCGTAACGTTATTTAATTCACCGTTTTTCATACTATTGAATGAAATTATTAGAATTTCAATGAAGCGTGCGAAATATGGAGAAATTTTATGTTATTTTATGAAATAGTATGAAAATCCGCAAAAATGATGAAATCGTATAAATTCTGTGAAATTTATGAATTTCATAAAATGCTATGAAATTTATGAAATTCCATGAAATTTATGAAATGCTATGAAATTTATGAAATTCCATGAAATTTATGAAATTCTATGAAATTTATGAAATTCTATGAAATTTATGAAATTTCCTTAAATTTCCGGAAATTCATAAATAAAATAAATTAAATTTATGAAATTCATGAAATTCTATTAAATTTATAAAATTCATGAAATTCTTTGAAATTTATGGATTTCATGAAATGCTATGAAATTTATGAAATTCCATGAAATTTATGAAATGCTATGAAATTTATGAAATTCCATGAAATTTATGAAATTTATGAAATTTCATTAAATTTCCGGAAATTCAATCAAATTGCTTGAAATATTTTTAGATCGATTGAATGCAAAAAAATGTATGGGCGTAATTATGTTTCGTTGTTAAATGAGGGCTTGAAAGAGAAATTTCAATTTTCCAATTCTCCCGAAAATCACCTCGAATTTAATAATACGAGCTCTCGATAACGTCAGTGTAGAAAAAAAATTCTCCGAAACGGAAAAACTTGAAAAAAAAAAAATGAATTTTTCGAATCTCGCAATACTCGATGATTTTCGATAAAAAAAAATCCATACATTTTTGAAGTGCCTTCCGCCCAAATTCGAGGGTCTGTTGTTGAGAGGGACAGTCGGCAATCTTCGGACCTTGAGAACGAACGAATAACCCTTTTTTTTTTTTTGGCGATCGGTGCCGCCATTGCTCATTTTGCTTTATTGAAAAAAATAAAAATAAATAAATCGTAAATATACTTGTAACTAGAATAGATTTAATTTTTTTGGCCTTATTGTTGACCGTCGTTCTCCCAGACGCTCAATTGGGAAAAAAAAAATTGTTTGGCGTATATAATTTTAATTAAATATCCAACGTGTGTGTAAATTATAAGTGTATTACAAAATACTGCCCCTCGGTCGTCCGAAAGAACGATTTTTCATCCCTCTTCCCTCTTTCTCAATCCTCGATCATTATTGTTGATTTCTTTTTTTTTTTTTTTTTTTTTTTTGAACTTATGATTACCGCTAACGACTGTTTATCGAGAAAAACCGAAAATTTTCGAGTTCTTCAGACGACCTTTTGACCATTGCCATTCAAATATTATTATCGTCTATGGTAGGATGTAAATAGAAAGAAATTAAAAAAAATAAATAAATTCTGTGGAAACAAAGATAAACTTTGTTTTTTTCTTCCCTAGAGGTGATAGAAATTTTATCGTGATTTTATTTCCTGATCGATGATTATTGAAAAAAAATCGAGGAAATATTTATGGGAAAAAAAATTATTCGGATAATTATATGAAATTCGTGGTTTCATCATTTTATTAATGTTTATGACATTTTTTTAATCTCACGAAATCTTATGAAATTTTGTGAAATTTTATGAAATTTTCAGGAATTCCCCTATTTATTTTTTCCTTTATGAAATTTCATAAAACTATATGAAATTTTTTAAATTTTACAAAATCTTATGAAATTTCATGGAATCTTATGAAATATACCATGAAACTTTATGAAATTTTCGGGAATTCCCCTCGTTATTTTTTCCTTTATGAAATTTCATAAAACTCTATGAAATTTTTTAAATTTTACAAAATCTTATGAAATTTCATGGAATCTTATGAAATACCATGAAATTTTATGAAATTTTCGGGAATTCCCCTCTTTATTTTTTTCTTTATGAAATTTCATAAAACTCTATGAAATTTTTTAAATTTTACGAAATCTTATGAAATTTCATGGAATCTTATGAAATATACCATGAAACTTTATGAAATTTTCGGGAATTCCCCTCTTTATTTTTTCCTTTATGAAATTTCATAAAACTCCATGCAATTTTTTAAATTTTACGAAATCCTATGAAATTTCATGGAATCTTATGAAATACCATGAAACTTTATAAAATTTTTGGGAATTCCCCTCTTTATTTTTTCCTTTATGAAATTTCATAAAACTCTATGAAATTTTTTAAATTTTACAAAATCTTATGAAATCTCATGGAATCTTATGAAATACCATGAATTTTTATGAAATTTTCGGGAATTCCCCTCTTTATTTTTTCCCTCATGAAATTTCATAAAACTCTATGCAATTTTTTAAATTTTACGAAATCTTATGAAATTTCATGGAATCTTATGAAATACCATGAAACTTTATGAAATTTTCGGCAATTCCCTTCTTTATTTTTTCCTTTATGAAATTTCATAAAACTTTATGAAATTTTTTAAATTTTACGAAATCTTATGAAATCTCATGGAATCTTATGAAATACCATGAAACTTAATGAAATTTCAAAGTGATAGTGAGTGAGCGAATTTAAATCGACCTTTTTTCCGTGATCGGTGATTATTGAAAACAAAATTGACGTCAAATATACAAGGGAAGTATAATTATTAATTCAGATAATTATATGAAATTCGTGAAGTTTCAGTTTCATGAAATATCATGAAACTTTATGAAATTTCATAAATCTTTATGAAATTTTATTCTATTCAATTATATGAAATTCATGAAGTTTCATAGATTTTATGAATTTCATGAAATTTCATGGAATTTTATGAAATATCATAAATCTTTATGAAATTTTCTGAAACTTGATGAAATTTTATTTAATTTCTCTCCTCATTTTTCCTTCGTCTTTATTCCTATAATACTGTCTCGTTTTTTTTTCTCTCAAAATCAGCATGAAAAACAAAATGTTCATTTATACAAATTTTCAAGTTTTCAAATTTTTTTTGCTTCGAATTTTCATGAGAATCATTTGCTCCACCCTGTCGTATGTGAAATATTGTGGAAAATTCGTGTCTATCTGTTCGATGATCCAGTCCAAATTTCTCCTCGCGATACAACGAAGAAATTCCTCGTACATCGGCGCGACTGATTCGAAATTTGCCAAAGTAAAGACGTAACGTTTTTCCAACGCTACGAACGCAGTTCGCGCGAAATTTTCGTCTAACAATTTTGCCAATGTATCAACAAAACCATCGGTCACTTTGTCATCGTAAATCACTGAAAAATAATAAAAAAAAATTATTTCCCCTGTCTCATTAATTTCATTATATTAACTCAATTATAATCATCAATCGTTCGATTATTTTTGTTAATTGATGTATCTTCATCATTTTCGAAATTGTTAACAAAATTGGAATTTACCATCAGCAGCCAATATTATGGTGATTCCTTTCAAATCTTCGCGCAAATTTTGATCCCAATTCGAATTCAAAAAATTCAACTCCATTATGCTAAATTTTGATCGAACGATTTGTTTGTTTCTCTCGAAATTCCTCTCGATCAGTTGCAAAATTCCTCCAATATTAAGATCTGCGCAAAAAGAAACAAATAATTGTTAATTATCAATGGGAGGGACGAAAATATTGATTTTTTAAAAAAATTCGAAAAATCACATTCAGAAATAAAGCACATTTTTTTGTTCCAGAATAACACGCCGGAAGCGTTTTTGCACTAACATTGCACAATTAAAAAAAAAAGCGAAATTATGTCACGCACCTGTGCAAATTATTTTGTTTGCCAATGAACTCGCAACGATACTCGTTAGTCCAACGCCCGAGCCGAGCTCCAAGATATTTTTCTTTTCAAACTGATGCGGATGCGATAATATGTAGTCAGCCAATAAAAGAGCACCTCGCCACACTTGTAATCCGACTAATTGTAATTCAGTAGATACACTGTATTCTGATATTTAAAAATATTGGAAAAAATTGGATAGATTATTGTTTGTAATAATATTTATACATTTTTATAAACAAATATCGCTTTTAAGCGGCCCTGGACTTGACTTGTAAGTTAACTCAACTTATGAGTTAACTCAACTTGCAAGTCAACTCAACTTGTAAGTTAACTCAACCTGCAAGTTAACTTAACTTGTAAGTTAACTCAACTTGCAAGTTAACTTAACTTGTAAGTCAACTCAACTTTTGAGTTAACTCAACTTTTGAGTTAACTCGACTTTTGAGTTAACTCAACTTTTGAGTTAACTCAGCTTGTAAGTTAACTCAACTTTTAAGTCGACTCAACTTGTGAGTTAACTCAACTTGTGAGTTAACTCAACTTGTGAGTTAACTCAACTTGTGAGTCAACTCAATTTGTAAGTCAAGTTGAAGGCCTCTAGCCCTCTGTAAATTGAATGACCACTTGTTAACTAAGTTCAGGATCACTGATAAATTAAGGGACTACTTGTGATCTAAATTCAGGGCCTCCAACCTTTCATAACTTGAGTGGCACCTTATAAGTTTGATAAAAGGACACCTTATAGACTAACGTAAGTCTAGAGCTTATGGCTCTTAATAAATTGAGTGACCTCTCATTAGTTGAATCTAAGACCTCTCATAAGGTATCTCAAGTTCAAAGCCCCGATCTTGTACAAGTGACCCCGCATAAGTTAAATCAGAGGCATCTGGCTCTTCATAAGTTTAATCGAGGACCCCTGACCGGTCAAAAGTGTAGTGACATTGAATAAATTAAAGGACTACTTATAGGGTAAGTCAAGAGCTTTTGATCCTTCGTTTAGTTAAAAACCTATTCATTAATTAAGTTAATAGATCCCTTATGAGATAAATTTAGGCCCCCTGACCTTCCATAAGTTGCATGAGTTCTCATAAGTTCAATCCGAAACCTCAGAATCTACCTAAGAATCTGAGGACCATTAAGTTAAGTTAACTCACCTTTTGTGAGTCAACTTAACTTAAATTGTGAAACATCGTTATCGATGTTATAAGTTAAATCTAGATAGTTATAATTTAAGTTGAGTTATAAGTCGAGTTACAAGTTAAGTCTAGAGCGCTCAACATTAGTCGTTTTGTCAATATTTTTAATTTAGCCGTTGATTTTCTAAAAAACCATAAATAGAGCCCTTTTTCTCCTGTTTTTTCAAATTCATGGCAAGGATGGAAATTTTTTTTTTCAAAAAACCATCGTCAACATTGTAGAGCATTGATTCAGGTTTTTGAAACGCCCTTTTAATTTCTGAGCAATCTTTGGTTGCTGAGATATTAATGGTCAAACATAAAACGATCCTGTTTCACTAAAAGTTCGATGTCTCAGCAAAAAATGGTTGCAGGTTGCAGGTTGCAGGTTGCGAGATCTCAAAAGAAGCAAATTGAAGCTAAGTAAACAAGCTATTCGGTCCATGCAATGGTTTAGATGGAAAAAAAAATCCCAAGTGCAGCCAAAAAAAAAGTAATAAAAATTTGCCAAATTTTTTTTTCTCACTATTACGTAGGATTGCGTGAAACCTGTAGCTTCGATTTTTTTTTGCTGAGATATCTTAAAATTAGAAACGTGAAGCTTCAAAATGCTTGTTTTTAGACCTCGATACGACCATTTTTCACTGAGATACAGCATTCTTAAAAACCACTACAAATTTAGGAAAATGTTTTTTGTTCCCTCAATTTTTTCCAGTAGTGTATATAAATTTTATTACCGATCGTGAGGTGTCCCTTTTTGGGCCGATTCAAAATCAAATCACCGTCATCGTCGTATCGTAACTTTTGATTTTTTTCTCCCAAAAAATATGGCGGATACACGAATGAAAATGTTCTCGTAACATCTAAGAGGAAGAAACAATTTTTTTTTACTCGAATTTCGAATTTTCAAATTTTTATTTTTTTATTTATTTATTTTTTTTATTTTTATTTTTTTAAGCTGCAAATAAATTTTATGATGATGGTACTTACGATTTTCTCTGGAAACGACCGTCAAATCGTGGCTTTCCGTGTGAATTTCCGAAGTTATCTTGTAGGAATCCATTTTCAAAAATACGTGACGCTCATTGGCTGATGTTGGACGGAAGTGTTTTTTTTTTTTTTTTAATTTTTTTTTTTAATTGTAAGTCCACCCGTTGTTGAACAGATGGCAGATTCAGCTGTAATTTGATTATTATTAATAAGAAAAAAAGGTATGCCGAATCGAATTTTCCGTAACTTCGACCGTTATACAATGATGCAAATGACAGACTAACTACTATTTCGCTTATTAATAGAGTTTTCAATGTCCCCGCTGATTATGAAATATTGTGTCGAGTTTTTTGGCACAAACGCAATTTTTCAAGGATCACGTTGCGAATCCGATTATACAATTTATCGTACAAAAGCGCGGGAAACAATTGGCAAGAGGATGCACACTTCTTTTTCTTCCTATAAAAATGTAAAGAATTCTATTTTTCAAAATTTTCACTCAACAATTTTTTTCGCTTTTTTTTTTTCAAAATGTAAAATTCATTGCAACTATAGTAAAAAAATTAATTGTTAAAATTAATTATTCGAAGACAAATTCTTAATTAAAAAAATTGTCTTTTGAATTTTAATTCTTTATTCGAAAAATTATTTCACATAACTTATATTTCATATCGGTATTACTAATTTTCGAGGATTAATAATTGGAAAATCATCATTTTTGTAGTATTTATGTTCGAATAATAATATATTTTCACTCTTTCAGAAATTTCATACCAAATTCAATGAGAATCGATTTTTAACATCGATTGCAACTGCGTAAAAAATTTCAGCTCCGAAATGGGAAAACTACAAGAGTTAAAGAACGCAGAAATTATTTCCCGGGCAATTTCAAAGAAATTCAAAATTCAAATTCCAATTCGATCTCAAACCGTCCTTCCTGAAAAAACTTCCCTCTTTTCTGTGTAAAAGTTGGCCCCGTTTTGAAAATCGCGCCAAAACGCGGTAACTTCATTACCATCGGTCGGTATTGTCGCAACGTCAATCTCTTGAAAAAATTCTCGATAAACACTTGAAAGAAATGTTCAACCGTTCAACCTGTCACTCGGCGACACGTAAAAAATGGATCCTCGCTTCGCGAAAAAAAAAAATAGAGGGGCACAAAATTAGAGTCAAACTCCAATTTATTTGAGGATGATTATTATTCGTCGCCGTTATCTTTTTTTTTTCGGCGCTTTATTTGGACGGCGCGCGCACGTTTCCACACGGCCGATTGTCCACGATCTTCGTGAGGTCGCCACTCGACCAATCAGAAGCCACCACGCTATGCCACGCGTTATAACAGCGAATTTACTCTCGGCTCTCTCGCTCATTCCGGGTTCGCTCATCGTTTCCGACAACTCCTTCGGGCCCGAGACCACCAGAGACCACCGAGCAGTCCACTTTTTTTTTTTCATTTTCACCTTTTTTCATCAATAAAAACCGCGCAAACTCAAATTGCAATATTTTCTCATTCACGAGAATATATATTTTTTTTTCTTACTGAATTTTCATAATATAATGAAAATGAAGCTTTGCATCGTAATTGCGGCGTTTTTCTGCGCTGGAGGATCCTACGCTAACAGCATCGAGGTCGAGGAAGGCGTTCTCGTTGGTACCAAACTTAATTTCAAGCAAATTCTCGAGGACAACAAGCACGTTCTCATCGAATTTTGTAAGTTTTATGTTTTTTCTTGTTTTTGCATTTTTTCTTTTTTCTAATTTACCGGCTAAGAATTTTCACTTACGAGAAACAAAAATATGGACCGACTCGGTTCCAGATGGAAATACGTCACACGGCGACGTGTGAGTTGGAGAATATCTGTGAATCCCCTTTTTGGCGTTTAATTTTTTTTTTTTTTTTGTTGTAATCGCAATTTAGTTTGGCACACCTGCAGCAAAATTACGCTTCCGTACTTTTAACATCGATTGATAATTTGTAGTGGTATTCGTGTACTTTCATGTACGTGTTTTGTATGTACATTTATATTATATATATCTATATAATTGAATGTAGGATATTTAGGGTCAATACTACGCCCACGTGTTCCTAAAACAGTAAAAAGTCATCTCTGAATCATGATGAGAAACAATATGCTTGAAAAATTTCAAAAATTTTGCTTTTTTGAAAAAAATATTTTCAATGTAGATTAGAAACGATTTTTTGTAAATTGCACTAAGAATAATGAAAAAAAAGCAATAATTCTTTCATTGTTCAATTTTTAATCAAATGAATTAAAAATTAAATTAATTAAATGTTAAATTTTACTATCATTTTGAGTTCGAAGGTATGAAATAAAATTCTAATCGGGTTTTAATAACACTGAAAGAAATTAGCGCATCGCCTTTTTTCATAATTCACAAAGCTTCCGCTTTGAGAAAGTACGACTTCATTATTCCGCTTCCTCGTAAAGGAAGCTCTGCGAATTATGGAAAAGAAAGATTCGTCAATTTCCGATTTGCAGTGTTTTCTTCAATTTTCTCTGAGACTATAAAAAAAAAAAGGTAAAAGATTTGACAAGATTCTTTACAAAAGATAAATTTGGCAAAAATTGCAGTGTTTTATCATGAATATTAATATTGTTAGCGGATGCTGTATTTGAAAAAAAAATTTGAAAATTTTATTAAATCTTCGATGGATTTTTGGCAATCTCAATAGCGAACTCAATACTACATTTGTCGACAGTAAAATTAAACTCTTTCTTCAAACTTTGCGAAAGTTGATTATGAAAAAAAAGAAGAAGAAGAAGAAGAATAAAAAGAAGAAAAGAAAGTAATTGACTCAATAAAAAAAACCCTGCAAATTGGACATTTGCACATTGCTTCATCATCTTAATCGTACATCAAAGCTTCCTTTATTTTACAAAGTATGGCAATTAAATTTGGCTTCCTCATAAAGGAAGCTTTGTTAACTATCCAAAAACATGAATAATCAACGCGCAAATTTGCCAAGTTCTTTCAAATTGACTTGCTAAATTTGATTTTTGCCAAATTCAATAACGAACAACTTTGATCACCATTTTGAATGTGTTCAGAATTTCAGTGCAAAATCTCGCAAATAGCCAAACTTAGAGTACGCTATTGAAAAAAAAAAAAAATTTGATAAAATTTTAATCATTCGATCGATTTTCGCCAAATTTAATAACGAACATCCTCAATAGCTATATTAGCTCTGTGTAAAGTTTCAGTGCAATGTCTTAAAAATTGCACAAGTCAGAGCGCTTACGCTATTTTTCAAAAAATTAAAAATTTCATAAAATCTTAATCCCTCGATGGATTTTTGTCTAATTTAATAGCGAACAACCTCGATAGCTATATTAGCGCGGTGCAAAGTTTCAGTACAATATCTTAAAAATTGCACAAGTCGAAGCGTTTACGCTATTTTTCAAAAAATTCAAAATTTCATAAAATTTTAATCCTTGATGGATTTTCGCCAAATTCAATACCAAGCAGCCTTAATAGCTATACTAATTCTGTACAAAGTTTGAGTACAATATCTTGAAAATTGCTGAAGTTGGAGCGATTTACGCCATTGTTGCAAAAACGAAAAAAGTCGATAAAATTAGAACACCTGTTAGAATTAAAACAAAAAAATTTCACAATAATGAGGAATACGTGCTCGACAAGCGTGCCAAATTTTTGCTCGATATCCCGAAGCGTTCTGGAGTTATTAATTATTTACATCTGAAACTTAGGACACACACGCGCACGCACGCGCACACACACACACACACACACTCGCACGCGCGAGCGCGCACACGCACGCGCACACACACACACACACACATCCGGATATTAAATATGATTTATCGATGTTTCGGGACATTTTGAGCGCATTGGCCTAAAAATCTCGAAAAAAAATCACGAAAACAAAGCTTCCTTCATGAGGGAGCAAAAAAAAATTCTCATTTTATTTCAATATAAACAAAAATCGCTGAATTGGGATTGAATAATTTTTTGTATTCAGATGCACCATGGTGCGGTCATTGCAAGGCTCTTGCCCCTGAATATGCGAAGGCAGCGCAACAATTAGCGGAAGATAAATCTGAAGTTAAACTGGTGAAAGTGGATGCGATACAAGAGCCGGAGCTCGCAGAAGAGCACGGAGTTCGAGGATATCCTACGCTTAAATTCTATCGCAATGGAAATGTTATCGAATACAGCGGAGGACGCAAAGCCGATGATATTGTCCTTTGGGTAAACAAGAAAATTGGACCCGCCGCGAAAACTCTGGAAGCCGAAGAGGATGCCAAGAATTTCATCGAATCGCAGGACGTCGCTATTGTTGGTTTCTTCAAGGTAAAAAAATATATTTCTATCATAATTCAAATCGAATAACTCTTAACGCCACAACGAATAAATAAAAAATATGTTTTTTCCTAAAATTTCAAGTCTGCAAATTTCGGACATAAATAATTGATTTTATCAATTTTGTAGAAATTTTGCTTCACTTTTGATTTTTCAAGCAATTTTTTTATTACCGCCAGATCGAATATTCGAACTCCATTTATAAGTAAACTTTCATGCGATGGGGAAAAAAATCATTCGATAGAAATAATTTTTAGAATAAAAAGTCATCCGACGAATTAACAAAAATTGAAATTACTCTTTGACCGAAGAAACTTGGAAATAAAAAAAAGGGTCTATTTATAGATATCAGTATATTGATTTTTCATTACGTTCCCCTTGTTTACAAAAGCTCATTCGTCGGGAAGAAATCAAAGAATTATAAAAAAACATTTTGCATTTGAATGAAATTCAAAGATTGAAAAAAAATTTCAAATTGTACGATCGATATAAAAATTCATCGATAGAAAAAATTTTCAGTTAAAATGAGTAATAATTTATCAAACAGGATGCTGAATGTGCGGAAGCCAAAGTATTCTTGGACGTTGCGAACGCAGTCGATGAACACGTTTTTGGTATCACCGCTAACCAAAAAGTCATGGACGATTACAGTGTGGAGGACGGAAAAATTGTTCTGTTCAAAAAGGTAAAAAATTTATGATAGTAATAAAAAACGAATCTTATTTTTTTTGAATTATCGAAAACCTCAAATTGTCCATAAATCTCGAATCATCGAAAAGTCTCGAAATATCTTGTATTATTAAAAAATCTCGTATCGTCGAAAAATCTCGATATATCTTGGATTATCAAAAACTCTCGTATCGTCGAAAAATCTCGAATTATTGAAAAATCTCGTATTATTAAAGAATCTCGAATCGTAGCAAAATCTCGTATCACCAAAAAATCTCGACTCGTCGGAAAATCTCGTCTTACCGTAAAATTTCTAATTATCGAATAATGTCGAATTATCGAAGAAAGTCGTATTATAAAAAAATCTCGTATGATCGAAAAATCTTGAATTATCGGTACGATCGATAAAATATGATCGTAAAGTCTCGAATTATCTTGTATTATCGAAAAATCTCGTATTGTTGAAGAATCTCGAATTATTGAAAAATCTCGTATTTTAAAAAAATTTCGATTCATTGCAAAATCTCGTATCATCTAAAAATTTCGATTAATTGGAAAATCTCGTCTTATCGTAGAATTTGTAATTATCGAATAATCTCGAATTATCGAAAAATCTCGTATCATCAAAAAATCTCGACTTATCGAAAAATCTTGAATTATCAAGACGATCGATAAAATATGATCGAAGAGTCTCGATATATCTTGTACTATAAAAACATCTCGTAATATAAAAAAATCTCGAATTATTGAAAAATCTCGTATTATCAAAAAGTTTAGAATAATCGTAAAATCTCGTATCATCACAAAAATTTCGATTCATCGAAAAATCTCGTCTTATCGTAAAATGTCTAATCATCGAATGATCTCAAATTATCGAGAAATCTCGTATCATCAAAAAATCTCGTATTAACGAAAAATCTTGAATTATCAAAAAATCTCGTATCATCAAAAAATCTCGACTTATCGAAAAATCTTGAATTATCAAGACGATTGATAACATATGATCGAAGAGTCTCGATATATCTTGTATTATAAAAAAATCTCGTAATATAAAAAAATTTCGAATTATTCAAAAATCTCGTATTATCAAAAAGTTTAGAATAATCGTAAAATCTCGTATCATCACAAAAATTTCGATTCATCGAAAAATCTCGTCTTATCGTAAAATGTCTAATCATCGAATGATCTCAAATTATCGAGAAATCTCGTATCATCAAAAAATCTCGTATTAACGAAATATCTTGAATTATCAGTATTCATGAAATATTACAAATTGTTAATTTTTTCATCAGTTCGACGAGGGTACGGCTAAGTTCGAGGGCGAGCTCAGCGTTGAAAATCTCAAGAAGTTCATCACCACGCAGTCACTTCCGCTGATCGTTGATTTCAATCATGAGACGGCGCAAAAGATCTTTGGTGGCGAGATAAAGAGTCACTTGTTGGTTTTCCTGAGCAAGGAAGCGGGACATTTTGACAAATACGTCGAGGAAATGAAGGAGCCGGCAAAGAAATTCCGTGGCGAGGTGCGTTTAAAAAATCTTTACAAATATTTATTCACACCAATTCATTTTTATCCCATTGCTTAATTAATTTGATTGCAAGTGAATTTTTACGTAAGATTTATTGAGCCTCGAGCTCATTGGAAAACAAAAAAAAATTACTATCGCATATATTTTTAAAGCTGAAGTTAAATCCGGTACGAGAAATTTTTTTTACACCGACAAAATCGATTTTTATTTAAAAAAATTGATGTGTGCTGGTGACAACACGGTAGAAGTGAAACTCTTTCTGGATCATCTATCCTTGTCGGCAAGGAAATCGAACTTAGAATTGGCGAGCGGCAAATTACAAATGTAATTTGTAATTCAAATTTTTCTAATTACAAATTACAAATGTAATTAGTAATTGAAACCTTCCTAATTACAAATTACAGATGAAAATTGTTAATTGAAAATTTCCTAATTACAAATTACAAATTTTATTAGTAATTTAAAATTTCTGAATTACGAATTACAAATATAATTAGTAATTTACAATTTCTTAATTACAAATTACAAATGTAATTGGTAATTTAAAATTTCTTAATTACAAATTACAAATGTAATTGGGTTCAAATTTCGCACTAGTTACATTTTATCAATGTACTTAGAATCAAATTTCACACTAATTACACTATCAATGTAATTAGAGTCAAATTTCACTCTAATTACATGCAATTAGTATCAAATTTCCGACTAATCACATGTAGTTAGAGTCAAATTTGACTCTAATTACATTGATAGTGTAATTAGTGTGAAATTTGAACCAAACCTACATTTGTAATTTGTAATTATGAAATTTTTAAAGACTAATTACATTTGTAATTTGTAATTATGAAATGTTCAATTACTCATTACATTTTTAATTTTTAATTGGAAAATTTTCAATTACTAATTACATTTGTAAATTGTAATAAAAATTTTTTTAATTACTAATTACATTTGTAATTTGGAATTAGAAATTTTTCAATTACTGATTACATTTGTCATTTGTAATGATGAAATTTTAAATTACTAATTACATTTTTTATTTGTAATTAGGAAATTTGCAATTACTAATTACATTTGTAATTTATAATTAGCAATGTTTCAATTACTAATTAGATTTGTAATTTATAATTGGAGATTTTTCAATTCTAATTACATTTGTAATTTGCAATTGGAAATTTTCCCATTACTGATTACATTCGTAATTTGTAATTCGAAAGTTTTAATTACTAATTACATTTGTAATTTGTAATTAGAAATTTTTCAATTACTCATTACATTTGTAATTTGTAATTAGAAATTTTTCAATTACTAATTACATTTGTAATTTCTAATGATGAAATTTTAAATTACTAATTATATTTTTTATTTGTAATTAAGAAATTTGCAATTACTAATTACATTTATAATTTATAATTAGACATTTTTCAATTACTAATTACATTTGTAATTTGTAATTAGAAAATTTTCAATTACTAGTTACATTTGTAATTTGTAATTATAAAGTTTTTATAACTAATTACATTTGTAATTTGTAATTAGAATGTAATTAATTACAAAAACGCTCTTCGAAGTTTCACTTGAATATATATTTTTTTTTTCAAAGGTCCTCTGCGTCACCATCAACGCGGACGAGAGTGATCACGAAAGAATATTGGAATTCTTCGGAATGAAGAGGGAAAACGTGCCGGCAATGCGCCTGATAAAGCTGGAAAAGGATATGGCGAAGTACAAACCCGAGAATCCGGCATTGGAGAAGGAAAATATTTTGGACTTTATCACGAAATTCATGGAAGGAAGTCTCAAGCGTCATTTGCTCACTCAGGATTTGCCCGAGGATTGGGACAAAACGCCTGTTAAGGTTCTCGTCGGTACGAACTTCGCCGACGTCGCCCTCGACAAGAAGAAGGACGTTCTCGTCGAATTTTACGCCCCCTGGTGCGGACACTGCAAACAACTCACTCCAATTTACGAAGAAGTAAATTTTTTTTTCCTTTTGCTCAAAAATTCATTTTTTTTTGCCATTTTTTTTTTTTTTTTTTTTTTTTTTACAAATTCTAACGCGATATTCGACCTCTGCAGCTTGGAGAACATTTCAAGGACAGTGAAACCGTCGTTATCGCCAAAATGGACGCCACCGCGAACGAACTTGATGACGTGAAAATCAACAGTTTCCCGACGATCACGTTGTACAAAAAAGAAACCAACGAGGTACGTTTTTTTTTTTTTTTTTTTTTGTTCTCTATCATGAGAAAACATTGCTGTTAAATCGGTAGCCCAAAATAAAATTATTTGTACGAGTTATGATTTTTTGAAAATTGCGTACTTTTAACGACTCGAAAAACAACTTTTTTGCTTTTGCGTATAATTCCGCCGGATTTTGGAATTCGAGAATTTCACTTCGAGAAATCGAAACTGTATTGAAAACCCTTCAAAATGACCGCAAATTAACGTCATTTGGTGCATTTACGACTTCACAATCGTAAAAGTACGTTTTTTCGAAAATCAAGAATAACTAAAAACCCTCATTTTTTTTTAATCTGAAAAAATCATATTAAATTTTTACGACAAAAAATCTATACTTCGAAACACCACAGAAATATAAATTTTACGTCGTACAAATGTAATATGATTTTTTCAGATTTTTAAAAAAATTAGGTTTTTCAGTCGATAAAAGTACGCAATTTTCAAAAAATCATAACTCGCACAAATAATTTTATGTTGGGCTAGCGATTTAACGGCAATGTTTTCTCATGATGGAGAACACAGGAAAATATCGAGAGTATGGATCGGACACATCAATTTTTTTCACCCGCTGGTTTGGCGTGGAATTACTCATAAGTTGACCGTTTACACGATTAAAAAAAAAAAAAAAACGAAATTTTAACGTTTTTGTCAATTTTCCTAAAAAAAAAATTTTTTTAGGCCGTTGAATACAATGGTGAGAGAACGCTCGAGGGTCTTACCAAGTTTATTGAGAGCGATGGAGTCTACGGACAAGCTGCTGAAGAGGTGAGTCTGATTTATAATATTGATAATCGATATATATTGCCTTTTGGTTATTTTTTTTTCTTCTCCCTTGATGAAAATGAAGGAAAAAAAAAATCTTGACAAAATTTGCCTTCCAATCGAGAAAAAAATGATTACAGGCCCAGGAGGAAGTCGAGGACGACGATGTGCCAAGACGAGACGAGTTGTAAGCGTATTCACTCAATCAACCTTAAAAAAAAAAAAAAAAAAAAAAAAAAAATCGGGAAAGACGATACCAACTCCCTGTTTCCTTCCCAGTATCGAAAAAAAAAATGGCCACCCGTTTGGGGTTTGGTGCAATGGCGTCGAAACGTAATTCCTCATTTTCAACCGATGGGACAAAAATCGTTTCGAGCCATTTTCCCTCTCTGTGTATCTACGACGATTTGAAACTTCCATGGAAAATTTTGCGAATTTTTCCAATTTTTCAAATGACCGAAAGATAATTTTCGCGGTTAACATCGCTGCCAATTTCGTGTTTTCTTTTTTCTTTCCATTTTTTAAACCAATCACACCGGTGGTCTGTTTCAACGAATCAGTAGATTTCCCCCTTTCCTCCGTGCCGCGAATCGGAGCGAAAAAAACGCATCAATGAGACGGCGGAATGTTTTTTTTTCCACGTTGTTTCGGGCAAATTTTTATTTTTATAAGTTTCATACATCCCATTTTCCCATCACTCTTTTTTCATATCGAGGCATTTCAAATGAATTTACACGTGAAAATGGTTGTGTTACGTGAGTTTTGGCTAGGATGCGAAATCCTAGTTTTGGCTGACTGATGAAATTGATGATACTTTTACGATGAATTATTAAGGGAAAAGATTTTTAAAAAAATAATAGTAAAACTGAGACGAAGGGCGAAATTCTATCTTTTAAGTCTTTATTATATATTATTCTTAATATATGAAGAAAAAAGAAAATTAATATTATTCTACATATTTGTTCGAGTTTGCTTTACCAGTTCCAGATCATAATTCCTACTATACCGACGCTATACTTCGTTCGAGTTAAGTATCGCTAAAAATCTTTTGATGGGCGATTTTGTCCGATCACTTGAAGTTCGTCATTCGGAGGTAAAATTACGATATTATTACTTTGAAATATCGATTGAAACGTTTTCGGACACCGATTGAATCAACGAAATTTTGACAATTGAGAATTACGACTCGCAAATGGCGCAATTCAGAGTTCGGTGAAATTGATCCGGAATAATGATTCATGAGCATTTTGGGAGCTTGCTCAAATTGATTACTTGTAATTTAGAGAAATATTTGCCAAGTCAAGAATGTAAGTATAAAAAAGATTATCTAAGTTTACTTTACTGTAAGATCGAGAATCACGGATTAAAAATAATATTTAAAAAATCGTTTTCCTCGAAACGACTTTTTTCAAACTTCTAAATAGTACATCTCGAAAATGACTAAATTGATTTTTTTTTCAAATTTGCACTACACGTTTATACTGTTATCCACAAAGTAATTTTTTTAAATCAGATTCCTTATTCATTAAAAAAAAAATATTCTTAAATTTCAACAAAACTATATCGATGGGTCATTTTTCTGAAACAAAAATAAAAACGTTCATTGACTATAAAATATTTGATTTTTTTCAGACGAATCTGCAAAGGAGCTCTGTTGGACATCTTACATATCCGCCATTTTTGAATTTTTTTGAATGACCTTGTAAATAATGATGAAATAAAATTTATCTATTGAATAATTGCGTCAATACAATTTTTTTGTAAAAATTTTGCCAACGACCAAACATTGGTGAAAATATTTTATTTTCGCCAATTTTTTAAATTTTTTTGCACGAAATTTGATAGGATTGAGATTATACCATCGATGTGTGTCTCAAAGTCGCTTCAAAAATTCAATCGGTTAACATTTATTCAGTGAAAGAAACATTGTCGAATATTTTGAAGTCTACCGACGATTTTAATCATGTTTTTTTTTTCGCACAGGACAACGATGTGGAGGTAGTTGGAAACCAAAGTGAACTTGAACTTTCCTTCCTGATTGACTTTGTCACTGGAATGTTGTCTTCGACCGAGAGGGTGAAAAAAATTCTAGAAAACGAATGCAACGAGGCCAAAAATGTTCTACGAGTTTGTCCGATCGAAATCACAATTGAGAAGGAAGTCGACGAGTTTTGTTGCACCTGTGACCCCGTGAGTAGTCGATACTTTTTTTCCCATCCATTTTTTCATCATTATTTCCTATCAATTTTGTTCATAATTTTTTTCCATCAATTTTGTTCATAATTTTTTTCCATCAATTTTGTTCATCATTTTTTTCATCATTTTTTGCATCAATTATTTTCATCATCTTTTCCATATTTTTTTATCAGTTTGCCCATCATTTTTCGCCCCTTTAACGTCATTTTCCATCCTTCCCATCATTTTTTCATCGATTTGCGCGTCCTTTTCCCATCACATGTTTCCCATCAATTTCCACCAATTTTCCTATCATTTTTCCTGGTCCATATTTTCCCTCAATTTGGGTATGAGAATGCTGGAAAATCAGACGTCGCATCGTTGAATCGAGCCATTTTCCGATCAGTAAAACGATTTTCGCATTATCTTACTGTAGAAAGCATCGCTGGAAAATCAGGCGAAAGAAATTGTCGAAGGAATTGGCAGAGCACTCGCTCAAGCTCAAGAATTGCGCGAAAAGATTGCCATCAATATATCGAAAGAAAAACGCAAGGCTAGGGAGCCCAATGTCGAAACAATTTATAAACCGATGAAAAAAATGATTGCCAAAGAAGCTCATGCTAAGGGACACGAAAAATCCGCATCGTCAAAACCAAAGAGTAATTACAAATCAATATACAAATGATCGTGAAACAAAGAATATTCACGTGTGGATTTTTTTTCAGTTTTGATGGGAAAAAAACAGGAATCAAAATTCAAGACCGTTGTGGAAAAAAAGCTTCTTCAAGTATCCGCTGACAATTCTTTCGGTTCGAATAATACCGCCAAGACAAAAAAGACGAAAAATTTCGTCGCTGCCAACAAATCGAACATTAAAAATTTAAAGCGCAATTCAGAGTCTGCAACTGATCGGACTCGAGGTTTCTCCGTAAAGTCCCCATCGGTAGAACATTTTTTACTAACTTTTCTTTTTTTAATGATTTCTTTTTCGTTCAATTTCGATTGTTGCCCATGTTTTGTATCGACAGCGTAAAAAATCGAGCGATTTATCACCCATCACCGGAACATCAACGACTCCGAGCGTCTGTTCAACCTCGATCGCTGAATTGAACGATCTCATGAACAAAATTTCCGTACAAGGACCGAAAAGTTTAATTTCCGGTTCCCAAGACCCGGATTGTCCATGTCATGGTGCCGATGCCCAAAAAATTGTCAAGCAACGAGTCAAAACGACAGTCGATTTGATGGAGGCTCTCGATAGGTTCGGAATTCCGGGTAACATCGTAAAATCATTAAAGATCTATCATTTTTATATAAATAAACAGTCGCCAGCCCAAAAGACTACTGATAAAAAGTGCCAAAGTGCTGCCAGTAAATTTCTGACGGAATTCGATGGGATGGTGAGTTGCATTCATTCCTTTTTCCCATCACTTGAACGATGGGTAAGCTTCAAAAAACGTATTTTGGATTTTTTTTTTTTAATATATGTCGGATTTTTTATTATTATTTGCAAGAATGAGTATCGCGCGACGAAACGAAAAACTAATGATCGTGCAATCGCTGATTTAACGATCGGATTCTCATCGCTTTTTCGAGATTCGTACCATCATTCGTCGAAGGTTGAAAACTATCTTACCGACGTAACAGATCGATATACTGAACTCGATCGTCGCGGCAAAATATGTCAATTACAGAAATTCGACCCTGTTAAATTTCGAAAGAAAAAAACCTCTGTAAGATTGAAGAGCGAAGGAACGATTCCCAGAGGTTGGTCTTCCAACGGAGTTTGGAATCTTGCTGATCTGGAAATCTTCTCCGGTTGGTATTTTTAAGTTAAGATATTTTTCAAAAAGGTCAAGGTCATTCTTGTAGTTTCTTTTGACGAGGAATACAAGGGTGACCTTAGTGACGATTATCTTCAAGGTTATTCAAGGTCAACTTGTTTTTTCAGATCGAAACCCTCTTTTAGATATTGGCAATCGATAGAGCAGAACATTTTACGTTCAAATATGTATTTCGGTTATGGGTTCATTTTGACCTTGAGAGCACTCCGAGGTCAATTAAAATGGAAGGTGTGGATATCACTGAGAATACAAGCTTTTCAAATTCTTTCATAACGAAAGTTATTAATTTTAACAAATGCATTTAGTAGTGACCTTTACGATGACTTTCAAGGTGTTTTCAAGGTCAAATTTTTTTTTTAAACGGAAACCTGTATTTTTTAGTTCCGAAATTAAACTTATTCCGAAAAGTTGATTGATCTTTTCCGAATCTTTTAATGTGAATGTAAACCTGTGTGTTGTATTGATTTTAAAACTCTACAGGTTTCCATAAAAAAAGGGTAAATATTTGGAAGTATAAATCCTGTCAGAATCGAGCTCGAGAAAAAGGGGGTTTCCATTTGAATAAAATTGACCTTGAAATAACCTTGAAGGTAATCGTCAAGGTCAAAATTAAAGTCACCACTGAATTCCGGGTCAAAAGTTACCACATGAATGACCTTGACCTTTTTGAAAAATATGTTAGACGAATTTCCTACACTTTGTCAATTAGTTTTTATGGTAACGATGGAAATTTTGTAGATATGACGGAAACAAACTGCATACGATATACCAACAGAGGACAATTGTTGGCATTATTCGAACTGAATCAGCGTCTTCAACTATTGATCTATCATAGAAATTTGTTAGTGCTGCTCATGGACAAGGTTATGCCAAATATTGTAAAAGATTTCAAACCCAACAGTACGGAATATTGCGATGCTTACAAAATGATTTTCACAATTGCTCAAGTATTGAATCCACATACGACAGTATTAGTAAGAACCGATATTTAACAAAGAAATTCCATTTGGTTGGTTACCTTGGAAAATTCAATAATTGGTTCCCACGTGATGAATCGATCAAACAAGTTCTCACAAAGTGACTACTATGCTTATCCCTCCTTTACTTATAAGAAAAATGTAATAAAAATAAACGTGTCAACTAGTGTGTAATTTCCAAAAATTCGTGGGTTTATCCTAATATTTGAATTCACAAACAATTCAAATAAAAATAAACATGGAGCCCCAACAAGTTTATGTGAAGCCCCGAGGACAATTTGGAAAGTGGTGCAATTTCGAGGAACACGACAAGATGGAGATTGATATAAAATCGAATCCAGCATTGATGCGGGATTATGTTAGGATCGATCCGGTGACTCAAGGAACTCAGTGCAGCAAAAGTTACGGTTCTCACGAGGTAAATTTAAAAAAAAGCAAAAAATTGCATTGAAGTGGAGTAGATTTGGGTATCGTCAGCAAAAATCATGTGGTCAGAGTGTGACAATACTTGGCTAAGATCATTTATGAAAAGGGAGAATAAGAGCGGACCAAGTCCCGAGCCCTGTTGAACACCAGATGTAAGTGGTTTCCAGTCAGAGACATTAAGATTCTCGTCAATGACAACTTGTGTACGCCCTCTTAAGTAATGATGAAACCATGCTAGTTATTGCTGAGAACCCAAGTGTTTTTAGTTTAGCAGGAAGCAAAATATGAGAAACCGTGTCGATGCTTTGCTGAAGTCAAAAAGTATCAGGATCGTAACACAACGAGCGTCAATACCCCGTCGGATATCGTCACCGGTTCTCAGTAGCGCAGATTGAGTACTATGATGTGATCGAAAACCAGATCGTCTTGAGTCTAGGAGATTGTTCTCGTCTATGAAAGATTTGACCTGTTGGTGGACAATCTTCTCAAAGTTTTTAGAGAGCTCAGAAAGTTTGGCGATAGGACGAGTATCGGAAAGGGTTAGGGGGTTACGGATTTTGGAAAGCGGTTTAATGAAGGCACGCCGCCAATTGATCGGGAAATAACCGAGTCGAAATGACTCATTAAATAAATGCTTGAGGACCGAAGGAATTAATTTCGGGTAGGGCTGAGCTAATGCAAAAAAGGCCGGGCCCGAGGAATGAGTGTAGGGTCCCTAGTGGATGAAGTCACCACTGAATCACGGTGATTTTTTACGGTGACAAAGTGCCCACAAAATCACCGAGATCTTGGTGATTTTAAGGTGATTCCACGGTGATTCTCACGGTGATTGTCACCGTCACAAAATCACCGTGACAATCACCGTGGAATCACGTTGGAATCACCTTAAAATCACCAAGATCTCGGTGATTTTGTGGGCACTTTGTCACCGTAAAAAATCACCGTGATTCAGTGGTTTTTCAGGGTGAAAACATCGTCACCCAATCCGCTAGGGGTGACATGTCATTGATTGTTTTCATGATACAGTCGGTGGTAATAGAAGTAAAAGAAAAATGAAGATCGGAGCTGAATGGTTGTAAAGTAATAGAAATCAAATCTTGAGGAGAGCATGAAGGAGAGGAATTAGAGACGAGAGCAAAATGGTTATTTAGGTCATAAGGAGTGAAAAAGTGAACAGGTGAGGGTTGAGAGGATTTAACGAGCCCGAGACGGTCGAGCTCCCTCCGCATAATTTTGGGATCATGGATGCCAGCAAGAAGGTCAAACTCATATCTGCTTTCAGCTTGTTTAATGTCCTCTGTAAGGATATTCCTTGCGTTTCTATAGATGGCGTAACCGAGTAAACTATTGTAGAGATCGTAGTCGGTCTCGTACGTTGAGCGTTTTGAGTTTAAGCGTACATGAACGTAAGTTCGTTGGTCCAGTTCTCGTAAGTCGGTAAGGAAGAAAGGAATGTGGTAGGAGGTTGGTAAAGAAGATCCCTCTAGATATTCTCCAGCGAAAAATACAGAGGAGGATCCTCTTAGCGTTTCGTCTCGGGTACAGTGCAGACTCATCAGTAGGGCTATGCAACTGTACCCTGCCCCAGACGCGCCGGTGGTGGCAGAGTGTGGCAGAGTCTGGAAGCTTGGTGTTGTTATATATAGGAAACGCTGGGTGCCGAGGCCGCGAGGCGAGCACTCCCTCCCAGTAACAACGTTACGAGGACTCCTGGAAGGAGAGTGGGGCGTGAAGGAGCGAATTGGAGCGAAGGAGCGAAGGTGCGGATGAGGCGTGCTCGTGAGTAGCGTGCATCCACGTGCGTCTCGTGCTGAGCAGTGTGAGATACACGATTAAATGAAGCAAGAAAATAGTTAAAAAAAAGCCTATAAATTGAAGAGAATAGAAGCGACTGAGATTGAGAGAATTTAACATCAATGATTGAAAATTCTGGTGAATTGGAGAATTGACTGGGTGATGCAGCTACTACATTAGCTTTGAGTGAAGCATGAATATAGCAAGCAACCCCACCACCAGACTTTCCTTCGCGATCATTGCGTATGAGAAAGTAATTATTGATACTAACTAGGTCATCACATATCCGAGAGTTGAGCCATCCCTAGTGGATGAAGTCACCACTGAATCACGGTGATTTTTTACGGTGACGAAGTGCCCACCACAAAATCACCGAGATCTTGGTGATTTTAAGGTGATTCCACGGTGATTCTCACGGTGATTGTCACCGTCACAAAATCACCGTGATTCAGTGGTTTTTCAGGGTAAAAACATCGTCACCCAATCCGCTAGGGCGATGTTGGGGAAGACATCCTTGGCAATGAGCTTTTTCTTGGTGGCTCTCTTTGTGTCAATAATAACCACTGATCAAGCATCAATTACATTTGTAATTAAATTACATATTTAATTACATATTATTTTGAGCCATGTAATATTGAATTAGATTCAATTACTAATTACTTTGGTCATCGATCACCGAATGCATTTTAATTACATGTAATTCAGAAGAATATCATGCAATTACTTGCAATTGGTGCTAGAAGTAATACGATTACTTGTAGTTGATGCTCAAAGTAATTCAATTACCTATAATCGATGCTCGAAGAACTTGATGTATTTAAAACAGAGTTAGGCAGCATCAATTACATTTTCATATAAATTACGCATGTAATTACTTAACATTTTGAGCCATGTAATTGAACTGGATTCAATTACTAATTACTTCGGTCATCGATCACCGAATGCATTTTAATTACACGTAATTCAGAAGAATATCATACAATTACTTGTAATTGATGCTAGAAGTAAAGCAATTACTTGTAATTGATGCCTAAAGTCATTCAATTACCTGTAATTGATGCTTAAAGTAATTCAATTACCTATTATCGATGCTCGAAAAACATGATATTAATTTTAGCAATTAGATCTAGAGGACCTTTTTTGTAGGAAATTAAATTTCGAGAAAAAATTTCCTTTACATTTATTCGGTAAAGTTGATGATTTCGGAGATAACAGCGAAAAATGCACTTACGAACAGCACTTACGCTGTTCAAGATTCTTTCAAAGATCGTTCAATTCTGCGTAAATTGCAACCAAAATCAATGAGATAGCATAAAATACCGCGGACTGGAAAAATTATGAAGAAAAAAAATTTTAATTTACGTGTATTGTAGATGGAAAAACTTTTAGAGTGAAGGGAAAGTACTTAATATTAATATTAAGGGCTGTAACTTTTAGGGAATTTTCTTTCAGACATATGCAACAAAATTTCGGGTGGAGAGTGAAAGCAATAAAAAAGTCGAAAAAAATCGCCCTAAAATACAAACATAGTTCATACAATACTGGCATTGAAATATTTTTAAGCACAAAAATTTATTAAATAATTGAAACCCAAAAATATTCCAATTCACGTAATTCAATTACATCATCGTAATTTAAATACAATATCGTCTATTAATTACTATGGATAATTGAATTACATTTGTGTAATGAAATTACAAGAATGTAATTTAATTAAATTATATTGAACAACCCTTTTTTTTGGTATCATTTCAATTTTGATGCTAATTACATCCCGCATTGTAATGGAATTCTGTACTAAATACAATGCTGAAAATAATTACCAGCAAAATTCAAATTCCATTACAATGCTCAAAGTATTTTATCATCGAATAATTTCAATTACAAATTTTCCCAACCCTGGTGGAAAATAATAACTACCATGTAAATTACATGTAATATCTGGTTAATATTACTCGTTACATTTGGTTACATTACGGTTACATTATGCAATGAACCAGCAACATAACTAAAATAAAACGGTTACATAAAATGTTACATAACCTGTAACATGATAACTAACACGTAAATTACATGTAATATCTAATTAACATTACTCGTTACATTCGGTTACATTGCCGTCACATTGCCGGTACGAAACCTTGTTTACTAGGATCCTACATTCGATGGGAAATAAACTGAATGAAAATTGCTCTTGTCGTCAAGTTCGTAAGATAATTCAGTTTTAGATCAACACGACGACAGCGACATTCAAAGAATCGGGTCTGCATCATGTGGAAGGTGGATGGCCCAAGGATGTTAATATGCACGATTTGGAACAAACTGTTAGATACAGACGCAAAGTGGAGAAAGATGAATTGTACATTCACACAATGTTGCAACTACTGCCTGTAATATTGAATTGTGCTCTAAAAACGATAATCGATATCGGAAAATGTTTTTAAAAAAATCTCTAATAACAATTTTTTGATTTTCATGAAAGCCAATGGAACATTGCATACTCCAAAACAACGCTTGCAACATTTATGAGCAGTATTTTCAAGATACCGAGCCGGTTCCCCTGGTCCAGAGAACTTTTTCACGAACGGTCAATGTCTATCGGGATTTGGTATCCCTCAAACGACCAATCACCCATCTTTCTTGGTCACCCGATCAGGGCACACGATTGGCCGTTTCCTATTGTAACACAGATTTCAAAAAGATGAAGAGTTACAGTCCGTGTTCCTATATTTGGGATGTTGGTACGTTATCATGCTTTTGTGGGACTTGAAAAAATTCCTTCCCCAGAAATTGAAGTCCCTAGATGAATTTTTATGAACGCGATTCTATTCTCAGTTCGTTCGGTGATTCCTCTTTTCCAAAAGGAAGCAATGTCTCTACTTTTTGGAAAAAGGTTTCTTCTGTGGTTTCCCTCTTAGAAGAAGGAACCGTCACTTTTACGTTTATGGGAAGCGCGGATTCTTTCTCCAGTTTCTACAATTCCAGCCCTTTTTATGGAAATTGATTCTCCTCGACTCTATAAAATTGCCGACAGAAACAGAGCAAAACAACTCAAGTTACGTTTCCCCAGAACGGTTTTGATGATTTCTAGGGTATATTTTATGGAAATGTTTCAGAAAATCCTAACAATCCTTTTTTAACCTTGAAACCATCTTGTCCAATCTTAACGATGGAGTATAGTGCGAAAGACAGTAATACACTTGTCGGTGGATTAATGTCGGGTCAAGTGGCCTACTGGGACATCAGAAGAGGTTCGGAGTCAGTGGAAATTAGTTTGATCGAGGAAAGTCATCGGGATCCATGTGACAAGGTTCTCTGGATCAACTCTAAAACGGGAACCGAATTTTTCAGCGCTTCCAAAGACGGCCAGGTTCGTATAGATTGCTAAACGAAATGTTCTCTGCTGATAGGATTTTATAATTTTTGATGGGCCGCCATACGACCGATATACCGATTTCAAAGCCTATATTGGCGATCCATTGAGAAAAGGCACCTGATTCATTTTTATAACAAATTTAATACATTCACACCTTTCTTAATTCGAAATAAAAGCTAGTGCTTGATAATTTATAAAGTTCATTGAATACACATCCCTTGTTGAAAGGTCAAGTGGTGGGATACTCGAAAGATTCAGACTCCCACGGAAAACTTGGTCATTGACTTGACGAAACCCGAGGAACAAGATATCAACAGAGCGACCGGAATTTCAGCACTTCAGTTTGAACCCTCGATTGGCACGCGTTTCATGTGTGGCCTTGAAAATGGTTTTACAATTGTTCTCATACTGTATTTCAAGTAAGAAACATTTCCGAATCTGCGAGGGGTTATGATTAAAATTACAGGAATGGTGGTATCGGGAAATCGAAAGGGTAAAACTGCGGGTGAAAAAATTGCCACAAGATTTAAGGCTCAGTATGGACCGGTCATAAGCGTCGAGAGAAATCCCATATTTGTAAAGAATTTTTTAACCGTTGGTGACTGGACTGCCAGAATATGGTCCGAAGATTGTCGAGAATCTTCCATCGCCTGGACCCCGTAAGATTGTCAGAGAGCTCATGTTTTTTTTATAGTTTTATTGGAGTATGAATGGATTACCTGTTTTACGCTATTTTTCCTCAATA
This sequence comes from Alloplasta piceator, assembly GCA_946863875.1. Taxonomy (NCBI): domain Eukaryota; kingdom Metazoa; phylum Arthropoda; class Insecta; order Hymenoptera; family Ichneumonidae; genus Alloplasta; species Alloplasta piceator. Next base: position 31,176,986 of record OX333080.1, read on the forward strand.
GTTCATTTCGATTTTCACTTGGATATTTTACTTATGGAGTCTGTGGCTGTTCGCTTGATGGATCTTTATTTTAGGAGGTTAAGCTTTGAATGATTTTTAATGATCATCGAATATAATCTCAAAGGGGACATCGTGATCTGTTGACGAGTGGTGCATGGAGTACAACGCGATACTCAGTCTTTTTTTTAACCAAAATTGACGGTACTCTCGACGTTTGGGATCTGCTCGTTCAACAAGATTCTCCAGTTCTGAGTATCAAGGTAATACTCTAAAGTTTTGTTTCATTTTTGCCCCTTAGCGCGCATGCGCACATATAACACGTGGCGCTCAAGTTTGTCCACCATCTTTTCGAGGCCAATAGTCGCAAACAATTGTAAATTCTCCGCATTGACGAGGTTTTTCGAAAAAGTAAGAACTCTGTCACTTTTCTGCCACAATTTTTCACTATCTGAGTTAATTTCATTGTGATCAATTGTGTCGTTACGAATAAATCACGATTCGCTTTTCTGAAGTGGCGAAGGTGCATCTGTGAGATACCGCCGCCATCTTGTTGACGCGAATTATTAACTGTTTTTTAGGTATGTGACGATGCGCTTACGTGTATAAAACCTCATGAACAGGGACGATTAGCTGCTGTCGCTGGGAAAAATGGCACGACGTACCTCTTGGAATTCTCGGAGGCTCTGACAATTAATCAAAAAAATGATAAGCTCCTGTTAACCGCGGTGTGAATTTTTTCCGTCAATGACATCGATATTAGAGGTTAGGGTGCTTTTTATATTTGTGGTGTGCTTATAGTTTTTGGACAGAGAAACGCGCCGGGAAAAAGTCATTGAGGCGAAAAATCGTGAAATAAGACTCAAAATGAAGTCTTGCCGCGTGGACGTTGATTCGGATGGTCAAGAGGGACATACGAGAGTCAATACCCAAAAAATTCGAGTTTTGGATTCAAAGGATCCTCTTATAGTGCAATGTGAACAGGATTATGAAGCGGCTATCGAAGCGGTAATAGAAATCCTTTATTTATCTTATTAGAACTCATCTAAAAATACAATCATCGTCCATCAAAAATACTGTATGACTACGTTTTTAGGAAGTGGCCAGAAATGCCTTAATCGACGATAACGAAGTAAACAACAATCATTTACAAAATGGTCCAGCGGTCAACAATTAAAAAATCGGATTATCAACTTAAGGGCGCTAAACACCCTCCCCCCGCCTTTCCGCTCTTGCGAGTGCGAGAGAGAGCACTTATAGGGGTCCTGTGAGAGCGAGGGAGAGTAAGGTTACCAGATTCGAAAATGAGTTGTCCTGACAAAATCCCTGACTTTTCAATAAATTTCCTGACATTTTGTGTCAATGTTATATTTAGGTAGGTCAGGGTCGTCAGTGAGTCACTATTGTTACTATCGATCACTATTTTAAAATCGTGTCACTTTTCTCACTATTTTCGAAATTTGGTCATTATTGTTACTATTTGAGAGCTCAGAAGTGATTAGAATAGATGTGCCGGTTAGAATAGGGAACAAATTTCGAAAAATCATCAAAAGCGGACGAACAAAGCAGCGTTTTGAGACAATTACGAAGAGAATGAGCGGAGTCTAGATCCAAAATTTGGAGTAGAAAAAATAACACCTATTTTAGTGGACTGATTGAATTTTGGCCAAAATGCAGACAAATTTTTTTGTTAACATATTTTTTTCAAACCTTATATCGATGTATTTTGTCCCCCTGAACACGAATCTACCAATAGTTTCCTCAAAAAATCAAAATTTTCATGAATTTTCACCAAAAACATTTTTGCTCAATTTTAGCTCCATTCTCAGAAACCTCAAAATCGTGAAATTTCAAGTGCTCATAACTTTACTTCGGATCAACCGATTCCAAAATTTCTTTTTCGCACTTAAATGTTGTTCCTAAACTTAGAGAATGGCGTTTGGTTTGTTCCGGTAACTTAATTTTTGTAGAAATGAGAGCACTTTGAAAATCGTCGAAAAAAAGGGAAAGGGGTATGCCTTCAAAAATTTGCAAAAATCGATGGTCGAAATTTAAAAATCTGCCAAAAATCGAAAAATGTTCGGAATCGGACGAACCAAGCTGCATATTAAAGCTTGAACGATTACGAAGAGAATAAGCCCAAGTTCAAGTCAAAAACTCATATTAAAAAAAAGTTACAGTCATTTTAGTGGACCGATTTAATTTTTGTGAAAATGCAAAAAAACAAATTTAAAAAAAAAATTTTTTTCGAGTCTTACATCGATGTATTTCTTCCCCCTAAATACGAATCTACTAATAGTTTTTTCGAAAAATCAAAGCTTGCATGCATTTTTATTAAAAACATTTTTGTTCAATTTTTGCCTCATTTTAAAAATCCTCAAAATCGCAAAATTTCAAGTGCCCATAACTTTACTTTGGCTTGATCGATTCAAAAATTCCCTTTTCATACTTAAAGGCTATCACTAAACTTAGAGAATGGCGTTTGGCTCATTCCGATAACTTAATTTTTGTAGAAATGAGAGCACTTTAAAAATCGTCGAAAAAAATGGAAAGGGGCATCCCTTAAAAAATTTGCAAAATCGATGGTCGAAATTTAAAAATCTGTAAAAAATCGAAGGATTTTCGAAATTGAATGAACCAAGCGACATTTTGAAGCTTGAACGATTACAAAGAGAATATGCTTAAGTTCAAGTTAAAATCTCATCTAGAAAAAAAAATTACAATCATTTCAGTGAACTGATTCAATTTTGCCGAAATGAGAGCACTTTGACAATCGCCGAAAAAAATGGAAAGGGGTATACGAAAAATGATCCGAATTGGATGAAAGGGCTAAAATTCCGGACATGTCAGGAAAATTCCTGTCATCTGGTAACCCTAAGAGAGAGGGTCTTTAGCCTGGCCTTAGATAATCGACTGGAAAATGATTAAAAGGAAGGAACCGCCTGAGGTATTTGTTATTTTAGGTCTCTCACCTTTCCCATAACTTTTGTATGGACAAATGTATTATGGGATTAAAACTTATGATCGATGATGAATATTATTTGTTAAATTTGTTTTTGAATTATGGTAGAATATTAAAATCAAGTCGTTCCACAAAAATACAAGGATATAGTTTTTCGAGTTTCAATTATCAGGAAGCATTTTAACCATGGCGATGGCATTTATTGATCTATAAGAATTTATTTTTCATCAGAATAATACAGAATATCGGAGAATGCCTGGTGATTTGTCATTTCGACATTATTTAACAATTTTGTAAAGATACGACCATACACGAAAATTCACGAATGCAAATCGATCTCGTGATCGTACTGGTAACAATGATTTCCTAGAACGTGATCTACGATCGATGGTCAATTCGACGATGAAACTTATCGTTGCGAGTACCAAACCAATTCCAAGAATTGCAAATGCAAAGCCCATGTCTTCGAGAGTAAAAATTTTGCGATTACGATCCTTGTTCTCGTTTTCATTTTTTTCTATAACGAGCATCGGTTCTTTAAAATCGCTTTCCTGCCAGCGTTGTATAAATTTAGCCTCGAAGAGTCTTTGAATATGTATATTTATTCTTCGTTTCAGTGGCCAGTCTTTTCTAATGACAAAAGCAGCGGGGGTCAAAAGAACGGCATTGCTGGACAGATGAAGCTTGTATCGGGCAGCATCCACGACAAGCTGAGAACGAGGTATCATGCAAGCAGCTAATGGATCTTGCAATACATTTATCGTACAATTATTTTCCGTTATCGCAACGTGACGTTCATCGGCAATTAATCCCTCAAAAATCACTTTGTACTGGTCACGGCTGTAAATCCTGTGATGGGATTCAGCGAGGTCCTGCAGTTTATTAATGTCTTTCAGAGGTTCTCGCCTCGACAAAATTGATGCCATTTGTCCCTGATAAATGCCCGTAATAGTGACGATAAAAATAAACAAACCGGACAGACAAATCCTCAATGCTGATTTTTTTGGTATGTTCGTTATTGCACTGTTACACATCAATCGTATTATATTGAGAATAGCCGTTGACGATGTTTGACGTACAAAAAATTTAAAAATAATCAGGTTTACGAGAAACACGATGCACACACAGATTCGTGAACTCAAATCAAGCACCGATATGATTTTTTGCAATTGTGACTTATCACCGCTGTATTGGGTCAAGATGAACAATCCATTTGACGTATGTGAATAGGCGAACGATATTCCCGTCTCCGGTCCAATATTTCTGGACGCTAACTCGATATCGGTGATGCCATCTATGGTCGTCTTGAGAAGACCGTTTACAGTCAGATTCTTGCGATTAAAGAATCCCGTTGTTTCATTTCGTTGCTGTGTCCTGTACTCGATCGTGACATTCATTGCAGTGAGAAAACTTTGAACTACAGCGACTGAATAACGACGTAGTAGAGGTTTCATGTCAGTTTCGTTGAAACTCTCGGATTCCTTGATCGCTTTAAAAGCCAGTGGTATTGCGCAACGAATCACGTAACCACCGAGATTTTTAGTTTTGTCAAAATCCATGTTATAGCATATTTCCTCATCGTCTCGATAATCCCGGACCAACAGAGACCAAGGATGATCGTTTTCGCCCCTGTAAATGTTTTCCAAACGCCATGGTTTTGGGGCGTCGCTCGTGTAAGGGTTGAAACCGTAAATTAACCTCTCTCTTCCGCTTTTACAGATAAACTTTGCCTCAAGCAGATTCATCCTCCAAGCTGTCGACAACATTTCGTATGCCTCCGAACATCCGTCTTCATTTATGGACTGATGTGTTATGTAATATTGTACCATGTGATTCCACCACCATGAACTCTTGATGTCAATCAGAATTTCCTTGAGTTCGATCGATGTGGAAGTCGTGATGACGATAATCTGCGGTTTGTATGGAATTGATTGCGTCGATCGCACGTCATATTTTGATCGCGAATTTTCTTTCAGCAAAATTACGGCGAATTTTTCCTCCGACATTAGCAATGAACTAACATAGTTTGTTGATTTTCCAGCCACACCTACGATGCTCAAGTCCGATTCATAGCACGATTTCAAAATTTTTACCTGAAAATTATTTGTACTCTCGTATTTTATTTGTTGGGGAAAATGGGGGTTCTAAAATCTCAACTCCTCTGTTTTTAATTTAAAATTGCAAGATCTGAATTTTATTCAGTCAGTTAAAACGGCGACGAATGTCAAAGTCACGGATAAAACGACTCTTAATAAAATGCAAAACTGTACCGTCATTTCAACAAGATTCGAAGATTCTTCCAATTTCAACGAATTAAAAATAATCCGTGCGAAAGATGCTCTTGCGATCAGTTGCAGAATGAATAATGCAACCGGAAATTTCGGCATATTCGTGCTATCAATGCGTTTTATTGAAAGCCCAGAGAGCAACTAAAAACTTTTACGAATGCTTTCTATTTCGATTAGGATATAAAAAGTGACGAGTCATTTCGTTTAACTTCTACTTTTCGCTGGAAACAATGAAGCACTCTACTGGGTTGTACAAATAGTTCTATAATCGATTCCATATAATTCTATAATTGAGATTGAGAAACCCTTGTCACTAATCATTTTTTATTCACGGGTCGATCAATATGTCGAATGAAGGTGACTATGTATGTAGGATTCAATTAAGGGCGGGGTAAAGTATTAAACATTTTTTTTTAATTTTTTTAAATTTTTTAAATGAATGCATAATATCTCAAGAATATTGTGTTACATTTTCAAGTCGATTGAGCGTCCATTGCTCCATGCCGGGTTTTATACCTGGGCGGCAGCTGCGCGGCGCGCTATCTTGATGGAAGCCTTTTGCTCTACGGACCTGGCATCGACGACTTTGAGTGAGTATAAGAAAATTATCGAGTTTTATTTTGAATTTCTAAAAATTCAAAGATGATTGAAAAATCTGAAAAAATTCATACGTATTCAGAAAAATGAACGAATCATGAAAAAAAATTGGGTTGCGGGGAAATTTGTTGACTAATTTTTTTTTTTCATCATTTTGTTAATAACATTTTGGAATTATTATAATGCAAAATTAATCTTTTGAGTACCTTTAATATGCATGAATTTTCTCAGATTTTTATGCAATCGAGAAGTGTTCTCAAACTTATGTGCAATGAGCGCTAAGCGACCAAACTCTTCTGCGTTTTTCAAACCGTTTTTCTGAGACTTGTCATATTTGAAGTCCGTGTACACGATAATTCAAAATCTACTGGACCACTTTGAAATTTTGCACAGTACTTCTTCACATAATTCACCAGGTATTGTCGAGAGCTTTTTTGTTTTTTTTAAATAATTACTAATTTTTCAACAACAAATTAGCCGTTTTTTTTTAGGGAAAATCGGGTTTTTGGCTCCCAAGTGCTACGAAAAATCGAAAAATCGAAAAAAAAATCCTCCCGTCATTACCTCGAGAAATATCTCCTTTAACAAATGCATTTTGATTTTTTTGTTTCATCAGATGATTCTGTTGCGAGTTATGGTGCACACTGCAAACCAACTTCTTTTCGAGGCGCCTCCGGGGTTTAATTTTCACTCGCTCAATTTTGAATATTTTGCAATGCAAATTTAGAAGAATGTTGTTCAAATGTTACTTTATTATATGTAAATTTTTCTATAAGCGAACACTATCCGTTACCCAAAAAAAAAATCTTAAAAACATGCCTTTTTTAGCCGAATTAACTTTACCCCGCCCTTAATGAAAATCGCCCTTGATTATATTCAATTTTTTAAAATTTTATTCCTCCATTTCCATTACGTCAGTTTTTCAGTTTTTTCAGTGGTTTATTTGCTTTTCGTCGTTGCCTAAAGGCTCACATTTTTTCCGCACTTGTCTTTTTCTTCATTTCACTTATCTCAAAACGGAAGTTATTGACTGATGAAATTTCACGCGTGTTGGGTCTGATGCGCAAGCGTCTACTAGTTCCTTACGCTACGCACAGTACGCCAGACGCATGCGCATAGAGTGTCTCAACGAAGAGAGTAGAAATGATTATCTCTCTCTTTCTACGCAACTGCTAGTTGGGGTCGGAGATAATGAGAAAAGGGACTCCCATGGGCATGGCCACGGTCATACATACAGGTCTGGAAACTCCGCCGTTTTTTAGTGGTGAGGACGGGCACCGTTGTTGCGGCACAAAACAGCAATTTCCCTCCTTGGCCGCTAGGTGCGCCATCGCTAAGAAGGAATAATAAATATATGTATACACCAGCAATTATAACCTATTAAACGCACTCGCGTCTCAGTGCGCCTGAGTGCGCCTCACAATCAGTCTTTTCCGGTTCCGAGGACATTAGCAAATTTACAATTTTATTCCACAAGTTTAAATTTTTCTTTTTTTCATTTCTCATAACATAACGTCCATTGAAAATCGTTGCTATTTTAAGCATCTGCTTAATTAGGAGGCATTTAAAATTGAATCGGGGATATTTTCAATGCTTGGCTTTGCTTTTACGTATTTTTTCAACATAAAGTGCAATTTTGAGGTTATGCTGGAATCCACGAACAGGGCTCCAAGAGTGGAATCCAAGAAGCCCATGCTCACGAAGATCGTGTTGTGCTAGACAGAGGTAGAAATAGTCTGTCTTCGTCGCACATCCTTCTCGTTTCGTACGAACCCGGCGGCCGTGCCTGCAACTAATCAGAATTTGCCGCACTAACTGAGTCACCCCCCACCATAGGAGTTTCCAGCCTGTATGTATGACCGTGGGCATGGCGGCATGGCACGTATACACACACTGCACACTGCGCATGTGCGTAGAGTATGTATGATGCAGTGGGATCCCTAGCGGATTGGGTGACGATGTTTTCACCCTGAAAAACCACTGAATCACGGTGATTTTTTACGGTGACAAAGTGCCCACAAAATCACCGAGATCTTGGTGATTTTAAGGTGATTCCAACGTGATTCCACGGTGATTGTCATGGTGATTTTGTGACGGTGACAATCACCGTGGAATCACCTTAAAATCACCAAGATCTCGGTGATTCTGTGGGCACTTTGTCACCGTAAAAAATCACCGTGATTCAGTGGTGACTTCATCCACTAGGGGAGAGTCGCTTCTACTCTGTTGAGAGAGAGTAGAAGCGACGCTCCCAGTCTCCCCTCTCAACTGCCTGTTAGAGGGGAAGGGCTTCCCCTCACGGAGTCACTCATTTTCGTCTTCCGGTTCGAACGAATTTACTGCCCACCCGCGCCTAAAGAAGTTTCACTTCAAAAATGCGTTAAGGAACCTAAGTTTCTTGATGGTTCCTCTGTACGGTTACAGGAATTGTAAGAGGTCGTGTTGATATGTTTCTCGAACGTGCTTCTCGCTTGATTATAAATTCGACGATAAAACTACACGTCGCGCATCCCAATCCAATCGCAAGAATCGCAAACGCAAAATCCATATCCTCGAGTGCCAGTACTTTGCGGGTCCGATCTCTGTTCTTGTTTTCATAGGCTTCAACAGCGAGCACAAATTTTTGGCGATCATTCTCTCTCCAGCGATGTACAAGATTAGCCTCGACGAGTTTCTGTATGTGCAGATTGATTTTATGTTCGAGAGGCCAGTCTCTACGAATTACGAAGACAAGGTCAAATTTTAATAAAGGATCATGAGATGGATGAAGCTTCAATCGGGCAGCGGATTTCATTATCAACGAATGCGGGCCTACACAAGCAACTAACGAATCTTGCGATACTTCAGTCGAGCAATTATCCGTTGTTATTTCAACGAAACGTTCTCTTGCGATTTGATCTTTCAAGATATAATCGAAATATTTCTTACGGATAAATATCTTGTGATCGGACTCAACGAGATCCTGTAGCGTATCGATGTTTCTCAGAGGTTCTCGTCTCGCTAAAACTGACGCTATCCGTCCCTGATAAATTCCTATAATAGTGACGACAAGGATAAATAAACTCGACAGATAAATTCTCCATGCGGAATTTTTCGGTAATTTCATCATGGGACCGTTGAGAATCAGTCGAAGTACATCGAGAACAGCACTTGCAGATGAACGATGGGAATAAAATTTTAACAAAATCATTGTGATGAGAAACACCGTGCACAATATGATTCGCGATGTAACATTGAATATTGATATGATTTTACTCAATTGGGACTTGTCACCTCTGTACTGCGTCAGAATATACTTTCCGTCAACGTCGAACGGATAGGTGTACGTTTTTTTAGTCAGGAACTGAGGGCTTCGCGACATCAGAAGAATATCGATTCCTTGGCCGGCAAAGAGACCAGAATCAACATTACCGATGCTAGTAAGGATACTTATGATTTTATGCTTATCACTCACAGCAAAATCGACAGTAACGTTAAGAGTGCTGCGAAGGCTTTGTACCATACCGGTGTATAAACTAGGGATATTGTCGTAGACATCGGCCACATTTTCAATGCTAGAATTTTTCGTCGTTGAGTGGTGCTGACTAGCCACGGAACGAATTTCGTAACCACCGAGATTTTTTGTTTTGTCAAAGTCCATGTTATCGCATAAATTATGATTCTCGTGATATTTGCGAACTAGCAGAGACCAAGGATGATCCTTGACGCCTCTGTGAATACTTTCCAATTGCCAAGGTTTTGGTGCGTCGCTCGTGTAAGGATTAAAACTGTAAATCAACGTTCCGTTCGACTTGTTTTCGCAGATAAACTTCGTCTCGAGAAGATTCATTTCCCAAGCCGTCCACAAAATTTGATATGCAACCGAGCATTCGGGCTCGTTTGAGGGCTGATGGATTATGTAAAATCGAGCCATGTGATTCCACCACCGAGACTTTCTCATTTTTTTGAGAACTTTCTTGAGCTCGATTGGCGCAGATATCGTGATCACGAAGATTTGGAGCTTGTAGGGCAATGTATTCATCAGTGGCGCATTGTCATCCAGCAGAATTAGGGAAAACTTCCCATCGGATGACAACGAGGTTATGAGGATATCAGATGAATTTCCAGCGACTCCCACGGTGCTTATTCGTGATTCATTGCAAGATCTCAAGATTTTTACCTGAAATAATTATTGGCACCGATGTATTTTAGATTTCACGTTATATATCCCTTAGTATTCCAGTTACTCTTTGTCGTGATGCTTCCCAACAATTTTTAAAGTTTACTAGCTTGTATACTATTTGTAAATCCCTTTATGAATTGCACCAGATTTATAGATTTAATTATAAGTTTAATTTATTCAGTTGTGTAATGGCTATTTTCGAGGTGTTCCTTATCGGAAAAGAGTTTGTATATTCATGTAGATAAATGTAGATTTCTAGTTCTGCATTTCTCTATAGAAGTGTTTAAAGTCTACTATAAAAAACTGTCATCGAAACACTGATTATTTCAAGATATAATTGTATAAAAAATGTTTTTCGGGACAACATCTATATTCTCCCCGATTGTCAAGAATTTCTCATTGAAAAATTCATTCCGGCATCTTAAAATGTGTTATATCAGGTAATATTTTAAAAAAATCATAGAAATCCCTCAATGTTTCAGAGCACCAGTAGATATATCCCCTTAAGACATTTACGATCAATAAAAATCTCTACGAAGATCTTCAAGCAACTGATTTGTTATCTTATCTCTCTCATTGACAATTAACCAAATCTTTTCAAAAATTCTCATCATAGAAATTATTTTGTAGTGGATTTAATTATATTTAAACTCATTACATAAAAATTATACCAACTCTCCCACTACTTTGAAATATTTACCATTGCTTCGACAAAATTTGTAGATTTTTCCGACGTCGAAGTCTCGATGATAATTTGCCCGAAACACGAATTCGCCGCAAGTACTCGCAGAATGAATAACGTGATACAAAAATTTTGTAATTCCATATTATTGTCAGTGGCAAAAGACTGACCAATATTTTCGTCAAACTGGCAGGTTGAGCGCGACTAAAAGACTGGATGAAAAGCCGTTGGAAAATACTTATGGAAACGTCAATTATGTCGTTTCACATTGATCGGGATATGAAGAGTGCAGAGTTGTCATGTAACTTACAATATTGGGACACGACAATGAAAAAATTGATCACGAAGAAAGTTTCACCATTTGTCTAATTTCTATTTATTGACTTCTTACAGATATATTAATTTTTCTTCGCGATCAATTAGCTAGAGGAAACCGAGATAAACTCGTAATTTTAGAGATAACGTGTACTCACGTTGATGACAATTATTGATCGCTTATAAGAATTTATTTTTCATCAGGCTATAAAATAGAGTGCCTGGATCATCGGAATGTACAATATAATATTTCATTATATTATATATTGTTATTGTATTACATATTATTATTATTATATTATTATTATATGAATAACTATTAATTATACAGGGTGTCCCATTTTAATCTTACAGTTAATTTATCTCGAAAAATACTGTTCCGATCAAAAATCGAGAATAAAACTTTTAGGGTTCAATGAGGGACGTTAAAAAAAAAGTATTTTTCGGAATGAAATTTAAAAAGGCGGTGTTAAGATGGCCGACAAGTATAGAAAAAAAGGAAAACATGATTTTTTTCACAAAAAAAAGTTTCGGGTCAAAACTAACAACTTTTGTAGGAACATTTTTTTGATACAGTCAATAAATACTTACAAAATCACACACTCACACACTGACAAGGAGGGTTTGGGTCGAAAAATACTGCGAAAGTGACGGCTGACGAGCCGTAGTGACCTAATCCTTGTGAGTGCTCCACACGGATATACTTTTGTATATTAAATTTAATAACATTTTTTACGGTGCGGACAGCCACATTTAACGCTCTGCCTGGGTTTTGTCGTATAAGAAGTATTCACTTTAATATTCACTTCAAAAACATCTCGGCCATCTTAACGCCGCCATTTTGAATTTTAGACCAACAAAGTTTTTTGTTGAACCTCCCCCTTTGAACCCTAAAAGTTTCATTCCACTTACACTGGAATACCGCTTTAGTGCGAACCGATTTAGTGCCAGATTTAAGCCTGGTTTATCCAGCGGCTGTAACTTAACTTAGCCGTAACTTAAGAAGTTGAAAGTATATATTGCCATTGTGGAGCTAATTCCTTAGCATTAGCCGTAACCGTAACCGTGGAAAGTTCGCAACTTTCAACTTTAATGCCGTAATTTAAGAATACGCATGCGCTTTAACGAAAAATATATCACCACCGATTGGAGTGGGAAAAATATCGCGGCCTGTTCGTATCTATAACCTCAAAATAAGCAAAAATGACGTTTTATCCCAGTGAACACGTTATGTTGCCGCAATGTAACATGGAAGTTACATGTAATGTTACAATGTTATCCCTATGTAACGTTGCTGTTATATAACATGCAAGTAACAATGTTATGTAACATTTGTTACATGTAGGTTACATAACTGCAATATAACTTTGTTACATTACAGCAATGTAACATATGTTATATTGCGGCAATATAAATTTGTTACATTACAGTAACGTAGCAAATGTTATATTGCGGCAATATGACATGGAAGTTACATGTAATGTTACAATGTTATTCCTATGTAACGTTGCTGTTATATAACGTGCAAGTAACATGTCATGTAACATTTGTTACATGTAGGTTACATAACTGCTATATAACCTTGTTACATTACAGTAATGTAACATATGTTCTATTGCGGCAATATACCATAGAAGTTACACACTGTAAACATTTTTACTACGAGGGGTCAGGGGTCGCGAAATTAAGTTAAGAGGGATGACGTAAGTTATGAGGGGTCAGGTATTTTGAAATAAAGTTTTGAGAGTTCACATGACAGTAGGGGTCAGAGGCCCCCAAATTAAGTTATGAGAGGTCACTTAACTTATGAGAGGTCACAGCTCTTTCAAACATGTTTTGAGGGCTTACATAATTTATGAGAGGTCAGAAGCTCTGAAATTAAGTTATGAAGGGTAACGTAAGTGATGAGGGTTCAGGGGATTGGAATTCGCAAATAAAAAAACGAACTTTCAAGGTTTATTGCTCATTCAAATGCATATACTATTATTATTATTATTATTATTATTATTATTATTATTATTATTATTTTTATTATTATTATTACTATTATTATTATTATTTTACTACCATTATTATACTACTATTATTTGTTCGGCACTCCAGCATTCATATATTATACAAGTAGAGAGAATTCATAAGTAGTCGGTAGCGTAATCGGTAGCGTGTTAGGTAGATAGGTAGGATGGTAGGTAGGGTCGAGGGTTCGATTCCCAGTCTCTGAGAAAAGTTAGATCAGACAATTCGTGCAGATTTTTTTTTTCTATGAATCTCTTTCGGGCCGGTAAACTATGCATATTAAATTATTTTGCGAGAGCTATATATTTTTTATAACATGTTTAACAACAATTAATTCTATTTACAGTAACGTAACACAATTACATAACTGTTACATAACTGTTACATAACTGTCACATAACTGTTACATAACTGTTACATAACTGTTACATAACTGTTACGTAACTGTTACATAACTGTTACGTAACTGTTACATAACTATTATGTAACAATGTTACATTGCTGAGTAGGAAATTGTAACTTACATGTAACTTACATGTAACGTCCATGTAATGTTACATGTTACAAACGGTAACATTGCCGTTACATTGCTGCAACATTACTGTGTCCACTGGGATTTATCTCGCACACCGATTGAAGTGGGAAAAATATCGGGGCAGGCTTCTTCTTTGTTCGTATCTATAACCTCAAAATAAGCAAAAATGACATTTTGTTTATCTCGCATTCCCTTTTTAGGTTATGTTTTTTCAAAAAGCACGCGGAATACACTCGTCGAGCGAACGTTTTTGATTGGTTGAACGTAGAAATAACGATATTGCATAAATGCCCGTTAAATTTTCAAGTTACGTTATGGTTTTAAGTTAAGTTACGGCCGCTGGATAAACCAGGCTTTATCTAATTGTGTGATCTACGACCTAGCGCTCCGAGCCATGCAGGGCCGTGCCCATCGACTCCGGTACCTTCAGAAATGAGACATAGTATATGAAGCCGCGTTCTACGCTTGAGTATACATGTCAACAAACGGCGAAAGATCGCCGCGGACTATCCGTGTGTTGATATGTATACTCAAGTGTATACGAAGACGACCGAGCGAGAGAGTGGTGCCGGCAAAGGACACACCGGGCGGTATATAGGCGGGAGGGGGGGGGCACTCTCGGGACTACGCTTCCGCACACCGAGACAAAACATCTCCATCTCTCGGGACTACGCTTCCGCACGCCGAGACAAAACATTTCCATTTTCATTTTGGGTCCGTCCCCCAAATTGTCACAGCACTGTGTTTACCAGCGCTTGAGTTTCGTCTCATATATGTGTAACCGATTTAGTTGAAGAGAGTGGTACAGGCCCTCACCAGAGGGCGAGCCATACTAGGCAAAAAAAAACCGATTTAGTGCCGGCTCCCCCGAGCCCGCCACTAAAGCAGTATTCCACTATTCCAGTGTAATTTTTTGTCGGGGCAGTATTTTTCGAGACAAATCAACTGTAAGATTGAAATGGGATACCCTGAATATCATAAATATGTAATCATGTTTACACGGTCTCAAGACGTATCTGTCGGTCGAGTGTCAATTCGATGATAAAACTAATTGTCGCACAACCCAATCCAATCGCAAGGATAACAAACGCAAAGCCCATATCCTCGAGAGTCAAGACTTTGCGGGTTTGATCTCTGTTCTTGTTTTCGTTAGCTTTAACAGTGGCCAACAAATTTTGAATAACACTCTGTTTCCAACGATCCATAAGATTGTTTTCGACGAGTTTCTGCGTATGCATATTAATTCTACGTTCGAGAGGCCAGTTTTCACGAATTATGAACGCAAGATGCACTTTTAATACTGGATCGCGAGAGGGATGAAGCTTCAATCGGGCAGCACTGCCGATAATCGAGTTGCGTGGGCCTAGACAAGCAGTTGATGAATCTTGCGTTACGTTAATCGCACAATAATCTTCAGTTATTTCAACAAAACGTTCTCTTGCGATATAATCTTTCAAGAAGGAATTGAAATATTGCTTGCGGACAAATATCTTATGATCGGACTCAATGAGATTCTGTAGCGTATCGATGTCTCTCAGAGGTTCTCTTCTCGCTAAAATTGATGCCATCTGTCCCTGATAAATTCCTATAACAGTGACGACGAGGATAAATAAACTCGTCAGATAAATTCTCCACGCGAAATTTTCCGGTAATCTTACCATGGAACCGTTGAGAATCAGTCGAAGTACATTGAGAATGGCACTTGCCCATGAATGATGGGAACAAAATTTGAACAAAATCATTGCGATGAATAACACCGTGCACAATATGATTCGCGAAGTAACATCGAATACAGATATGATTTTGCTCAGTTGGGACTTGTCACCTCTGTACTGCGTCAGAATATGCAATCCGTCAACGGCACAGGGATATGTATAAGATTTATCTCTCTTGATTTGAGGGTTTCGCAACATGAAATCGATATCGATATCGCTTTGGTTGGTCAAGAGATCAGAATGAACGTTACCGATGTCATCAAGGATAGGCGTGAAATTGTGGTTTCCTATCACAACCAAATCGATCGTGATGTTGAAAGCGCTGTGAAGGCTCCGTACCATACTGGTGTAAATACTAGGAAGTTGATCGTAGACATAAATCACTTTCATAGTGTAGGGATCTTTCGTCGCTGAGCGAGGCTGTCTTATCCTGGAACGAATCTCGTAACCACCGAGATTTTTCGTTTTGTCGAAATACATGCTATCACAGAAATCTTTATTCTCTCGATATTTTTGAAACAGCAGAGACCAAGGATGATCGTTAACACCTCTGTAAATATTTTGCAATTGCCAAGGTTTTGGTGCGTTGCTCGTGTAAGGATTAAAAGTGTAAATCAATGTTCCATTCGTTTCGTTTTCGCAGATAAACTTCGTCTCGAGGAGATTCATTTCCCAAGCCGTCCACAAAATTTGATGTGCAACCGAGCATTCGTGCTCGTTTGAGGACTGATGGATTATGTAAAATTGAGCCATGTGATTCCACCATCGAGAATTCCTTATTTTAATGAGGATGTTTTTGAGCTCGATCGACGTAGAAATCGTGATCACGAAGATTTGTAGTTTGTAGGGCAGTGTATTTCCCAGGGGCGCAGTATCATCCAACAGAATTAGGGAAAATTTCTCATCCGATGACAACGAGGCCATGAGGATATCGGATGAATTTCCAGCGACGCCCACGGTGCTTAACCGTGATTCATAGCAAAATCTTAAGATTTTTACCTGAAAGTAATTAGTACCGATATTTGTTACATTTTACGTTATACATACTCAGAGTTGAGCAGCATCAATTACATTTGTAATTAAATTACATATTTAATTATATATTATTTTGAGGCATGTAATTGAATTAGATTCAATTATTACCCAGTGGACACAGTAATGCTGCAGCAATGTAACATGTAACATTACATGGACGTTGCATGTAAGTTACATGTAAGTTACAATTTCCTACTCAGCAATGTAACATTGTTACATAACAGTTGTGTAACGTTATGTAACAGTTACGTAACAGTTATGTAACAGTTACGTAACAGTTATATAACAGTAACGTAACAGTTATGTAACAGTTACGTAACAGTTATGTAACTGTGTTACGTTACCGTAACTAGAATTAATTGTTGTTAAACATGTTATAAAAAATATATAGCTCTTGCAAAATAATTTAATATGCATAGTTTACCGGCCCGAAGAAGATTCATAGAAAAAAAAAATCTGCACGAATTGTCTGATCTAACTTTTCTCAGAGACTGGGAATCGAACCCTCGATCCTACCTACCATCCTACCTATCTACCTAACACGCTCCCGATTACGCTACCGACTACTTATGAATTCTCTCTACTTGTATAATATATGAATGCTGGAGTGCCGAAAAAATAATAGTAGTATAATAATGGTAGTAAAATAATAATAATAATAATAATAATAATAATAATAATAATAATAAAATAATAATAGTATATGCATTTGAATGAGCAATAAACCATGAAAGTTGGTTTTTTTATTTGCGAATTCGAATCCCCTGAACCCTCATAAGTTATGTAAACTTTATTTCAGAATACCTGAACTCTCATAACTTATGTTACGCTTCATAACTTAATTTCAGAGCTTCTAACCCCTCATAAGTTATGTAAGCCCTCAAAACATGTTTGAAAGAACTGTGACCTCTCATAAGTCAAGTGACCCCTCATAACTTAATATGGGGGCCTCTGACCCCTCATAGGTGTCATGTGAACTCTCAAAACTTTATTCCAAAATACCTGACCCCTCATAACTTACGTCATCCCTCATAACTTGATTTCGCGATTCCTGACCCCTTGTAGTAAAAATGTTTACAGTGTGTAACTTCTACGGTATATTGCCGCAATATAACATATGTTACATTACTGTAATGTAACAAGGTTATATAGCAGTTATGTAACCGACATGTAACAAATGTTACATAACATGTTACTTGCACGTTATATAACAGCAACTTTACATAGGAATAACATGGTAACATTACATGTAACTTCCATGTTACATTGCGGCAACATAACGTGTTCACTGGGTAATTACTTCGTGCATCGATCACCGAATGCATTTTAATTACATGTAATTCAGAAGAATATCATACAATTACTTGTAATTGATGCTGAAAGTAATTCAATTACCTATAATCGATGCTCGAAAAACTTGATATTAATTTTAGCAATTAGGTCTAGAGGACCTTTTTTGTAAGAAATTAAATTTCAAGAATCATTTTCCTTTACATTTATTCGGTAAAGTTAATCATTTCGGAGATAACAGCGAAAAACGTAATTTCGGGGTAAAAATCAACTTTAGTGACCTCGTACCATCTCACCGGTGTAAGTTACACTTACGCTGCTCAAGACACTTTCAAAGATCGTTCAAACCTGCGTAAATTGCAACCAAAACCAATGCGTTAGCATAAAAAACCGCGGAGTGGTAAAATTTTGAAGAAAAAAGTTTTTGATTTACGTGTATTTTAGATGGAAAAACTTTTGGAGCGAAGGGAAAGTACTTAATATCAATAGTAAGGGCTGTAACTTTCAGGGAATTTTCTTTCAGACATATGCAACAAAATTTCGGGTGGGGAGTGAAAGGAATAAAAAAAAGTCGAAAAAAAATCGCCCTAATATATATGAAGTGTATACAATACTGGTATTGGAATATTTTTAAGCACAAACATTTATTAAATAATTGAAACCCAAAAATATTCCAATTCACGTAATTCAATCATCGTAATTTAAATACAATATCCCCAATTAATTACTACGGGATAATTGAATTACATTTGTGTAATTAAATTACACGGATGTAATTTAATTACATGGATGTAATTGAAGAATGAATGTAATTAAATTACATGCATGTAATTGAATTATATTGAACGACGATTTTTTTGGGCATCATTTCAATTTTGATGTTAATTACATCCTGAATTGTAATGGAATTCTGTACTAAATGCAATGCTGAAAATAATTACCATCAAAATTCAAATTCCATTTCAATGCTCAAAGTATTTTATCATCGAATAATTTCAATAACAAATTTGCCCAACCTTGTATATACTTCAGTATTCCAAACACTTTTTGTCGTGAAACTTTAGAAAAATTTTAAACATCTATCAGTTTGCAGTAGTTCATGAATTATTATTTTTACTTAAAAAATTCAACCATATTAATTTTTGCAAGTCCAAAAAATTCATTATAAAGTTATTTATAATGTTCACCAACATCTGAGAATTTTCGCAAATCACGGCCGCCATATTGAATTTTTAAAAATTATTTTCATTTACTTAGAAAAAAAAATTATTTCAACTAATTTTTTTTGAATGTTTTAATTTTTTTGTCTTATATTTCAGTTTCATATGAGCAAACAAACGTTTACAAAAGTTGCATTATTTTTCATAATTTTTTTTATCAAATAGAACCCCCATTTTGAATTCTACAAATTTCCCTATAGATTCGATTGAGATATTCGAATTCGCGAAACTAAAAAGAACTAAGAAATTGACTTTCACGAATATCCCATTTTTTTGAATTTTTGGATGCCATATTGAATCGTCTATTTTTTTAATTCCTAATTTATTAATTACTTTCATTTTTAACTGTATATATATAATATTCAAATGTGACTCGTTTTCCCTGGCATGTCACCACTGATATATCATATAAGTGAAGAAAATTCATAAGTACTCGGTAGCGTAATAGGTAGCGTGTTAGGTAGGATAGATAGGCAGGTCGCAGGTTCGAATCCCACTGGAGACAGAAGAAATTGAAATATAATGAAATTGGGTGTTTAAAAAATTTTTTTTTTAATGTAATCGGTTCAGAAGCCATGTAAATGAAAAAATATACACAATAAAATTTTTTGCACGCAATAGAAATTTAAAAAAAACCGTCTGAAAATTACAATAATACCTCACATCTCGACGGTCATATGAGCTTCATATGAGCGCAACCAATTTCACCAAGGTATGACGTCAATATGATCTTCATATGAGCACCACAATTTCGTCACGCCGTCACTGCCATATGAGCCCCATATGATGTGTTATTGTCAATCATCATATGATGCAAATATGACTTCCAGGTGAGCACTCATAAGCGACACACAGCTGTGAGTGTTCCTATGCGTCATAAATGTATGCAATATGATGCCAATATGAGCTACATTTGTCTATCTGGGTATGATTTCGTTAAGGTGTCCAGAAAAAAACCATGAACATCACTCAATTATTTCGAGTAGAAGTCAACATCATTTCACAAGAACTTTGGTACTGTTAAAAGTCATTATGCAGAATTTCAAATATCTGATTCACTATCTTATGTTCTTTACCATTGATAGCTAACTAAATCTCAAAACTTTCTATAAAAACGCTCATGACAAAAATTATACTTCAGTGGATTGTATTATATTTGCACTCATTAATAAAAAATTCTATCAACTCTCCCAATCCTTCAATATATTTACCGTTGCTTCGACAAGATTTGTAGATTTTTCCGATTTCGAAGTCTCGATGGTAATTCGCGCGAAAGACGGATTCACCGCAATTATTTGCATGATGAATAACGTGATACAAAATTTTTGCAGCTCCATATTATTGTCAGTGCGGAGACGCCGACTAATATTTTCATCGAGGTAACACGTCCAGTGCAACTCAAAAACTGTTTTATAAGCTCTTGGAAAGCAAACATGAAAGGTTCAGCTACGTCATTTCTTATTGAATAGAATATAAGAAGTGATGAGTAATGTTTTTTAATTGACCCAAGAACTCTGATTGTCGGATTCGATGTTCCGCATGGCTGAACATTGGGTATATAAACCCTTGCTGAACTGATTGGAGCTAATTAGTATCAGAGACTCCTAGTCCTGATGATGCTAACTGCAACGTTTGCGAAATATCAGCACATTTTGCTGAAATCATATGCGGCATCCATCCCAAAGCCAACCAGACACAACTGTTATGACAGTTATGACTCTGACCGCGAAAGCCTAGAAACTATCATGACGAGTAATGTTATAATTTATAATTTCAGGGTACAATGCAGCAATTCATTACGAATGCAGTCTTATTATTTTTCTAATTTTAATTGTTCAATCCAGCCATTATGGCACCATTATGCATTATGCACCATTATGGCACCCCCTACTTCTATTCTCACAATATGCTGATTCCCTTGACACGATAATTATATCTCACCACCAAAGTGGTTAAGATAAGTTATCGTGATCAAGATCAAGATAAGTTATCGATTATTCGAACCACTGGGGATCTTGACTTCCCTGTTAAAAAAGACCAATAGAGCTGTTAGAATCAGGGACAAATGCACGGGAAATTCCAATAGAGATTTATGAGGATTTATAGTATTCTATTATCGGTTCTTATCGGTCTTTCTCACCTGGGTTGTCTTAAAAACATTATGAAAATCATCATCCCAGCAAACACAGTTTCAGAATAGTTACGAAAATGTCCTGTAACGGACGTTATATTGGATGTAACATTTATGTCACAAGCACCGTAAATGAAGCAGTGCTTTATGTTCAGAAATTTGTCGTCCCATTGGAACGTTATCGTTACGGAAAATTTACGAATAATATTTATGGAAAATACTCAACACATAGATGTAACTGTTATATAACAAACTCAGCACAAAGATGTAACATACTCAGCACATTGACGTAACAAACTCATCTCATAGCCATAAAGGTCAACATAACCTCAAAATTTTTTTAACACATTTTGCTCGAAGATAGCTTGATAGAATAAAAACAGAAGAGTGGGACGACCTGCGTGATTAATTTGTACAGGTAGCCTCACTATTCTTTTTTCATTCCATTTAGTCGTTTTCGAGAAATAAGTGTTATAAGTTTTAGCTCTATGCATGTCTTTGTCCCGCACCGGATGAAGCTATAAAGTTTCTATTGTTCCGACTTCTGTCGTTCTTTGCCTATTGTATACTTGATATTTCGATAAAGGCGACTAACAAGAACCATCACTTAGCCCTGTTGAAAAGGACCAATGTGAACCGATAGAATAGTATAAATCCTCATAAATCTCTATTGGAATTTCGTGTGCATTTGTCCCTGATTCTAACAGATTCTAACAGTTGTATCGGTCCTTTTTAACAGGGAGGTGTCCCCCATTGATTTGGTTGAAACTCATGTATATTGTAGAGCACTCCAAACTAACATAAGAGACACGTTTTTTTTTATCGGCGGAAAAACGGTTTTGAGGGATGAAACCGCCATTTGAAGTAGGCATATCAAGGGGTGACTTTGCAGTTTCACCCGGAAGCAATCAATCTTACGTAGATTTAAAAAAAAAGCGGTAACGGTAATCACCCTAGCGGATTTGACGACCGGAATTTCGGTCGTAAGTGGATTTTTTTCAACCGATTTTTTTCGGTTGAAATCCCTATTCCGGGGCCCATTTGCTGGTCGTTACGACCTGAAATCCTTAGTCGAATATTTTTTTCCTAGCGCAAATTAATACAAACATTTGTGTAGGTTATTCCGAAATAGGGCGCATGCAATCGGAACTAATAAAATTGTACACCCGAGATATCCACAATACTTAGGGATATTCGCAAGGGTCAGCTCGACCGAAAGTGCAATGGAAGAGCTTCGCCCTGGAGGAACCGCCTTAATCATCAGGGTAACCTCTGCGCTAGGTAAGTACTTGGCTTGGCACGCAGGCTGTCCGATATATAACACCGACATATGCCTATTTCGTTTGGGCACAGAGTTTTGAGCGCATGCGACGCGTAGTGGTGGACGCGTCAACTAGCGCTACCTAGCAGATTTGTTGACCAAAATTTTTCGGTCGTAGTTAATGTGGTGGACGCACTCCTAATATAAAACATGTCGGTTGAATTGAATAAAACAGGTACTATTTTAAAGGGCAAACGAAATTAAAGTTCACGTGTTATTGCATTTCAGCAAGACAGCAAGCTCAAGGGGTAAACTACCCTTTATTCAAATTTCCTTATACATTTTATGTGGGCACATGACGAAGTTTCCTGCACTGAATTCCTGATTATGTACAATTTATTCTTCCAACTCGTTTACATACATAACCTACATAACCTCCATAAGAAATGATCTTCATCTCTTTCTTCTTGTCTTTGTGGTTGGCTCTGCCTATAAGCAATGATACATCGACAGAGAAGTACGCCGCAGCATTCTTCTTCTTCTTTTTGTCTTTTTGGTTGGCTTGGTTGGCTCCGGTAATCGCGTTGGGGCTAAACCTCGGTTTGGGTTCCGATATTACCCCCATTATGCGGGTAAACTACGGTTTTATCTAACTACCCGAAAAAGAACACGAAATTTGTCAAATCCGCTTTTACCAACTGTAGATTCCAGAGGACTCTGTAGAGCTTCTTGACTGGTGAAAATTTAGGGAATCGTAATACTTTTATGTTATTGTCGATAAAAGCGATCCCATAGGGAATCCTCTTATGACCATCGTGAATACGGTCGTACATCACGGTCGTACATACAGGTCTTGAAACTCCAGTGGTGGGGGGTGACCCACTTAGTGTGACCATCTTGTAGTTGACATTATTCCCACCTGCAGGGCTGCACGTTAGAGATTTTTCAAAAAAGCGAATAAATAATTCCTAACTAAGAAATTTACATGTTAACAATGAGAGTAATACTCGGTTTATGCAGCGGCTGTAACGTAACTTAAAAAAATTGAAAGTATATATTGCCCTTGTGACTTTAATGCATAATGGTTAGCTTATTTGAAAAATAACTATGATATAATTTATATATTTTTGATTCAATAAGCATAGAAAATATGTGACAATCTCATCCTTTTTTCCTTTAAGCTAATTCTTTACAACATTTACGTGTCTTTCAATGTGTCAGAGCAGGATAAAATACAAATGATGTTCCGAAAAAGTTCGAAGTTTAAAAAAATGGTTACCATCTAGTACCAACTGTAGATTCTAGAGGATTCTGTAGACGAGCTTCTTGACTGGTGAAAATATAAGGAATTTGTAATACTACTTTTATGTTAGTGTCGATAATAGCGGTCCCATCAGGAATCCCCTTATGACCATCGTGAAGTCATGCAAACCTATGATATAGTGTTTATATATTTATATATTGTTGATTCAATATACGTAGAAAATATGTTGAAATCTTATCTTTCTTTTCTTCAAGCCTCTCCGTCTCTTGAAGCACGATAAAACATAAATGATGTTCAGAAAACGTTTAAAATTAAAAAAATACCGCTATTACCAACTGTAGATTCTAGAGGACTTTGTAGACGAGCTTCTTGATTGGTGGAAATATAGGGAATTGTAATACTTTTATGCTAGTGTCGATAAAAGTAATCCCATCGGGAATCCTTTTATGACCATCGTGAAGTCATGCAAACCTATGACATATTTATATCTTATTGATTCAATGAACGTAGAAAATATGTCGAAATCTCATCTTTCTTTTCTTCAAGCTAATTCCTCACAATATTTACGTTTCTTTCGATGTCTCAAAGCACGATGAAATATAAATGTTCTGAAAAAATTCGTAATTAAAAAAAAATACCGCTGTTACCAACCGTTATTCACCGAATTCCGTGTAAGCTTCCCGATTGGTGGAAAACTCGTTGACTGTAATGTTTTTACGTTGGCGTCGATAGCAGCGACCTCGGGGAATCCCTTTTCGCGGGGCCTTCATATCTATATGTTTTCGATTAAATAAACAAACGTAAAAAAAAAAAAACATGACAACCTTATCCTATTTTCCTCCCGAGCTTGTTCCACGCGATATATGAGCGTATGGGCCAAATGTGCCCAAAAAATATATAGATCATTTTAAACGAGAGAAATATTGTATAGCGCGCGTCTCCGGATGAGAGAGACACGCAGTATTTTATTTATAAATCCACGAAGTGGAAACCTTGAGAGCGCGGCTCTCCTCTGACAGTTCGCGCGAATTGCATTTTAATATATATTTAGTAGTTTTTCTCTTTTATTCTTTTTTTTTTTTTCTCACTCATTTCACAATTTTCACCATTTTCGGGCACAATGTCAAAATCCGATGGACCGAAAATCGTGACCGCACTGTTTTCATTCAAGGGAAAAAACAACGACGAGGTGAGCCACAATAATCAAGTATAACCTAATCGACGGCGATTTTCCATGAATTTTTTTTAAATTTTAATTTTCCGATTTCGAAAAGTTGTGTTTCAGAAAGGGCGATGTCATAACTGTGACGCAGATGGTTGACGGAGGCTGGTGGGAAGGCACTTTGAATGATCGCACCGCCTGGTTTCCGTCCAATTATGTCAAGGAATATCAAGTCGGCGGTGAGTATCGAAGAGCCATTAATTTCATAAATTTTTCATTCGTCCCGAGCCTCAAGAGTTTTTGGCTTCGAAACAGAAACGAATAATTCTTCGGCAAAATCTTCGCCGGAGAAGATACAAGAGTCGCCGCTGAAGGATCAGAGAATCAATCGAGAAATCGTCCTCAAGGATCTCGTGGATTCCGAAAAGGCTAATGTCGCAGAATTGCAGGGACTCGCCAGTAGCTTTCTTCAGCCGCTCGAATCCAGCAATATGTGAGTGCCTCTCCGATTAAAAATCCGAATGCAAAATTTTCGTACTTAAATTTTTTATGAGATTTTAGAAAAGCAGAATTATTGTTTGATTCATTTTTCATCTATCATTGTTGAATTTCCTTGTATGCATTTTACAAGAACTTTGCGATATATTTTTGTGGCTATATTTTTCAAGAAAATTCAAAATTCTTTTAAATTTGAACCCTCCGTTCAACTTTTGTCGAATTCAGTAGTGCACGATCTTAATCTTAATATCTTGATATTGATAAGGTTACAATGTTGGATTTTTTGATGAATCAAAAAATTTGGAACATTTTGAAAAAAATTTTGGCAATATTCCGCATATTGATAAAATCAAAAGATGCTTGCGTAGAAAAAAAGAATCCTTGAAAGAATCTTTCAAATAATCTTTCAAAGAATTCTAAGAATCTTTTTAAGATTCTCTCAAAGATTCTTTTAAATATTCTTTGAGAGAATCTTTAAAGGATTCTTTGAAAGAATGAGGTACCTTAAAAACCTCCCGAAAAACTAAAAACTGACCAATTCGAGTCAATTTTCGAAAAAGAAGAAATTTGAGAAACTTTATTTAGGAAAAAGGGAGAAAATAGAATATAAAGATGACCTTCATGGCCAAAGTCCGTTTTAACACCGCGTTAAATCTTGGAAAAATTCATTCAAAGAATCTTGGAAAGATTTATTGGAAGAATCTTGGAAAGATTCATTTAAAGAATCTTGGAAAGAACAAAATTATTTCCAAGATACTCTCGACCAATCAGCTCCAACAAGATTCTTTACATCAGTCTTTCCAAGATATTTCCAATTACCTTTCCAAAATTCTTCCAGTTAATGTTTCCAAGATTCTTTGAATGAATTTTTCCAAGATTTAACGCCGTGTTAAAACGGACTCCGGCCATGAGGGTCATTTTTAGGGTTATTTTTGATTTGCTATCTTTTTCCTAAACAAAGTTTTTCGATTTCCCCAAATTTCTTCTTTATTGAAAATTCACTCGAATTGGTGAGTTTTTAGTTTTTCGTAAGGTTTTGAAGAAACCTCATTGTAAAGAATCTTTTAAAGTTTCTTTCAAAGATGCTTCGGAAGATTCTCGTCGGATGCGACAAAAGAATCTTTAAGGTTGTTTAGAAGCAAATCACGTTTAATGAGAAAATTCTGAAAATTTGGTATGTTTTTCAATGAAGTATTTAAGAGGTCGTGTAAAAATTTCACGACGATTTGGAAGCTCGTTATCGAATAATTAAGATTAACAAATTAAACAAAATTAAATGTAGTGTTATGGAAACTGATATAACTTTGCGATAAGTTTTTTTTTTTGACCTCTCAATTTTTTAATATCCATAATATACTGAAAGCAACGGCAAGAAAACGAAGTTTATTTATAAATATTTTTTTTATTTGTTTAAAAAATCGTTTTTAACAAAACGTTAATTTCTTAATAATGAACTTCCTAGTCGTCGTAAAATTTGTACACGACCTCTTGAATACCTCATACGATAGAATTCTGAAAATTTGGTATGTTCTCACATGAAGTATTCAGGAGGTCGTGTAAAAATTTCACTACGATTAAGAAGTTATTTATTGAACAATTAACATTCAAAGGAAGAGAATCTTTCAAAGAATTTAAAAAGATTCTTAGAGTTTTGGAAAGAATTTAAAAAGATTCTTGAAATCTTTTTTTCTACGCCGGTGCAAAATCACGAAAGTCAAGGAATTCGCAATATTTATTTTCCAATCTTCGTAAGTTTTTCGATAAGAGAAAATAAAGTTATGCGGAGAAAGTATTCGGCAACGAGTTTGAATCAATATTTTTCCAATTTTTTTTTGCCATCGCAGCCTGAAGAAAAAAGAGTACAAACAATTGATTGGCAATATATACGACGTTTTGGAGACTCATCAACGTCTTTTGAGCAATCTTGAGGCGGCTGTTGCTCAAGGACCCGACGCCAGAGTAGGAAATCTCTTTTTGATGCTCGCACCGAGACTGAAAAGTGTTCACACTGCCTATTGCGGCGGTCATCCTCAGGCTGTTTGTATCTTGGATCAATATAGGTAAAAATTACAATTTTTTAAATACAATTTCATGTATTTGATATTTTGCATTCGTATCGACATTTTTTCATTATTTTATCATCAATTGCCACATACGATCAAAATTGTGATACAATCATTTTATTCAAGACAAAAAAAATCACTACAAATTCTGGTAATCGATGGGAAATGAGATGAAAGATATATTTATATTTATTAATATTTATATTTATCTTTATTGCTCATCCTATTAAATATGAAATTAATTTTTTTTTTTTTTTTTTAATAAAAAAATATTTTTCTCAGAGACGAATTGAATGATTTTATGGAACGTAGCGGCGCCGTGACACCGGGTATTCTAGTATTGACAACGGGCCTCAGCAAACCATTCCGAAGATTGGACAAATATTCCGCGATGCTGCAGGAATTGGAAAGGCATACGGAAAAAAATCACTCCGATCGAGGCGACACCCAACGGAGTATTTGCGTTTACAGGGAATTATCGGTGCGAAAATTTTTCCAAAAATTTTCTGCTTTCTCATAAAGAAAGCCTTTTTTTCTGGTGAAAATTTTTTCTTTTCATGTGTTTTTATTTTACACTATTTGTCTTTTTTTTTTTTTTTCATTTCGATTCTATTTATCGATTCGCATGACGCGGATTAATGTGTTTTTTTCTTTTTTTTTTTCAATTTTTTTCCATCTCGATTTTTTTTGTTTCCTCAGGATCGTTGCGCAAGTATAAGAAAACAAAAGGAATTGGCGCTGCACGTATTAACTGGTGGAATAAAGGGATGGGAGGGCGAAGAATTAATGTCATTGGGTGAAATTCTTCACGTTGGACCCGTCACATTGGCCGTTGGAATGGAACGACGAGACAGATATTTCGTTCTTTTTCCGATGACACTCCTGGTTCTCAGTACAAGTCCGAGAATGAGCTCGTTTGTTTACGAAGTGAGCCCTTGACGATTTTTTTTAATGCCCATTTTATTTAATTAAATTAATTATTTTCTTTAAATTTTTTTTTATTCAATCTATTTAATTAATTAATTTAATTTAATTTAATTTTTTTAATGCGCCTTTTTTTTTAATACAATTTTTTTTCTTCTATTTTTTGATTTAATTTAATTTTAAATTAATTTTTATTATTTTTAATTAAATAATTTTTTTTTTAATACATTTTATTCAAAAAGGCGTTTTGTAATTAATTTTTTTTACAGGGTAAATTACCGTTAACGGGAATCGACGTTGTCGCAGCTGAAGATACGGAAGATATTAGAAATGCTTTCGAGATATCGGGTAATTTCGATTTCTCTTTCATTTAATTTACTTACGGTGTTTTGTGCAATTTTCATTAGGCCAGCTTGTATTCTTCAAAATTATGGCTTATTCAAAAAAGAAAAACGATGGAAAGAAATCCGGATGCTCTGGGCGTATTTCTAATTTGCACGATTTTTTTCATCACTTTTTGAAAAATTCAAAATTTTTATCATAATCTGATTCCAAGTAAAATAATATGTCGAAATACCAATCGTTAAAAAGTTAGTAATTTAGCGGGTAATCGAATTAAAAAATAGTTAGAAGTATCCATCTCTGCGGACAAGCGTTTTTTTTCCTAGTAAATTCTATAATTTTTTTGGCACCACAAACCTTTAGTTGTTGTTTTACGAATCAATTAAATTGATCAAGATTTTTATAGGGCGCGATGTACAATTTCCAATTTTTTCAATTTTTGATTGAACCAATTTTTAATTTTTCCAATTTTCAATTTTTCCCAATTTTTAATTTGTCCAATTTTTAATTCTTCCATTTTTCACTTTTTCCAATTTTTAATCTTTCATAATTTTTAATTTCTCCAATTTTAAATTCTTCCATTTTTCACTTTTTCCAATTTTTACTTTTTCCAATTTAAAATTTTTTCAATTTTTAATTGTTTATATTTTTCCAATTTTCAATTTTTCTAATTTTCAATGGTTTTAATTTTCAACTTTTCTACTTTTCAATTTTTCCTATTTTTAATTTTTCCAATTTTCAATTTTTATAAGTTTTAATTTTTCCAACATTCCATTTTTCTAATTTTCAATTTGTACAATTTTCAATTTTTCCAATTTTCAGTTCTTCCAATTTTCAATTTTCAATTTTTCCAATTTTCATTCTTCCATTTCTCAATTTTTCCAATTTTTAATTTTTCCAGATTTTAATTTTTTTCATTCTTCTAATTTTCAATTTTTCCAAATGTCCATTTTTCTAATTTTCAATGTGTCCAATTTTCAATTTTTCCAATTTTCAATTTTTTCAATTTTTCAATTTTTCATATGTTGCAATTTTCAATTTTTCTCAATTTCAATTTTTCCATTTTTCAGTTATTTCGATTTTCAATTCTTCCAATTTTTAATTTTTCCATTTTTCAATTTTTCCAATTGTCAATCGTTCTTTCAATTTTTAAGGCCCAATGATCGAGAGTATAGTCGTGATATGCGGCAACAAGGAGGATCGTCAACAGTGGATCGATCTCCTGATACAGGATCAAACATCGGCGGTCCTAAGATCACCGACAGCGTCACACGTGAGTTACACGAGGCATCCGTTTAATCGTCTATCGAAGTATTACGCTAGATTGGTGAGAAAAAAGATCATAACGCCGGAATTGATGAAGAAACTTTTGTACCTTCAATACATATACAAGCCCGATTTGAGTTGCGTTAGGATGAGAAAGTGTACGGTAACTTACACGATATATCCGACGAACAGTGAGACATCGGAAGCGAGCGTCGAAGAATCGAGAAACGTCGAGCCGACGAACAATCGCAATCGTTCGATATTAAAATCGACCCTGATACTCGACGTGCGATACGCGATAGGTTGCGATCTTCGAAATTACGAAAACGAGTTCGTGAATCCGCCACCAGGTTCGTCATCGTCGTTGGGATTGATCGGAGCGACGAATTCCCAACGACCAACGACTTACGAGACTTGCAAAAGTTTGCCCGATAACGTGAAAACGGTTAAATCCGAAAAATTCCATCTTCATAAATTTCCAACCGGCAATATTCTCGTCCCCGGAATACCGACGAGCGAAAACAATATTAACGACGAGGAAAACGATTACGACGACGACGACAGCGCCAATTTCGAGCATTGGACGGCGGCGATGAAAAGTTGGAGATCGCTGAAATCCAACGACTGTGATTGGATGGCCGATGCTAGGGAAAACTCGTCGTCCAATCACGAGACGACGATGGAAAATTCCCTGGACGAAATTTCTCGACCAATGAACGTCATCGACGATCGTCGATTGCCGCAAACAGCGACTAGTTTGCACTCGTCCGATTCCGGCATGGCCGACAGTTATCGTCTCAACTCGACCGATCTCAATTCCTGTTACAAATATTTGTCGCACAAGCGCGATGTACGTTTCAAAACCTTTCGGGCTTGTCCGAGCGACAGCGAAAGCGACGAGCGCAATTTCGAGCATCAGTGCATCTGCAGCTCGCCTTTTGGATCGACTCCGCGAACGAGCGATCGTTATCGCGACTCCTTTGTCAGCGCAAATGGCAGTTTCGTCGCTTATAAAAATTTTACAACCGCAAATTCGATAGACGATGTCGAGAATAACGATGATTGGAATAAAAATGATGGGACCACAAATGATGGGAATACAAATGATGGGGATACAAATGATTGGAATAAAAATGATGGGACCACAAATGATGGGAATACAAATGATGGGAATAAAAATGGTGGGAATAAAAATGATGGGAATAAAAATGATGGGAATAAAAATGATGGGGCCTGTGCCGATACTTCTCTCATTCCACCGAAATTAGTTTTCGACAATCGCAAACGTTCCACGCAGCCAGTCTACTGTCGCAATAATTTATTCAAGAGGATCGGCAAGCCGAGTGATGGGAGATTTAAAAAAATGACGACGATCGGTACGCGTCGCATCGGCGAGACCGAAAAGTCCAACGAACAAATTTACACATCAGGACTTTACGCTCACTGGTGGCTGAAGAAAAATATTCCCGGAATAACGACGATCGAGGAACAAGGCAAGCTTGCTTCGATGGCATGGCTGTGTTTTATAATTTTCTTTCACGTTGTTACCATGATTTTTTTTTTCTCTAATTCTTCCACCTTGAAATTGGATTTTACGAGTTTCGCTACTAATTAGCATTTTAACGTTTTGTATCATTTTTTTGGGTTTTTCGAAACGAAAGAATCGGTAATCGTGAATTTTCACGACGCTTTTATCACGATTCACAGCCATGTTGTGCGAAGTATGCTTTTGCTGTGATATCTTTACTAACTTTACACATTTTCCCGAATCACACGGAAACGGCGACTATTGTGGATAATTCTGTGCAAGGATCGAGGGATTGATTTATTTTTAATGACATGGTGAGATTTAATGGAAGAAGATATTTTTTTAGCTCCTCGTTTTAGGAATTGGCGGTCCATTCTCGATTTTGAGAGTATTTTTAGAGTAAAATTAATATTGTTTATCGGAGAATACATCGAAAATGGATTTTATGAGGGAGGCACCGGGCTAAGCGCCCTCGGTGGCTGTGCTTTGTACTAGAATTACCACCGACCGGTTAAGTAGATATCGACCTTACCGGCAGAGTTTTCTCCACTTGACTTCAGTTTTCTTGACTGCTTCTCCATATTCATGAAAAATCAGTGATATTTTTGTCAAAAAACATAGAAAATTTTACCCTCGATTATGTTCTTCTTCCAAAAAATAAAAAATCCTTATTACTAAGATGGTAAATCGAGCTTCGCCTAGCAACGATTTTTTTGTGACCAAAATTTCTATTTTCTTTTTTTTTTAATTCATGCGTGTAATTGATTTTTTTTTCTTGCACAGACGAGCAGTCAGTCGAACGGAAAGCCTCCACAGCCGGGAGTGGAACATTGTTCGTCACCAGGGATTAAAACGCCCTGGGGACTCGCTTCTTTACGACCGGCGCCGCCCTTGTACTCGCTAAAGATTTATGGAAAAAGTGATAGTGCGGATACCGTACGAACGCCACGAGGCCCAAGTAAGTATCGGGAAAATGTGAATGGAGGAAATTTAGGAGTAAAAAAAAAAAAAATTTAACGGCCGATACGCAATCAGGACGAAAAAAGTGATTTTCCAAGAATTTTGTCTGGAAAGTCATTTTAATTTATCAACGTAAAAATTTATCAGTTTTTTAAATACTTGTCGTCGAGACGCTACCGCGTCTCTTGATATGGATCATTCTATGTCAAATTGACCAAGAGTTGGAATCGACCCCTTTCAATTTCAATGAAATTTGATTAGAAGTTTTTGTTCTTAATAAAACGAAGTTCTACCAAATGAAAAAAATAAAAAAAAAAAATTTCGAAAGTTATGCAAGATTCAAATTTTTTTAAAAATCTTTCAAGATTATTTTTTAAATATCTCGAAAACTATTACATTTACGAAAAAATCGTTCTGGGCTCGTCTTGAAGAGTATACTTGTGGCTACGGAAAAAAAATGTTCCGAAATTTTTTTTTGTCAAATTATTAATTTGGAGAATTTTTAATTTTTTCAAATCGTGCAAATCCATTTTCGAAATCAAATTTTTGGTTCAGGTTTTTTTATATAATACCTTGTACTGATCTTAAAAGATCCTGAAATTTTCATAAAGGTGTTTTTTGTTTTTCAAAAATTTATATTTTTGAAGCAAAAAACACCATCCTGGAAATTTCAGGATTTTTTAATTTTTGTAAAAACAATTTTTTTTTACCAAAATTAAAAAATTTATATTTTTGAAATAAAACAAGACCATCCTGAAAATGTCGGTATTACATAAAAAAAATTTAACCAAAAATTTAATGTTGATCGTGGATTTACACGATTTTTTAAAATTCGAAAATTCATTTTTTTGTAAAAACAAAAAGCACCTTTCTGAAAATTTCAGGATCTTTTAAGATCAGTACAAGGTGTTATATAAAAAAAATTGAACCAAAAATATAATGTCGAAAATGGATTTGCACGATTATTAAAAATTCAAAATTCTCCAAATTCATCATTTTTCAAATTTTTTTTGGAAATTTTTTTTTTGTAGCCACAAGTATACTCTTCAAGAAGAACCCAGAACAATTTTTTCGTAAATATAATAGTTTTCGAGATACTTGAAAAATAAACTTGAAAGATTTAAAAAATTGTGAAATTTGGAAAAAAAATTTAAATTTTTTAATCTCAAAGAAGTTAATCGTGTGACTTCAGACGAGCGTCAGTTCGAGGATGATGCGATAATATTGAAGGTCATCGAGGGTTATTGTCTGACCGTCAATGCAAGATTCACGGTGCATTCTGGTAAGATCCAAGATTTTATTTTCGAGCCCACTTTGTCGTTTTTTGTGACACTGCTTTTGAACATTATAACGTCCATTTTGTCATAAACAAGACACATTCGATCGTGAGGCTTGAGAATTGTAGTTTTTTTTTGTTTTTGATTTTTCGTTGAGTTTTGATTTTTTTTTTTTAATTATCGAAACGTAATTTGACCCCTTTTTTGGAAAAAATTTGAGCGATTATTCGATCGCAGCCTTTTGTTGCACTTTATAAGCATGCAAATTATAGCAAATTAATGCACAAATTGTAAATATCTTGCTTTGTAAAGTCCCGAGAAATTTGTCCGATCTGTTTGAATCTTTCGAGTATCGATGTTCGAGATTAAAGATGGCTGACCTAATTACCACTTTGCGAGGGAAATTCTAACCTGAATCGACATGTTTTAACCTGCTATTCTAAAATTTGTAAAAAATATGAGAATTGGAGAAATTTTGAAAAATAATTTTTTTTTTATCCGACCAAAATTCAATTCTGTTCACATTTTCTTTTTACCGGACATCACGAAATTTGAAAACGCTGGAGCGATTACGGCCATTTTTGAAAAAATTGAAATGCAAAAATTTTCAAGATACTGAGATAAAAATAGTGGAAAATTTGATTTTCATGATAATCGAGTTTCTTCTGAGAAAACAGAATTTTAGTTTTTTCTACTTTTTTGGTTTAGTACATATGTAAAAAAATAATTGCTCCAAATTATAATTATAGCTTATTTGACCGAATATCACGAAATTTGGGGAAGTCAAATCACGGTCATTTTCGAGAAAAATTCAAATTCGAAAATTTCGAACAATGTGAAAATGTTGGAAATTTGATTTTAAGGCGGAATTCTGGTCTAGAGAAATATATTTTGAACATTTTGTCGAGCTCGATAAAAACAAATATTTTTATTCTTTTTTTTTACAACATATTTATTAATATTTTGACAATGAACAAAAAAATTTTAGAGAAAAAAATTGAAAATTAAATAAGTTATAAGCTGTTACATTGGGGCTAAAAAAAGGAGGTGGCAAAATGGCGACTGAACAAAAAAGGCGTTTTTTTTACTCTTTTCTTCATAGTTTTAAATTTTTTTACAATAGTAAAAAAGTAATAATTTTGATTTAAAAAATTGAAATTATTGTCATTAAAAAAGTTTACTTTCGAGAATATATTCATAAAAGTCTAAACTTTGAGAATATGCAAAAAAATTGATTTTTTATTTAAATTGAAAAATGGGAAATTGAACTTTTTTTTTGAAAAATTGTTTCAATGAAAATGTGTCAAGTAGGAAAACTTGTCGATTTTCCTTAAAATTTTCTCTCATCCATAAAACCAATCGCGACTGATCCGTAACAATTTTCATAATTTTTTTTTCACTAGTTCTTACGAATTGTTTTTAATCCAAATGACATGTAAATAACAAGAAAAAAAAACTCAGTGTCAATAATTAGCATGTTGCAATGAAAAAAATATATGCACGAAAGTTTTTTTTCTCATTTCGTTTTAACGTTATTTTCAATTTTGTATTTACTATTTTTTTTCATCGAAATGCCCATATGCATGCTAGATATTTGCAACTAAGGCGGCTCTTCCTTCGTTATGACTTCAGAATTAGCTGATCACTGATTAATCAACGGATTAATCTCGCGCGGATTAATTTCGGGGAAAAAAAAATTGCGGTCGAATGTCAAAAAAAGTGGGCCTAAAACAGATGAATTTAGATAACTACAAAATAACGAATATGAATTTCAGCACTGTTGGATAACGAGACGCCTTATAAAACGCGAGACAGGTACGTATCGGTGCTTTAATGAAAAAAAAAAAAAAATCAATCCATCAATCATCAATCAATCCTCGGTGATTGATTGAATTTCATTATTATGCCTTGGAAGAACCTTTAGAAAAACATGGAAATGCTTATGACGATACAAACATATGGGGCGTTCCACGGTAAATCGGACACCATTTACAGGGTTGCCAGCGCTTCAGAGGGTCAAAAATAGTAAAATAGTGACTTACTTTCACAGAAATAGTGACATAATAGTGACTTTTTCGTTTAAATAGTGACATTTTCCCTAGCAATTTAGGAACTTTTGTGAAAGCTAGTCGTATTTTTTTCACCATTTCGGAGCTTATTTGCAGTATTTTAATGAGAAATTTTTAGGATATGGGCAGAGTTGCAAAAAAATGCATTATTTTAATATTGCATTATCGATTTCATTAAGGGCGGGGTAAAGTTAATTCAGCGAAAAAAGGCATGTTTTTAAGATTTTTTTTGGCGTAACGGATAGTGTTCGTTTATTGAAAAATTTACATATAATAAAGTAATATTTGAACAACATTCTCCTAAATTTGCATTGCAAAATATTCAAAATTGAGCGAGTGAAAATTAAACCCCGGAGGCGCCTCGAAAAAAAGTTGGTTTGCGGTGTGCACCATAACTCTCAACAGAATCCTCTGAAACAAAAAAATCAAAATGCATTTGTTAAAGGAGATGTTTCTCGAGGTGATGACGGGTTTTTTTTTCGATTTTTCGTAGCACTTGGGAGCCAAAAACCCGATTTTCGCTTAAAAAATCGGCTAATTTGTTGTTGAAAAATTAGTAATTATTATAAAAAATAAAAAAGCTCTCGACAATACCTTGTGAATTATGTGAAGAAGTACTGTGCAAAATTTCAAAGCGATTGGTCCAGTAGATTTTGAGTTATCGTGTACACGGACTTCAAATATGACAAGTCTCAGAAAAACGGTTTGAAAAACGCAGAAGAGTTTGGTCGCTTAGCGCTCATTGCACATAAGTTTGAGAACACTTCTCGATTGCATAAAAATCTGAGAAAATTCATGCATATTAAAGGTACTCAAAAGATTAATTTTGCATAATAATAATTCCAAAATGTTATTAACAAAATGATGAAAACAAAAAATTAGTCAACAAATTTCCCCGCAACCCAATTTTTTTTCGTGATTCGTTCATTTTTTCTGAATACGTATGAATTTTTTCAGATTTTTCAATTATCTTTGAATTTTTAGAAATTCAAAATAAAACTCGATAATTTTTTTATACTCACTCAAAGTCGTCGATGCCAGGTCCGTAGAGCAAAAGGCTTCCATCAAGATAGCGCGCCGCGCAGCTGTCGCTCAGGTATAAAACCCGGCATGGAGCAATAGACGCTCAAATACTCATAACTTCGTCAATTTTACTTCGATCGACTTCAAATTTTAACACAATATTCTTGAGATATTATGCATTCATTTAAAAAATTTGAAAAAAAATGAAAAAAAAAAATTCAAATACTTTACCCCGCCTAATGATTATTTTTTCACTTAATAATGGGACTTGATAAAAAAAATATCGAATTATATTTTTAGTTAAGGGGGGGGGGGGGGGGTAAGGTTAATTCGTAAGAAAAAAGACATGTTTTTGTGAATTTTTTGTGACGACACAGTTAAAATCTCTTTATTAAAACCAATAGCACATTAAAGTATGGCATTTGAAGAATGTTGTGTAAAATATTCACGAAGAAATATTAAAAAATACGGCAATGGCAGCAATTATTCGGACGTGTCTCGAAAAAAAGTAGAATTGCGGTGTCCCTCATAACATGGTGCTGGATCATCTGAAATAAAAAAATCAAAGTTCATTCGTTAGATAATAGTTTTCCCCAGGTAACGCTGGGAGGGTTTTTCGAAATTTTAATTTTTCACTTTTTTGCAAAAAATTTGTAAAAACTCTCCAGCGTTACCTCGTAAACTATGTACAGAAATAGTGTTCCAAATTTCAAAAGGATCGGTGCAGTAGTTTTGAAGTTATGAGGGGCACCGACTTTGAAAACGTGAGTTGTGGGGAAAACGCTTTAAAGTTTTGAACACTAAAAAATCTGATATAACGTTTATAAGCAAATTTTATCGGCTTACCTCACGCTGAATCATCAATGCCAGGTCCATAAAGGATGTTGCTATCATCCATGATGTCTAAAGCACCTTTTTGCTCCTGTCTACGACGAATCCTGCCTTTTTTAGTTTGTCTCTAGCAGCTTCCTGCTCTGCTCGGCTTATACGTATGGAGTCAGTTGACAGGTATAAAAATACTCGTCACTTCGTCAATTTTGCTCCAATCGACTTGAAATTTTGACACAATATTCTTAAAATATTAAGCAATAATTAAAAACAAATTTAAAAAATGCAAAAAAATTTTTTTTAATACCTTACCCCCCACCCCCCTTAATAATGCAAATGTCAGACCATTAATCGATTTGGCGTGGAACGCCCCATATACATGATAAACAAAATATTTATAAAAGAGCAACTAACAATAAAGACAAAAATCGTGAAGAGTAATAATTACATACAAAATAAAAATAAACATAATGAGAACAAAATAATTAAAAAAAAAAGAAAAATGAAGATAATTATTTGTGGGAGATAATTCAGCGACACATCACACAACAGTCGACAATATTATTGAATCGGTGTGACGAGAATATGCAACAAAAATTTGGGCCCAAAAAAAATTTTAACGTTTGGGTCCATTGAGCTAATTCTGAAGTCGAAAGAGTTCGATAAATCGATTCCATTCTGATTTCTCACTGATTTGGTTATTAATTTATTTTTTTTTCTATTCAGGGGCCTGTCGGAAACTTTTGAGACCCTGAAGTGTCAGATAATGGATTTGCAGTCGCAAATGTCTCAGATAACGAGTCAATTGGACGAAGAGAGACGTTCGCGTTTGCTCTTAGCGGCGATCGTTAAACGCAAAATTTCAAGCCTCGCGACGGACAGTGTGATGCCTTAAAAAAAAATTGGATCCTACAATTATTAGAATTACGAATTATTCTGAAGAAAATTATGACGATTTAGTGCTTTTTTAATGGCGACATGAAAATTTGAGAATTCTTCTGAAAGCAAGATTTTGGAACAACGCTTTCAACGATTGTTGATTGATTTGAGATTTTCAGGAATTTTTTTTTATCGATTCTTTCAATTGTTTAAAGAGCTGACCTGCGATTTTTTGTACATTCGTTCTGATCGCTTAGAAAAAATTCCCACCTTTTGGTACTAAAACTTCTCGGACGAGTGGCATTAAAAAAAAAAAAAAAATAGCGAATATTCAATAAATTATCTTTAATCTCCTCCTAAGCCTGATATTGAATTTGGAAATTTTGATTAGTCAGATTCGCTGACCTTAGTTCCTAATTTTTGAAAATTAGCAACCTGATTTTCAGGAGAATCTTTGTAATAAAGGGTAAGTCGGATAAGCATGTAAAATCTGCCCCCAACGATTTTTAAAAATCGATACGGCTGATCAATTTCTAATTGAAAAAAAAAGAATTTTCTGAAAATTCAGCTTGCAAACCCAAAAAGTGACGACAATTAAAGAAAACGTGTTTTTCAGTATTCATTTCATTGTAACTATTTTACTGAAGTTTTTTTGTTGTAAGATTTATCGATAAGAGACGTTGAAAAGTAATTTTTTTAAGTTTTTAATGGTCACTTTTTGTTAATGCAAAAGTTTTTGTCGCTATATTTAAATATGTTTCTTTCGAATGTCAACCACGAATTTTTCACAGAAAACTCCTTTCTTGCTCTTTACACAGTAAAATTTTCAACTTGATTAATTTAGTGCAACATAGTAAAAAAAAATCAATTTTTTTTCACATTTTCTTCGAATATTATTTACTATTTAATTGCAAAATATATATATTTTTTTTCATTTCAAGAGATACAGAAAATCTGATATTATTTCTCATAATATTGAGGATAATTATTCAGTAATATAATAAAAACAAAATTTCTAATTTTATAAATTATGTTATGATATTAATATTGTTCAACAAAAGTTGTTATCAATTATTTATATTGACGGAAATAATTTTTATTTTCCAATTGGGAGCCGATTTTACATGCTTATCCGGTTGTACCCTTTCACGAAATTTCGAACTGTTTTATTAGATATTTATTTTTAAAAAAATGTGTTTCTATTTTACGAGGAAAAACAAACTTCAGTATTTTTCATGCATGTGAATAAAGAAAAATCGCAAAATTTTGTGATTTAGTTTTTTCCCGATTGAAAAAAAAACCCAAATGCTCATCAGCATCGTTCGATCTTTCATATTCATTTCAAAGCCTTTTAGTAAAGGTTGATTTTCATTTTTCAATCGTGACTTTCTGCGATCAGCGACGAATTTTTCCTTTATTTTGCTGAGTATCGTCGAGAATCCTGAATTTCGACACATTATTCAATTTTCAGCAATGTGCCATTGCTGAAACCAAACGCGGCAACCATCCGGAAGCCAACCAATTTAGTTATGACTCTGGCCGCGAAAGCCTTAAAACTATTATTTAATTTTAGAAAAATCAAACCTACAGTAAGGTGAACGAACTTGTGAAAGTTTGGAGATTTATGTAAAATGAATGGATTTTTTTTTTTTATAATACAAAAATGAATTTGATGGTTCAGTGAAATACCACGATGGAAAATACTTTTGGACCGTCGGTTTTTGCGACTAGGAACTTGTATTTGGCTGGTACATTTGCACCGTCGTGCCGGTTGACGATGATGAGGGAGGCGGCGGAGGAGGTGGCGGAGCCGGATTCGATCTCATGGTCGATCGTCCATGAAGATGCTTATTTTTTAGACGCTCCAATTCGTTGACTCTGCTGCGAGCGTGTTCCAATCGATGCCACGCCATTTGCAGGACTTTCTGACTCGCATATCCTGATCCTTCGTGAGGTTGGCCTAAAATTTCATAAATCTGTAAACTTGCGTTCGAAATCGATCTAATTTCAAAGTTAGCCGACAAATATTTTTCAACGATTATTCGAGCATTCGTGAAAATTTTGTTCGACCCGAGACTTTGGATCTGGCAGATGGTCAAATTTTTGTTTCGTTATTCAGAGGTTCATAGAGTACGTTATGGATCGGAAATTAAAAAAGCATTCGCATTATGGAGACGAAAAAATTGAGCGATAAGAAAAAATCTAGTTACATTGGAAAAATTCCTGACATTTCCAGATCTATGAAATCTCCTGAAAATTCCCATTTTTCTAGATTTCCTTGACCATTGGACACCCTGATTTAGTCAAGGGTTCAGAAAAGGCCCGTGAATTTTTTTTCAAATTTTTTCAAAAGTTTAAAAATTGTGAAATAAGCGAAAGACACGAACGACCCATCGTTAGCCTTAACGGTTGCTCAAAACATCGTTAGCTTACGAAGATGAAATATATCAAAAATTTTCGATAAAATTCGTCTTTGGAAGGGACCAGATGATGAATGCTTGCCTGTAGATACTTGTGTCAGATAATTAATCTGATCGCTGAGTTTTGACTCAACGTGGCTCAGAGTTTTCAAAAATTGATGCGTCTGACCCTCGGCTTGCTTCAAGCTCGATTTTTCTTTGCTGAGCTCCATAAACGCTTGACCTGGAATCAAGCATAATAAGAGCAAGAAATTTTTGTTCACGTAGATTTTTTTCACGAAGTTAAAAAGAAAGCCTCTCAATTGAAAATTTTCCATTGACGAACCCGCGTAGAAAAAAAGAATCTTTCGAAGAATCCTGAAAAGAGTCAAGCATGGGATCCTTTACAAGATTCTTGTAGTCTTTACAAGATTCTTGGAAAGACTATTTACTTCGAGATAAAGAATCTTGTAAAGTATCTTTTCAATAATCTCCGGTTACAATTGTTCCAAGATTATACGAAAGATTCTTTACAAGACTCTTGTCAAGATTCTTTGCAAGATTTTTTGAAAGATTCTTCAAATCGTTGCAGAAAAGATTATTGGAAAGATTCTTGGAAAAACTATTTACTGCGAGGTGTAAAATCTTGTAAAGAATCTTTTCAATAATCTTGTTCAGGATTGAATCTTTGCAAGATTCTACGAAAAATTCTTTCCAAGACTGTCAAGATTATCTTAAAGATTTTTCGAAATATTCTTCAATTCATTACGAAAAAGAATCTTGGAAAGACTATTTACTGCAACGTAAAAAATCTTGTAAAGAATGTTGTAGAGTCTTGTTCCGGATCGTATGCCTGATTCTTTTCAAGATTCTTCACAAGATTCTTTTTTTCTACGCAAAAATCGTGTGGT
Source organism: Alloplasta piceator (assembly GCA_946863875.1). Lineage (NCBI taxonomy): Eukaryota > Metazoa > Arthropoda > Insecta > Hymenoptera > Ichneumonidae > Alloplasta > Alloplasta piceator. Next base: position 31,218,585 of record OX333080.1, read on the forward strand.
TTTCTCAAAACCTTGTGAAAAACTAAAAACTGACCAATTCGAGTCAATTTTCGAAAAAGAAGAAATTTGAGAAAATCGAAAAACTTCACTAAGGAAAAAGATAGCAAATTAAAAATAAAGATACCCTCTTTGCCAAAATCCGTATTAACAAGGCGTTGCCAGATTTCAGCCTAAAATTTTGTCGAAATAAGATCTCTCGATTTTTAATTTTAAGAATATTTTCAAAATATTGGCATGAAAAATTCTAAAAAAATTTTCACGAAAACGGTTCATAAGGTTCCATTGAAATAATAGCGGATAACATAACCTACCTGCGCTCTGTAAACAAACGATAATATCTTTCTCAATCGTTTCTAAAACTTGAATTCTCTCCATGGGCGGCGTCATTATGAATTTTAAACCCAAGAAGCAGGTTTTTCGTGTATTTTATTGACGGATTTCCTCGTTGTTTCCGCACAAAAGATTGATATTTCGTGCACAGACTTGTTTGGTTTTGCCATGAGTTGCGGACCGCCGCCATGTTGGAATTTGCAATGAAAGATTCGCGCGCCGTGGCGCTGGCTTCTTTTTCTTTCTGCCGATATCGACGGTCGGTAAGAACGAAATCTCTTTTTTAAAATCGATATTATCCGGGATAGGGTACATTATTCGAAGATTCTCCGGGCTTTCATTGTTTCTTCTTGCAAAAGAATTGATCGTGTTTTTTTTCAGTTTTTTTTTACTTTTAATTTGTAGCTTATAATTTTAATTCACTCGTAAAGTGTATTTCTTTTTTTAACGGCATGAAGAAGAATGGAATAATTTTTCCCGCTCTTCGAAAAATGTAAAATTAAATATTTATGCGATCGATTATTTAAACGAATAATGCAGTGAGGAGAATTAACTGTAGGATTCATTTTTTTTTTCGTCGTGAGAATTGATCAATTCAAGTTTGGCTCTGAATTCGAAAATCTATATAAATTGTAAAAATTAAAAAATTTACAAAAATTGCTAAAGATTGAACGTATTTTGAACTGCAGCTAGAATTGATTTTAAATAATGAATCGAGTAAGGAAAAAGTTTTACAAATTAATTTTTTCTGAATAAATAAATAAATAAATAAAAATTTCATCAATTAATAAAAAATTGGAAATTTGCACATATATAGCTTCCTAATTTTTTCTTTGCCTTTTTGAGGACGTCCTTGACCATCTTTATGACATATGTATATTTATTATTATGGCCTCCTCATGAAAAAGCTTCACGAACGACCGCGGAAACAAATGGAGAAGCTTTGTGCAAATTTCCAGTTTACACGATTTTTTACCAATTCCGTTGGAATTAATTTTTTTTTCATCTTATGTATTGGTGCTAAAAAAGTGAACTCGATATAGTTGCTAAATTAGGAAACTTAGTGTTCACAAGTATTTTTGATACGATTTTTGTTAGCATTTTTTTATTTATTTATTTTATTATGTAGTTATATTTGATTTATTAGTTACATTTTATATAATATAGTAGTTAGCTATTAGTACATATACGGATGACGTAATGAAACAAACAAATTAGAAAACGGGACATTTATTCGTTTGTTTCATTACGCCATCCGTAAATGTATAATTAAATATTTGATAATAATCAAAGGCCGAATCGAGGTAAAGTACTATTTAATTGTATCAAATATAATATAAATTAAGAAAAAAAAATAAAGGGTAGTCGCTGTTTTTTGCAAGTAAGAAGGCAATTTTTTTTATTGCTAATTATGTCACTATCATTAACATGTTTTTACACATTTATTGAATTTTCATCAGTACACTATGCATACCTCGTTTTTAATAACTTTGCACCTGGTAGTGCAACATTGAACGCGTTATAACTTCAAAAATATTAATTTTAGAAAAAAAAGTTTAAAGTAAAAGTTGTAGAAAATTTGTAGATTTAAAATTTAGGTTATTAGCATTTTATTGTTTAAGCAATTATTAGAAGAGATATGGGTCCGAAAGTCAATAAACAAATCGTAAGAGTTGTATAAGTCGTAAACGGTAAGTGATACAAAAAAAATTATTTCACAAAAAAGATAGGAAATTTAATTATCTACAATATAGGTTATTACCATTTTTGGCCTTAAGTGCACGGTTACGGAGATATAGGTCGAAACGGTTTTTCTCAAAATGGCGGTACTTCCGCCTGCCAAATTTGTAAGAATGTTGTGCATTTACGTTTAGTACGTGATACTGAACCTATTAAAAAAAAATAACTCCTGTAATTTAGTGCGAGAAAAAATTCTTTATTGCCTGTACCACACTGTAAGTACCATTTAATTGCCAAGGATCAGCGGCGTCACTCGTGTAAGGATTAAAAGTGTAAATCAATCGTCCTTCATTCCAATCGGTGCACACAAAATTGGCGTCGCCGTGTGATTCCACCATCGAGAGGCCTTGATCATCGAGACAATTCTCTCGAGCTCGATCGATGAAGGGACCATCAACACGAACATGTGTAATTTGTATCGCGATGTCACTGTCACCGGCACATCATTTACGGATTCCGTAAGATCATTGAGCACAACTATTGAAGTAGATCCATCCAACCCCAGGGAGGCAATAATGGAATCTGGTGAATTACCAACGACGCCAACGGGCTCATGTGTTTCGTGACATGATTTCACGACTTTTGCCTGGAATCAGTAGATTAAAACTTATTATGTATATTGACTCTTGTTTGTGTTGTTGTCCCATCTGACCTAATTTAATCCGAACCAAATAGCGGTTTGTTTGGGCCAAGTTAGGCCTGGACGGGTTCAGTAGGGTAGATTAGACCAGCGAACATATATTAGATGGAAGCGCCAGGCCCGTGTTAGGATTTGGCACAGAAAATGTAGTTCCGATTTCTACCGGTAGACTGAGCCGCTATATATCGGTGTGCCACACACATGAACAAAGTTGTAAGCCACGCCCTTGCAGCTACCTCACTCGCTCTAGGGCTAACGCGGTATCATGCTCTCTCATTTGCACTAATGGGTAAACCGATACTCGGCCGCCCTGGAGGGAGACAGCATGTTTCCCTCTCGCACACAGCGATCTAAACGCGCGTGATTTTCGTAGCCATGGGGTCCACGGTTCGATCGCACTTGATTTTTTTTTCAATTGTATTTATTAATTGTTTTATTAATTTAAGATAATCTATAGAAAGTCTCTACAAAGTAATCCTGCAACCTGGTCAAGTTTCGAAAATTTCTAAGAACGTCGCAATACTAAAATGATCCGTATACATATAATTCATCACCCCAAAGCATCCAAACGGAGCTAAAAGAGTGAAAACGCATCAGTACCCAAGGCATTTATGCCCGTAGGAAAGAGCGAGAACGCGCATCACTTCAGGCACTTAAGCCCGTAAGAGAGAGCGAGAACGCATCAGTACCCCAGGCATTCTATCCCGTAAGAGAGAGCGAGAACGCATCAGTATACCCCAAGCATTTGAGCTCGTAAGAGAGAGCGAGAACGCATCAGTACCCCAGGCATTTGAGCCCGTAAGAGAGAGTGAGAACACACATCACCCCAAGCGCCTATTGGTCGCATGACGTAAATGGGGCGGAGCTATGTCCTATGTATTTGTGTACACTGATACAGGCAGCGCTCGCAGCGGCTGGGGTACCTTACTAGCGGTAGCCCAGAGAAATCGTGCCAAATGCTTCCATAAGCGTGGCGCTTCCGTCTAATATATGTTCGCTGATTAGACTAAGTTGCATCAAAATGCGTTGGGTTTGGGTGGGATAGATCGTGTGAGTTTAAGTTCGGTCACGTTCAAGTAGAAATAGTTTGGCTTTGATCAGATTGGATTGAGTAGAGTCAACTCGAAGTTTATGATCGAGAAATAAATTACCGTTGCTTTTATCATTTTTTAACATTCCTTGCATCTTGATACGTGCAGCACCGAAGCGACATAATGAGAAAATATTTCCGAAATCAATTGAAGGATAAAATATTGGAAGGCAAATTTCGTGAGACTCATTGTTTTGTTTTATGGTGTCTAATAGAAGTTCGAAGTTTTTCTAGTCCTCTTGCACAATCGACACGGACGAATGCAACCGAACGACTGAAAGAATTGCGCGCGAAACAAACGTCTAGGTGTCCTTACCTGGCAAACTGATCGAACCCGCGGGGTAATAAAACACGCGCGGGCAATATAGATCCCTCTTTCGCTCGGGTAAATGGAAACACGTGCTATCACAAGTAAGGATCTCTAAATGTGAATATCTTTGTGCACGCTACCGATCAGTATATGTTCCTTCCACAGCGGTTACCGATGCGAACCCAATCATTATCCATTTCCCAGGCTCCACCCATTTGCACTTTATATGCTAGAGGACTTGAGGCCTCGACACGATGGTCAGGCCTCACTTGAAGATGAACTCTTAGAAATACAATGAATATACTATTATGAAATTGGAGACAAGAACATTGAAAAAATATCCACAGTTGATGGTGTCATAATAAAAATGTTCACAAACGTTTCGATAAAAAAAAAATTAAATTTATTTTCGAGGTTCAAAAATCGTCACACAAATTTTGTTTGGTCAATTTTTCGGAATCAAGGGCCCATCAGGGTGAACGGGGGCAGGGGGTGACACTTCGGACCGAACCCTACACCACCTTGAAATTCATTTAATGGAGGCATGTTTATTCCACTGAAAAGAATTATTTTTTGTTGTCGACATTTTATTTAACAACACATTGATATACATTAAATTTTTTTAACGAAGCTTAACAACGATGAAATTTATCTCGATATATTGCGAAGGAATGTGTTGAATTTTCATTTATTATTCGAAGAACAATAACAAGTTGCATAATTCATCAGAGTTTGTGACTATCGATTCACCTTATTTCACCTCCGATCTTCGAAAACGCTTAAAGATATCAACCTATGAGTTTACGATGAGTTTTACTATCCAATGTTTACTTAAAGAAATAATATTGCAACGATTCTCGGTAATTATAAATTAAATTTATATTTCGTGGAAAATATAAAAAAATATTTGAAATTGTTTTTTTTCTATTTGGAAAAATAGAGATGTGAATAAGTGTAAACGGGAAAATTTTTTTCTCCCGAACTTTCATGAAAGAGTGAATATAACCGTAGAATACTGTAAAAGGGTAAAAAAAAGTGCAAAATTTGAAAAATCGATATGCCCAGCAATTACATTCTTTTTAAAATTTTTGAATATTTCTTTTCCAAATTTTACCGATTACAGATACAGAATTGTGAAAAAAGTCGAAAAAAATCAATTTTCCCATTTTTTAGAAGATTTCCCGATGTTCAGAAACAAAAATCTTACTCCTTTCCGTAAAAAAAAAATTGGTAAAATCACAGAAAAAAATTGATGGAACATTTTTTCAAATTTCACCCATAACAGATGTAGAATCGTAAAAAAAGTCGAAAAAATCAATCTTTCCATTTTTAAGAAGATTACTCGATGTTCAGAAACAGAAACCTTGCTCCTTTTTTGTTTTTGAAATTTTGATCAATCGGTCGGAAAACCCATTCAATGGATTGATCTGCAAATTTACAAGGTTATCGAAGGTACATTGAGCTGTAAAAATTTCTTAAAACATTAGCCTTCCCATCAATATTAGCAAAGCTGAAGTCGATTTACCAAAGCAAGGGAAAAAACTCACTTTTTTGTACTTTTTTCAACTGCATATTGAGGGTAGATAATTTTGTTTTTCCCGAAACTCTCGAAGGAATCTTGTCGGAAATTTATTTTCGTTTCCGATACTGCCTGATTAATTTCTGTACGACCATTGATTGCTGAGATATCAGTGATTAAAGACAAAAGGATCCTTTTTCATTTAACCCTTAAGAGTCACACCTCGCTAGAATGTCGTTATAGTCATACTAGGTCCATGGGACCCAGGCGTTTTGAAATTGTTATAAACAATGAAATAATGCATTGAGCGATATGAAAAAAATAGTGGGGTATAATTTGAACCTTGTTTAAGGTAACGTTTTTGGTCCAAACCAAAAATCGAAAAAAGTAAATTAAAACTGGTTAAACAGGCTACCTGGTCCATATATTGGTTTATAGCTGGAACATTTTTTTATTGCACTCCGTGCGCAAAGTGCCACTTTGCGCACGCTGCGCGTACTCAAACTGGCACTTTGCGCACTCGTACAATAAAATTTCGTACGATACTAGTGCGTTTCTCGTTAGTTTCTCAACTCGTGTGATTGAACTCACATTTGTCAGAAAAAGTTTCATCGCACTAGTATCGTAATATACTATTTCAATTCCGTAGACTAAAAATAAAAACCCGTGCGTGAAAGTTCTAGGGAAGCCCTAACTTAAGTCGGGACCTTGTCGGGCTTGAACGTGGATGCCCTGTCAGGAATTGTCCTTACACCGCCAGGATGGGCCCCGACAGGGCAGTGCCAAGGTTTCCACGCTTACTCACAACATGGCTGACTTGAGGCCATCCGTTGAGGACCTTGTCGGGTTTAAATGTGGATGCCCTGTCATGAATTGCCATAACACCGCCAGGTTGGGCCCCGACATGGCAGTGCCAAGGTTTCCAGGCTTACTTACAACATAGCTGACTTAAGGCCATCCGTTGAGGACCTTGTCGGGTTTAAATGTGGATGCCCTGTCATGAATTGCCATAACACCGCCAGATTGGGCCGTGACAGGGCAATGCCAAGGTTGCCAGGCTTACTTACAATACGGCTGACCTCAGGCAACCCACTGAGGACCTTGGCGGACTTCGATCGGGCAACCCATATTCAAAGAAGTTGGTATAATTACAACAGAACCAAATCGGGCCCAAATAGGGCGAAAGTATCGGAGCCCTAATTATTTCAAGCATGGCACTGACGAGGCAACCCTCTGAGGGCCTAATCGGGCTTCACGAGGAGTTAGTTCGGAAACTCACCATGAGATGTCGCATGCGACGTGCGCTCTCTCGCATACGGAATATGCAAATGGTATGCTTATATAGCCGAAGTGGGAGCACGGGTTGTAATCGACACCGCAGAGTCAGGCCTCTCAGGAAGTCATACCCGCAAGATTTCTACATAGAAATCCTCTGCTTTATACTATTTTTTCGTGAAAATTCTATTGGAGGATTATTAATAATATATCATTAGTTATATATTATTATTAATAATTATTAATAATGATTTATTATTACAATATATAATAATTATTAATAATTAATTATTACCTATTAAGGCCAACCTTCTAAGGCCTTTGTCGGAAAAGCGTGACCGCCCATTCAGAGGCCCTATTGGGCTTCCAGTCGAGGGTCCAAAGTAAGTTAGGGAAAACCGATCGGGGCCTAGTCGGGGCCTCAATCAAATTCACGCACGGGAAGGTACAAAATTTGCAAACATTTTCTTTCGTGCCATTTCTTAAAATTCCGTAAGAACCGTAGCTCCTAAAATCCGTGATACTTGACTCACAGAGGGTCTGCATTGCTTAAGAAAAAGTTGTTCGAAGGTTCAAAGCGTGTGTTTTGAATCGGAAATTGCCTTGGGACCACCATTGAGCTATCGTATTGAGCTATTTGCAATAGTAAAATTGTGTTCATTTGCGAAAAGTTTTTTGTGACAAATTAATTGGTCATTCCATTCTATTCCACGAAAAAGTTTTTTTTGTCATTTTAAGGTTCAAAGCCTGTGTTTTTGATCGGAAATTTCCTGGAGACCACGATTAAGCTATTTGTGATATTAAAATCGTATTCATTTGCGAAAAGTTTTTTGTGACAAACTAAGTGATGGGTCATATATCAAATGAAAAGATATCCATTGGTCTATCGGAATATATTATCAGAAGCTCCATGTCGCGATTCGTGCACGTGTTCCGATCACTATTTCTACAATGAAACTAATAGTTGCGCATGTCAATCCAATTCCAAGAATTGCGAATGCAAAGCTCAAGTCACCGAGATTGAAGACTTTCAATCGCTTGTTTTCATCGTTATTCGCCCGGATGATACGCAGTGATGATTCTTGTTCTTTTTCGTGGGTGTATTGATAGATGTCAGCGTCGACAAGCCTTCGAATCATGGAATTAATTCTCCATTCAAGAGGCCAGTCGTTCCGTATGGCATAAGCACAATGATAGATGGCGATGAAATTTTTGGACAGATGAAGCTTAGCTCGTGCAGCTTCGGGAATAAGGTTCATCGTAAGATCCACGCAAGCCGCCGAAGAGTTTCGCAATACGTATTCCGAGCAATTCAAAACATCTATACCGACGAAACGGTTCTTAAATTTCGCATCTTTGAAATAATAGGCGAAGCCATGGTGACCATAAATCGTGTGATCGGAATTCGCAAGATCCGTCATGGTATTCACGTTCTTCAGAGGTTTATTATTCGACAATAGTGACGCCCATTGTCCCTGATAAATTCCCTGAATAGTGACGGTGAATATAAAAAGACTGGTCAGATAAATTCTAAATGCCGGCTTACGGGGCAAATTTTTGAGCGATGTGTTGCACATCATCAGGATGATATTGAGTGTGGCCGTTGACCACGATTGACGCGCGAAATATTTGAAAAAAATAATGGTAACGATCAAGACGAGACACACGCCGATTTTTGTCTTGAAATCCAGTACAGAAATTATTTTGCTCAATTGAGACTCGTTACCTCGGTACTGCGTCATAACCGACAATCCGGTAGTGTAAAATGGATATGTCTGCGTTAGATTCGTATCGATAAACGGATTCGTATAAATCAATGACATGTCGCTTTTTCCATTAGCCGTATCCGCCATCACGACATCGAGAGACTCGTTCGATGGGTGAACCACCAAAGTGACCGTCGCATTGAGAGCGCGAAACAAATTTGGCAGAATACTACCATGTCTGCCACCGAGTGACTCTATGCCGGTCTTTCGGCGATCCGATCGAATGTTATGAATCATTTTCGAAACGGTCACGCGAACCTCGTGACCCCCAAGATCTTTGGTCTTGTCGAAATTGATGTTCTCGCACATGTTATTATCATCGCTGTACTTTCGAACAAACAGTGACCAAGGATGATCGTTAACACCACTGTAAGTACCATTTAATTGCCAAGGATCAGCGGCGTCACTCGTGTAAGGATTAAAAGTGTAAATCAATCGTCCTTCGTTCCAATCGGTGCACAAAAAATTGGCCTCGAGGATATTCATCTTCCAGGCTGTCCACAATGTTTCATAAGCTTTCAAGCATCCGTTTCCGTCAACGGGCCAGTCGACGATATAAAAGTTTGCCATGTGATTCCACCATCGAGACGCCTTGATCATCGAGACAATTCTCTCGAGCTCGATCGATGATGAGACCATCAAAACGAACATGTGTAGTTTGTATCGCGATGTCACTGTCACCGGCACATCATTTACGGATTCTGTAAGATCATTGAGCACAACTATTGAAGTAGATCCATCCGACCCCAGGGAGGCAATCATGGAATCGGGCGAATTACCAACGATGCCAACGGGCTCATGTGTTTCGTGACATGATTTCACGACTTTTGCCTGGAATCAGTAGATTAAAACTTATTATGTATATTTACTCTTGTTTGTGTTGTTGTCCCATCTGACCTAATTCAATCCGAACCAAATAGCGGTTTAATTGGGCCAAGTTGGGCCTGGACGGGTTCAGTAGGGTAGATTAGACTAGCGAACATATATTGGATGGAAGCGCCAGGCCCGTGTGAGGATTTGGCACAGAAAATGTAGTTCCCATTTCTACCGGTAGACTGAGCGACTATATATCGGTGTGCCACACACATGAACAAAGTTGTAAGCCACGCCCTTGCAGCTACCTCACTCGCTCTTGGGCTATAACGCGGTATCATGCTCTCTCATTTGCACTAATGGGTAAAGTGATACTCGGCCGCCCTGGAGGGAGACAGCATGTTTCCCTCTCGCACACAGCGATCTAAACGCGCGTGATTTTCCTAGTCATGGGGTCCACGGTTCGATCCCACTTGATTTTTTTTTCAATTGTATTTATTAATTGTTTTATTAATTTAAGATAATCTATAGAAAGTCTCTACAAAGTAATCCTGCAACCTGGTCAAGTTTCGAAAATTTCTAAGAACGTCGCAATACTAAAATGATCCGTATACATATAATTCATCACCCTAAAGCATCCAAACGGAGCTAAAAGAGTGAAAACGCATCAGTACCCAAGGCATTTATGCCCGTAGGAAAGAGCGAGAACGCGCATCACTTCAGGCACTTAAGCCCGTAAGAGAGAGCGAGAACGCATCAGTACCCCAGGCATTCTATCCCGTAAGAGAGAGCGAGAACGCATCAGTATACCCCAAGCATTTGAGCTCGTAAGAGAGAGCGAGAACGCATCAGTACCCCAGGCATTTGAGCCCGTAAGAGAGAGTGAGAACACACATCACCCCAAGCGCCTATTGGTCGCATGACGTAAATGGGGCGGAGCTATGTCCTATGTATTTGTGTACACTGATACAGGCAGCGCTCGCAGCGGCTGGGGTACCTTACTAGCGGTAGCCCAGAGAAATCGTGCCAAATGCTTCCATAAGCGTGGCGCTTCCATCTAATATATGTTCGCTGATTAGACTAAGTTGCATCAAAATGTTAAAGTAGTTTGGCTTCGATCAGATTGGATTGAGTAGAGTCAACTCGAAGTTTATGATCGAGAAATAAATTACCGTTGCTTTTATCATTTTTTCACAGACCTTGCATCTTGATACGTACAACACTGAAGCGACACAATGAGAAAATATTCCCGAAATCAATTGAAGGATAAAATATTTGTATGCAAATTTCGTGAGATTCATTGTTTTGTTTTATGGTGTCTGATAGAAGTCCAAAGTTTTTCTAGTTTTCTCTTGCACAATCGACACGAACGAATGCAACCGAACGACTGACAGAATTGCGTGCGAAACAAACGTCTAGGCGTCCTTACCTGGCAAACTGATCGAACTCGCGGGGTAATAAAACACGGGGGTGCAATGTAGATCCTTTTTTCTCGGGTAAATGGAAACACATGTAATCACGAGTAAGGATCTCCAAATGTGCACGCTGTCGATCAGTGTATGTTCCTTCCACAGCGGTTACCGATGCGAACCCCCAATCATTATCCATTTCTCAGGCTCCACCCATTTGCACTTTATATGCTTTTTCGCGCAGAGGACTTGAGGCCTTGACACAATGGTTAGGCCTCAATTGAAGATGAACTCTTAGAAATGAATGAATATACTATTGTAAAATTGGAGACAAGAACATTTGAAAAATATCCATAGTCCATGGTGTCATAATTAAAATAATGTTAACTTGGATTTTCACAATTTTTGAAAATTGAAAATCCTCCAAATTCATAATTTTTCAAAATTTTTTTCGGAATATTTTTTTTTTCGTACCCCCAAGGAAATAAATTCTTCGAAATAGATTCAGGACGATTTTTCGTAACTATAATAGTTTTCGAGATATTTGAAATCTAAACGTGAAAGATTCGAAAAATAGTGAAATTTTAAATTTTGAATAACTTTTGAAAAAAATAACCTTTCAATTTTTTTCCTCTGGTAGAACTCCGTTTTAACGAAAAAAAATTTTTTTGACCAAATTTCATCGAAATTGAGAGGGGTCGATTCCAAGTCTTGGTCGATTTGACATGGAATGACCCAATAGCAAATATCTTTATGAGGATTTCCGATCGGAAAACGGCCGACCTAAGTGGTCAAGGGTGCACACCTAATAATTTTCTGTGCTATAGGAAAAAGTGCATGAAGCTATATATTGAAGTGCTTCCCTCAGTTTAGTTTCTCGTAGTTTTTTGTTAGTTTGTTTTTGTAGAATGCTCGGAGCATAGGCGATGGTTAGAATTATTTTTGGAATTTTCTTTTGAAAACTTTTTGGAAAATCGAAAATCTGAAGGAGTTTTGGATGAATTCAATGATTTCAATAATTCTTGCAATTCAACGTTTAATATTCCATAAAATCGTACGATTAAATTTATTTTTACATACATTTGCATTTTCACGAAACAAACATATAACTATTTAGGTGTTTACATTACCGAATGTAACGTGATTCGTTCGATGATTTACCGCCAAATCTTCGTTGCTGTTATTATGTTCTTCGCTGTAATCCTCCGGAATGAAAGCCCTGTTATCGTAGCTGTAACCATTTGCCGATGGGATCGATTCAGGATATCGTTCTGACGAGCTTTGAGATTTATTGTAAATATTGTCGGTTGGTTTTTGAAGTATTCGCGATTGTCTCCGATCAGCAGCGACAATCGTCGATCGGCGTTTTTCAAATGCCTCAAATACATTTCGCGGCACTCTGGTCGACATGAGACGAGAAATTCCTGAAAAAAAATATTTTCAGGTTACATCAACCTCAGATTTTCACGAAACATTTTTTGTTGCCTAGATAAATCAATTATTTATTAATTTTATTGCACTCCGTGCGCAAAGTGCCACTTTGCGCACTCGTACAATAAAATTTCGTACGATACTAGTGCGGCAAATTTTTTCTCAACTCATGTGATTGCAACATTTGCCTTCGGCTCACGCTGCAAACTCACACTCGTCAGAAAAAGTTTCATCGCACTAGTATCGTAATATACTATTTCAATTCGTTTGCAGCATGAGCCGAAGGCGAATGCTGCAATCACACGAGTTGAGAAAAAGTTTCTCGCACGAGTATCGTACAAAATTTTATCGCACGAGTGCGTAAAGTGCCCGCTTCTCGCACGCGCAGCAAAGCGAAGCGTGCGAGAAGTGGTCACTTTACGTACGGAGTGCAATAATAGTATATGACGATACTAGTGCGATGAAACTTTATCTGACGAGTGTGGGTTTGCAGCATGAGCCGAAGGCGAATGTTGCAATCACACGAGCTGAGAAAAAGTTTCTCGCACAAGTATCGTACGAAATTTTATTGTACGAGTGCGCAAAGTGCCAGTTTGAGCACGCACAGCGTGCGCAAAGTGGCACTTTGCGCACGGAGTGCAATAAAATCATTTTTTTCATTATTTGCCAAAACATATTACATTGGTTCCCTTATATATTTACTTGGTTCATTTTTTTTCAGTCAATTCCATAAATTTCTGTTTCAATAAACGAATTTACTTGAATCTAACGATATGTTATCAATTATATGTAATATGTTGTTTGAATCAAGAACACATTTCATCATTCAAAACATGCGTGTCTTTTAATACAGGAAGCACTGAGAAAAAAAAATTGGTTGAATCAACAAATTAATTAGTCCAATCAACAGGAAAAATGATTGATTCAATCAAATGCGTGTTTATTAATTGTTGCTAAACATTTTATAAAAAATATATAGCCCTTGCCGAATAATTTAATATGCATAGTTTAGTGAACCCAAAAAGAGATAAATAGAAAAAAAAAGACAAATCTGCGCCAATTCTCCGATCTAATTTCAATGTCCGACCGAGATTCGAACCCTCGAACCTACCTACCATCATACCTATCCTACCTAACTACCTAACACGCTACCTATTACGCTATCGACTACTACTATGCGCTTGAAAAAAGTTAGGAGTTATGAAGATTCGAATATAAGAAAACATTAAAAAAACCAGTTTTCCAATCTTCAACAACTTATGTATACTATTAAAGAATACTATAGAAATGATAGTTCTTTGCTTGAAGGAAATAAAAATTTCATCATTCCAAACAAATATTCTATTGGAATAAAATAATGTGTTATTTATTTTATTGTACTCCGTGCGCAAAGTGCCACTTTGCGCACTCGTACAATAAAATTTCGTACGATACTATTACTACAGCTGCTTTTCAAATAATCACAATTAATTTTATATCTAATAAATATTGAAAATACTACAGAAATATTTTTAGAAGTAAAGTAATGATGAATTTATTGCAAAGAAATAATTTGGTTCGAAAAAAATAATTTCGCATTGAAGTCATTTTTTAGATTCAAATAATCTAATGTTTATCATGCGATAAATGTAATTAATCTAATGAATAAAAATTCAATCAAATCTATTTAAGGAAACATTTTTTTTGAGGTAAAATAATAATGACTTTATTGCAAGAAAATAATTTTTTCGAAAAAAATAATTTTGTATTGAATTCGTTTTTTAGATTCAAATAATCTCTTGTTTATGATGCGATCAATGTAATTAATCCAATGAATACAAATTTAATCAAATCTATCATGTATTTAACTGTTACTATTAAATAAGAGTTTAATATAATGGAGTAATGGGTTCGTGAAAATATTTTTTTAAATGAAGAGTGATTTTCTTGGTTCAACAAATAAATAATCGAATTAATACTTTCATTTAATAAATAAATTCATGTTCTCAAGTTCAGTAATTTTTTTCTCTCAGTGTATATTGTTTTTGCGGAAAATAAAAATTATTCTCCTTAAGGGTGCTAATAGATGAAGGAGAGTGATTTCTTCGTGATTTACCTGAGCTGGAATCGTTCAAATTTCGACGAAGCAGCATATCGATGTTGGTCGGCAATTTTGTTCTTCTCTCGTGGGATTCGACCAATTCGTGAACGGTTTTACGTTTTCCGGGCGCGACGGTGCTGGCTCTGCGGGCGAGAACTGAACCAGCGTGATTTTCCACGACCCGTTGCAAACCATCGGCAATATCGTCCGCGTGTTTTTCCAAGCTCTGCTCATCGGTGAGAATCACGGGCTGGACGATACATGAAGAGTGAAAAAAAATCCCATCAGTCCCATTGATGGGGTCCGATCAATTGATTGAACCCAACGATCCGATCAATTGATTCCCATTATTTAATTTCACCATTATGTTTAGTAATTTATACCAACTTTACGACAGCATGGCCAATCGATACTCGTATTGGCGAGTATATGAGCGAATGTGTGATATCGATGAAACAACATTGCGATAAATTGAACTCCTAATATAACGACGAATCCGACTATAAAGAGGCAACCAATCGGTTCGAGCTTCAAATAATTTTTTGCAAGATGCACCTGCGAACGCAAAAAAAAATATCTAATTTGTAAATTATCAAAGGGAACTAATAAAATATGAAACAATCAATCAAACAAATCCCATCCAAATATTGTAATCTAAGAAATCCGATCAGAAGAAAATGTTCAAGCGAATCCGTTGAAGCGATTTGGATTGACCAATCTAATCAGGAGAACCTCTTCAAAAGACTCGATCTCAATAAACCAATCAGAAGGGCCCATCAAAATTAATCTGATCAAAAGAATATGTTAAAGCGAATCCGATCAGATGAATCCGTTAACGCGATTCGAATTAAACAATCTAATCGGTAGAACCTCTTACAATGACTCGTACTAAATAAACCAATCAGAAGGACCCATCAAAATTAATCCGATCACAAGAATATGTTGAAGCGAATCCGATCAGGCGAATCCGTTAAAGCGATTCGAATTAAACAATCTAATCAGTAGAACCCCTTCAAACAATGCGCACTAAATAAATCGATCAGAAGGTCCCATAAAAATAGATCCGATCAAAAGAATGCACCCAAACAAGTCCGATCAGACGAATCTGTTAAACCGAATTCGATCAGGCAGATCATTCAAAGCGATTCAAATTAAACTATTCGATCAGGGAAATTCGAATGACTTCGAATTATATAAACCTCTGTTAAATGGCATCCGATGACAAATCCGATCAGAAAAATCGAATTTAAAGAACTCGTTCAATCGAACAAATCCGATCAGAAGAATTTACTGTAAGTTTTCGAGACCGTTACTTTCACGTACCTCCTTAGTAACAGCGATGTAAGTTACATTGTATGTTTCCCCCAGAGGCCATTCAAGATGCAAAATGTCTTTATTGAGTTGCATAAGGAAGACGATCAGTACGAATAGAGCATTGAGCATAAAAAATTTGAAAAGATACTCGTCGCGCAAGTTTCTGAGACCCTCCGCTGTTTTTGCCTGAAATAAAAACGAAAAATCATTCTTATTTATTTTGATCGGAAAATATGATAATCCTGTTGAATAATTACCAATTGCTTTTTATCCTCTTCAATTGGATGCAAATATTTTTCGATGAGATTTCGCCAAAAGGATTCTTCCCCGCGGGACAAAAATTCGACACCTCCCTTCCGTAGTCTTTCATCCTGCAGCCAATAAGGACTAACGAGAAAATTTTCCGATTCCCTGGTTGACCCCGCGACGTAACTATCCGATCCATTTTCCGAAATGTTTTCATCATCATCGACGTCATAATCGTCTGCGAATTTTTCGGCATTGTTTTGTTTCATCGTTGTGTTGTTAGAACGAACACTATCGTATTCCTTCGATCCTGAGGCAACGTTTTCGTTTTGACGATTCTTTTGACTGTCACATCCGTCCGAGTTTCTAACAAAAAATTATTACTTCATTCTATTAATCCATTTTTACTCCGAGTCAACGATATTTCGATTACTGACTTTTCCATCACATCCAAGCGCGATGTGATGCGATCCAAGGACTCGGAAATTACATCTAATTTTTGTTCCTCGTTCGATTTACTATCCTGTGTGCATAGCATGCATCTGAACAATCCGGCCAATGAAAATTCAATCGAACCTCGATCTTTTCTCCCCAAATTTCGAATATTATTTCTGCCGGTAGATTTTTCGTGTCGCAACCGATCACTTTCAACGGTTTTATCATTTTCCTATTATAAAAACAAGATTTTTTTAAGATTAAAAAACATTTAGTGGGTGTTAAGTAACATCCCGTGCGTTAATTTGATTGAGGTCCACAACGGGTTGCCTTAGGTCAGCCATATTGTAAGTAAGCCTGGAAACCTTGGCACTGCCATGTCGGGGCCCAACCTGGCGGTGTTATGGCAATTCATGACAGGGCATCCACATTTAAGCCCGACAAGGTCCTCAACGGGTTGCCTCAAGTCAGCCATATTGTAAGTAAGCATGGAAACCTTGCCACTGCCATGTCGGGGCCCAGCCTGGCGGTGTTATGGCAATTCATGACAGGGCATCCACGTTTAATCCCGACAAGGTCCTCAACGGGTGCCTTAGGTCAGCCATGTTGTAAATAGGCCTGGCAACCTTGGCATTGCCCTGTCGGGGCCCAACCTGGCGGTGTAAGGGCAATTCCTGACAGGGCATCCACGTTTAAGCCCGACAAGGTCCCGACTTAAGTCAGGGCTTCCCCAGAATTTTCACGCACGGGATAAGGAATTTAACCTCTTTCATTTGAATCGATTAGCAATTTTCTTCAGTTACTATTTGTTTCACCAGTCATCATACATTTTTTTTCATCATTTACTTATTTAAATTATTCTTCATTTCAACATACAAAACCTAATAGAATCGAATATTATTGTTTGTCCAATTTTTTACGGTTATATTTAAAGAATTTCGCAGTGCGGCAGAAATCCGCCAGGTGGCTTCTAGCGGAACGCTTTCCCGCAAACGAAATACCGGGGGAATACTTGTAAGACTCTTGACACTCCCGACGTTCAAGTTATGAGAAGTCTGGTAAATTTAAGTAACAAATTAATATTACATTAGGTTTCATATATACTCGAACCCTCTTTTGGGCATCACAATATTTACGGCAAGTTTCTTCAAAGCAACGACATCATTTTTTGACTGTATGAAAAATCAAAATAGTATCTGAAAACAATTTGGAAGAGTCGTTGAAAGCATATTTCATATATATACTGTACTACCACAATGGCTGCCTTGGAATCTCTGGTGCCCCATGTGACGTTGTTGACGTTGAAGACGGAAAAAATAATTAATAGCATGTACATCGATGGCACGGTCACATAGTAGATGAGGCCACAAAGGAGACACCCCGATTCTTGCGGATGTAACAGCCCCGCCACCACCAATTGAGCAGCGACCACAAAGAACAGAATTGTACTTGGGGCGGTCCAGCCATCCTCGGCGATTTGAATCATCACGCCAACCAGCACAACGATCATCACAAGCCCGTAAAATGCCGTGATGATACCAGCTACTATTAACTGCAATATTTACAATAAGTGTTTTTTTTCCGATCGATGGAAAATGACTGAAGTGTAAGAATGTGGGGCTCACTTGTATGTTCGCCTTGCAAGTAAAACAGACGACAACGAAAATTATAATGGGAATCAAATTGTAGCCAAAACTGCTCCAATTGTCGATCCGAAAGGCAGCGACGAAAGCTCCGACCAGCATTAAGAAAATTGTACCAGGTCCAATCACTGTACTGCCTAAGCAATCAAATTGCCGTTCAGCAAAAGTATTAAGATAATTGTTAAAGTTAATTAGAAATTGATCGAAAATGTTTACCCATTAAGACCCACTGGTACACGATGTAGAGCAATGAAATATCGTCGTTTGCCTTTCTCGTTTCTTCCGATGTGCTAAGAAGATCGAATATGTTAGCGATTGTCGATGGTATCCATCGCCTACGTTGATTGTAAAACTCGCTGAAAGTCTCGGGTGCGTGAGTGTAAGAGTCACTCGCCGCGGAATATTCCACCTGATCAATACATTAACTAAATTTTATCGTATATTCGAGATCACTATCGAAACTGTCCATCAATCATCAAAACATTTTTACTACGGATGCATAAATATTCTGGCAAAAGTGACATCAAGCTCTTCTTGCCAAATTTCTGCAGTCGTGTTATGAATTTTATTCCGATCGGTTGTGTCGTTTCGGAATAATCGCAATTTATATTTTCGAAGCGGTGCGGATGCCCGTTGAACGCGGATCACTTACTGCGCATGCGTCCAATCACCCAATGAGGATGCTTCTGGAGTCGAGGTGGGGGAAATACAACGTAGGAGGAGGAAGTCGGGAATTGATGAGTATTAAAACCGATGCGATGGTTGAAGAAATATTAGATGGGCTCGTTGACGAAGAATCATTGAAAAAATAGGTTAGGGTACGCTCTGTACTCACACGATAACCAACTTGAAGAACCAAGGTGCAGAGCCATCGATCTTCACCCTGATCATACTGCACGTAGTGTTTTGGCTCGGTAGATTGAATAGCATATTTTCTCATAACGTTGTGTTCCATAAGTGCCTTTGCTCGGAACAAAGAGAAACATCCGGGACTACAGAGAACGCTACCTATCGTGTGCTCCGTTGATTTTTGCAACCAATGACCAATCGCGTACTCAAATTTTTGGAACCACACCATCGGACCTTTCGACGCGAAATTTACATGAGGTGGTAATACAAGGTTGCGAGCTTATAAGGTACAGTTCATAAAGTAATATAAGGTTACCCGTTCCCATCGGATGAATCCGACCGCATGCTGCACCGAGATCCTTGTCCCTTTTCATCAGGTCAACGAGTACTTTAACGGCTGATGGTCGAAAATCAATGTCACCATCGAGAGTCAACAAATATGTATTTTCAGCAATGATTTCCTTTCTCTCCTGACTTATTGGTTGATCCATGAGACGGTATCCAAGAAGATAATACATGTACATGACCTGCTCAAGCAACAATTAAAGGTTATTCGTATTGTCGTATTGTCGCATGGTACGTAACTTGGTACTAAAGGCTTCACTAAAAGGTTTAATGGGGAGGCTAATAGAAATGTGGTGTAATCAAAGTCCCTGAGTGATTCTAAAGCCAAATAAACGATTCAATCACCTGGCTCCATCGCTTTCTATGTCTTATTTTATTTTTGTCCTTCAGATGAACGACCAGACATGTTTTCCCGGGCAAACTCCACTCAAGACGACCCCCATAAGGCGCTGGATACTTCAATGGTGGAGTGGCAAGTATATGAAGTCGCTCGACTGATTCCTTCATCGTATCGATCAGACACATGACATAATCGTTAACCTGGGTCTCATTTTCATCGTGCTTGCAGGGACCCTCGCAACCGTGCATGCAACGAAACGCATCGTCGAAGAATATGTGAGCTTCGAATGACAAGGTGCCGTTTTCCAAATAAACACTACATTCCTTTTTTGGACTCGTTATTTCCAACTCAAAACATTCCTCGTTAATAAGGATGAAAACATTTTACTTACTCTCAAGCTCATAATATTCTTGCATCTTAAGATTGTAATATCCTTGTGTAAAGCGCTTTGCTCCTTGATCCGTGTCTAGTCTTAGAATACTTTGCAAAAATTCGCTCATCTCGTCAAGAGTCTCGTGCCACATTGTCGCGCACGCGATGATTCTTGTTATACGGTCGTTCCGTTCAACATCCGCTAATCCACTGTTGGATGAACGGTTGGAGTAGGTCGTTTCCGTCCCAGCTTCATTTACTGATTCAAGCCTCTGTAAGTATTCGAATCAAAACAAGTTGGCACTGTATTTGTCAATTGTCATTATTTGTGGTACCTCTAATGAGTCCCCGAAATCAAGGAAGGAAACCATTTTGTGGCTAAGAACCAGGGTGGCACTCCTCTTACTTATTTTTGGGAGTGAGTGAGGCTACAAGAATTGGTGCAGGACATGGATCGCAGAAAGGTAATCGTTTGTGTCTAAGAATCAGAGTAGATTTCCTCTTACTCGGTTCTAAGAGTTTATTAGGCTGCCATGGATTGATTGGATATATGAAATCCAGAAAGGAAACCACTTTGTGTCTAAGAGACAGAGTCGGACTCCTTTACCTCGGTTTTAGGAGTCCATTGGGCTACAAGGATTGATCGGGACCATGAATTCTAGAAAGGGAGTCCTTTTGGATCTAAGAATCAGATTGGACTCCATTTACTCGGCTTTGGGTGTTGATTAGGCTGCATGGATTGGTCGGCTATATGAAAGCCTGAAAGGAAATCACTTTGTCTGTAAAAGTGAGAGTGGGACTTCTTTTCCTCGGTTTCAGGAGTCCATTAGGCCACAAACCCTTGTAGCCTAATGGATTAACCGGGACTATGAACTCTAGAAAGAAAGTCCTTTTGTGTCCAAAGGATGGTAGTATCCCGCTTACTCGTTTTTAGGAGTAAATTAGGCTGCAGGATTTAGATTGGGACCTAAAATCCACAATTAAAGGAAATCATTTGGGGTCTAATAACTAAAGTGGCACACCCGGTACCCGATTTTAGAATTACATCCAGGTAATTTTAAAATGACACCAAGGATTTTATATGGTACTCTACTCAATTTTAAAACATAACAAGATGAAAAATAAATGTTCGTATACCTCTATAATTGGATCATCAACGCGATTCTCATCGATTCTTCGGTTGAGTACGATCGATTGATCGATAATCAGTGAGTCGTATGTTGGCACAATGAATATACGTCCAGTGGCTGCGAGCCTCTCGGTGATGGGTGACCAAATGTGCATTGTTATCCACACTTGAGAGGGCAGGGTTATCAGCCAAATCCAAGGGTACCAATGACCCAGAAAATCTGACAAGACCCCAATGTTTTCCGGTACAATGAAGAATAGGTAATCGGGGAAAAGCTTGTGAAATATACAGGTATCCTTATGCCGTAGAGCGGAAAGTAAGGTGATCGTTCCAACAGTGACCGGTACAATCAGAGTAACTGGTAAAGCGAATCCGTATCCCTGCATCAATGTTCTATAGGCGAATTTTCCTGATAAACATAAGAACATTGATGATACAAACGTCTCAGTCCATCAGCGTTGGTCGGACTTAACATCTGATCATCTAAAGTCGAATCCAAGGGAACCACAAAATTCTACCACCCATGCAGAAATTTCTTAGGGAAGCCCGACGTCCCATAAAATCCCGATCGGGATTTGCCATGGATTCCCCAAAACCGGCGTCCCCATTAGAATCCCGATCGGGATTTGCCATGGATTCCCCAAAACCGGCTTCCCTATCACAATCGCGATCGAGATTTGCCATGGATTCCCTAAGACTGCGTCCCTATCAGAATCCCGATTGGGATTCGCCATGTATTCCCCAAAACCGGCGTCCCTATCCATACAAAAAAATCAAGCGTCCCTTTAGGATCCGGCCCGGATTCCAATTGGGATCCCCAAATTCGGAGTCCCCACGAGGATCCAGTGTGAAATTGTTATATTCCCTATCGGAATCCAATGCGATGTCTGATCAGATCCCGATGGGGAGCCCGGGACCCGAGTCAGGATCCCGTAGGATCCCTACCGAAATATCTGCATGGGCAGACCCGGAACAGGGTCCACCAGCGTTTACTCATAGTGTTTTTCAAATCATCCATTCACTGGTGGCTTCACCCCAAACTGGTTAAAATTTGACCAAGTCCTTGAATCATTAAAACCGACGGGCGCGTTTTTAGATCTGATATCATTGAAATGATGGGGTGTCCTTCTCTTACCTGACGAGTACGTAAGAAACGAAGATACGGAATGTATAACAAAGACGATGAATGGCAAATAGTAGGAATCGATCGTCAGATATCCGGCACGAATGTCTTCTGGTGGAATACCGTCAAAAAGTGGATTCGACATCTTCGACGATGATGACCGATCGACGAGTGAAACGTTGAATTGCCCAGCGATAATATTTTTATCGAACAAACTTGCGGGTTCGATACCTTTGGCGTAGGCAATCACGATGAAGGAAACAAAGAAAAATACTATTCTTCCGATGGCGGAAAATCCCTCGGTGGCGCTTGCACTTGCTTGCAGTCTGCCTCTGATCCGGAACAAGAATCTAATGAAGCCTAAAAATGTATCAATTGAAATTAAAACGAACTTAATTTTCAGAAATGGGCAGTAACAACTCTGGAGACTTGAGTTAAATTTTTTTTTTCAAGATTTTACCTAAAGGACTCTGAGAAGACACGTAATTGCTCCACCAACGGGATGAAATAAGTATCAGTGCTATCGGTAGGATACATCTCGATTGTAGAGTCATGTTGACTTCATTGTCCGGAATCAGCCAGACGAGGATGCCGCAGAGTTGAGCCACTATTGCGACAATGTCACCGATAAGGATCCACGCGGTATCGAAACGTCGATATTGACGTCGCGAAAGAAGACCTGTGAGATACCATGTGTGTCGAATAAACATGAATTTCAATGAACGCCATTAGTCTGCCCCAAAAGTGTCATTAAAACAGAATAGAACCCATCAAATAAAACCCAACAGATAAACCCATCAAATAAAGCCCATCAGATAAATCCGTAAAATAAAGCCCATCAGATGAACTCATAAAATAAAACACATCAGATGAATCCATCAAATAAAACCCATCTAATGAACAAAGTTCCCTTTGGACATGGTCACCCAATTGCTTCTGATCAATTTCAAGTTGTGCA
Source organism: Alloplasta piceator (assembly GCA_946863875.1). Classification (NCBI taxonomy): domain Eukaryota; kingdom Metazoa; phylum Arthropoda; class Insecta; order Hymenoptera; family Ichneumonidae; genus Alloplasta; species Alloplasta piceator. The sequence goes on from OX333080.1 coordinate 31,241,742, forward strand.
AACGGGTCTCAAATTGTTTTGATCAGTTTCAAATAGTTCCAACCAGTCCAATTCGTTTTAATAAGTGCAAGCTGGTCCCAGTTAATTCTAATCGGTCCAATTGGTTTCAATTGGTCTTGTCGACTTCAATTGCTCTCGATCGGTCCAGACGAGTCCCAGTTAGTTAAAATAGAGCTAATCGATTCCTCATTTTCCAATCTGTCTAATTGGTTCCAGTCGATCGAATTGATTTCAATTGTTTTCCATCAGTCCAAATTGGTCCCAGCAATCAAACCAATTAGTTCTTATCAAAACAAACTGATTTTAATCAGACCCAATTGGTCCCAGACGAAACCCTTCGACCTAATCAACTTAAATTGATCGCAATTAGTGACTTCAATTGGTTACCCCTGATTTTACCGATGTTGATGTAATTTTTTAAATTTATCTTTCCGACATCAATGGACTTTTTCAATCGAAAGCTTGATCAATTTCGTCGTCTTACCAAGTATTCCTGGTACCAGACAAGTACAACTGCTGACTATGACGGCCTGAATGGAATTTAATTCTGGCAAAACGATGAAGAACAGTAAGGAGAATCCGATAGCGTGGAGACCCTCGATGAGGAGAAGAAAAATTATATCGGATGGTCGAGGTGTTGTTTGTTTTTTGAAAAACCAGTGATACACCGCAGTTAACAACCCTGAGATTTCGGGTAATGTAAATGCCATCAAGACACACCACCACCACGTGATGTGGGATTCTTTTGGCACTTTGACTGACATGTTTCTTCCTGATGGCCTTCCGTCTGTGAAAAAAAAGGACAATTGAGGTTTCAAGGTATTTGCTGGGCGAATTGTAAAACAAGCGGGCACAAAGGTCACAATAGCTTTCCCAGTGGACACAGTAATGTTGCAGCAATGTAAGGGCAATGTTACCGTTTGTAACATGTAACATTACATGGACGTTACATGTAAGTTACACAGTTCCTATTCAGCAATGTAACATTGTTATATAACAGTTATGTAACTGTATTCCGTTACCGTAACTAGAATTAATTGTTGTTAAACATGTTATAAAAAATGTACAGCTCTTGCAAAATAATTTAATATGCATAGTTTACCGGCCCCCAAAAAGAGATTCATAGGGACAAAAGATCTGCACGAATTGTCCGATCTAATTTTTCTCAGAGACCGGAAATCAAACCCTCGATCCTACCTACCATCCTACCTATCTACCCAACACACTATCTATTACGCTATCGACTATTTATGAATTCCCTCTACTTGTATAATATATAAATGCTAGAGTGCCGAAAAAATAATAGTATACTAATAATAATAATAATAGTCCATGCATTTTAATGAATAAACCATGAAAGTTGGTTTTTTTATTTGCGAATTCGAATTCCCTGACCCCTCATAGGTTATGTAAACTTTATTTCAGAATACCTAAACCCTCATAAATTAAGTGACCACTCAGAACTTACGTTACCCCTCATAACTCAATTTCAGAGCTTCTAACCCCTCATAAGTTATGCAAATCCTCAAAACTGGTTTGAATAAAACCGTGACCTCTCATAAGTTTACCGACTTCTCATAACTTAATTTTGGGGCCCCTGACCCCTCATAAGTTCTGTGGACTCTACAAATCTTTTCCAGAATACCTGACCTCTCACAAATAAAGTGGGCCCTCATAACTTAATTTCAGAGCCCCTCACCCCTCATAAGTTATGTAAACCCTCAAAACATGTTTGAAAAAAGCGTGACCTCTCATAAGTTAAGTGACCTCTCAGAACTTAATTTCGGGCCTTCCAATACTTCATAAGTTATGTGAATTCACAAAACTTTATTCCAAAATACCTGGCCCCTCATAACTTAAGTGATCCCTCATAACTTAATTTCAGAGTCCCTGACTCCTCATAAGTTATGTGAACTGTCAAAACTGTATTCCAATATGACCTCTCATAACATAAGTTATCCCTCATAACTTAATTTCGCAACCCCGGACCCCTCGTAGTAAAAATGTTTGAAATTTCATATCTTTTTTTTACAGTGTGTAACTGCAATATAACATATTACATTATTGTAATGTAATAAAGTTATGTAAATATAGCAGTTATGTAACCTACACGCAACAAATGTTACATAACATGTTACTTGCACGTTATATAGCAGCAACGTTACATAGGGATAACATTGTAACATTACATGTAACTTTCATGTTACATTGCGGCAAAATAACGTGTTCACTGGGTTGTTAATGAAAGAAATTATTCTCACCCGCGTCATTGAAATCACAATAAGCTACGTAATCGTAATTGTTTATCTGCGAAGCTGCAAATATTATCGTTCCTTTGGCGAGAATTCCTCCGCCAAGGGTCAGGACAAATAGAACGCAGTAGGTGAAAAATTTTGCTATTTGAGCAGCACGATCGAAAAATCCTGTATCGGCATTGGATCCTGTTTTAAGCTTCGGAGGAATGTATTTAAAGGGGTCCCAACCATAAATTTCTTCCTCAGGTCTGAAAGCAAAAATTTTGTTCAAAATAAACAATCTTAGATGAATAATGGGAACGTGGTTATCTGTAAACAAATTCCAAATACGAAAAAATCAGAAATGAATTTGAATTTCCATTTTTATTTAACTTTCAAGCGATGGGTCATTCGTGTCCCATCGTTTTGTCAACATCGTCATGAAAAATGCCCGCACGTCTCCATATTTTGCATGTAAATTGTGATTAAACGTTTTTTCTGGTCGGAAAAATTATTATCATTTAGTTAAGGGTTCAAAGAAGACCCATGAATTTTTTCCGATTTTTTTAAAAGTTTCAAAATTGTGAAATAAGCGAAAGACACGAACGACACATCGTTAGCTTTAACGCTTGCTCAATTGAGATGTTTCGATGATTAAATACTTTGAGCATTGTAATGGAATTTTAATTTTGATGGTCATTATTTTCAGCATTGTATTTAGTACAGAATTCCATTACAATGCTGGATGTAATTAGCATCAAAATTGAAATGATGCCCGAAAAAATCGTTGTTCAATATAATTTAATTACATCTATATAATTCAATTACATCCATGTAATTCAATTACATTCATGTAATTTAATTACATCGATGTAATTCAATTACTTCCATGTGATTCAATTACATCCATGTAATTCAATGATATCCTTGTAATTTAATTACACAAATGTAATTCAATTACATCCTTGTAATTTAATTACACACATGTAATTCAATTTCATATATACCGTAGTAATAATTGACCATATTGTATTTAAATCACGATGATGTAATTGAATTACGTGAATTGGAATATTTTAGGGTTTCAATCATTTAATAAATGTTTGTAAACATACGATGTTTATATATGGGTCAATCCATGTCAAATCGACGAAGAGTTGGAAACGTCCCCTCTCAATTTCGATGAAAGCCAGATAAGAATTGTGAATCGGCCCCCAGCGAATTTTGTGTCACCGATTTTTTCCAAAGTTTCTAACCTAAAAAAACAATTTTGTGCAACATTACAGCTTTCTAAATCGATGCAAAGGGGTCTTCCTGCTAAAAAAGTGTTTTTTTTTCGATTTTTGCAGTTTTTAAATACCAATCGAAAAATTTTCAAAAATTCTGAAAAATCAAAAACATGTCAACATTCATGGAAATTTTTATTTTATTTTAATGCTAAATTCTATTTTTAATCATCAAATAGTAAAATCGTATTGTTTACATCTATTTGTTAGGTCTTACAACTACTCCAGCCATGATCACTCATTAATGGAACCTAAAGAATGATCTATGTATGGATTTCCAGTGAAAAATGAGAAATTTTTGTCGTTTTTATTTTTTTTCAATGTGTTGCAGGTCGAATGTTGAGATTTTTTTTTTCAAAATGTAGGGAAAGACGAATCAAACCATGTCAATTTTTGTCATAATAGTAGAAAAATCCCTTCGCTACAGAATAATGTTTTTAAAGGACCATTTGATGATTAAAAATAGAATTTAGCATTGAAAAAAAAAGAAAAAAAAATTCCATCAATGTTGACATGTTTTTAATTTTTCACAATTTTTAAAGATTTTTCGGCCGCCTCTTGGTATTTAAAAACTGTAAAAATCGAAAAAAACACTTTTATATCACTCAGTACAATAATGGACGCTTTTACGTCCGCAAGCGGACGTGAAAACGTCCATATTGCACCTCGTGATATAAAATATCGTACATCTCTCGTTAGAAAATGTTTTTACGTCCTAGTGATGTAATGTACTATTTTTAGCATGAAGACCCGTCGGCATCGATGTAGAAAGCTCTAATTTTGCACAAAATTTCTTTTTTAGGTTAGAAACTTTGTAGAAAATCGGTGACACAGAATTCGCTGGGGGCCGATTCACCATGCTTATCTAGCTACACCCTTTTGTCAGAAGTATTTTGCTGAATTAAATTAGATTTAAAGTTTTAACAAGAGTGAACATCGAAGTGTTCGAAGCGCTTCTGCATTTTTAAATACAACAAGTTTTTCGAGCATTGATTATAGGTAATTGAATTACTTTGAGCATCAATCGCAAGTAATTGCATTGCTTCTAGCATCAATTACAAGTATTTGAATTACTTCTAGCATCAATTACAAGTAATTGTACGATATTCATTTGAATTACATGTAATTGAAATGCATTCGGTGATCGATGACCGAAGTAATTAGTAATTGAATCCAATTCAATTACATGGCTCAAAATGATATGTAATTAAATGCGTAATTTAATTGAAAATGTAATTGATGCTGCCTAACTCTGCTTTAAATACATCAAGTTCTTTGAGCATCGATTATAGGTAATTGAATTACTTTGAGCACCAATTACAAGTAATTGCATTACTTCCAGCATCAATTACAAGTAATTGGTAATTGAATCTACTTCAATTACATGGCTCAAAATAATTTGTAATTAAATACGTAATTAATTACAATAGTACATTATGACCTGAGGACAAAAAAACTGCAGCATGAGCCTTCGGCTCATGCTGCAATCACACGAGTGAGAAAAAGTTTTTTTGTACGAGGGTCATACAATACTTTATTGCCCGAGGGCGTAAAAAGGCACTTTTACGTCCCGAGGGCAATAAATGTAATTGATGCTGCCCAACTCTGGAAAATAGGGAATATATATATATTTTTTTCATTTTTGAAAATTTCCACGATGCGCTATTTCTACATACCCTTGATCTTCTTCATGAAAATCGTCGGTTTGATAATCATGGAGATCCGGCAAATAACTCGCTCGAATTTCATTTTCAATATTCTGCATACTGGGAAGCGTTCATTTAATTTATCAAGACAGTTCTATGTTTTTTTTTTTCGTGACACTCAATGAGAAATAAGTTCAAACGATGCGTCATCCAGTGATGGGATAGATATAAAATTTTCTTAATGACCGATTCGAGGGAATCTCTTATCACGATAAGCTCGATAAGAAACGAAAGTTAATGCCTTCTCAGGTGTAACGTCACTGACTTATTTTTATTAATGATTTAGTGATAATAATTAATAAATAGTGTGAGTGATTAAAATTCAACGAAATTGAATTGTCATCAATCTAATTTGTAATTTTTAAATATATATTAATAATTTTTTATAAATTGTAATTTAGAAATCTATTAGTGGCAATCACTCACGGTGTATTGATTTTTTTTTTTTACTTTTATCCTTTTTTTAGTGCGAGTATTCAAATTAATTCAAATAATTTTTTTTTCACTTTTCTTGAATATCGATTCAATAAATAGATTCGTATTTGCACAAAATTCTATTCATTCGAAAAACATTTTTTGGAAATAGATAAATCACTTCTCTCGATGCATGACAATTTTTTAACGCAATTTTTTCAACGTTTATTGTGGAAGTCAATGCGGATTAATTTTGTAGAATAATTTACGATGAACTGTCACAACGAACGGGGAAAATACTGGAAAATAATCGAAAGCACGAAATCCGCTGAAGACACGCACGTGCCTCTAATAATCGTTTACAAGTACGGTGGAAAGAAAATTCCAATATCGAAGTGATAACGAACGATTGGTCAAAACTGTCATGGCGGCCGATAATCCATTGCTCATGGATGGAATCATCGATAAGAGAATAGATATATTACTTATCTATACATATGAGGCATTCCACGCTATTTCAATGAAAATTTCCATTTTCCTCAAAATTTTTCGTATAAAAAAAAAATTGAAAAAAAATTTTCAAATTTTTTCAGAATTTTTTTATCTCGCGTTTTTTTTCTTAAATGGACGACTTTGTAAAATCTGAAAAATGGAGATCATAATACTCAGAATGACATTCGGAAAATTGAAAAAAAAATTTTTTTAATTTTACTCATAAAGTATTAAAATCTTCATTTTCGAACAGAGCCCAAAAATTTTGTTATAACTTATTAGATTATTCTGAATTTTTTCAGTTTTTACAAACAGGTCCCTTTAGAAAAAAAAAAATCAAAAAACGCGTGACCCAAAAATTCTGAATAAATTTGGGAATTTTTTTTTCAATGTGTTTTTTGTTGTACAAAAAATTTAGAGGACAATGAAAACCATCAAGGCAAGATTTTGATCGAAATAGCGTGGAATGTCTCATATATATGTATGTGGGGCATTCCACGCCAAATCGACCACTTTAGAACCCGACCCCGTTGGATTTGGCTGAAACTTTTTGATCTTTTTCTACCCTATCAAAAACATTTTTCAGAATTTTTTCAAATTTTTTTACCCAACCGATAAAAAGTTTTAAATTTTTCAAAAAAATTGGCTTTTTATTTTTCAAATAGCTATAACTTTTTCAAAATTCGACTTATCGAAACGGTTTTTTAGAAAAAATCGAAAACTTCTCGATGATTACCACTTTTGCTTTCTTTTCTTTTTATTATATCAAACTTTGACATTTTCGGCAAATCCTCAAATTTTTCCAGAGTGGTGTTTTTTTATTTCTATTTTTTTCCCAATTGAAAAAAAAAAATTTCAACTAGTTTTATTTCTCATAACACCATTCTGCAAATTTTTGAGGGTGTTCAGAGAACTTCCAAATTTGAAAAAAAAAATAATAATAAAAATTAAAAGTTGTAATCATTGAGAAATAGTCGATTTTTTTCAAAAATCTAAAAAAAAAACAACGATCAGGATCGGTTTCAATAATTTTTTTGTATTTTTTTCGAAAACTACATTCAAAAATAGTTTTCGAAAAGAAATATAAAAAAAAAATTGAACCCCATCTGAATCGCTTTTTTTAGATTTTTGGAAAAAAAATCGAAAATTTCTCGATGATTACCACTCTCAATTTATGTTTTTATTTTTTTCTTCAAGTTTGGAAGTTCTCTAAACACTCTCACAAAAAAAACGTTCCGATAAGGTAAATTTTGAAAAAGTTATTGCTATTTGAAAAATAAGAGCGAATTTTTATGAAAAATTTATAACGTTTTATCAATTGGGTAAACAAATTTGAAAAAATTCTGAAAAATGTTTTTGATAGGGTAGTTTTGATCAAAAAGTTTGATCAAAAAGTTTCAGCCAAATCGAAAGGGGTCGGGTTTTTAAGTGGTCGATTTAGCGTGGAATGCCCCATATATATATACGAGTAATTATAAAAATTATTAAAATTACTCGTCGAGAATTTCATTCGTTGTTTCACATGCCAGTGAAAAAAAAGTAATCGTTATTTTTTCTTCTGAAATATTTGCACGCATAGATGAAATAAATTCAAAAAAGTTGTATTAAATAAATTGTAATTTTAATCTCCAAATTAGAATGAAACACATTGATAGACCGAGTCAGTCGAAATTATCGAAGAACAGATTTTTTCATTGTCTCTTACCAACAACGGATAAGAGCGTTTTCTATAAAACCGGCGGGCAGTCAGTGCTTACCAACTGGACAAACGATTTCTTTCTTGCCGATTTGTTATATCAATGGCAGATATCGCAGCTTACTGTTTTACCGTCAACGGTAAGCTCAACGAACCTTTTTGAGAGCGACAGAGGGAATCCCCTGAGTTCTTATTCTCTCAATTTCCATCGATATGTCGTTTTACAGTGATGGGATGAGTTCTGCAGACACTTCGTCAGATAATCAATGAGAATTCCGAATTCCACGACATGGCAACAGAAATTTTTTTACGTTGAAATATTTTGTTGGCCCTGAAAAGGGCCGATTGTGTGTTGTGTAAATCGTTTGTCCAAACTTATTTCTGTTTTTCCTTCGGTATGAGTGCCTTGTTAATATGAGGCAAGACCCCGCCATGAGCAATGGTCGCATGTAGGAGCAGATTGTTCAATTCCTCGTCATTGCGGACAGCTAATTGAATATGACGTGGAGTAATCCTCGTTTTCTTGTTGTCTTGAGCAGCATTTCCCGCTAATTCCAGAATTTCCGCGGTCAAGTACTCCATTACCCCCGCAAGGTAGACGGCAGCACTGATGCCTGTACGATTGGCGTAGTTTCCTTTACGAAGTAACCGACGAATTCTTCCAACGGGAAATGTTAGTCGAGCGCGAGTGGCAGCCGAACTTTGCTTCGATCTTGCTTTATTGTTACTTTTTGCACGTGAAGACATGCCGAAAAGAGTTCGTTTAACGCGGGAAAGATTCGTACTTGCGTCTCGTTCAGAAACTAATGATAATTGGATGCACTGTCGCTGCGTATTAAGGCATTCTGGCGTCTGACCGGCGAGCCAATGAGGACGCAGTTATTATTCTCCAGGCATCTGATTGGCGCGGCGATTGGACGCGCTCTCGTGGCCGCGTCACGATCAGCTGATAACCCCAATCGGAACAAATCACGTTTTCGCGTTGCGCCGTGCGTTAAAAAGCTTCGATAACCATTGCTAAGTGTTCCTAGATAATTTTAACAGCGATAACCGACGAACAGCAGATAACCTTATTAGGAAGAAATCTCGTTCTTGGCGTTATGCGGCGGTATCGATGACGACGTTTCTAACCTATAATCTCGGGACTCTCTTCGCAACTCCACACGCTTTTTTCTCTTCGATGATCGTCACGAATAGCGGATAATATCGTGATGAAGGTAAGCTCGCAATTAATATCTACAAGAAGAAGAACGCACGTTCGTTCTGATTGTGGAATAGTCGGTGAACGAATCACGAAAAATTCCGTCATCGATATTTCTGTGCATTTTTTAGTTGCAAAATCAATAACGGTCCTAAAATGTCGAAATATTGCACGTAAGGTGAGCCTAATGCCCTCTTTGTTTGCTATAATTTCTGCGAAAATTCATATAGGACTGAGCAAATTTTATTCGAGTCTAAAATAAAAGTAATTAAAAATAAATAAAAAAAACAGAATACTACTGTATATGAGGCATTCCACGCCATTTCGATTTAAATCTTGCCTTGATGATTTCGATTTTCCTCCACATTGTTTATATGAAAAAACACATTTAAATACATTTTTTCAAATTTTTTTTGGCCACGCGTTTTTTTGAATTTTATTTATTTATTTATTTTTTTAAAAAAGGACCATTTTGTAAAATCTTAAAAAATTCAGAAAAATCTAATTAAATATAACAAAATTTTTGGGCTTTGTTCAAAAATGGAGATTTTAATAATCTATGAGTACAATTTTTTTTTTTTGCAATTTTGTGTGCATTAGTAATAAATAGGAGTAAAATATTTATTTCTTTTAGACAAATTGATGGTACTTTTATTTATATTAATAATTCTATAGATGCAAGTCAATAAATAAATAAATAAATAAATAAATAAATAACGTTTTACTACAAGGGGTCAGGGGTCACGAAATTAAGTTATGAGGGATAACTTAAGTTACGAGAGGTCAGGTATTCTGGAATACAGTTTTGAGAGTTCACATAACTTATGAGGGGTCAGGGGTCCCGAAATTAAGTTATAAGAAGTCGATAAACTTATGAGAGCTCACGGTTTTATTCAAACCAGTTTTGAGGGTTTTCATAACTTATGAGGGGTTAGAAGCTCTGAAATTAAGTTATGAGGGGTAACGTAAGTTCCGAGCGGTCACTTGAGTTATGAGGGTTCAGGTATTCTGGAATAAAGTTTACATAACTTATGAGGGGTGAGGGGATTCGAATTCGCAGTTAAAAAAACCAACTTTCATGGTTTATTGCTCATTCAAATGCATATACTATTATTTTATTATTATTATTATTATTATTTTACTATAATGATTAGACTACTATTATTTTTTTGGCACTCCAGCATTCATATATTATACAAGTAGAGGGAATTCATAAGTAGTCGATAGCGTAATAGGTAGCGAGTTAGGTAGATAGGTAGGGATGGTAGGTAGGGTCGAGGTTTCGATTCCTGGACTCTGAGAAAAATTAGATCGGACAATTCGTGCAGATTTTTTTTTCTATGAATCTTTTTTTTGGGCCGGTTAACTATCCATATTAAATTATTTTGCAAGAGCTATATATTTTTTACAACATATTTAACAACAATTAATTCTAGTTACGGTAACGTAATACAGTTACATAACTGTTACATAACTATTACATAACTGTTACATAACTCTTACATAACTGTTATATAACAATGCTACATTGCTGAGTAGGAAATTGTAACTTACATGTGTTTTACATGTAACGTCCATGTAATTTTACATGTTAGAAACGGTAACATTGCCGTTACATTGCTGCAACATTACTGTGTCCACTGGGAAGCGACGTTGAAAAAAAAAGGAATATTTGCGCCAGAGTTCATCCACGTGTCGGGCAAGTGTTGGCCCTGAAAAGGGCCGTTTTCGTGTATGTAAAAGCAGATCCTGGTACTCAGCCGATCGGTCGAAGGTCAAAAGATAAGAAGACGAGGATGAGGAGAAGAAGACGAAGGTATAGAGATGAGGAAGAGGGATATCGGGGAAATTAGAGGATTAACCTCCAAATCCGTAGAGAGTGCGTCCTTGTCGTTTCAGAGCGTAGATAACGTCCATCGCCGTGACAGTCTTTCTCTTTGCGTGTTCCGTGTAATGGACAGCATCGCGTATAACGTTCTCCAGAAAAAGTTTGAGGACCCCACGGGTTTCTTCGTAGATCAAGCCCGAAATACGCTTGACGCCGCCGCGACGTGCCAAACGACGAATGGCCGGTTTCGTTATTCCTTGAATATTATCGCGAAGAACTTTCCGATGACGCTTCGCACCCGCCTTGCCCAATCCCTTTCCTCCCTTGCCCCGCCCCTGCCCCGATAGACCCTTGCTAGCCATGACAAATTGTCTCGATAAAACTTTGCTCGTGACTTCTCGAAAAGAACTGATTAGATTCTCGGGTTTAGACGCCTTTTTATAGGATTCTTCGCAGTCCCGATTACCCCCACTCCGTCGTCAAGAGAAATTAGTCCCGCCCATTCGCGCCATTGGTGCAGACAATATCGTTCTCTCTCTCTCTCTCTCTCTGGCTCTTGCAGTGCGCAAGCGCGAATGAAAGCGGACTACCACTACGTACGAAGTGGTCGCGCGTGCGCAGTATGACCCAGTTCAAGTGTTCTGTCTCTCTTTTTTGTTTCACCTACACCACTTATAGGGAAGCATATTCGTACTCTGCAATTATTCGCGAGTCCCCAATGGCTCGTACAAAGAAAAGCGTCCGCAGAGACACCGGAGGAAAAGTCCAGAGAAAAAATCTGCAAACTCTAGCACAAAAATCCAGAAATCCGCTTCCGGTTATTTCTGTATTAGAAAATTACACTGAGAGAAAAAATTACTGAATTTGAGAACATGAATTTATTTATTAAATGAAAGTATTAATTCGATTATTCATTTGTTGAAACAAGAAATTCACTCTTCATTTAAAAAAATATTTTCACGAATCTATTACTCCATTATATTAATCTCTTATTTAATAGTAACAATTAAATGCATGATAGATTTGATTAAATTTGTATTCATCGGATTAATTACATTGATCGCATCGTAAACATGAGATTATTTGAATCTAAAAAACGAATTCAATACAAAATTATTTTTTTCGAAAAAATTATTTTCTTGCAATAAAGTCATTATTATTTTACTTCAAAAAACATTTTTATTTAAATAGATTTGATTGAATTTGTATTCGTTAGATCAATTACATTTATCGCATCATAAACATTAGATTATTTCAATCTAAAATGATGATTATTTGAATCTAAAAAACGACTTCAATACGAAATTATTTTTTTTAAAGAAAATTACATTTATTGCACTCCGTGCGCAAAGTGCCACTTTGCGCACGCTACCCGTGCTCAAACTGGCACTTTGCGCACTCGTACAATAAAATATACTATTATCGCATCATAAACATGAGATTATTTGGATCTAAAAAATGACTTTAATACGAAATTATTTTTTTCGAACAAAATTATTTTTTTGCAATAAATTCATCGTTATTTTACTTTTAAAAATATCTTTAGTTAAATAGATTTTGATAAATTTGCATTCATTGGATTAATTAGATTTAATGCATCATAAACATGAGATTATTTGAACCTGAAAAACGACATCAATATTAAATTATTTTTTGTCTTTTTTTTGTCTTTTGTCTTTTTTTTCTATTTATCTGTTTTTGGGGTCACTAAACTATGCATATTAAATTATTTGGCAAGGGCTATATATTTTTTATAAAATGTTTAGTAACAATTAATAAACACGCATTTTTGATTGAATCAATCATTTTTCCTGTTGATTGGACTAATTAATTTGTCGATTCAACAAATTTTTTTTTCTCAGTGCTTCCTGTATCAAAAGACACGCATGTTTTGAATGATAAAATGTGTTCTTGATTCAAACAACATGTTACATATAATTTATAACATATCGTTAGATTCAAGTAAATTCGTGTATTGAAACATAAATTTATGGAATTGACTGAAAAAAATGAACCAAGTAAATATATAAGGGAACCAATCTAATTTGTTTTGGCAAATAATGAAAAAAAATGATTTTATTGCACTCCGTGCGCAAAGTGCCACTTTGCGCACGCGCAGCGTGCTCAAACTGGCACTTTGCTGCACTCGTACAATAAAATTTCGTACGATACTAGTGCGAGAAACTTTTTCTCAACTCGTGTGATTGCAACATTCGTAATGTACTATTTTGCCTTCAAAACTTTATTTCATTGGTTCTAGCAATTTTTTCTCTCAGTGTACAAATCCGGTATATTAATTTCATAATCATGCACCCCCGCTTTGGAAATTCATAACTCGTCTTACATATTTCTTAGTTAGATGTGTTTTGGTTTTTAATATACAAAGTAATAGAAATTACGAATTTTTTCCAAATGCGTTTTTTTGATGTTTTGGGACATTCTGAACATATGCTGACATGAAAATCTCGAATCAAATTTGTTCGCCTAAAACAAAGCTTTCCTTATGAGGAAGCAAAAATGGAACAGAAGTTTTTAAAATGACACCTCGAAACGCTCAAATTTTTCTTAAAATTCTAAATAATAATTTTAGGCAACATAGCCATCAACTTTTCAAAGTATCTGGTGGACATACGTACACAATTTATTGTGTGTGTGTCTCGATATAAAAAAAGAAGTCATTCGGCTCAGCAGAGGTTGTTTTACATCTTGATAATTTTTGGCCCTGAAAAGGGCCGATTTTTTTATGAATGCAATTTTACTTTGAACTGGTGTATTTGGTCACGGCCTTGGTGCCTTCACTAACGGCGTGTTTGGCGAGTTCACCGGGAAGCAACAGTCTCACGCTGGTTTGTATCTCCCGGGAAGTGATGGTCGACCTTTTGTTGTGATGAGCAATTTTCGAAGCTTCAGCGGCGATGCGCTCGAAGGTATCATTTACAAAGCTGTTCATGATGTTCATTGCTTTGCTCGAAATTCCAGTGTCAGGATGGACCTGCTTCAACACTTTGTAGAGATAGATCGCGTAACTTTCCTTCCTCTTGTATTTTTTCTTCTTGTCAGATTTTTTGATGTTTTTCTGGGCTTTGCCAGACTTCTTCGCGGCTTTTCCACCTTTTTTCCGCGCCATAGTTCAATGTAAGACTTTCGGTACTGTAATGTGGGATTGTGGGTCGGTTCACCGCTATATAAGGAACAGCCCGTCCAACCGGTGCGCCAATCAAATAACAGGGGTAATGGTGGTCGAGTGGGCGGAGCAATCTCAGTCGTCCGAGCGCCGCGCCAATCAGAACTAAAATAATCACTGCCGTCTCGTTGATTGATTTTCCGTTGAGATCCCTGAATATTTAAATATAACGCACAGCAACGGTGGCCGAAGTAATTGTTCAGTTTCTATCCGTGCGTCTCTCAACTTGTCTCTCGTGTTTTCTCAATAATCTTCGGTATGACCGATCGTGAAAAAAGTGGCAAAGCGTTGAGAGGAGGCTAAATACCGACACTACGCTTCGAAATCGCCATCCAAACTTGCTCTCATACGAATGAATGGAATTCAATAAAATTTTAACAGCATAATCGGAATTATGGCACAAATGGAGCCTCACTAAAATTTTCTTGAAAAAAAAAAAAAATTATAAATCCGATTACCATCAGGAATCTGTAATTGAAAATCTTGAATTATGAGACTTTTTACTGTATTTCGTCTAAACTAAGAGTGAGGCTCCATGAAGAACGCCAAGACACAAATATCAAGACGTTTTCGACATTATCTTATGGAAAAGACACATCGTAAGTTTGGATGGCGCATAAGGAGATAAATATCGATAAATTGTAGTTTTATCGAAACACGAAATGGCGAAATCTAGTTTACAAACGTGCGAGGGAGGGCAGCACCATGGATTCTGACGCGTAACCTAATATTTTTTTGGGGCTCCAATGAATTCGTTGGAGTTAGTTGTGACGCGTTTTAGCCCCTTAATTATCAATTAATTGTTAATTAACTTATCCTCCTCTGAATTTTCAAAATTTAATAAATTTTCATTTACGGTTTTGGGAGAAAGACTGTACGACGGTGATAAGTCGATAATGTAGGGATTGAACGAAAATGGCATTCAAAGACGCTTTCCAATCCAAATAAATGATTAAAATTTTTTAAATCTCAGTGGCTAACGAGGAAAGGCTTTCCGGTGTCGTCCTTCTTGGATGGAATTTAAAGATGTTATTCTACATCAAAATGTAAGTGACACGTATTTTTGTTTTATCCGGGGAAAAACGTTTTTAGAGGGTGAACGGTTTACCAATTGGACAAACGATTTCTTCTTTGTCGAATTGTTACATCGATAACTGTCGATGCAATTTATTGTGGCTGAAAAGAGATGAAGCGATGGATAAGTGGTGTAATAAAACTTCCGTATTACAAACCGACGGCAGTATGGAAGAACGTGCTATCTCAAATTGTGCTAGAAGAACGTGCTATCTCAAATTGTGCTAGAAGAACGTGCTATCTTAAATTGTGCTAGAAGAACGTGCTATCTCAAAATGTGCTAGAAGAACGTGCTATCTCAAATTGTGCTAGAAGAACGTGCTATCTCAAATTGTGCTAGAAGAACGTGCTATCTTAAATTGTGCTAGAAGATCGTGCTATCTCAAATTATGAGAGAAGAAGGTGGTATCTCCAATTGATTACAATTGATTACAATTGGAGATACCACCTTCTTCTCTCATAATTTGAGATAGCACGTTCTTCTAGCACAATTTGAGATAGCACGTTCTTTTAGCACAATTTGAGATAGCACGTTCTTCTAGCACAATTTGGGATAGCACGTTCTTGTAGCACAATTTGATATAGCACGTTCTTCCATACTGCCGTCGAAACGATAGAAGAATTTATTATTATTATTATTATTATTATTATTATTAAGCGAGATGCGCACGCACTCGAGCGCGATAGCCAACCTTAACAATAACAGATATCGCAGAGTTTTGTCTTACCATCAACAGTACACTTAGCGAACCTTCAGACCGACAGAGGGGAATCTCATGAGTCATTCGTCTCTCAATCTTTGGTCTGCTTACCCTCGGTCGGTAAGACAAAAATCTAGAGACACACTTTTTAATGAGTTTCTAGAGATATTTTTAGATAAAAGCCAGTAGTGACAAATGTAGCCCGACCAAAAAAATTTCGAACAACAACAAAAAAATTACAGATCCGATTATCGTCCAGTATCTGTAATTGAAATTATTAAATTATAATGTTTCTTCGGCATTTCGGCTAAAACCAAGAGTGGCGATCATGACGAACGCCAAAGTACGAATATCGATACGTCTTCGAATTTATTTTATGAAAAAACCGCGACGTAAGTTTCGAACCCAAATCACGAGATAAATGTTGATAAAGTTAGTGTTTTATCGAAAAACAAAATGCTGCTATCAAGTTCACAGAAATGCGAAAGAGGGCAGACCCATGGAATTCTTATGAGATCAATACTCATCAGACTTCTATCCAACCTATCTGACAAGTCAGTGGCAATGAACGAAAACGTTGATTTGTATTTTGCAATTCATTCATCATTCATTCATAAATTTAATTGATATTCATCCACTGGTATCGGAGAAAGTTTGGACACCCTAGCAGAAGTTGCAGCGGTCGAAACAACGCCAAAAGCAACAGTTGCTTTTCAACTTTTAAAATCGGTAAAACAACGGTGAAATTTCCGTAAAAATCAGGTTTTGCAGCGCTTTACTTTACCGACGTCGGTAAAAAAGGCCGAAAAACATTAGCTTTGCAGCTTCCTACTTTACCGACGGTGGGTAAAAGGGCGCTTCGGATGGGTTGGTTGTCGTTGCTTATCGGTGAGCAAAAGAGGAAATAAAGAAATCATCATCTAAAAAGGCAGCCACGCCGCCTCTCGCACTAGAGATACCAAAATGTGTACAAAATTTGGTGTCGTTTTGCCGTTGTTTTGACCTATTTTAAAAGTTGATAAGCAACGTTGCTTTTGCCGTTGCTTTGTCCGTTTTTTTCACTTGGCAACGCGTTGCAAGTTCCGCTAGGGCAGCGATTTTAAGTCGATAATGTAGGGTTTCAGTAATAATGTCGGTATTTAGTCAACAAACCAAATGTTTGCCTTTTTTACCGACCGAGTCTTACGCTGTTTTTCAAACTTCCGCCGCAAAAAACACACTGTTAATTAATAAATGTTAGAAAAACAATGTTCTTGGCAATGTTTACGCATCAAAATGACGAATACAACGTAAGTTTTTGATCAAAAAAGGAAAAAAAGCGTTAAGCCGTTTAGGCGATACACGAAATTAATTTTTTTTCTAACATAACCTCAAAGTGAGGTTAAGCGAAAATGTTTCAAAAAATGCGTTATACATCCCGCTCAATCGTTGGAAAAAAATGCTTCGACGTTGTAAAGCGTGAAAAATTCACGAAAGGCGAAGTCATTAAGCGAATAATGAGAGAACAAAAGCAAGCTTTTGGCGCTTTGCTCGAGACTAAGAAGGAAAAAACTGAGCGGCTCAAGCGCGAAAATGGGGGAAAAATTGCGATGGAAAGTAACGAGACCGACGTCGATTCCGAGTTATCCTGGATGATGAAAGTTTCAGATTCGCGACTTAAACGTCTCAAGGTCATCGATAATAACGAATTTTCGGAATCGCAAGATTCGAAATCCGAAAAAACTATACCAGAAAAAATGACGCGCTTGAACAGAAAAGTAGATTTTGGAGAGATGGCATTTTTACGACCACGATCGAGCGTTAAAATAATTAAAATGAAGTCGAAAATTTTTATCGACGATTATTCAACTTCCGATGAAAAGCGCAATTCTACGAAGGAAACAGAGACTGAGTCGAGACAAAGGGAAGTTCCTTCTTCGCCTCTCGAGCCTAACAAAGAGCCGTTAATTTCCGCTGAAGTCTCGACGAGCGAGAAAAAAGACTGCGAAGAAATTGTTCGACCTTCGACGACCTTGAAACCCAAAAGAACACTAAAAGCAAAAAAGGTCACCTCAAAGCCGGCGAAAAGATCTTTGGTGACTGAAACGTACGCGCCGCTGTTTTACGGAGGCGATAGCGAGTCGAACGATTCGTGGCCGAGTTCGAAAATTTTGGGTATACCGGCTGCCGAGGATAGAGAAATATTGAAATTTCCCAGTGTTACGAAAATTCTCAATCTCACAATGTCGGATATAGCAAAAAGAAGGCTTGAAATATGGGTCGAAAAAATGATCGATAAATTGGGGCAAGATGGCTTCGACGAGTATAAAAGAGGTGAGATTGTGATGGCAAAAGTAAACTCAAATTTGAGAAAAAATGACTAAAATTCTGAACTTTACTTTTTCATTTTTTTTTGTATTCATTTACGAACGTATTCTCGAATTTATTTATTTCTGACGAAAATTGGACTATTAAAACAATATCTTGAAAATAGCCAAAGTTAGACTATTTACGCTATTTTTCAAAAATATCAAATTTGATAAAATTTTAATCATTCGAACGATTTTCGCCAAATTTAATAAAGAACAACCTCGATAGCTGTATTAGCTCTGTACAAAGTTTCAGCGCAATATCTTGAAAATTTCAGAAGTTAGAGCGTTTACGCCATTTTTGAAAAAAACGAAAAAAGTCGATAAAATCTGAACACCCGTTAGAATTAGGACAAAAAAAATGCATAATGAAGGGTAATTCGTGCTTGACAAGTGTGCCAAATTTCAGCTCGAAATCTCGAAGCGTTCTCGAGTTATTAATTATTTATTATTATTATTATTATTATTATTATTATTATTATTAATTTACATGAATACGTTGGCATGAAAATCCCTTAAAATTTTTTTTCACGCAAACAAATCTTCCTTTATGAGAAAGCAAAAAAAAATAATAATAATGGTCTATTACAGGTCTCTTGGAAAATGGAAAATTGCTGCATTCCTCGATCGATAATGCACTGAGAAAATTGCCCGTCCAAGTGCCGGAAAATATCCGACCCTGCTTCAATAGTGTACAGAGCGTATTGGAAGAGATCGATCACGTGAGAGCTATTGAATCGCACGTGGTTCATCGTAATCTCCGTTACAGAGGCGTTATCGACTGCGTGGCGTCGTACAGGTACGTCGAAAATCTGTTTGACCTTGGGGGAAGGTCAAATACCGACATTACCACCTCGAAATTCCCATCCAAGCTTGTTCTGGCACGAATGGATGAAAATCAATGAAATTTTAACAGTATAATCAGAATTATGGCACGAACGGAGACCCATTGAAATTTTTCCGAAAAACCAAAAAAATAATTACAGATCCAATTATCATCAGGAATCTGTAATTGAAAAAATGGAATTATAACTTTTTACTGGCTTTCGTCAATATAGGGGATAATCTAGTATTTGATCGAAGGAGCAAGGGAAATCCTTATTTTTAACAAAATGGCGGCTTATCGAAAAAAAATCGATTTTTAATGAAAATTTATGCTCTAAATTGTTTATAAAATGGAAAATATCTATCGGTGAAAAAAAAATTCGATTAATTACAAAAAAATATATTTGTACAGCTCGTGTTAACATTTGAGACTGATCGTTTCTGAGAAATCTTCCTTACCGACATTGAAAACACAGTTTTGAGAAAAACGCATTCGAAGCTTCTAAAGACACATAGTAATTACGGCTTTTTTCTTGAGAAACACGTTTCAGCAGAGTGGAACGCTTGAAATATTGTGAAAAATTTGAAATTTACTTGTCATTTGATATCTGGCAATAATGTGTGCACATGAGGGAAGGGTCACAAAAGAGGTTGTTCGCTCAAATCGCGTGAAGAAGGGTAGTCAAGGTGTATTGTGTTTCAGAGGAAATATGTGCCTGATCGACTGGAAGAAATCTGATCGAGTAAAGTCCGTGTTGAGCTCGACGTACGACGCACCGTTGCAGATAGCGTCTTACATTGGTGCACTAAATGCGGACAAAAATTATCCCTTTCAGGTAAAAATTGTTGCCGGCGATAGGATCAGAAAAATTCGTAAGCAGAGTTGGGCAGCATCAATTACATTTGTAATTAAATTACATATGTAATTGCATATTATTTTGAGCCATGTAATTGAATTAGATTCAATTACCAATTACTTCGGTCATCGATCACCGAATGCATTTTAATTACATGTAATTCAGAAGAATATCATACAATTACTGTAATTGATGCTAGAAGTAATGCAATTACTTGTAATTGATGCTCGAAGTAATTCAATTATCTGTAATCGATGCTCGAAGAATTTGATGTGATTAAAACAGAGTTAGGCTGCATGAATTACATTTTCAATTAAATTACGCATTTAATTACATTTAATTTTGAGCCATGTTATTGAATTGGATTCAATTATTAATTACTTCGGTCATCGATCACCGAATGCATTTTAATTACATGTAATTCAGAAGAAAATCATGCAATTACTCGTAATTCATGCTAGAAGTAATGCAATTACTTGTAATTGATGCCCGAAGTAATTCAATTACTCATCATTGATGTTCAAAGTAATTCAATTACCTATTATCGATGCTGTTATTAATTTTAGCAATTAGGTCTAAAGGACCTTTTTTGTAGGAAATTAAATTTCGAGAATTATTTTCCTTTACATTTTTGAAAATTTGAAAAAAGTTTTTGATTTATGTGTATTTTAGATGGAAAAACTTTTGGAGCGAAGGGAAAGCACTTAATATTAATATTAAGGGCTGTAACTTTCAAGGAATTTTCTTTCAATCATATGCAACAAAATTTTGGGTGGGGAGTGAAAGGAATTAAAAAAGTCGAAAAAAAATCACCCTAATATATATAAACGTAGTGTATACAATACTGGTATTGGAATATTTTTAAGCACAAACATTTATTAAATAATTGAAACCCAAAAATATTCCAATTGACAATTACCAATTACAAATTCAATTACATCATCGTAATTTAAATACAATATTAATTACATTGATGTAATTAAATTATATTGAACAACGATTTTTTTGGGCATCATTTCAATTTTGATGCTAATTACATCCCGCATTGTAATGGAATTCCGTACTAGATACAATACTGAAAATAATTACCGTCAAAACTCAAATTCCATTACAATGCTCAAAGTATTTTATTATCGAATAATTTCAATTACAAATTTTCCCAACCTTGTTCGTAAGTTCCACGAAAAAAAAATGCGAAAAATAATTTTATATTTGCAGATAAAGTTGGGCCTCATCGTGGTTGCTTACACAACGGGTAATCCGCCCACGGTTTATCGACTCGACGAGGCGAGATTGCAGTTCTACTGGCAACAGTGGCTCAGAAGATTGAAGAAATATTATACTATGCAAAACACTTGATTCAAACTTGTTATGGGCCTGTCCAATTAAAATATTGTTATTAAGTTGCGCGTTCACCGTTCGGGGCCTTTGAGGAATTCTCAAGTTTCGCGAAATTTTCGTCCAATAACGAATTAACTCCGGTGAAATTTTCTCGGAAAGTTTGATATTTGAGGTAGAAAATGGGTGGTCCGGGAACGCTTTGAAATTAAATTTTGCTTGGGTGCCGCGAATCATCGTTAGCACCTGCTTAAGGGTTAACGGCCAACGAGATTCCACTCGAACGACTCCGCGCGGAATGAGAGCCCGGAAAATTGGGCGAAACTTAGGCTTCCTCGGGTTCTCAGACCGAAGGTGAAATTTCTCGTGGAATTGAGTGAGCTAGTTTGAAGATCCCACCAGAAGTTTCTACCAAAAAGGGTTCATTGTGAGGTTTGGATAAGGGTAGCCTAAAAAAAATAGGTATAAAAATAGTGTCTCATCAGACATCGACGTATTTTCATGTTTTTGCTACTGGATCATTTATTAAGTTTACATCGAAGGTTACCAACTGCGAAAATGAGGAGAGGCCTTAGTTACGTAAGAAATAATGGGCTAACTGAGAAATCACTTGTACACATTCAGATTAGCAGCCAGAAACGTGTTTCTGCTAACTCCAAAGAGTAAACAGGTTTGGGTTGAAAGATTAATAGAACAAAAAATCATGATTTTTTTTTACCTTTATGATAGTCTAATATTTTTTTCGTTATTTAGAGGTTCATAGCGTGTGTTTTGGATCGGAAATTTTCCGGGCAACACCAAAATGCTATTTGCGATTTGTAAATTCTACATGGATCATGCTCAAAAGTGCCAAAAACCATTTTCGGAGGCTTGATAATTTCTAAAAAAATATGAAAAAATAGCATTCTTTTTTTTCATTGAAGGCATAATTGGGCTTATATCTTGACGATATACCGAAGAACAATGTTGTTTAATGAAACAGCATTGTTCCCGGATGCGACACTAGCGGCGCTGATAGTTGGGTACAACAATATGGTTGCCAATTCAAATTTATCGAGAAAAACTACACCAGTGGAAAAAATTAAGGGATCAAAAAAATTTCCCAAATTTTTAGTGGTTTTTAACAATGCCCTATCTCAGCGAAAAATGGTCGTATCGAGGTCTGAAAAAAAGCATTTTGAAGTTTCAAGTTTCTAGTTTTCAGATTTTTCAGTGAAAATTTTTACAGCTAATTTTAATTCGAAACAAAAAATTTTTTTCGATCCCTTAATTTTTTCCACTAGTTTATTACAAAAGAAACAATTTTTGCAATATTAGTAATGCTTAAAGACCCGGGTTCGATCCCGGCGACACCGCTGAAAAAATGTATCGGGTTTTTTCAAGTGTTTTCGGCTGTAATCCCCGGTGGTTCGAACACCACCTTAAATAAGTTTGTCCCAATACCTTATTGCGATGGGTGGGAGTCGTCACACGGTTTCGGGGGTGGCATCCGCGCGGTCCTTATCACGCGGATGTCTATCTCTTAACCGAGTGAACGGCTGATTCACCGGATCACAATGGAGAAGGTAGCTGCCTAACCAACCGTTGGTAGTCGTGTGAGAGCCTTCTCGCATTGCTATCAAGGGAATTAGGTAGGCTACTGGCTGTATCGGTGGAGGTCTTCTGCAGTCCGACCTGAAATTGTTGATGTGAGTGGCACAGGCCTTCTAAAGAGGGCGAGCCATACTAGGCTAAACAAAAAATAAAAATAAAAGTGGCGAGCGTCAGTCCCGACCATGTAAAATAGGTGAGAGTTCACTGTACGTTCATAACGCTTCAACTCAAACACAAACGTACGAGACCGACTAGGATCTCTACAGTGTTGCTAGTTTGAGCGCCCTCTGGCGATTGTGCTTGGATTTATTCGCATTACTAACGCAAACTCATATAGATTTTGACTTTACCGGCGGAGGAAAAGTTTCCTTAAATCTCCGAGCAAGTTGTTTCGCAAAAAAATTAGTAGCGCTATGTCATTTAGATGTGTCATCGGGCAAACAGGAAAAAAGTCGGTTATCCACATTCAAATCATAATAAAAATTTTGCGGAAGTAATTCCGTGCACAGGGAAAATTTGACCTCGCGATAGCCATCTATTAATGCGGATCAGAAGTTTAGCCATTCTATGCTTGACTGCCAGTAAGGATCATTCTGGATCATTCTAAATCTTACGAGTTAATCCTCTGGTAACCACGATATAGGCAGGAACGAGATATTCGTTGGGGGTTGGGGTTGTTCAAGCTATCCTATTTCTCATTCTTATTCTTCAGCCCCGTGTGACGCTGAGTTATGAAAAACGATATAACTCACCGAAATGCTGGAAAGTAAGCATCACGCTTGCTGAATTATTACGTTGTCGCGTGAACAAAAGGCCACCCCCGAAGAAAAGGCCCAGTCATTACTCCACTTTTTTTTTTGCCAATTTTTCTTCCACTTCACCCTGATGAGAACATGTCAATTTGGAACATTATCAATCATCGACAAGCTAGCTATAAAACTTTTTAATGGAGGTGTCACGGCAGAAAATTTGAGTTTAGAAAAGCTCAAAGTGCTCTTAAGGGCTTACGCCATCCTGGGTTCGGAAAAATGGATGGATGGATGGATGGATGGATGGATAATTTGCGACTATTACATATTTATAATAATTTTTATTTTCATCAAAACGATACAGTTGCGTGGGTAGAATGATAACTGAATAAATTGGAAAATTTTTAAATGGCGGAGATACATGCTGTTAATTTTGGGTGTTTTCTTTAAATCCTCGTCGATGGTGAATTTTTTTACTGTTCGGTATGATCTGTTAAAGAAATTTGTTATTGTCAATGAAGGTCATAGCCAAATTGTAGCATCGAGAATGAATTTTAGTAGGGTGACATAATCCCCAAAAGTCATAAGCCCCATTGGACATAAGCCTCAAAAAAAAATAAAACACTAGACTAGAGCACAGTCCCATCTAGAATGCACAAAGTTCATGGCTGTCAATGACAGAGGACGAATTATTAGTACCTGTTGAACGATTGATAGCGTTGCAGTCTCGAGATTGACTCAAGATTTGAAACGTCAAAATAAACCCGTTTGACAAGATCGAGGAAACGTTTCGGTCGACGAGAGCAACGAGGTTAAAACGCGCATGTTCGACAAGATTGTGAAATGTCAAATTCAAAGAAATTTTGATCGACGAGAACAACGAAGTTAAAACGCAAACGTTCCCTAGTGGAAGTCGCGACACTAAAAAGGACTGTATCTGCGATGCGTTGCCTTCAGACAAATAATATGCTGCGGAAGGACCGTGCGTGCGACGTTTGTACGTGCGACGATACCTAAAACGACCGCTGCGCCATCTGTCAAAAAATATTGAACACCATTCTCAATGCAGTCTTTCCCTACGTCCTCATTTGTCTGAAAGCAACAGTTGCATCAGCGGTCCCTTTCAGCGTCCGCGACACGTTACGTATTCCGCTAGGGTTGGACGACATCGAGGATGTGAAATTCAAAAAAAAAATCCGCTCAACTAGAGCAATGAGTTTTGGGGATTATGTCACTCTACCTGAATTTTAACGCCTAGTAATAAACGTCGAAAATTGCTCTCGTCGGTAAGTTATTGACCGAACGTTCAAAACGTGGTCTCGCTCACCCCATTCGTATTAGAGATTGCGACATTAATTCATTATTACATAAAGAGTTAACGAAGCGTCTTCTCGCTTATTACACATGTGTGTACCAAATGTGCCCGCCTGTAACCACAAAGGATCTGCACGGTATCGTCTGTAATCAGTAATGTCTGTGTAATACAGGGTGTCACAGAAGTCCCAGAACGGTTGAATATTTCCTCAGATAAGATATTTTTTCAAAAAGGTCAAGTCATTCTTGTAGTTACTTTTAACGAGGAATCCGATGGTGTCTTTGATTTTGACCTTGACGATCAACCTTATTCCAAGGTCATTTTTTTTTGCGAAAACCTGCTTTTTTAACTTGTAACCACACTTAACATTTATCAGTTCAAAAACCGTTACCACATTTCATCCAGCAATTAAAATGGTTAACGGCATTTCCCCAACAATAACAAATACCCCCACTCTTCTTCAATACTTAGTGGCACTGCCTCAACAATAATAAAAACCTCCGCACTCGTCTCCGCTACTTAGTGCTCGAAATAGTTTGACTGTTTCACCACAGCATGTAATAAACATTGTTAATTTTGATCAAAGATGAATCTTGGAAAATATCAAATATAAAAATCACAGGTAAATAACACATACTCACTTACACACAAAGAACATTAACTAAGCATTAAAATATCCAAACCGTCTTGCAGACGTCAAGGATCGCAAAAAAAAACGACCCGTCTTAACACAATATGAAAATTTGGTCAACAAATTCATATTAAATATTATCCAAGATTCATCAAATGTTCAACAATCACCCATACAAATTCAGGTCAGTCATGATACAAAACACTTTAAGGTGAGTGTACCGAATATTGGGCTAGTACCGAATACTCTTCGTCCGGCCTATTTCTTATTAGAATAAATTCAGTTTACGTTCAATAAATGTAATGTATTTTTTTTAATAATCTTCATTTAACGTATTGTCACTCGAAATAAATATCGAGTATGAGTGAATTGTATTCAATTCATATTTTCCGTAATTCATGACAAGCTACCGAGCGAGGTCAAAAGCGGTCGTTTCCTTATCGATTTGGTGAAGGAAGTGGTCTTGCGAAAAAGCAGAGTTTATAATAAAAAAATCATCGAATCAGTCGAAATAAGTTTCAATGTATTATAAACGAGTCATTGAAGTAGTAGAGTGCGGAAATAGACGAGCAAGTTAAATATTTGGCCGAAAATACATACCCCATAATTCGGTACATAGTGAGAATCATGAGCACCGAATACTATGGCCCATGTATAACCTCCTTTCGGCCGTCAAACGAGAACAACGATATTCGGGACATGCATACGCCAGTAATAGGGCCGTTTGTCTTACGAATAACAAACGAATGTCAAACGCATGTTAAAGTGTACAACAGTATTCAGGCCATACATACCCCAGCAATAGGGACATCTGTCAAAAGTGTAGAACAATACCAATACTTTTTACCCTGAGACAATTTTCAATAAAGATTTTCTTCTGTTCATGGAGAGCGAAGTTTAGGTCCCCAGTATTCGGTACACGTACCTTACCTTACAATGTAAAACATAGCAAAATTTATTATATACAAAATTAGACAAAAATGAATGTAAATATTTTTTAGAAATAATAAATCTGAAGAGGATCGGAACAAGGATCGAAACGTACAAAAAAATTGTCCATTGTCATTTGGACTCACACTGTTCGAATCGTAGCCGATTCTCCCTTAACTACTACTTCTTTTTTAACATCAGCAATCGATAGAGCACAAAATTTTACGTTCAAATATGTATCTAGGTGCATTTTGACCTTCAAGCTTTTCAAATTCTTTCTTTTCCACATATTTTAATGTAAATGTAGAACTGTTTGTTCTAGTCCTTTCGAAACTCAAATGTCCAGGTTTCCATTGAAAAAAATTGACCTTGAAAGCAATAACTTTTGACCTTTAACCAATATAAGCTTTATCTTAAGTCAAATGGGACACCCTGTATATGTACATCTCGTCATGTGGAACGGAGAACTGGCGCGAAACGTGATCAGGTGAAGCGTCGTACTGCTATCCAAATGCTCAGCGCACCGTGGAAAATGATCCACGAATAGAGCTTTGGAACGGTGAACAAATCCTTCGGTCCCCACAGAGCTTGCGCGATAAACTCGGCCCACTGTTAAGCACAATCTACTTGCAGGATAAACAGGTTGACGGTAGATTTTCATTGTAGTTCAAGGGAGGATCTACCGTACTCTGTAATTGGAAATAATTTTTTGAAACTGGCGGTGTGTGTACAAACGAGCTGGGGTGCAGCTACCCGAGAGGGTCCATTGTTTCGTGGTAGGGCTTCACACGAATGGGCACGCAATGGAAAAGGGCAGTGAGCCGAGGTGGCGCTCTAACGGTACCAAGAGGAGAGACGAGGTTGCCGGCGACGATAAGTAAGAGCTAGAGTGAATTCCGGGAGGGAGTTCCAGGGGTTCCTTCTCTCCCTTCCTAGTCACGGACGGAGGGTTTTCCCTTCTGCACAAAAGTACAGGCATTTAATACAAAAATACCGGTGGATACCTTTTCTTAGATGAGCGCGTGATTGAGAACAAAGTGCTCATTACCATTGTAGAGATGGGAATTTTAATGCTGTGTACCAACAACACGTGTGTTGATTTCGTTGGCTGCTACCGCTGATTCTGGGCGCGGTCCTGAGGCAAAATCGATTTTGGAAAGACGAAGAGAGGCAGGAGGGCGTTGAAGGGCTTTTAAGGGAGAAAGGTACAGCTCGATAGACGGAGAAAGATGTAGATACGGATTACGAGAGACGAAGGCTCGCACCAGGGCCACGTCCGATCTCACATCGGAAGGGACCAGCGTCCCTCTTTGCCTTCTCCTTCTTGTGTTCAGGGGAGCAGGCGAACTCCCCGAACGAAATAGCTCTCCGCGCGAGATGGGGTAGAAAGAGGGAAAAGGAGGTCTTGCCATCAGAATTGTTGGGGACCTTACCGAGAGTCGTACCGAGGAATTAAAGACTGCCTCAGTATTATAGGGCCATATCGGTCTGTCCCAATCTTTGCCAGTGTCGACATTGGTCAAAGGCTAAAATTCGATGGACAATGTATCGACCATTTACATTACGGTTCACTGGTAAATACCAACTAGGTGACCTGCTCCCAATTTGGTGACCAATATCAATATAGGTGACCTGCTCCGTGCCTAAAGTACTAATAAAGTTATGGTTGGCATCTGCTGACAATTCTTCCCGACTTCTACAACATCTTATGATGCCCCAGACACGGGTTCACATTGGAGGGTTCCTCTGGGGAGTCGACTGATTCAGCTAGATCTCGAATCACTGTACACTTCATCAACTCATCGGGATGAGTTGGTGGTTGGTTTTGGGGGTGACTCCCGCGAATGATGACCTAGCTGAGTATTGGCTGTTCCACTGAATCCCAGTTGGGGAAGTAACCGACCTGAGCACCCTCAAGCGGACGTGTTTAGACTCACTTTTATTACCGACGGATACTTGCATAGATACCAATTTTATCGGTGGAGGTTTTTTTTTAGTTTCCCGCTGACTTTGGCAATTGCGGACAATTGGGATGGTGAATTTTCTCATTAGAGCTAGAAAAGGGTAGTCATGGAGAATACAGGGTGTCGCATTTAACTGGAGCAACCAAGATAACGCTACATTTATACAATGAATGCGCATTTCCATTTCGGTGTCTCAAGTTAAATGGGAAGCCCTGTATAATTTTTTATTACCAGATTCCAGGGTATAATAATGGACGTGAAAGGGTGACGAATAAGATGAAACGAAGAGGCTTTGTAACTATTCAGTGCTTCTCGAATAAGATTTTGAGGAAGACTTGTTTTTGGCTCCATAAGGGTGCCATACACCCTCAACACTTACGTTTTCCCATGAGGATTTGCATCCAAGCCTCCCCAGAAACATGACAAACTTTGTGTTGTTCTCAATAGCATCAGCTTCTTGCTTCTCATTTCTGAGCTGATGCTATCGCTCAATTTCTGCGGTATAATCTCCAACGACTGATCGTTCCCGCGAGAACTTCCCCATCCTTCAGCCCCACCTTGTATACAGGCACATCCTGCTTTGTCAGGAATCATGAATCGCGCGAGACAATCTTGAATATTATTAATACGAGTTTCCCGGCTGTTATCACGTTTCTCATCTTCCCTAAAGTTGAACTTCCTTGCGGCTTTTGTCTCATTTGTACGGCGCAACGAGAAAGCAGTTTTGAGGGATTCGCGAAATAGTTTTTACCACGGAAAAAATTGACGAAACACTCGAAGAAGTATAAAAAAACTCCCGGTGGTCTCGTTCGGTTCTCGAGAGTTCCAAGAACCTCCAATGTGCGGTCGATCGTAAAGCACCGAGAGATTCTCGTGGTAGCTGATTCGGGTGTGTGCTCTCGTTAACGAGCTGACCCGGTCACGCCTTGTGACACGGTACGATCAAATGAATATATACAGGGTGGCACAAAAGTCACGGCACTGCTGAATACTTCCTCAGATAAGATATTTTACAAAAAGGTCAAGGTCATGCCTTTAGTACATTTTAAGGAGTAATTCAACGGTGACCTTGATTTTGACCTTGACGATGACCTTCAAGGTTATTTCAAGGTCAACTTTTTTTAAAACGGAATACCCCTTTTCACATCAACAATTGATGAAGCGCAGAATTTTACCTTCAAAGATGTACTCAGCTTATAGGTACATTTTGACCTTCACGGTCACTCCAAGGTCAATGAAACGGAAACAACGTGTGAATATCGCTGAGAATACAAGCTTTTCAAATTCTTTCCTAGCGAGCGAAGTTATTAATTTAACATAGCATATTTGATAGTGACCTTGATAATGACCTTGATGATGACCTTCAAGGTGACTTCAAGGTCAAATTTTTTTTCAGATGGAAATCTGTATTTTCGAGTTCTGCAATTAATAGAACAAACAGTTTTACATTGTAAAACTCAAGTTAACTAAAAGTCAAGGTCGAAATCAAGGTCACCATTGAATTCCTCGTTATAAATTACTACAAGAATGACCGTTAACTTTTTGAAAATATCTTACTTGAGGAAATATTTAGTCGTTTCGTGACTTTTGTTACACCTTGTATAGGGAGAGTAGGAGCCAAGTGGTATGTGAACGGGGTCCTGTGAATAAGCGGCCTGTACAGAGGCATCTATCTTATGCGTCGGGCTCGGCAGAACACTGCTAAACTCTTCCACCGTAATTCAGTATGTTTTAGAACCATGGGTCAATCGTAAAGTCCCTGGGTTCGGGCTATAAAATCACCTCTTCCCTTTACAGGGCGTCATGGTGAGGATTCTTGTTCGATCGCGGTTTGCGCTGGTGACTGCGAATACAGTGAAAGCACCCATACGAAAAAACACATTGCACGCAGTTCTTTTTTAAAGTCGCGTCACGTGAATACCCCCTCTCGTCTTTCTCTCAGCCAATAAACGTCGTGACCAATAGGAACGTTGCGAATTTCCCCCTCTCTCTCGCTCGACGATCGTCATGACCAATAAGAGCGTGAGCAATAACGAGGAATTCAATGGTGACCTTGATTTTGACCTCAAAGATGACCTTCAAGGTTATTTTGAGGTCACCTTTTTTTAAAGCACAAACCCCCTTCGTGACATTAGCAGTGGATAGAGTGCAAAATTTTACGTTCAAATGTGTACCTCGGTACATGTTGACCTCGAAGATCACTCAACAATGACGTGCATTGTTTCTAGGTATGCTAAAAGTAAATCAAACTTATTCCGAATAAATTGTTTAATCTTTCCCGAATCTTATAATGTAGATGTAAAACTGTTTGTTCTATTGATTTCAGAATTAAAAAAATACAAGTTTCCATTGAAAAAAAATTTGACCTTGAAATAACCTTGAAGGTCATCGCCAAGGTCAAAATCAAGGTCACCGTTGAATTACTCCTTAAAATATACTAAAGGCATGACCTTGACCTTTTTGGAAAATATCTTACCTGAGGAAATATTCAACCGTCCCGTGACTTTTCTGACACCGTGTATATTATATGTGATTTAAGGTCATGATACTCGAAGAACGAAGATTTTAGAAAAACGAGCGTAGAAAAAAATGAGAGATTGAAAAAAAGAGACGCAGGAGAGAATGGTGTGGCTGAGATCCGTTAGTATCAGTCTCTGATGACCGGAATTCGAAAGGCATCCGCCGGAAACCGGAATAGAGGATATTGTCAGGACGAGATGACGACGAGATAATAAGAGCGAGAATATCGGGAGAGAAATCGACGTGTTGGAGGCAACAAAAGGTTAAGGGCAGGCTAAACACCCTCCCCCCACCTTTCCGCTCTTGTGAGTGCGAGAGAGAGCGCCTATAGGGGTCCTGTGAGAGCGAGAGAGAGGGTCTTTAGCCTGGCCTCAAGAGAAGTGAAAAGAAGTGCGACGACACTGGGAGGTCCTCCCAAAGTGGGAAGGATACAATGAAATCGAAGTGAAGAGAGGAGAAATAGGATACAGAGGAATGGGAAAAACTCGATTAGGTAATTGCGCACATCTTGCTCAAAAAGGATAAAATCCTTGAGGGGGTTGCCGAGCATCGTACATCGAGCATCCGACACTTTGTCTGATTTACTTTAATCAGTCACTCCGATATGTCCTGGCTTCTATTCGAGGTTCGATAAAAAGCTTCCATTCACGAAATCTTCGCTCGGGCTCTGAATTTTTTTCATCGTAATATTCCTCTCAGCCCTTGAGTCCTTCCCTCCAGGACCCTCTCAATTCCCTGTTTTCCGGCAGTAATTCGTTTTTCGAAGAGACACCAGAAGGAAGATAAGAAGCATCGACAGCGGAGAGGAGGATGGAGAAGGCTCTTTGCGCGCCAGGACCTGTTACGCCCCCCCCCCCCCAATTTGATAAAAGAGATGTTGGAGAGATTCTTCAATGAAGCAGAGAGAATTTTATTTCTCGACAAGCTGCGATTCTTGGAAGTAATTCAATTATTTTAATTATCTTTGACGATGGAAAACTTTAAAAGTTAGGTTTTGAATATTCTGTAGTCGTCCTACCATTCCGCCATCGGGAATAAAAGGAGCGTTCCTTTGTTCTCGGTGCGAGGCAGCCTTGCCCAGTTTCGATCCAACATCGACGATAGCAGCTGAAAGCGCGAGGGTGCGGTCGTTTTGTCGGAAGAAAAAGGAAGGATCCTACAGGAAGAAATATAAAGACAGACGAGGAAAGTGGTGAAACTGCGAAAATTCGCAGATGTCGCACGCCGAGTCGTGAGCAAAGAAACCGTATGGGGATGTTGGGGGACGCAGACTGCTCTATACTTTTGCTTCCGCTGCTTTCATTATTGTTCTGTTGAGGTCCTGGAGAGCCTCGAAGTAATCGGAAAACCGAACAAGAGCCCTGACTCATCACCCGTGTGGTCTTTTTTTGTGGATGAAAGCAGCAATTATAGGGATCCAATTGACATTGAGGCCACCGGGAAGATCCTTTAGAAAGAGACGAGAGATCGTGAGGATTCTGCCTAATACCAAAATGCTTAGTTTGGAAGCAGTTTCTGGAAGCACTGAGATGTGCAGTCAGATCACTTGAAAATAAGGAATCCTTCGGTATCTTCATCCCAAGAGTTACGAGACATAAGGTCCTCATTGGGCATGAATTGCCCCTGAGTGGGAAATCGGGACGAAGACTCGATGACTGTTACTATTCGTGCTTAGACACCCTTGTTCTAGGTGAGCTGTTCAACGTTCAACTGCAGCTGAGTTTGATGAGGTCACCCCACAAGATCAACACCCTCACTTACCTCTTAGCCTCGTTTACGTCTGGACCAAAACAAATATACACAGCCGACTATCATCGGGCTTCTCTCATCGATCCTTTGCTAATGGATGCATCCTCTTCCGGGCCTTCCCTCCCGAAGACCCAGCGTTTTGTTTAATCTTCCATGATGCTGGATCTGCTGCATCTGAAGAGAGTAGTACAGATCCTCAATAGAGGGTGAGCCAAACTGGGGTTTAAAAAAAAGCGATAATTAAGATAGATGCTTTCCACGATTAACTCCCTCCTTTTTTCATAGTCAACTCATTGCTAAGCGAAAGAAATGAAGATTTAGATCTACCACGTTTTGTTACACGCAGGTGACTTTAAGGGATTCCCCAAATTGTGAATTGGATCGCTCTGTCCTAGAATGCCTCCTGCTGTAGTGCGATTAAGTGAACCATCATCGCGTGCCGGGAAGGCATTTACCGACTGGCTAATCGCTGTGCCTCCCCTATTTCGTGATTTGTGTCCCTAGACCCTGTTTTTCACAATATCAAAAAAGTAGACACTTGGAGTTTATCGCATATTCAATTGGCAGCGGACAATAACAAAATTTGTTGTTTCAAGTGCGAGGGGAGACTTTTATGTGACGTTTTTTTGGTGTACTCCAGCTGATGGTTATCGTCAGATGATATGATGGTGGCCTAGTTTGATTTGGATATATCGATGCTCGAAGGCGAAGAGAACAATAAAGAGCGATAGAGGAGATCGCGGGGCAAGCACCAGGATAATGGGCAGCAAGCCCAACACCAGTTGGCTCATTCCATCGTCTGTGCGATCAAATTTATCACCCATCGACCTACTTAGGACGCCTATCTGTACTCCCATCCAGCCCTTTCTAGCCCCTCTTCTATTCCCCACGTCTCTCCTTCTTGGTTACCCGATGGTCGACGAACTTTTGTAATTGTCCCAAGTCCTTCTTCCAACCCTCTGATGCGCTCAGTGCCATCAGGTTACGAACGAAGTTTAAATAGAGCACAATCTTCTTTTCTCCGTCAGTGGATATCGCGAGAAAACGTTATATCACCAACAACCCGAAAGAAAGTCTCGCTTCTTCGAAAGCTACGAGGAGGAGAAAGAGAAATTTATGGTATTCGAGCAAGAAAGACCCGGGCTCTCAGTGCTCTCGATCTTTCCGGGTTCTCCCCTCCTCTCTCTCTCACCCTCGAACCACCAAAAGCGGGTTTTCTCTAAATTGAACACCTCCCCCTGAATGCGCCACCCCAGTCCCGGGACGTTTTAACCCACCGCATTTTTTTCCCTTCGGGAATTTATGTGTGTAGAGAGGTATTCGTAAATAATGAACTATTGTAAAGAACACTTCGTCAATATTTATATTTAATAATACTTATTTTTTGGAGACAGACCAGTCTCTCAGTGGACTAGACTTGGGGTTCGCGTTCGGGAGAATTTTATTCAAGTCCATTTACTACAATCCCGATAATTTAGAACCCATTTTCAAAAAGAGATATTCTAACATCCGATTAGCATATTTTTTGATTGATGTTAGGATTTGGAGTCATCTTCTGCACGCTTGTTATCACTAGTAGTGCCCTCCTGGCCTGGTTGGCCCACAACTGGGCAGGCACTGCACTAAGCGCCCTCTGGTGATTCTGCTTGATTTCACTAGCATTACCACCAGCTGATAAGGTAGGTGCTGACTGTACCGACGCTGATTTTATTGCAGTTCCTCTTCGCCCGTGGCGCTTACGATACAGTGATGCAGAAAAAGGACTGCAGTCCCAAAAATAGGGACTGCCCCTGCCTCTATTGGTAGTTTTTTTAAAACGATATGTATTGGCTGTCAAACTAATGACGATACCGACTGTCTCTATATTTTATTTGTACACTGTGTCTGAAAAACTGAGAAAGGATAGTGAATCCCAACTTATTATTTTTTTGTTCAAATCAGGACACATATGAAAGACAAATTTCGAAAGGGGACGCAAGTGTCGAAAACCGATAGTATTTTTTCCAATTCCTCATCCCGTCGTTCTTCGTAACCTGGAAATTTGAGGTCAGCCCCGAACCCGCTCATGCCAGCATAAAAGCCCACCGAGGCTCCGCGTTAAAGGGGTCAACCACAGCGTGGATGAGGGGTTTTCATTCCAAACCACTAGATACTATGGTATCCCTGAGAATTCTGAGCAGGAGTTTACCCTGTGAGAGCTCGCCTGGACCCGGGTAAATTTCGTCCACCATTAAAGATCTTCGAACTTTACAGAGTCTTAAAATTCCTATACTACTTTTTCCAGGTTAGAAATCTTTAAGGGGCTTCCCCAGGATTTTCAACGGGTTCCAGGACTTTATTGATCTTTTTATTCCATTTCAATGAATCGAAGTAGGTCTATTTTTGGAAAGGTTTAAAAATACAAAATGACACCCACTGACCTTAGAAGTGTTTTTTTTCCAACGTGGTTTAACCTCACCATGCTACTGAATTCTCATCGTAATGATAATGTTCGAGGCATTCACGTGATCCCTCTGCTTTTTTCCAGAGGGTTGTTTATTTTTATGGGGTTTTCTCTCTCTCTCTGCGTCATCCAGATATGGCTCCAGGGTTGTTTCGTGCATATAACAAGGGTAGGAAGAGGTTGGGGGTTGGACAGGACTCACGGGACTCTGGCAATGCCTAGCAGGAGTCCTCTTCATCCTCTGCATTCTCTTCATAGAGAAAGAGGACGCCAATAGGAAGTAAAATAGAGAAACAGAGAGTGAGAGAGGGAAAGTGAGAGACGGAGAAATGGGAGTAAGCGTGTTCGGTGGCGTTGTAAAGCTCTGTGGAAAAGCAGGAGAAAGCGAACCGGGGCATTTCTACCGTGCTTGGTTAATGGCG
Source organism: Alloplasta piceator (assembly GCA_946863875.1). Taxonomy (NCBI): domain Eukaryota; kingdom Metazoa; phylum Arthropoda; class Insecta; order Hymenoptera; family Ichneumonidae; genus Alloplasta; species Alloplasta piceator. Next base: position 31,277,242 of record OX333080.1, read on the forward strand.
TTACGGGGTTGCCATAGTAATACGAAATCCCCATGGAACGGGAGATAGAGAGGGGGGGGGGGGGGAGAGGGTAAGCGGGAGAGAGAGAGGGAAGGCGAGAGAGCACAGAGCTCACAGCGCCGAATCACCCAGGCAACTCCCCTCCCTACCTCACTCCCCTCGCCCGGCGAAAAGCCCATTTATCCTGGAAAAACATTATAAGAACCGTTTCCGACCCCCGAACACAGTACGTTACCGCATTTTGGATGCGCCCGTTCTTTTCCACTTTCATTCCTCTCTGTACAGCTCACGACGTGTTAGCTTCACCGGGAATATGCATTCGTATTGTCGAGTATTTTACGGTACATTTGTAAGCGTGAGCAAAACCCTCCTCTTTGCCTTCCTCCCTCGTTCACCAACTTTGGTTGTACATTAAAACTAATAACAATGGCGACGGGTGAGCTCTGCTCACCAGACTCACTTGGGTTTGGGTTTGGGAAACTTTGTACTTTTGCAGCCCCAACATTTGGCATTTTAGTTAACAACATTTTCATTGCCTCCGAGGGACTAGCACTGTTCATAAATGACGTTTATTATTCATGAAACTTGAATGCTGAATGTGCTCTTTTCATGCGGACTTTTTTAAAAATTTAAACACCCGTTATATTGTTAATTTTTAATTACGAGGTTATCTGGTCTAGAAATGTTCGTGCCCATCATTTACCATAAGAAACATTTTGCAATTGGCTTAATTTCGATCAGTCAACTCATTTTGGGGGAAACTTGGAAACCACCCCCAACAGGTTTAGCTTTTAAGATTCATTACAACCCCTAAAATCAACTTTAAGCCGAAATAAGAAAATTAATTTTCCTTATTTTTCAAAAAACCACAACACATTTTAGAGACACTTGATTCGACAATCTTGGAAGTTGCAACTTTTTCTTGACGCCGCCATTTTGTTTTCTCAATTAACAATTTGCAATCCGATTGAAAAAAAATTTCTTCGAGATATTCTATTTGAAAAAAAATGAACGGAAATCTGAATTTCGAGAGAGTAGCACAGAGCACCTGGAATTGATTGAAATTAAAAAAAAATTAAATTTTCCCCTTGTTCCGTCAGTATCAAACTACCCCGCATCAGCAAAGCTTATTTCAACGTTTACTCGCTCAGTTAACAGAGTTGTACCCTAAACTTTGAGCCCCTCGGGCCTTAAGCCTCACAGCCTGTTCCAACAACATCATCCACAAATATTTTCACCTCTACCATATATTGCCCACACCCCTCTGTATCATCCCCCTTATTATTATTCATTTATTCCTCGCTCGGCCAACGAGAGACCTTGAAAATCGTACAAATAGGGTTTTCCCGAAGAGCATTGTTTTTTCTTCAGATCTTTGTGAGAAGAAAAATCACGAATAATCGTTATCGAATTAACATACTTGAGTCCTTGCCCTCTTGAACAATCAAGCCTAACACATGGTGATCACGTGATTTGAATGCATGAGAGGGTGACAAAAAACGTAGGATAAAGGATTCCAAATCCCAGATGCATACAGGGTGTCACAAAAATAACGGAACGGCCAAATATTTCCTCATACAAGTCATTTTTTCGAAAAGGTCAAGGTCATTCTTGCAGTAACTCTTAACAAGGAATTCAACGGTGACCTTGATTTTGACCTTGTTGATGACCTTCAAGGTTATTTCAAGGTCAATTTTTTTTCAAGGTAAAACTAAACAATACAGATTTCTATTTTTAAACAAGTTGGCCTCGACATCAACTTGAACGTCATCTTCAAGGTCATGATCGAGGTCACTAGTAAATGCCCCTTGATAAAATTAGAAAACTTTTCCTAGAGGTATATTAATAATATTCCCAGAGGTATGCACACCTTGTTTAAGTTTAATTCACCTTAGAGTGATCTTCAATGTCACAATCTATCGATGACCTAAACACATATTTGGACGTAAAATTTTGCGCTCTATCGATTTCCGGTGTCAAAAAGAGGGTTTCCGTTTTTTTAAAAAAGTTGACCTTGACATAACCTTGAAGATCATCGTCAAGGCCAAAATCAAGGTCACGATTCAATTCCTTAATAAAGTTCACTACAAGAATGACCTTGACATTTTTGTAAAACATCTTACCTGAGAAAATATTCAGTCAAGCCGTGACTTTAGTGACACCTTGTATATACAGGGTGTTACAAAAATTGAATTGAAAAGTAATTCTGATAATAATCGATATTCACGCAATAAATCGAAAAACCTTGAGACACGTATCGCGTCGATTGAAATAAAGAGTTAAATGGCTCTCGTACTTTTTTATCGAGTGAAAATTTTCAAGGTTACATCAAGGTCAACTTTTTTATTTAATGAAAATCTATATTTTTTATAATAGCACCGTGTAATACCTAAAAAGTGTAGAACTTTTGTCTAAAATGTTTTGCGATTCGACTAATATACGTTTCCATTTTGAAAAAAGGTTGACCTCCATGTCACCTTGAAAACGTCCACTCCATGAAAAAGTAAGCCATTCGATACTGCGTATAAATATCGAGTTCACCATTTCAGAGTCCAAAGTAAAATCGGACACCCCGTATATATTATAGTTAAATTAACCCTCATCGGCTAACGCTGTTTTGAGCAACCGTTGAAGCTAACGGTGGGTCGTTCGTGTCTTTCGCTTATTTCATCATTTTTAAATTTTTGAAAAAATCTCAAAAAATTCATGGGCCTTCTTTGAACACTTAACTACATTTTAATAATTTGTCCCGCCGAAAAAATAAAATTGAACAAACAATTTTATGCAAAATATGGAGACATGCAGACATTTTTTTTTTTAATGATATTTATTAAATTTGTATTAAAAAATGAATTTTGCGCATAATATTACAGAAATATTTACTTTTATTTCCATTTTTATTTTTATTTGCAGTCTGAGCAAATCAATACTCACACCTTTACGAGTATTAATAGATTAAAATAAAAAAATCCACGACCAATGTAGATACTCTTTTTTTTAATCAGATGAACGTATTTTGCACGAAAAAATAGAAAACAATTAAAAGTCATTTTTACTTACGTGGAAGCTAACGGTGGGTCGTTCGTGTCCTTCGTCGATGCATGATCGAATGGAAACGTTTTCAAGCCCCCATTTTCTGCGGATAATTCTCGCGTCAAAACACGGGGCAATTAACCCCCGAGGGATCCAAGAGGGCCAAAAGAGATACAAATATATACAGGGTGTCGCATTTTACTCGAGACACCGAATATTTCACAGAAGCACTCGCTTATACGTTAAAAGTGTAGAATTTTTCTCCAAAATGTATTTTGAGTTGACTATTTTGAGTTCGTATTGATAAAAAAAAAAAGAGTTGACCTCTCTATGACCTTGGACACGTCTACTGAATGAAAAAGTAAGAAAGCCATTTGATTCGCCATTTTTGAAAGCCATCTTTGATCGTAATGATTAATAATTTATGGAAAAATTCAATTTGTTCAATCATTTAAACCTATTTTCCCCCTTAAGGGATGCTGCTGTGAAAAACGTGAGTTTCCATTGACTTGACCTTGATACGAACTTGAAAAAATCCACCTAATGAAAATAGTAAGCTAGTTCGTTATACGGGGGACACCCTGTATACACCGCGAGAAAATTCATATGTGGGCGACCCGGTTGAGCCTTCATCGAATCCCCAAGGGGTGTCCTTCAAAGTATTCCGAGCCACAGGCTTGGGTTCTTCCACGACCGCAGGGGAATTACCTCGTGGATTACACGAAAATTCTATTATCGTCTTAGGATGCATTCGCGCGCATTCGGGTCTGAATGTGTCGCGTTGAAAGAATGACAGCCGCGAGAGTCATTGAGGGAGTTGCAAATGTAACGCGTGAGAAAAATAAGGATTATTTCTGAAAGGACGAAAGCTGTTGTCACTTTCATCGGTATCGTCCATTATTATTATTATTATTATTATTATTATTATTATTATTATTATTATTATTATTATTATTATTATTATTATTATTATTATTATTATTATTATTATTATTATTATTATTATTATTATTATTATTATTATTATTATTATTATTATTATTATTATTATTATTATTATTATTATTATTATTATTATTATTATTATTATTATTATTATTATTATTATTATTATTATTATTATTATTATTATTATTATTATTATTGGTGTTGTTGTTGTTGTTGTTATTAGTCAATGGCTCAAACCTCGTGCGCCTAAACTTTCACATCTTTCACCTTGCATATGTGGGGCGTTCCATTCCAAATCGGACAGTTTGAAAAACTTTTTTTTTTATAGCCTCAAATTTTTTTATATTTTTTAGTACCCATCAAAAGTTCAAAAGACCCTTGCTGGTAAATTTTGAGATTTATTTGATTACCCGTTCGAAAGACTAAAAACCGCTCTTCTTTGCTGTTTTGGTCATAACTTCTTTAATGATGGTCCAAATTAAAAGTTTTTTTATTGAAAATTTTTGTTTTTTTATGGCTATAACTCTTAAGACTAGTCCGATCGTGGGCCTTCCCTAACTGCCATTTTTTTAAATTATGAAAATTAAATTTCGTTACTGTATTGTATTTTTTTGTTATTATCTAGAATTTATTCTAACACTTTTTTATAACAATTTTTAAATAAAAAAAATTATGATCTTTCGATAAGATCACTCCTTCAAAAGTTATTCACGGTAATATATATGGGGTATTCCATGTCAAATCTACAACTTTTAAACCCGACTCCTTTCGATTTGGCTGAAATATTGTTTTCCTTTTCTAGCCAATTAAAAACATTTTTAAGAAAATTTTCAAATCTTTTTATCCAACCCAAAAGAAAAAGGCTTTTTTTTTTAAATGACTATCACTTCTTAAAAAATTGACTAATTGAGACGTTTTCTTTTTGAAAATGTTTGTATTTGAATGTACTTTCCGAAAAAAAATATTAATTTTATATAAAATAGTTTCAAGTAAAAGTTGTAGGAAATTAGTAGATTTGAAAGTTGGGCTATTTGCATTTTATTGTTTAAACAATTATTAGAAGAGATACCGGTCAAAAAGTCAATAAATAAATCTTTATAGTCGTATAAGTCGTGAACGGTAAGTGATACGAAAAAAATTATTGAACAAAAAAGATAGGAAATTTAGTTATGTACAATAAAGGTTATTACCATTTTTGGTCTAAAGTGTACAGTTACGGAGATATAGGTCGAAACGGTTTTTTCTCAAAATGGCGACAGTTGCGCCCTCCTGATTGTAAGGATTTTGTGCATTTACATTCAGTACGTGATACTGAACCTATTTTTAAAAAAATAACTCCTGCCTTTTAGTGCAGGAAAAAATTCTCTGTTGCCTGTACTATAAAGTGCATTGAGACTACCCTCCCACTGCCTCCCACCCATCTGATGTTAGGTCGACCCGTGACCAGGGCCGGAAGTCACCCAACACTGTAACACGTATGTCCTTCACGCACCGCAGCCAATTAGTCGTGACCCTTGCCCATTAATTCGGCCAATTAAGGATAACACGGAAATTCTATTACCGTCTAAGGCGGCTTTGGAATTTCGATCCTGTCGCAAAGACAGATCCACGTCAACAAGGATGCTTCTTCGTAAAACAATCGAAATTGTGGCTTATCTCATTTCTTCATTTAAAATTTTTTTTTTTTACTAAATATATTTATTAACTAAATTTTTGCGTGGCGTTCACGTTACTAACTTAAGCATGGGCACCTTTATCAATAATTAATAATTAATAATTAGTTTAAAGGTATTACTGACTTTTAGGTCACTTCGTTGATTTTTAAATTAATTGTTTGTTTAGACTAATTTATTAAGCCCTAAAAAAATATCAATATTTATAATATATAAATATTATTATTATATAATAATTTAATATTTACAAAGTTTTTTCAACGACAACCCATGCAGAAATCTCTTAGGGAAGCCCGACGTCCCAGAAAATCCCGACCGGGATTTGCCATGGATTCCCCAAAACCGGCGTCCCCATTAGAATATCGATCGAGATTTGCCATGGATTCCCCAAAACCGGCATCCCCATTAGAATATCGATCGGGATTTGCCATGGATTCCCCAAAACCGGCGTCCCCATTAGAATCCCGATCGGGATTTGCCATGGATTCCCCAAAACCGGCTTCCCTATCAGAATCGTGATCGGGATTTGCCATGGATTCCCTAAAACTGCGTCCCTATCAGAATCCCGATCGGGATTTGCCATGTATTCCCCAAAACTGGCGTCCCTATCCATACAAAAAAATCAAGCGTCCCTTTAGGATCCGGCCCAGATTCCAATTGGGATCCCCAAATTCGGAGTCCCCGCGAGGATCCAGTGTGAAATTGTTACATTCCCTATCGGAATCCAATGTGATGTCTGATCAGATCCCGATCGGGAGACCGGGACCCGAGCCAGGATCCTGTAGGATCCCTACCGAAATTTCTGCATGGGAAGCCGTGGATGCATGAATATTTCAATCGTCAATATTTTTATGCATCACATTTCCATTCACTCTTTTTCCCTCAATTTCTTTTATCGCCTTTCGACATCGGTCGCTTTCTCGTGTAATGTTTTTGCCATTTGAAAGCCACGAAATTCGCGGTATAAGACGGAGCGCACTCGTTCTCCGTTTCCTTTTTCATTTCCTTTTCACATTCATCGTAGATTCACCACCTGACTCTGTCGTCCTTTATACCCTTCGCAGTCGAGGTTATTGAAATTTTTGTCATATTCTCGAGTCACATAAATATATGGCAACGCGGGAACGTTTCACATCCCCACTGTCTCTGCATTCCAACAGCAACTTTCAAGCAACGCCTTAACAAAAGTATTTTTCGAATCGCATTATTCCTTTCGGGGCAACCTTCTAGGTCATTGACATCATTTTGTTTATTGAGGCAACCAGTCTGTTAAGTGACTAATTAAATCTGTATTTTGAGCTACCAACTAGTTGGCTTATTCCATCGATCACTGATAGGGGCAACCAACTGGCTCGATTCCCCGCGATTTATTTACCAGGGAAACCAACTAGCATAAGGACCTCGCGAATTGTCTATTAGGGCAACCAGTTCGGGCAACTAGTTGGCTAATCACATCGATAATTGGTTTAGGCAACCAACTAGTTGACTGATTACGTTAATCGTTCATTGAAGCAACCGGCTGGTTGATAAGTGGCATGAATAGTCATTAGAGGCAACCAACTGAGCTGAGGACGTCGTCAATTATTGTTTGTAGTGGATAACTCGTTGGATTACCACATACATCGTTTATTGGAGCAACCAACTAGATGGCAACCAGCATCAATCATTCATTGGAGCAGCCAACTAGATGGCAACCAGCATCAATCGTTCATTGGAGCAACCAACTTGTTTGATGATCTCATCAGTTGCTGATTGGAGCAACCAACTAGTTAGCTGATCCCATCAATCGCTGATTGAGGCAATCAACTAGTTCGATAACCTCAGGAATTGTGTTGTAGGGTAACTAACTAGCACGTTTCCCCTGCGAATTGGTCACTAGGGCAACCAACTAGCATGATCACCTCGCAAATTGTTTATTAGAGCAACCAGTTGGGGCAACTAGTTGGCCAGTCACATCGATCATTGGTTGCGGTAACCAACTAGTTACTGGATCGGATGAATCATTAATTGAGGCAGCCAACTAGTTGATTAACCGCATAAATAGCCAATTGAGGCAACCAACTGAATACATAATATCGTTAATCGTTGCTTTCAACGAAATCGTTGGATTACCACATACATCGTTCATTGGAGCAACCATTGGATGACAAGTAGCATCAATTGTTCATTGGAGCAACTAACTTGCTCGATGATATCATCAGCTGCTGATTGAGCAACCAACTAGTTAACTGATCCCATCAATCGTTGATTGAGGCAACCAACTACCATGAGTACTTCGCAAATTGTTTATTAGGGCAGCCAGTTGGGGCAACGTATCAGGCAACCAACTGGATGACATCCAGCATCAACCGTTCAATGGAGCAACTAACTTGCTCGATGATCTCATCAATTATTGATTAGGGCAACCAACTAGTTGGATGATCCCATCAATCGTTGATTAGAGCGACCAACGATTAAACCGATTGAATCGTTGATGGAGGCAATTAACTAGTTGGATGATCGCATTAATCGTCAATTGAAGCAACCGACTAGTTGGTTGATAGCATATCGATGATTGGAGAAACCTGGTCCCATGAATCGTTGATTGGGGCAACCAATTATTAAACCAATTGCATCGATAGTTGATTGAGGTACCTAACTTGTTGGATGATAACATCCATTGTCCATTGAAGGAACTGAATAGTTGGTTGATAAAATAAATCTTTAATGGGGGCAACAATCCGAACGGTTGACATTGTCAATTAATTGGAGCAAACAAGTGGATTGAAGAGGCTTACTGGTTAGTTGACAGCATCAGTCGTTGATTGGAGCAATAAATTTGTTATATAATACCATAAATCGCTGATTAGAGTAGCAACCAGTTGTATGACCGCCGCAATCGTTGATTGAGTCAACCAATTAGTTGACCATTGATCGTTGGGGGCAACTACTCACTCGACTGTACCAATTTGTTTTATCCCGTGCGTGAAAATTCTAGGGAAGCCCTCACTCAAGTCGGGATCTTGTCGGGCTTGAACGTGGATGCCCGGTCAGGAATTGCCCTCACACCACCAGGTTGGGCCCCGATAGGGCAATGCCAACGTTGCCAAGCCTATTTACAATATGGCTGACCTAAGGCAACCCGTTGAAGACCTTGTCGGGCTTAAACGTGAATGCCTTGTCATGAATTGCCATAACACCGCCAGGTCGGGCCCGGACATGGCAGTGCCAAGGTTTCCAGGCTTACTTACAATATGGCTGACTTAAGGCAACTCGTTGAGGACCTTGTCAGGCTCAAATGTGGATGCCCTGTCATGAATGAATAAAATAAAATAATTCAATTTTACAATCTACACGCATAGCGATACTACGTACGTACTAGGTCCCTGATAGGGCTTGACCATGGGTTTGTCGTAGATTCGACATGGCAGACGTGAGACACCGCCAGGTTGGGCCCCGACAGGGCAATGCCAAGGTTGCCAGGCCAGTTTACAATATGGCTGACCTAAGGCGACCCGTTGAGGACCTTGTCGGGCTTAAACGTGGATGCCTTGTCATGAATTGCCATAACACCGCCAGGTCGGGCCCGGACATGGCAGTGCTAAGGTTTCCAGGCTTACTTACAATATGGCTGACTTGAGGCAACCCGTTGAGGACCTTGTCAGGCTTAAATGTGGAGGCCCTGTCATGAATTAATAAAATAAAATAATTCAATTTTACAATCTTCACGCATAGCGATACTACGTACGTACTAGGGCCCTGATAGGGCTTGACCATGGGTTTGTCGTAGATTCGACATGGCAGACGTGAGACACCGCCAGGTTGGTCCCCGACAGGGCAATGCCAAGGTTGCCAGGTCTATTTACAATATGGCTGACCTAAGGCAACCCGTTGAGGACGTTGTTGGGCTTAAACGTGGATGCCCTGTCATGAATTGCCATAACACCGCCAGGTTGGGCCCCGACATGGCAGTGCCAAGGTTTCCAGGCTTACTTACAATATGGCTGACTTAAGGCAACCCGTTGAGGACCTTGTCAGGCTTAAATGTGGATGCCCTGTCATGAATTAATAAAATAAAATGGCAGACGTGAGGCGGTTGTAAAGGCCCTCATTTGGCAACCTTCTAAGGACTGGGGCCCTATTGGGCTTCCAGTCAAGAGTCCGAAGTAAGTTAGGGAAAACCGATCGGGGGGGCCTCAATCAAATTTACGCACGGGATGACCGAAAATAATGAGCTGCTTACAGAATGATCATTATTCGATCATCCTGATGATCATTCTGCAGGACTTTGATGTCCGGGAATAGGAAAAAGTGGGAAGACTCAATTTACTGAAAACGTGTTGACTGTATATCTAGGAATTCTACCATTCATTTCCTGGAATGTGTGCACCCAAAATGTACATAAGTTACGTGGCACGCGTCGTATAAATATATTCATCATGCGTGAACATCGGGGGAATGGTGGAGGCTTTTCATCGGGAATTCACGACGACACTGGCAGGGAGAAAAAGAAAAGTTCGTTATTGCGGCAACGATAAGAGTCATACGTTGAGGGAGCTTCGTGGGATGCTTGTTTTTCTTTTTATGGGGTGCGTGTGTGCGACTGGGAATGGAATATACATGGGGTCACGAGAGAAGGGTGACGTCTCTTGCGTTCCTTTTTTCGTTGGGACGCTCCGATGCACACTTGGTGGTGTCTCAGATGAAAAATTCCCGGAGACGCTGGCAGGAAAACGCGATGGAAAACGCGACTTACTTATGTAACGATCCATCGAGGAACGGAGGGACGAGAATTTCGTAGTGGCGCTTCCAAATGAATGCTCCCCCGGAGACCAGCCTCAACCCACTTGGACCGACACTTCCTCCAATGGTCGGTATCTGATATTGCGCAAGAGGGTTGAAACGTCGAACGATGAGAGACCGAGAATGTCGATGATAAATTGGTGATCTATCCCTCTTGACACAGACACTGAATGGATCAAAGGAAACCCAATGAGTGAAAGTCCACGAAATTTCTACTTAATTGGGCTAGATATAACGATCATTCGGTAAGCAGCTCATTCCCAGTGGACACAGTGATGTTGCAGCAATGTAACGGCAATGTTACCGTTTGTAACATGTGTAACATTACATGGACGTTACCTGTAAGTTACATGTAAGTTACAATTTTTAACTCAGCAATATAACATTGTTGTGTGACAGTTATGTAACAGTTACATAACTGTTATGTAACTGTATTACGTTACCGTAACTGGGATTAATCGTCGTTGAACATGTTATGAAAAATATATAGCTCTTGCAAAATCATTTAATATGCATAGTTTACCGGCCCCAAAAAGAGATTCATAGGAAAAAAAATCTGCATGAATTGTCCGATCTAATTTTTCTCAGAGACCGGGAATCAAACCCTCGATCCTACCTACCATCCTACCTATCTACCTAACACACTATCTATTACGCTATCGGCTACTTATGAATTCCCTCTACTTGTATAATATATGAATGCGGGAGTGCCGAAAAAAGCAGTATAATAATGATAGTAAAATAATAATAATAATAATAATAATAATAATAATATATGCATTTGAATGAGCTATAAACCATGAAAGTTGGTTTTTTATTTATTTGCGGATTCGAATCCCTTGACTCCTCATAACTTATGCAAACCCTCAAAACTGGTTTGAATAAAACCGGGACCTCTCATAAGCTTACTCAAAACAACATTCAAAAACAGTTTTCGAAAAAAAATATAAAAAAATTATTGAAACGCATCTTCATTGATTTTTTAAAGACTTTTGGAAAAAATCGAAAATTTCTCGATGATTACCGTTTTCAATGGTTTTTTTTTTCAAGTTTGGAAATCCTTCGATCACCCTCAAAAAATTGCAGAATGGTGTTATGAGAAAAAAATTCAATGGGAAAAAAAAATAGAAATCGAAAAAACACCACTCTGAAAAAATTTGACGATTTGCAGAAAATGTCAAAGTTTGATATAATAAAAAGAAAAAAAAACAGAAAAAATGGTCATCATCGAGAAATTTTCGATTTTTTCCGAAAATCTGAAGAAAAAAAACGATGAGTATGGGTTTTTATGGTTTTTTTGTATTTTTTTTTCAAAAAGTACATTAAAAAACAAAAATTAAAAAAAAAAATCGTCCCGATACGTCAAATTTTGAAAAAGTCATGACTTTTGAAAAATAAAAAGCCAATTTTTTTGAATAATTCATAACTTGTTATCGGCTGGGTGTAAAAATTTCGAAAAATTCTGAAAAATGTTTTCGATAGGGTAAAAAAAAATAAAAAAAAGTTTCAGCCAAATCGAAAAGGGTCGGGTTCTAAAGTGGTCGATTTGGCGTGGAATGCCCCATATACAACTCAAAATTAAATATTTAATATGACAAAAAATTAACAATTTTTTTTTCTTTGATTATTTTGTGGCTTAACTGCATAGTTTGTTCTCCATTATTTTTATTTTAATAATAATAATAATAACAATAATAATAATAATAATAATAATAATAATAATAATAATAATAATAATAATAATAATAATAATAATAATAATAATAATAATAATAATAATAATAATAATAATAATAATAATAATAATAATAATAATAATGTAATTGAGTAACTGCCCCGCTTCAGTGGTTTTTTTTTTTCGTTTCTCTTCGTTGGATTTTAAAATATTTCTCTTGCAATTTGGTAAACGCGTTCGCTTGAACGAAAGCGAGAAGTTATTCTCCGGTGTGCTTTCAACAGCACCAAAATCATTGGTGTAACGGAGCGAGATCAGAAAGAAAGAAAAAGTGCACTCGACGCATTAGTATAAATTATGGGGCTAAATGGCCCGGGAAAGTTGCATTGCGCATCTTCCACGCGATTAAGGAGAGAATTGAGCCCGGGGCTAGAAAATAGATATATATATATATTAGACTGGTCCAAAAAAAAAAAATTTTTTTTTTTCGGTCCGCCTTCCTCATTAAACTGTTGTTTATGATGAAAAACAAATCCTCTGCAAATTTTAGCTTGATCGGAGAAGATTTAGAGGTCCCGCTATCGATTTTTTCGTTTTTACATTGAAATAACACGTAAAAAAATGTTTACGTTAACTCACGGTCGATTTCGCGTGAAAAATATAGACGTGAATGAAAAATCGCGTGCCTAATGCCAAAAGGGCCTATTACAGCAAGAAGATAGGGGTCCATGCCAAAAGGGCCTACAAAAAAATTTTTTTTTGCCATTCTTCTTAAAATTGCTTGAAACGTGAAGATCTGTAAAAAAAAAAATTTTGATGTACTAAAACCAAAAGGGCCTATCTTAAGACATAGGTCCTTTTGGTTTTAGGAAATTGTCAGCCTAAAACCAAAAGGGCCTATAAAAAAAATCAAAATTTTTCAAAGTTTTGAATAGAAATTGCATACCAGAGCATTTTTTTTTGGAAAAAAAATTTTTTTTTTTGGAAAAATTTTTTTTTTTTTTTTTGGAAAAAAATTTTTTTTTTTTTCGAAAAAAAAAGTTTAAATAATTTGTTATTGTTTATTTGTTTCAACATTTTGTTATTTTTTATTTGTTTAAGCAATTTGTTTAAACGTTTGTTTAAATTATTTGACTTGTTTTCATTTTTTTTTTTTTGCAAAAAAAAAGTTGAAGTAATTTGTTATTGTTTATTTGTTTCAACAATTTGTTATTTTTTATTTGTTTAAAGAATTTGTTATTGTTTATTTGTTCAAACAATTTGTTCTTATTTATTTAAACAATTTGTTATTTTTTATATGCTTAAAGAATTTGTTATTGTTTATTTGTTCAAACAATTTGTTCTTTTTTTAAACAATTTTTTATAGTTTATTTGTTTAAATAATTTGTTATTGTTTATTTGTTTGAACAAATAAACAATAACAAATTCTTTAAACAAATAAACAATAACAAATTGTTGAAACAAATAAATAATAACAAATGATTTAAACTTTTGTTTCCATATAAAAAAAAAAAAATTTCAAAAAAAAAAAAATTTCAAAAAAGAAAGATTTTTTTCCAAAAAAAAAAAAAAAAATTTTCCAAAAAAAATTTTCAATTTTCTTAGCGGAAAGTAAAAAAAAAAATTATAGGCCCTTTTGGCTTTAGATCACGAAATTTTCAATGTCCCAAAGCCAAAATTTGAGACATAGGTCCTTTTGGCTTTGGAAAATTTTTTTTTGTCTTTAGGCTTAGAAAATGTTGGCAAAACGATTGGCGCAAAAAAAAAATTATAGGCCGTTTTGGTTTTGCAAAGCCAAAAGGGCCTATAACTTTTATAGGCCCTTTTGGCATTAGGCACGCGACATATCTAGAGACCTTTTTTGTACCAAATATTATCACCTACAAAAAAGTTCTCTTGATATTTTTCATTCACGTCTATATTTTCACGCGAAATCGACCGTGAGTTAACGTAAACATTTTTTTACGTGTTATTTCAATGTAAAAACGAAAAAATCGATAGCGGGACCTCTAAATCTTCTCCGATCAAGCTAAAATTTGCAGAGGATTTGTTTGTCATCATAAACAACAGTTTAATGAGGAAGGCGGACCGAAAAAAAAAAAAAAATTTTTTTTGGACCAGTCTAATATATATATATATTAGAGTGATTCCAAAAAAGCGACTATTTTTTTTTTTCGAAACAACATATTAAATACTTTCGGGAAGGTGAAAAAAGATGCTTGTTAAAAGCAGAGCTTTTAATATAAATATTTAGATATAGCTCATCGCAAATTTCTATTTTCCAATAAAATAACGCGGGAAAAAAATTTCAAACTTTGAAATTTTATAACTCGGCTTCAAGTCAGAGTACCAAAATGAACGGAACATATTCTTGTAGGGAATTGAACGCTCTACAAAAAAGATCTCTTATGAATTTTCGATAAACTCACTCCTTCGAAAGTTATTCAAGGTTAAAGTTAAATTTAGAGTAAATTTCACTTTTTTTTTAGCTTCCGGCAAAATGTTGAAACTTATTACTAAATATCGTAAAATCTTTCTTGAAATAAAAGTTTAGATTGCATTAACATAAATTACCTCATTTTTAAAGAAATGGCCAACCATATTCACCCATATTCACAGTCTAATATACATATATATATATATATATATATATATATATATATATATATTAGGGCGATTTTTTTTCGACTTTTTTTTAAATTTATTTCACTCTCTACCCAAAATTTTGTAGCATTTGTCTGAAAGAAAAATTCCCTGAAAGTTACAGCCCTTAATATTAATATTAAGTGCTTTCCTTTCGCGTGATGAGTTTTTCCATCTAAAATACACGTAAATTAAAAAATTTTTCTTTAAAATTGTACCACTCCGCGGTTTTTGATGCTATTGCATTGATTTTGGTCGCAATTTACGCAGAATTGAACGATCTTTGAAAATGTCTCAAACAGTGTAAGTGTAACTTACACTGGTGAGATGGTATGAGGTTATAAAGTTGATTTACACCCAGAATTCTCGTTTTTCCCCTGTTATCTCCGAAATGATTAACATTACCGAAAAAATGTAAAAGAAAATTTCTCTGGAAATTTAATTTCCTACAAAAAAGGTCCTTTAGACCTAATTGCTAAAATTAATATATCTTCAGATATTGAACCTTAACTTATTTGTGATATGAAAATTTTTATAGATTATATCGAGCCAAAAGTTTCAAATTGTTGATATTCCATATCATGTAACCACTGGTGATATGATATGTGATATGGTGATATGATATGGAATATCAACAATTTAAAACTTTTCGTTCGATAAACTATACAAATTTTATACCATAAATAAGTTAAGGTTTAATATCGCAAGAAATATTGATTTTAGCAGTTAGATCTAGAGGACCTTTTTTGTAGGAAATTAAATTTCCAACAAAATTTCCCTTTATGATTTTTCGGTCAAGTTAATAATTTCGGAGATATCAGCAAAAAATCTAGAATTTTGGGTAAAAATCCACTTTCGGGACTCGTACCATCTCACCAGTGTAAATTACACTTACACTGCTCAGGACACTTTTAAAGATCTTTCGATTCTACGTGAATTACGACCAAAATCAATGTGATAGCATAAAAAACCGCGGGGTGGTGACATTTTGACGAAAAAAGTTTTTCATTTACGTGTAGTTTAGATGGATAAAATTTATCACGCGAAGGGAAAGTACTTAATATTAATATTAAAAGCTGTAATATATGAGGTATTCCATATCAAGCCGACCAATCCGTGGACCCGACCATTTATGATATTGTTGAAAATTTTCTATTTTTTTGTACGTACTAAAAGCAGTCTCTCAGAATTTTTTTAGATTTTTGTCTTAACCCAACTAACCACAATGAATTGTTCGAAATTTGACACATTTTTTTTCAAATGCTCATAACTTTTTAAAAACCGGAGATATCAAAATAAAACAAAAGATCATTTTTTTCCGCCTTGAGTTGCAGTTTTATAAAAAAATACAAAAAAAATATCGATATTTATTTTCATACGTTTTTTAGAGTTTTAAACACAAAATTTTTTTTTTTTCAACTTGGAACCTTTTTATTTTTGTGAAAAAATTTACCACTTTTTAAGAGTCTTTTTACAGATACTAAAAAATGGGTAGTTTATGCTTCTCATAACTTGTATTTTTTTTCTATTTTTTACCGCGTGTGAACTAAGGAATCGTGTTTCCTCCTTGAATTAAAAAATAGAAAAAAAATACAAGTTGTGAATATCACAAACTGCTAATTTTTTGATATCTGTAAAAATGTCTTTTAAAACGTGGTGAATTTTTTTAAAAAAATAAGACGGGTCCAAGTTGAAAAAAAAAATATTTTGTAACCACAAAATATTTTTTTTTTTCAACTTGGACCCTTTTTATTTTTTTTGACAAAATTCACCACTTCTTAAAACACATTTTTACAGAAACTAAAAAATTGGCAGCTTGTGATATTCATAACTTGTATTTTTTTTCTATTTTTTAATTCAAGGAGGAAACACGATTCCTTAGTTCACACGCGATAAAAAATAGAAACAAAAATACAAGTTGTAAGAAGCACAAACTGCCAATTTTTCAGTATCTGTAAAAATGTCTTTTGAAAAGTGGTGAACTTTTTCAAAAAAATAAAAAGCGTCCAAGTTGAAAAAAAAAAATGTTGTGTTTAAAACTTCAAAAAACATATGAAAATAAATATCGATATTTTTTCTGTATTTTTTAAATAAAACTGCAGCTCAAGACGGAAAAAAATTATCTTTCGTATTATTTTGATATCTCCGGTTTTAAGAAAGTTATGAGCATTTGAAAAAAAATTGTGTCAAATTTTGAACAATTTATTGTGGTTAATTGGGTTGAGACAAAAATCTAAAAAAATTCTGAGAGACTGCTTTTACTACGTACAAAAAAATAGAAAATTTTCAACAAAATCAAAAATGGTGGGGTCCTCGGATTGGTCGGCTTGATATGGAATACTTCATATATATTAGACCGTGAATAACTTTTGAAGGAGTGAGTTTATCGAAAAATCATAAGAGATCTTTTTTGTAGAACGTTCAATTCCTTACGAGAGTATTTTTTTCCCGAAATCTGAAATCCCAAACCTACAAACTAAAACCTACAGTCCTAATTTTAACCCAAATCCCAATTTCAACCCAAATCCCAATTTCGAGCGTAAAATGCTGAACCTCATCACTTTTTATTCCCGTGCAAGAAGGGTGATCCGTATTACCCCTAATGATCCATATTACCCGGTATTTCTGGTTAAACACGATCGCAGTGAGTTCACTCTGCTCATGGAGTTTCGGTCGTAGAATGAGCACAAAGGACCCCTCTGTGCAAGCTTTTCTGTGTCCCGGGGACTCGATCTCGCAGACCGAAAGGCTTTGGCTCTGCGGCTTGTTTGGTTATCTCCCGTTCCTGTTTTACGCGGAGTTATGTATATGGGGCATTCCACGCCAAATCGACCACTTCTGACCCCGACCCCTTTCGATTTGGCTAAAACTTTTTTATCTTTTTCTACCCTGACAAAGACATTTTTCAGAATTTTTTCAAATTTTTTTACCCAAACGCCAAAAAGTTATGAATTTTTTTTCAAAAAATGGCTATTTTTTTCAAATGTTCACAACTTCTTCAAAAATTGACTTATCAGGACGTTTTTTTTTTCAAAATTTTCGTTTTTAAATGTACTTTTCAGAAAAATATTTAAAAAAATCATTCAGAGCTATCTTCATTGTTTTTTTTCTGATTTTCGGAAAAAACGAAAATTTCTCGATGATTACCATTTTTTATTTTTAATTTCTTTCTTTCATTAAAAAACTTGATATTTCCTGCAAGTTCTCTGAAATTTTCAGAGTGGGATTATTGTTTTTTCTATTTTTTTTTCAAATAAAAAAATATTTTTTTTTTTAACTCAGCTTGTTTCTTATAATACCACTCTGGGGATTTATAAGAATGTAGAGAGAACGTCAAAGTTAAACAAAAAAATAATAATAATAAATAAAATTGAAAGTGGTAATCATCGAAATTTTTTAAATATTTTTCGATAAAGTAAGAAAAAAAAAATAGAAGAAAAAATATCCCCACTCTGAAAATTTCAGAAAACTTACAGAAAATATCAAGGTTTCTAATGAAAAAAAGAAATTAGAAATTAAAAATGGTAATTATCGAGAAATTTTCGTTTTTTTCCGAAAATTAGAAAAAAAAAACAATGAAGATAGCTCTGAATAATTTTTTCAAAATATTTTTCTGAAAAGTACATTTGAAAACGAAAATTTTGAAAAAAAAACGTCCTGATAAGTCAATTTTTGAAGAAGTTATGGAGATTTGAAAAATAAATAGCCATTTTTTGAAAAAAAATGCATTACTTTTTGGCGTTTGGGTAAAAAAATTTGAAAAAATTCTGAAAAATGTCTTTGTCAGGGTAGAATAAGATCAAAAACGTTTTAGCCAAATCGAAAGGGCTCGGGGTCAGAAGTGGTCGATTTGGCATGGAATGCCCCATATATATATTTATGGTCGTATCGGAACGCCAGTGAGTCCTCTTCACATACCGATGGACCAGACATGGTTTTCATCACGTTTGTGCAGTTGTAAATAATACACCGATGAGCTGCCCAACACTAAAAAAAAAAAAAAAAAAAAAAAAAAAAAATGCAATAACAGTCATTGGCACGTCCAACATCAACTCTCCGACTGGCGGATAGATCTGTGCCAAAGACTGCCAGAATAACCAATAACTGTACCGATTTGGTTTTAGGTTTTTTAAAATATTTTTCTGAAAAGTACATTTAAAAACGAAAATTTGGAAAAAAAAAACGTCCCGATAAGTCAATTTTTGAAGAAGTTATGGAGATTTGAAAAATAAATAGCCATTTTTTGAAAAAAAATTAATAACTTTTTGGCGTTTGGGTAAAAAAATTTGAAAAAATTCTGAAAAATTTCTTTGTCAGGATAGAATAAGATAAAAAACGTTTCAGCCGAATCGAAAGGGCTCGGGGTCAAAAGTGGTTTCGCGTGGAATGCCCCATATATATATTTATGGTCGTATCGAAACGCCAGTGAGTCCTCTTCACATACCGATGGACCAGACATGGTTTTCATCACGTTTGTGCAGTTGTAAATTATCCACCGATGAGCTGGCCAAAACTAAAAAAAAAAAAAAAAAAAAAAAAAGGTCCAACATCAACCCTCCGACTGGCGGATTGATCTGTGCCAAAGACTGTCAGAATAACCAATAACTGTACCGATTTTCATTCTGCCCGGAGGGCATCAATCCCCCCCCCCCCTCTCTTGGTTCGACAGACTAATTGCGTTCGATCGCATGCCCGGGTTTTTGCTAATTAAAAACAAGAGAAAGAAGAGACGCAAAAGAAGACGAATAACGGGATGAAAAAATTATTATCGGCGGAGGCACAACATGATTATTAATCGATTGGCCGATTGCTTCATTAGGCACTTGTCAAAGGAAAATTTTCAAAGACACTTCTCGGTCCGTTGATAAATATATTAATAATATTATCGCTAATTTTCAGCATGGTGTAACATTATTCCGGACGAGAAGAGACCGGAACAAAGAGCCAATACACTTTGATTTTATTAGAAGGGATAAATGGCGAGTTTATTCAACGAGTCATCGATAACGTGACTCTTCGAGTCTTTGGTTATTATTTTATTATTATTTTTCAAGATTTTTAGAGGCCTTTGCACTTTTTTCAAAATTGGAAAAATTGTTTTTCAATGATTTTCTAAGATCCCGAGAAATTACATTTTTTTAAATTTCAAATTTCCCGCCTTTGCCAGAATTCAAATTTTTTTGCATATATCTCAAGAATTTCGCGATAATTTGACAAATTAAATTTTTTAATATACACTGTTTTAAATTTGACCTCATTTTTTTTTTTTATTCAAACTCTATTCTCATCAGGCATTTATTTCATTTATTTCGAGCGGCCATTATGTTAATTTGCATCTAATCAAGCTTGTATACAGGGTTGCGAAATTTGCAATGTAAAAGTAATGCATTATTCATTACTTTGAGAATGTGTAATGGAAAAAATTTCCATTACCCATTACAATGTAGTGTCTAGTGGAAAAAATTTCCATTGCCCATTACAATGTAATGTGTAATGGAAAAAAAATTCATTACCCATTACAATGTAGTGTGTAATGGACAAAATTTGCATTACGCATTAAAATGTAGTGTGTAATGGAAAAAATTTTAATTACCCATTACAATGTAGTGTGTAATGAAAAAAATCCATTACCCGTTACAATGTAGTGTGTAATGGAAAACATTTTCATTACCCATTACAATGTAGTGTGCAATGGAAAGATGTTTCATTATTCATTATTATGTAGTGTGTAACGGAAGAAAATTTCATGACCCATTACAATGTAATGTGTAAAGGACAAAACTTTGATTGCAATTTTGGGAATGGTTAAATATAGATGAATAAATTATTACAATTTTGCATTACATTTCAAAAAAGTTCTATTATTACAGAAAAGTGTGAATTATAAAAAATAGGAAGAAATAAGAATTAAAGTGTGGGGCACTAAGCATGCAATTTTTCTTGCCGTTCTAAATGATCACGCGATCACTTAATTACTAGTTTTGACTCATTTTATCCCAGGCCAAAAAACTACTACGATATAATAAACAATGTCCAAAATTTCCATTACACATTAAGTTGTAATGAACAAGCAAAATTTTGTCGATTACACAACACATTGTGATGCGTAATGAAATTTTTTGCTATTACACACTACATTGTAATGGGTAATGGATTTTTTTTCATTACACACTACATTGTAGTGGGTAATGACATTTTTCCCCATTAAACACTACATTGTAATGGGTAATGAAGTTTTTTTCCATTACATACTACCTTGTAATGGGTAATGGATTTTTTTTTCATTACACACTACATTGTAATGGATAATGGATTTTTTTTCATTACACACTACATTGTAATGGGTAATGACATTTTTTTCCATTAAACACTACATTGTAATGGGTAATGGATTTTTTTTCATTACACACTACATTGTAATGGGTAATGGATTTTTGTTTCATTACACACTACATTGTAATGGGTAATGAAATTTCTTTCCATTACACACTACATTGTAATGGGTAATGCAATTTTTTTCCATTACACACTACATTGTAATGGGTAATGCAATTTTTTTCCATTACACACTACATTGTAATGGGTAATCCAATTTTTTTCCATTACACACTACATTGTAATGGGTAATGGATTTTTTTTTTCATTACACACTATATTGTAATAGGTCATGAATTTTTTTTCTATCACATACTACATTGTAATGGGTAATGGATTTTTTTTCCATTACACACTACATTGTAATGGGTAATGGATTTTTTTTCATTACATACTACATTGTAATGGGCAATGGCATTTTTTTCCATTGAACACTCCATTATAATGGGTAATGAAATTTTTTTCCATTATACACTACATTGTAATGGGTAATGGATTTTTTTTTCATTACACACTACATTGTAATGGATAATGGATTTTTTTTCATTACACACTACATTGTAATGGGTAATGACATTTTTTTCCATTAAACACTACATTGTAATGGGTAATGGATTTTTTTTCATTACACACTACATTGTAATGGGTAATGGATTTTTTTTTCATTACACACTACATTGTAATGGGTAATGAAATTTTTTTCCATTACACACTACATTGTAATGGGTAATGCAATTTTTTTCTATTACACACTACATTGTAATGGGTAATGCAATTTTTTTCCATTACACACTACATTGTAATGGGTAATCAAATTTTTTCCATTACACACTACATTGTAATGGGTAATGGATTTTTTTTTCATTACACACTACATTGTAATAGGTCATGAATTTTTTTTCCATCACATACTACATTGTAATGGGTAATGGATTTTTTTTCCATTACACACTACATTGTAATGGGTAATGGATTTTTTTTCATTACATACTACATTGTAATGGGCAATGGCATTTTTTTCCATTAAACACTACATTGTAATGGGTAATGAAATTTTTTTCCATTACATACTACATTGTAATGGGTAATGGATTTTTTTCGATTACACACTACATTGTAATGAGTAATGGATTTTTTTTTTCATTGCACACTACATTGTAATGTGTAATGAAATTTTTTTCCATTACACACTACACTGTGACGAGTAATGGAAATTTTTTCCATTACACACTACATTGTAATGGTTAATGGAATTTTTTTCCACTACACACTACATTGTAATGGGTAATGAAAATCGCAAT
The DNA here is from genome assembly GCA_946863875.1 of Alloplasta piceator. NCBI lineage: Eukaryota > Metazoa > Arthropoda > Insecta > Hymenoptera > Ichneumonidae > Alloplasta > Alloplasta piceator. The sequence goes on from OX333080.1 coordinate 31,299,672, forward strand.
GCATTACTTGCAGCCCTGCTTGTATACGATTTTATGCTCCCCTGATTACAATTCTATCCAGGTGATGTCTATTCGTTGACAGTTCGAGTGGGCTTTGCACACTTTTTGACAAGTACCCAGATTGTCCGTTCCGGGGCGATTGGCGCGCGCATCGCTGGCACCCTCTGGGACTTGATTTATAACGGGGAATCCCCTCGACCACAGATTGATGCATCGAATTATATTCTCGCGGGGCGTAACGAACGAATCCTCCATCCCGCTTTCATTTTCTCCATTCAGTCCTTCTCACTTTCCACCCTCTTCGTTACTGTTGTACCTCGAGAGAATTATTCGCTTGATTTGGGCGTACGAACGCGCGATTTCACGCGTACACTCGAAACGGACCTGTTCCCTCCATACTTCCTCTATAGTCCGTCTCTCACAGCATTGTTTTCCAACACGCTTCGTTAACTCTCCGGTTGGGTAACTCACCGATTCCCGATCCTCCGGGGAATGCCACGAACTCGATTCGAACGAGATTTCACTGACGGTCCGCGTCTATGTTCAGGTGATGAATTGCGCGGGAAATTTGAATTCATTCAAATTTACGATTTTTGACAAATTAATTCTGGAATATTCTGATTGCTGATACAAACGAATTGTAAGTCGCCAAAGAGATTCCTGATTTTGGATTTACTCAATTTAATCTTTTTTTTGGAATTTGTAGTTTTTTAGCGTTTAACGTTTTTTTAAATTTGTCCTTTTTTAGCGCTTTTTTGAGTTTTTCCTTTCATTAAGCGTTTTTTTTTTAAATTGCTCCCTGTTTTAGCGTTTTTTTTCTTCAGTTTCTCCTTTTTTAGCGTTTTAGTCTTTTTTAGCGTTTAGCGGGGGGGTTTCCAATATTTCATTGATCCTTGACGTTCAATTGATCGATCTACTTTCACAGGTACGTTTTTTGTCAGTTATAAAATTACAAGGGTTGGCAAAGAGAGCGGAGCGATAGGGACCAATCGGCGAACGTAGGGTATAAGAATAAGACTATATATGGGGCATTCCACACCCATCTGCCCTGGGCCTGACTCTTTCCTCTACGATTTTGTCCGCAATTTTTCATGGTTTTTGAGTACCTCTTCAAAGCATTCAGGATTTTTTTCAGATTTTTTTGAAGCGATTTGACTTAGCTATAATTTTATAAATAAATTACTTCTAGCCCAAAATTCAAAGTCTGAAAAAAATCATAAAACGAGTCAGAATTTGTTTTTACGCCGAGTAATGTACGATAGTTTATATCACGAGGTGCAAAATGGACGTTTTTACGTCCGCTTGCGGACGTAAAAGCGTCCATTATTGTACTGAGTGATATAAAATGTTTTTTTTTCGCAAAAGCTTGTTATAAACGGAAGGAAACCCCTGCCCACTTTGGCCGAACGCTTGAAATGTATCATATAAAAAATGAGATTCTTGTGGTTTTTTCAGATTTTTGAATTTGGGTTAAAAGTAATTTGTTTATAAAATTATGTTCAAGTCAAATCGCTATAAAAAAATCTGAAAAAAATTCTCAGTGCTTTTCAGAGGTACTAGAAAACCATAAAAAATTGCGGACAAAATCGGAGACGTGAAAGGTCAGGTCAAATCGGCATGGAATGCCCTATACATATACGTTGGTCTATATCACCCCTTGCTTCATTCTCGCTCGACGCTCCATGAATTATTTATATTTTTCCGCGATATGAGTGGCTGAGCGATAGCTCAACTTCCAGGTCCGACATGCTGTAAATTAAAGTTGAGCTTTCGTATATATATCCGAGGATCTCGTGCTCCTTTCATCCATGGATGTCACTATTTTTTTTTTTAGTACGTATTTTAAGGTTTTGACGAAACTGAAAAGAAGCGGGAATGGAGGAAGAGGGAAAAAAGGAAATAGAAAAATGATGCACCTCGAAAGGAGTTGACTTAGGGGGTCTAGTTGACTTAAGGGGTTGGAGTACCCTGAGATTTAAAAAAAATCGATTTTTTTGGTTTCCAGATTTATTATTTGTACTTTTGAGAATTATTTAAGCGTCGATTTTTCAATGATTGAATTTGGAATTTTTTAATTTTCCAATTTTTTATTTATAATTTTAATTTCTGGAATTTTTAAATTTTCAAATTTCCATTTTCAATTTTGTAATTTTTAAATTTTCAAATTTCCATTTTCCATTTTGTAATTTTTAAAAGTATAAATAATAAATCATCGAAAAAAAATCGATTAAAAAATATTTCAGGGTTGTTTAGTCTTTCGAAAGCAAATTCAGACCTCTACAGATCCTTCGAGATTTGTATAAATCGGTTCAACAATAATCGAGGGTGAGCCTGTTTAATTCTAACGTCGGCGAAATATAAAAATATTCATAATCGATCGGCACGAGAAATATGGTCGATCGGGGTCTAGTGAATTTCGTTATCTCCAATTTTATCGTAGAAATTGGAACGTTCAGTATATATATGGGACATTCCACGCCAAATCGACCACTTTAGAACTCGACCCTTTTCGATTCGGCTGAAACTTTTCTATTTTTTTTTACCCTATCAAAAAGATTTTTCAGAATTTTTTCAAATTTTTACACCCAGCCGATAAAAAGTAATAAATTTTTCAAAAAAATTTGCTTTTCATTTTTCAAATACCTATAACTTTTTCCAAATTTGACGTATCAGGACAATTTTTTTTTCAAAATTTTTGTTTTTTAATGTACTTTTTGAAAAAAAATACAACAAAATTATAAAAACCCATCTTCATCGTTTTTTTTCAGATTTTCGGAAAAAATCGAAAATTTCTCGATGATTACCATTTTTGATTTTTTTTCTTTTTATTATATCAAACTTTGACACTTTCTGCAAATCGTCAAATTTTTTCAGTGTGGTGTTTATTCGATTTCTATTTTTTTTTTTTCCAATTGAAACAGAAAACTTTCTTTCAACTAGTCTTATTTCTCATAACACTATTCTGCAATTTTTTCAGGGTGTTCAGAGGACTTGCAAACTTGAAAAAAAAAAAACAAAAATTGAAAATGGTATTCATCGAGAAATTTTCGATTTTTTCCAAAAATCTAAAAAAAACCGATGAAGATGCGTTTCAATAATTTTTTTATGTTTTTTTTCGAAAACTGTTTTTGAATGTTGCTTTCGAAAAAAATATAGAAAAATTATTGAAACGCATCTTCATCGTTTTTTTTTAGATTTTTGGAAAAAATCGAAAAAAATTATTTTTTATTTCATGTTTGGAAGTCCTCTGAACACCCTTAAAAATTTGCAGAATAGTGTTATCAGAAATAAGTTGAAATTTAATTAGTTGAAATTTTTTTTTCAAATGGAAAAAACAAATCGAAATAAAAAAATCACCTCTGAAAAAATTTGAGAATTTTCGATTTTTTCCAAAAATCTAAAAAAAAAACGATGAAGATGGGTTTTTATAATTTGTTTGTGTTTTTTTTTAAAAAGTACATTAAAACACAAAAAATTTGAAAAAAACCGTCCTGATACGTCAAATTTTGAAAAAGTTATAGATATTTGAAAAATGAGAAGCAAATTTTTTTGAAAAATTTATAACTTTTTATCGGCTGGGTGTAAAAATTTGAAAAAATTCTGAAAAATGTTTTCGATAGGGTAAAAAAAAATAAAAAAGTTTCAGCCAAATCGAAAAGGGTCGAGTTCTAAAGTGGTCGATTTGGCGTGGAATGCCCCATATATACTATCGATCATATCTGAAGATTCACGTGTGCGGCCCTCCAGCGGCTGAATATTGCCGGCCAATAAGCGTAAAGTGTGAAATATTGCTGATCGGTTTCGTACGGCAGGGGCGAATAGAGCTAAGGGCGCGGAGGGTCGCGAAGTAACAGGGGCGAGAGAGAAAGAGGAGGCAAAGTACGAATTTTATAGGCCTCTCAGTCTCGAAATATCGACGAGGGGGAATAAAATCTGGTTGGAAAGGAAGCGAAGAAAAAAAAAGAATAAGCGGATATAGTGGATGAATATTTTTCTAGCTTACGGAACGTGGAAGCACTCGTGCATTGTATTTAATTTTAAGACGTACAATGCAAAAGTCACTTTTTGCTGCAGAATTAAATTTATGACCGTTCTTGTATTTTTTCGATCCAATCTATTATTCCTATTGTCAAAAAAAAAAATCCAAACCCGAACCCAAAGAAATGGGGTAGTTGCAGTGGTGCCCTTAATCGAATTCGAATGTTTCTCATTTCCGGTTTGGATGGTGCGTAGTCCATTGTTGCGTGTATATTAAAATGAAGAGAAAACGTCCGAGCTGCGTGCTATATCGAGCTACGTGAACGCATGTGTAACGAATTATCACGGTAGATACGTTCAGTGTCCTATAATAAATAACCACGGGGTCAGGACAGGACAGAAGCTGCATACATCCTTGACTGACAATCACAAGGGCGTGTGGTGGATGTTTAACCATGGTAAATTGCGGCCCATTGATCCTGAACAATCGACACAGTGCCTGGGGGTGCAGGAGGGAGGCTTGGATGTAGTCACATCCCCGGTCCCAGCTCTGGAGCTCCAATATGTTGCAGGCATCAGCAGCGAGAGCGGTGCGTTGCACTTCGTTTATATTTGTCTGGTAGTGCAACGCCCGCGGCGAGAGATCGTCCGGAGGGACGCGGAGGCGTTGTGCAATCACGCACAACATTTTATGCTACATTTCATTCGCTCCTCCTCTAGTTGGATATTTTGAAACGATGACTAGGACATGTAGCGTTCAACCAAGACAATGCAGACAGAACATGTCATGTGACAGAAGAGCGTTTTTGAGTCTCTCGGTGACCTGGTTCCCATCTTCCCGGATGTCATGAGTAGCCCAGGTCATTGGACTCGTTGGGGAAGTCAACCGACATCCTGGTACCACTTCCTGGGGGCCAACTGGACTAAGGCAGACCTAGGGTTTCCGAGATACCACGATTCTGCGACATGATTTCCGACGACCGCGTTAACCCACTTCGTGCTTTGTTGGTAACGTTCCAGAATGTCAGGTCGAACGACCAATTCTTGCCAGAAATTCGCGATCGCACGGAGCCAAACATTTGCATCGAGGATATTCGTAGATCCCTTCGCTGCGGGGATAGGGAGAACGGAGGAACCATTATTCTTGTTAATAATGGAGGAACCATTATTGAGAAGGCACGTGGTGGTGTTGTGATCCCTTTGAACCTCTGAAGGTTGTAGTCCGATACTCCGATGGCGAAACCCTAGCAGCAATGTAATCAGTCGAGACTCATCATGTGCTTGATGAGACATCATTTACCACCTAATGAGCAGAATTTTATGTGCATCCTCTTGCTATTTGGCATCTTGATCATAGATGACTTCCACCTGGTGAATTCTTGATGTTCTGGACTAAATCTATTCAATTAACTGCAACTGGATAGCGTCAAGGCAAGCCAATCCTGGCACGGATGCCTTCCTCTGGTAAGGATGGATTTCCTGATAAGAATGGCCTCCTCTGGTAAAGATGGCCTTTCCCGGCAAGGATTGGTTTTTGAGTAACGATGGCCTTCCCTGGTGAAGATGGCTTACCTGATAGAATCCATCCAATATAGCCCCTTGCAACCTTTGAACAATTCTGACGAAATGGTCTGGGCAGTCCTGGTCAGGGCCCTAATGAATTTGAATGTGTCATCGGGAGTGTATTTATACATTAGAGATGGCCTTTCAATAAGTAAGTCCCTCATTAGAGGATTGGCCAATCCAGTCTATCACAACCTTTGGTTAATTCTGACGTATAATCTGGGAAGTGGCTGTGCAAGTCCTGGTCAAAGCCACCCTGGATTTCAATGTTCATCAGGGGATGTAATGTTTACTGAAGGATGAGTTAGAATGACAGATTTTCTCTGATCTTGGTTTCCTTGGGTAATTATTATCGATCATTGTCCATGGATCCGTTCAATCCTAGAAATGAAATCGAATAAAAATTTAATACCCAAATGGATCTCGATACTTCCGGCTACTACTAGCAGGAGACATTTCCATGAAAATAATTGCATTAGGAAGTAGATACTCGTTTAAAGCCAAATACCAGAGTCCATACCAACTCGGGCTGCTACGCACTGTGTACTATAATTCAAGAAACGGTTGCACATCAATTTCCCAGAGTCTTCTTGGTCTGCCCGCATATTGTATATCTGTGACAAATGCCACCCCTCCGGGTACTTCGCCGGGCTCTCGCCCTTGCGGTCCATACATCCTGCATACTTAACTATACGGCATAGCCGTTGGCAACACACATGGATACCCTTCCATCCGTGACAGGACGCCAACGGGCATGGGATTCCCGCAGTGTCCATCAAAATATACTGTTCCACAACGTAAGGTGGAATTGGATGAGGAAAATTTTAAAATTAGCAGTGATACATGATATTTCCGGATGCATGTTGTCCACACAGACGCCGAATTGTCCATGGTTTTAGAGTTTTTCGAATTGTATTGAAGTTCTGTTGACGTTTTATGGTTATTTGTGTTTGTATGTGCGGTGTCTCTTTTTCTCCAATTCTACACATCATATAGTGACCACCCAAGTGTTATACGGCTCCTAGCTGGACAGTGGACGCACGGTGAATAAGTGTCACGAACCCCAGAAGCGATTGGTAACTTTTGTCGGCGTGTCGCACGACAAGCTTGCGATTTCCGTTTAGCCTTATTTCGTCGCCACCTTTAATACATACGTGCCAAGAGTGTCGCACGTGCGACGCGTCTTAGTACCTCTATGGACTTGCCGTGAACGGACTGACCGAGAGTAATTTATTTTACCACCCACTGTGCTGTGACGTAAGCAATAACGCATTATTTCCGACAGTTTCAAAGTTAAGCCGTTCCAAATCTTCACGGGCAAAAATTTCATTGTTAAATTTTCAATGAGCTCTCGGTTATGGCTCGATGTGGAGGGCAGTACCCGAACATTTTTCTCCATGGACACAGGATTCGTAGGTTCGTTTCGTACCTATATGAAGGGTATTAGTTCCAGTGTTCACTGTGGAAAAAAATATCGACCCCTCGGAAGAACCACGACCCGCGTGCACGCGGGTTCTACACTTTTTTCGTTCGTTCTCTGGCTCTATATGTATGGGTACCGCGCGTTTAACAAGCGCATTACGTTGGCCCCTTTTAAAAGATCGCACTTCTGACTTCAATGGGCCGTGTAATCGGATTAGGAACAGGCACAATGGCTACGAACGAGTGGAGATACGACCGGGAGATCTCCCAACGTACACGTCGTGTATACACATCTATACACATTGTGACGAGTGTAATGGTGAACGTGATTGTCTGAGTATACGTCTGTTAACGCCGATGTGTAACGTTCCATGCCATTTCCATCTGCCTCGGATCAATCCTCCCTCCGCCGGACACTCTTCCAAATACCCATTCGTGGATATCTACAATGTATATTATACTCCCCGGCACACAATACCTGTGTACAGTGTGCGTGTAAACGGGAAGATACAGAGATTCGAGACAACGAGATCCTCCAGCCAAAACTATCCTATACGCCCGGGAGAGATCCGATTAAATCGATCCCGTGGTGCGCCCTTGGCACTCGACGTCTGTTGAGGCCTCTTGTGATATGGCATTAAGCCCCGAACGGGCACAGACCTTGGTCACTGGATTTTAGACCGGATGGCAATGAGACGGATCCCAAATGAAAGCACCGATTCGACACAAAATTTGTATTACCTTGGCGCTTTTGGTTTCACAAAGGCCACCAATGTTTCCTGTTCATGATAGCCCCAAATCTTATTTTTTTGGGGAGGCACAGCTCCAGTTGATATCCGGGGGGCGGGTAGACGAATGCCTGCCTACATTGTACATTTTCCATAGATCTGACATTTTGGAATTCGCCAAAATTGCCCCAGAGAAGCCATAACCCTGGTAATAGCATAAGATTATGTTGGGGGTCGTGTGGAGTTCCAAGTCACGTGGACCCGGGAAGTGGGTAGACGAATGCCTGCCTCCATTGTACATTTTCCATAGATCTGAGAACATTTTGGAGTTCGCCAAAATTCCCCCAGAGAAGCCATAACCCTGGTATTAGCATAAGATTATGTTGGGGGTGGTGTGGAGATCCAAGTCACCTGTACCCGGAGAGCGGGTAGAAGAATGCCTGCCTCCATTTTAAATTTTCCATAGATCTGACAACATTTTGGAGTTTGCCAAAAATTCCCCAGAGACGCCACAACCCTGGTATTAGCATAAGATTATGTTGATGTTGAGTTCCAAGTCAGTATCAATCGATGCCTTGGGGAAGTTTGTTTTCAATTGGGTTAAGATGGATATTTTCAAGTGCCTGTCGCAGTGCTTGTTGAATTCTGTGCCCACTGAGAGATGTAGCTGCGCGTGTTGGTGAGTTAATGTTGGAGCTCCTCATGTAGCGGTAGGTTGCACATTATGTAAGTAAGTCCATATTATTTTAGACTAGGACTCTTTCAGGTCTTCGCGGTTCTTGAGATTTGACTTAATTGATTTAACTAACCCTGACAGATTTAACTCAATTAATCTAACTGATCCCGTTCTCAAATTATGGGGGATCGATTATGGGCTGAAGTATTTACTAAGTTTTGGGGAGTTGCTTAGTGCTGATGTTGCAAACCATTTTTTTAAACATACAAATATTGTTACCCAGGTAATAAATATGCAGAGCACGCCATAATAATGCACCGAGAATATTTTTTCATGGAATTTAGTGAAATGAAAATGTTTTCGACGACGACCCGGTTGCCTCCGAGCGCTTTTCATTAACGCCCCTATACCTATATACATCGCGGTTTGCAGCCCGGAAGCCTGTGGACATATAAAACCTAGTTATAGTTCGTGCAATAATACGTGCCGAGCAGGAGAATTTTTGACGAGTGCAAGTCGCACACGCCATTGACGTGGATTTGAACTTTCTACTTCCGGTGTGTACAACCGGGTACGCTTATACACTGCCTCTAGAGTCGTAAGGGCATTACTAGAGAAAAGAAAAAAAATGGACGGGTAAACAACGGAAAAGAGTGAAATGTGTGTTGACTGCTGTGAGGAGCTTCACAATGGTGCTCTTTCAGAGGTGAAAAAAAAGGTTAACTCCGTGTTCTTCCGTGGACCTACTGACAACCATTGCCGCGGCCGATACCTTTTAACTTTTACAAAAAATATATATATATTCACACGGTAGTAGGATAAGTATTTATAACCGCTACTTGCACGACTCATATCGCTGTTTGACTGATTTTGCAAGCTCCTTCGTAAATCCCAGTCTGGTGTATGATATGACGGACTTTTTGAGGTTAACGGCCTTTGTTATAATTTCCGATGGAACTGAGAGTCTGACACTTAATGCCATTTTGCCTTGGGAATGAGATATCTACCGGAAATAATCAAAATCAATTGCAAACCATGAATCGATAAATATGCTGCAATAATCTTTAATTGTGATCGGCCATTTTGTTTGCACGCAGCCATTTTGTTGAAGCAGCTACTGGACTCCATTTTATATTACGAACCTTTTGCTGGAACATTGGTGATGTATTATACGGCTTTTCAATCCTTTGTTTGTTTTCTTGGCTCGTCATTTCGATTGGCGGTCACTGCCACGAAATGGCGGCCATTTGGCGTAAGCGCGCGCGATTCAAACCGTATTTACAAAGCAGAAATACTTTACGAGGACGAAACGGAGAAAAAAAGCGTGAAATGTACTCATGTTTATTACTAAAGTATAGAGAAACCCTTACAAAACATGTAAGCACAGAAAAGTTTTTAAAAAATTTCTGTTCTGAATCCTAACCTAAAAAAGTTCTGTCAAAACAATGAGAATTTAAATGGTGTAAATTGTTCACTGACGAAATAAAGTCAACGAAATTCGTTTCTATGATGCTCAAATTAAGCTCAGAGCTTCTTGTCAATGTAATTCTTTGATTTTTAGTGACGATATATTTTTTTATTTTCTTTCTGACCATCATTGCCCCGATCCTGCCGCTATGCTCGCTTCAGTTCGTCGTTCTTTCGACCCAACGACCCTCAAAGATAAGTCGCACTCGCGCTGCTAGAGCTCAGCTCTACACGACCCGATCCTCTCTTCTTTTATCTTTCGTTTTCCCCCCCCTATTCTTTCTTTCCCTCTTTCTCGTACTTTTTTCAACCCTCCGCCGCGTCAACGTTGTCGTCGCCTCTCGTCTCCGAAATATCGATTCCTTTGCTTCGTTCTCACTCGTCGCATCGGTCGACCGAATTGTTCCGATACTCTCGACGAATTTTCGCTGCCCCTCCGCGAGGAACCGTTGCCAAAAATGTCGCCATTCACAACGCCATTTTTATTTGTTTATATGACCCTGTCATTTGTGTCGGGGATTTTCCCCGACAAATAAATAAATAAGCAAAAGTAAATAATAATAAATACTATACCATACGATAAATAAATGCTATAACAATAAATTATAAATAAATAAACGAATTATAACTATTATTTAAATAAACTTTCAAAATTGGAATCATTGCTCCTGAAATAAAAATATCAACGTTGATATTTTAACTGCAACTAAATTAAATCGGTCTCCGATTAAAATAATAAATAAATAAATAAACAAAAAATAAATAATTATTTAAATATATTATAAAAATTGGAATCAATACTCCTGATATAAAAATATCAACGTTGAAATTTCGATTGCAACTAAATTAAATTATTCTCCAATTTTTATGTTAAATATATAAATGAAAAAACAAAAAACAAATAATAATCAAAATATATAATGAATATTAGAATCATTGCTCCTGAAATAAAAACATCAACGTTCACTGAGAGAAAAAATTACTGAATTTGAGAACATGAATTTATTTATTAAATGAAAGTATTAATTCGATTATTTATTTGTTGAATCAAGAAAATCACTCTTCATTTAAAAAAATATTTTCACGAATCTATGACTCCATTATATTAAACTCTTATTTAATAGTAACAATTTAACGCATGATAGATTTGATTAAATTTGTATTAATTGGATTAATTACATTGATCGCATCATAAACATGAGATTATTTGAATCTAAAAAACGAATTCAATACAAAATTATTTTTTTCGAAAAAATTATTTTCTTGCAATAAAGTCATTATTATTTTACTTCAAAAAATATTTTTATTTAAATAGATTTAATTGAATTTGTATTTATTAGATTAATTACATTTATCGCATCATAAACATTAGATTATTTGGATCTAAAAAATGACTTCAATACGAAATTATTTTTTTCGAGCAAAATTATTTCTTTGCAATAAATTCATCATTATTTTACTTCTAAAAATATTTCTGTAGTATTTTCAATATTTATTGGATATAAAATTGATTGTGATTATTTGGAAAGAAGCTGTAGTAAAATAAATAACACATTATTTTATTCCAATAGAATATTTGTTTGGAATGATGAAATTTTTATTTTCTTCACGCAAAGAACTATCATTTCTATGGTATACTTTAATAGTATACATGAGTTGTTAAATTTTAAAAAACTGATTTTTTAAATGTTTTGTTATATTCGAATCTTCATGACTCCTAACTTTTTTTAAGTGCACAGTAGTAGTCGATAGCGTAATAGGTAGCGTGTTAGGTAGTTAGGTAGGATAGGTATGATGGTAGGTAGGGTCGAGGGTTCGAATCTCGGTCGGACAGAGAAATCAGATCGGAGAATTGGCGCAGATTTGTCTTTTTTTTCTATTTATCTCTTTTTTGGGTCACTAAACAATGCATATTAAATTATTTGGCAAGGGCTATATATTTTTTATAAAATCTTTAGCAACAATTAATAAACACGCATTTGATTGAATCAATCATTTTTCCTGTTGATTGGACTAATTAATTTGTTCATTAAACAAATTTTTTGTCTCAGTGCTTCCTGTATCAAAAGACACGCATGTTTTGAATGATAAAATATGTTCTTGATTCAAACAACATATTACATATAATTGATAAAATATTGTTAGATTCAAGTAAATTCGTTTATTGAAACAGAAATTTATGGAATTGACTGAAAAAAATGAACCAAGTAAATATATAAGGGAACCAATCTAATATGTTTTGGCAAATAATGAAAAAAAATGATTTTATTGCACTCCGTGCGCAAAGTGCCACTTTGCGTACGCTGCGCGTGCTCAAACTGGCACTTTGCTGCACTCGTACAATAAAATTTCGTACGATACTAGTGCGAGAAACTTTTTCTCAACTCGTGTGATTGCAACATTCGTAATATACTATTTTGCCTTCAAAACTTTATTTCATTGGTTCTAGTAATTTTTTCTCTCAGTGTTGAAATTTCAACTGCAACTAAATTATTTGTTCTCCGATTTCAACAATAAATAAATAAATAAATAAATAAATAGAGAAATAAATAGATAAATAACTAAATAGATAAATAAATAAATAAATAAATAAACAAAAAATAAATAATTAATAAAATATATCATGAAAATTGGAATAATGCATTAACGTTGTTCAACTGCAACTAAATTTCTTCTTCATCTTGTTTTTTTTCGATTGACACCAATTTTTTTTTCTCGCTGCTCTTTTACTCCCGCAATTCTCTCGTCCTCCGAGTTTTTGCAAGCCAGAGTTTCTCGCATTGCCCGGTCATTTTTTCTGGGGCTTCGCAAGACGCGCTTTTGTCGGTGATGCTCTGTCCTCGTTTATTAAACATGACGCCAATAGAGCTATCTCTCTCTCTCTCTCTCTCTCTCTCTCTCTCCCTCCCTCTCTCTCCCTCTCCCTCCCTCTCTCTCTCTCTCTCTCTCTCTCTCTCTCTCTCTCGCTCTCTCTTCATCCCAAGAAACCAAGCACTGCGCTCGCCCCGGCGAAAAACCCCTTCCCAATGCTTACCCGGCGAGCACGACGCTCGCCTCCGCGAAAAACCCCTTCCCGATGCTTACCCGGCGAGCACAGGCGCCCGTCTGGCTGACTACCGTCCAGGCGCCAGCTAACCTACCCCCGCGATACACAGAATCGTCGGCGTCGTTCACTCCCCCCCCCCCTCTTGCCCCGTATCATCTCGTTCATCCCCCAAACTACGTTTCTCTGCAGCATCCTGAACAACCTTCCTCCCTTTTCCCTACCAACTCTGCCTTTCATCCTCCTCCGAACTTGCCCCGTTCCCTCGACAACGACGGAATAGCATCCCCAAACGAATTTACCACACGCTGCACGAAGCATCTTTCTGGTATTTCCCTTTGCCTCGTCTGTACTCAATTTGTCATCTTATGAAATAGTAATTGTCAAGTGGAACGAATACCTCTGCAGCGTTAAACTTGAGAGACTTTTTTTTGAAATCGATATTCCTCTTTCACGATTGTCTCGGTATCAATCAACCCTTAAAAGAGTTTTTTCAAAATAAAAAAATTACAATTGTAATTGATTTGTATCTGTGGCTTATTTTTCATCTTGTAAAATGGCGGCGATAACCGTGAGAGATTTTGGAAAAATCGACTTGGGAATAAAAGGGGCAAAAAAACTACCCCCAAAAGGGTTTTGATGAAAATAATTAATTTTTTGGGGAATGGTCGGTAGATTTGTGCTCAGAGTGACAAAATCCATCAAAGCAAAGTCCTAAATAAATGAAGCAATTTTTTTTTTGCTTTTTGGCCAAAATTGGTTTATTAAAGTGGTTGCATTTTTGTTTTTGCAATTTTCAAAGTCCTCGCCTGTCTCTATTAAAATAAACATTCAAAATTTTAATTAAAAATGTTTAATTCAATAATTGCTCTGTGAGAAAGGGTTAAAAAAAGCTTTAAAAAAATGTTTTTGATGAATAAAACGAAATGATGGCAAAATTCACTTATATTATTCTGTTTTTACGAAATGTTTTTATCCTGAAAACATTTTTATTCTCTGCTGAATAAACCACAAAAAACGAAAAAGTCGTAAGTCCAAAAAAAAAAGATTTCGAACAAATAAATTTTTCGTTACATCATTATACCAATTTATTTATTAATATTTAATTTTTTTAATTTATGTATTATGATGTTGTTTTATTTATTATTTTCAATTTGTTATCGTGATTTTATGTATATTAATGCTTATTATAATGATCGATTTTCTAATTTTCAAATTTTTCCATTTTTTCGATTATTTTTAATGGCCATTTTGCCCCCCTTACCCTCTATAAACTTACAAATATTATATTATATTATTCTATTTTCATATACACAATATTTTTATCCTCGCGATATTTTTAATTTTCACTGAATGAATCACGAAAACCCAAAAATCCGTAAGTCCGAAAAAAAAAGATTTCGAACAGTAAGAATTTTTTTTTTACATTATTATATGAATATATGTATTAATATTCAATATGTTGAATTTATGTATTACGATGTTGTTTTATTTATTATTTTCAATTTCTTATTATCAATTCATGTTTATCAACGCTAATTATAATGATTGATTATCTTATTTTCTAATTTTCAAATATTTCCATTGTTTTTTCCAAAATTACAAATATTTTATTATATTATTATTATATTATATTATTATTATTATATTATTATTATTATTCTGTTTTTACAAAATATTTTTATCCTTACAATATTTTTAATTCTCACTGATTTTGAACCACAAAAAACGAAAAAGTCGTAAGTTAAAAAAAAAAAAGATTTCGAACAATTCAATTTTTTTTCTACATCATTATACGAATTTATGTATTAATATTTAATTTATTAATTATTATTAATCTTTCATATTAATCATTATTAATATTGAAATGATTGAATTTATGTTCCATGATGTTGGTTTATTCTCTATTTTCAATTTGTTATTGTCAATTTATGTATATTAACGCTTATAATAATGATTTAGAACCTCATTTTCTAATTTTCCATTTTTTCGATTATTTTTAATGGTGTCCATTTTGCCCCCTCTTTCCCCCTCAAAGCTTACAAATCGCATCCTTGTGGCGAATTGTTCCTCTCGCCTCATTTTGCATCCTCTCTCTCTCTCTCTCTCTCTCTCTTGTGAATCCAGAACCGCACAAAGGAAAAGACGATTTCGAGGGAGGTTAATTGTCGCTGAGACACCGTCGACTCCGATCCAGATGCTATTCGCATCATTTAATTTTTTCTCGCTCTGTTTTTTTTCCTTTCATTCTCATTCAATTATTCATTCATTCTCTGCTACGTTTGACTTCCATGGAGACATAATTTAATGAGGAACAATGGCAAAATTGAATATTTCGCAACGAGACTTTGTCTCGTCCGCGTCGAAAACACTTCAATCCCGAGAGAATCACGCCTCGTGTCTCGAGTCCCCCGGAATTTATAAAAAAAAAAAAAAAACATAACCTCTTGATATTACGACGGGCTTTGCCTCGACCATATTTAAAAGCGGCGTTTTTATAGTTTCTCACTTTTTCCTACAAAAGAACTTTGTATCTCACCTTAAGAGGAGGCTAAATACCATTTTTATGCAATCCCTACATTATCGACGTATCATCGTCGTCCAGTCGTTCTCCGACAACCGTGGATGAAAATTGATTACATTTTGACAATTAAGAGGGGGATAAATTAATTAACAATTAATTGTCAATTGAGAGGCTAAAATGCGTTACAGCTAATGCCAACGAACTCTTTTTTTCTCTTTTTTTTCTCTTTTTTTTTGGCTCAGCATTTGAATACACCGTTTGCCATTTTTCCTTTTCCTAATTAGATAAAAATGTTATATATTAATATTTGTATTATATAATACAATACAATTATTCATTTTGAAAAAGCAACCCATGGTAAAAATGAAATGTACGCTGTACCTTTCCGAAGCAATCTGCGGAGTGATAGATTAGTCTGCAGTTTTAGCAATTTCCATCACTTCTTCGATGCTGTCCTTCGGAGCAGTTTTTTTTGCATAAAATACACAGAATAAAGCATACAATAATAAATATTTTAATCATTCTCATTAAAAAAGTCATCCGTTGTGTAAAAAAAATTATTTTATACCCTTTCGTTGAAGCTTTTAACAAAATGAATGGATCCACTGCGTCCGCAGACTCCATTCTCAAGACTTCTCAATTTTATGATTCGGAGAGATTGTTGTACACCTAAAATTACATAATATAAAGAAGACAGTGATAGATGTTAAAATTAATCCTACTATTAAACCATCTGTATTATAGAAAAAAGCAAAAAAGCATACCCTTGCGACAGAGTGTTCGATGCAACTGAGGAGCTGCGTCTCCGAACTGCTGTCTCCGCAATCTCCTTTACCTCTTCGAAGGCCTTTCAGGGTAGACTATTTTGATTTCGATCAACATTGACAATGAATTATTAAAATATGTCCTATAAACAAATACTATAAAAATTACACAATAAAAATATATATCAGCAGCATTGAGTGAAAAAAAGTTTTGAAGGTTAGATTTTTACAAATGATAGTTTCATTGTTGAAATTTTTTTTTTCCATTTCTTCCGTTTATAAAAACTAACATTCTTTTCTTAAATTTGTTTTTTCACAGCATAAATAGCTATAAATAGCTATGCATACAGATATATATCCCGGTGTAGTTAGTTCCCCAAAACGCCGCCTAGTCGCTTGCGGCGCCACTAACTAAATACACCGGGATATATATCTGTATGCATAGCTATATATAGCTATGCATACAGATATATATCCCGGTGTAGTTAGTTCCCCAGAACGCCGCCTAGTCGCTTGGGGCGCCACTAACTAAATACACCGGGATATAAATCTGTATGCATAGCTATATATCTGTATGCATAGCTATATATCTGTATGCATAGCTATAAATAGCTATGCATACAGATATATATCCCGGTGTAGTTAGTTCCCCAGAACGCCGCCTAGTCGCTTGGGGCGCCACTAACGCCGGCAAACTTTTCTCCATAAGCGTTTTCTAGCCCTGGCTAGTGGGTGTCGTTTAGCACTGTCGATACGGAGCCACTGAGACGCATGGCGCACAATTCACTGGTCTATTTCTATTTTAAATATTTCATTTAAAAAGATGCTAATCTCCAATAATTGCAAATGAAAAATTCTCTTTAATTAGACGGTAATTGAATTAGAATTCAATAAAAACTGTATTTATAGCAATTAAAATTGTGCCGTCGGTGTCAGAATCTGGGACAGTGTCAGAAACTGGGCCTTATGCTATTTGCGATGATGAAATTCCTCACGGATCATGCATGAATCGAAAAATGAATGAAATAATTTTGGCATCGATTTTTCAAATGAGGATTTAACGAAAAAAAATTATTTTAATTATCGTCAACAAATTATTGCTATTTGAGAGAAAAAAAAATTCTTCGTTTCTCGTGATATTGCCGCAATTTTTTTTTTTGAATTTTTATCATAACGCTCAACAACGATTTTTTTCCTTCTTATCAGAAAATAATAAGTCAGCGTTAGAGCACATTCCGTCTTAAACGATGAGGATCGTCATTTGCCCAAGTGTTAATTCAATTCGACGAATTTTCGAATTCACATTCAACGTGCTACGACATTAAATACTTAACTATAATTAGCACATTTTGTGGAATAAATATGCCTCGTCTCGTCTCATTTTGTCAGAAAAAAAAATACGACCAATAATTCCTTTCGTAATTGCGCTCTGACGCAAATATCACAGCATATATTTCACTAATCCATACTTTAGAAAAAAAAAAAAAAAATCACGATGATAAATAAAATTTTATGAATAAATGGAATAAAGAAAAAATGTGAATTACTGGAAACAATTATTCGTAATTATTCCAAGTACTTGTATTTAAAGTAATTGGAGAGGTTAATCAAATTTCAAAAAAGATTTAACTATGCGTAAATAATGTTTTTTCCAATTTTTCTTAATTATATTAAAATATTAATTAATAAACAAATTGATTCAACAAGAAAAAGTGAACAAACTTTTTATTATTAGTCGTAATTTAATGTTTATATTTTAATTTTATTAATATAATATTTATATTTATAATTTATATTTTATATTTATAATTTTTATTTTTAATATTAAATTAGAAATTTTTTAGTTTATATTAATTTAAATTTTAATGATTTAAATTAAATTCTTTATTTACCTGAATTTGAAGTTTTTAGATAAAATTTATTTAATATTAAATTTTTTGTCGAGACAACAATACTCCTTTAATTTTTTTCGTGTCTCGATAAAATTTCGCTTGTATACAAAAAAATTGTTTACCTCGCGCATACAATCGTCACAATCTTCATAGATAAAGGGACCACGTGTGTGACAGGAGGCCTTCAAAGCGACGCGCGCATCTTTAAATTCTACCGTAAACAATCCACGTCTTGCGTAAATACAATATTCTTCTCGGCGACCCACTAACAACACAATTAACATTTATGAGCATGGAAAATTTTCAAATTGGAATAAAATTAAATTTTTTTAAATATATTTCATAATTAATATTTTTTATAATAATAATAAATAATAATAATATAATAATTATAATAATTGTAATAAATAATAATAACATAATAATTATAATAATAATAAATTAATTTAAATCCGTTAAAAAAACATAATTGTAATTATTCATTTATCCGTGGCAATTTATTTATTGCTAAATTACAATTTGTTTGAAAATAAAGATTAATTCAAATTTATTAACAAACTTTTTATTCATAAATTCGTTACTTGACAACAAATTAAAAAAAAAACAGCAAATGTCTCAAGCTTTTTTTTAACTTTACATATATAATTATTAATAGTGGCAATTTTAAACATTAGAAAACAAATGAATTCATTAAAAACTTTAAATTAATAAATTTATCTAAATAATTATGAATAATATAGTACATTACATCACGAGGTCGTAAAAACATTTTCTGACGAGTGATGTACGATATTTTATATCACTCAGTACAATAATGGACGTTTTCACGTCCGCTTGCGGACGTAAAAGCGTCCATTATTGTACTGAGTGATATAAAAATGTTTTTAAAATTAAATTGAACCATGTTGAAGGTTAAAGAACGGTCGTAAATGTTTGTTTAATTTGTTCGAAATGAATTCATCAATAAGGAAAAAAAGTAAATTTATATCGAACTTTTAATTCATAAATTCATTATAACTTAACATTAAATTTAAACTAAAAAATGTCTACGAAGTTTATTAGTAAATGCCTCAAGCTTCGGTTCAACTTTACAGATATAACTATTAATAATGACAATTTTTTAAATTAGAAATAAATTAATTCATTATAAACTTTCAATTAATAAATTGATCTAAAAAATTATTAATAATATTGTTTTTTCAATATTAAATTGAACAATGTTGAAGGTTAAAGAATGGTCGTCAATGTTTATTTAATTTTTTCAAAATGAATTCAGCAATAAGGAAAAAAGGAAATTTATAACAAACTTTTATTTCATAAATACATTATTTATTTAACATTAAATTTAATCTAAATTTTTTTAAAATAAAATTGGGTAATGTCTGAAGCTTTTTTTAACTTTACAGATATAATTATGAGAATTATAATAATGAGATATAGATATTAATGATAAGAATTTTTTTAATCCGAAAACAAATAAATTTATCTAAATAATTATCAATGATAATTTTTGTATAATTCAAATTAAACAATGTTAAAGATTAGAGGACATTCGTCACTGATTATTAAATTTTTTCGAAATGAATTCATCAATAAGGAAAAAAAATAAATTTGTAACGAACTTTTAATTAATAAATTAAAAAATAAATAATTGTTTCAAATTTAAGAATAAATAAATTTATTTATTCAATTATTAATAATAATTTTTAAAAACGTGACTATTTTTGAGGTTAAAGCGTGTTCCTTAATTTTTATTCAGTTATTTCAAAATTTATTGAGCAATAAGAAAAAAAAATCATAACAAATCTTAGTTTCACAAATTTATAATATATTCGATAAATCCGGACGAATCAGGGCAAAAAAAAAATTATCCTAACGCAAAATGTTTTGTATCGAAATATAGACTCGATGTCTCACTATAGCGCGCGTTGCGTCGGGAATTACGGCCGGAAACGGCCGAGGTTTGCCGAAGTAAACGAGCCGAGCGCCAGCGTCTCTCTTATTCCCGTTCACAGTCTGCGATCGGCCAGCGTGACGTCAAGTCGGGCAAATTCCGTCGCTCCCGATTCTGATGTCTCACGCGTTGACAAAAATATAATTAAATACATTCAGACCGCGTACAATTATAATTAATTAATCGATGTCTCTCAATTAAAAAAAAAAAAATTTTTTTCCAAAAAATATTTTGAAAAATTTAATTTTCGTTGTTCGTCGTTGCTGCCAACGATATAAAAGGCTCGAGAGGAAGTTTTATAAATTCGTCGATAAGCGTGCAGTGTCAAGTGCATTCGCGTGATTTTTTTTTTTTAATCAACAAACATTTAAAAAAAAAACAGTTTGAAAATCGTCGACTTGAAAAAAAAAGGAAATTCTTCGGGACGATGGCAGCGAGTGGGATCTCGATCGCTGCGATCTTCCTCGTGCTGCTGCAACTTGCAGGTCAGTTTTTTTTTTTTTTTTTTTTTTTTTTTTTTTTTTTTTTTTTTTTTTTTTTTTTCAATTATAGCATTTTTAATAATTTTGAGAGCGATAAAAAAAAGTCAATGCCTTGATTTTATGAATTTTTTTAATTGATTTTTTTTTTTATTTGCGGAATTTATTTTATGATTTTATTATTATTGTTATTCAGCGTTATTACACTTTATAACGCGATGAAAAAGGCGCGCGTCCTCGTTGGAATTTCAGGTGAAGTGAGTCAGAGAGAGGCATTTATGAGTTCGCTCGTGAGATCCAACGAGATCGAGAGTTGATTTTTCCCCTTTCATTTATCGCGAAAAATAATGTTACGTATTTTTGGCGGGAAAAATTATAAAAACCTAATTTTTTGAATTTTTTTTTTAATGACAGCTTGTCAATGGCAGTTCTTAATGACACGTTCAGAAGATTTTTGCGAAAAGATTTAGCGGTGTGCGAAAATGTGCTGTTTTTGACCGTCGGGATATTTTTTCGAACTGTCAGATGTGATTCTGTCATCAGCTGTCATTTTTGTTTTTTCGTTACTCCATTCTGTCAATTTACTGACAACTTGGGTCAATGTTTTCTGTCAATTTGTTGGCGATTTAACATTGATAATTGGCTGGCAAATTATTCTGTCAATTCTGCCAATTCATCATGTCAAGTTATTTTGACACTCGATCCTGTCAATTTATTGACAAATAATGACAAATAATATTACGTATTTTTGGCTGGAAAAATGATTTTTTTAATTTTTTTTTAATGACAGCTTGTCAATGACAGTTCTTAATGACATGTCCAGAAGATTTTTGCGAAAAGGTTTAGCGGTGTGCGAAAATGTGCCGTTTTTGACCGTCGGGATATTTTTTCGAACTGTCAAATGTGATTCTGTCATCAACTGTCATTTTTGTTTTTTCGTTACTCCATTCTGTCAATTTACTGACAACTTGGGTCAATGTTTTCTGTCAATTTGTTGGCGATTTTACATTGATAATTGGCTGGCAAACTATTCTGTCAATTCTGCCAATTAATCATGTCAAGTTATTTTGACACTTGAACCTATCAATTTAATGGCAAATTGGCATGTTTATTCTTCATTTTCATTAATCAATTATTTAACTTTGTTATTTGATGAGCAAATTGTTCTGTCACGTTACGAATATTTATTATGTCAATGGAGTTTGTTATTTATTAGTCCTGCCAATTAAATTAGTTTATCAATTTAATGAATTTATACGATCATTTTGAAGATTAAATGCTGGCATTTTCTTTCATGATTTATTTCTGGCAATCAACTGAAAATTTATTCTGCCAATTTATTTCGCGAATGTCGTCAATTCATCGAACTGCAATTCGTTGACAAGTTACACTCTGTCAATCTTTACAAATCTCGCATCACCTTTGTCGGTATATATCGTCATATCCATGACAACCCACTCTGTCAATTTGCTCGTCAACTTATTCTGTCAACTAAATCTGTCAATTCGGTCAATATTTTTTTTCGACTATTTTCTGCCAACTTGGACTCTATCAGCATACTTTAGACAATATTTTTTCTCAAAATATAATTCTGTCAATTGTTTTGACAGCTGTCATGCATTGAACGCTTCATCCGAATCTTTTTTTCATTACGGCGCACATTTCCAAGGACATCTTTTTTTTTTGCAATGATGCAAATGGACAATAATAATGCAAAAAATCGGCGTTCAAATTTTTCAAAATGTTCATATTTTCCACAATTTTGAAATTTTCCGATTCTCCAAAAATATGCTAAATTGATTTGTTTTTTATTCTGAACAAAATATTTGTGAGCATTTTCTCTCTAAGAATTTTTTCAAAATCATCAGCTATTTTTAATTTCGACTTTTAAAATCATAAATATCACAGCATTACATTTTAAAAAATTCATAAATTTTAATTATGCCAAGTTTAACAATAAAAAATATTGGAATTGAATTTAAACGCAAATTCGTTTTTTTTTCCTTTTTCCAAATCGCAAAAATCGAAATTTTTCCAAATTTGCCTTTTCGATTGATCGCATTTTGAGGAATTTTTTTGACAATTTTTTTTCAAAATCTGCACACAATTTTGTGACAAAAAGTTTCTATGGTAGTTGTTCCAACGAACAATCATTTTCAAGATAAAAATTAAAACATTTTTTTGCATTCAATTTTCGAAAATTTATAACTCGAAATACAAAGCTCGTACGACGAACCTTCTCAGGACTTTTCGACCGTACAATCAAGGGAAAATTCATTTTCAAAAAATACTGGAACGCAAACGAATTTCTTTTTTTTCGTTAAATATTTTTAATTTTTTTTTTGTAGTTCTAATCGAAAAACGGTAGTTTTTATTTTTCATCCTAAGGTCGTTGATTGGTAATATTTTCGTAATTGACATTTATCCGCCAGATGGCGCAGCGCAATTTTCAATATTAGCCGCGTTAGAGACCGCCATGAAGGTTTTAGTACTTCTCCGGGCTTTTTGTTAGGTTAGGTTACGCCCTGGCGTTATTATTCCCGGAGTAAAGGCCATTGTGCAACGTCATTCTTGTGGGCGATTAGATTTTCATTGTTTCGCGCACCTGCGACCTCACGAGCGTCACATGCGACCATTAAAACGAGCTGTTCATCCGAATGTACGGCCCTGAACTTTCGAGGTGTCATGGCGGTTTTAGATGCTAATAAAAAACACCAAAAACGTTTCCCCATTGAGAATTTCCTCGCAAATTAACTTTCTAAGCACCTACGACGAAAAAGTACGCTTTTTCGAACGAGAATCACGCAAGAAGGACTAAAAAGTGTGGATTTAAAGCCGGGGTGAACAAAAATTCGACATAACCTCAAAAATGTAATTTTTTCGTTTAATTTTCTATCGCAATCAGCAGCTGCCATTATTTTTTTTACATTTCACAATTCCATTCAGACGATTACAATGTATTTGGATAATAATTGTGTAAATTTTATTTTCGTGCATTTTTGAATTTGTTTTTGCACTTGAAAAATTGCAGTTTTCCTTGAATCGAGACCGGAAACTTATATTATGGGTTTATCGTGATGGGACAAGGGCACTTTTGCATCCTCCTCGGCACGACACCTGGATAAAGAGTGCGAATTTTTTTTTTGCATAGGGCGTTCCGATTAAAAACGACGAAGTGGAAATCTGCACTAAAAAAAATTGGGCCTAAAAAAAATAAATTTCGAAAATAAAGTTTCCGGAGATTGACTTGAAAAGCGATTATCAAAATTTGTCGATTAAAAAAAGGCGTTGAAGTCGATGTGTGAAAAATAAAAAAAATGCCACTAGCTGACGTTCAAAAAATTTTCTCTCTCAAAATATTATGATTAAAAATTTGAAAAAAATATTGAACACTTGTTTTATTGTGAGCGATGAGGGAAAAAAATTGCAACCAAATCGAAGCATTTTTAGTCTCCCTTTAGTAGAGTTGAAGAATGTTTAAACATTGTTAAACGAAAAAAAAAATTTTTATAAACATATTTGAGATAAAAATCTGAAAAAAATACTGAACGCTTATTTCATCATATATAATAAAAAAATTGACAATTAAAACGAAATATTGACGATATTGTTTGGAGTTTCGAAAAAAAAATTATTTTCATTTATTAACATTTATATCTTGCAAAATATTTTAGTTAAATTAAAAAAAAAATACTGAGCGTCTATTTTATTATGAGGCATGGAAAAAAAATCACCAAGCAGTTTAAAAATATTTGAGATTTTTGGTTGTTCGATTTTACATGAAATGCCCCATATAAATGTATGAATGTGAGCAGAATTCGTCCCTTGCCAGCCACCTGCTACAGAAATTGCCTGGGGACTTTCTGTCCACTTTACAAAGGACTTTCTATCCCTCTCACAGGTAGAAATCCTCAAATTTTGTTGTCTCAAAATGTATTTGGTTATAAAAACAATTTTTTTTTCATCAACATTGTTTCGTGAATCATAAAAATAATTTTAGAAGTATTTTTCAACAAATACACAACAAATAAAAATAATAAATTAGCGTGAATAAAAATAATAAATTTTGAAAATAAAATAAAAACTCGAAATAAAATTTTGTAAAAAATAATATTTGGCAAATTGAAAATTTATACATGTTTTTAGATGCGAATTTTTTTGACTTTCAAAATATATAGTCCTTTCAAAATATATAGTCCACTGGAATTTATAGTAATTTTTGGTGTTGATAAAAATAATTTTGAAAAAAAAATAATAATTAAAAATGAAATTTGATAATTTGTAAATTTGATTTTTTTGAACTGGAAAAATTTTCGAGCTGAAAACGTGGTCTTTAACGCTGTTTTTTTAAATTCAATCTCTGAAATTTGCGTCGAAACGAATGTTTAGATTTTTTCGAATTTAAATATATTTTTTTTATTCCAAAATTTTTCAAAATTTTGTCTAATGACTGTAATTTTGAAAAAAATAATACAAAGGTTAAAAATTTTACAAAATCACACATTTTTGATTTTTTCTTTTCATTGAAAAAATTTTTAAGGTGAGAAATGATTTTCAAAAAATGAAAAAAAATTTCAAATTTGTGGAAAAATAAATTTTTCGAAATTCAACAGTTTATACAATGTATATATAACTTAGTTTCTGTAAGGAATTAAGATCTCAAAGGTTACAGAAATATTTGGTCATTCAAGAGAGGGAGAGGGTGAGGTAGGGGAAGGGGGGGGGGTGCACTTGACGAAGGACCTTTTTTTTCTTACCTGTCTCACAGCTGTCGTAAATAAAATTTGGGAATCTCCGGACAAATGAAATATACCTGCGCGAAATATTACAAAATTTTCCGGATTTAAGGACGAAATCTTTTGTTCGAAAAGTCTGAACATGCCACTTGTAATTTTTTTTTTTTTTTTTCCAAGGACTTAAACGAGACTTTCGAAATTTTTACGATCTCGTTTTATATGTTGACGTTTCTAATTTCTAAATTTCCTGAATTAAAAAGAAAAATTTATTTAAACAAATTTCTAAATTTTCTAAATTTTTTTTAAATAAATTACAAACTCAAAAACGTTTTGAAATATCAAACGAAATATTTGAAAAATTATTTTGACTAGAATTAAATTTCAAATTTGATTAAAATTCAAAATTTTCTCTCTACAATTTGTGTATAATAATAATAATAATAATAATAATAATAATAATAATAATAATAATAATAATAATAATAATAATAATAATAATAATAATAATAATAATAATAATAATAATAATAATAATAATAATAATAATAATAATAATAATAATAATAATAATAATAATAATAATAATAATAATAATAATAATAATAATAATAATAATAATAATAATAATAATAATAATAATAATAATAATAATAATAATAATAATAATAATAATAATAATAATAATAATAATAATAATAATAATAATAATAATAATAATAAAGTTTTATTTTAATTAAAAAAATGTTTTGAGGTACTCGTTATCAATAGAAAAATTTCCATGTTGATTATTAAATAGAGAACGAATTTTCGGGTTCCGATTTTTCAAAAATCTCAATATTTTAAAGTTTTTTTCTCCTATTTGGCAGAAATAAAAAAAAAATCAGAGGACAAAAAATTAGTTTAATTTTAGTGAAATTATGATTTTTTTAAGGTAAAGTAGGTTTTTATCCGTTTGATTGAGATTAACAAAAAATTAATGAGATTTGTTAGCAAAATAACGTTGAATAAGAAGAAGAATAGAACAATTGTTTTTTTAGGTAAAAAGTGAAAAAAAAAATTTCTATATGAAACTCAATATACATATTTTTTATCTTTTTATTAATTCCAATAACAACATTCTAAAAAACATCATCTGAGCGATTCTTTCTTCTTTTCCAGCAAATTTTGGCGAATTAATTTTTTTTTTTCATCCAAAATAATTAATCAATAATTAAGAATAAAAATTCTTTCGGAAAATTTTAATTAAATACTTTTTTTACCGTTGTCCGCGATCTTGCAATTCCAAACGAACAAACAGTAAATTCAACGAGACGGCAAAATATAGGTTAGGCGAGAAAAAAAAAAGTTGCTGCTGGAGAGCCTGAAATACTGGTCAGGAAAAGAGAAACGTAGAAGCAGAAATTGTAATGGCAAGAAAAAAAATTGGCTCGACATCGTAGAAAAGCTCTTTTCTATTTTTTCGAATTTTAAAAAGAAATTTCGAATTACGAAAAAAAAATTATAATTAAAATTATAATTAACAAATGAATTTATTATAAACATTGAATCAATTGTTATATTTGATTAAACATGAACCCAGAAATCTCTGTAAAATTTGTCGGTAAGCTTTTTTTCAACTTTATGAAATTAATAATAAATAACATTTTTTTAAAATTAAATAGAACAATCCTGAAAAATGTTATTTAATTTTTATTTATTTTTTACAAATGAATTCAGCATTAAAAAAAATTCATAACAAAAATTTTCTTCAATATTTGTTTTTATTATTTTTTTCCATTTTATTCATTCATTTTTAATAATGGGGAAAATAATTGAAACCAATTAATAACTTTGTAACGAGCTTTTAATTAATGAATACATTGTTATATTCAATTAAATATCAATTAAAAAATTTTTGTATCATTAATCAGCAAGTGTCTCAAGATTTTTATCCTTTTAATGAACTTAATATTTCATAACAATTTTTAAAAATTAAATTGAATAATCCTGAAGCTCCAAAGATGTTTTTGATTTTTTATTAATTTTTTCAAAATGAATTCAGCATTGAGGAAAAAAAGAAATTCATAACAAAAATATCTCTTAATTATATTATTATTTTTATTATTCTATTTTATTTCATTTTTATTATTTATAACGAATAGTCAAATTCATTTTAAATTATGGAAAAGAAATTAAAAAATCATTAACAAATTTGGAACGACCTTTTCATTAATATTCAATTAATCCGTCGTCACATTTAATTAAACATAAATTGAAAATCTTTATAAAATTAATCAGCAAGTATCTCAACAAGTATCTTTTGTTAAACTTTATGGAATTAATAAATGATAGTATAATTTTTTTAAATTAGTTCGAACAATTCTGAAGCTTGACAAATTTGCGTTAAAATCATATTAAATTTTTTTAAGACAAACCAAATTTTGAGTCCTCAAATTCCTAATATTTATTATATTTTGTTTTATTACATTTTTACTATGTTATTTATTTATGTCATATTTAATTATTAAATTGCTTCTAAATTACCTCCAAAGAAACATTTATTATATATTATTATTAATATTATATAACAGTAATAATAATAATAATAATAATAATAATAATAATAAAATATTTATAAAATTACGAAACTTATTGCGTTTGCAAGTATTTTTGCAAAAATTCCAAAGCTTTGAAAAATCTCTGTGCTCTCCTTGATCGATCGAACCGGGTCAGCTCTAATAATTTATTAATCGATTCAACATTCATTCCAATAGTTTAGAATGTCCGTTGTGATTCCACAATGTTATTCCCAGCAAGGGAATCTCGCTCATCTGACTCTCTCTCTCTCTCGATTTCTCGTCTCTCTCTTTTTTCTTCTATTTTTCTTGAACGTCGATTCCCTTCGCTCCCCCCCCCCCTCCCCCACCCCCTCTCTCTAGCTTTGTTGGTCGAGACCGTTTAAGAAACGACTCCTCTTGCGATCCCCCGAGGCCACTGATCTTCCCCCCCCCCCTCTCTCCTGGATCCGGTTCCGTGGTGTAAAACGCGACGACTCTCGAGCCCCCTTCCCTCCCCCCTCCCCAAGCTACTCCACGACTCCAGGGTTTTCCATTCCTTCGCTCGCCCGTTGCACTTCACCGCTCTTACTTTGCTAGAGTGGCCTCTTCCCTTCGCGTTTGTCCCCCCCCTCACCCCCCACCGCACCCCGCCCCCCCCTCCACCTACCCTTTCCCCCTCCCTTCCGCTCCCACCGTCGATGCTCATAACTGCAGAGAACACAAAAGCCACGAGAGGCACCGGGACTCGGGCGAAGAAAAGACCGCGGATGAGAGACACGACCGAGGATAAAGATAGGTCGACGGACAAGACCGTGGAAATGTGGATAGAGACACGGAGTACCGTTGCACGAGACGGTTTCACTTTCCTTGGGATTTTGTACGCACAACGATGACCCGTTATTGGGACATTGAGAGCCATTTAAATTGCGCCTGTGTTTTTTTTCTTCAAATTGCACGTTTTTTGGTTCAGCAATTTGCCGCGATTGTCAGCTATTTTGAATTCAAAAGATTTTGAGGTTAACGACGAATTGTGGAGTTAATTCGATGCATCTGGATCCATTCTAATCTCGTCCATTGTGAAGAGTCCACTTTTTTGGGTATTTAGCCGCCATTTTTAATTTTGGGACCCCTGAAATGTCCACAATGGCCCAGCATAGGGATTCCGCTATTTTGTTGTATATCCTTCTCCATTTTGTATTTTGGAACCTTTCGTATTAACCAGGAATTGTGATCCTCAATAATTCTGAGGCAATCAGTGCCGTTTCCGTAACTCCGCCATTTTGAATTTTGAAACTTTCAATATCAACTACAAATTAGGGACCTTAATGACATATACCTGGTATTGAAATGGTCCATTTTTTTAAATCCAGATCCGCCATTTTGTTTTTGTTAAATATAATCTCAGGTTCCTTTGTTCTCTAGAACGCCATTTTGAATCATTAATCTTATCTTTCGTGCTGATGAAAAATCTCGCTAAAAATTCCAACACTTTGCTGATGACTTCACCAAAAAGCAGCGACCCACTTTTCCTCAAAGCGTTTCCGCAGTCCAAACTTTTGTGCGCGCCGGGCGGAGTAACGGCATAGAAAAATGTCTGGTGCAGCAGAAAAAAAAACTGTAAAATTGAGGTGCAAAAAACTGCTTGCTCGCCGCTCTCACATTCATCCTGTCCGTAACGCGCGATAGACTCAAAGATTCCCAGCGGCTTCTGTATGGAAGCGAGATTCAAGCCAAGCGGTCTCTATCCGGACTCACCACAGGCCTTTTTACACTCACGGGCGTGTACGCGAACGTGTGTAACATTAGCCGAGAGAGAGCGAGCTGAGATGCCTCTCACGTCATTCATCTGCTACCCGAGTTCTTCATCGTTCGGAGGAAGAAAAACAAAACCCGGGAACGAGCAAACCAGAGGAGCCCTTTATGCTACCGCCTTGCGTAAAACGGCACACGGATGAACGTCATAGTTTTGATTCGCCCTGTAAATATGTAAATGTATCCCGTCACCAGTGGCAAATTTCGAAGAACTTTGAGCCAGAACTTCCTTGCTGCCTAATCCTGATTCCATCAGCCTTAATTGAACTTTAAACTGGGGTTACGTCATGTGGGATGTCGGTACATCCCTCAACCTTGATGGGAATCTGTTTACCCTAGGTCACATTTAGGTAGGAACAATGTTGGACCAGAGTTAGGTCAGATCATTGAAAATGGGGTCATAGGAAGGTAGTTTAGGTCTCGGATTTATTAAACATTCAGCTAAATTGAAGGGCTAGGGACTGGGTGAACCTCACGTTGGGAGTCAGTGGTCTTTCTGCCAAGACTAACTGACTTCTACCAGGATTACATGACTTCTGTCAGGAGAAAGTCACGTTAGCCAGAACGAAGTCACTTCTGCCAGGGCCAAGTGGCTGCTGCCAGGGCTAAGTGAGTTCTGCCAGGACCAAGTGACTTCTGCTAGGACCAAGTGACTTCTGCCAGGACTAAGTGACTTCTGCCAGAAGCAAGCGACTTCTGCCAGGACCAAGCGACTTCTTCCAGAAGCAAGGGACTTCTGCCAGGACCAAGTGACTTCTGCTAGGACCAGGTGACTTCTGCCAGAACCAAGTGACTTCTGCCAGAAGCAAGCGATTTCTGCCAGGACCAAGCGACTTCTTCCAGAAGCAAGGGACCTCTGCCAGGACCAAGTGACTTCTGCCAGGGCTAAGTGACTTCTGCCAGCACCAAGTGACTTCTGTTAGGAGCGAAGGACTTCGGCCAGGGCTAAGTGACTTCCACCCGGAGCAAGGGACTTCTGCCAGGACCAAGTGACTTCTGCCAGGAGCAAAGGACTTTTTCCAAGACCGAATGACTTCTGCCAGGACCAAGTGACTTCTGCCAGGGCTAAGTGACTTCTGCCAACACCAAGTGACTTCCGCTAGGAGCGAGGGACTTCTGCCAGGACTAAGTGACTTCTGCCAGGAGCAAAAGACTTCTGCCAGGACTAAATGACGTCTCCCAGGAACAAGTGACTTCTGCCAGACCTTCCACCATTAATATTGAGTTATTTCAGTCTCTCAAGTTAAATGTGACACTCTGTATACGTGTGAATTCAACGGGACAAATTTTAGGCTTCCGTATGGCCCAGCCTTTACTGAGAATGTACTTCAAGACGAAAACAAGAAAAAATGAGAGGAATATGTCAATAAAGGTGGCTGAAGGTAGAAGGAGTCTTATGAACAGACAAAGAAGGAGGGAGAGGGGGAGACGTAATCACCTCTGACATGGACGCCAATGACGCCATTGTATCGAAAAAGCGACGTAAGAAGTAAAAAGACGAGTGAGTGATACGGTAAAGAATAAAGAAGGAGGAGTCGTCGAAGACATACTCTCAGTAGTTGTTGTTCTCCCTCCCTCATAACCTCAAAGTTCTGCCGTCGTCCGGTTATCGGAGAAGGAAAAAAATCTTCGATACAAAAGAAAGTTTCGTGAACTGTCTGCCGTATGCGAAATAAAAGAAAAACAAATTTCAAGACGCATGTAAAAGAAGTTCGCGAACGAAAGGTCCAAGACGGAGTTGAGATGGAAGAAACATTCCGACCTAACCTCCAAAATCTCTTTTTCTCCCCAACCCTCGTCACTCGATGCTCTTGGCGTCGGTGTTTAACCTTTTTTATTGTCTCTTCTCATCCTCTCTTCCTCTTTCTTTTTTTCTTTTTAGACTCTCCCTCCGGATCTTTACCTTTTCTTGGTTATTACTTTCTTTTTTCGCATAATAGATTCCCTCTTGAAATTTTCGAGATGACATTCCATTGAACAATTCTTTCTTCTCTTCTATTCTTACTCTCCGTTTTACCATCCCCCATTTCTCGGGGTTGTTTTCCTTGATACGGGAGATTGCGGATTGCAAAGCTCCGCGAACCTAACCTCAACCGTCATATAAATATATGTCTCCCATTTCCAGTATAAAATGCCAGACGGAAAAATGACAAATAAAATTTCATTGCAAAACGAGGATTTCATGTTCAAAGACATTCACTTCGGGGGTAATTTACCGCAGTGGACGACGGGAAATACTGCTTTTTGCGAGTGAAGGAAAGTTTAAAACATGGCGGCCTGTTATCGCGGATCTCGTGAATTTGATGGTTAGGAAACGCCATTAGTTCAGGAGTCATTAGTTGGGTTTTATAAACTCAATTTCAAGCTTCATTGCAGAATTTATTTGATACGACGGTGGATTTTCAAAAAGGCAGTGCTTGACATAATTTTACAAGTTTTTAGGCATCTAAATTACTTTTTAAGGTTATCAATACTTGTGAATGCTCACTATTGGCAAAGCAAAATTTAAATTTCGCGCCTGAATGACTGGCGATGGAATTGCTTGAGAATTCCGCCAATCCGGTGCAAGCATACATAACATAGAAATGAGATCGTGTACGGGATGCTTTATAGTGATTTTCTCGTCAATTTAATGTTGCTTTGTATATTTAAAAGTCACAGATGGAGATATATCTTATAATCATCTTATAATCAGATCTTCAATTCAATTTTCGAAGTTTAGATACATCAAAGTCATTTTGAAATTCAAGAATATTTATAAATGCTCGGAATTGTCAATACGAAATTTAAATTTCGCGCCTAGAGGACTCTGGCGATCAATTCTCTCGGAAATTTCGCCAATCCGCTCTAAGCATACGTAACCTCAAAATGAGAGCGTGTATGGAATAACACGGCCATTACCCTGGTCTCATAACCTCACTTTGAAGCTTTATAGCGAATTTGTTATTCTTTTAATGTTACACAAGATGTTTAAAAATAATAAATAGAGCAATTTTCCATAACCAGGCAGTGGCTAATTGAATTTTGGAAATCACGAGTTGCCATAGTTACTTTTTAAGTTCAAGAATACTCATAAATGCCCGCAATTTTCAATACGGAATTTGAATTACGCGCATACGGGATCTCTGGCGATTACTTTCCTCGGGAATTCCGCCAATCCGATGAAAGCATACATAACCTCAAAACGAGAGCGTGCACGGAGTATTTTGTACGTTCGAATGGCGGTGAAACGTGAGAATGAAAATTGATCGTAAATAATATCGCTGCCAGAGTGTTCGCGTTCCACGGAATAATTTGTTGGGTAATTGGTGCCGGTGGAAAGCGCGTAATTAAGGGGTTTATTGTGGGGTGCGGTGGACATACGTAGGATACATATAATACCGGTAAATATTGTTCGTATACGTATTATAGAACGGCAAAACTCCGATGGCGATCGTAATGTAGCGTTGACCGTGGCGCCCCTTAATGAGTCGTGACCAGTTGTCTTTTTTTTCCCTCTTCCTTCTTCCCCCAATCACTCTGTTTCTTTATCCCATTCAGCTGTATTAGCGATGGGAAAGCTTTTTCATCTTTTTTTTTTTTAACGCAGAAAAAGTACAATTAAAGTGTTGCTGGTTGTTTTAATGAGGATTGTTGTGAAATTGGTGACTTCCACTTGAGAAAAAATTTCCAAGGGAAATAAAAACGAGCCTTAATTTATCCACTTGATCTCTTTTTATCCACAGGCGTTTTTTTTCACGAAAGATTTTTTTTTCTAAATTAGTCTGTGTACAAACAACTATCTAGTTATTGATAACGACTATTGACATATAAAAAAATTGTCCCGTTTGTTGATAGAATATTTTTACAAACCAAATTCGACCAAATTTGAAGTGAATTGAACGCATTAAAATAATTGAAGTTTTTGTTGCAAAACAGTTCTGAGAAAATTGCTAAAGAAAAGCAGGTAGTCAAGCAGTAAAATGGTAAATATTGAATCGTACATAGGGAACAGTAAATAGTGAATAGTGAATAGTAAATAGTAGATAGTAATAATAGTAATAATAGTGATAATAGTAATAATAGTAATAATAGTAATAATAGTAATAATAGTAATAATAGTAATAATAGTAATAATAATAAAATAGTGAACAGTAAATAGTAAATAGTAAATAGTCAAAAGTAAAATATTTAATAGTAAAAAATAGTAACATGGTAAAAAAATAGTAACTATGTCAATTTTTGGAACTTTTGAAAAATCTTTTTTGCAAATAACACTTCAAACCATAGACTATAGAATTATGCAAGAAAAAAAATCATTTTAATCGAATTTCAGAAATTTAGGATTTAAAAAATAGTGAAAAAAAATTAACAGTTTTTCGTAACTCTGAGTCATTAACAACAAAATTTTCGTGTCTTTCGATACAAAAACAATAAAGCACCGCTTACAATAGGGCGAGGGGGAGGGGGAAAGGCAAAGAAAATGAATGTGGGTGCGTCGAGTCGTTTTTGTATCCGTTTCTCGTTATCGATTGAGCAAAGAATGGTTCTCAAGTTTATGATGGCAAAAAATAGTGAGAACGATAGGGCACCACCAGGAGGGCGGTAATAATGAGGAGAAGATGGAAAAAAATAAATAACACACCGATGCGGACTGAACGAAGGGTTGTTAAATGCCGGATGGAGAAATTTTCAACGATCCGTGACCCTTGACGTAATTTCCTACATTATTTGCCCAACGAACACAGGTTTTTGTGGGCCCTCGCACAAATTTCGTGGGCATTATCGATTCACAAATCAGTTCCCAGCATTTTGGGCCCCTCGGAACTTCCGCTATTTCGGGTTTAGAGCTTTTTTTGAAATTAGTTTGAAATTTATTTGAAATTTATTTGAAATTTATTTGAAATTTATTTGAAATTTATTTGAAATTTATTTGAAATTTATTTGAAATTTATTTGAAATTTATTTGAAATTTATTTGAAATTTATTTGAAATGAATTTGAAATGAATTTGAAATTTATTTGAAATTTCTTTGAAATTTCTTTGAAGTTTATTTGAAATTTCTTTGAAGTTTATTTGAAATTTCTTTGAAGTTTATTTGAAATTTCTTTGAAGTTTCTTTGAAATTTATTTGAAATTTCTTTGAAGTTTCTTTGAAATTTCTTTGAAGTTTCTTTGAAATTTCTTTAAAGTTTCTTTGAAATTTATTTGAAGTTTCTTTGAAATTTATTTGAAATTTCTTTGAAGTTTCTATGCAATTTCTTTGAAGTTTCTTTGAAATTTCTTTGAAATTTCTACGATTTCTAAAACTGTCTTAAAATTTCAAAAATTTCAAAGATTACAAAAATTATAAAATTGATAAAATTTCTAAAATTGCTAAAATATCTAACATTTTTATAATACCAAAAATTTCTAAAATTTCCGAAATAATTTTCTTAAATATTTATTATAATCGCCCACCTCGCGCCTCCAATTTATAATTCTCACTGACGGGATATGAGGCAATGAGGACGCCTCGCTTATGCGCAATCTTATCGAAACTCCGGGACTCTCTTATCGGCTCAAAATGCAGACAGAGAGAAAGAGTTACGTTGGTATCACGATTAATCTCGTGATCAATGAGAGCACACGATTATAGGTGTGTTGATGATTATAGGTGTGCGAGCGGGGGTAGAAAGTTTAAAGAAGCAAAAAAAAAAATAGGCACGCCCGAGCAATGGATATAGAATTACAGGATTCATGTTCGCGGTGTTTACGCCAACGTTCCCAGCAGATTATACTAGTCAGAGATTTCCTTCCAGCAAATTAGATATAAATGTGCATTGATAAGCGTATGCTCTTATATGGAACACTTTTTCGCCGAAGTAGGTCACAAAAAGAATTTTTTGAAAATTCGAAATTTTTTTTAAAACTCAATTTCTCGAGCGATTTTTTCCAAATTTGATTGCAAGTCACTTTATGGTGGATTGTCCGTGTAAAAAAAAATTGAACTCGTTTGCTACAATGTCGCTAAAATTAGAGCGTTTAGAATCATTTTTTAAAAATCAATTTTTTCGTTTCACCAAAATCCTCAAGCGATTCCACCCAAATTCAATTCTAATATTTCTTATTGTGGATGGTACTAGGACAAAAAATTTGAGCTCGTTAGTGACAATTTTGTAAAAGATAGAGCATTTTGAAAGATTTTTTGAAAATTTCAAAATTATTTTTCAACGAAACTCCTTGAGCGATTCTTCCCAAATTCAATTCTAATTTTCTTTATCATGAATAGTGTGTGAACAAAAATTGTGAGCTCATTTCCTGCAATATTTCTAAAGTTAGAGCGGAAACAAACATTTTTTGAAAATTAAATTTTTTTTTTTTAACAAAAAAGAAAATAAGGATTCAAAATCATAAATAATCCCATGAAAGTCTCGGAAAGTGACCTCAGAAAATGCCTGACTAGCTAGAACAAAGGAAAACAATCGAATAAGTCGCGCAGAGTCTCAGTCGATAAAGAAGATTCCCTGTGTGTTGACCTCACACCTCATTTTAACCCGATAAATGCGTACGTGCGTAAACACGTAAATCTAGAATTTTGTTTCATTATTACCATAACATCGTGTGAATGCACACACGTACGTGTTGCATCGCGAATTAGTCATGAAAACTCGAGTAAATATCGAGTGAACGATACCAGAGACTCACTTACCGACCGAGCATTTTTGTCTCACTTCGTTTTCATTCGCCAGTCTCGCACAGAGAAACTCGAGTGTCGTGAATGCACTTCGCGACGGTGAGTAATTGTTGAGTCTAGACTCTCAACGTTTCTCCCCTTTGTGCACAGCTCGTTCCATCAATTCTCACCTAACCTATACGGAATCAAATTACCGTTTCGCCTTTCTCTCCTCCTCATTCGTCCCGATAAAGCCGATCATTTTAAAAACACTGGCCCTACAATGTCAGTGGGAAGAAAGTGGTAAAAAAAGGTGCCACGATAAATTTTATTTTTGGCGCGAAAAAAATATCAACGGCCATTTTGATGTCCCGAACGGGAAGATATAGAACTGAAAGGGCCTAGAAAAAATCTCCGCATCACAATGAGTGGTTAAAAAAAGGTCTTCGGGTCGCAGTGACTGGATAAGATCTTTAGGCAAGAAAAGGTAACATTTGTGTCGACAATTGGGGATCATCCTCCTCGTTTGAATAATGGATGCACTGACGCTG
Source organism: Alloplasta piceator (assembly GCA_946863875.1). Classification (NCBI taxonomy): domain Eukaryota; kingdom Metazoa; phylum Arthropoda; class Insecta; order Hymenoptera; family Ichneumonidae; genus Alloplasta; species Alloplasta piceator. Next base: position 31,336,432 of record OX333080.1, read on the forward strand.
TGAAGTTTGAACCGGTTCAAGGACCGGGCGGACAATGGCGGGAAATTTGAATCTGGGTAATTTTTTTTCTTCTTCTTTTTCATCTTTGAGGGGTTTATCGGCTAAGTCTGGAATCGAAAACTGTTTAGGGAGGCCAAGAATGCACCTTTTAAGGTTTTTGAGGTTGATAATTTGCAATTAGTTTTCATTGATTACTAATTGTGTTATGAATAGCTATTTGTTTGACTAAATTACTAATTACGTCGAATAATACTTAATAAATGTGTGGGAATTACTAATTTCAACAACAATTGCTAATCGGTTCCGACTAGATTCTGGTTGTTGTAAGTAAGCTACTTTCTCACTAAGGATAATGAATTCAGAACAATTACGAAATAGCCGATAAAATTATTAATTAGTTTAAGCTAATTACTAATTGTACGAAAACGTAGTAGTTCAAATTGATTACCAACTGTATACAAAATTAGTAATTGGTTCAAAAAAATGACTAATTCTATGAAAAATTAGCAATTGTTTCGAAGTAATTTCTAATTTTTTAACGAAAATAGTAATTAGTAATTTTGTTTAAAATAGTTTGAAATAATTAAAAATTGTTATCAATTATGAGGCGCGAGAGATACTTAATGATCACTAGATACTGAATATCAAGCTTCGAAAGTAATTAGCAAATATTTATTACCAATTATGCCTTACAATTTGTAGTTCGTATTGACTAATTACTAATTGTGCTGCATAATTAGTAATTGGTATCGGCTAATTACCAATTATGCCGCATAATTAGTAATCGATATTTACTTGTTACTATTTACACCTCATAATTAGTAATCGGTAACCTCTAATTAGTAATTAGAGGTTACTAATTACTAATAAATAGTAATTAGTAATTAGTACTTGGTATCGGCTAATTGCCAATTATGCCCCATAATAAGTGTTTGGTATCGACTAATTACTAATCATGCCACACAATTAGTAATCGATATATACTTGTTACTATTTACACCTTGTAATAAGTAATTAGAAATTACTAATTACTAATAATACTAATCATTAATCAGGATCATTAATTAGTAATTGGTATTTACAAATTACTAATCAGGGTCATTAATTAGTAATTGGTATTTACAAATTACTAATTAGGATCATTAATTAATAATTATTATTTCCTAAGTAAAAAATGCGATAGGTAATTACCAATTGGTTAATCGCCATTTTGTCCATACGTGTATTTGTAAAACGAGGATTTACGGATGTTGCCAAATTTATAAAAAAAAAAAAAACGCAACTCTTCCTGGAAGGGGATTGAATTTTAAGAAGTTCCGCCATAACTGACCAGAAACTTGCCAAATGGGTTGGAATGTCACTTTGACCCTGTAATATTAACGGGGTGTCGACGAGGTCGTTAACGATCTTTTAAATGCGTTTGGTGGTGGTGGGGGGGAGGGGGGGGGGGTTTAAATCGTGACGTCATGACACACGGATGCAACGGAGCGACATTAAATAGATGTAACATTGCTGGGACGTGAATTAAGTCCGCCCACCCACGGATTACAAGAAGGGCCCGAGCCACTTGAATCACTAAAATCACACCCCCCCCCCTCACCCTGCCCACAAGCTTTACCACATTTCGCCCGTGCTTGCTCATTTATGGACCCCCCCCCTCCTTCTCCTGTTTCTCTCTTATACTCGATCTCAGTATCTATCTTTGTGCTCACTCGACGCGTCTGACGAGCATCCGAGTGACTCTCGAGATGGCACTGTGTGAAACAGTGACTCGCAGTTAAAAGACGAACGCCTCAAGTTGGGCAACTGAGTCCGACGGCGGGGAAATATCTTCGAGAGACCCGACGGCGTCACGAATTATTTAGTCTGGTCCGGCTAGACTTCGTCTTCCTCTTCCTCTTCTTCTTCTTCTTCTTCTTCTTCTTCTTCTTATTCTTCTTTATGTTCCTCTTCCTCTTTTTTTTCTCCTGTATCTTCTTCTTTTTCTTTATCTTCTTCTTTTTCCTCTTCTTCATCTTTTTCTGCTTCTTCTTCTTCTCCGCCTTCTTTATCTTCTTCTTTATTTTCTTGTACTCCTCCTTCTTCTTCTTCTTCTTCTTCTTCTTCTCCTTCTTCTTCTTTATGTTCCTCTTCCTCTTATTTTGTTTCTCCTGCATCTTCTTCTTTTTCATTATCTTCTTCTTTTTCCTCTTCTTCATCTTGTTCTGGTTCTTCTTCTTCTCCGCCTTCTTTATCTTCTTTTGATACTCCTTCTTCCTCATGTTCTTCTTTATCTTCTTCTTTATTTTCTTGTACTCCTTCTTCTTCTTCTTCTTCTTCTTCTTCTCTTTCTTCCTCGTCTTCTTTTTCGTTTTCTTTGACTGCCTATTTCTTCTATGTCATCTTCTTTTTCTTCTACTCTTTTTTCTTCCTCTTCTTCTTCTTCTTCTTCTTCTTCTTCTTTTTCTTCTTTTTCTACGTCTTCTTTTTCGTTTTCTTTGACTTTTCCTTTTTCTTCTTTGTCATCGTCTTTTTCTATTTCATCTTCTTCTGCTGCTTCTTCTTCGTCTTCTTCTTTTTCATTTTCCTTATCTCCTTCTATGTCTTCTTCATAATTTGATTCTTCTCCTTAAGAAAAAGATTCTTCCTCATCTTCTTTTTATTTTTTTATCTATTTCTTCTTCTTCGTCTTCTTGTGCTTCTGCTTCTTGTTCTTCTTCGTCTTTTGTTTCGTTTTTTGTCGTTCCCTGTTTCTTCTTTGTCATCTTCTTTTTCTTCATTCTCATCATCGTCATTTTCTTTTTCATCTTATTCTGCTTCTTCTTCTTTTTTCTCATCTTCTTTACCTTCTTCTTTATTTTCTTCTTTTTTTATTCTTCTTCATCTTCTTGTACTTTTTCTTCTTCTCCCTTTTCAGCGTCTTCCTTTTCGTTTTCTTTGACTTTTCCTATTTCTTCTTTGTCATCTTCTTTTTCTTCATCTTTATCATCGTCATTTTATTTTCCATCTTCTTCCGTTTCTTCCTTTTTCTCATCTTCTTCTTCTACTTGGTCTTCTTCTTTTTCATTTTCTTTCTCCTTCTTCTTCTTCTTTGCTTTCTCTTCGCCTCTCCTCGAACAATAAATCAGAATGGAGGACGTTTTCCTGGATTTTCACCTCCCAAAGAAAATGCAGATTGAGAAAGGGGAAATATTCGTTTTTGCAGGATTTCCTTGGACATTTCCCTGCGCTCGAGGAAATTTCGGAAAGTAAATTTCTCTAAGAAATGCTACCCGTAGTAAAAAACTCCATTCGTCGCCATTGAAAAATCCCCATTCATTCCCCATTGCCAAAATAACCAACGGAGATGAATGCCGAATTCCCTAAGGGGATTTTCGCCATTGAATTCCTCATTTGAAATCGAATGAGAATTTTCCAATGAGGATTGACTTCCTCATTTAAAACGGAATGGGGATTATCCTATGGGGAAAATCCCCATAGGCAATTCGGCATTCATCTCCATTGGTTTTTGTAGGCAATGGGGAATGGATGGCGATAATCAATGGAGATTCTTTCATATAGTAAAAAAACTACATTCATCACCATTGAAAAATCGCCATTCATTCCCCATTGCCAAAATAATCAATGGAGATGAATGCCCAATTGCCCAAGGACATTTTCGCCATTGAATTCCCCATTTGAAATCGAATAGGGATTTTCCAATGAGGATTGACTTCCCCATTTCAAACGAAATAGGGATTATCCCATGGGCATCAGTCGGCAAGAACTCCTTGCATGGATATTTTGGACACCGACTTCTGCTAATATTCCGTGCTCACACTCGTCTAGATAAGCATACTCTTCGCATAATCCGTATGGGAGTTCAGCGGGTTGCCGTCCTGCGACATCTCGCGCCAAGTCTCGGAACTAACGCGACGTGGTTTCCAATGGACATCTTTGGGTAATGCTGATCATTCAGTGCATCCGCATTTACTTCCCAATGTACATCATTGGGTAAAGCTGATCGTTTCGTTCATCAGCATTTGCCTTCCAATGGACACCATTGGGCAATGCTGATGGCTCGGTCCATCAGCATTTGCTTTCCAATGGGCATAATTGAGTAATGGTGATCATTCGGTTCATCCGCATTTGCTGTCCAATGGACGTCATTGGGCAATGGTGACTTTTCAATGGATATCCATTCACTGATCAATGGTCGTTCCTATACGCCATTGAAAAATGCGGAAATCTCAATGGGTCCCCATTCATTGTCCAATGGAGTCGTGTGAGGACCATTGGTTGCCATTGGCGATTCAATGGAGTTTTTTACTACGGGTAGAGAAGAGTTGAGGGTCCAGGAGGAGGCGTCTGAATTACGGGAATCTGGGGGAGGGAGGAAACGAGGGGTTGGGAAATTCGGGGCTTTTTCTCGATTATCCTGGATACGGGTCGCTCTTTTATATTTCTTCATTTGTCTCTTTGTTATTCGCGAATGGAAATTCTACAGGATGAGTTTGAAAGAAATTCCTCTCTCTGTGTCTGGGCTCCTTTTTTTCGCTCCTTCTTCCTCTCTGTCTCCTCGAAAGCAGCCTCTGAATTAACATGCAGCGAATGTCCCGACCAAGGGGGAAGCAGATAGGATATATTATTCGGAAAAGAGTCGACCATGAATGAAGGTGGAACGAGAGGAATGTCGAAGAGATGCCAAAAGAGTTGCACCTCCTTTGGGCAGTTATTCATGATTTTTTTTGACCACGTTAGAATTTTTTTTTTTCAATTCCGTGAAAAGCATCGTTCAGCACATGTTTCGAGGTACTTGTATGAATTTTTTCATGAAGAAATTTTGAGAATTTCGGGAAATATGGCTGTTTTTTCAAAAAACCTTCTTTTCACATCATCGCTGGAACGTCTTGAGCGAAATAAAAAAATCGAAAAGATTTCAATTTTATATTCCTCTACGAAGCTCGTGCATTGAGGATTTAGTGAAATTTTGATTTAAAAAAAAATGGCGACGATTTTTTTCAAAAAGTTCGATTTTCAAGATTCCAAAAATTGGGTTTTTGGCCCTAAAAGACCGAAATTTTGACCCAAATTAATTTTTTTTGCACGGTCCGATCGTTTTAATTATAAGCAGGCACGTGAAAGTCTCAAATCGAATTGCATTATTTTTCGTCCTGTATAAAAAAAATTTGAAATAAAAAAAATCAAAAAATTCTATACCGATAAATAAGGATTTTTAGAATTTGCGGCTAAAATACAGCATAATGGGCGCTAGAGCTCTGCTACGAATGAATGGAGATGCAGAGATTCACGAGAATTTTATGAAAACCTGTTTCCTCTAATTTACCCTCCTTTATTTCAGTCTTTATATTCCAGGGTGGTGAAATTTCAACTTTTCCTTTTTTTCTTCAGTCCAGCCCCGAATTAACGTTTCCATTGGCGCGAAAAAAATCCTCGCGAAAGATCCAGCCAAACAAAGCATATTTAGAGGTCGCTCAAAGCGTTTATAATACGGTGACTTCCCCAAAAATATGTTTTTATTTTTTTCCCTCACCTCTTACGTCCGGATATTATTTCAAAACATGATTGTTTCTTCTTTTTGAACATTCCGGCGTGGAAATCTCGATTTTTTCCGCTGGAAAACTAAGTTTCCTGCTTGAGGAAGTAAATTAAATATTCGGTCAGGTCTTCGACACGAAAAAAGGTCTTTGAGCGACCTCTAAATATTTTTTTTCGGCCCAGATCTTTTGCGAGAATTTTTTTCTTTCAACACGAAAAGGATTTGTGGGGTTGAAGTTCAGTTAAAAAATAGAGGTTAGAATAATGCCACCCTAATATAATAGGACCACCCTAATATTATAGGAGGGTTAGCTCAGTCCGGTCGTGAAGAACCTGCTGACGCTCTTTGGAGGGGACCTGCGCCCAACTATGGGAGCACCTGTAACCAAAAAGAACCGGACAAAGGGTCACTTTTTCAGCAGAACTTCCCAACCAACCGCACCGACCAAGCACACATCCCTTTTCTCCACTTTTCCCCCCTCCGTTCCTTCCAGACCCGTCTTGTTCCTTCCATCATCGAACGAAAGCCGAAACATAATCGAAAGAACGGAACTACCTTTTCTGATTCTCATTCTTCATCATATTTTTCAAGGGCGGTTTAATTTCTTTCCTCGCGCCCATTTTCCTTTTCAGAGCGAGATTGAGCTTAATTAAAAAAAAATATATTTAATAAATAATTTTTTTTTAAACAATTAAAAAAATATAGTGATATAGTAAATATAGTCACCTATTAATTGTGCAGGCACTTTTCATTTTTTCATTCCATCAAAGTATCATCGAGAAGAATGCGTTCAAAGGATTTTGAGGTTACGTTGAACCGTAATACGAAAAATTTCACCTCAAAACTTTAAACATACTTTTCGTCGAAATGGCTGAATGGAATTTCATGAAATTGAACATGCTATTGTAGAATAATGGCACGAAAATGACGGCACAATTTATTTTTTATTTTACGATGAAGTTTTCGAGAAAAATGCATTAAAAGATCTTTGAGGTTATGTCGACCCGTAATACGAAAATTCACACCTCGTAACTTCAACCACATTTTTCTTATCAATGGCTGAGCAGAATCTCATGAAATTTAACGTATTAGTTGAATATTAGTTAAATATTAGGCAAATATTTTTATAGTTGATTTTTCTTCTTCCATTTCCGGTAATTGAAGGTCCACGGGGATTCTTCGAGCTTCGTGGACAGATAGTTTGGAAAGGTCGAGGGAATAATTGAGTAATGAGTCGCCCTTCCAGGGACCGTGTGCCCAAAGTTGAACTCTCAATTAGCGAGAGAAGAAGGGACAAGAAAGACCGCGCGAAATTGGTCGTTCAATGGCGTCGAAAATCTCATTTTACGGCCAACCGAACGAACCAACGAGGATTTCAGGTCTCGTCAATCTGTTTTAATTGCGAGGGTCAACAACGAAAAAGGCATTTTCTCAGGTTCTTCCTACATCTTTGTTACGAAGTCTCCGCTAATTCGAAATTTCATCCATGTTGGCTCCACCGAGATGGAAAGATCTTTCCCATCTTATATATCTTCCTCTGTCCTTTCGACGGAATGAAATTTTCTTCGGATGGGGAAAAAAACAATCGTAAACGCTCTTCGAACCGTAAAAACAGCGGACGTCGAAATAATTTCCGTAGCTTTCTCGAAATAGCAGAAAATATAAAATCCATATTTCAGGTTATTATAAAGAAAAACAGAAGTAAAAAATATTTTATTGTATTATTGTGAAATATATTTAACGGAATAATAGTCTTTTACATTAATCTTACGCATAGATCTTTATTCTTCAGTTGTCAATCTTTAATCTTTAATCTTTAATCTTTAATTTTCAATCTTCAATCTTCAATCTTCAATCTTCAATCTTCAATCTTCAATCTTCAATCTTTAATCTTTAATCTTTAATCTTTAATCTTTAATCTTTAATCTTTAATCTTTAATCTTTAATCTTTAATCTTTAATCTTTAATCTTTAATCTTTAATCTTTAATCTTTAATCTTTAATCTTTAATCTTTAATCTTTAATCTTTAATCTTTAATCTTTAATCTTTAATCTTTAATCTTTAATCTTTAATCTTTAATCTTTAATCTTTAATCTTTAATCTTTAATCTTTAATCTTTAATCTTTATTCGTGACCAAAATACGCGATTTTTTATCTTATGCAATATTTCATCTTTAATTTTTAATCCTCAATCTTCAGTCATTAATCGTCTATCTTTAATCTGTAACCGTTAATCATAAATAATTAATTCTTAATTGTTGATCTTTAATCTTCAATCTTTAATCTTTAATCTTTAATCTTCAATCTTCAATAGTCAATCTTTATTCTGTGATCCTCAATCTTTAGTCATTGATCGTTGATCTTTAATCTGTGACCGTTAATCATTAATGATTAATTCTCAATTGTTAATCTTTAATCTTTCATCTTTATTCGTGACCAAAATTTGTGATTCCTTATCTTTTGGATGCATCTCCTATCTTATTGGTATACAAGATTGAACATTTCGTCATTTTCTGTCTTCAATCTTCAATGTTTAATCTTTAATCCTCAATCTTCAGCCATTATTAATCGTTTATCTTTAATCTGTAACCGTTAATCATTAATAATTAATTTTTCATTGTTTATCTTCAATCTTTAATCTTTGATCTTTAATCGTGACCAAAATACGTGATTCCTTATCTTACGGATGCATCTCGTGTTTTATTGTTATACGAGATTGAACATTTGGTCATTTTCTGTCTTCAATCTTTAATATTTAATCTTTAATCTTGAATCTTTATTCGTGACCAAAATACGTGATTCTTTAACTTGCGGATGCAACTCGTGTTTTAATGTTATACAAAATTGAACATTTGATCATTTTATGTCTTCAATCTGCAATATTTTATCTTTAATATTCAATCCTTAATCTTCAGTCTTTAATCTTTATTCGTGATGAAAATACGTGATTCCTTATTTTACGGATGCAACTCGTGTTCTATTGTTGTACAAGATTGAACATTTGGCCATTTTCCGTCTTCTCGCTGCTCGTGAACGAAAACCAGCACGTTTCTCATTCTTCTCGCGTTCATTATGGTCCTGGGGCATGATTGGAAAATCAAGAACGTATACGATCTTTGATTTGGCACAATAATGGGACCGGGGTGAGGAGGAGGAGGAGGAGGAAGAGAAGGAATCAAGTCGGGCGTGAAGCTCGTTAACGTTCTTGTTCATCGATTCACTCCAGAAACGTTTCGCTTCCTCTTCTCTCAATGGAAGTATATTTATATCGACGATACCATTTTTATGGTTCTCGAGAATTTTCAGAATTTTTTTTTTTTCAACAGTTTTCTCCTTTAACGACGCATTCGACGTGCCGTGAAATCAGAGACGATGTTTACATACCGAGATTTTATGGAATTGTTTGCTCGGGATTCAATCATTAAAAAAAAAAAAAAATTTGTTAGTCTCTCTCATGAAAAAAAATTTTACGATAGAGAATAATGATTTTCCATTGGAGAAAAAATCCCCCCGGTGAAAAAAAAAATCTGAAAGGCCCGAAAAATATTCACAAATTTTTTCTTCGTCTCCAATAAAATTTGAAAAAAAATCGAAAAACTGAAATTCATAAAATTCGAGATTCTATAATAATCTCATATTTTTTATTTCTATTTTTTATTTTATAATAATTTTGTAATAATAAAGTTTATAAAAATTCCTTCTGTTACAACATATATATGGGGCGTTCCACGCTATATCGGACACCTTTTAGCTTTTGCAGCTCCGATTTTTTTGAAAATTTTTTATGTTTTAGTTTTGGTTGAAAGAGGCTTCCATGATCTTTTTCAATTTTCTTTGTCGAACGGTTTTCAAGATGTTAATTTTTCAAAAATTACGTTACTTGTTTTTTAAAAGTCCATAACTTTGCGAAAAAGGGCCAAAAGAGACGTTTTTTTCAAACTTTTCATTCTTAAACGTACTTTTGATGAAGAATATTGGAAGAAAATTTCAAACCATATTTCTATGGGATTTTCAAGTGTTAAATATAAATTGCTGATTTACAAAAAATACGTACTGATCGATTTGCTTAAAAGTTTTTTTGTAAAAAACTGTCATTCAATCCACAATTTTTAAGCCTAAGTAAATAATGGGAAAACGATGGATAAGTAAAGTGATTTTTGAAAAATCGATATCTTGGAAAAGGTTCGCCAGAAAAAAATTGAAAAAAATCCTGGAGGCCTCTTTCAATCAATACTAAAACATGAATTTTTGTTTATCAAAGGTACGTTCAAAAACAATAATTTTGAAAAAAAAAATGTCTCATTTGGTCCATTTTTCGCAAAGTTATGGACATTTAACCGAAAAAGTAACGTCATTTTTGAAAAATTGATATCTTGAAAACGGTTCGACAAAATAAATTGAAAAAAATCATGAAAGCCTCTTTTGAGCGAAACTAGAGCATAAAAAATTTTCAAAAAAATCGGCGATCCAAAAGCTAAATGGTGTCCGATTTGGCGTGGAACGCCCCATATATATGTGTTTCGTGATCGAGAACATTGCACCCGGAGAATACTCACGCGAATGGAAAAAAAATTCCAACGGAGCTTCCGCAACGTTAATCACCGTACGTGAGCAAAAAAGCTTTTGAAAAAAAAAAAAATGTAAAAAATATATTGTACGTGCCTCATAAGGGCGTCGAAAAAATCCAACCTCAAAAAAGATTACAATTTAGAGAAATTTAATTAAAAAATTCTTCTCTGAGAGTCCAAATTTTGCAAATTCAATTTCCTCAAAAAGAGAGTAACCAAAAAAATTCAAAAATTCCGTTGAAAAGTCTGTTTGTTCTATTTTTCAATTCTAGATGTGTGGTGAATTCTTTTAATAAATTATTTATCGCTGCATAATAGAAATTATATGATAATTATAATTGAATTATCGATTACATTATAAATAATTTATTACATTTTTTTTATATTTATATTTTTTTTAACATTCTTTCGTTTCCTTTATTTATGCGAACGGATCTTATTGTTTGCATTATATTTTGTAGCAATTATAATTTGTCAAAAAATTTGGCGCTCTTTAAGCAAAAAAAATGTTGGAAAATTTAAATAACAATGAAAATCTAATTTTCATGAAAAAGCCCATTTCACGTGGAATAACCCATATACATATATATCGACGAAAGACGATAAGCGATATATACATATAGAATTATACTACGTGACTTTATCCTAATATTTATTCGTTCGAGATTCGTGAACCCCATTCCAAATGCCAATGATAAATATTTGGGACTCGTTCTTTCGTTTGGTCAGAGGAAATTAAAAACCACTCGTCAGCCAACATTTAAAATTATGAAAAAATTAAAGTTACTCTAAAAAATTTGATGATGGTAAATATAAAAAAAAAGGAAAAATTTTGATATTGAATATTTTTATTAAGTTTCTTATTGGAACAAAAAAATTAAATGTGGAAATAAACATTTTTAAACATAACGATTTAAATTCTCTCTGTGGAAAAAATTATTTCTTTTTTTTTACTTTTTTTTGTCCAATTGGATTTTTTATTTTTTTTTCACTGCAATGATGATAAAAAAAAATTATTTTTTGCATCATTTATTCGCTGGCCGACCGTTGGACTTGAATCATGGAAAAAAAAACCGCAATTTCGGTATTCAGTATTCCGAACACCCTCTATCGGCTGATGAGGCAATAGAGCGAGTACGTGCATAAAACTCGACAGAGCCGCGCCCCGGCATTAATTACGCGGACCAATGAATTTATCATCGGTCTCGTACACGTGCATGCACGAACGAAATTCTCGTTTTGCCAAATTTGCACAGTGCATAGGAGCGTGAGCGCGAAATACATAAATACACGGACCTATATATGAGTGATTCCACGAAAAATCGAAAAATCCCATATTTTCTTTCTGATTGACTGATTTTTTTTTCTTCACGTTCTCACATCACTGCACGTGTTATTTAATGAAGTAAGATTAACGTTAGTTGTAATTTTTAATTTTAAAAAAATCAGAAAGTGCCGAACACTCTGTCTCCGAAATGTCGAATTTTCAGTAAAAAGCCATTTTCTCTGTCAGTTTATGATCGAATCATGAAAATAACGACATTTTCGGAAAGCTGAGGATTTTTTACACAAGATTAAGCTATGCTCATGCAATTATAGACTTTCAAACATTGATTTATTTGTTGTTCAAAATGTGCGATGAGAAACGATAAAATTCGACTTTTGCAAAACAACGAATTAATAGGTGACAAAATATTTTTTCATATTCTTACACTTTCCGAACTATTATTTACATAAATATGATTAACTTTATCTAGTATTTTTTGTTAATTTGCAATCAGTAAACTCCGAACACTCTGTCTCCGAAATGTCGAATTTTTAGTAAAAAGCCATTTTCTCTGACAGTTTATGATCGAATCATGAAAATAACGACATTTTCGGAAAGCTGAGGATTTTTTACACAAGATAAAGCTATGCTCGTGCAATTATAAACCTTTAAACATTAATTTATTTGTTGTTCAAAATGTGCGATGAGAAACGATAAAATTCGACTTTTGCAAAACAACGAATTAATAGGTAACAAAATATTTTTTCATATTCTTACACTTTCCGAACTATTATTTACATAAATATGATTAACTTTATCTAGTATTTTTTGTTAATTTACAATCAGTAAACTCCGAACACTCTGTCTCCGGAATGTCGAATTTTTAGTAAAAAGCCATTTTCTCCGTCAGTTTATGATTGAATCATGAAAATAACGACATTTTCGGAAAGCTGAGGATTTTTTATACAAGATAAACCTATGCTCGTGCAATTATAAACCCTTAAACATTAATTTATTTGTTGTTCAAAATGTGCGATGAGAAACGATAAAATTTGACTTTTGCAAAACAACGAATTAATAGGTAACAAAATATTTTTTTATATTCTTACACTTTCCGAACTATTATTTACATAAATATGATTAACTTTATCTAGTATTTTTTGTTAATTTACAATCAGTAAACTCCGAACACTCTGTCTCCGAAATGTCGAATTTTTAGTAAAAAGCCATTTTCTCCGTCAGTTTATGATCGAATCATGAAAATAACGACATTTTCGGAAAGCTGAGGATTTTTTATACAAGATAAAGCTATGCTCGTGCAATTATAAACCCTTAAACATTAATTTATTTGTTGTTCAAAATGTGCGATGAGAAACGATAAAATTCGACTTTTGCAAAACAACGAATTAATAGGTAACAAAATATTTTTTCATATTCTTACACTTTCTGAACTATTATTTACATAAATATGATTAACTTTATCTAGTATTTTTTGTTAATTTACAATCAGTAAACTCCGAACACTCTGTCTCGGAAATGTCGAATTTTTAGTAAAAAGCCATTTTCTCCGTCAGTTTATGATCGAATCATGAAAATAACGACATTTTCGAAAAGCTGAGGATTTTTTACACAAGATAAAGCTATGCTCGTGCAATTATAAACCTTTAAACATTGATTTATTTGTTGTTCAAAATGTGCGATGAGAAACGATAAAATTCGACTTTTGCAAAACAACGAATTAATAGGTGACAAAATATTTTTTCATATTCTTACACTTTCCGAACTATTATTTACATAAATATGATTAACTTTATCTAGTATTTTTTGTTAATTTACAATCAGTAAACTCCGAACACTCTGTCTCGGAAATGTCGAATTTTTAGTAAAAAGCCATTTTCTCCGTCAGTTTATGATCGAATCATGAAAATAACGACATTTTCGGAAAGCTGAGGATTTTTTACACAATATAAAGCTATGCTCGTGCAATTATAGACTTTCGAACATTGATTTATTTGTTGTTAAATATGTGCGATGAGAAACGATAAAATTCGACTTTCGCAAAACAACGAATTCGTAGGTAAAAAAACTTTTTTTTTGAGTTCTTACAGTTCGCGAACTATTATTTACATAAATACGATCAACTTTTTCCGTTATTTTTCGGTAAATAACAATCGGCAGAGTCCGAACACTCAGTCACCGAAAAGTGGAATTTCCATTAAAAGGCTATTTTCTCAGTCTGTATGAGATCAAAACGAAAATATTATAGTATTTTCAGAAAGCTGACATTTTTTTTACACAAGATAGAGTTATACTCGTCTGTCTATCAACTTTCAAAGGTCAATAGACTTGACCTTGAAAATACATGATGAGAGACGACAAAGTGGGAATTTCACATCACGAAGATTTAGTAGGCAAAAAATCTGCATAGAAAACCCTCCTACGATTCAAAACGTGTGCCGATGTGTGAAAAAGTTTCGGATGAATCGGTGAAGGCGAAATTTTCGAGATCTCGTTGAAATCATTCATATATCATCATCGATGTTTTCCCATTGAAAATCGTCGGACGAGCAACGAAAATTGCGCGAATATCTCGTCCCTCCATCGGAGAAAATTCACTAAAGCGGCAAAATTGCAAACTCAAAACGCACACGATCGGACAGTTTTGCGGGCGAAGCCGATTAATAATTATCGTTGTGTTGAGCACTCAACTTCGATGAAGCGCTCCCTTTTATATGAACCACCCGGATCATTGGATAAGCCTTGAAATCAACGAACCAAACGATAATGGAGCAGTCAAGGTCACCTGATAATTCACTAATGAATAAATAAATAAATATATTATTATTATTATTATTATTATTATTATTATTATTATTATTATTATTATTATTATTATTATTATTATTATTATTATTATTATTATTATTATTATTATTATTATTATTATTATTATTATTATTATTATTATTATTATTATTATTGTAAAATGTTTATTCGGCAAGAAAACGGTAAAATTAGGAGAGACGAGAAAGAAAGAGAGTCGTGCTTCATTGAACATTAAGGTCCTCTAGTTTCGTTCCATTGCCGATCAATATATCGGATTAATATCGTTACCAAGATGACCTGGAAATCCACTTCAATCGTTCCCACGAGTAAATTCAATAACGAAAATTCCGCATTAATTTTGGTCATTGTTCAATAAAAAAAAAAAAACGGTAAAAAGTTTATCGAAGTATGAAGTTTTTTCAGGTCTGAATTCCCGGTAAAAGTAATTTATTAATTACTATTATTAATTATATTAATTAATTAACCTAATTTTTAAACGTAATTTTACAAATAATTTTTCGAACACCCGTATTTAGTCAACATTTTATTTTTGTTTCAGGTGAGTTGAAAATACGAAAAAGCCTCTTCGTAATTTTTCGTGACGTCAGCAAATCGCAAGTACAAAAATAAATTATCCTAGACAATCATATTTTTAAGGGTTTAAATTGTAATTCCGTTCTTCCCAAACGATAAATAATTTACTTCCTCTTTAGAATTTAAGGGGTTTCATATAAAAGAATTTCTTCCATCTTCATCGAAATTACTACCCCATGCAGTGGTACCAAATATAAGGGATGTTTTTTCAACCCCACAAATAGTGAATCCATTTATTTCCCCATGGAAAATATTTACCATTAGCAAGTCACAAAGTCAAAAGTCCCAAAAGCCAATTCATGGACTGCGAGGGTTGATGGGGTCCATAAACAATTTATCAATACAAATTTAATATTCACGAGCCTCAAGGGTTGGCGATAGTCACGGTGATTCTACGTGAAGTCAAGTTGCGACAATTGATGGCTTTTGGTCGTGGATAAAAAAAAATCATTTTCACTGAATGCTTCGTAATTCAGGTGCAAAGGGTTCTTTTCTCGTGAATAGAACCTTAATTTCGTGATTCACCCTCGCTTCTTGGGGGTGGGTTTTCTCCACACACGAAGAGTCGACATTTTCGAGTATATATACTCGATACGCCGAGTCACGATGGCGAAACCGATCCCCGCCATCTTGGAACGGCGTTAGGGGTTGAAGGGGGATGATTTTGATGGATCATCATTGAGAGCCACAAGACGAGAATTTATACCCTGCGTGGAGATGCATTTGTACACATTTTCAACATTTCCACCCTTAAGGTCCACCCCTTAGGAATTTTTCCTATCTCCGAGCCTCCCTTCTTCGTGAACTTCTGGAAGACCCGAGGGGGTGAGAAAAACGACGTTATAATTATCGGCTGTGAATGAAATATCCATTGACGATGAGTTCCGGAAATAGGGGTCCTCACCATCTCTCCCGATTGACTTCATCGTTAGTCGATCCTTTTTTCCGTCAACGCTTATAAGATCCATGAAGATACATTTTTTAGGGGTAGTTTAGGGGTAGGGGTAGTTTAGTTTAGAGGTAGTTTAGTTTAGGGGTAGTTAAGTTCAAAGATAGTTTAGTTTAGAGCCAGTTTAGTCTAGGGGTAGTTTAGTTTAGGGGTAGTTCAGTTTAAGGGTAGTTCAGTTTAGGGGTAGTTTAGTTTAAGGTTAGGGGTAGTCATTTGCACGAATTCATTTTTAAATATTCGTACGAATTGTTTTTTGGCCGAGGAACCGATGTTCATCCGGCAGCCGCCATCTTTTTTTACCTGCGGACCTTTTTTCAACCCAAGGGATGAAAAAAAAGGTTCAACCCACCCCATTTACGTGGCATGGAAAGAAGATCGGAACATTTTTCAGGCAAACTCGGTTTTGGCTCGCTTCTTTCCATTCGTCACTCCTCCTGTCCACCCCTGAGGGTTAGGGGTGAGAATATGCAAAGGAAGCATCTATGAAAATTCGTTCGACTGTGGGGAAGAATATTTTTGTTCACTCTAGGAAAGTCGGGGGTGAGTTCACGTCAATTAAATACCACTTCCTCTTCGTTCATCGGCCTCACGAGAATAGATCAGGGGCGAGGGGATGAAAAATGGGGTGGGCCCCATTGTGACGGAACGTGAAGAAATGGACGACTTGCCAATTTGTTACTTTTTGCGTTTTCGTATACTGCATTATTCGTCCGGAAAGCCTCGAATGTAGAATGCAATGGTATTTCCTAAGGGGTGGTTTTTGGGGTTGTTGAGCCGGTTCACGTACATCTTTGGGGGTAAATTTTGATGGATCACTCAGGATTATTCATTTTCCCGTCGATGTCCGCATTCCGATCCGCGGCATCCAATCATTGGGGTGGATCCACCCCAGGCCCATAATCTCAATGTCATTCACCGGAACATTCGCTTCCTCGCATCAATCTTCGGCATTTTTTTTCACGGATTATTCATGAATGTAAATTTTTTTGAATGCCGTCGAATTCGTTATGGTCCGATAGTGAAGAGTCGTATTTTTATTAAGGGATGCATGAACAAATTAATTTGTTAAAAATTGAGAAACATCAAGAGTGTTTTAAGGGATGTTTTGGACCCAAGAAACCACGACGATTTTCAATATTTTTTTCTGATGATATTATTGGGATGATTACCTTGGGACACAACATACGTTTTATACATGTTCTCGCGAGGCTCGAGTTTTTTTTTCGTTGAAAAATATTGATAAACAATGAAGTTATCGTTGTTTAAACAAAGTCCCACCGTCCTGGCAAATTTTTTAATATCTTGTCTAAAAAATATTTAAAAAATTGCGGTAATTAATTTTTTTAATCCAAAAGCTGATTTCCATTTGATTGTTGAAAAATGTTGAGTTACATAAAATTAAAGTTTATGTCATGATAGTTAATTCTACGAATGTAAAAGTTACTTTTTTGTCCGGAATAGTAAAGGTTTTAAGTTATGAAATGTCTCATTGACTCGAGATGTATAAATATTGACGTAACACTTTTATTTTTCCTCTCTACGTTCTGTTATTTATTTTACTGCGCGCTGTTGATGGTCGACGCCAACGATATGGGCCAACGGAAACTATTCTCGTTCTTTTTTTTCCCCTTCGTCACCGCATCCCTTCTTTGTATTTTATTACCACTGAAAAGCCAGTCTCGACGACGACGTCAACTTCACGACAAAATTATTAGCTTCATTGCACTGCGGGATGCGGAACAAAAGAGAATACGACGCTAAAAGGAGAGGAAGACAGATTTTAAGTATTTCTCATCTTCAGTTTTATTTCACGTGTGTCGTTGACGAAGTTGCTGTCGAGGAAATATTCATTTGAAATAAATGACATTTTTTTTGTAAGATATTCCATAATATTTTTTAAATAATTTTTAACTTTAATTTTAACTTTGATTTTTAACTTTAATTTTAACTTTAATTTTTAACTTTAATTTTAACTTTAATCTTTAAATTATTTTGACTTTAATTTTAATTTAATTTTTCAATTCACTTCTTACAGAGCAGAAAATACGAGGTAATTCCTCACCGGTTGATGTTTCGAGGCTTTTTTTTTTTTTAACTCGACAAAATTTCTTAGAGAAACTTGGCAGAATGATTCTGGATGTTGCGACGATTATTTCTGGCCATAAATTATTATGCTTGGACATAATTTCGAAGAGATAAAAGGTTTTTACGTAACGACCAGTTTGAATTTATCGAAATATCGCGCTTGATTTACCGCGTACTTCACGCCGTCAACAGCGGCTCACTTCACACCTTTGGAACGCGCCACGCAATGTTTACATTTTTCTCGCGCGTCAGTCCATCTTTTCATCCAGTTGTTTACGTCAAATGCATCGACACAGAACGAGACACGACGACGTGAAACGAAAAAAAAATCATATTTCGGTAACGGTCATTGGACATTTTCGGGGTTATGTTGACGTTCAATCGGCTTCACTTCTAATTTGAGTTCTCGTCAAATTTTTTCCTCGAATTTTGTATGCCTCGACAAATTTCGATGGAAAATAGCATTCATAAAAAATATCACTCATTCTCTTTCTTTCAATAAGTGCAAATTTGTTTGCAATCGCAGAATTGTGAATTTGGCGGGAATTTTTGAATTCAAAAATAACCATAAGTGCTCCAACTTTCGTAATTTTGCAAATGTTGATCTCAAATTTTTTGTGCACACGTACCAAGTGACAAGAATGATTGATTTTGAATTTGAAAAAAATTGGTAAAGAGGTTCAGTTTGAAAAAAAATATAAATTAAAAAAATGCTTGTAAAAGTTTTAAATCTTGTGAAATTGCATTTACCGAGCTCAATTTTTTGCACAAATGAATTAGATTTTGTGGATAATTTTCATTGAAGTTTGGAAGTTTGAATTTGAGAAAATTTTTTAATTTTCAAAATTTTCGGAAATTGAGAAAATTGCAAATTTACAGTTTCCCAACTCCTTTTTTCGTCCTTTTTTATTATTCATGTAATGAGATACGATTTTTTTTGTATTATTTATCGAAGGCTTAGAAATTCACGGACTTGGACGAATAATAGATGAAAGTTGGAAAGTTAATTAGCATCGTTATTACCTCCACCTTGAACGAGAGATTATTGCTTGGATATAATAGAGGGAAAGCGTGTGAATCTGACCCTCACCAATGCCAAGAATTATTTCTCTCTCCCTCTCTCTTGCTTGGAACTTACCAATTATATTATTTTTTTCGATTCTTTGAACTTATAATATTAATAAAAAATGACAAAAATCCACGAATCTCCTTAATCTATATTTCCAGCTTTTTACCTTTGTCAATTTTTTTTGCTCGAAGGAAAATAATCGAAATGTTTTCTACAATTTTTTTTTATTACATAATTTAAAATTGAGTAAAAAAATCCAAATTATTTCATTTAACAATCTAACAATTATTAAATCTTTTTTTAATTATACGGAATTTTTTAGTAATTGGATGACACATTTTCTTATTCAATAAATATTATAAATAAAAATTTTAGTTATCCTTAAAATTAAATTAATATTTATTCTCAGAAAAATTTGATAAATTTCGATTTTAAGTAAGTTTGAGTTTGTTTTAAATTTGAGTAAAATTCAATTCTTTCCAATTTTGAGTGAAATTAAATAAATATGAATTTGAAGTGTTCTTAAAATTAATGAAAAAAATGATGGCTCGGATGGAGCGATAAGTGCATCTTAATGTTAACAAAATCAACGTGTTATCGTGAACTTTTCAGCCAAACCTCCTATTTCTCAGCACCTATCTGCTTCTGCGATTAATTTGTGAGGCTTCTCAAATGTTAAAACTGCAACCCCTTTGACGTCCCTTTCTGTGAACCCCTTTTCCGAGGGATCCGTTTCTTCTGGCTCGGTTCGTCCCTTGTAAGACTTCGCTGCTTGACAAAACACGTCCAAGTCACCACGACAAAACAATTTCACGTAAAAGACTCGAGTTAAACATAAACAAAATTAACCTCAAATAATACAAAAACTGGTTGAGGTACATGAATTTTATTAAAAAAAAAAACAACCCTCCGATTCACATTTAATTCTGATTGTAAAATTTCTGAAATTTTTACGTGATTGCAAATTAAAAAAAACCTATTTTAGAAAAAAGGGGTTTTTATAATTTAAACGATTTGCGTAGAGAAATTTATTGCAGAAGGATTTTGGGTTACATTTTTTTATCAATTGTAAAGTAGAAGGCAAATTCAAAAATAATTTTTCCTTTTCTTTAAATTAATTTGTTTATTTATTTATAAACCTTCTTGTGTTTCTTTGAGCTTTCACCATTTTTTTGTCTATTTGCCCATCATCTTCTTCTGGATTCACGGGCTGTTGCATCTTTGCTCGACGACCCTCGGGGCAGGGTGGGAGATGGGCAAACGACGCATTATGCAAACGTCAACGTCGACGACGAGATACGTTTCCCCTCGTTATATCGCCGCCCACCACGTCCCGTACTTGATCTCTCAGTTCCTCGATAACAGAATCAAAGCCAAGTCGTCACTTTGCACTTACCAGCACTATGCGCTTCATTTCCTCGTGCCTCTGATCCTGATAAGCTCTTATGTCATTCCACAATCTCGTTACGTCGAAACGACTGATGAAAAATAGAAAAAGAACAATGGCAACAAAAAAAATGACGCCTTGAGGCCATTAGTGTCCATTTCGCCATTAACTTCTACCTTGGGATCGTCATAAAGGTTATTGAAGTATGGGAATATTATTTGAAGTTTCAAGTGTCAGGAAGCATTTCCCACAATTTCCAGTACAATTTTTCCTACTCGAACGATATTTTTTAGCATTTGGGTGCAGAAGTTTCCTTTTGGCCAAAAGTTGAGCCAACACACTTTTTCGACCCACGCAGTTCCCCAATCAATTTCTGCCTCAGGATCGTTGTAAAAATGCGTAAGTGCAGGGGATTTTTTTTAACTTTCGAGTGTCAGGAAACATTTAACATAATTTCCAGCACAATTTTTCCCTCCCAAACGATATTTTTTAGCATTTGGGTCCATAGGTTGAGTCAGCATACTTTTGGACCCTCCCATTTCCCAATTAATTTCTGCTTCAGGGTTGTTGTAAAAATACGTAAGTGGGAGATATTTTTTCTAGTTTTAAGTATCAGGAAACATTTACTACTATTTCCAGCACAATTTTTCCCCTTTGAACTATATTTTTTAGCATTTGGGCGCAGAAGTTTCCTTTCAGCTACGAATCTAGCCAACAAATTTCCCAATCGATTTCTGCCTCAGGTTCGTTGTAAAAATGCGTAAGTGCAGGAATATTTTTTCAAGTTTCAAGTGTCAGGAAACATTTACCACAATTTCCAGCACAATTTTTCCCTCTCGAACGACATTTTTCAGCATTTGGGTGCAGAAGTTTCCTTTCAGCCATAAGTTGAGTCAGCATGCTTTTCGACCCTCCCATTTCCCAATTGATTTCTGCTTCAGGATCGTTGTAAAAATGCGTAAGTAGGGGATATTTGTTTCAAGTTTGAAGTATCAGGAAACATTTACCACAATTTCCAGCACCGTTTTCCCTCTTAAACGACATTTTTTAGCATTTGGGTGCAGAAGTTTTCTTTTAGCTACAAATCTAGCCAACATATTTCCCAATTGATTTCTGCTTCAGGATCGTTGTAAAAATGCGTAAATGCAGTGATTTTTTTTGAGTTTTAAGTGTCAGGTAGCATCACCACAATTTCCAGCATAATTTTTCCAACTTGAACGATATTTTCGAACCTTTTGGTGCAGAAGTTTTTTTTATCTATAAATTTAGCCAACATACTTTTCGGCCCTCGTTCGTTTCCCAATCAATTTCTGTCTTCAGATCGGTGTAAAAGTAAGTAAGTGTAGGGATATTTTTTCAAGTTTCCAATATCAGGAAGCATTTCCCGCAACTTTTGGTAAAATTTGTCGCACTCGAACATTTTTTTTTAGCGTCAATATTCTCAAATTAACATCGTTACCTCATTCAGAGTATTTTCCTCGCTACAAAATTGCAATTACGCAGTTCCCACTTTCATTATTTGGTCGGCATTGTTATCACTTATCAATAAGCAGCACAGCCTCAAAATCCCGAACAATCTCTCTTCGTCGATCCGTTTTATTTCAGCGATGCTGGAGTCAGTCTGTAATTGCACCCCGCGGCGTGTAACTCAAACCACCCTTATATTCCACAATATACAAACACTCACGCATAAACCCTCTGCCAGCTCTTTAACGATCCTGCGCCTCCTTATTAATCGTCGCTTTCTTGAATACAGGGTGTTTCATTTAACTTGAAACGCCAAATGGCGAACTCCATTCTAAAAAGTCCATTCTTTTCAATTGAAAAAAGTCCATGCTCCCATTTTTAAAGAACCCGTGCGTGAAAATTCTAGGGAAGCCCTGTCTTAAGTCGGGACCTCGTCGGGCTTGGACGTGGATACCCTGTCAGGAAATGCCCTTACACTGCCAGGTTGGGCCCCGACCGGGCAATGCCAAGGCTGCCAGGCCTATTTACAATATGGCTGACCTAAGGCAACCCGTTGAGGACCTTGTCGGGCTTAAACGTGGATGCCCTGTCATGAATTGCCATACACCACCAGGTCAGGCCCCGACATGGCAGTGCCAAGGTTTCCAGGCTTACTTACAATATGGCTGACTTAAGGCAATCCGTTGAGGACCTTGTCGGGCTTAAATCTGGATGCCCTGTCAGGAATTGCCCTTACACTACCAGGTTGGGCCCCGACAGGGCAATGCCAAGGCTGCCAGGCCTATTTACAATATGGATGACCTGAGGCAACCCGTTGAGGACCTTGTCGGGCTTAAACGTGGATGCCCTGTCATGAATTGCCATACACCACCAGGTCAGGCCCCGACATGGCAGTGCCAAGGTTTCCAGGCTTACTTACAACATGGCTGACTTAAGGCAACCCGTTGAGGACCTTGTCGGGCTTAAATCTGGATGCCCTGTCATGAATTGCCATAACACCGCCGGGTTGGGCCGTGACAGGGCAATGCCAAGGTTGCCAGGCTTACTTACGATATGGCTGACCTAAGGCAACCCGTTGAGGACTTTGTCGGGCTTCGATCGGGCAACCAATATTTAAAGAAGTCGGTATAATTACAACATAACCAAATCGGGCCCAAATAGGGCGAAAGTATCGGGGCCCGGATTATTTCAAACATCGCACTAACTAGGCAACCCTTTGAGGGCCTCATCGGGCTTCACGGAGAGTTAGTTCTGAGACTCGCCATGAGATGTCGCATACGGCGTGCGCTCTCTCGCGTACGGAATATGCAAATAGTATGCTTATATAGCCGAAGTAGGAGCATGGGTTGTATTCGACACGTACACCGATACTACGTACGTACTAGGGCCCTGATAGGGCTTGACCATGGGCTTGTCGTGGATTCGACATGGCAGACGTGAGGCGGTTGTAAAGGCCCTCATTTGGCAACCTTCTAAGGCCCTTGTCGAAAAAGCGCGACCATCTATTCAGGGGCCCTATTGGGCTTCCATTCAAGGGCCCGAAGTAAGTTAGGGAAAACCGATCAGGGCCTAGTCGGGGCCTCAATCAAATTCACGCACGGGATGGTGCCCTCTGTATAATCTTGAAAACTATCACTCAATAAAAAATTAAGTAAGCCATTTAATTTTTCATTTAATTTAAATGAAACACTCTATATAAGCAAGTGAATTATATCGCAGTCATATTGGCCCGAGCAATACTCCGTTTCTCGTAAAAGTTTTTGGCTGAAATTTCTCGCATCGTCCCTTCTGCTGTTTCCCTTCGAGCTCCTTTTTCCGGTCACCCCTATCTCCTCGTTAAATAGACAAAGACAGAAAGATTGAGAGAGAGGGAGGGAAAAAGTATCTTAACACTGTGGCAGGTTACAGAACGCACTTTATTAGTGGCTTTATTCCCCGGGTGGATTTACTCACGTGGCGCTCGTGCAGCATCTTTAACGCGAGTCATCACTCGTCAGCGTCCCTTTGTATGATTAACGAGCACTTTCTGGATGGGCACGAGGGAGCAATAAACAGAAAAAACTTCTACATTGCTTCCTCATGATTCTGAGACGGACAAAGTTTCACGAATATGTTGCTGTTTTTGTTTCCTTGTTTTTGTCCCATTATCTAGGCGGCAGATGACTGAGGTTAACCCGCATGTTCTTTCGACTCAAGACCTCAAAACCACTTAATTTTTTTGTGAGCGATCCGAGCAAAATTTAAGCATGCTTGCTTGTGTACAGGATTAGGTTGAATTTGTAATCAACTTTGGCTTAGGCGGAGATTGTCGATTTTTGAGGTTATGGGTCAATTGTTTTGGAGTATTGGAGGTTAGGAGAGACGAAAGTTAGTTAGTAGATCAGGAAGCTCAGAAGATCGTTTTTGAATGAGTTTCACCATTCCTTTAACTCCGTTTCAATTTTTTTTTAATTTTTGGGGTTATTTTTACCGGAAGTAACCGTTAGGTTGACTTCGATATTATTATTATTCGCTTCCGAGTGGTAACGACCTTTGTAATAACTACAATGTTGTTTTTTAGATTGTTGGAGTTAGCTAAGTGGCTTAGAATATTGGGGATGGCAAAAAGTAGGAGTATTGGAGCTTTATCGGAGATTAGGAGCAATGATTTAGTGGATTAGAGGGAGTTAAATGGTTTAGAGTTATGAAGAAACGAAAAGATTAGGAGTATTGGACATTTATAGGAGGTCAGGAGCGGTGAATTAATGGGTTAGAAGTAGTTTATTGGTTTGGAGTGTTAAAAATGGAAAAAGAGTAGTGTGGAGTTAGTTAAGTGGCTTAAAGTATTGGAGATGGTAAAAAATAAGAGTATTGGAGCTTTATCGGAAGTTACGAGCAATGATTTAGTGGATTAGGGGGAGTTAAATGGTTTAGAGTTATGAAGAAGCGAAAAGATTAGGAGTATTGGATATTTATAGAAAGTTAGGAGCGTCGAATTAATGGATTGGAAGTAGTTAAGTGGTTTAGAGTATTAAAAATGGAAAAAGAGTAGTTCGGACTTTCGGAGTTGGTTAAGTGGGTCAGAGTATTCGATATGGACAATAGTTGGAGCCTTATCGAAGGTTAGGAACAATGAATTAGTGGATTGGAGGGAGTGGAATGGTTTAGAGTTATGAAAATATGAAAAAATCAGGAGTATTGGGCATTTATAGGAGGTTACGAGCGGTGAATTGATAGGTTAGAGGTGGTTAAGTGGTTTGGAGTATTGGAAATGGAAAAGAAGGAGGATTATTGGAGATAGATGAAAAGTTGGAAGAAATGGAAGTGGTCTTTCAAGGTTAGCGATTGTTTTTACCTATAATCAACTATCAGGTTGGCTTAACTATTTTTCTTCGGAGATTTAATCAACTCTAAATGTGTAAATCGTTCTATAAATATATCAATCACTAAAATAGCTCCATTCTTAATTTCCTAGATATGTCAGTGAAACTTAACCTTACTTTTAATCGTTGGTTTAGTGGTTTCTTCGATTGATTGTCGTGATTTAGTTTGGTTTAGTGGATCGATTTAGGGTTGACTCAGTGCCTCAGAGTTTCGGAAGTGAATTAAGGGGTCTGCATTTTACTTTACAATAGATTTGCAACCAACGAAAATTGTAGTTAACCTCAATTACATTTCGAAACCTATCCTAACCTCAAATTGGTCGTGATCTTAGACGTTCCAGCCCATTTTTCTTTTACAAATCCATCTTTTGAGACTGGAATATCTCTCAACTTCAAGTCGCAAGTCTAAATTACCAAGTGTCGCGGAGAGGGGAGTGAAACGCTTTGAAACTAGTTGTGGATTAAAGCGTGACACAAGGAGGGTAACGCGATCTTTGCTGAGGAAATCTCGGGTATACTCGCCTCCTCTCTCTTTAAGAGTGTTCCCCACTTCTCGGAGCCGCATTAGCATCAAACCGGTAGCGCAGAACTGAGAGCACACGCATACAGAATTCACGACAGTTGTGGAAGCAAACATTAGATTCTGCGGACGACATTTTGACTTCAACCCCGGAGGCGCCGAGGCGTCGACTCGGGGGCCAAAGAGAAACAGAGCTTAGCTGTTTCTTGTGCATATACCGTTATAACAGTCCGCCTGCTAAAACGACAACGTTACCCGCTTATCACGCTAACGTCGAAGCAAGAGGTTTCCTCTTACCTTACGCATATTATATACAATTCAATGTATGGATGTAAGAATATTAACAATGAAATAAATAAGTAAATAATAAATAAATAAATGAATAAATAAATAAATAAATAAATAAATAAATAAATAAATAAATAAATAAATAAATAAATAAATAAATAAATAAATAAATAAATAAATAAATAAATAAATAAATAAATAAATAAATAAATAAATAAATAAATAAATAAATAAATAAATAAATAAATAAATAAATAAATAAATAAATAAATAAATAAATAAATAAATAAATAAATAAATAAATAAATAAATAAATAAATAAATAAATAAATAAATAAATAAATAAATAAATAAATAAATAAATAAATAAATAAATAAATAAATAAATAAATAAATAAATAAATAAATAAATAAATAAATAAATAAATAAATAAATAAATAAATAAATAAATACATAAATAAATAAATAAATAAATGAATAAATAAATAAATAAATAAATAAATAATTAAATAATTTATCGTATGAATATTCTTCGAAATGCCGATCCATTTTTAATCAAAATTCTCTTCCAACTCGTATTTTTTGACTTTTGAGAATGTTTTGAATGCTACTTCTGGACACAATTTGTTCAGGAAAAATTAGAATTAATGCAATTTTAAAAATAATGTTTCGTGTAAAAAATTCTCAAATTTGAGCGAAAAAATTTTGATAAGTTATTAAAAAAAAATTAATTGCCTAAAAACACTTTTATTAATATCTTTTTTCGATTTTTTTGTATTTTTTAATATATTTGAAATACAACAAATTCTTTTTGTATTGCTATTATGATTTAACATTATCTGGAAGTTATTGAAAAGATAAGAAAAATTATGCAAAATTTGATGAAAATATTGATACAAAAATTTTAGGCACCATAAACAATTTTCTAGTTATGTAGATTATATAAATTCGAAATATTTTTATCAAAATCTTAAGATCGTTTTGCACTTTAAGTATTTATTTTATTTTATTTTTTACGTTTGAATGACGAAAAAAATTATGTACATCAATCTGAAATATAAAAAAAAATTTTTTGATATTTAACGATATTGAACATATATTTTTTTTAAAAGATAGAAAATCAAAACCTCGTCATTTTGCTTTCTATTTGTTTTGTTATTAAAAATTAGTTTCGTTGACAATTATTACTTTTAAAACTATTTCCAAAATTTTTATTTTCAAATTTTAATCTTCTTCTAACTAAATATTCAATTCGCCATGACACTTCATATTTGATTCCCTCATTAATATTTTTAAAATCTCAAAATCTTAATTGTAAAATTCTATTCTGCTTCAAATTCTAAATCCGCCATGACACCGTCCAACCTCAAAAACAAGGCTCGACGAATACCATTGATTTCACTATTTCCATATTACTTCTTGCATCCTGCAAACGCTTAATTCCTCATTCTTCGATGAATTTTCAATATCCCAAAATAATTAGTACAATTTTTTTTATCAATGAAATATGAAAATAGTGATGAAGTCTAATTCCTTAATTATACGTCTCAAAAAATAACCTCAAAATTGCTTTCAGCTTGCAATTCCATTACCGTCGGTCGGTAAAGTAGAATTCATATCAACGATCTAAAATATTGAGTTAAAACAAATTGAGGATCAAATGGCAAAGTTCAAAATTTTCGCTTGTTTACGTATTTCAACCCGCAACGACTTTGCCGGATGAAAATGCGATTACAGTGTCCGCATAGTTCTGCATAGTTCCATCGAGGGAGTCTTGAATTACTCCTCACTCAATTAGAATTAGTCGTTCTCCCGTCGTGTCTCGTTCGACTAATTGAAACAAACCACTGGGCGACTGTCATCGCATTTCTCTCTCTCTCTCTCTCTCTCTCTCTCTCTCTCTCTCTCTCTCTCTCTCTCTCTCTCTCTCTCTCTCCCTCTCTCCCTCTCTCTCTCTCTCTCTTGGATTCCCATACACGCATCTCTTGCTCACTTCGAATCCTACGCAGCTCGTGAATGTCAATTAACAACGATCTTGCAGTGACTGAAATACAGGCACGAGATGCAAGACAGCGTAGACGCTGAATTAACAGCGCCCTCTGGTTGCTCCCGCGCGCCGCGCCATCTGTCGAGCGCGTCCCCCAAGCTCGGACCCTTCTTTATCGACGAATATGACGCCAGAGTGTCGCAAAGTGAAAAAGGATGCAACTTAATTCCAATTTACTGTCAGATTACACTTCGATAAAGTCGAAAACATCGGTTATCTTTGAAAAATATCAATTCAAAGTTTTTGAGGTTATGTCGTACAAAAGAAAACGCCAATTCGCCGAGTCAAAAGAGAGCACGATGCAACTAAATTCTGATTGCCTGTCACATACTTCGGTTTTGCTTCTGATTTTTTGAAAAAACTAATCTAAAATTTTTGAGGTTATTTCGAAATAAAATGGTGGAAATAAAATTGTCTCTAGCTGCTGCAAAATGAAAACAAATACAACCTCATTCGAATTCTGCAGCAGTTACACGATTTTTTTTGTCTGAAACGTAAAATATTTATTAATAATGTTGCTTAAAGATTTTTGAGGTTTAATTATCTTTAAAAAATGTCAACCCAAAAAATTTTGCAGGTTATATCGTACAAAGACAATGACGCTTAATAATCTCGATATAAAACAAGTTTGTTTATAAAATATTACGAAACGGAAATTTGTTAATTTTTTTTTACTAAAAGTGCAAATTTGAATTCATTTCAACGGATCCAAACAAAATATATTTCTTAAAAATATTTCTTTTAAGTTTGCTAATAAATCGGAAGTGCATAAATTTCTTTGTCTATTTATCATCTATTTTTAAAAATATTTTTTATGAATATAATTTTTCATAAATTTAAAAAATGTTATATACCAATTTAAAAAAAAAAAATGATGAAAAATGGAAATGGAAAATGTTATTCTATTCGGCTCCACGTGTCTCAGGGATTATTGTGAAATTAGTAGATGAGGGTCGACGAACAGTTGTGACGTTTCACAAAAAAAAAAAAAAAAACGATATGGTGTGAGACTTGGTCCAGCACATTTTCCCAAATGTCACGAAACATTTGTTGGCCCCACACGCCTCAATCTGTTGCCAAGAAGATCGGAGTTGCGCCGATTCTGTCGTTTCTAATGACTTTGCCGACACGCTTTTCCATCACTTCCAGTATCCCTTGTTTGTTTTTTTTTTTTTAAGGGGGAGCTCAAAAAAAAGTGTGGCCCCCTTAAGTGAAGTATGTTTACTGTTTCCCTCTTCACTGGCGAAGAGAAATGACCGAGCATTACGAATCCATAAATTCTGGACTTCAGTGTCATCAAAGAAACGTTATGAGTACATTTGGGCATCCATTCCCATACTTTCGCTGATTCTTTAAGGGGTTATACGTAGTCAGGAGACCAAAAAAAGCGGCTTAAAAAAAAATCTTAAGACATTTTAATTTTTCGACGTAAAAATTTACATACATAGTTTTGTAGCTTTTGACTCAATTTAAAATTTTTAAAAATTAATTAATTAATTTAAATTGAAAAATAAATTTGAAATTTTTTGAAATTTTCAAAAAAATTTGGATACCACACCGATAAAGCGATTCTCTCCAAATTTGGCCCCAGCTGTTTTCATTATTAAGTATAAATGCAAAAAAAAATTCAGCTCGATAGGTGCAAAATTACCAAAGTTAGAGCATAGATCCTGGATCAAGGATCGTTGATCCTTGAAGCATTGCGAGGAAAAAAGAATCCAGTGAGAAAGAATGCCAGTCTCAAATTAATAACTTATTCATCGTAGACATTGAGATTAATGTACTAGGAAGCAGCCGAAAAATGGTTACGATGATCCTGAATCAAGGATTCTTGATCCTTGAAGCTTCCTTTATGAGGAAGCACTCATAAAGCCTCCAGAGTTGAAGGGAGACAGTTTCAAATTAGGGATTTACTCGTCATCAACATTAGAATGAATATAATGGGAAGTAGGGGAAAAATTCATTCTGGATCGAAGGTCCTTGATCCTTCCCGTAGTAAAAAACTCCATTGAAGCGCCAATGGCAACCAATGGTCCTCATACGACTCCATTGGACAATGAATGGGGACCCATTGAGATTTCCGCATTTGTCAATGGCGTACAGGGCTGACCATTGATCAGTGAATGGGTATCCATTGAACATCAAATGCGGATGAATCGAATGATCGTCATTACTCAATGATGCTCATTGGAAAGCCAATGCGGATGAATCGAATGATCATCATTACTCAATGATGCTCATTGGAAAGCCAATGCGGATGCATCGAGCGATCAGCATTGCCCAATGGTGTCCATGGGAAGGTAAATGCTGATGAACAAAATGATCCGCTTTACCCAATGATGTCCATTGGAAAGTCAATGCGGATGAACTGAAAGATCAGCATTTCCCACAGATGTTCATTGGAACCCAAATGCGGCTAACGATGAAATGATCAGCATTTACCAAGGATACCCATTGAATAATAAGTAACTACGAATTATACAATGATCAACATTTATCAATAATGTCACTTCATTGATGACTGATCGAATGATAAGCAGCATTCGTTAACGATGTTGCAATCCATATTCGAGGTTCAATGCTGAAAAATTCTCATCGATCGATGAGAATTTTTCCGAATGTGATATTTCTCAAACGGTGGCGAATTAATAAAGTCAAGTAAGAGTAGATGTCGCTGATTCTCATATATGAACCAAATATTTTCTTCAATTGTAATAAATGCTGATGATTATATCGATGGTCAATTAATATTAGCATAAGCTCGGAAATTATTCGAAAGTAATTTTAAAAAAATGTATTATAAACTGCTCATCAAGTACGCGTACGTTTGGGATAAATGATTTTTAAAACCGTTTATTTTTAACATATACACATAATTTTATCAGTCCTTCTCAACCCGATTTGTGAGAGGAGAAACGTATATACTTTCATTATCAATCGTCATCTGAATACACTTACAATCTATTTTCTCAATTCTGAGCTTCAATAATTTCTATTAAATGTAATAATATATATCGCGTTACAGCTGCCATAAGGGCGTATCACCTCTTTTACGCCCTTATGGCACCCGGGAGCCATAAGGGCGTATTGAAATTTTTTTTTTCAGGAATCGACGTAATTATGACCGAAACGTATAGAACCGATGAAAAAAAAATTTTCCCAATTTTTTTTTTTTTATACGCCCTTATGGCTTTCCGAGTTGGTGTCGAAAGCCATAAGGGCGTATCGAAATTTTTTTTTTCAGGAATCGACGTTATTATGACCGAAAAGTATAGAACCGATGAAAAAAATTTTTTCCCAATTTCCCAAACGGGATTTTGAAGCGTGAACGATTACGAAGAGAATAAGCTCTTGCTCAAGCCGCAATTCTATCTAGAAAATATTTTTGTTTTTCGGGCCTCATATCGATGTATTTTTGCCCCCTAAACACGAATCTATCAATAGTTTTTTCAAAAAATCAAAATTTTCATTAATTTCGATAAAAAACTGTTTTGCTCAATTTTGGGCCTATTTTCAAAAACCTGAAAATAGCGAAATTTCAAGTGCTCATAACTTCGCTTTGGTTCAACCGATTTCAAAATTTGTTTTTCGTACGCAAAGCTTGTGACCAAACTTAGAGAATGCCGGTAAGTTCATCCCGATAACTAATTTTTTGTAGAAATGAGAGCAGTTTGAAAATCGCCGAAAAAAATGGAAAGGGGTATACCTTAAAAAATTTACAAAAATCTATTGTTGAACTTTAAAAATCTGCCAAAAATCGAAAAACGATCGTAATGGGATGAACCAAACGGGATTTTGAAGCGTGAACGATTACGAAGAGAATGAGCTCATGCTCAAGCCGCAATTCTATCTAGAAAATAAATTGCAGCCATTTTAGTGAACCGATTGAATTTTGGCCAAAATGCAAAAAAAAAAATATATTTTTGTTTTTCGGGCCTCATATCGATGTATTTTTGCCCCCTAAACACGAATCTATCAATAGTTTTTTCAGAAAATCAAAATTTTCGTGAATTTCGATAAAAAACTGTTTTGCTCAATTTTGGGCCTATTTTCAAAAACCTGAAAATAGCGAAATTTCAAGTGCTCATAACTTCACTTTGGTTCAACCGATTTCAAAATTTGTTTTTCGTACGCAAAGCTTGTGACCAAACTTAGAGAATGCCGGTAAGTTCATCCCGATAACTAATTTTTTGTAGAAATGAGAGCAGTTTGAAAATCGCCGAAAAAAATGGAAAGGGGTATACCTTAAAAAATTTACAAAAATCTATTGTTGAACTTTAAAAATCTGCCAAAAATCGAAAAACGATCGTAATGGGATGAACCAAACGGGATTTTGAAGCGTGAACGATTACGAAGAGAATGAGCTCATGCTCAAGCCGCAATTCTATCTAGAAAATAAATTGCAGCCATTTTAGTGAACCGATTGAATTTCGGCCAAAATGAAAAAAAAAAAAAAAATTATTTTTGTTTTTCGGGCCTCATATCGATGTATTTTTGCCCCCTAAACACGAATCTATCAATAGTTTTTTTCAAAAAATCAAATAATAAAGCGAATAAAAAGCGAATAAAAAAAAAAATTGATTTTTATTTCAGTATGTGAGAATTTCAGTAATAATCGCCAATGCAACTGGAGCTTTTTTCGCACCTTGATATTTTGTTGGGATTTTAACAACAAAAAAAATTGAAATTTTCGTTTAGTTATAATTGCTAATAATAATAATAATTGCTAATTTAGTAATAATAGCAATAATTAATAATTAAAAATTTGATTTTTTTCAGTATATCAGAATTTCAGTAATAATTGCAAATGGAGCTTTTTTTGCTTTTTGATATTTTTTTGGGAATTTGACAAAATATTTGAACAAATTGAAAAAAAAAAAATTTTTTTCAGTATGTCAGAACTTCAGTACTAATTGCAAATATGACTGGAGCTTTTTTTTTGTATTTCTATTTTTTTTTTTAGAATTTTTTTTTGTGCCTGGGAATCCAGGATTCTCTGCAAGCTCGATATCCTTTGAATCTACAATTATGGGGTTAGAGCAGGCTTTCGGTTCGTCGAGCTTTCGAAGATATCGCGACTACCAACACGCGAATCAGCGTCGAAAGCGCAATAAATTCCACGCACGTTTTCGCGAAAGTTTTGCGCGCGGAATACTAAAATCACGTGCTTTTCGTCCTCCGTCCTTGTCTATTTTTCTCTCCCCTCTTTCTCTCTCTCTCTCTCTCTCTCTCTCTCTCTCTCTCTCTCACTCTCTTATGGTTGGGGAAAACAGGATCAATACTATACGCGAACTGGTGCGACTCTTCGCGGTACAAGAGAGGGTGACACCCAAGGGAATGTGCTTATATATGGGGCATTCCACGCCAAATCGACCACTTTAGAACCCGACCCTTTTCGATTTGGCTGAAACTTTTTTTAATCTTTTTTACCCTATCAAAAACATATTTCAGAATTTTTTCAAATTTTTAAACCCAGCCGATAAAAAGTTATAAATTTTTCAAAAAAATTGGCTTTTTATTTTTCAAATTGCTATAACTTTTTCAAAATTCGACGTATCGGGACGATTTTTTTTTCAAAATTTGTGTTTTTTTATGTACTTTTTGAAAAAAAATACAAACAAATTATGAAAAGCCATCTTCATTGTTTTTTTTTCAGATTTTCGGAAAAAATTGAAAATTTCTCGATGATTACCATTTTTGGCGTAGAATGCCCCATATATATGGGGCATTCCGTGCAACTGACCAATCCGTAACCTCGACCATTTTTCATTTTCTTAAAAATGAAAAAGTGGTTAATTTTTTCAAAAACATCAAAATGGTCCAAGTTAAAAAAAAAAATATTTGAGGTTGAGAATTGAAAAAAACATATGACAATGAATATCGATGAAAAATAATATTTTGGGTTTAAATTTGAAAAAAACATATGAAAATGAATATTGATATTTTTTTTGTATTTTTTTTTTATAAAACTGCAACTGAAGTCGAAACAAAATGATCTTTTGTTTTATTTTGATACCTCCGTTTTTTAAAAAGTTGTGCGCATTTGAAAAAAAAATTTGTAAAATTTTGAAATTTTTTTTGTGGTTAGAAGGGTTGAGATAAAAATCTAAAAAAATTCTCAAAGACTGCTCTCATCATGTACAAAAAAATATATTTTTTTTTAACAAAATCAAGAAAGGTCGGGGCTACGGATTGGTCGGTTTCGTATGGAATGGCCCATATATATATAAGTATACTACTATAGCATCCCACCCCTGGAAAAATCGAATTTTCACTCCTGTAACAAAAAAGCCAATCATCAGGGGCGATGAAATTCGACAGGGTGGAAAATTACATCGTTGTTCTTTCGCGACTACATTTTTACCTCGATAAGATAAATTTCTCAATTTTCAGTGTTTGTTTTTAAATTAAAAATAAAAATTTGAATTCTCACCATTTTTATTTTTGGAAAAACAGTTTTCAAATTTCCATCTTTGAAATTCGTATCCGCGCAAACTTGATTTTGAAAATTTTATTTCAATTTTGATATTTGAATCTTAAACTTAATTTTGATCTTCACAATTTGGATTGTTCCAATTTTTGTTGTTGAAAACTTTGATCTTCCTTTAATCATCGTTTTTTTTCGCAACCATACTTTCTTAAATTTTTAATTTTCAGTTAACTTAAATTTTTTTTCTATTTTTCAATTTTGATTCCCAATTATCTTTAAATTTATAATTGAAAATTTGACATTTTCATTTTAGTTTTCAGATTTTCATTTTCGAAATTTGTTTCGAGACAATCTTAATTTTGAAAATTTCATTTTTATCTTGATTTTTGAATCTTAAACTTGTTTATCTTGATCTTCGAAACTTGAATTATTTCAATTTTTTATTTTCAAAATTTCAATCTTCTTTATTTTAATGAACGACATTTATATTTTTGAAATTGTAGTTTTCATGTTAATAATTCTCAAAACACCAATTTTCAAAATGTTATTCTTCGTAATTTTGATCTTGAAAATTTGTATTACCAAATTATAATATCAAAATTTCTATCTTCTTAATTTTAGTATTCTCAATTACAACAGTTAAAATTTTATTTTCAAAATTATAATCTTCAAAATTGTAATTTTTACAATACTAAATTTCGAAATGTTATTTTTCACAATTTTAATCTCTAAACTTTTAATTGTCGAACGTTAATTATCGAAGTTTTTGTTTTTGCATGGTAAATTTA
Organism: Alloplasta piceator; assembly: GCA_946863875.1. Classification (NCBI taxonomy): domain Eukaryota; kingdom Metazoa; phylum Arthropoda; class Insecta; order Hymenoptera; family Ichneumonidae; genus Alloplasta; species Alloplasta piceator. The sequence goes on from OX333080.1 coordinate 31,371,598, forward strand.
CAAATTGAAATTTACAAATTTCTAAATTTACAAAAAAAAAATTGTAAATTTTGTAAATGTCAATTCTCCATTATTTCAAAATAGTTATTAATTCTAAATTGAACAATTTAACATGATTTTTGTTGAATTATTTTTCAAACTGAAGTAAAAAATCCTCCACGAGAAGATTTTTTTCCTAAATAATACAAAAATTCAAAAATCAGGATAAACTAATATCCGTAAAAAAAGATACAATAATATAGGTACGATAAAATGATATTATTGCACTCCGTGCGCAAAGTGGCACTTTGCGCACTCGTACAATAAAATTTCGTACGATACTAGTGCAAGAAACTTTTTCTCAACTCGTGTGATTGCAACATTCGCTTTCGGCTCATGCTGCAAACTCACACTCGTCAGAAAAAGTTTCATCGCACTCGTATCGTAATATAGTATTCTTTGTCTTTCGCATCTGCGATGTCTTGATTTACGATGTGTCCTATTGGGACGCTTCGTGGATTGATTAATCGACTTTTAGAATTTTCCTTTTTTTTCGTCTCTTCCTTTCTCTCGTTTCATGCTTGTTCAGGCCTATACACAATATATTCACAACTTCGTGCGAATAACCTCACACTCTCGGTATTCATATTACGACCGTAGATCATTTCGTTGACGAACACACGTGTACAAACTCAGAAAGCGTATATATGTATGGGCCCTCTCAGTATCTTTCACTTTCGAGAAGAGGAGACCTGGGAAAAAGAGAAATATCTCTGGCTATATATATATATATATATATATATATACGTAAGCCGTTTGTGTGCCCAGATGTTGCCAACGACGCCTTTTTTCTACGTTTCGTTTTCTCTTTCATTCTCGAGTTGCCAAAGAGTTGCCAAATCCCTCAGATTAATTTCTGCAACAATTTATCAAATTTATTTTGTAGCAGATCTCAATTGAATATAAAGGGGAGCCTTAATTTCATAGTTGAGTAGTTTCAGGTAGAGTTGTTTCGTGGTAAAGTTGTTTCACGGTACAGTTGTTCCGAAGTTCAAGAGTATTGTCGTAGAGTTGCTCTGTAGTAGAGTTTTTTCCATGGTAGAGATGTTACGTCGTAAAGTAGTTTCATGGTACAGTCGGCGAAGTTTTTTATAGTACAGTTGTTTTGAATTACGTTGTTTTGCGGTAAAGTTGTTTTATCGTGAAGAAGTTCTATGATGGAGTCGTTTTGCGGTAAAGTAGAAGAATTATTTATTATTTTCTGGTAGAGCTGTTTTGTGGTAGAGTTTTTTGTGGTACAGTTGTTTTCTGATCGAATAGTTTTGTAGTGGATTTTTTTTTTGAGTCAAATTTTTTTATAATAATGTTTGTAGCATTTCAGGCCCGTTCGAGTAAAGTCAAATCTGGTATAGCTGTAGGTTAGGACAATTTTTCGATGAGTGTTAAATTCGGTAGAGTTGAAGTTTGATGGTTTTGGCGGCGTTTCAATAGAGTTGCAATCCCACAGGCTCACTCGAGTAGTGTTAATTTTGGTAGAGTTGTTTTGCCATAGAGGAGTTCAATGGTACAGTCGTTCGTGTTAAAATTTTTTCAGAGTAGAGTTGTCTTATGCGTGGAATTGTTTCACGGTAAAGTTATTTCGTGGTCGAATTATTTTCTGGGAGAGTTGTTTACGGTAGAGTTGTTTTGGGATCGAACAATTATGTAGAAGAGTTGTTGGGGGACTTATTTCATGGTTGAATTATTTTACGATCAATTTGTTTTTCGGTCGAGTTTTTTCATGGTACAGTTTGTACCATTGAGTGGAGTAAAATCCGGTATAGCTGTAGGTTAGTACAATTTTTCGATGAGTGTAAAATTCGGTAGAGTTGAAGTTTAATGGTTTTGGCGGCGTTTCAATAGAGTCGCAATCCCGCAGGCTCGCTCGGGTAGTGTTAATTTTGGTAGAGTCGTTTTGCCGTAGATGAGTTCGATGGTACAGTCGTTCGTGTTAAAGTTTTTTCAGAGTAGAGCTGTCTTATGCGTGGAATTGTTTCACGGTAAAGTTATTTTGCGGTCGAATTATTTTCTGGTAGAGTTGTTTACGGTAGAGTTGTTTTGGGACCGAATAATTATGTAGAAGAGTTGTTGGGGGACTTATTTCATGGTAGAATTATTTTACGATAAATTTGTTTTTAGGTTGAGTTTTTTCATGATACAGTTTGTATCATTGAGTGGAGTAAAATCCGGTATAGCTGTAGGTTAGTGCAATTTTTCGATGAGTGTAAAATTCGGTAGAGTCGAAGTTTGATGGTTTTGGCGGCGGGCGTTTCAATAGAGTTGCAATTCCGCAGGTTCGTTCGGTTGTGTAAATTTCGGTAGAGTTGTTATCGTATAGTGAATTTTCGATGGAGTTGTGAATGTGCTGCTCGTGAATGGCATAACAGAGTATGTTGACGTTGACTTCGTGGCCTCAAGTCCGCTTTCTTCGCGGATAAAAATATCCATCCTTGAAGATGCGCTTCTCGCGCTGTTGAAAAAAAAACGGCTTGGCTCCACTTTTACGAGCGTAAAAACCATTCTTTTCTCCGTCTTGTTTTCTTCTTCTTCTTCTTCTTCTTCTTTTTCCTCAATCGTGAGTCTCAAAAGCTCGCTTGGAAGTTCTCGCAAAACGGATGAGATAACACCGCCCACTCTTTCTCTCTCTTTATTATTCCTCGTTTTCCAAGACCCGCGTGCAGACGTTGGCAATAATCTTTGAAAGATCCCCGAGCATGACGTGAACAAACGAGAGGTGAAAAGAGACCAAAACGGAGGAAGAATCTCACAAGAGAGCGTGACAAGAGACCAGCTGGATAAACTTTATCCGCTAAATTTTTTATTCCAACTCATCACGACCTTGCACGACATTTTATCAATTTTATCGTCGGTAAACATTAGTTTTTTGAAAAAAAATTCCTATCCCGTCGTCAATCAATTTTTTATTCAACTTCAATCAATTTTTGTATCATGGAACTTAAAATTCAATTTTCATAAAAGTCTCGTTCAAATAAAATTTCCCTTTCGATTTCATTTTTTTTAATCTTGGATTTTTTTGGATCAATTATACAAGAAAATGTAGGGTTCCAAAAAAATAGATGGACTGATGACAATTGTAATTCGAGGAGTAATACGACAATCCCATTAAAACCCGAAGAATTCGAAGATCTCGCGATATCTCCAATTACGAATATCGAATATCTTACGCGAGGGATCGTATTATAATTTCCATTGTCGATGGACCCCCAAACAGTCGTTTGTTCGATTGAGCACGGTGTGGCTTGACGCGATCACAAAAAAAAAAAAACGATGGTCGTGGACCCTCTGTGGAAATTCGATATCACAGACTCACCAGCGCGACCGCAAGCTCTAAAACATTGTGGTTTGAGCTCTGGCGATCCACTTTACCCCCAACACAACTACCCCTAATTTTTCTTTTTGGGGTCTTGAAGTGCAGAGAAAAGAACGAAATAGAGAGAACGACATAAAAAAATACCAAAAGACCGGGAACGTGTTGCCTGAGAATCAATAGATTTTTTTGGGGTTGTTAAAGATGGCCTCCTTTAAAAAAAACCGTTTAAAATTACATTATCGATAATGCCATCCACAGCGGGATTCTCTCTTCATCCCGATCATTTTTTTCGTCAAGTTTCCCACATGAAACAATGGAGGCACCCCCCAACTGGGGCTCAAGGATCTTGGGGGAAGTTTGGCGAGGGTAGAAGGAGGGTCGGCGTATGGGAAAGACGTATCGAATTTCGCTGAATCGAACGTGATGCTTTTGGCCCGGGGCTTTGAGTACGGTACACCGGATGTGCGGGGTTTGCAGATTCACGCACGTTTCTGGTACCGCAACGTGAATGACGCTGCGGAGGGTGCGAAATCGATTTGATCTCAAGTAGCCTTCAGCCAATGTTGATAACCTCTCACAGGCTTTTCCGATGTTGGGGAATCGGCACCAGACTGGTATCGAGACATCTGTTAATGGTAGCTTCTACTAGGACTTTCATATTTGGTTGAAAAAGCCGGTGCGTGAATTTGATTGAGGCCCCGACTAGGCCCCGATCGGTTTTTCCTAACTTACTTTGGACCCTTGACTGGACGGCCCAACCTGGTGGTGTTATGGCAATTCATGACAGGGCACCCACGTTTAAGCCCGACAAGGTCCTCAACAGGTTGCCTTAGGTCAGCCATATTGTAAGTAAGCCTGGAAACTTTGGCACTGCCATGTCGGGGCCCAACCTGGCGGTGTTATGGCAATTCATGACAAGGCATCCACGTCTAAGCCCGACAAGGTCCTCAACGGGTTGCCTTAAGTCAGCCATATAGTAAGTAAGCCTGGAAACCTTGGCACTGCCATGTCGGGGCCCAACCTGGCGTTGTTATGGCAATTCATGACAAGGCATTCACGTTTAAGCCCGACAAGGTGCTCAACGGGTTGCCTTAGGTCAGCCATATTGTAAGTAAGCCTGGAAACCTTGGCACTGCCATGTCGAGGCCCAACCTGGTGGTGTTATGGCAATTCATGACAGGGCATCCACGTTTAAGCCCGCCAAGGTCCTCAACGGGTTGCCTTAGGTCAGCCATATTGTAAATAGGCCCGGAAACCTTGGCATTGCCCTGTCGGGGCCCAACCTGGCGGTGTAAGGGCAATTCCGGACAGGGCATCCACGTCTAAGCCCGACGAGGTCCCGACTCAAGTCAGGGCTTCCCTAGAATTTTCACGCACGGGAGGCTGACACGATGACGCGATCCCTCGACGCCTTCGTTGAACTATTGTTTCACTTTTTTTTCAACCTCTTTATCGGTTTTTTTCCTCAGTCTAATACTTCTTTTTCTTTTTCACATGGCTTCTTTCCTTTTGCTCTCTCACTTCCCTCGAACTCTTCTGCATGACAACGCTGCTGCCCCATTGTTATTGAAACACGGTGACGCACGACGAACCAGGGACTGCAAGCTCGGCTCAAGTGCCTTCAGACACAAAGGCCTCTGTATTACGTTTCCACGTCATTCTTTAGGTCGCCTGCTTCGTCTACTGTTGAGTTGGAAGAGGTTGCAGCGCCGTACAGTACCGCTTTTGTTTAATTATTTTTGCGCCGTTTCATTTCACTTCCGGATCTCAATGGTGGAGAAGAAGCATCGGCACCGTACAGTACCAAATTGGACCGTACAGTATCAAATTGGACCGTACAGTACCAAATTGTACTGTACGGTACCAGACTGTATCGTACAGTAATAAATTGTACCGGACAGTACTTGTACCGAACTGCCACTGATTTTTTTGGAAATGCATTTAGGCACAGGGTGTGGTACTCCTCCATGCAGTGCCTGGCCCTATCCACTAAAACCACCTTCTCACGTCTTCACACAGTGACCCTGGAACTTCTCCCGCATTACTTCAGGGTCATGTGTTTCGGCATCGGCCACCGATGCTCCTTCTTCTATGTCTGTCTCTCACTAGGCCTTGCCGTACTGGTACTGTACTAGCATCGTATTGGTACCGTACTGGTACCATATTGGCACCGTACTCGTACCGTACTGGTACCGTACTGGTACCGTACTGGTACCATACTGGTACCGTACTGGTACCGTACTGGTACCGTACTGGTTCCGTACTGGTACCGTACTGGTACCGTACTGGTACCGTACTGGTACCGTACTGGTACCGTACTGGTACCGTATTGGTAGCATCGATGCTACTGCTCCACAATTCTTTCATTTCGTTCTACTGCAGGATTCCTCATCCCGTACAAGTCACAATAAAGTTTAATACCCTTTCGATCTCAGAACAGGCCGAATCATTGCCCTGCATTACCGATAAGTTGACTTCATCCGAAAACTTGATGCTTATTCAGGGAGGATATGTTATGAAATATTTGACGGGACTATTTTCGCAGCTGCACATTATGCTAGGGTTTCTTTCCCCGGAGAAAAATATAATAACCTGTGATCCTCAGGCTTTCGCAACCAAGTGCAAAAGAGTGGAGGGAGTCGCATGGTTGGAGCCGGCGCTTATTAAATCCGGGAAGCGAAACAGGACAAAAGCGGAGATAGCTATAAACGGTACGTGCGACGGGACGGCTCCTCTTAAGTGGATCCTTGTTTTATGAACGTGATGTGGCCTAAGGATCCTTGTGTGTCTGACCTCCACTGTCTACAGAAATCTGCATCCCCAACAAAAACCGTTTAGTCGGTAATGTAGATTTCCGTAGAAATCCGTACAAGTTGGTGGAGTTTTACACATCAAAGATCCTCCAACAAGCGGTACATTGAAAATTGAATTAAGTGAGCGCTTGTTCCGGGAATCCTCAGCTTGTTAAGGATGTTAAGGATTCATTATAATCGCGACTTCCGGACTTTCTTGTAGATTTTTTAATAATTTTTTTAAGGTATTCGAAAAAACATGCTTGACACAAAGAAAAATGGAAATTAAAGGACCTTTTCCCTTCATATTTTTTCCAAATGATTATTTTACTACTTCCTTTTTCTCCAAAACGAAGAACCTTCATGTTGAGATAAAATGAGAAACATTTTCACTGGCGCAAAAATATTTGGTCCCAACTTTTCTAATTAGGAGTAATGTATCTGAAGGAATTAGAGGTGAGCCCTTTTTCCTTTCTACAAGCGTCGTCTGCCTGGTTTTAATTAAGGGACCGTGTGTGTGATGTTGATTCTCTCTCTCTCTCTCTCTCTCTCTCTCTCTCTCTCTCTCTCTCGCTCTCTCGCTCTCTCTCTCTTTCTTTCTCTGAGTCTCGGTCAGGGAATATCATAGCCTGCGCTTTGACGCGCATATCCACGCATCACTAATTTCCGTATGCATTGCATCTCCCAACTGCGGTCTCGTTTACGATGTGGTTTTAGCGTATTCGAGTACCAAAACGAGGGTCGTCACCACATACACAGAATTGAATTAATTGCTGGATATGTAATATGAAATTGTTATTAACGTGGCGGAAAAGATATCAAATGGCAACATTACTATATTTTTATAATTTTATACCCCAAAAAAAGACCTCGTTGATTAAAGGTGGTATTCTGATCTAGAGACACAAGTAGATTTTGTCGAGCTCGATAAAAAAAAACATATTTTTACCATTCTTTTTTTTCATAACACATTTATTAATATTTTGCCAATACGCGAAAAAAAATTCAAGAAAAAAAATTACAATTTAATAAGTTATAAGTTGGTAAAGTTGGGGCTAAAAAGGGGTACGCTAGCTGATACAATTGCAACCTTTCTAGTCATCCTATACAAAATTTAAAAAAAGATTCTCAATTAGTAACAATTTCGTTATAGCCCCTACCTCAGAAAAAACGAAAAAAAAAAATTTCGAAAAATTTCATAACCATTAATTAATAAATACTTGATAAATTAATGAATAATATAAATAATAATCATAATTTTCCATAACCATAACATGACCGGAAATCTGCAATTTTTGACTTGACAAAAAAACAAAAAAAAATTATTTTCTAATATTTAAGGGTAGACACGATTTTTTTTTTTAATTAATTTTTTCATTCAGAATGTTTTTTTTCACTGTCACTGTGGCCCGAATTTGCCTTTTCCTTGTGCACATTTGAAAAATAATATATTCAAAATTGATAGGCACGTTGTGGCGAATCAAGGGCTGTTCATAAGAATATAGAATTAGAATGTTTATATTTCCTCTTTGACCTTTTTTTTTTCTTTGCCGAGTTCTTCCCTCGGGGATTTGGGGTTGAAACGGGGTTGATACAAGAACGCGTTTCACGAAAGGTAGCGTTGCTAGAGAGGAAAAAATATATACGAAAATGATACGGAAACTTTTCCCGCTGTGGGCAAAACGAGATTCTGAAGAAAAGAGGGTTGAAATGGGAACGTGGGGTAGAATTCGCCGAGAGACCAGCGGGCAATTTCTTGAGTATTTTTTTTTCGCGTTGTCTTGTGATGCGATGTAAAATGTTATATAAAATATTTTTATTTATATTTAACACAAAATATTTTAATTAATATATCAAAATATAAATGAAATTATTAAATTTTAAAAAAATTAAAAAATTATTAATTAATTATTTAAAATTAGTAATTAATTAGTTAATTTCACGAGCAATTATAAGTTAGATTGAACACCCGTACGATTTCAAAAATAATTAGAAATCAATCAAACCGCAATTCGATGAATTCGTTGAATTCAAATTGAATTCGAATTGAATCCAAAAATAATTCGATGAAAAATTAATAATTATTTCACAACTACATATTTATGTTTGCACCGTGTGAAATTTGTGGGAAATAATTTTTAATTTCCTCAAGAATTGGTAATTTCATGGACAATTGAATTAAAAAGCAATTGTCCATTCATGAACAATTTTCCGAAACGACCCTAATACAGATGAATAAAATCAAGCGAAATAAATCCACTCCACGTATTTAATCGCGATGGGGTCTCGTGTGTTTGCCGGGATTCGATATACGCGCGTGAAATATCCACGATACAATATTTGTACGACCTTTAGGGGTGGCTTGGGGTCTCCAAGACAAATTAATATACCCCTAAATTGACTAGGGGAGGTTTTCGTATCATAAAATGATAGGACTCGTCTTTCTCCCGGTCCGAGATGGACATATGTGCCCGAAAATCGCGCCAAATTTGATTCCGCGTCCTAAACGTACAATGGTGGCCCTAAAAGCCGATCCAAGATGGCGGCTGGCGACGCCATTAGTCGAATATAACTGATGTTCGACGCGATAAAGCGCAGATTTTGTTTATCCAACGAACAAGACAGATTCCGCACGAAGTAACGTTGATAGAGATGAGGGGTAGTTTAGGGAGGGTTAGGGGGGTTGGTAGGGGCACAAGAAACCACTATATTTTGCCCCATCGCCGTTGTGGACTTTCCGGCACCGAAATTAGTGCCGAGGCGAACCACGCCCTTACATAAACAGCGTAATTGCGGGGGCGCGTTTCATCGTACCGCGGCACTATGACGCTTTTCATGGGGTGGAAAACGAGGGTTGGGGTTTTAGGGGTGCTGCGACGACTACAAGGCTACGATATCCACTCTCCTCTTCAGCCCCGACAGCTTTTATCCTCGGTATTGTGACAAAACAACTTTACTCCAACTCTGCAGCAGTGCAAAGTCCCCTCGACCAACCCCCTTCATCCCTACAAACTTCGATTTTTCCCCGTGTCACGAGGTAAAATCCATCCTGGTAAATCTTACACGCACGTGCCTCGCGCGAACATCCGAGCCTGCAAAAAAAAAATATATAACAAAATGCCGGACGAAGGGCATAGAACCCTCTTCCGCAATATCCTCTTTGTGATCCGGAATCACCCTTCTTTCCCAATAAACCGGAATCTCGTACGTGACGATGAAGCGGGAATTTTTGGGATTAGACCTCTTTGTTCGCCTCCCAAAAACGTGTAAATCCGGTGAGTCGAAATAGTTTCTCGATTTGTCTGATATTTTCTTATAATTTGGAATGTCCAATAAGTTTTGACTTCTACTGATGGGAAATATTCAGAAAGCACATCGGTTGATAATAATTTATTATTAATCCGGTGAGATGATATAGTTTCTCGATTTATCTGATATTGTTTACGATTTGGAATGTCCAATAAGTTTTGAATTCTAATGATGGGAAATATTCAGAAATATTCAGAAAGCACATCGGTTGATAATAATTTATTATTAATCCGGTGAGATGATATAGTTCCTCGATCTGTCTGATATTTTTTTACGGTTTGGAGTGTCCAATAAGTTTTGACTTCTACTGATGGGAAATATTCATAAAAGCACATCGGTTGATAATAATTTATTATTAATCCGGTGAGATGATATAGTTCTCTGATTTGTCTGATATTTTTTTACGATTTGGAATGTCCAATAAGTTTTGACTTCTACTGATGAAAAATATTCAGAAAGCACATCGGTTGATAATAATTTATAACTAATTCGGTGAGATGATATAGTTCCTCGATTTGTCAATAAGTTTTGACTTTTACCGTTGGGAACTATTGAGAAAGCACATCGGTTAATAATAATTTATTATTCAAAAAATCCTTTTCTCGTTTAACTGATCGGAATTCACGAAATAAGGAAATTTCAAGTGCTCATAAGTCCATTTTGTTTTGACGGATTTCGAATTTTTTTATTTGTGCGTAAACCTCGTGACTGAATTTAGAGATTGTGGTTTGGTTCTTCATGACACCAATATTTCTATTTGCCAATCGAGGACTTTAAAAAATAGCTTCCAAATATTTTCATAAATCGATGATTGAACACTACAATCTGTGAAAAATTGAAAAATGATCGGAATCGTATGAGCCAAGCGGAATTATGAAGCTTCAACGATCACGAAAAGAATGAACTCAAGGCAAAACAACAATGTGGCAAAAAAATTGAGCTATTTTTAAACGTGGCACCAGATTCTCTACTAATTGTCAAAATTTCGTTAATTCGAAATTTTTAGATGACGATTCTCAACTTCCCCTTAGGACAAATACGATGGTCCGAAATTTCATAGTGAACTGTATCGTGATTCCAAACAAATGGCATTAATCCCATCGTAAGATAAATCCCATCAATATCAGCCAATGAGCAGATTTTCGGATTTGATCTAATCTGATGATTTTTATTTATGTTCCAGGTGAGTCAACAATGCTGGAAAAAATTTGTACCATACAGCCAATGGATGCATCGGTGATAAAAAAAAATCCGCAAGTATACGATTCAGAAATGAAACCAAAATGGCGGTTGGCTAATCACAGCAAAAATTATTAAAAGATTCTAAAATCTTCATTTCTCGATTTTGGAAAAAAGGCTTATCCAACTTTTCGCGTCATTCTAAACAATATTGACGGAATTCATGGGAATTCTAAAATTATCATTCGCATTGGGTAATCAATGAGCAGGGTCAGTGGATAATCCGTCGTGCGAACGTGGTGACAGTGAAACAACGAAAGATATTCGCACGGGCAATAAAATTCAGTGACGCGTTCGAAGTTCCAGGAAGGCTACGGGACATTTGATACCTCTGTTCAAACATGATACGTGTGAGGACGGTATATTTTGTCTGGTGTACGAACGGTTAGAATCGATCCAAACAGACTCGAACGTTCCGCAGAATTGTTTTAGGCCAAACAATACTATCCTGGGTAGGGGGTGTTCAATCTAGAATAAAAGGTTTAAAATATTCATTTTCTAATATTTAGCTGAAATTGTTTTAGCCAAAAAAAGCTTAGGTCATTTTTAGGAGCGCCTAAAGTGCTTTTATTTCGAGGGTCCTCAAAATATCATGGTATAAAGTGGCTTCGAATCTGGTGCCAATAAAGAGGTGGTTCCTTGTCAGCAGCATCACCCGGAAGGATTTTAGGCTGGGCGGATTTTAGGCTGAAAATAATTTTAGAAGCTTCTAATGGGTATTTGAATAATGGAATTAATGGATATAGGTAACCAATGTTACATTACTTGCCCAGGAAGCAAACGACCTTATCCTAAATGGCCAGCGACAGCTTCCAACGCTGACTAATTGTCTCCGTCCCTCTTCCTCTGCATCCATTCCCTTTCTCTCTTCGATGAATACAAATTCTACCTCCGGGATAATACCCACTGTCCATTCTCGATTCCGCAGTACCAAAGCGCCAACGACTATAAACCGTACATTCCCCATCCCCTATGACAATACGTAATATCCCCTATGTTCGGGATTTCACGTGTAACGATAATACTAGAGGTTTCACAAGAGTGGGGGAAGTGGGAATCAAAATTCAAACTGCAAACGGAACGATATATACTGGGTAACCAGGAAAATGAATTTCCCGAAATATGGGAAAAATTATTTTTTGGAAAATTCCAAACATTCGGTAACATAACTGGGACACCATTGACTTTGAGGTGAATTTTCAGAGCCTTGTTATTTTTTACAGTATTAAATACATAAATTCCCCATCCCCTACGATAATACGTAATATCCGCCCCCCCCCCCTCCAATGCTCAGGATGTCACGTGTAACGATGGTACCAAAGGTTCCACAAGAGTGGGGGTAGTGGGGATCGAAATTCGAACTGCAAACAGCATAATCTATACTGGGCAGCCAGGAAAATGAATTTCCCGGAAAATGGGAAAAATTATTTTTTGGAAAAATTCGAACATTCGGTAACATAACTGGGATATTACCGATTTTGAGCTGAATTTTCAGAGCCTTGTTATTATAGAGAGTATTCAATGCATAAATTCCCCATCCCCTACAATAATACGTAACACCCCCCCCCCCCCCCATACTCGAGATGTCACGTGTAACGTTGATGCTAGAGGTTCCTCAAGAGTGGGGGAAGTGGGAATCAATTCAAACTGCAAACGGAACGATATATACTGGATAGCCAGGAAAATGAATTTCCCGGCAAATGGGAAAAATTATTTTTTGGAAAAATCCGAAAATTTGGTACCATAACTGGGATACGAGTGATTTTGAGCTGAATTTTCAGAGCTTTCTTATTATTTGGAGTACTCAATACATTTTTGGTTTAAAAAAATCATAGTAAACCAAGTAGGTAAGAAACCAAGTAGGTATAACCCCTGAAATCAATCCGTTCTATTTTTTGGGCTCAATTCACGATTGATTTTGATATTTTTCGGAAAATTTCTTCGAAAAACATCATCAATAATCCAAAATCAATTTGTCCCTTTGGAAAAGAAGTCATTAGTATCAATTATATTCAAAAAGCAGGCATTTTTCCGAACACCCAGTAGAGCCCTGCATAATCCCAAATGCCGTACATTCGGCACTCATCGATATCGGGCGAGGCTCAGTCAAATGATTTTGATATATCGTTTCGCTAGTACCAACAACAGTGATTTTCCGCTTTCACCCTACGAGCCACCCCCATTAAATTTTACCCGGACACAGAGTGTTGCAGCGCTGAGATAATACCCAAGAGTCACCCTCCCTTTGAATTGTGAAAATATCCGTAGTGTTGCTCGTATGTTCCATCCACCCCTCGTCCCTTCCCCCAAACCGTTCTTTGTTACGATCGAAATCTGACGAAGAGGCAACAAAGCGAAAAGATGACCAATCGAACTGAGAAATTCCATCAACATATCCGCTCAGGGTAATGCGGGTCAATGGAAGTCATTTAGATTCCGTTGTTGTTATTTCTTCGTCCGACTGTGGCATATCAATTTCTCTCAAGCTATCCAAATTTAAATCTGGCTTCTGCTTAAATCCAATAGCTTTTGTAACAGCCACGTGCCTTTCCTGCTTGTTCACCTTGAGATGATGGGCTCGGCAGCAGTAGTGTCTAAGAGAAGGTTGTGACCTTCAGGGCTGAGAGGAGAAAAGGTCGAAGGTGGATAGCTGACCTGACTGACAGTTTTTTCCCCTCGGCAATCTTTACGCAACGTTAATTCTACCCTCCCAAGCCAGTCTCGCTTAAATCGTCCATTAATTCTATCGATGCACCGATAGCTTTTCCCATCGGTTGCAAAATTGCATGCAGAAGTTTCGTCCAGTCTTGGGAAAATTGTTTGATCAATGAACCGTTGAATTTGTGGGGACGAATAAAATTCTCCTGTCCAAATGTCCGGACCGGTTCGTCCGTTCATCGATCTGGCAACCATGAAAATTATGAGCATGATTCTGATCGGAATTCGAGGCAGATCCCTGCCGTAAATTATTCGAGATTCGATCTGCCACGATCCTAGGAACATTCAAGGGCGATCGTGATACAGAAAATCTCCCCTTTTACCCCAGAAAAGTGTTCCAGATATGAATTGATGTTGTTTTCTGTAGTTTATTTCACAAGCGATCGGAAAAATCATCATCCCATCGATTTCTCTTCACGACGATTTTTCGTAATCTTAAAAATTCTACAGTGCAGCAAAAAATTGAGATATCGGAATGAATCTTGCGCCATTCTTCATGTCGTAACACGCTGTATGTACTGAAAGAAAAAAATTTTGATGTTGATCAAAGGAATTGTTGTTACGGGCCCTCAAAATATCGTTTTTTCGACGTTCTATAAAATCTTATCAAAATGTTTTTTTTCACTTTTCATCATTTTAATACTGACAACGACTCTTCCATACGATTTTATTTGAATTTTGTTTATATGATTTTTGGATGACGTCATTCAGATTCTGCGACGACTGCTTATGGCACAGATTCAAATATTTTTCTTTTCGCGTGCACCCTTCGTTCGAATATTATTTCAACATCATCCTGTCGCAGTACGTCGAAAAGAATGAGGGGTGGAAAATCCCAAATCCAACAGACAAGCGCCGCGTGCAGGAACAATTTTCGAGCGCCACGTGACGGCATGAGAATAGCGTCACACATATGTGGTCCCCATGACGGATCACGGATTATCACATTGTTTATGATATACAATATCGCAGAGAAAAATATTTGACAGTAAATCTTGACTTTTTCATCGAAATTGCCCTTTTCCCTTCGTGTTTACTCTGAAAAATCAGGAGAATTAGGCAAGAGACCATTTTTTTTATAGACCGGATTATGGAGGCGAAAAATTTCAGTTTATTTTTAGTACATTTTTAGTAATTTTTCAGTAAATTCTTAGTAAATTTTTAGTAATCTTTTGGTTAATGTTCAGTAAATTCTCGGAAAAACTCATGGCTTGAAAACGCTGTGCCAGAACGACTTGGAATGTCTCAGGAAATGATGTGACACGCATCAATCAACTCTCAGACTCGAACGACGACGCGGCAGTCATATCTAACGATCTCGAACGCGTCACGTGACGCTAAACGTTAGCGGAAGAATATTCAGTTGACCGGGCCATAGTTAGGGTGGGAAACACCCGGCCCAAGCTTTATAATTGACACGCTCGTACTTCGGTCCACCTCGCTCCCCCAAAAAACGAGAAATGAAACTTTGGGGGCTTTCCCCCCGATTCTCCAACCGTACCGCCTCAATGTATACGTGCACCGAGAGTGAAACAGGAACCAGGAAAGGGAGGGAGAGAAATTGAGATTGACAGTTAATTTCGAGCTCCTTCCCTCCGCCATTTTCTCGTGCTTGCCACCAGCGGAGCCAGCGATATTCTGGTCGCAGCCAGTGGCATCTACCCGACCAGTGTAGCATTTTCCAACCACCGGAGGCCCCTCCGAATCGTCATTCTGCCACCGGGGAATTCACGATCTCTCTGGCACGCAACTTGCCCTCTTTCTCTCTCGCCATTCTCTCGTCACGTTCTCCCGCTCGATGGAACCCAGAAATTTCGTGGCGTCGAATTGAACTTTCGCTCGAATGCCACACAGTGTCACGAGAGATTGAGAATCGTCCAAAAAGAACCTTCCCAAATCCGCCCCAGTTTCAGGAGTTGGGGTTGATTCAGCCTAATCCTCTTTCTTCTTTTCTTCACGTGAAACAGAATTCTTATTCCCCCATCTTTATTTCTTTGTTCTTTCATTCCTGTTCCATTCAGAATCTATAAGTAACTATAAACATTTACAATTTTAAACCAATTCCAACCACTATACCAGAAGCTTCACTTTTCGTCAATTTTCAGCCACCTGAAGGACAAAATTTATTATCCCATCTTTAAATATCATATTCAGTTATGACTGAGATTAATTGTCATCACAATAGACTGGATTATGTAAGAACACCAGCGATAACGGACAATGGTGATCCGGCTGGATTATCAATAAGGCTTCCAGTGCTGCGCGTAGCCGAACTTTCTTTGTCCCGGAAATTCTCATTATATCCAGGAATATCCAGATCCGAGTGAATGGATCGAACCAAAACCAAATGAAAGGCGGAGTCTGTTAATGCCATTTCGGGAATAGTATTTATCATTCCATTACCCCTTGTCATGATGACGCATCGACATTACCATTTTTTCCACGAAAGGTTCAGTAGGTTTCGAAACAAAAGATGAATCGAGGCCAGATGTCTGGAGTTTGCACAATCGCCTTAATGTTTTTGCCGGGAAATGTCACTCGGTGGAGTTATGGTCACATTTAGAGGGTTCTGTTTGACGGTAGTTCTTACATCCAATTACTCCAGAGCCAAGGGTTGGTATCGTTACCACGTGCTGCTACAGCAGTACCACATAATGTTACTGGTACTACATGTACTATGCTACATCGATACTGGGATCGTATACCGATACTGGTACAATATGCCGATATCAGTACCACATATCGGTACCGATACCAGAGTATATGGTATCGGTTTTGGTACCGAAATTAACATGTGGTACCACATACTACTGGGGCATGATACTGGTGCTGCTACTGATGAATGCTACTGGTGCCACATGCCGATACCACATACTGGTATCGATACCAGTATCCGGTATTGGTATTGGTACCAAAATTAATATGTGGCACCATATACTACTGGAACATGATACTGATACTGCTACTGGTACATGATACTGGTACTACACGTTGATACTGGCCCCACATGCCCATTAGACGTACCAGTACCGATACCTGCATGTAGTACTCTTATCGGTACCGATATTAATATGTGCTTCTACATGATACTGGTGCTGCTACTCGTACATGATAGTGGTACTGCTACTGGTACATGATACTGGTATCGGTGAGATGAAAAAGAGATGAGCAGGCAAGAGACAACGGGCATCGCAATACGCAATGCTAAGCGGTTCTCACGCAACGAGGCCTAGTGAGGGACAGGCATAGAGGAAGGAGCATCATAGTCGATGCAAAAATACATGATCCTGATGTAATGTGGAAGCGGTTTCGGGGTCATCGTGTAGAGACGTGAGGAGGTGGTTTTAGTGGGTAGGACCATGCACTGCATAAAGGAGTCCCACAGCTTGTGCGTAAATGCATTTCCAACTCCTAAAAACAAACATGATATTGGCATTGCTAATGTTACATGATACTGGTATTGCTACTGGTACATGATATTGGTACTGCTACTGGTATATGATACGGGTACATGATAATGGTACATGATACTCGTGCATGATACTGGTATACATGATATTTGCACTACTACTAGTACATCATATTGTTACTGCTACTGGTACATAGTAATGGAACTACTACTGGTACATGATATTAGAACTATTACTAGTACATGATACTGGTCTGCTAATGGTACTGCTACTGGTACTGCTACTGGTACACCATACTGGTACACCATACTGGTACATCATACTGGTACATCATACTGGTACATCATACTGGTATATCATACTGGTGCATCATACTGGTACATCGTACTGGTACATCGTACTGGTACATTATACTGGTACATCACACGGGTACATCATACTGGTACATCATACTGGTACATCATATTGGTACATCATACTGGTACATCATACTGGTACATCATACTGGTACATCATACTGGTACATCATACTGGTACATCATACTGGTACATCATACTGGTACATCATACTGGTACATCATACTGGTACATCATACTGGTACATCATACTGGTACATCACACTGGTACATCACACTGGTACTGCTACTGGTACATAGTAATGGAACTACTACTGGTACATGATATTAGAGTTATTACTAGTACATGATACTGGTCTGCTAATGGTACTGCTACTGGTACTGCTACCGGTACATCATACTGGTGCATCATACTGGTACATCATACTGGTACATCATACTGGTACTACACGTCTATACCGGCACCACATGCCGATACTGGTACCACATACCAGAATCGGTACTGCTACCAAAGACTAGTAACAAGATCAAATCTATCAGCAATAATGATTTCAAAAGTAGAACCGATCAATTGACTCTTGCGGATTACATCCAAACGATATTTTTCAAAATGTGTGATCTGGTTCCAAAGCGCAGTGAGCTGTTGTCTCGACACGTGCTACTTTGACGAGGGGCAAGGTCCTTTAGGCCTTTCACTCTCGATGATCCCTTTTGCCGCTTCAACTCATGTACCGCACGGCGTCCTATATACGGAACAGCTTGTTGCGCCCGTGAATTAATGGAGCTTAAAGCTGACTTTACAATCGATACCATGCCCGTAGCCTCGTTACCATGATCAGAGATTTCCTCACGGTCGTTGAACATCGAGAATCGATTCACTCGTTTCTATCACACCACGATTGCCTGTCAACCTTTCTCTCCTACCTTTTGCGAGGTTTTTATAAGGTAACAAATCCTCCCGCCCAAATCCTTTTACATTCTCATCTCAGGTTAGGTCAGGCAATAATTAGTTTTTCAAAATGCAGTGTCACAAAATGGCTGACCAATAATCCAAAGGGTCTTCAGTTTGAATGGGAATTCATGGTTTTGTTTTGAGCTCACCTATTTTCAAGTGAACCAATCAAATTGTGAGGACCACGAAACAGGCTTTTTGGATTTCATCGTCAGCATTTTATTGTGACTTCGCCTGTTGGGCTTTCACCGTTCTATTGTTGGGAAGAAAGGGTGGCGTTGATGGACATATCGCGTAAAAATATTCTCCCTCCCCAAATGTCATTGTTCTCACTGTTCAAACTGTTCATTATCAATCTTTATCGACTAAAACCTCTCTCTGGTAAATCCGTGCAACAACGGTGAACCGCACACAAATACTGACGCCCGGAATTCCCATTTAACGATCCACTGTCACTCTCGCTGCACATTCCTCTGGGTAATTCATCGATTATCCGTAAACTCCAATTTTCTCGTTCATACTTTGTCCGGCTAGTAAGTTTTCATCACCATCCTGGCTATTCCAACAACTCCCCTTGATTAAATTTTGCTATTTTATTATTAATAACTTTTGGATTATTATTATTATTGACGAATTGAAAAAAAGCCTCCCTTGTTAATTTTGAATGGCACCTTCGAGTTTTCATACAGTCTCTCATTACTTTTTATTTCCTTTTTTTTAAAGATTGTTAGAACCCGTGCGTGAATTTGATTGAGGCCCCAACTAGGCCCCGATCGGTTTTCTCTAGATTACTTGGGGCCCTTGACTGGAAGCCCAATAGGACCCTAGTACGTACGTAGTATCGCTATACGTGTAGATTGTTAAAATGAATTCTCTCAATAATAATAACAATATTATTATTATGTATTATAATAATACATTATTATTAATCATTATTAATCATAATAATATATTATTAATAATTACAACCCGTGCTACCATTTCAGCTATATAAGCATACTATTTGGATATTCCGTATGCGAGAGAGCGCACGCCGTATAGGACATCTCATGGCGAATCTCGAAACTAACTCCCCGTGAAGCCCGATTAGACCCACAAAGGGTTGCCTCGTCAGTGCCATGTTTGAAACAATAAGGGCTCCGATACTTTCGCCCTATTTGGGCCGATTTGGTTCTGTTATAATTACACCGACTTCTTTAAATATGGGTTGCCCGATCGAAACCCGACAAGGTCCTTAACGGGTTACCTTACGTCAGCCATATTGTAAGTAAGCCTGGTAACCTTGGCATTGCCCTAGCACGGCCTAACCTGGCGGTGTTATGGCAATTCATGACAGGGCATCCAGATTTAAGCCCGACAAGGTCCTCAACGGGTTACCTTAATTCAGCCATATCGTAAGTATAAGCCTGGAAACCTTAGCATTGCCATTTCGGGGCCCAACCTGGCGGTGTTATGGCAATTCATGACAGGGCATCCACGTTTAAGCCCGACAAGGTCCTCAACGGGTTGCCTTAGGTCAGCCATATTGCAAATAGGCCTGGCAACCTTGGCATTGCCCTGTCGGGGCCCAACCTGGCGGTATCAGGGCATTTCCTGACAGGGCATCCACGTCCAAGCCTGACAAGGTCCCGACTTAAGTCAGGGCTTCCCCAGAATTTTCACGCACGGGAAGGATTAATGAAGAAGCCCGAAATTTCACCTCTTATTCCCTCTGAATAGATTCCTGATGGGTAAACCGCCGTCACCTCTAAAATTCCCTAGCTTCCATGTCTTCTCACCGACTTGCTACAAATTATTAACCTTCCGGCCTTCCCTGTTATATTCCCTTCCCTTCCTCCCTCCTTCGCCCGTTCTGGTCCCTTGGTAAGTAAAATGCTTCACGTTGACGCGTCAGCGTGGAAATTATTAACGGGCCACGGAACGGTTTAATGACGCTTCCCTCTTGGACCCGATCCACCCCTTGACTCTTCTCGTTCCACTCGTTCCCCCCTCACTCTTGCTTTCTCTAATTTGCCCCTACATATACTCATCAGCCGTTTCCAAAAAGTCGCTCCTGGGTTACCTTTAATCGAGAAGAACAATTACGAGAAATTGGAAATTTCCGGCAGTTGGTACCGTCAACCTCATTAGTGCTGGTAAACTTGATGTGTGACATTTTTTTAAACTTAGAAAAATGGTTCTGTGAAATATGGAACCATTTTTCATGACCTAATTTCCTTCACCGACGACCCTGAGAAACGGTACCGAAAAATGGTAACGGTTCCGGTACCGATGAAAGTGATGGTACCCCTACCGGTTTTCGGTAGCCCTACCAATTTGAATGGCACCTCTACCGGTTTTATGGTGGACCTACGGGTTTTTATGGTACCCCCACCGGTTTTTTGGCACCCCTACCGGTTTTTGCGGTGCCCCTACCGGTTTCTGGTACCCCGACTGGTTTCCGGTACCTGCACAACCGTTAGAAACGGCACCAAAAATCAGTACCGGTATTGTTACCATTTTCTTATACCGTTCCCTAAAGTCAAAGAAAAAAAATTGAGTTGTAAAAAAATTCCTTTTTTAAAAAAAACTTTTTTTCCGCTCAAAATAAAAAAATTAAACCATGCAAAGGAGATAGCAATTATTTTCGAAATTATTTAATTACCAAGGGAAAATAAAGCGGGGAAATTCATTAAAGCTTGATTTTTCATTAGTCGTTCTTTTTTACCAGACTCCTGATATTTTTTTTCTCTTGTTTCGACTCTCCGTTTACCGGTGTTTCATTCTGTTTCGCTCGTCCGTCTTGCGAAGTGAAAAATTCATAAAAGATAACGTTGATTTACGGCCGGCAATATTCATTTACCTTGGACCGGGCGTTTTAAATCATAAATCTCACAGTTATATGAATTTTGAGTCGCCGGATAAAAGAGCCGGAGTATTAAAATTAGCAGAATAATTGAAAATGAATTCAATTCCATTGTCAATTACCAAAATATCGGATAAAGACTAAAATACTATTATCCATTTTGGAAAGAATGGATTAATTTAATTAACCACAGCAAAAAATAATGGATTGCGCATACAATTCCATTTTCTAATGCTAAAATACTGTGTAATGGAAACAATTCCATTACAAATTATCAAAGTAATCGAAAATGAATTCAATTCTATTACCTATTACTAAAATATTAGACAAAGTACTAAATTCTGTTATCCATTTAAAAGTAATTAATAAATTCCATAATCCACAGCAAAAATAATGGATAATTGATTTCAGTTCATTGCTCATGATCAAAATAATGGCTCGTAAAATCAATTCCATTACTCGCTGCAAAAAAAAATGGATTACGAATACAACTTCTAATTTCCATTGCTAAACTATTATGTAATGGAAAAAATTGATTTCAATTCCATCCCCCGATTAATTCAATTTTAAAAGGATTTGTTTTACAATAAATCACAAAAATAATGGATAACCAATTAAACACCATTGTTTTTATTACCATTATCAAACTAATAAGCAATAAATTTTTAGTAATGAATCGAGGTAATTTTCCGAGATTTTATGAGCTTTTTTCATCCCTCGGACATTAGGATACGGATAAACTTGACGAGAACATCACGAAAGGACGAGAAAGGAAGAAAAAACGAAAAAAAATGACGATGGGAATTTGCCTGCTAATCAAAACGAGGTTCCCTGTTCAAACGGAAGTCCCGGATTACCGGTGGAAATCGAGTTCACCCAGCGCTCAATTTGCCTTCGTTTCCTATATATGCCTTCTTAGCATCCCTCCGTCCCTCCCAAGCAAACATTTCATCCCTCCGTGTATATATTTCCCTTCGACTCGTTTATCTAAAAAAAAAAAAAGATTCAACGGGCAAGTAGGGTCGCCATTCATCCCTTTACTCGAGTTACACGGGAAAAACGATGTCTCTCGAAGCTTCCCTTCAAACTCTCCACGAACCCGAGCCATAGTCAGCCAAACCAACCCTCCGCGTTTTTCACCCTTCGCGCTCTCGAGGATCCTCGCATCGTTTCAAGGGTCGCCGCCCGTTTGCAATCTTTCCTTCGAGAATATCTTAAACTTTCCACGATCTGGTCGCCCTAACGAATTTCAAAAGTGTCTTCAATTTTTGTTCTCCACCCTTCTGCGATAATAGAAGGAACTACGAAAATAAGGGATGAAAAAAAATTTCATCAAGATTCAACCCCATTGATTGGTGAAAATTTAAAAAAAAACATCCCTTGGATACGGGCTTTGTTTTTGGGTAAAATAACGGCGCAGAAGGAAAGCTTGTTTATTCATTTCACCTTCCAACGACTTTCGAAATTGATTAAAATCCGTGCTCATTCATGTAGAATAGACGAGGGTAGGCAGACATTGGATAGCGACTAATCAGGGTTAACCCTACTTTGGAAAATTCTTCCGTTGTGACAAGAGAAGCCACAAAAAAATTTGCTGAAACCTTGAAAAGATGAATGGGTCACCCTTTCCACGACCTCGAAATCAATCCACCTGAGCCGAAATCATAAAGTCTTATTCAACTACCCCCAAGCTTTTTTAAGGTCCCAAGCTCTGACATATTTTTCTAGGGCTGTGATCATATTAACCCCAACCCCAAATCCACTTCGCCTACTTTAAACCACATTCGTCATCAGGCCCATAGTGGTCTCACATTTTGAAGTGGCCCCAGTGGTTAGTTTCATGGATGCCCAGATTTAACTCCACTGCCATAGACTCAATTCAATGATAATGGGTTAACGCTTACTTCTATGGGCTGAACCCAATTTTGAAGGTTAACTCGTATTAACTGAACTTGGTTTTCACGAGTTAACCTAAACTGTAATGTGCTTAGTCTATGGTCTAGTGATTGATGTTCTTGCCCGCAAAACAAATTATACATTTCAAACCCAAACCGTATGACCATCTCAGGGCTTGGAAAAGTTCGCTATGGCGATCGATCGCAGTGAACAAATAAAAAATCGACTTGCCAGTACGGAACGAGAGAGATGACGCACGATAGACGACCGTTCGCTCGGAAGGCCATCACGCCTATGTACATACATCCCATCCAGACTGATGGATCCAATGAAACGAGGGAAAGAAGGAAATATGGGAGTGAGGGTGAAAAGAAGAAAAAAAAATTTTGATACTCTCGTTCGTTTTCGTCGCCATGGGGACGCTACGTATTTCGCCCACGTTGGCGAAATATCGACGCGACACTCGTCGACGCTATGGGGAAACTTCCACCCCCATTCTACCTCATCATCAACTCGCTCCAGTTCCGTGACCGTGGATTTCTCTGATGCCATGACTGCACTAGGGAGGGATGAAACAGCCAAGAACTCTACCCCCCGTACCCCGGTTAACTCCAGGAGGAAGATAAAATTTGGCGTGAACCTGGAAAACGTCCAGAATAAGAAATAACTGGAGGAGTGGAAGCCGGGGTAGGCTAACGACTAAAACGGAGGAGAGCTGCAGGAAGGAAGTGAAACTGTGGGAGGAGGTGGCTGGAAAACGAGGGATGAAGAGGAGGGGAGAGGAAAAAGTGAAAAGGAAGATGGTTACAAGGGCTGTTTTCTGATGGTTGAAAGAAACGGACCAGAGCCACGGGGAGATACTTATCCCGCATCTTGAATTATTTAAGTCAACCCTCAAACGTCCATCCATTCCCCCTCTTCCAGCGCAACTTAGAAATCCACGGAAAACATACTGAAGGATCTATCGCAGAAAGGGGAATCATCGCGTTCCTTTCACTCGTAAAGGGAATTTAATTTTGTTCGTAATGCGTCAACGGCAACAACTGTATTTACCGCCACAAAGACACCCTTCGTCGGCTCTGAAAATGAACGGAAACTACGAAAGGAGCCATTTGGTGGTTTCGATTGTGGAGAAGATTGCAAGAGAGTTGAAGGATGAAGGTCTGGCTGGAGGGAATAGGTCAAATTGCGAGAAGCAGTTGAATGGAGAAGGTCCACTCAGAAGGAGATAGTCGAGTCAAAAGGAGAGTAGGTTCAGCTGAAAGGAGTTGGTCTACTTGAAGGGAGATCCGAAAAAGATGGTCCAGTTGAAAGGAAGAGGTCCAGTCGAAAGGAGATGGTCCAGTTGCAGGGAGAAGGCCTAGTCGAAAGGAAATGGTCTAGTCAAAAGGAGATGGTCCAATTACCGAGGGAAGGCCTAGGCGAAAGGAAATAGTCCAGTTGAAGGGAAGAGGAACTAAGGAATAAAATATCAAAATCCTCCCTCTCACAGACACCAAGGATCACAAAAAAATGACCCGTCTTTATACAATAAATTCATAATGAATATTATCCAAGATTCATTAAATGACCAAAAAAATTACCCGTACAAATTCAGGTCAGTCAGGACACATAACATTTAAGCCTATAATGTAAAACATATCATACAAAATAAGACAAAAAAAAATGTAATTTTAGAAATAATAAATCTGAAGAGGATCCGAATTAGGATCGAAACGTTATACCAAAAAAATTGTCCACTGTCATTTGGACCCACTGGCCGAATCGCAGCCGATTCTTCCTTCACTATTGAAGGGAAGAGGTCCTGCCAAAAGAGCATGTTTCAGTTGAAGGGAGGTGGTCAAGTTGGTGGAAGGACATCCAGTCGAATGGAGGAAGTCCAAGCGAAGGGAGATGGTTCGTCTGCAGGGAGGACGTTGAGTTGAGCCGAGAAGCACTTCCAGCTGAAGAAAGGCCATCGAATCTTCCCAGGAGCTACAAGCTTGATAACCACCGCAAGATCTACCTCCCCTTCCTCCCCAGTGTGAATAAAGAAACGTTTTAATTGCGGAAAAACCCCCGGCGCCAGCTACCCTTAGCAGTCGTCCGATTGCCCACCCTCTGGCAATGTTCGCTTTTGGTTTCCAACCCAACGAAACCCGTGTTTTTCATTCCCGCCGTCTGCGCTCTTGCGGCCGCAGGCTTCGGCGAGGAATTTTTCCGGCACAGACTCGCCGGCTTCACTCCCTTTCTCTAGCTTTTTTACTCCAACTCGACTCGTTTGTTCTTTTTTTTCGTCTATTTTTTTTTATCAGTTTCTGCTCGCGGTCGTCATTCATTTCCCTTGGTAACGCCAGAAGGTTCTGCATACCTGCCAGCAGAACCCAAACCCACTTTTTATTTCCCGAGTTTTTCTTCTGCATTATTAAATGCACACTGGAGGAGGGTTTATGCTCTTTGCTCATATTTCCAACTCCGGCAGAGTCGCCTGTTTTTTTTCTTCTTACCTTCTGGGAAGAGCTTTTCTTCATCGGTTTTTCATGAACTTCTTCCCGGTAGTTCTCATTGTTTTCCTTTGGTGTTTAACTTTGAAAAGTTCACTTGTGCGGTTTTAAACGTGTTTTGCAGCAAGCAGCTTCCACCCATTACGGAATCGGGTTCCAAGTAGCTCTCCAGTTTTTTTTCAGTGCCCAACCTCGAGTGTGGCCATTTTATCAAAATGGTAACGCTGCTGGGACGTTTTCAACCCCTTCAGAAAAATTCCAACGAGCTTCGTTCTATCAATTACACTCACTATTGTGGAGTTAATTGAACTTGAGTGTGGGTTTGGTCAACTTCATTTCAATCCTCAAATGAATAACTCGAACCCAATGAGGCTAAAAGTACCTCGACGCATCATAATGAAAGGATGGTTGTGACACGGTACACTTAACGCGAGTGTGTAACTAACCACGAGGATTCCCGTCATCTCGTTCATCGCGAACGAGGGGTCGAAATGGCTTTTAGGCTGAGACGAGAATTCACCTGGTGCACACCACGATACGCGCTTGTCCCTCTGTCGATTGATATAACTATATAACGTGACTCTGCGGTTGTCCATGCCCGAATGAGCGAAATAGTGAAACCCTTTTACCAAAATTACCCTCCCTTAAACGTACTACCCCAAAGCCCGCGCCAGTGTCGCAAAATAACTGCTCTGCAGGTTCTTCGCTGTAACTCCAGTTCCTTTATTCACGGGTTCATCGTTTTTGGCGAGACCTGGTCCAATGCCACGAGGGTAGACTTTTCTATAAAATTTCTCTGGCAAATTTACGTCCGGACCGCACATATGGGTTCACTCAAGATGCCTCCAGGACGGTTTTGTCATCACAAATTTGTTGGAATTTTTCTATGGGCAGAATTTAATTTTAATAAGTTAACGCCAACCTCTTTTGGCTCTGTTTTAGTAGATTAAGTTCAGTTGAAATCAATTTCTGTTTCTCATCAATTTTAACCCAACTTTTTTCTATTTCTCTCGTCTTATGCTCGTTTAATGAGGTAAAAATGGCATACACCCGGAAGTATCCCATCGATAATTTATTATATCTGACCCACGAACTCCTTCCTATCCCCGCCAGAGTCGATACAGACGTTTCTCCTTCCCACGTTCTCTTTCTTTTCCCCTTCAGCGCTTTACCTCCCCTTTATTGCATCGTCCTGCTTCTCCCCCTCCATCGTTCACGTTTTTCCCTCACGATCTCGCTCCATCAAAGCTCCTGGCGCCACGATACCATCGCGTTTATTACGAAAATTTATTGGCCAGCTTTGTGCGAGCACGTCGTAGGAAACAGTGGCGTCCCGACTTGTTTAACTTTCGCCGTTTCAGGGCGTTACTGCTACCGGAGCGTGAGCCAAAAGAGTGAGAAAAAGAAGAAAAAAATACTAATACAAACCGTTTCGAGCTTTACGACCTTTATGTGGGCTGCATCGTCACTTCAGCCACCCGAAGACACGCTCCACTTCTCTTATCCACGACTACGCATGTCATTTCATTTCCATGTCATTATTTTAAGAAGGATTAGCGTTTCTTATCCGATTATTTAAACATCGATGATTTTTTTTCGTCGATAAGCGATTATTTTTTTCATTTTTCTGTTTTACCGACTGATCTTTATCACTTCAATGTTTCGGTTTGAGCCTGTTTGGATACCGAATAATGGAAATCTATAGAATTTTGATAATCAATGAACAATAATATGACCTGGAGGCATGTAACTTCGAAATATTGCATTTTATATGACTGATTTGAACACGCTCCACTTCTCTTATCTTCAACGACTCGCAACGACTCAGTAGCCGTCATAAAGATTGTCGATGTCATTTTTTTACGCTCATTTCGTCCTCACAGCTAAGGATTAGCGTTTGTTATCCAATTATGTAAACATCAATGTTTTTTTTTCGTCGATAATCGACTATTTTTTCCACTTTTCTGTTTTACCGACTGATGCTCATATCACTTGAACGGTTCGATTCAAGCCTGCCGAGTAATCTAATACTTTCTTTTGATCTTTTTTATAATTAAAAAAATGTTTTTTTCTCGACTGACAAAAACAAACAAAAATTGTTTAGCTATTCGTTTGCAGAGAAAAGGAATTTGGAAGGGTACAATGAAACGTTTGTATGATGTATATAGTTACGTCGCTTTTATCGACTTTGTCCGTGGAATCGAAATTCCCGTTTCAATTATCGAAGAGCTTTCGGGCATACAAAACGTTTTCCAATATCGTTTAGCATTCCCGTTATTCCTCGGATCGCTTCGCTCGTGTGGCATCGAAAATTCAAGGATTCTCACTGACAGTCAATTTCCTTTCAACGTTCTGGCTTGTAGCTGGCGTTGTTTGCGAAATAATACGATAGAGAGTCGTTCTGGCGTATATAGACCAAAAGATCGCTTCTGCAGCTTAATTTTTTTCCAATTATCTTCCCCTTAACCTCTTGTTCCTCGGCAGTCTTCGACTACTTTAATTTTCACAGTGCTTTCGATTAATCGACTAAAAAAATTATACGTCATATCGACGGCAGTATGGAAGAACGTGCTATCTCAAATTGTGCTAGAAGAACGTGATATCTCAAATTGTGCTAGAAAAACGTGCTATATCAAATTGTGCTAGAAGAACGTGCTATCTCATATTGTACTAGAAAAACGTGCTATATCAAATTGTGCTAGAAGAACGTGCTATCTCAAATTGTGCTAGAAGAACGTGCTATCTCAAATTATGAAAGAAGAACGTGCTATCTCAAATTATGAAAGAAGAAGGTGGTATCTCCAATTGTGATCAATTGGGGATACCACCTTCTTCTCTCATAATTTGAGATAGCACGTTCTTCTAGCACAGTTTGAGATAGCACGTTCTTCTAGCACAATTTAAGGTAGCACGTTCTTCTAGCACAATTTGAGATAGCACGTTCTTCCATACTGCCGACGAAATCCACTAATTCAAAATTGTTTCGAAATTCGACATAATTTTAAAATAGAAAAAATTGACTGAATTTGATTAACTAACGAAAATTTTTTCCATTTATTAATTTTTTTTATATTGATAATTTGAGTTTGAATTTTTTCCCAATTATTTTTTTTTCTTTTTCTTTTGTTATCTTGCCCCATTTTACGATTTAAATTTTCTCGGTGCTTTCTACTAATCAACAATAAAAATGTGTATGTCAAATTAGCGTATGTAGAAAAATACGAAAAATGAAATCGTCTGAATGTAATTCTGAAATCTCTCTTAGGTTTTTCAAAAATCAATCTCAGTAGTCTCATAGTGGTTATTCGTATCGATTAGATAATAATCAATGAAATAACAATTAATAATTAATTACATAACAACAAATAACAATTTTCAAAAGAAAATATAAAAAATCTTCCAACTGCAAAGTAAAAAATGTAGACCGAGTACTTTGTCGTTTGGTAGATTGCATGGGGGAAAAAAAATTGCATTGACAATAAAATATAAGTCGAAAAAATTTATGACTGAAAAATAATGAATTTTTTTTTCATTTCCACGCTATGGGAGAATTCTGATGATATATTTTCTCGAGTGCACTTGAAACGTGCTCGACGAAAAATCGATATCTATGACCTGAGTTTGGACATATCGTCGTTGTCGTTCAATTCGTTTTAATTACGAGTCCATTGAATTTCATACACAGAAACCTCGTTCAATTTTTTCCCCTTTTTTTCCTCCAATGGAGAAACACTATATTCCCGATGGCCCTCTCTGGTCGTAACTCGTTGGAAAGGCCCCCTCCCTTCCCCCCTGCATCTGGCAAAAGGGTACACAAAACTCAGTTTTTTTTTACGACAAGAACTGGCATCGATAAATTTTTTTTTTACGATTCCTTGCTAAATTCCGATTGGTCCGTTACGTTGAATTTTTCCTGTTTTTACGATCGACATGAAACGTGACTTTATCCCAAATACGTATGGCATAATTTTCTTCTTTTTTCTGCTTTATAGCGTGTAGCAGGGCATGTTTTTTTTTACTTCCCGAAAGGTTCATGACGTTACACGATGAAGCACTCATTTAAAATGAGGAAGAAGAAAAACGCTGAAGAAGCTTCAAATTGTGTAAAATAAGATATCAAGAAAGAAGTATTTTTTAACTGCAAATATCATTTGCTTGATATTTTTAACATTTTTTTTCTCATAGAGTATCGCGATGACAAGATCAAGATTTAACGAACAGTTCAAATATAGTCTTGCCAGGTTTCGGAATTTTTTTCATTGAAAAATATTGATACTCAATGAAGTTATTACTATTCAAGCAAATAGAAAATCTTTTCCATTATTTTTTATTAACAAATGGTGAACCATATTAAAAAGGGTCCAGGTATACGATAGACAATATTATAAGGTACTCTGTGTCCAAATTTGAAGTAAATCAGACAAACAGCTTTTGAAATAAGACTCAATCCGTTTTTATAAAACACAGTTTTAAAAATGTTGAGAAAAATATAGTTAAAAAATTAATACTAAAATTCTAAATCGTAAATAGTACCAGTATTTTAAAATGCCGAATTTAACAATACGAGAGGATGGGGAGAACATCTCCGGCGAGAGGAAAAGGGGAAATTCTAACTTGTCGGATAGGAGAATAATGACAATAAAAAAATGAAGTAATGCTTAAGAAGAATATATATATTGAATAAGGGAAAAAAAGGTAATATTAATTTGAGAACAATTATAACTGTTTATTATTAAAGGCCAACAAAAACTATATATATATATATATATATATATATACATATATATACAAAGGGTTTTTCAAACGTATAGAAAAAAATGAACGCAATAAAATTAGAAAGGCACGATTAAAATATGAGGATAGTGACTGTATTAAAAACAAAAATCCTTTATAAGGAGGGTGTACTGTAGTCCTCTCGGAGAAAGGACTGTACAAGCGAAATGGCTTGAGCTAGAGATATGCGAGTATCTCTCGAGACCACGGCTTCTTATGAGATTCGCACCTTTCGGTATATTGAGACCTTTCGGCGTCGTGAGACCTTTCGGTGTCTGATACTTTTCAGTATCTGTCTCGTATTGCAGAGACGAGGATTCTGTATAAATCGTGTTCAAGCGCGTGAATATATCCCCTCGCAACTACCTATTCGCTGGCGAGTGAGCTCGAGCGCCAGCTCGCCCTCTCGCGGTGAAGCGTGGAACCAGCGCTCTCGCTGTTCACGCGGGACTCTATATCCGCGCGTCGCACGTTTAAACTTTCGTGTTTAAAAGGTGCACGTTTCGTCGTGGGGGGTAATATAAAATAATAATAATTAAACTAAAGCGTGTGAGAGTGCGCGTTAATTCTTAACGATAACTTAATATTAAATTCAGTGTTAATTTATTACGCATACATAACGGTTGTCTGATATGCTCGCGTACAAAATATTAAATAAAAATAATAGTTAGATTAATTAATGTGAATGTGCAGTGTATTTTAGGATGATAGTTGTATTTAATTACAACTAATTAAATTTTTTTTTTGTTATTAGTAAATAATGAAAATTAATGAGAAGAGAAAGAAAATGTTTCGAGGCAAAACGACTCGACGTGTCGGTAACACTGTGTCCAAATTAGAAGTAAATCAGACAAAAAGCTTTTGAAATAAGACTCAATCCGTTTTTATAAAACACAGTTTTAAAAATGTTGAGAAAAATATAGTTAAAAATAGTTTTTAAAAATTAATACTAAAATTCTAAATAGTAAATAGTACCAGTAAATACTGGAAAGGAACCAATAAACAGTGCATAGTAAATAGTAAACAGTAAACAGTTACTACTATGCAGTGAACACTTTACCGTAATCTGTAACAATAAACAGGAGACAGTAAAGAGTAAACACTAAATAGCAAACAGTAAAAAGTACACATTAAATAGTGTACATTAAATACTAAAAAGTAAACAATAAACAGTAAAGACTAAACAAAAAATTCTGTATAGTAAACAATCAACAGGAAGCAGTGTAAAGAGAACAATTAACAGTAAACCATTAATAGGAAACAGTGAATAGTAAATAGTGAACAGTAACCACTTAACAATGATCAGATGACCTTCATGTGTAAACAACAAACAGTAAACAGTAGCCGGTAAATACTAAAAAATAAACAGTAAGTATTAAATAGTAAACAGTAAACGGTAAACAGTAAATAATCAATTTTTCGCCTTGAATATTTTTTCCAAAGCGTTAAAAAAAATAATTTTTTTAGAATTCTGACTTTATCTTGGTTCACGGTAGAGCCTCAAGTCTCACAATTGAAATGGCGTTTGGTTTTTTGTTTTCAGATAAGCAGAACGGTCGAAATCATGGCAACAGTGGAGCACCTTTTTTTAAAATATGTGTTCCTGTTGGGCGATGTATCTCCGATTATAATTGATACATTCACTTCAAAAAATTCACAAAGTTTGTTCAAATGTTAATAAAAATGATACACAATTCATAAATTATTTTATTTTAATGGTTTGTAAAAAAAAAAAAATTCCCGAATAAGAACATTTAAAAAAAACAGGTTTCACACTAAACGACCCCCTTAAAACTCGCGCAGTCTAACATTCCGTTTAACAATTATTTTTCTCAACGACTGTCATCACTTCAATTCTTTTTCGAGGAGTTTGTTTCACGAGTGAATAACAAATGACTCCCTACACTCGAGAAAAAGCCTTCATCCTCAAGCCCCTTAATGCTCGTGACACGAGAGTACAATCGTTTCTGTTCGCTAATCGACGATGATTAATCGAATTTGCGAACGAACCGAGACAATCCAGAACTATGCAGGGCTATATATATATATGTGTGTGTGTGTGTGTGTGTGTGTGTGTGTGTGTATACAAACATTACGGAGATTTCGATTCAAGCCACAATTTCGTGTCTCTCGAAATTCGTGACTCAATTTCACTAACGAAGCTTCATTCCCCCGTGGAGCTTCCATACCCCATCCTCGTAACTCCTCCAACCCCCCCCCCTCTCCCTCTGCCACTCGTTTTAATCCCTCTTTTGCGTTTGCGTTTGATCCCTCCCGACAAATTCGCGACGGGGAAACGCATTAATGCGACGCCAGATAGAAGAAAAAAAGGAAAAATTTTAAAAAAATATCCTCGAACTCTACGTTACGTGCAAAGAGAAGATCCCTGTGTACGTATTTGTGCCCGATATATAGAAACATTTCGTCCCTTTTACTGGAGCGTATATTCCATTCGCTGTGTTTATTTGTCCAAGTCATTTCGTAACCGAACCGCAATCTGTCTCCAAACCCTCCATCGTTCCGGTCCTTTATCCTTCCTTTCACTCGGATCTACCCTCAATATTCTACGTATGGAAAGTGCCCATATGTAAAATTGAGTGTAGAGTAGAATAGAGAGGTTCAGTAGTATACAGTAAAATTTAGAGTAGATTTTTAAACGTAAGATTCATAGCGTAGATTTCATAGTGTAGATTTCATAGTGTAGATTTCATAGTGTAGATTTCATAGTGTAGATTTCGTAGTGTAGATTTCGTAGTGTAGATTTCGTAGTGTAGATTTCGTAGTGTAGATTTCATAGTGTAGATTTTATAGTGTAGATTTTATAGTGTAGATTTCATAGTATAGATTTCATAGTGTAGATTTTATAGCGTAGAGTTCATAGTGTAGATTTGATAGTGTAGATTTGATAGTGTAGATTTCGAATCCAGTAAAATTTAGAGTAGATTTAAAGTGTAAGATTCATAGAGTAGAATTGAGGGTGTAGATTCTAAAATCTAGAGTCTACATTTCATACTAAAAAATCTACACTATAATGCACTATCCAAAATTTAAACTCTGAATCTACATTTTAAAATGAACACGGTAAATCTACGCTATAGAGTCTAAATTTTAAAACTCTCTACCCTCTAAAATGTACACTCTCCACCTGCACTTCAAAGTCTATACTCTAAAGCAAACACTCTGTAATATACACTCTCAATGAGCCTTTTAAAATCTACATCCCAAAATCTACATTATGAAATCGACACCATGAAATCTACACTATGAAATGTACACGATAAAATCTGCACTATGAAATCTATACGATAAAATATACATTATGAAATCGACACTGTGAAATCTACATTATGAAATCTACAATATAAAAACTACACTATAAAATCTACACTATAAAATCTACATTCTCAATTCTACTGTATCAATTTTACGCCTTAAAATCTACTCTAAATTTTACTGTATTCTACTCTACTCTACCTCTCTATTCTACTCTACACTAAATTCTACTCCATGAATTCTACGCTTTAAAATCTACACTATTCAATCTACCTCCTAAAACGTACACTCTATATCAATGCTCGGGGATTTCCCGTGTTTGAAGAGAGAACATCATCATATTGTCTAAAAATCTTGCCTACAGCGAGATTCCGTATAGCTACGTCGAGGATTTAATTGAAACGGCTTATCTCCCGTCGCGTGTTCGCCTTTGTCTCCCCTCGACCTGTTGGTAGGGTAGAACCATTTCCCCCATTTCTCTCACTTTTATTTTTTAATTTTTTATACTCCCTTCATTACCCCCTCTCGAGAGTAGATTCTCCTACGACCGTGAAAACGGTAAATCGACCGTTGAGCGATTCGGCACATCCCTTCAATGTTTCTCTTTCTCTCTGTTGAATTTGTTCAGTATTTAAACATTCAACCGTTTGTCATTCCTTTGCTCAGGACTTTTTCGACTTTTTGAAAAAGTGTTTTCGAAACTTTGAACGTAGTAGTGTTTCATAGTGAACGTATCGTAGTGTAGATTTCGTACTGTAAATTTCATAGTGTAGATTCCACAGTGTAGATTTCACAGTGTAGATTTCACAGTGTAGATTTCACAGTGTAGATTTCACAGTGTAGATTTCACAGTGTAGATTTCACAGTGTAGATTTCATGGCGCAGATTTCATAGTGTAGATTTTATAATGTAGATTTCATTATGTAGATTTCAGATTGTAGAGTTCATGGTGTAGATGCCATTGCGTAGATTTCATGGTGTAGATTTCATAGTGTAGTAATTAGGGGTTTACAAATATGTCTATAATTTCAAAAATATTTGTTATATGATTGTGAAATTTTCCGTGTATATACTTAAATGTGTGTACATAACGAAAATGAAATTAGAAAAGTCGATTTTTTGGAAATCCAGACTACGTATAACCCTTTAACCAGAGGCCACTCGGGCAACCCCTCGTCGATTCGGTTCGTGCTTCGTTATTAGTTAATTTCCTGAGTCCGAATTTTCGCTCTAATTGCCAAGGCTCATCGTTGGATTATCACGAGAGCCCACAAAGAGATTGAAGGGACCGAAGGATCAGGGGGTTGTTTCGGTCCCTATTGCCACATTGACAGCGAGGGGAAGAAGACAAAAATAGAATTGAAAATACTTTGACTCGGTTTCTCAAAATTTCGAAATTTGTGGACATTTTGGACGCTGACTTTTTGATTAATCAAGGACATCTCAAAATCTGATATATTGTGATTTTTTTGATTACACAGGAAATAAACATCCTGGAGTCTAATTTCATCTGATTTTTAGGCATTTTTGTTAAATCGAATTGGGTAGAACATTTAAAAAATCCTAGAATCTAATTTCAGAGGCACTCAGATTTTGAGGTACTTTTAGGATTCAGATTTGGAGGCATTTTTATTGAATCGGATTATATGGAAAAAAAGTGAAGAACCTTTTTAAGGGAACACAGAACTTCCAGACTTTTTGGTGGATGGAATTAGGCGAAGAATCCAGAATCCCAACTCTAAAATGAAGATTTTGATGTTTGTAAAACGCGTGAAAAAAAATCCTGGAAATCTGGGCATTCATATTTAACATCTCTTTGATAAATACAAACATTTCTTCTTCGTATCTCACCCGTTTGGCTTTTGTGCACCCCAACGCCTCAACGAAAGAAGAGCCTTAATTGCAAGGGTGGATTATCGAGGGACGAAATACCTACCCTTCTTCTTTGCCACTCACGGAAATTCCTCGAACGTGCGCAGTGTTGATCACAAAAGTTCCAACGAGTTTCTGATAACGCGCTCCGGTGTAATCCTCTCTTTTTTCCTACTCACAGAATCATCTGCCCAGCAGCTATCTGTATTTACAGATCCAAGTTCGTGGCTCAATAAGCCTCCCCTCGTCCTAAATCCAGGCTACCTACTCTTCATTATTTCCGGATTTCTCAAATGCACAATTCGACACGTGATTCGATATTGAAGAAACTGCTCCAGATCTCGAAATTTTCCGATCGTTTGCAGACTCATCACCATTCAAAAATTCCTGGTAGCGCGATTGATAAATAATCCAGGGTTGAAATTAAAAAAAAAATTTTATTGACTTTTTTATCGATTTGACATCCCTCGATGCTGGCCAGTCTCAAAAGTGTTTTTACATTGCTTCACCCTGTTCTCGTAGAAATTTCGATTTTCTGATTGAAATTTCACATTAAAGGGTAGCCACCCCTTAACGTCTACCCTCTAAAACATACTCTATAAATCGATATCAACATTGGCATTTTTTAATTTTTACTACGAATTCTAACAGTCAATTCTGAACTCTGAAATCTACCCTGTGAAATCTACACTAGAAAATCTACTCCATAAAATCTACAATCTAAATTCTGCACTCTGAAATCTATACTATAAACTTAACACTATGATATATACACTAAAATGTAATCATAAAAATCTAAACTTCAAAAACTACGCTCTTAATCTACACTTTGAAATTTACATTCCAAAACTTATACGATGAGTCCTAACTCTCAATTCAAAACTCTGAAATTTACACTCTACGTTATACAATATAAACCTACTCTATGAACTCCGCACTCTTAAATCTACACTTCGAAATCTACACTGTAATTCCACACTATAAAATCTACACGAAAATGAATCCTTCCAAATATACACTTCAAAATCTACTCTCTAAAACATACACTCTATATTCGACACTGTGAAATCTACACTCTAAATTATACGGTATGAAATCTACATTATAAAATCTACGCTATAAATTCTACACTCTAAAATCTATATTATGAAATTTCCATTGTAAACTCTACGATATGAAATCTACACTAAAATGGACATTGCAAATTCACAAATAGAAACTTAAAAATCTACACTATGAAATTTACATTACAAAATTTAAACTATATGTGAACTCTTAAATCTACACTGTAAAATCTACTTTATAAAATCTACACTATAAAATATATTCTTAAAAAACTACAATCCATATCTCGGCCGTTTCCCGCGTAGCGCAGACGTCCAAGGATTCTGCTTTTCCACCGCTGAACTACGTTCTCGTGGAAATTTCACTAGTCCGATTGTACATTCATCATCAGCGGGTAATCTTACATCGATCATTGAACCTTATGTAATTTGGAACCATTCAACGTTTTTCTTCATCATTCTTTCACTCGCTCAGTGATCACAAAACTTCTCGAACGATATTCCCAAACTCCAAAGTGAAGCCATTCATACTTTAAGATGCTATCACGATACGCCGGTTAAACGTATCCGGTGGATGCATACATCTCCGTGTTTGAGTGTGCCCATAAGATATCGCAGCTCTATTTTCAAAGCCCTAAGAGAGATGGTGGGCTGAAGTAACCCCTCGTCGATGTTGCCGATGAGAGAGAGAGAGAGAGAGAGAGAGAGAGAGAGAGAGAGAGAGAGAGAGAGAGAGAGAGAGAGAGAGAGAGAGAGAGAGAGAGAGAGAGAGAGAGAGAGAGAGAGAGAGAGAGAGAGAGAGAGAGAGAGAGAGAGAGAGAGAGAGAGAGAGAGAGAGAGAGAGAGAGAGAGAGAGAGAGAGAGAGAGAGAGAGCGAGATCCGAACGACCTGGGCCAATTCGATATCGGAATTCGATCAAATACTCCGGGTGAGGTACCCTTATCCTCTTCCAGAGTCAGAGCTAACTCTCTGGCTCTCTCTTTTGGTTCGTTCGTTCCACGGTTCGTTCGTCGATTCGCTGAGACCGTAGCGAAGAGACTCGTAGACCCTTCGAGGGATCGAAATTCTTCTTGCTCGGATGACGTGTCACCAAGTTTACTCGTCGACGTTTCTGCACACGCACCCTCTCTTATTCCGTTCGATATAACGAAGGTGGATCCACCAGGGACTTTGCCCAACGTCCCCAACGTTTCAGAATCGCCGGCACAGGTTTACGGCTTTGACGTATGGATTGAAAAATCCATTTCGTCTCTTGGCAATTTGAGTAAAGGCCAATAATGGATTATTGAACCACTCCCGGTTATTTTCATTCAATTATCAGCAAAACAACTTTGACACAGAGTTTCATTCTTCCTGGCTTGTGGGACTCGAAGAAGTGTATCTTCTTGCTAACCATGATGAAGAGAGCCAATATTTGTTCGAGATAAGGTATCATCATCATCCAGGGTCAGCTGTAGATGGCGCATCTTATTTTGGCCTCGGAGTGCTTTCAATCAATGTTCTGAGGAATTGAATGTGCGTCCCCCATCAGGATACACCTTAATTTGTACGGGTGCTCCAATTTTGTTATCGAGGACTGAGATGGGAAACCATCTAAAAGTGATGGATTCCTACCTCAAGAGATAGCATTGCATTCATTTCGTAGAAATTATAGATTGGATATTGGTGATCGCACCTAAAAATGTCCCTCTTGTGTCTTCTGATCGCGTGACTTCCTTGACTTCCGTACTAGAAATAACTTCCCTCTGTTGGTTTTTCATTGTCGCGTGTGTATCGGTGCTCATCGATAAGGGGGACCTCATGATTGCCGTCCGCCGACCCTCCGGAACTATAAATTCAGGTGAACACACATGCCGTTAGGGTGAGGTTTGAAAACAGGGAGTCAAGCAGAGGTAAATTTATACGAAACATTTGGAAGTGCCGGTCCGATGAATAGCCAACTCAGTGGGGTTAGTGGCATTCTCGGATGACATTTAATGGCTTGTAACTCGGACTTCAACCCCGAACTATGTCCTGAAAGATATGGGCAGTAACGAACCTTTTGATTATGACTTATTCCGACGTGACATTGATTAATGTACCCTTTATTAAAACACAACATTCGGCAAAACGTTTCACTTAGAGCACCACTTCGCCGCACGCGAGATATCTTTCAACATGATCAATGGTCATGCGATGTTTCGTTCAATTGATCGAAGTCCAGCATTTTAATTTCCAAGACTCCAATCAGGCACTCCTTCAATAGACCTAGATATCAATGATTCCTGGTGACTTACGACCAAATAATGAATGGCCGTGACAGAATTGAGCGGACTGAATGATCAGGACAATTTCTGGATGATGAGAAATACTCTAAGACGGGCCCAAGGTGTTTCCGAACTTTAGAGGTCCTGAGAGTTCGAAAATGGCTCAGAGCACTCAACGGTACAAGCCTTTACCAGTGGAATCAGGGTAGCCCTTTAAAATCTGCCCTGTTCTTCTGAGAGTTATCACTATGGGTGTACTATTATTTTTTACAATCCCTAATACTTTCTGTCCATCCCGTGCCCGATGTGGAAAATCTACCCCCAAAATATGGCACTGCAAGGGAATTGGACTGCCCAGCTCCCTACCTGCACTCAGATTGATACTTAGATAAGTAGTACGTGATGGCGAACCTAATTCCCATGCCCTCTCTCAGCAGAATGAAGTCTGAACGAGGGTCCGCCCAACGACAGGTGTTCTTGTAATACATCAACGTGAAAGGACGGTGCTTCGCACTCTCATACGCATTCCAGAACACAAATGAGTCTCATTCGTCCGTGCATATCTATTCGGGATACTGAATAAGCGGGAGACAGACCGAGAACCATTCACAGATGGTAACAGCCAGACACGTGACCTGAGCCCGGCTACTCAACAATACATATACGGGGTTGCGGACAGTAGAGGGTGTTGACGTTGAACGTACATTTCCCGTACGCTTAGTATCCACGAAGGAAACCAGAGTAACCCATACCGTAATCTATCGCGCAGGTACCGGACCATCGTTTGTAGGCGACCAGGCGAATTGTGCGAAGAAGATAAAGCCGAGGAACCTAGTGAAAGGGAAAGATGAATAAGTGGTAGGCCAGGACGGTCCACTGGGGTGGATTCCCTTCCCATCGTGCGTGTACGTGCGGGCATCGTTATGGGCGGAAAAGCGATTGCCCCCCCTGGGGTCGTTGCGCCAACAAAACCCTAACTAACGTAAATAAGATGTCCCCCGGATGCGTTGTGGGATTACATGACCGGGGGAGCCTGGAGGGCGTTTTTGCTCTTCCCGGAAAGATAACTTGGATGTGGGGAATAGAGTGACGCGTTGGAGTAACATTTTGATGGAAACCGCCATTTGCCAGATTCTGCTTCGTTGACGGTCGATGCATCTTCTGGAATGAGAACGAAGGAAGGTGATCATTAAGTTCCTTGTTCCTGATCAGGTTGGAAGTCAGTCAGAGTAACTTCTCATTAGACCAAAAAAATTGGTGAACCCAATTGGCGTCAATCACTGTATTGCGGAAAGAATTGGTAATAGTAATTCGTAAAGGGTACCTCGTCTGTTTGGCTGCGGTCATTAATTTTCTGGTCCAATCGCTGCAGGGCTTATCCTATTAAAATGCTAATGCGAACCTTAACTAAATAAGATGTTCTGCGAAGTTGCGGTCGGATTACATAATCCGGACCAATCACCGCAGCGTTTTCCGCATTAACATGGTAATTCAAATCCTACCTAACCTAAGTAAATTCTTCTGCGAGTGTGTCATTCAATTACCCGACTCAGACCCAGGGTTCTTGATTTTCCCACTAAACTAACTTTGATCTGTGCAACGGGAAGACATCGAGTAGCGGCGTTTTGAAACCAGTGGTACTGTTATTCTCGCTGCCATCATTAACAGTTAATTTCATGGTATCCGGAATGGAAAAGCAATGAGCTAAAGATTAGGTTACTGCTGGGTTGGGACAAGTCTGTTTATGATACCCTACTTCTCATTACATGCGGGAAGTTTATCAGTGTTTTTAATGGTTTTGGGTAGACCATTTACCCAAGGAGGGTCGTCACCATTTTTCATAGCTGGGCAACTGGATCCTACTGTCAAGCGGCTTGTTGCAGAGGTTACCAAAATGGTTTGTGCAATCTGGAGAGTTTATTATTACCTTTACTATTACTACTATTATTACTACCCTTATTAATATTACTACCCTTATACTATCTGACTTATATATAGATAGTTAATACTATTACTACCCTTAGTATTACCCTGAAGAATTAAAAATAGAGACGTTAATGGGTGGCTTTTGGTCTTCCTCGGCTGGGTCAATCCCCGTTTGTACCTCAGCTGATCCAATCACTGCGTCACCCCCATTAACACTGTAATACGATATCCTCCTTGTGTACTATTCACCCTCAGTCATATTCAGAATGCCGGAAAGAGGCGTGCACAGACTTGATGAATCCCCCGTCCGAATTGAGGAATCTTCTTCGCACTCACTAAGAAAAATCTTTACCGGATTCACGTGCACATTGCTTTACCACACATTTCTTTCACCGTTCTTCCTTCGCCTCGACTTTCCCCTCGGTTTGCGATGGTCGGCGCATCCCTCTTCTCACAAATAAGTCCCGTGGCAAACGTGCAATCTTCCTTTTCCCGTGCGTCTCAGCAACCTCACTCGACCGGATAAATTAGAGGACACGCGCACCCACATCTTTTCAGGGGTGGGCTTCGTAATTAGGACGCTCGTTAATCTTCCTTTCTGGGTTTACGACGCCATTGATCCTCCCGTTGGGATTCCATATATGATATCCAGGTCTGTTATTTATGTGACGTCGACTTTGTTCATAAACTAGCGTTGACTTGACGTGTCTCCCAAGAACGTGAACATGGGAATGAATTTTCTGGTAGATACAAACCCCTCTTCTAAACACTCTTCCTCCACAACTCTTCTAAACATGTTTGCTAATCATCTCTTTCTAAACATCTTTTTAAGATGCTATCCCAAAACACCCTTCCAACACTAAATTCGAACACATAAATAACTCAACTAAACGACCTCACTGAACGCCCATTTAAAACACCCCTTGCTTAACAACACTTCTAAACACTCCCTTTAACGATTCTTTTGCCCAACCTTTTTGTAAACCCCTCTTATCCACCCCTTTTAAAATTATCCTGACTAAAAACTCTTCCTAAACTTCCCTCTTCAACACCCCTCTTCAAATATCCTTCTAAGCGATACTTATAGTCATCCCTTATAATCGGGTCATCCAAACAGTTCTTATAAACTATTATCATAGTCATCCCTAATAAACGCCTTTTTCCAAACATCCCTTATGAACAACCCTCCTGAAAACCCTTCTTAACAACCCTCCCAACACTCTTCCTGAACAACCCTCTGTAAATTCTGATATACACCCCTTTAACCATCCCTACTAAATAATCCTTCTAAACTTCCCTTTCGAACACTATTGCTCAAGGAACTTTCCAAACAACTCTTATGATCATCCCTCACAAGCACGTTTTCCAAACATCCCTCATGAACAATTCTTACAATCATCCCTGATGAACATCACTTTCTAATCATCCCTCATAAACAACCCTTCTAAACACTTTTCAATCATTCCTTATAAAAGGTTCTCTAATAAACATCCCTTTCCAATCATCCCTCATAAACAAGCCTTCCAAACACTTCTTTCAATCATCCCTCATAAAAATACCTCCTCTAAACACCCCTCCTGGATAATTTTTCTAAACATCTCTACTGATAACACTTTCGCAACAACCCTTTCCTCCCTCATATTTGCCAAACAACCTAAATATTCGCACAATATCGTGTATTTTGATGTTAAAATCGGAAACGGAAATGCGATGAGTATGCAAATTCGTTCTGGCGCATATTATACAAGATGCTTGCCGGGAGGGTGGGATGTTTTCGCCACCGATGCTGCGAAAGCACAACGAAATTCCTGGCAAGGTCGGCCAAAGAGTTAACGGGCCACGAGAATACGCTCATCCTCTCATCTCTCGAGTCCTCTTTATATCTTTCTCTTCGTTCTCCCCCCCCCTCTCCCCGTTCCTCTCTTCCTCCCTCGGCCACATCTCCCTTTCACTCGTGCCAATATGCTACGTCCTTCGTTGCTCGTCCTTCGTTTCATAAAGGAACGGAAACTTCGCGATCCCAACTAGACGCCAAACGGGACGCCCCAAGACACCATCGTGCAATTAGTAAAGTTACGCTCAGCGTAACGCGGTGTTAGATTTTTAGCGTCGCCGCACTTCTTGACAACGGTCACAATGGGAACGGTTACCATAGCAACGATTACTATAGCAACAATTGCCATAGCAACGGTTACTATGGCAACAGTTACCATAGCAACGGTTACTATAGCAACGATTACCATAGCAACGGTCACTATGACAACAGTTACCATAGCAACGGTTACTATAGCAACAATTACCATAGCAACGGTCACTATGACAACAGTTACCATAGCAACGGTTACTATAGCAACAATTACCATAGCAATGGTCACTATAACAACAGTTACCATAGCAACGGTTACTATAGTAACAATTACCATAGCAACGGTCACTATGACAACAGTTACCATAGCAACGGTTACTATAGCAACAATTATCATAGCAACGGTCACTATAACCACAGTTACCATAGCAACG
Organism: Alloplasta piceator; assembly: GCA_946863875.1. NCBI lineage: Eukaryota > Metazoa > Arthropoda > Insecta > Hymenoptera > Ichneumonidae > Alloplasta > Alloplasta piceator. Next base: position 31,414,623 of record OX333080.1, read on the forward strand.
GTTACTATAGCAACTATTACCATAGCACCGGTTACTATGACAACAGTTACCATAGCAACGGTTACTATAGCAACAATTACCATAGCAACGGTCACTATAGCAACAAATACCATAGCAACGGTTACTATAGCAACAATTACCATAGCAACGGTTGGAGTAGCAACAGTTACCATAGCAACGGGTATCATGGCAATGTATTTTGCATTCCACGCAGACGAAGTCGCGGGTAGATGCTAGTTATTAATATATTATTGTATTATAATTGATTATATATAATACAATTATAATACATAATATTTTACAATATTATACAATTATTATTATTAATTTTTTTCACTATTAGGTCCGATAAAAATAAAAATGTGGATATAAGTATGATTGAAATAAAAATCCGTGTCAACTGCAAGTCCCTTTTCCGAGTAACGAAAGCTTTTTAAGATGTCTCAAATTGTTCAATTATTCTCGCAAATTAATTCTATTCGTGGACAAACGTTCCTTCCCACGTAATAATCGTTAAAAAAAATAATAATAATCCGGAATTCTCGGAGGAGGGGATATGGAGGTTGAGAGTGTGTTGCCCGGAAGTCGTTCTCTCGTTGTGCGAGCAAACTTTTTTGCTCTCTCCGGGTCAGCCAATTGATGCGTCGTTATTATCCCCGGAACGATGACCGCCTGAGAGAGAGATTCTATAAAGAGCCTCGTTATATTTCCTGAAACAATTTATTTCGCGATAAAACTTTTTAATAAAATTATTAAATAATTCTATTTAATGAATTTATTTGATAACATTATTTAACAAGCATGTTAGGTAAAAAAAAGTAGGATCATATAAATTATATTATTTGAAAAAAATATTATTACTGAACAGGAAAACAATATTATAAAAAATTTCATATAAAATAATTATAATATAATTACAACCATGGCATAATTTACATAATTTTAAAATAATTCATATTGAATATAAAAATGGAATAACGAAAATTTTAAAAATTTATTTTATGTTTGAAATTTTACGATCATAACAATAATGTTATTACGACAATGAAACTCTGAGCCAACGACCTATTTTTTTTTGCATCTGGTAGCGAAGGAAAGTAATATAAAAAAAAAGCGTAACAAGCGCCGGAACCAGAGAGTTGTATTATGAAAATGAAAATTGTGGAGACTGACGTAAACCACCGCAGAGAAAAAAAAAGGAGTGGGAGATGATCCCATATGAGTTTATAAAAAAAAAAAAAAAAAAAACCATGCTTTCGCCCAACGCTGTGGCAATTAATTCCCTTAATTCTGCGTTTCCTGCTGCTGCTTTTTTGTATCTCGAACATTTTGCATACGCGAGTCTTTCGACTCGTCATAGTCGAGAATTACTTTTCCAACTTCCATCGTGCTCGTGACATCGCTGAGTGAAATCGCCGAATTTTCCCATAAAATTCACGCGAAATAACAATAATCGTGATCAAAATAATAATTGAACAAATATTTATAAACAAATTCCATAAATTGAGTAAACAATTAATAATGTGATAACAGTGACGATTTTTTAAAAGTATTTTATTTTGCGAAAAAAAAATTGAAAATAAAAAATAAAATATTACTGGAAAAAATTGATTTTCATAATTGAACTTTTTGTAAAAAAAAAATCTAAGAGTTTCTGTGAGTGTCGGTGGGATGTTATTGTTTCGATTTTTTTTTTTTTGAACAAAATATAGCAGAATCAATTATAATGGAAAAAGTAATTGCCAATGGATTCGCATAATTGATAAATTTAAAAAAACCGTGCTAGGTGATTTCAAGTCAATTGGACTTACGAAAAATTATTGCCAATGAAAGTCAATTACGCAATATAACAATAATAATTAATTGCAATTGAAATGTAATTACGTAAAGTAATTGAAAAGTTCGTGGCAATTAACAAACGTTAAAATAATTTAATTCTAAAAAGTACCGAGAATTGAATCTGCATCAATCGCCTTTACATCAAAGTAATGCGAATGAAGAGCAAGACGATAACAATTCCAAAAAGCAATTACAATCGAATTTGAATCAATTACAAATACGAAAAAAATGTTGTATAAAATTCGAGTTAATTACGATTACGAAAAATAATTGCCATAGGATTCAAATAAATTACAAGTACGAAAAATAATAGCAATGTAATTTCTGTCCATTACAATTCCAACAGTGATGATAATTGAATTCAAGTGAGCTACAGTTATAAAAAGTAATGGCAATCGAATTCATACTTGAAACACAATATCGAAAAATTGGAGTAAAATTTCAATTACTTTTTTCGAAAAGTAATGATAATTGAATGCAAGTAAATTGCAATTATACGATGCAAAATTGATAAAATTCGAGAAAATTGCAATGATGAAAAGTAACAGCAGTCGAATCTGGGGCAATTAATATTTCAGAAATTAATATTACATTTCAATTAATTTTGACAATTAATTTCCTTGGTTTCGAATAACAATTCTGAATTGAATTGCAAATCTGCCCAACATTGCTGGTGGATCATGCGCTTTATTTATTACATAGATAACATGAAAATGGCCTCGGGTGGTTCCGTCTGTATATCCATACTCTGTATCGCCGTTCATGTTCTAAAGGAAACAAATTATCGTTCGCAGGATGCACGACAAGGTGTGCAATAATTGATAACAAAAATCAGTTTATTTGCGAATAACAAATTATTCATTGAAAAATAATTTATTATTAATTATTTAAATTGAATAATGTGTGAATATTGAATAATTGACAAGTAATTAAATTAATAATAATATTAATAATAATAATAATAATAATAATAATAATAATAATAATAATTGTTATAATAATATGCACTGCCCATGGGGACCAGATACATGACCCTTTGAAATATCGGTTTTTCCATGTTTTTCGGATGAATCAATTATGATCGATTTTTTGCGATTTTAAAAATGCTCTAACGCCGCCAAAATTCGAAGTATTGAGATGATCCTTGCGCCATTCTCTACGTTATCACGTGCCCTATCGACTAAAAAAAAGAAATCTGCGATCGGATAAAGGGGACCGGAGATATGAACCTTTTAAATACTGACTTGAAACCTCTTACGATCGATTTTAAAAATTCTCTAGCTCCGCCAAAAATCAAGATATCGGGATGACCCTTGCACCATTCTCTACATTATTACGTGCCCTATCGACTAGAAAAAAGAAATCTGCGATCGGATAAAAGGGACCGGAGATATGACACTTTTGAATATCGGGTTTTCAATGTTTTTCGGTGAAATCAAGATAGATTTTTTGCGATTTTAAAAATGCTCTAACGCCGCCAAAATTCGAAGTATCGAGATGATCCTTGCGCCATTCTCTACATTATTACGTGCTCTATCGACTAGAAAAAAGAAATCTGCGATCGGATAAAAGGGACCGGAGATATGACCCTTTTAAATACTGACTTGAAACCTCTTACGATCGATTTTAAAAATTCTCTAGCTCCGCCAAAAATCAAGATATCGGGATGATCATTGTGCCATTCTTTTCGTTATTACGCATCCTAACGACTAGAAGAAAAAAAACTTCGACAGGATAAAGGCGACCGGAGATAGGACCCTTTTAAATATTGGTTTTTCGACGTTTTTCGGCCGAATCTGACCAAACTGGTTTTTGGCACTTTTAACCAGGCGAATATTGGGGACATTTCTGTTCAGTAATTGTATTGAAATGTCAATGATAAAAAGTATATAATTATTCAATAATTATGAAATATAAACGCATAAATAAATAATAATTATAAATAATGATAAATTAATCATAAAAATAAATAATCGGACTTGATTGGTTTTTGAATTTATTTATTACTATTGAACATTGTTTAATTAATGAATTGACGTTAAACGTGCGATTTTTAAAAAATAATGAAATTTATGTTTTTTTTTTTGCAGTAAATGGAGACGCAGCGTCATTGGAGATCATGCCGGTTGGCGATGTGCAGTCCATACCGATTGGGAAGAGTCTGTTATTGACGTGCAAACCAAACGTCAGCGGGGAGAGGATAATAAGCAATATCAAGTGGCTGGATCCACTCAATCGGACGATCGAATCTCGCGCGTAAGTTTCCTCCTTACGAGCGCATTTTATCTTTTATATTTTTATTCATATAATTTATTATATGTATTCATTATTATAATATAAATTATAATAATCATATTATAATAATATAATATATAATAGTAAATTATAATAATTATAATTTATTAATTATATATTTTCAATAACAAATATTCATTGTCAAATATTACATATACAATAAAAAAATATATATATTACATATAAACATAAAAAAACATCGCACGTAAATTTCACCTTCTGGTTCATTTTTTTTTACCGGCCCCCTAAAAAAAAATTTTTTTTTTCTTTGCGAAAAATATTATAAAAAGTCCCTAGGAATTACTCACTATGGGCAAAATAATTTGTTTCATGTAATTAACAATTTTGTTGTATTTTTGGGACTTTTAAAATTATTTTCAAAAAAATTGATATTAAGCAGTAAAATAAAACAAAAAGATTTTTTTTAATGAACCAAATCGGAGAGATTGAGACCTAAAATCGTCGAATTTACGTGAAACGCCCCGTACACAATTATTCTAACAATAAATATGTAAATGAATATAAATATTTATTAATATTTATATTCAATTAATATAATTCAAATTCCAATATAAATGTTAGTATTAATATTAAATTAATATAAATATTCATTATTACTTATATCAAATAAATACTGAAATTTATTTAAATTTATACAAAATTAATATTAATATTAACTTATATTTCCGAAATGAACTTTTTTTTTATGAGTGCTAGTTTGCAAGTGCAATTATTTTCTGAGGTTTTCTCGAGAAAAGTAAAAATTAATAATCGTTGTTTGAAGCATTATTGAGCTGATATTTTGAATCTTGTTTTCGTATGAAACAGAAAAAATGAAATGGATATTTTTTTACATAGATTTTCCTGTTTTGCAATCAAATAAAAAATATTTTCCGTAATTCAAAATCTTTTTTCAAATCAATCCGAAAAATAATTAAAAAAATAATTTACGATTGGATTTGAAATATTTTTAAAGCATTTTTGACTAATTAATGAGAAAAAAAATTGAAACAGTTTTACGATGTTATTCAATTTTTCCCTCTACTTCAGCTGATTTATTAAATTTTTTCATTACATTTTTTTACGTAGATTTACGTGTTTTGCGATGAATTAGAAAATATTATTGCACGAGTACGTAAAATGCCCACTTTGCGCACGCGCGCCGAACCGGAGTGTACGTAAAGTGGGCACTTTACGCACGGAGTGAAATGAAAAATATTATTAGTATTTCAAAGATTTTTTACAAATGAGTCCGAAAAATAATTTAATAAATAATTTACGATTGGATTCGAAACATTTTTAGAGCATTTTCGTTTGACTAATTAATGAAAAAATGAAAAAGTTTTTCAATGTTATTCGATTTTTTTCTTAAGTCAGCTGTTTTATTAATTTTTTTTTTTTTTCTACGTAGATTTACGTGTTTTGCGATGGAATGAAAACATTTTTTTTAGTAAATTACACACAATTTCTCACGCAGTGATTTGACACGTGCAACACATGCATCGACAGCATAAATCAGCACAAATTTTTTTAACGGATTTGTTTCTCTTTTTTTCTCTCTCTCTCTTTCTCTCTCATTCTCTCTCTATTCTCAACAACCTCTTTCGTGTCGCACACAAAAAACAGGCTCCTCGTGAAGGCGATCGAGAGCGACAGGCGAGTATAAAACACTAAACAAACCCTTTAGAACACGCAGTTGTCACTTTTTTCGTTTAAGATTTTTTTTATCCGCACAGAATTTTCTGCCTCTCGCTAATTTTGCCGAATCGAATTTATAGCAGCCTGCTTCTCGTTTGAATTTTTATGTAATGCACAGTGTGTAAAAATTTTTTTGAAAATAATGTTTTTATGATTTTTTTTTTATTATTTAAAAAAATTTTTTTCAATATTTTCAATTGTTCCTCGTCGATAATTATTTTGGGCCGATTTTATTCAGCTTACGATTTTTTTTCGTGGCAATTTTTTCGATAATTGATTTTTGACTCTTAAAAATTAATTAGTACAATTAACGATAAAATAAAATTAACTCAATCTCATTGTATTATTTTAATTAATTATATTTTGCCGAATTATATTTGTTTTTTCAATTTTTCAAGTTTTTTAATTATTCCTTTTAATTGTAAATAGTCCGAAAATTTATAAACGCATTCTTTGGTATTTATCGATTTTTTTATCGCATTTTATTTATCTATTCGATTTTTACAATTCTCATTATTCAGCATATACTCTAAAATTTATTTCAAAAAAATCCATCGTTAACAATCATTGAATCATTACATCAACCATAATTTTAGTATTTGAAAATTTATTCAAAAATAATTTTAAAAAATAAAAATTTGGTCAAATTAATCTGATACAATGAAAGTTTGAAAAAAATTCGCCTAATCCTAGATTTTTCTATTCATAAAATAAATATTTTTATATCACTCAGTACAATAATGGACGCTTTTACGCCCGCAAGCGGACGTGAAAACGTCCATATTGCACCTCGTGATATAAAATATCGTCCATCACTCGTCAGAAAATGTTTTTACGTCCTCGTGATGTAATGTACTATTTTCCATACGATGAAAGAAGTGATTTTAGAAATTGTGTCCGAAATATTAATTAAGATTTTCTGTCTCAGAATTTTTTTTTCATAGTTCTTTTTTTTTTTTTAGTAAAATTAAAAATACAAATAAAAGTTAATTCTATTACTTCGACGAAGTACTAAATGTTCTCAAACACAATTTTTTATATATATAGCATTTTCGTTATTATTATTTTCTCGTCTCATTATCATTGTTTATTTTCTCAATGAATTCACCACAATTTTCATCGCCATAAAAAGCACCAAATTTTATATAGATCGACCCCTCAGAGTGGTTGACGTCTAGAGTGTGTTATTTTCCACGTCATTCATTGTGTAAGTGTGGGTGTGTGCGCAAAGTAAAATAAATTTATATACGGGCTGTTCCAGGCCAAATCACCAGATTTCTATTTTAATATAATAATAATAATAATAATAATAATAATAATAATAATAATAATAATAATAATAATAATAATAATAGCGATTACTACAATCACTGTAACTGGCACTATCACTGTCACTGCCAGTGTCACTATGACTGTCATTTTCACTGCCACTATCAATATAACTGTCAATGTCTCTATAACTGTCACTGTCACTGCCAAGTCCACAGTCACTGCTACTGCTAGTGTCACGATAACTGCCACTGTCAATGTGACTATAACTGCCACTTTCAATATCACTATAACTATCACTGTCAGTGTCACTACAACTGTCACAGCCAATGTCACTTTAACTATCACTGTCGGTGTCACTCTAACTGACACTGTCAGTGTCCTGTAACTGTCAATGTCAATGTCATCGTAATGGTCAGTGTCACTATAACTGTCACTGTTACTGTCAATATCACTATAACTGTCACTTTGACAGTGATATTGATTGTCAATATAACTGTCACTTCCACTGTCACTATAAGTGTCACTGTCAATGTCACTATGACTGTCACTGTCAATGTCACTATGACTGTCACTGTTAATGTCACTATAGTTGTCACTGTCAATGTCACTGGCACTGCCACTGTCACTGCCACTGTCACTGCCACTGCCACTGTCACTGCCACTGCCACTGCCACTGTCACTGTCACTGCCACTGCCACTGCCACTGTCACTGTCACTGTCACTGCCACTGCCACTGTCACTGCCACTGTCTCTGCCACTGTCACTGCCACTGTCACTGCCACTGCCACTGTCACTGCCACTGCCACTGCCACTGTCACTGTCACTGCCACTGCCACTGCCACTGTCACTGCCACTGTCACTGCCACTGTCACTGCCACTGTCACTGCCACTGTCACTCCCACTGTCACTGCCACTGTCACTGCCACTGTCACTGCCACTGTCACTGTCACTGCCACTGTCACTGCCACTGTCACTGCCACTGTCACTGCCACTGTCACTGTCACTGCCACTGTCACTGCCACTGTCACTGCCACTGTCACTGCCACTGTCACTGCCACTGCCACTGCCACTATCACCGCCACTGTCACTGTCACTGCCACTGTCACAGTCATAGCTGTTGTGCTGGCAATGTCACTGTCAATGTCATTGTCATTATTACTGAACTACTGAATTAGTATTATCATCTTGAGCAGCGAAAAATAAAAATCTATCGATTCAGCCTGGAACACCCCATATGTGAAAAAAATGTTCTTTCAACGTGTGCGTGTATTTGTCATTCATCGTGAATTTTGCTCGACTCCTCGGAGAATACATATCGATGGGGAAGAAACTTGACAAAAAGCATTTTGCACTCACCGGGCCATAAATTACATTCAATTCAGGTTTACGTTTCGCACAGCGTATTATTCAAATATTTGCATATATAAATTTGAATCACGAGAGCGAGACGAATCGAAAACGCGTCTCTTTTGTGAAGCCAATCACAAATTTTGTATAATAAAAACAAATTTGAAAAAATAATTTTTTCAATTCGTAAAAAATGAGAACACGAAAATGTCCTCAGAGATCGAAAATAATATCGAATCGACTCGCAATTCCTATCGTTTCATTTCCATTGTGAAATCGACGATTTCATTGATTCGCTAGATTGGAAAAAAAAATGAATTTTCAAAACGATTTTGGAGCGCTTTTAAAATTTTTTTTTTTTTTTTTGTAACTTTCAATATACAATGGAAATTTTCAATCAAATCATAACTTTAATGGAAATTCTATTTTTGATTTTTTTTCAACTAAAAAATCGAGTTAAAATTCATTTTTTAAAAATTTATTTCGGAAGGTTTTAGCGGCGTTAAAAATTTCATCACACCACCATTTCATATATTGCACGCAAATACTCTAGCCACAAAAATTTCGATAATTGTGTTAATTTTTTTTTTATTTTTTTAAAATATTTTTATTTTCACAGAGCCCAGGCGGGAAATCCAAATGCAGGTCCGTCGATGTCGACGGAAAAGCATCAGGATCAAAGCCTCTCGCTTTACATAATTGCTCTTCAGGAAGAACAGGCCGGTCGTTACACGTGCGTTGCTAATTATGCGAGCACCGAGCCTCTACAAAAATCCGTGGTGATCGAAACTATAAGTAAGTGAAAAAAAAAAAAATCTTCAATCCTTTCAATCGTTTGAAAAAAAAAATTACACTGGGCTCTCACAATAAGAAACAGAGATTCGTTCGTTAAACTGAGAGCTCAGTGTATCAAATCTCCGGCCAAAAATGTTCCAGTAGGTAAAAAATTTTTTTTTCAAATTAAGTTAAATTTTTTCCCAAACAGACGCTATAAAATTTATCGATGCGCCGGAAAATCAGTATCCCATACTCGGCAAAGAGTTCAAGATAAAGTGTCACGTTAGTGCGAGACCATCGCCAACCGTGGATTGGCTTCATGATGGCAAAGTCATCACAACGGGCGATCATTACGTTATCGAGACTCACGCATTGACGATCAAAAAAGTGAGGGAGTCCGACGAAGGAATCTACACTTGCCGAGCGTCGGTAAGAACGACCGGAGAACTTCAAGAACGTGCCATACGAGTTGAGGTAATTATTAAAAAAATAAATAACCATTGAAATGCACTTCAAAAAATGCCTGAATCAATATCAATTTGATTTGCGATAAGCTCAAGTTGAAAAATGACTTTTAAAAAATCGTTATTCTTCCATTCTGGGCTAAAGTACGTTTCTTTGGAACAGCTGATAAAATTAATTTTGTGCTCTATTTTTTTATTAATTTTTTTTGCCCACTGAGCAACTTTTGATCCTCTTAAATTACCTGCAATCCATCAATAATATTTTTATCTATACCGAAACGGAAGCGCTGCCTCCGTAGAGCGATTCCTTTAGTTCCCAAAAAGTCCGCCAGGTGGCCACGAGCGAGTTGCTCTCGCGCAAGCGAACCGCCTGTACACGATCTACAAATATCCCGATCTCTGACGACTGAATTCTGATGCCAAATTGGGGGTTTTCCCCCAAATTTAGTGAATTTTTTTTTTAGAGGCGATTTTATAGGGGAATTTTGTTTGGGGTATTTTTTATTATTACCGAACGGCTCCTAGTCGTTTAAAAAATATTTCCAATAAAAATAAAAATATCGATACAATACAATATCGATAAAAATGTTTTAAGTTATCTAGTATGCTAAAAAATTTTAACGTGAAAATGTACGACTTTAAAAATACCGAATGAAGACCAAAAAGCTTTGAAGTTCTTTGAAATTATTAACAAGTTGAGAAACAACATTCTCTAAATATTTATAGTTATACATGTATTTTTTGATTTTTTTTATTTATCAATTTAACATACCTTAGGAATAAATAAGTCAACTTTTTTATAAATCTTATGTACTGCTTTTCCGTCGAAGTAGAACCTTCTCATTCAAGACTTTCTTATTAAAAAAAAATGTATGCAGGTAAGTTAATTAAATAGATTGCAAAAAATAAATATTAGGAAATGAAACTGTATAAATTGATTAAAAATTTTATCACATTTGAAGTGAGGGTAATTTAGGCCCGAATTTAAGTTCTTAAGATCAAACTTAAGATTAAATTTTCCATTGAACTCAAGTTGGAACTTAAGATCGAACTTAAGTTCCAATTTAAGATGAATCTTAAGTTTGAATTCAATTGTCATTATAAGTTCAAACTTAAGTTCAAACTTAAGTGCGAACTTCGATTGATCTTAAGTTCAAACTTAAACTTCGTTTGAAGTTTTATCTTAAGATCCATCTTGAGCTTGAACTTAAGTTCAAGCTCAAAATGGATCTTAAGATCAAACTTGAAACCAAGATTAAGTTTGAACTTAAGATCGACTTGAAGTTTGCACTAAAGTTTGAACTTAAGTATGAACTCATAATGACACTTAAGTTCAAACTTAAGTTCCAATTTAAGATGAATCATAAGTTTGAACTTAAGTGTCATTATAAGTTCATAATTAAGTTCAAAGTTTAGTGCGAACTTCAGATCGATCTGAAGTTCAATCTTAAATTTGGTTTGAAGTTTAAACTTGAGATCCAGATTGAGCTTAAACTTAAGTTCGATCGAACTTAATTTTTTTTACAACTATTGTCTAAAAACACTGTCGAGGGAGGCGAAGAAAGAAGATTGATCGAACTTAAGTTCAAAATCAAGATGGATCCTAAGATCAAACTTCAAATCAAGTTTAAGTTTGAACTCAAGATCGATCTGAAGTTCGCACTAAAGTTTGAACTTAAGTATTAACTTATAATGACACTTGAGTTCAAACTTAAGATACATCTTAAATTGCAACTTAAGTTCGATCTTAAGTTCCAACTTGAGTTCAATGACACTTAAGTTCAAACTTAAGTTCCAATTTAAGATGAATCATAAGTTTGAACTTAAGTGTTATTATAAGTTCATAAATTAAGTTCAAACTTTAGTACGAACTTCAGATCGATCTTAAGTTCAATCTTAAATTTGGTTTGAAGTTTAAACTTAAGATCCAGATTGAGCTTAAACTTAAGTTCGATCGAACTTAATTTTTTTGACAACCATTGTCAAAAAACACTGTCGAGGGAGGCGAAGAAAGAAGTTTGATCGTACTTAAGTTCAAAATCAAAATGGATCTTAAGATCAAACTTCAAATCAAGTTTAAGTTTGAACTCAAGATCGATCTGAAGTTCGCACTAAAGTTTGAACTCAAGTATTAACTTATGAAACTTGAGTTCTAACTTAAGATACATCTTAAATTGCAACTTAAGTTCGATCTTAAGTTCCATCTTGAGTTCAATGGAAAGTTTAATCTTAAGTTTGATCTTAAGATCGATCTTAAGATAAATCTTAAAAACTTAAAATTCGGGCCCTAGTTTGAATTTTGTGTCAATGTGCTTAGGAAAAAAAATTTCGACCAGTTGTCATCACTGAATTCTAACCTAAAAGTTTCTAAAAGCCAGAACTCGACGATTTCAATATTAATCGATCCTTTCAGGTCCTCGAGGAGCCGAAGATCGATGAAAAGCGATCGGAGATCGAGATAATCGAGGGTAAAACCGAGACCATAACCTGCAAAGCGACCGGGAAACCACCGCCAAAGTACACTTGGGTCAAGTATCTGACGCGCGAGGATCTCTCAACGACCAATCGTTTTGGCGTCGAGAAGGACACCGGTGATCTTACGATAACGAATGTAAATCGCGATGACGACGGTGAATATCAGTGTACCGCCAATAACACAGCTGGACAGGCTCAGATGATAATGAAGGTCATCGTCATTGGTAAACCAAAGATCATGGAATTCGCGAATCACACTACCGCAGTCGGTAAAACAATTGAGATAACTTGCAAAGCGTTTGGCAGACCGCCACCTGCCGTCACTTTTCGAAAACACACATCCAAGAAACCTTATCAGACGGGAATTCAATTGGACGACGACAGAATCGTACTTACCAGCATTCCCGACAATGCCAAGGGCGAAACGGTCGCGGCACTTACCATTGAAAATGTCCTCAGGGACGACGACGGTCTCTACGAGTGCATCGCAACCAACAAAGTCGCCTCGGCCTACAAAAATGGCCATCTCATCGTCGAATTTCCGCCGTCTTTCGCACTCATGAACAATCGCACCGTATGGTCGTGGGAAAAGAGACCGGTCAACCTAACCTGCATCGCCGAGAGCATACCCAACGCCACGATACGCTGGACCATGAATGGCGAACGTCCGGTCAATACGAACGACCCGATGTACAAATTGACCGGAAAAGCACCAACGTCCACTCTGACCGTGACACCCATTGACAGACGTTACTACGGCATTTACAAGTGTCACGCGGAAAATATTCACGGCTCTAAGGAACACTTGATCGAACTCAAGGAAGCCGAGAGACCGGGTCTGCTTCAACAGGCGAGAATGTCCGAATTGACGGCGACCACCATCAACTTTGAACTTGTGCCACCACCGACCCAACCGGAATTGCCGCTGTGGTCGATCACCGTTCAGTACAAGGAGACCAATCAGGCTTGGGCCAGCGCGAGAAACAAGACATGGTCGATTGGTGAGTGTCCTTGTGGTTTCTCATTTCATATTTATGAAGAAAAAAAAAATTCGTGGATACTTTCCACTTGGGACCTGCCTCACGAGCAGCTTCCATCACTTGGATGGTGACCCTCTGGTTCCAAACAGGGTGTCACAAAAATAACGGGTCGGCTGAAAATTTCCTCGACTGAAATGTTTTTCAAAAAGGTCAAGGTTTCTCTTGTATTTTTGACGAGGAATTCAATGGCGGCCCTAATTTTGATCTCGACGATTACCTTCAAGGTTATTCCAAGGTCAACTTTTGTTTTCAAATGGAAAAGCTTGACATTGACAATCGATAGAGCGGAAGTGTTACGTTCAAATATGTACTTGGGTCAGAGACACATTTTGACATTGAAGGTCCTCTAAGGTCAATTAAACTTAAACAAGGTGTGCATACGTCTAAGAAGTACATTTATCAAGGTGTATTAAGTAGTGACCTTGAAAATGACCTTCAACGTAAGGTCAACTTCTTTTTTTTAATGGAAACTTGCATTTTTTAGTTTTGAAATCAACCTCATTGCGAAAAAATTGATTCATTATTCCAAATCTTTCAATGTAAATGTAAAACTGCTTGTTCTATCGATTTCACAACTCACAAATACAGGTTTTCATTGAAAAACCCAAAGTTGACCTTGAAATCACCTTGACGGTCATCGTCAAGGTCACTACTAAATGCACCTTAATTAATAACTTTGCTCGTCACGAAATAATTCGCAAAGCTTCTATTCCCAGAGGTCTACACCTTCATTAAGTTTATTTGACCTTAGACTACCTTCAAGGTCAAAATCTGCCTATGACCTAAGGAGATATTTGCACGTAAAATTTTTCCCTCTATCGATTGCCGATGTCAAAAAAGAGCGTTTTCATTTGAGAAAAAAAAAGTTGACCTTGAAATAAGCTTGAAGGTAATCATCAAGATCAAAATTGAGGTCACCATTGAATTCCTCGTTAAAAGTTACGACAAGAATGACCTTGACGTTTTTTTTTTTTTAATATCTTAGCTGAGAAAATATTCAGCCGTCCCGTCACTTTTATAAATGTGAAATTTAATCTCAATTGAGGGAGTAACCGGTCAAGTGACATCTAGCGGTGGCGCTTTGAACTCTCTAGTATTACCGACGAAGCGCAGTGGCGGTAAATTCAAATGCGAAAAACGTTTTCCAACGATTTTCAGACGTCCGGTCACTTTAGAAACTTTTTTTATTTCAGCAAAAGTCGATTTTGAAAATATTCTTCCCCCATGGTCGAAATTATTTTTCATTTTTTTTTTTTTTGCATTTCAGGCTCGACGTACGTTGTCGAGGGCCTGAAGCCACAGACGAATTACGAATTTCGTTTTTCCGCGCGTAACGACGTTGGCGATGGAAATTGGGGCGCGAATCTCGTCCAATCAACGCCAATGAGAAATTATCCAAATCCACCGAGAATCCAGATGCGCTCGGGTGATTCAATTTACGATGTTTCGGCGTTCAACAATCAGTATCAAGTCCAATGGCACGCACCACCTGACAATGGCGAGCCAATTGACATGTACGAGATACGTTATTGTCAGGTCAAGCGTGAGGACAAAGATTGGTCGTTGATGGAGGGAACTTGCCGCGCGATTGAGATCAAAGGACAACGATCGAAGGAATGGCTGAAGGATCTCAATTCCAATTCTTACTACAGGGTTGAAGTCAGGGCTCACAACGTCATTGGTTTCAGTAATCCGGGCGTTATTCACTTCAAGACGGCAAGAGGTAAGATTTTTTTCTCATTATACGGATCTGGATATATTCATTAATTTGTTGCTTTGTTTTATATGATTTAACGAAACCAAACTGTGATTATCATAGGGAAGTATCGATAATTCGAGATATTTATTTCGAAATGAGGAAATTTCGAGATATTTTTATCGAATTATCGAAAGTTCGAGATTGTTATATCGAATTATCGAAACTTCGAGATATTTATATCGAAATGTCGAAAAATCGAGATATTCGAATTATCGAAACTTCGAGATATTAATATCGAATTATTGAAACTTCGAGATATTTATATCAAATTATCGAAATTTCGAGATATTTATATCGAAATATCAAAATGTTGAGATATTTAGATCGAATTGTCGAAACTTCAAGATGCTTATATCGAACTATCGAAACTTCGAGATATTTATATCGAAATATCGAAACATTGAAATATTTAGATTGATTTGTCGATACTTCGAGATATTAATATCGAATTATTGAAACTTCGAAATATTTATATCGAATTATCGAAACTTCGAGATATTTATATCAAATTATCGAAACATCGAGATATTCAGATCGAATTATCAAAACTTCGAGATATTAATATCGAATTATTACAACTTCGAGATATTTATATCGAATTATCGAAACTTCGAGATATTTATATCGAAATATCAAAGAGTTGAGATATTCAGATCGAATTATCGAAACTTCGAGATATTAATATCGAATTATTGAAACTTCGAGATATTCGTATCGAATTATCGAAACTTCAAGACATTTGTATCGAATTATCGAAATATCGAGATATTTAGATCGAAATATCGAAACTTCGAGGTATTCATATTGAATTATCGAAACTTTGAGATATTTAGATCGAATTATCGAAACTTGAGATATTTATATCGAATTATTGACACTTCGAGATATTTATATCGAAATATCGAAACGTTGAGATATTTAGATTGAATTATCGATACGTATCGTATCAAATTATCGAAACATCGAGATATTCAGATCGAATTATTGAAACTTCGAGATATTCAGATCGAATTATTGAAACTTCGAGATATTCGTATCGAATTATCGAAACTTCAAGACATTTGTATCGAATTATCGTAACATCGAGATATTCATATCGAAATATCGAAACTTCGTGATATTTATATCGAAATGTCGAAACTTTGAGATATTTAGATCGAATTATCGACACTTCGAGATATTTGTATCGAATTATCGAAACGTTGATATAATTATATCGAATTATCGAGACTTCAAGACATTTGTATCGGATTATCGAGATATTTAGATCGAAATATCGAAACTTCGAGATATTTAAATCGAAATATCGATACTTCGAGATGTATATCTATCAAAATTAAAAAGGGACGTGAGAAAAAATGCAGGTATCGATCTATATCGAACGAGATCGATGAAAAAATATCCTCAGCGTAGAAACAACAACCATTAACCCGTCCGTGTTGAGAGTTGAGCATTTTTGTATTTTTTTTTTTTTTTCATTTTAGATCTAGCGTTTCGGCACATTTCTCCGGCTCACCGTATTTTCTAACGAGTCTCTAAATTTTTAGCGCTTCCTACTGAATCAATGCTTACCGTAGATTTGTCATTCGCTTCACATGTTTTAGGTACTTTTTTTCCAAACTTTTTTTTCCAAATCCATCGTACGGAAGCTAATTTTTTTTGTACTAAATAACAGATGGAGGAAATTTATTTTTATTTTTTTCGTACTTTTGGCATTATTTTTAGAATTTTTTCAAACGCCGGAGGGACAAATTCGATAGGATTTTTTTTTTTAATCTTTCTCGATACTCGATCATGTTTCTGTGAGAGTCAAAAAAAATTTTTTTTTTTCTTTACCACCACCATTCAGAGTCATCTGGCGGAGAAGTAGACAGCGGGATAGCAAATGCCGGTGATGTCATCGAGCCCTTTGCCTTCACGTTTTTCACGGCAATTACGATCCTGTCACTATTTATTTAGAGAAGTTCAACGCGCCGATAACGCGAAAAAAATTTTCGACGAATGCATCGATCGCAAAAAAAAAACTGAGGAGCCAAAAATGGCGATTGTGAAAATCGAGACGAGATTAGAGACGAAAAAAAATAAATTATTGCTTCGTCACGCTAAAGAAAAAAAAATCGAAGATCACGGAATACACGTATATATATATATCTATATATATATAAATATAAACAGCTGTAAAGTAAATAATTAAGAAGAATTAATGACTAGGTAAAACGAGGTGAACATTCCAGAAAAGTATGAGTTTCATTTTTTTTTCTTTCGGTATTGCCAAAATTTCACTGACGCGAAGAAACCTTCGACCCATCGGTTTGTTCGAAAAATTGGAAATTAAAAAAAAAATAAAAAGAAAAACAATTGAAATCGCGAGAGGGTGGGAAAAAAATTGAGCTTGACCGATTTCGGTGAAACTGACCGGTTGACAGTTAACGAAGCAATATAACTGTATTTATATGATTGAAAAAAAAAAAAAAATTGTTGAATGCTCATTGTTAAAGACGTACTGGTACGTTTCTCCATTTTGTATTTAAAATAAGACATTTTTGTGTGTGACATTTTTTTTTCTTTTATCTTTTGTACGATTGTCGAGGTTGTTGCTTATCAATGTTGTCGATTTGCAGTGAGATTATTTAAAATGTCGATCAATCGAAACGAAAACGATTAATCGAAAGTATCGATTAATCGAACAAAACCAACCAATCGGAGGTATCGATTAATCGAAAAAATCGATACATTGAATTTAACAAAATCGATTAATCGATGAATCAAAAAATCGATTAATCGATGAATCAAAAAAATCGATTAATCGAAGAATCGAAAAAATCGAAGAATTTAAAAAATCGATTAATCGAATAATCGGATAAACCAATTAATCGAAGAATCGAAAAAATCGATTAATCGAAGAATCGAATCAATCGATTAATCGAAGTATCGATTAATAGAAGAATCGAAAAAAATCGATTAATCGAGAGAATAGAAAAATTTCCATTAATCGAGAGAATCGAAAAATTCGATTAATCGAGAATTGAAAAAGGGAAAAATCGATTTATCGATATCGATTAATCGAAAAAATCGATTAATTGAATCGAAAAAAGCCAAGAATCGAATAAATCGATTAATCGAAGAATAGAAAAAAACGATTAATCGAAGAATCGAACAAATCGATTAATCGAAGAATCGAATCAATCGATTAATCGAAGTATCGAATCCAGAGAATAGAAAAATTCGATTAATCGAGAGAATCGAAAAATTCGATTAATCGAGAGAATCGAAAAATTCGATTAATCGAGAGAATTGAAAAATGGGAAAAAATCGATTAATCGATAATTGATCCATTGATATAGCAGCTCGATAAAAAATACTTACATTGCCTTACATTGCCAAATGCCTGTATTAGGATGAGCGATATAATATTTTTAGAGAATCATACCAATCGAACGATTCTTTGCGGCGTTCAGTGTGCTCAGATTCGAGTAGCTTAAGGGTCGATTATTTAATTACTCGACGCAGCGAGATACGAGTTGAACGACAACTTCGAATAAGCGAAAAACAAAAAAAATCTATATTATATTAACAATGTATAGTACATATATATCTATATATTATATATATATACTAACTCGTATCGCTGCATTTTTGACAATATGAATTTTTATCTCATTAGCGAAAATCCGTTTTTATCGGGCCTGCAATCCCGCCGACGTGAATTTGGATATATTTTTTTTTTTTTACATTCTTCCAATTTTTTTTTTTCCAAATCTCACGTTCCGGCGAAAATTTGTCAATCTGGCTTCGTATCAAGGCGGGAAATTTAAAAAAAAATCACGGAAACTAAAATGGAAATTTATTTTTAAAAAATGGGAAATGTGAAGTTCACACGTTTTTAGAGCGCATGATCTGTCATAGTTATTAGCATCATTTCGCGTTACTAAAAACATAAGGGCGGATCTCAAAATATACGCCCTTATGTTATTGCAATAACATAAGGGCGGATAATAAAATTTTTTTTTGCTCCAATCAATGAAAAAGTGTTGAAAACATAAAAATCTATGCAAAAAACGAAAAAAATTTTTTTTTTTTATATAAGCCCTTCTGTTTTTGAATTTTGTTTTTCTTAAAGTCATAAGGGCGTATCCTGTTTTTTCGGTTTCTTATTAATTATAAGTCAAAATATGAAAAAAAATCACAAGGGTGAGACAAATTATCGCACCACAACTTGAAATGATTGAATAAATATTTATTTAAGTAACAAAACAAATGAAAAATGCACATTTTTATAATAAAATTAAATAAAGAAATTTGCTTTCTTACTCAAATAAATATTTATTTAAACAAATCAAATTGAGGCGTGGTAATTTTTCTCAGCCTTGCGATATTTTTTCATACTCTGACTTATAAATAATAAGAAACCGAAAAAACAGGATACGCCCTTATGACTTTAAAAAAAAAATTTTTTTCAAAACAGAAGGGCGTATATAAAAAAAAAAAATTTTTTCGTTTTTTCCATAGATTTTTATGTTTTCAACACTTTTTCATTGATTGGAGCAAAAAAAAATTTTTTATCCGCCCTTATGTTATTGCAATAACATAAGGGCGTATATTTTGAGATCCGCCCTTATGTTTTTAGTAACGCGATTTAATGATTATGGTTAGATGATAATATTTAGTACTATTATTATTAATTATTAATCATTATTATTGTTATTATTAGCATTACGATATTTTCTATGTTACGATCACCATTATTCTAGTTATTTTTGTTAGTATTTTCCCATTCACTCAAACGTCATTGTCGTCATAAAATACGTTTCGCCATTGTGCCCGAATTTTTAGCGTCTAGTTATTTTTTTTTTTCTCGTTAAAATTCCATCGCATGGCATGCGCTTCTTACGATCTGAAGTTTATAAATTTTTCTTTTGTTTCTCGTAAATCTGTCACTTTCAGAATGAATAATTTCAGTGTTTTTCGTTGGGGGATGAAAAAAAAAATTGTAGGGGTGAAAAAAATGTAGGGGATGAAAAAAAAATTTTATAGGGGATGAAAAAATGTTTCGAGGGGATGGAAAATAATTTTTTAGGGGATGAAAAAAAATGTCGGGGATGGAAAATAATTTTTTAGGGGATGAAAAAAAATGTCGGGGATGCGAAAATAATTTTTTAGGGGATGAAAAAAATGTCGGGGATGCGAAAATAATTTTTTAGGGGATGAAAATTTTTTTTTAGGGGATGAAAAAAATTTGTTTAGGGGATGAAAAAGAAAAAGAAGTGACAATAAGCAAGAAAACTCAAAGGGGTAGGAAAAAAAATGGCGGATTCAAAGTGACGACCGAGGAAGGAGTTGTAGAGGGCGCTCAATCGAGATTTCGTTATAAGGGGGTTGAAATTTTGTTTGTGGTTCGAGGAAAAAAATAAAAGCGATTGTCGCGTTAATGACTGCATTACAGAAAAAACGAGGGGACAAACGGAAAGGATTCAGAATAAAAATGAGGATTAAAAAGGGTGGAAAAAAAAAAAATATATATATATATATATATGGGGCGTTCCACACCAAACCGGACACCATTTAGCTTTTGCATCTCCGATATTTTTCAAAATTTTTTATGTTTCAGTATTGGTTGAAAGAGGTCTTCATGATTTTTTTCAATTTTTTTTGTCGAGCCGTTTTCAAGATATCGATTTTTCAAAAATTAGGCTACTTTTTTTTTCAAACGCCCATTACTTTGCGAAAAATGGGCCAAACGGGACATTTTTTTTTCAAAATTTTTGTTTTTAAACGTACTTTTGATAAAAAATATCGAAAAAAAATTTCAAACCGTATTTCTATGGGATTTTTAAATTTTAAAAATAAATTGTTGATGTACAAAAAACACGTACGGATCGATTTTCTTAAAAAAAATTTGTAAAAAACTGTCACTTATTTCACAACTTTTATGCCTAAGTAGGTAATGGGATAACGATGGGATCTATTTTTTTTCGTTTTTTCAATTTCCATATTTTATTTTCATATTCAATTTATATCTTGAAAACGGATCGACAAAAAAAATTGAAAAAAATCATAGAGGCCTCTTTCAACCGATACTAAAACATGAAAAAATTTGAAAAAAATCGGAGTAACAAAAGCTTAATGGTGCTAAGTTAAAAATCGAAAAAAAATAGATCCCATCATTTTTAAAACTTGAAAATCTCATAGAAATACAGTTTGACATTTTTTTCGATATTTTTTATCAAAAGTACGTTCAAAAACAAAAATTTTGAAAAAAAAACCGTCCCAATTGGCCCATTTTTCGCAAAGTTATGGGCGTTTGAAAAAAAAAGTAGCCTAATTTTTGAAAAATCGATATCTTGAAAACGGCTCGACAAAAAAAATTGAAAAAAATCATGAAGACCTCTTTCAACCAATACTGAAACATAAAATTTTTTGAAAAATATCGGAGATGCAAAAGCTAAATGGTGTCCGGTTTGGTGTGGAACGCCCCATATATATAAATGCTGCTCACATTCGAGCTGTTGCACACGGTCCTTTGATCTCCCTCAGAGAGAACTCATTCGAATACGATTTCTTTTCCCAAACGTTTTATTTATTTTTTCAACAATCATAAACAATTAAAATAAATTTTTAAAACAATTATTTTCAAGTGAAACCTCCATGGGCGCGTTTTGACGTGAGAACGTTACGTTTTTTGCACAAAAAATAGTGTGCTTATCAGAGTTGGGCGTTTATGTAATTAATTACATTCTAATTACGAATTATAAATGTAATTAGTAATTGAAACTTTCTAATTACAAATTACAAATGTAATTAGTAATTGAAAAATGTCTAATTACAAATTACAAATGTAATCGGTAATTAAAACTTTCTAATTACAAATTACAAATGTAATTAGTAATTGAAAAATTTCCTAATTACAAATTACAAATGTAATTAGTAATTAAGAAATTTTGAATTACTAATTTACATTTTTACTTTGTAATTAGAAAATTTTCAATTACTAATTACATTTGTAATTTGTAAATAGGAAATTTTCAATTACTAATTACATTTGTAATTTGTAAATATGAAATTTTCAATTACTATTTATATTTGTAATTTGTAATTTGAAAAATTTCAATTACTAATTACATTTGTAATTTGTAAATAGGAAATTTTCAATTACTATTTATATTTGTAATTTGTAATTAAAGAAAATTTCAATTACTAATTACATTTGTAATTTGTAATTAGAGAAATTTGAATTACAAATTACATTTGTAATTTGCCGCTCGCCAATTCTAAGTTTGATTTGATGTACAAAATTCATACAAATATACGAATGAATTTTTTAAAATTCAAAAAATTTCAAATAAAAAAGATTGTACTTTTTTTTAAATTGAATATTTTTTTAAATAAAAAAATCACAATCACGAACTTCAACCCCCTTTTTAGTCATGAATAAAAAATAAAAACCAAACACTCGTCAGACACGAAAATGAGAATTTTAAAAAATCACACGCATTCTTCATAACATCCCTTATACAAACATACCATATATATATATATATATATATATATACATATATATACGTTTAAAATAATATCTAATTATTACATGTGTGTATGCATAGTATTACAACGCTCGTATTTATGAGAATGAGGGTTCACATAGAGGAAATATCCAAGAGGGGGAACGATTTTTTTTATTCGAAATTTTTTTTAGAGCGGTCAAAAAAATTTTTTTTCAAAATTTTTCCATCCCTCATTTGCAAAATTTTTTTTCTCAAAATTTCCAAAAATTGGTCGCGTGAAAAAAAATCGTTCCGCTTCACGTGGAATGACCCGTAGTTTTCTTTTCTTTCTAATTTTCTCTGTGGAAAACAACAACAACAACAACAACATTGTACATAAATATTATACAACGACGAAGAAAAAAAACGAAAAAAAAACAAAATATACGTGAGTGTCAAAGGAAAATTCGCATCACGATTCGCCGGAGAAGAAGCCAATTTCAAATTGCCGACAAATTGTAAAAATAAAAAAATGTCCAAAAATTTTCTCAAAAAAATTTTCAAAAATTTTCGCAAACAAATTTCCAAAAATTTTCTCAAAAAAAATTCCAAACATTTTCTCAAAAAAACTTCCACAAATTTTCTCAAAAAAACTTCCAAAAATTTTCTCAAAAAAACTACCACAAATTTTCTCAAAAAAATTTCCAAAAATTTTCTCAAAAAAAATTCCAAAAATTTTCTCAATAAAACTTCCACAAATTTTCTCAAAAAAACTTCCAAACATTTTCTCAAAAAAATTTTCAAAAATTTTCTCAAAAAAATTTCCAAAAATGATCTCAAAAAAATTTCCAAAAATTATCTCAAAAAAATTTCCAAAAATTTTCTCAAAAAAATTTCCAAAAAATTTTCTCAGACAAAAATCGAAACAATTTTCTCGACAAAATTTTGAAAATTTTCAAAAAAAAAACGAGAAAATGAAGAAAAGTGAAAGGAAAAATCGAAAGAAAATTTTTCAAAATTTTTTCGAAACAAGATCTAAAAAATTGTATTTTTTTAAGTCAAATCTGAGATGGTTTCTTTTGCGGTTGTGTCGTTTATTATTATTCGCTTGTCCGCTTTATCGTCAGCCGGAAATACAGACCGAGCCGAAATCAAAACGGTAAATATAAACAATTTTGGGCAAACGAAAAAAAAATTTACCCAGCTTGAATAACGTAGGCCATTTTTGATTTTTTTTTTAGCGGTGCAATAATTATTAATTTCCTTAGGGAAGAAAAATTAACAATAATTTAGAGCTTGAGGTCGAGACAAAGGGCCGAGTCAATGTTATTGGTGCAATTTTTTTTACGTTGCTGAAATAACAAAAAAAAAATGTAGATTAACAGAAATTAAAAATAGGAAATAAAATCTGGACTTAATGGGCTTCTTTGGCACTCTCTCGATAATTAACCAATTGTTTTTGTATGCATGTTTTTTTTATTTTTTATTATGCGTTGCAATTTGTCGTCGAATGCTTTTGATAAAAACGGATTTTTTGCACTTTTTTTTTGTTCGTTCCACCCTCCTTTTTTCCAGGATTAACTATTAACGAAAGAGAGAAATAAAAAATCATCGAAAAAAATTGGACAAATCGGGACGTTAGCGAATTTTTTTTTTTAATGTCAAATTTTGCAAAATTTTTACGATTTTCTTAACTCTGATTTACCAAATTTTTTATTGTTGTTTTTGCATTTTTTCGATACTCAATCTTCAAGCGAACACGAATTGGCCCTTAATTTCATAAACAATTGTTTTCACATAAATTCATTTTTTTTTTAAATATTAGAAAAAATTATTTGGTAATGTTAATTTGCAGTTATGATTTTTCACAAAATTTTTCCTATTTTTTACAATTTTTTAGCCCTAAAGTTGTTTTTTAATTGTTATAAACAATCGAATAACAATAACAATTGTATTTTTTGACATTGTTTCTGAACATTATTTTTTCATTTTTTATAAACAATTGTTCTTAAAAAATAATTTGAAACTATTAAAATCGATTTGTTTATATAATTGATTAATTATTGTAAACAAGTATTTGTCCAAAGATTGTACACATTTTTATGAACAATTTCTTTCCTCTTATAATAAATGAATCGTCAATTGTTGTAAATAATAATTGATTAATTGAGGCAGAGAATTTTTTCATTTTTAAAAACAACACATGAATTATTATAAAATATTATTTTGCTAGATTTTCTCTATTCTTGTGAATGATTATGCATCCAAAGAATTTTCGAATTGTTATAAACAATTTTTTGCGTCAGAATATTTAAACTATTATCTAATAAAATAGTCTCTGAATTTTATTTATTGATTTTTCAATTAAAAAGAACAACTATTTATTTGTAATATTCTTCCCTAAGTTCTAAATTGTTATTCTGCTAATTTGTTAATTGTTATGAACAATTGCTTCAATTACGATAATAATTTTTTCTTCTTATCCATTGTCGAGTCAATTTAGTTTAAATATAAACATTACAGGCTAATTTTAATGTGGAGGCGACTTGAAGTGTTTGTTAAAATTTTTATGTTATTATTTGTTTATAACAATTTTCAAAATTAAAAAATTTATCGATTGAAAAGCGAAAAAAAATTGATATTGAAACGAAAATTAGGGTCGAACGAAAATAGGGCTAAATCGATCGCTTAGTGGATAATTAAATAATTTGTTGTTTAAAAAAAATTGTTATTAAAAAAATTATGTAAAATAATTTATTTATTTAACGGCAATAAGACAAAATGGACAATTAAATGAACCAGTACGTTTAAAACAATTTGAAAATCGCGGTGCTTAATTAAATAATTAATTAAAGTTTTTTTTAATTTTTTTACCGACCGAGCTACTTAAATATTGGTTACGGGAACGTCTTTATTCTTTCGCGAGCTGCTCACTTCTCTCGAAAATCCATCGTCCAAAACACCCTATATTGTTATTGCTTATCGCACTAACCGACTGCAAAGTAAAAAAAAAATTTAACGATTTCGAAAAATTTCGAAAATAATGCTTTTTTTATTAACATTTTTTTCAAGGTGAAAATATGCCACTCGTTCACAAAGGACCGCTGATCTCTAGTGCAGCGATTATTGGCATCGTCATCGCCGTACTTTTCATCATAATCATAGTCATCGACGTTGTATGCTGCTGCACGCACAAAACAGGTGAGAATTTTTTGCGGATTTTTCCTGCCACTCAATTTTCTTCGAATTAATTTTCCACCTCATTTTTCTTTCGAATTATTTTTCCCCCTTAATTGTTTTTTGAATTATTTTTCTCCCTCCATTTTTTTGCGGATTTTTCTTGGCACTCAATTTTCTTCGAATTAATTTCCCACCTTATTTTTCTTTCGAATTATTTTTCCCCCTTAATTGTTTTTTGAATTATTTTTCTCCCTCCATTTTTTTTGCGGATTTTTCTTGGCACTCAATTTTCTTCGAATTAATTTTCCACCTTATTTTTCTTTCGAATTATTTTTTCGCCTTAATTGTTTTTTGAATTATTTTTCTCACTCCATTTTTTTGCGGATTTTTCTTGGCACTCAATTTTCTTCGAATTAATTTCCCACCTTATTTTTCTTTCGAATTATTTTTCCCCCTTAATTGTTTTTTGAATTATTTTTCTCCCTCCATTTTTTTGCGGATTTTTCCTGCCACTCAATTTTCTTCGAATTAATTTTCCACCTCATTTTTCTTTCGAATTATTTTTCCCCCTTAATTATTTTTTGAATTATTTTTCTCCCTCCATTTTTTTGCGAATTTTTCTTGGCACTCAATTTTCTTCGAATTAATTTCCCACCTTATTTTTCTTTCAAATTATTTTTCCGCCTTAATTGTTTTTTGAATTATTTTTCTCACTCCATTTTTTTGCGGATTTTTCTTGGCACTCAATATTCTTCGAATTAATTTCCCACCTTATTTTTCTTTCGAATTATTTTTCCCCCTTAATTGTTTTTTGAATTATTTTTCTCCCTCCATTTTTTTGCGGATTTTTCCTGCCACTCAATTTTCTTCGAATTAATTTTCCACCTCATTTTTCTTTCGAATTATTTTTCCCCCTTAATTGTTTTTTGAATTATTTTTCTCCCTCCATTTTTTTGCGGATTTTTCTTGGCACTCAATTTTCTTCGAATTAATTTCCCACCTTATTTTTCTTTCGAATTATTTTTCCCCCTTAATTGTTTTTTGAATTATTTTTCTCCCTCCATTTTTTTGCGGATTTTTCTTGGCACTCAATTTTCTTCGAATTAATTTTCCACCTTATTTTTCTTTCGAATTATTTTTCCCCCTTAATTGTTTTTTGAATTATTCATCTCCCTCCATTTTTTTGCGGATTTTTCTTGGCACTCAATTTTCTTCGAATTAATTTCCCACCTTATTTTTCTTTCGAATTATTTATCCCCCTTAATTGTTTTGGAATTATTTTTCACCCCCCATTTTTTTGCGGATTTTTCTTGCCACTCAATTTTCTTCGAATTATTTTCCCACCTTGATTTTCTTTCGAATTATTTTTCTCCCTCCATTTTATTTGCGGATTTTTCTTGCCACTCAATTTTCTTTGAATTAATTTCCCACCTTATTTTTCTTGCGAATTATTTTTCCCCCTTAATTGTTTTTTGAATTATTTTTCTCCCTCCATTCTTTTCGAATTATTTCTCCACTGTATTTTTCTTTCGAATCATATTTCCCTCTCCATATAGTCGAATTATTTTCTCCCCTTAATTTTCTTTCGAATCATATTTCCCTCTCCTTATTCGCATTATTTTCCCCCTTAATTTTTTTTTAAATTATTTCTCTCTCCTTTTTCAAATTATATTTCCAGCTTATTTTTCTTTCCAATCATATTTCCCTCTCCTGATTCGAATCAGTTATGAGCCCTTAATTGTTTTCGAATTATTTTTCCTCGAGTTTTTGTCACATCGAATTTTCCATCTCTATTTTTAAATATTTAACCCCCTGAATATTTATTTATTAGTATTTTCTCTTTTTCCATTCATTTTCATGGAATAATTCCCTCCCCCCATTTAATATTTTCCTTTCCCCCTTTTTTGATTTTTTCAGAATCGATTTTTCTTGTTCCTTTTTTTTAAATAATTTTTTTTTATTAATTTTCATTTCCAATCATTTTTATCCTCTTATTGTCTTTTTTGAAAAATTTCAAGTACAATATTCAAACTTTTGAAAAATTGAAAATCTTTTTTAAAAAATTTTGAAATTTTTTTATCCGTTTTTCGTGATATTTTCAGGAATTATTTTCTACGTCTGCGAGAGATCGCGAAAAAAGCCAGTCGATGAGGAAGACACCAAGCTGGGAAGGTAAGATGCAATTTTCGAAAAAAAAAAAAAAATTAAAAATTATCTTATTTATTAATTATTTAATTGTCTATACTAACACAAAAATCTCGAAAAATCATAAATTTTTTTTAACTTTCTCTTCGTTGTTATTTATTCGGCATTAAATATAAACATTAATGTTTGTACTTTATACAAATCACACTTTTTACCACACATTCTTTTACATAATTAATTTATATAATTTTTTTATATAATTAATTATATACAATTAATTGACGCAATTAATTTATATAATATTTTATATGATTAATTATATAATTATACATTATACATTGTGCTTTGGCAAGTCTAGCGCTATCATGTCATTGAATTTTGGCAACCTTCATTGTGGTATAAATTTAGAAAAAAAAAAATTTTCATGATGATTCGTCATTTTCTCTTGAATATTTAAACAATTTTTCTCATTGGGAGGAAATCTTACGAAAATAAAAAAAATAAATAAAAAACCACATTTTCCGACATTTAAGCGAGTTTCCACGAAATTTTGAATATTTTGAATATAAAAATTATCTTATATTTGATATTTTTTATCGGTTATCGGCTTTCATCCTGATCCCGATTATTTTTGGCGTGAAAAAATTTTGAAAATTAAAAAAAATCAAATTTCAGAAATTTGGTTCGAAAAATTGAATTTTTCCGTTATTTTTCTCCCCTCAATGGAATTAATCCAGAAATGTAAAACCGGATGGGAAAAAAACTAATTTACTACAAAAAAAATCGAGTGTGTGTGTTTGAGAATTTGGTTGAATAAAAAATTAATCATCATCTCGTAAATATATAAATTTCCCATTGTATATTTTTCTTGTCTTTTTTGTCCGACCGTTTATAGTCTTTACGGTTGGCGGTTCCCATTGCCTTATTGCGACCAAAAAATGGCCAATGTCGCCGGTGTAACGGCCATACAAGACTCGAGTAGCGGAAAGAATACCATTAAATTGGTCAAGCATACCGCAATGTAAGAGAATACAAAAAAAAAAAACTTTTTTGAGCTTCGATTGAATCAATATTGAAATTTGAAAATTTCTGTTAAAAAAAAGTAAAAAAGTAATAAGCATGGCTGAGATCGCTGAATTTTGACATGGCTTTCCCACTTGGCATGATTTTTTGTCACAATAAAACGTTTGATTCACAATTTAAAAAGTATATAATTTTTTCGATTTTTTTAAAATTCATAAAAGCCTTGTATCGTATATTATTTTCAATTTTTTAAATTTTAATTAATTTTTCAAAAAATCCAATTGAACTGAAGCTAAAGAAAATAAAGCAAGAGTATGGCTTACCGAATTTATTGTGCGGCATCGATACAATCGATACAATCGATAGTATCGAAAATATCGAATGCAATCGATAGTATCGAGAATATCAAATGCATCGATAGTATCGAAAATATCGAATGCAAACAATAGTATCGATAGTATCGAAAACATCGAATGCTTCGATAGTATCGATAGTATCGGATGCTTCGATAGTATCGAATATATCGAATGTATTAAATGTATCGAATGCATCGATAATATCGACAGTACCGAATATATCGAATATTTAGAAAGCATCGATGATATGGATAGTATCGAAGATATCGAATGCATCGATTATATCGAATATATCGAATGCATCGATTATATCGAATATCACGAATGCATAGATAGTATCGAATATATTGAATGATCGATAGTATCGAATATATCGAATGCATAGATTATATCGAATATATCGAATGCATCGATTATATCGAATATATCGAATGCATCGATAGTATTGAATATATCGAATATATCGAATCAATAAGAATAGAACAAGAGCATGAGAAGGAAGAAAAAAATATTTAGCATACAACCATTCGAATATATTTTTTTTAATTTTAGTTTTTGCCTTCTGTGTGCCACCAACCACCAACGAATATTATACTTATTCACATTTTTTTTTAAAATCATATATTCGATATTAATTCGTGAATTCATGGAAAAAAAAAATCACTCATCGGACGCTTCAAGCTTTGGCCATGCTGCATGAACTCACACTTCAATCCACGACGAATAATAATATTATTAATAACAACAATATTTTACATTGATATTATATATATATTTTATTTTTATTTTTATTAATACTTTATTTATAACAATGCCGATGGAACTTTAATCAGCGATAAACATTTATTGAGGTTGTATTCGATGCATTGGGGAAAAACTTTGCAATTTAATTAAATTGAAATTAATAAAAAATAATAATTAAAATAGAAACTTGTAGAATAAATAATTCGATCACAATAAGGGAAAAAAAAATGTTATTTCGACGATAAAAAATTTCACGCATCGTAAAAACGATTTTGCAAAATCATTGTTTACTTTTTTTTTCTAATAAAGAATGATCGCATGCGATACGTGATTTTCGATGTTTTTTGTAACGTTTTTATTTTTGCACTAAAAAAAAAAAAACGAAAAACGCAATAATCGCACTTGATTGAATAATTTTGAGCGCAAAATTTTTCTCGCTAATTTCTTTTTCATTCTCAAAATTTTCAAAATTTTTTCAAAATTCTCGTAATCGCTATTTTGAATTTTTTTTATTTTTTTAGAGACGAAAAGGAGCCACTCAAGGAGGAGAAAAAAATAACTCCGATCATCGATTCGGGACTCAGACGGGAATCGTCGATAACTTTTGACGGCAAGAGATCGGTATCGAAGACCGGATTCGTCGGCAAGGATTCGGCAGTTTAGATATTCTTCCGGCGTACTAGATTGTAAATTTTCGACCGCCTGTGGCCCAGGGAAAAAAAACAGTACTTAAAAGTTTGAAAAACAAAAATTTCCGCGCCACGAAGTTCTCGGAAGTTGAAAAAAACCCGTAATTTTTCCGAACGTCCGTAAACTGAAAAAAAAAATCATTAAAACGAAACATTTACGGTAAAAAAATTATTAGTAGATATGCTTTGCTGCTTCGAGTCAACTTCGTCGGTAATGTAGATTCCTTCTTTATCAAGAACGCGGCAAAAAACCGGACAGAATGAATTACCTTACCGACGACTTTGCCGGCAAAGTAGGAATCTACCTTACCGGCAACTTTGCAGGTAAGGTAGATTCCTTCCTTACCGACAAAGTTGTCGGTACTGTGGATTCCTTCCTTACCGACAAAGTTGTCGGTACTGTGGATTCCTTCTTTACCGACAAAGGGGCTTGACGCAGAAAAAATGGTCAAAAGGAATCTACAATACCGACAAAGTGGGCTCGAACCAGCCTAGTATATCTACTATAATTATTTATCGATTCATAAAAATCATTTTTCATTGAAAAAAAAAATCATTGAGCAAATGGACGTTCACGACGGTTCGAATCGCCGAAAAATTTAGCCCAATCCGTACGGTTGCACACCTGCGAGGATAGAAAAAAAATGCAAGACAGTTACGAAAAACAATATCAAGGAAAAAGGATCGATAACATTTTTTTTGTTTCAAAATTATATCTGATATCTTCGCTGGATACAAAAATCGTAAATGATCGAAAAAATGAGGTTAAAATCGTTCGATCACTCAGAAATGTCAATGAGTAATTTAAAAATTAAAAAAATTCGACGAACGCCGTTGACGAGACAATTTTTTTCGATCAATTAACGCGCCCTCAAACTATAATAATTGCTACTGTCAAATAATCAAAAACCTAACCTGATTTAATCAAAAATCCGTTTTTCCGAGACAAAAAATTTGAATACAATTTTTCCGTCGAAAAATCAAAACAAACTTTTCAAATATCAAAAATCTCGTTGAAATATTCATCCCAAAATCATAATCTCAATTCGGAAGATCGAAAGTACGATCAGTGTCCGAACAAGATGGCGTCTTTGGCGGCCATCTTGACTAGTTTCAATTTACGCCGCTAGGATCACCCTTCACACTCCTCCATCCGAACTTTTGGGGCAAAAAACTTGCTTCTTTGTTTTCTCTCACACTGAGTATGCGAGAATTGAAAAAAAAATGGAAAAAAAATTGTCAATCTTTCGATATAAAAAATTCGCATCGTTCGACTTAACCTCAATGCCGAATCATTTGGTACAAATTTCAAAAGACTTACGTTAATATTGAGTGTAGAATTGAAAAAAAAGTTTAAAAAAAATAAGACAGAAATGTACAGCAAAGCCAGAGAGGAAAAAAAATCCCTGAACCTAAAAACCCGATCGATAAAAATCCTTGACGAAAAATCGAAGTAACTGCCTTCTTCCCTGGTAGATCTTAGACATCCTTGTAGCCAAGAGAAGAATTTTTTCAAAATCCATATACTTTGCATTGGATTGTACAGAATGAGAGAGAGAGACAGACAACAACAAAAATTGAAAATTATAACGTGGGTGTATTTATCTGTCGGATTGCGAAACAATTTAAAAATAGTGGTTACTTGCGCTTCGAGAAATAGCTTTTCGAGACCCTCTGTAGGTAATCGCGGTCTAGTACGCTGGATTTTTTCATCCCCTTGTTCGACCCTCCTCCCTAATATTGTCCATTTCGACGATCACTGGATAAAGATACTCAAAGACTATCAGCAAGGAGATATTAAACCGATAAATTCGATATAATCGATAAATTCGATACTATCGATAAATTCGATACTATCGATACTATCGATAAATTCGATACTATAGATAAATTCGATAAATTCGATACTATCGATACATTCGATATCATAAACACATTTTGGAGTTTCGATATTTCGATATAAATACCTCGAAGTTTCGATATTTCGATATGTATGTATCTCGAAGTTTCGATAATTCGATATCAATGTCTCGAAGTTACGATTGTTCGATATAAATATCTCGAAGTTTCGATACTTCGATATAAATGTCTCGAACTTTCGATATTTCGTTACAAATGTCTTGAAGATTCGATAATTCGATGTAAATATAGTATCGATTCTATCAAATATTTCGACAAACCCAATACAATGGATAGATTCGATAAATTCGATCCTATGGATAGATTCGATAAATTTGATACTATCGATCGATTCGATAAATTCGATACTATCGATACACTCGATAAAATCGATACAGTCGATAAAATCGATACAGTCGATAAAATCGATACTATAGATAGATTCGATAAATTTGATACTATTGATAGATCCGATAAACTCGACTCTATCGATAGATTCGATAAATTCGACAAATTCGATACTATCGATACGAATATTTAAGAAAATCTATACATTCCATAAATTCGATAAATTCGTAAAAATCATCATCCACTGTTTGTCGATTGGGTCCCATATGTATATAATCTGTATACATATATATATATATTATATATATAAATATATATAAATACTTTTTTCGGGAAAAATGTCGCTCCTCAATATTATATTTATATATATACATACATATATGTATATATATAGCAACTTTTATTTCGATAAGAAAATAATTCTCTTTGTTTGGTAATTTGAATTAGTACTCGGCTGTAATTGTTAATGTAAACGATTCGACGCATACCAGCGTTCGATTTATCATACCAATTTATTATATCATCGAAACCTGCCAAAATCGAGACACTGTATCGTTTAATCTTCAAGACTGATTCATTTTTTTTTTTTTTATTGAAAAAAAATATTTTTTTTTCTGCATCTCACGTCGCTTCGAAAAAGGAACGTATGATTTTGTGAACCATTTTACATGGAATTGAGAAAACAATTTTTCAAAAAATAATTTGCAGAAATTTCGTAAAAAAATGTTTCAACTATAATGTTAAGAAAATTCTCGAAACATTTTTTCTCTGAAATATCTCTTGAAAAATTTTGTTTTTTTTGCGATTTTGTGGACAATTTTACATGGAATTGAAACAAAAAATTAAAAATAATTTGAACGAAAACTTACAAACTTTTTTTCAAAAATTAAAAAAAAAATCTTTTAATTAAAAAAAAATGTTTGTAATTTTTTTAATTTTTTGTATGCGACTTTTTGAACGAGAAATATCGAGTAATTCCATATCTCGATAGCTTGACCTTGACACGAAACAAATCTCTCTAAATATACAAATATATCGTAAAAATTCGAGTTTAAGGAGCGGATTTTATTTTTCGTATCGCGCGAAGAGTGACAATGTAAAAAAAAAAAAAAAAGAAAAACTCAAACTCGTATAAGCGGGCCTGCCAAAATAGATCATTATTAATTTTAACGTAAAACAAAAAAAAATAAATATATATATATATGGATGAAAAATATATCCGAGAGCGCGATTCGAAAATGAAAATTCCTGCGGCCAAAAAAAAAACACTATCTTAGGGTAAGAGTGGGCTTTTTGCAAGAGGAAGATGCAGTTGGAGGGGGGAAAGAGAGAGATTGAAAAAAAGGCGGGAAAAAGAGGAAAATTCGAAAGAGAGGGGAAAAAAAAGAAAAAAAAACGACAATGTGATAAGTTTTTGTAAATGCTTGTAAACGTTCTCCGCACCCTTGTCCCTGTCCACCCTTTCTAAATATTAAGAATTATTTGATCTTAAAGTCTTAGGAAAAAAAAATGAAAAAAAAAACCAGTCCTAGATTAAAAATTAAAATTAAGTAAAAAAAAACACACACACACAAATAGAAATACGTGCACGAGCGCGTAAAAAGCGTTTGCCTTGCCATTTGATAATTGTGCGAATTGTAAGAAAATTAATCTGAAAAAAAAAATT
This sequence comes from Alloplasta piceator, assembly GCA_946863875.1. Lineage (NCBI taxonomy): Eukaryota > Metazoa > Arthropoda > Insecta > Hymenoptera > Ichneumonidae > Alloplasta > Alloplasta piceator. The sequence goes on from OX333080.1 coordinate 31,449,120, forward strand.
CTCGATCCCGTTTTTTTTTTCAAATTTTCTTTTTCACTGTAACGAAAAAAAAACGGGATCGACGATTTTCCGGACTCACGAACGCTCTTTTCCGCGCGCGTGAGTAGCTTTTTTACGTAATCGTGACAAGACAGTTTTGCCAAATAATAACAATAATAACAGTACTTATTAGCCATGTAAGTGTATCGAGGAAAAAAAAAAGAAAAAAAAGTCGTTATTCGCGAAAATCGTGCCCGATGGGGTGAAATTTACTATAATTATCGTGTGGAGGATATTTTTTTGTCGAGTTTGCGATATTTCGCTGAATGAAATGAAGAATATCAGGAGAAAAGGAGAAAATTTTTTTTTTGAGGTTAAGCCCGCGAAAATTCGAATTATCGATCTATAGATGTTAACGACTCGACGTAATTATTAAGTTAATATCGCTAATTTTGTATCCGTTGCCAAAAATTACACGACTCTCAGAATTTGAGCTTTTCATCATCGATGAAACGTAAAAAAAACGACGAAATGCAAAAAAAAATACATAAACAAATGAAAATAAAAGTATTAAGGCGCATCTTCCACTTTGAAGAAAATTTACGACTAATGCATACAATGTTATATATATATATATGAGGTATTCCACACCAAGCCGACCAATCCGTGGACCCGATCATTTATGATTTTGTTGAAAATTTTCTATTTTTTTGTACGTACTAAAAACAGTCGCTCAGAATTTTTTTTAGATTTTTGTCTTAACCCGACTAACCACAATAAATTGTTCGAAATTTGACACATTTTTTTTTCAAATGCTCATAACTTTTTGAAAACCGGAGATATCAGAATAAAACAGAAGATCATTTTTTTCCGTCTTGAGTTGCTGTTTTATAAAAAAAATACGAAAAAAATATCGATATTTATTTTCATACGTTTTTTGAAGTTTTAAACACAAAATATTTTTTTTTTGAACTTGGAACCTTTTTATTTTTTTGAAAAAATGCATCACTTTTTAAGAGACATTTTTACAGATACTAAAAAATTGGCAGTTTGTGCTTCTCATAACTTGTATTTTTTTTCTATTTTTTACCGCGTGTGAACTAAGGAATCGTGTTTCTTCCTTGAATTAAAAAATAGAAAAAAAATACAAGTTATGAATATCACAAACTGCTAATTTTTTTATATCTGTAAAAATGTCTTTTAAAACGTGGTGAATTTTTTAAATAACATTTTTACAGATACTAAAAAATTGGCAGCTTGTGATATACATAACTTGTATTTTTATTTTATTTTTTAATTCAAGGAGGAAACACGATTTCTTAGTTTACACGCGATAAAAAATAGAAAACAAATACAAGTTATGAGAAGCACAAACTGCCAATTTTTTAGTATCTGTAAAAATGTCCTTTAAAAAGTGGTGAATTTTTTCAAAAAAATAAAAAGGGTCCAAGTTGAAAAAAAAAAATTTTGTGTTTAAAACTTCAAAAAACATATGAAAATAAATATCGATATTTTGGTTGTATTTTTTTTATAAAACTGCAGCTCAAGACGGAAAAAAATGATCTTTTGTATTATTTTGATATCTCCGGTTTTAAGAAAGTTATGAGCATTCGAAAAAAAATTGTGTCAAATTTTGAACAATTTATTGTGGTTAATCGGGTTGAGACAAAAATCTAAAAAAATTCTGAGAGACTGCTTTTAGTACGTACAAAAAAATAGAAAATTTTCAGCAAAATCAAAAATGGTCGGGTCCACGAATTGGTCGGCTTGATATGGAATACCCCATATATATATAAATATATATATATGTAATCAAAGTTTGTAGCTGTAAGGCATATTTTTTATGTATGCTTTTTCTGTACGCGACGACAAAACGAAACTCGAATAAAGAGGAAGGAAAAAAAAACACCAATTACAATTTTATTTTGAGCATTTTTTTTTGTTTGCTTAAATGCGTAATTTTTTAATCTCAATTTTTAATTAACAATCTGCGTTACATTCTACAATTACAAATATTTTTTTGTCGTTACTTTTTTTTTAATTAGGAATTTTTACGACCTTAATTATAATTAATTCACTCATTCTCAGGAATATTAGCAGGAACTTTTTTCGCCACTATTTATTTTTCTCTTTTACTGTTCACAAATATATTCAACGTCTACTTAAATAAAAACATTATTTTACGGGATATGTACGACAATTTTAACAATTTTCCCCAATCAGAATTCGCTCCGAGGGTTCCATAAATCCATTGTCAAAAATTCATAAAAAGTTAACCTCAAATTACGAGTATGATCTTTTTCACCATAAAACTGGCTTCAATCGTACGTCGAGACAAAAAAACCGGATCGGTGATTGCAAAGAGTATTTCTCGACGCTCAAAATGAGTCGTCGCTCGTCCAAAACGGACGAAAATTCAAAAAACGGGGGCAGAAAACCGAAATTATCGATAATGCGAATTGCCAATATGGCGGCTTTGGAGAAAGTTCTCACGATACTCGTGAGTCAAATGTTGATCGATTTTTTGCCTCGATACAAATCAATTGACGAAATATCATTCGATTCTCAATAAAAATTTACAGAAATTCGCTTTTTTCCCCAATTGTTAGTCATAAATGACAAAATTGTCAGAAATTAATCGCTCGTTTCGAATATTTTTTTTTTGAGGTTCTTTATTGCCAGGATTTTTCGTCAGTATCTTTGGGAATGTTCATTGTATCGAACGCATGGATTTTTCTTTTAATATTTTGCAAAAAAAGCAAAAAATTATTCATAACCTACAAAAATTCGTGGCATCGATTTTACGATATTCAGGAATCGATAATTCCGATAAATCGATATGGAAATATTAGCGCGAGATAAAAATCTAACATAACCTTGAAACAATTTCTGTGAAATCATTTACGGCGGCCATTTTGGGAAGTTCAAGCTTTGACCGCCAGGATCGCGCGGATTCATCATACGCCGCAATTTTGTGCAAAAGCGTGTCATCATTCTTCATTGTTCGGGCATGCAAAATTTTGTTACTCGCACAAACTATTTTATAACTATCGAATCAAGTTGATTCGATCATTTTTGAATGATTTATGTCTTCGAGACTTCAATTTTCTTCGCTATTTATAAGAAAAAATTAATTTTTTCGTCCCGTGTAAATTTAATTACCAGACCTTTTTCAAAATTCATGATTTCCCGCTAATTTTTTAGGTTACGTGTCACACTTCGATATCCACGTTCGATTTTTTTCCTTTTCTTATCAAACGCTGCTCGGCGTTTAATTGAGGTGGTTCCGTTCTCGTGTGCCAGACGTAAACCTAAAAGTAGAAATTCGAAACAAAAAATTATAGAAAAATTATCAGGAATCAAAGATGGCGGACAAAAGACTGTAACATTGAGACTGCACGTTTGTTTTGAGCTATCCAGAATAAGTTTTACCGGCCACTGTTTTAAAAATGGTAGCCATTTTGATTTCAATATGGCGTCACGATTCAACAAAATGGCCGCTTATACTTCTCCGAAGAACACGAATTTTGTACTAGGAGTATAAAATAAAGAAATCACGATTCTTATGTTGATTAAAAAATGGCGGTACTTTCAGCCATATTAAAAAAAAAATGGCGTCACAAAATGGGAACTCGAGCACATCCTCTTCGAAATTTCAAAGTGTACAGTAGAGGTCACTATTTTTCTAAATTGTCGGCCATATTTTTTTTCAAAATGGCCGCTGATTCTCCAGCAAAATAGACACGTCCAAGGTAAATTTAAATTTTCGTTTACTATCGGGAAGGTTCTGGGATACTTTTTTCAAATGGATCGTCCAACATCTTGATTTTAGTGTAACGAAAAAAAAATATTTCAAGTTTGAGCTACCTTTGTACACGAATCGGCAAGGGGCTCAAGGTCATCTCTCGTCACGAGCTGCTCGAGTAGCTCGGTCTCTTGATAACCGCCTTGAGTCTCGTACGAGAACCATGCGTCTTTTTTCTCTCTGATGACGTTTAAATTGACAGCGAAACCTGCCATGTCAACGGGAAACGTTCGATCGGATTTCCACGCGGCGTTGAAACCAACGACCTTGTTCGTCGTATTGTCGCATATTGGTCTCTCGACCATTAAACCTCCGACGAGGCCCACCGGCCAAACGCCGACCTTCTTTATCTTCGCCATCTGTAAAAAAAATTTCGAAATAAGGTTGACCTTGAATTGACCTTGAATTGACCTTGAATTGACCTTGAAATTATTAACGAGGTTTTCCATCAAGCTTAAATGCCATTTTACATTGACCTTGATGTTTGGACATAGGTTTTATACTTGACCTTGAAATATAATCAAAATGGTAACTTGACCTTGAAATGAGACTTTTAAAATAAGGTCTAACATTGACCTTGAAATTGTAATCGAGATTTTCTATCAAGCTGGACCCCTCAAATGTCATTTTACATTGACCTTTATATTTGGACATGAGATTTATACTTGACCTTGAAACATAATCAAAATGGTCACTTGACCTTGAAATGAGACTTTTTAAATTAGGTCTAACATTGACCTTGAAATTGTAATCGAGGGTTTCTATCAACCTGGATCCCTTAAATGCTATTTTACATTGACCTTGATCTTTTGACATGAGATTTATACTTGACCATGAAATGTAAATAAAATGGTCACTTGACCTTGAAATGAGACTTTCAAAATAAGGTCTGACATTGGCCTTGAAATTGTAAATGATGTTTTCTATGAAGCTGAACAAGTTAAATTAAATGCTGTTCTACATTGACCTTGATATTTTGACATAAGATCTCCACTCGACCTTGAAATATAAAATGAAAATGTTCGCTTGACCTTGAAATTTTCATCAAGGTTCAGTGTTAACTTCCACGATTAATGATGAGACATTGACTTTCAAATAAAGATCTAACAGTGACCTTCAAATTTTTAACGAGGTTTTCTATCAAAAGCTGGATCGTTTAAACGCTATTTTACAATTCCCTTGATGTATTGACATAAGATTTATATTTGACTTTTACGTGTAAATAAAATGGTCACTTGACCTTGAAATTTTGATGAAGACTTCCTGTTGTCCTTCACGATTAAAGATGAGACCTCGACCTTCAAAATTACCTTGAAATTTTAAATGACGTTTTCTATCAAGCTGGACCCTTTAAATGCTATTTTACATTGACCCTGATGTTTTTACGTAAGATTTACCCTTGACCTTGAAATGTAAATAAAAATGTTCACTTGACCTTCAAATTTTCATCAAGGCTCATGAGGTTGTCCTCCACGATTAAAGATGAGACATTGACTTTCAAAATAAGATCTAACACTAACCTTGAAATTGTAAACGAAGTTTTTTATCAAGCTGGACCGTTTAAATGCTATTTTACAATGCCCTTCATGTCTTGACATAAGATTCACCCTCGACCTTGAAACGTAAATAAAAATGTTCGCTTGACCTTGAAATTTTCACGGTTAATCTCCGCCATTAAGGATAAGACCTCAACTTTCAAATTAAACCTTAGCATTGACATCAACTCTTAATCGCCTTTTTCTTAGCTCTCTAAACGACCTTGATCAGTGAACTTGATGTTTAAACGACCTTGATCAGTGACCTTGATGTTCAAACGACCTCGATCAGTGACCTTAATGTTTGAACGACCTTGATCAGTGACCTTGATGTTTAAACGACCTCGATCAGTGACCTTGATGTTCAAACGACCTTGATCAGTGACCTTGATGTTTAAACGACCTTTATCAGTGACCGTGATGTTCAAACGACCTCGATCAGTGACCTTAATGTTTGAACGACCTTGATCAGTGACCTTGATGTTCAAACGACCTCGATCAGTGACCTTGATGTTCAAACGACCTCGATCAGTGACCTTGAATGTTTAAACGACCTTTATCAGTGACCTTGATGTTTAAACGACCTTGATCAGTGACCTTGATGTTTAAACGACCTTGATCAGTGACCTTGATGCTTAAACGACCTTGATCAGTGACCTTGATGTTCAAACGACCTTGATCAGTGACCTTGATGTTCAAACGACCTTGATCAGTGACCTTGACGTTCAAACGACCTTGATCAGTGACTTTGATGTTTAAGCAACCTTGATCAGTGTCCTTGATGTTTAAACGACCTTGATTGGTCACCTTGATCTCTAAACGACCTTGATCATCGTAATTTTGATCAGACCTTATTTTTTACTAGGCAAGGAATAAAATAGTGTACTCACTTCGCGAAATAATTTTATCGAATAAGTATTATCGTCATCGGCGAAATATACGATTCCATTTTTAACGTCCTTGAGATTCTCCCTTATCCAACGTAACGCGGCGTTTCTCTGCTCAACGCCACGTGGCTTCTTCCAATTTGGATCGTTTTTGCCCAATTTGTGATTCGCCGGTGTCAAAACATTGAGATGAGTGTAAGCAATACCGCTTTCGGCGAGAAAATTCGTGACCAATTTCGTTCTCGTCGCGGAATCCTCGACGATTATCCAATGGAAATTTGGCACGTGAAGAAACGTTTGCGAGAGACGCGTCAATTCGGCTTTCTGAACCGGCCTCGAGAAGGTCGGTGTTATCGCGTATATCGTCGATAAATTTTTATCCAACCCTTTCGCGTGCGAAAGATTCGCCAGAATTTCCGTTGTCTTCGATCGCAATTCGATTAAAGACTGCTGCTGATCGGCAATCGCGGCCCTTATTTCTTCGATTGCAAAAATTGTGCTCTCAGTGTGACTCTTCATCCAGAATTGACGATAAACTGCAAAATATTGAATTTATTACTAGATGGCGAAAAATAATTTTTTTATATTTTTGTCGAACAATTATTTTTTTCAATTTTCTGGTAGCTCTTTTTCTACAGAAATATTTTTGTAAAATTAACTAATTTATTATTAATAAATTTATTTATTTATTAGAATTGAATTATTTATTTATTTATTTGTTCGTGTGTTTGTCTGTTTTATTTTGTTATTCATTTATTTATTTATTTATTCATCTAATTATTTAATTTAATAAGGGAATGGATATATAAAATAATTAATCGAAAAATTTGTAGAGAATTATTAATTATTCGATATCTGAATTTGATAATAAACTTGTCCTCGTGTTATTAATCAATTTAATGGAGTTAATGTTGATTCGTATTAAATAATGTCATTCGAAAAAATCGAATTTCCCGCGCGATTTTATTAATTTATCATTAATTCACTTGTTCGTTCGTTCGTTCATTTGTTTGTTTGTTTGTGTGTTCATTTGATTATGTATTCATTTATTTATTCATTTATTTATGCATTTATTTATTCATCTAGTTATTTAATTTAATAAAATAAATAAATAAAATAATTAATCGAAAAATTTGTGAAGAATTATTAACATATCCATATGTAAATTTGATAATAAACTTGTCTTCATGTTATTAATCAATTTAATGCAGTTAATGTTGATTCGGATGAGAAAATATCATTCAAAAAATTCGAATTTCCCGCGCGAATGCACGATATGCGCGGCACGGTTGCGCAGTGTCGCGACAGACTTTGTGGACATCTGTGCAAGCACAGATGCGTTCGTATCGCAATGACGCAATAATATTGATTGGCTCAGACTCACGTACGACACTGGAAAATAAGATGACGTTGACCACGAAGATGTGGATCAATCCACGGCTGCAACGATATCCGGTCCACATTGTAGATTTGTGGATCGTCCGATCGGAGAGAGATCCGTCGTCCGTCATCGTCGTTGCGCCATGACACCCAACTTCGCCGTCGAGATGCTGGAATGCTGTACCCAGTAGAAGGGGAATCGCGTCTGACTTTGACGCAATCACAATATCATAGAACATTTCAAAACAATTATTTCGATATTATTGAAAAAATACAAAATCCATTCGGTATTCGAATATTCAAATTCCTCATAATCGATGGTTGTTCGATTTTTTATGAAATTCGAACGAATTCGAAATCGCGTGTATCCTCGAAATTCTGTATTATCGATCGATCAATAGAGAATACTGGAATCGTTCTTATCGACGGATGGTATATGGATAAGAATTTCTTCATTACCGACCGTTGGCATAAAAACGTACTAAAAATTAAATTCTTCTTAAATGCGAACTCTTCTACGAAAGTAGAGTTCCTTTCTTACCGACTGTCGGTATGCCCGAACACAATGATAATAATTCTTTCATGATTTTTCATGCGTTATGCTTTCTTTGATCAGGGGATACACATACGGAAATACTTTATCTTTTTTCAAAGAAAAACTCTTCTACGAAAGTTGAGTTTCTACCTTACCGACTGCCGATATACTAGAAATCAATAATTTTTGTTTACCAACGGCACGCAAGACAATTCGAGAAAAAGAAGTGGTACGTGTGATAAACGAAAAAACGACTACGTAGATTACAGTTAAAGATTTTTTTTTATTAACAATTGGATTTAGCAAATACATTAACAAAAATGACTGAGGATATTATACACACGCGTGATTATCGTATATATATTTTTCTTTCGCGAACGATAATCATTCGTTTTTTTGTTGTTGTTATTTTGAGGTTAATTAGTCGTCGGAATTTTTGCTATTCTTGCTGCGTTTTGGTTTTGAACTTTCGCCGTGACCCGAGAAATGGGAAATTCCGTAACCGTGACCATGATAGTCATGGGGAAAACCATGACCATGACTGAAACCATGGCCGTGACCAAAACCATGACCAAAACCGTGCGAATGACCAAAATCATGGCCATAACCGTGGCCAAAACCAAGATGGCCGTGCGGGTAGCCATGTCCATAACCAAAATGGCCGTGCGGGTAGCCATGACCATGAGAAAAGTGTCCACCACCGGAATAACCGTGACCATGATTATGGGAACCGTAGAAATGACCACCGTGATGCGGTCCGTGAAAAGCTGGAACTGGAAATGGCACCGGAACCGGATATGGAACTCCGTGCTTAACCGGAACCGGATATGGATGATGAATCGGCACGGCAACCGGATGTTTCACTGGAACCGGTACGGGATGCTCAACCGGAAATGGTACCGCCTGTTGTAATTTTTTTTTCAAATAAAAAAATACATCGAAATTTTTAGGTTATGTTCGAAATTCAAATTTCGACGAATAAACAAATTTAACGCAGATGCGTGAATAAAAAAACTATTATAGGATTGCATACGAATGCAGTAAAGCTTTGGAAATCGGAGAACTATGTAACTCGTTTAAAAGGGAATTTTTGACGTTAGCTTCGGAAAAAAGCGCGCCAAATTCAAATTTTTACAATTTGTAAGAATTGTAAACAGAGGCTCAGCTAAAAATCAGTTTAGCTTAGTTAGTAGAGTTAGTTTAGTTTAGTTAATAGAGTTAGTTTAGTTAGTAGAAAGTTTTAGAAATATTTTTGAGGTTATTTTCGGAAAAAACGTGCCATATTCAAATTTTTACTAGTTATAAAAATCGTAAACAGAAGTTTAGCTGAAAGTTACTTTAGTTAGTGGAGTTAGCTTAGTTTAGTTAGTAGAGTTGGTTTAGTTAGTAGAAAGTTTTCCGATGAAAGGGACATTTTTTTTTGTATCGTTGAAAGAAATTCTGCATTGTTGGGCGTTAACCGGAAGTCCGGAAGGAGATCTTACCTGAGGCACTGGATACGGAACTGGTACGGCTTTGTGAACGATCGTCTCGACCGGTACGTGAACGATCTTTTCAATCGGCACGTGATAAGGTTTCTCAATGTAGACGGGTTGCGGCACGGGAACCGGTTTTTCCAACACAACGTGTTTCGTTATGTAGATGGGAAGTGTTTTGACCAATGGCACTTCCGGATGCACGTGAATACCGAGAGGCTTGTGAAAATGAAATTTTTCAGAACCCCCGTAAGACCATCTGGAATTTTTTTTTTAATTAAATTTCAATTTTTTTTATCATTCATGAATTGATTATTTATTTATTACTTTTAATTATTTTGGTTTGCACTTTCATTTTTATTTTCGTGATTCGTAACAAAAAGAAATTGATTTTTTCTGAATAACATTTTTTAAAAATTTTAATCTGTCGAAAAAATTTTTGATCGTGCTGAAAAAATTACCGGATGCTTGGACAAGTGTGTAGAGTCAGAAAAAAAATCAGCAGAATTTTCGAACTAATAGTTTCGACGTGAAAAAATAAATGGTGTGACATCAAAAAATCGAAAAAAAATCGACCACTAAAAATTTTAAAAACAATAAATATTGCGATATAGATAGTTTATAATTAATTTAATGAATAGTTGATGAATGGTTAATAATACCTAATGTGGAAAATTCGGTGCTTTACATCGACGGTTTCTTTTTTATTTTATTTTAATTTTTCAAATCCGTAAAAAGTCGGGATTTTTCTTAAAATGGAATTCACAAAATCTTCTAACTTATAAAAAAAAATCGTATCGGGCTGATAAAATTACTGAATGCTTGAAAAAGTGTGTTGAGACAGGGAAAAAATCGGCAGAATTTTAGAATCAATAGTTTCGACGTGAAAAAATTAATGGTGTGGCATTGAAAAAACGAAAAAAATATCCATCACTAAAAACTCTTAACACAATAAATATTACACTAATTACAATGGGCCAATAATTAATGGTTGACAATGTGCCAAATTCAGATTGATAATTTGTTAAATTTGCATTGACTATTAATTAATTTTTATTATTTTCTTATCAATAAAAAACTCAAGCTCCTTCTGAATGACGTTTTTTTTGGAAAATTTTTAAAAAAATTTTGCATTACGAAATTTTTTAAATATTTTGTTGCAAAAATTACTGAATGCCCGGACGGATGTGAAGAGTCAGGAAAAAAATTGACGGAATTGTAACGATTGGCGTTTCGACGTAAAAAAATAAATGATCAGACATTGAAAAGGTGAAAATGAAAATTGCATCGTCACAAGGCTCACCCTCCGTGATTGTGTCCATGATGAAGACCCGACGAAATTTTCAGTGCTTTCCAGGGATTACTGTTATCGGCCCATGGATGACCATTTCCATAACCATATGGGCCGGGTATGCCGACCCAACCATGGTTACCATCGAGGATGCCGCGCTTCCGTTGTTTGCCATTTTCCGCTTCCGGTTCCACCGCGAAGGTCGAGCCACAGAGAAGGGCAATTAAAAACTGCCAAATCATTGTTCTCAACATCATTAACAGAATTTAATTTATTTAAATAAAAATAGGAATTAATAAATTAAAAAAAAAAAGTTTTCAATTATGAACCCTATTTTCCTACATAATAACCCAAAAAAATGGCACCAAAAATGGTAAAATAAATTCGCCAAATGGTAATTTTGCCCAAAAAAAAATTTTTTCTTCAAAAATCGATTGACCAATTCTCACCAAGAACCTAAACATCGCGTTCACTCTCGTTGACGGACTGTTTGCGCTGTTCAACGGATCAACCGCTTTTATATATTTTTCCCCGAGTCCGACATAATTCCCGCAAAAGTGGTCCAGAATCTTGGGAAGTTGCCTCCGCGTGTCTCTCCGACCGGATCGAAGAGCCTGGCCTTCCTTGGCGATATCTTCGCCCCGCTTCCGGTCTCCGAGCTTGGAGGAGAGACAAATCTTAACGATCGAGAATACTTTCGATGCAACCGGTCCAAAACAACCGACGACGAGGAGTGAGCAAACTCGATCAAAATACGAGAATTGAAAAAAAAAATTAATTGCCACGTCTCGTTCATGAATTATGATAGTAATAACATCTATTACCATAGTTAATGCAAGTATGATCGTAATTAATGCAACTATAGCCATAGTTAATGCAACTATTACCATAGTTGATGCAACTATGACCATAGTTAATGCAACTATTATCATAGTCTATGCAACTATGACCATAGTCAATGCAACTATGGCCATAGTTAATGCAACTATTACCATAGTCAATGCAACTATGTCCATAGTTAAAGCAACTGTGACCACAGTAAATGCAACTATGTCCATAGTTAACGCAACAGTGACCATAGTTAACGCAACTGTGAACATAGTAAATGCAACTATGACCATAGTTAACGCACCTGTGACCATAGTAAATGCAACTATGACCATTGTTAATGCAACCATGAACACAGTTGATACAATTGCAACGATAGTTGATGCAACTATAACGATATCGATACTCTGGCAACAATTGATTTAACAAAGGCAACAGTCGATTCAGCGGTAACAATAGTTGATACAACTATGTGTAAAGTTCAAAAATTACACTTTTAGCGACGTAATAATTCGGTCTTCCCCCTTAAATATACTGGAAAACGTCAACCAATTGATTTTTACTGGAAGTTAATAATAATAATGATAATAATAATAATAATAATAATAATAATAATAATAATAATAATAATAATAATAATAATAATAATAATAATAGATAATAGATAACAATATTGATAATGTTTAATATATAAATGTAAAAACCTCAGTTTATTAATTTCCGCCATTTTGAAAAAATTTGCACTCAAACACTCGGTGGTACGTCATCAAAAGGCTTCCTTTTTCTGGAGAGGCACATTTTTTTCCCAATAACAATGTATTTAAACATCCTCCATGACGGGACCACTTTTATTTAAATGTAACAAACTTTCTAAAGTTCAAGCTCACGTCAAGCTATGACTTGATGCGAGCACTCTTTGTATCACTGGCCCACTTCCGGTATTGTTATTCCCGAGTCGTAGTGACGGAGCCTGATTTCCGGTGAAACTGAAATCGAATTTACGAACGATCGTACAAGGACGAAGAAAGTGATGGTGAAGATTTGACGGAGTGAGATGGAATTGACAGGGGTGGAATTGACCATTAGATCTGATTCCTCCGGAGTCGAATGGGATCGTTATTCTCATCTCAGTATATCACGATTGTTTTATTACCTTAAACAGCGTCGAAAAAATTCTGTGTATGTGTAGCATACATAGGGTCAATTCCCCAAACTTTTATCGGAATTGAGACCCTATTTTTAATCGGTATGAAAATGGATAAGATTAATGCGGGTTCAAATTATTTCGGAGAAACAAGCGTTGGTCCTTATTGTTCTAATTTTGATAGGAGTTGACCTCAACCACTCGGTCTCAAAACTACGTCATCGGAGTTGAACCACATTGCCATCATCCGAAAGGAGTTGGGTTTTCTTTAAGTATTCTTAAAAAATATAACATATTCTTAAAAATATTCCAAATTCTTAAAGCAGATTCAAAGGGCCTAAAAAAATTGAGCAATAAGGTAGCAGACACAGGGTCAATTCCTCAAACTTTAATTTGAATTTGCGCCCTTGTTACTGTACTTCAGTTCACATGGAGGTGAATCAAATTGAAGGAGGTTTAAATCCTTTCGGAAAATCGAAGCGATGATCCTTATTCCTCTAAATTCCATAGGAGTTGACCTCAAGCACTCGGTCCTAAAACTATGTTATCGGAATTGTATCAGATTTCCATCAACCGAAAAGATTATTCTACAATTCCATCGGCATCGCTAGAAATTAATGACCTAGCCACCTTGTATCAAAAGTAATTAAAAATATTTATTTCTGCCCTAGGCGCCCTAGAGGAGTTGACCGTTAGATACAATTCCGCCGATCTTGATCGGAATTGGCACCACATCGCTCTATATGACAACGGAATCAAATCCTCAAAGCATATTCACAGAGCCTCAAAAAATTGAGCATGATGGTAGCAGCCAAAGGGTCAATTCCTTCAACGTTTATTGGAATTCAGACCCTTGTTACTGTACTTTAGTTCACAAGGAGGTGAATAAAAATGAATTAGGTTTAAATCCTTTCGGAAAATCGAAGCGTTGATCCTTATTCCTCTACATTCCATAGGAGTTGACCTCAACCACTCTGTCCTAAAACTATGTTATCGGAATTGTATCAGATTTCCATCAACCGAAAAGGTTATTCTACAATTCCCTCAACATTGTTAGAAATTGATGCCCTACCCACCTTGTATCAAGAGTATTGAAAATATTTATTCCTGCCCTAAGCCCCTTAGAGGAGTTGACCGTTAGATACAATTCCTCCAATCTTGATCGGAATTGGCACGCATTGCTCTGTATGACAACAGTGCTAAATCCTTGAAGCATATTCACAGAGCCTAAAAAAATTGAGCATTAAAGTAGCAGCCACAGGGTCAATTCCTTCAATTTTGATTGGAATTTAGACCCTTGTTACTTTCATCCACATGGAGGAGGATATAATTCAAGTAGGTTTGAATCATGCCGGGAAAATGATGGATTGGTCCTTATTCTTCTTTATTTCACAGGAGTTGACCATGGTCACTCTGTCCCAAAAGTCAACGTCAAAATTTAACCAGGCTGGCATCAACGCAAAAAAGTTGGGTATTGGATTCAATTACTTCGATATTGTAAGAAATTGAGGCCCCATGCATCTTGTGTCGAAATTATGCGGAAAAGTTGGGAATTGACCAATTAGGTTTAAATCCTTTCGGAAAATCGAAGCGTTGATCCTTATTCCTCTAAATTCCATAGGAGTTGACCTCAACCACTCTGTCCTAAAACTATGTTATCGGAATTGTATCAGATTTCCATCAACCGAAGAGGTTATTTTACAATTCCATCAACATTGTTAGAAATTGATGCCCTACCCACCTTGTATCAAGAGTAATTGAAAATATTTATTCCTGCCCTAAGCCCCTTCGAGGAGTTGACCGTCAGATACAATTCCTCCGATCTTGATCGGAATTGGCAGGCATTGCTCTGTATGACAACAGTGCTAAATCCTTGAAGCATATTCACAGAGCCTCAAAAAATTGAGCATTAAAGTAGCAGCCACAGGGTCAATTCCTTCAATTTTGATTGGAATTTAGACCCTTGTTACTTTCATCCACATGAAGGAGGATATAATTCAAGTAGGTTTGAATCATGCCGGGAAAATTATGGATTGGTCCTTATTCTTCTTTATTTCACAGGAGTTGACCATGGTCACTCTGTCCCAAAAGTCAACGTCAAAATTTAACCAGGCTGGCATCAACGCAAAAAAGTTGGGTATTGGATTCAATTCCTTCGAAATTGTAAGAAATTGAGGCCCCATGCATCTTGCGTCGAAATTATGCGAAAAAGTTGGGAATTGACCAATCCACCTCAAAGGAGTTGACCACAACCTCAATCCTTTCAAATTCGATTGGAAATTCCTCCAATCGCATTGAACTATATTGACCAAATATTCAATCAGATTTCCGTCACAATGAGGGCAACTCCTCTCTTTAAACCCGGATTTTCAATTCCCTCCAAACGTGTCCCACGATTGTCAGGGTTTCTCGTACTGACATTGATTTTTCTCTTCCCAACTAAACGTAAAATCATTTTTAACGGAAGGTCGGTAGCTGCTACCAGGAGGAAAAACGCTTTAAAATTGGCGTGAAAATAATTAATGCCATATCTATATGAGGTATTCCATATCAAGCCGACCAATCCGTGGACCCGACCATTTTTGATTTTGTTGAATATTTTCTATTTTTTTTGTACGTACTAAAAGCAGTCTCTCAGAATTTTTTTAGATTTTTGTCTTAACCCAATTAACCACAATAAATTGTTCAAAATTTGACACAATTTTTTTTCAAATGCTCATAACTTTCTTAAACCCGGAGATATCAAAATAATACAAAAGATCATTTTTGTCCGTCTTGAGCTGCAGTTTTATAAAAAAAATACAAAAAAAATATCGATATTCATTTTCATTCGTTTTTTGAAGTTTTAAACACAAAATATTTTTTTTTTCAACTTGG
Source organism: Alloplasta piceator (assembly GCA_946863875.1). Lineage (NCBI taxonomy): Eukaryota > Metazoa > Arthropoda > Insecta > Hymenoptera > Ichneumonidae > Alloplasta > Alloplasta piceator. The sequence goes on from OX333080.1 coordinate 31,464,856, forward strand.
ACCCTTTTTATTTTTTTGCAAAAATTCACCACTTTTCAAGAGACATTTTTACAGATACTAAAAAATTGGCAGTTTGTGCTTCTCATAACTTGTATTTTTTTCTATTTTTTATCGCGTGTGAACTAAGAAATCGTGTTTCCTCCTTGAATTCAAAAATAGAAAAAAAATTCCAGTTATGAATATCACAAGCTGCCAATTTTTTAGTATCTGTAAAAATGTTTTTTACAAAGTGGTGATTTTTTTCAAAAAAATAAAAAGGGTCCAAGTTGAAAAAAAAAATATTTTGGGAAGTTATAAAAACAAAATATTGTTTTTTTTGAACCTGGATCCTTTTTATTTGTTTGAAAAAATTTGCAACTTTTTAAATGATATTTTTACAGATACTAAAAAATTGACAGTTTGTGATATTCATAACTTGTATTTTTTTCTATTTTTGAAATACAAGTTATGAATATCACAAACAGCCAATTTTTTACTATCTGTAAAAATGTGTTTTAAGAAGTGGTGAATTTGTCAAAAAAATCAAAAGGGTCCAAATTGAAAAAAAAAATATTTTGTGAAGTTTTAAACCCAAATTTTTTTTTTCAACTTGGACCCTTTTTATTTTTTTGAAAAAATTCACCACGTTTTAAAAACATTCTTACAGATATGAAAAAATTAGCAGTTTGTGATATTCATACCTTGTATTTTTTTCTATTTTTTAATTCAAGGAGGAAACACGATTCCTTAGTTCACCAGCGGTAAAAATAGAAAAAAAAATACAAGTTATGAGAAGCACAAACTACCAATTTTCAAGTATCTGTAAAAGTGTCTCTTAAAAAGTGGTGAATTTTTTCAAAAAAAATCAAAAGGGTCCAAGTTGAAAAAAAAAATATTTTGTGTTTAAAACTTCAAAAAACGTATAAAAATAAATATCGATATTTTTTTTGTATTTTTTTAATAAAACTGCAACTCAAGACGGAAAAAAATGATCTTTTGTTTTATTTTGATATCTCCGGTTTTCAAAAAGTTATGAGCATTTGAAAAAAAAAATGTTTCGAATTTCGAACAATTTATTGCGGTTAGTTGGGTTGAGACAAAAATCTAAAAAAATTCTGAGAGACTGTTTTTAGTACGTACAAAAAAATAGAAAATTTTCAACAAAATCATAAATGGTCGGGTCCACGGATTGGTCGTCTTGGTATGGAATACCTCATATATCTTTACCTTCTTTTCTTGATTTTCTGTTCGCATAGTATATAGAACCAATTTATGAAGTCTCTCGGTGTACGTGTCATAGTGTAAATGCCTCGAGTCCCATGAGCGACGATCGAAGGGTCGGGGAGGGGGGAGGGCTCTGGCGTCAAAAGTAGTAACTTGCACTACCGTACCGATACTTTCCGGACTTTCATTTTCTAACTCACGCGAGGGCTTCCCTCGTGGTGAAGGCGTCGGGCTCGTACGCGCCATTCATTATTCATCATCAACAAGACCTGACACTACCGACGATCACATAATCGAAGTCACAGCAATTTTTATCATACTCATATCTACATGATCTCATATGATATATTTTGATATATAATATAATATATTATATTATACGAATATTGTTATATTAATTTATATTATTAATAATGATTAAATTAGTAATATTAAAATATAATATAATGATAATATAATAAAAATAATAATGTCTAACATAAACATTAAGTAGAAATTTAATGTGATATATTGTATAGATCATATAAAGGAGCGGGGGGGGGGGGGGCAAAATGGACACCGCCCTAATTTTTTTTTTGAAAATTTAACCCAACGAAGAAAAACATTGAAAAAACGATTCTCGTTCAATTAGGTTAGTTTATTTAGGTATTATATTATATTATATTATATATTACATTATAATTATTATAATTATAATATATTTTTGTACATATTTGATTTGAATGTATTTTTCTTGGAATACTTGCTTAATTGATATATTAGTAAGATAATCATTATATTTATAATATAATGTTTAATATAAGCATTAAATAAAAATTAAATGTGATATATTGTATAGATTATATATATATAGGGACAGGGAGGGGGGGGGGGGGGGGGAGCAAAATGGACACCACCCTAATTTTTTTTTCGATAATTTTGCATGGTATTTATTTTGCCTCCAGCTTCCATCCAAAGTTATCGAAAAAGAATTAAACAATTTTCATTTTCGATAATTTAAAAAATTAAAAATCTTTAATTTCAATTTTTTTTAAGTTCAATTTTTATTTAAGGGAAAGTGGTGGCAAAATGGACATTACCCAAAATTTCAAAAAAAATCAATTTTTTTTATTCATTTAAAAAAAAATGAAAATAAAAAAAAAAATTTAAATTTAAAAAAAAAATTGCAAATATTAAAAAAAATTTGAAATAAAATTTGGTTTTTTTTATTCCAGGGGAAGTGAAAACAAAATAGTCACTGTACAAAATTATCGAAAAAAATCTAAAATTAAATTGAAGAAAAAAAATCAGTTATTGAGATCTAAGTCAAACTTGCACTTGTGTGATTCAATCGGGGGATTCGTCATACCCCCACTTCTTGTTATTTGTTTCTCCGTGGTGACTTTTTCCGGCTGTTTTCGCACGCCCAAGAATTTCGTTTTCTCATCATACGCCGATCACTATCGGCATGTACCTCATAAAAGTTTCTAACATTATAAACACGATCATCAAACGCACTTTCTCCTCGCGTAAGGCGAACAATAAATTTCTTCGAGGAATTTATTAAACGTGACCTTGATATACCGTGAATGTGTAACGACGTAAATAATAAAACGATTCATGTTTTCGTTCCTCCATACTCATTCCTCATTTTTTTGCCTTGTATTATATAATTTAACTTTTTTTTTCACCCATCTTTATTTATATCGTTATGGTTATTTGAATGTTATTTAAAGGTCATTTAAAGGTCATTTAAAAGTTAATTGAAGGTTATTTGAAGGTTATTTCAAAGTTATTTAAAGGTAATTTGAAGGTTATTTTACGGCTATTTGAAGGTCATTTCAAGGTTATTCAAAGGTTATTTGAAGGTCAAATGCAATTGTTTAACCTAAACTTCAAACTACTCTCAAATCACGCAATATAAATGATCCAATTGATTATAAATCGAAATGCATAACCAAAGCTCGATTGACTAATTGAATGGAGAATGGTGGGGAAACAAATTAGATGTATTCCTATCACAATGGAGGAGAGCACCGTTGGCCTAGGTCCAAGATTAGAAACAGGGAAAGTAAAATTTAAATCGAAACGGATTAACGAATCAACGGTGATTCGTTCATCGCGCGCCAACGGTCTGTGTATAAATACTTATGGGGGGTCAACAACGAGGAGCCAAGTCAGTTTTTCAACGACCACGCTTGTGTCAGGAAGCCCTTGTTCTCCGCCATGAAGTTCATTTTGGTACACGAATTTCTAACTCCAATTCACAACGATTCAAACTCAATCGCTATTATTGTGTCATTGTGTTATTTCCATTGTGTTTGATAATTTTTGCCAACTGGTAAATCGTCGGATTAAAAATAATAATAATAACTAAACGTGCTTCACAGATCGGGACTCTGATTTTGGGTGTCAGCACTGCCGTCAGGGTCAATCCCGATGACAAAGGGATTAAAAAGCATGGAAAACGAGGCCTCGTGAATCTCGAATATGGAAATCATCATCAACATCAGGAATTTCAACCGTCCGCGATTTATGGACCTCCTTCTGGTGCCTCAGCACCGATTTACGAAGTTCCCACGTCACATTCACTTGGTCATGATCATCAGGAACATCATCATCATCACGAAAATCATCACCCGGAACGATTCCTGAGCCAACCCGTTGGTAGGTTCTGATAAATTGGATTATTTGAAAAAATGAATTCATCATTTAGTGTATTGGTCGTTTAAAGAGTAGAGGTTGTCGCCTTAAAACTATGTGACTCATTAACTACCCTTTGCTTGTCATTAGGTAATCAATCGGACCGTCAGATCTTTAAATAAACCGAAAGCCTCGTCCTGGACTTTGGGAGGAGATTTCCTAAATACTATGATCCCTAACCATGGACCCCTAGCTTTCATGAGCCACTAGATCAAACCCTGAGGTCATTTCCCAAACTAAGCAATGCCTCCCGGGTTTTGGATAAAGTTACCTAAGAACTTAGTTACCTACGAAAGGCCCCCAGCCTTCAGAAGATAGTAAACCAAACCCTACGGTCATTAACCAGACTAAAAAACGCCTCCCTGGCTCTTGGTAAGGTCATCTAAAAACTATGTCGCCTACAAAAGGACTCCAGCCTTCATAAGATACTAAACTACCCCTAAGGTCATTCACTAGTCTAAGCAACGCCTCCCAGGTGTTGGGTACGGTCATCTTAAAACGATGTCACCTACGAATGGCTCCCAGCCTTTATAAGATAGTAAACCAAATCCTAAGGTCATTCACCAGACTGAGAAACGCCTCCCTGGCTCTTGGTAAGGTCATCTAAAAACTATGTCGCCTACGAAAGGACTCCAGCCTTCATAAGATACTAAACTACCCCTAAGGTCATTTACTAGTCTAAGCAACGCCTCCCAGGTGTTGGGTACGGTTATCTTAAAACGATGTCACCTACGAATGACTCCCAGCCTTTATAAGATAGTAAACCAAACCCTAAGGTCATTTACCACACTAAGAAACGCCTCCCTGGGTCTGGGTAAGGTCATCTAAAAACTATGTCGCCTACGAAAGGACTCCAGCCTTCATAAGACACTAAACTACCCCCAAGGTTATTTACTAGACTAACCAACGCTTCCCAGGTGTTGGGTAAGGTCATCTTAAAACTATGTCACCTACAAAAGGCTCCCAGTCTTTATAAGATAGTAAACCAAATGCTAAGGTTATTTACCAAACTGAGGAACGCCTTCCAGGTCTTGAATTTAGGATCAGGTCACCTCAATACCATGAAAACTAGCAACAACAGTGCCAAGGTTATTGGGTGAGGCCATCAGCATTTAGTTGACATGATCTTACAGAGACCTGGCCATGAACTCCGATTCACCACATTATAGGAAGTCATGTGGTTTTGGTCTAGTCTTTAAACTGATGCACGTTAAAATGTCTTCTTTCTTTCCGCAGCGATACCAGTTCCACAACCAGTTGGATTTCCAGTACCGCAAGCGATTCCAGTTCCACACGCGGTACCACAGCCGATACCACATCCAGTGCCAGTTCCACTTCCGGTCTATCAAACGGTGACCAAACACGTGGCAGTTCCAGTGCCAGTTGATCGACCTTATCCCGTTCCAGTAGCGGTACACGTGCCGAAACCTTATCCGGTACACGTTGATCGACCCGTTGCGGTGCCCGTTGAGAAACACATTCCAGTTCCCGTTGATCGTCCTTACGCCGTGCCGGTGGCCGTTCCACGACCTTATCCCGTAACCGTCGAGAAAATCGTTCACATCGATCGACCTTATCCCGTTCACGTTGCGGTACCCGTGCACGTGCCCAAACCTTATCCTGTTCCGGTTGCCATACACGCCGCACATCCTTATAAATATCACAATCACGGCTGGTAAAATACTGGAACTGCGACCTCACGGGATACCGCGGAACCTCAGCCAATGACCTCTTGGGATGAGGACACCTGTCATGGAAAATCATACTGGACTTCCTTTCTGAGAGACTGGGGGTGCCACATCCCTCCTGGAGGGATGATTTCGAGCGGAGCTTTTTGATCTGCCGTTGATCCTGGACAACACTAAGCCAAGGATCTGAGGTCGCGTACGGTTAATCATGACAATAGAATAATAAGACTGGTTACTTATAATCGGCAAATTGTAATGTATATATGTATTATCGACAATTAAGACTTGGATGCGTAAGATCTGTACCTTGTAGGACTCAAATAAAAAGATCCTCCGAAAAAGTTCCAACATTTGCAATGATTCGCAACTAACCCGTGAAAGAAATCCATTTCTAAGGTCAGCTAAAAATGTCGATACTTACCGGAAGTAGGAGAAAAATGGGGAAGGCTCCATAACGAGATTGCCAATTTAACGCAGGTGTTGTCCTGAATCATTTATCACCTTAACACTTGAGGTGGGAGCCTCAATGAATCATAGGAAGATACATACCGGGGAATCGACCTTACACTTTGCACACTTTAGGACACTTTTCACTGACGACCAACGCTATTTTTCGTTTCGCCTTCAACATTTATGAACCGAGCCACAAGTAGGGGAGTGCATAGTCGATACACCGTTCGGCGCTCATCTTTTATTAAACTGTTTGCCACCTTTGCCCTCGCCTCAGTGCCAGGTGTTGGACTTGACACTGGTGGCGGGGTGTCGCAAGACCGTTGGAGATAGCCAATAAACTGCTCGTTGAATTTAACAGCAATATGGTGTACGTAGATATCCGAAGACTGCCCTTCTAGCTTAGGTACGGCCCCGGAGTACGTCCAGCTTGACCGTAGGCTTTTGTTTTTTCCCTACGTTATCCCAGAGATTACCAGGCTTCACAACACTTTTTGGATTTTGGATTTGGATTGGGAGACATCATTAACTGATGCTGTAAGATATTACCAGGGTGGCATTCAAAATTGACGCGAAAAAAGGGATGAAGTAGATCTTCCAAGGATCTCTTGGCGTCCATACGTTACTGAATCAAACTCAAGGGTCATTAATCGAATCAAACAACTATAACCTGGGATTCGGGAGGTTTCTTAAATTCTAAGAAACCTATCAAAGAACTCCACGTGTCCAGAAAACAATTTATCAAACCAGATTATTAAACGAATCAAGTAACTCCTTGTGAAGTTTTAAAAGAGGTCTCGCCAATACTGTTAACCTGGTAAGGACTTGTAAGAATCTAAAGCTACTAGCTTGAACCCAAGGATCATTATGGAAATCAAACAAGCCTGCTGGGATGAGGAGTTTTCTTAAATGCTGAGGAATCTAGCAAGGATCTTTTAGTATCAACAAAACAACCGGATAATTAACCAAATTAAACAATCCCACCTGGGATTGGGGAAGTTTCTTAATACTATGGTAACTGTCAAGGACCTCTTGTCGTTAATATTTTTAAACCAATAAATCACAACACCAGATTATTAACCGACCCAAGCAACTCCTCTTGGATTTTTATTAACGGAGGTTTCGCAAATACTATTAGGTCTAGAAGGAGATTGCTCCAATACTGTCAGGCCTGGTCAGGACCTGTTAGTGTCTTAAGCTACTGGCTCAACCCCAAGAGTCCGTAAGCAGATCAAACCCTAACCTACCTGGGAAGAAGGAGATTTTCCCAATACTGTCAGGCCTGGGAAGGACCTTCTAGGGTCTAAAGCCACTGGCTCAAAGCCAAGGGTCTTCAAGTAAATCAAGCTATACCTTAACTGGGATTGGGGAGGTTTCTTAAATACCGCGGAATCTAGCAAGGACCTATCCATAAGGCAATAAGTCAATCAACCAGATAATTAATCAAATCAAGCAACTCTACTGAGGGTTTTACTGGAGGAGGCTTCCCAAATACTGTCAGGCTTGGGAAGGACATTTAGCGTTCCTAAGCTACTAAATCGAACCTAAGGCCCTCTAACCAAATCAAACAACCCCTCCTGGTTTTTGAGTCTAGAAGGACTTCTCCCAGATTCTCCGAGGCCTACTGAAGACGTTTTACTTTCCATTGGAGAAATGAATCCTGGAACCTGTTCACCAATTGAAGTAACCACTTTGACCACAAAATTCAATCCTTTTTACACTTTTAGTTATCTACTTTTCCAGTTAACTCCGCTCGGCGATAGATCGACCAGAAGTTATAGGTCGATTTTTCAAATGTGCTTCAGTGAACTATCGTTGGAAATATAAATTGCCCAAGATAGACACCATCGTCATGATTTATTGATGTCACAGAGCCACCTTCAGACTTAGCGACAGGTGTGGAACTTGACACCGGTAAACCTCACCTTCCTATGAACTATACAACGTTGCCGATACTTGACAAAAACCAACAACCACTAAATAATTTAATAAACGTGGGATTTCAATCTGGGTGAAGGTCGGAATCGGGCCCCGAAAATCGTGTTCCTTTGTCGTCTTCCTCGACGGTTCATTAGACTCTGCAATTTTTTTTCGAGTACCAAAATTAAACGATTGAATCTTTTCTATTTCCAGTTAGAAATTAAGGGACCGGTGATGTCTTCTGGCAAACCAAACCTTAATTTGCAGCCTAACTTATGAGGATTAGATTTTAGAATCGTTACAATTATTCATGCTGTTGGAAAAACTTGTAACGCTGAATCATGGAAAAACTGGAATGAATTCGACTCCTCCCAGTTTTTATAAAATCTAACCGATCGTTAAGGAGTCACGAAACGTTTTGCAAGTTTTTTTCAATCGCTTGATTTCATTCTGGTGTCACTAAAATGTTGATTTACCACTCATTATAGAGACGTTTAAAATTTTTTTTTTCAAGTAATTATTAGACTCGCCTATCACAACAAAATTCTACTATTAACATTGAGGATCGGTTTAATTGCTGACATAGCTGACACTTCAACAAGTCTATATCATTCCACGTAGTTAATAGACTGACGTGGTTTACATTTTTTTTTACAAATGGATTTTTCCGTTTCTTTATATACCGATGTATGGGGTTTTCATGTTTAATCGGCTCTAATAAATAAGTCAATAATTATAAATAATTAATAATAATAATAATAATAATAATAATTCCGTTTTTTTCTGTACTGATGTATGGGGTTTTCATGTTTAATCGGCTCTAATAATAAATAAGTCAATAATTATAAATAAATATAATTAACAAATAAATAACTAATAATTATAAAATTAATAATTAATAAATAAATTTCAGAAATTAATACAGAAAATAAAAAAAAAAAATGCACAGAATTTTGTTTTTTTTTTATTTGAAAAAAACTGAATGGCAAATTCGAAAAAATCATTTTTGCGTGAAATAAAAAATAAAAAACGTCGTTTTAATGTAAAACATTTTTGAAAAGGCGTAAAAAATCCAATGTCTTCAGAAAAATTAGAAAATAGAAATAATTGGAAAAATAATGGAAGTTTGATTCTATGTAAATTTAAATAAAATTGAATAATAATATCAATAAAATCAAAGAGTTTTGAGTAAATTAAAAAATGAAAAGCCTTTTTTTAATGACAAATTTTTTATTATAAAGTAAAATGAACAAAAGTATTTCTTAATAAATAAATTTATAAAAACTCTCGTTTTAGGGCGGAATGTTTTCAAAAATATTTTTTTCTTCATTTGCTGCATGTTATTGAATAAATTACTTATTCCCTTTGTTCAGTGCACAATATCGTGCAAATTTTTTTTTATTGTTGAAATAAAAAGTTAAGATAAATTTCAAAAAATTCAGATTTTCATTATTGAATAATTTCTAAAAAAATGTTTAATTCCTCATTATTTTCGCGAAACGTCCCGTACGTTTGTAAGTGCATATTCGAGCGTCATAATTTTTTTCTGTCTCAATCGCGCAAACGCAAAACATTTGTGCGAGAAATTTGTTCAATAAGGTGGGGATTAACAAGGTGCATCATGATCGCAATTGTCAGTCGGTTTCCGCGAGTCTCGAAAGGTGCGATCGCCGATGCGATTTATTTCAGTCAAAAAGTGCCGGAAAATAGCGATTTTCGTAACTCAAAACCACAAATTTTCCATCTTATTTCGGACCTTTAATTTTGGTATTTTCGCCCTAGTCCATCGTTTCGCCTGCCACAATAAGTGAATCAGGTTTGCGATTTTTTTGAAAAAAAAATGATTTTTAACAAATTTTCAAAAAAGTTAACTACGAACATTAAAATCTATTCATCATAAATTCATTTTTGTTATAAACAATTGATAATTTTACCTTAATTTTTAATTTCAATTTCAATTTAAATGTCAATTAACAATTGAAAATTATGATATTGTTACTATAAACAATTGATACTTATTAATATTCGAATTTTTTATTATTAATAATCGATGGTATTTTTAACAACATTAATTATTTGTGATTCACAATTTTGTGTTTAAAAATTTTAACTTTTTTTTACATTTGAGTGATTCGTATTAGTTATTTAAAAAAATATATTATTTTAAAAAATATGTTCAAAAAATATTAATAAAAAAAATATCGTATCAGTTGTGAATTTTTTTTTTTTCAACTTATCTAGAATTTTATTAAATCGTTAGTTCTTGCAAGGGTGTTGAATTTGCAATGGCGCTTCCTAAAAAACTCGGTATCGGTGGAGGCGTTATGTTCATCTTCGGTCTGACCTTCGGCTTTATAGCTTTTCCACCTTTGCTAAAGTCTCAAGTTCGCGCGGTGAGTGAATTAATAATAAAAAATAATAATTTTAGACACTAAAGAAAAAATCAATTTTTATCAAAAATAATTTTAGCATTTTGACCATAGAAAATTTTTATTTATGATCAAATTTAGTACACGCATTGCATTTTTTTGAGATCGATAAAAAAGGTCATTTTCAATGTGAATAAAAAATTTGAAGTTAAAAAAAAATTTTTAGAATTTCGTGTCATGAAAAAGCTTGCAAAGCGTTGAATAATTTCTTCTTAACGTCGCATTCAAAAAATTATTCCATCCGCCAGGAATTTTTTAAAATCCAATGGAAAAAAATTATTTTAAATAGGAAAAAATACTATTTTGTTTTAAAAATTGATTTTAGAATTTTAAATCATGAAAAAAACCTGTGGGACCGCCATAAAAAAAAATTTCTCAACATTTAACTTCTGTGAAAAAATTTATTTCCGTGCGTAGAAATTTTTATGAGTTTAATGAAAAAAAAAATCATGCTGGAAGTGAAAAAAAAATTCTTATTTATATCAAAATTGATTTTGTAAGTTGTGTAAAAAAAAATATATATTTGAATGCACAGATATTTTTTCGAGGTCGATTGTCAGATATTTTCAAAAATGCATCAATTTCAACACCTCAATTAATTATTCTCAAATATGTGAAAAAAATGTAATCCAAGAGCCAAATTTTATTTGCGTCATTTTTCGTCATGAAAAATTTGAAAAATATCACAAAATCGAAAATTCTTATATTTCACAAAATACTTCAAAATTTTATTTCTTTCTTGATTCCTTGTGCATATTTATAACTTTTAAGGACATCTCATTCCAAAGAAATAGCTCCAAAAATTTCATTTCTTAAGAAAAAAAAAGCGAATTTTTCAATATTTTAAGTGTTTACGAAAATCATAAATAAATACAATGAAAATAAGCTCACATAGACTTCGCAAAATTGATCATTGAATAAAAAATGTAATTGTCATTTGATGAATTTGTTCAGAAGTCAAAAATGAAAAATAAAAAGATCCTATCGAATTTTTGGAATTTTTTTTATTTTTTATTTTTTTTTTTGTATCGATTATTTTTTGACAACCCTCATTCGTATTTTGACTCAATGTGCCAAATATAATTTATCAAAAAAGTTATAAAAAAATAATCCAAAAAATGAGGAATATTAAAAAACAAAATTTCTAATTGCATATTCGGCACGAATTTTTTTTTAAGCATTTTTGGCCGGCGCCATTTTCTAAAATCCGTCTCTCGATCGCCATTAAAAATTCCATTCCATTATCCTTAGATGCGTTCTGTCCTTTTTCATCCAACTTTTTGTTCCATTTTTTATGTAACTTTATTACGATCACGCGACCGCAAGTGGTCTACACCTTGACCTTTCGCACAATTGCATTTTTAAATTTTACGAATCTGTCGATATTTTCGCAACATCATGTCTTCTGGAATGTGCAAAGTGCATGTAATTAATTTTTTCTCCCTTTTTTTTCGCTCTTTTTAATTGTAAGTATGAGAATGACACGCGTCGTGTCAAAGGAGCTTAGAATCATTACACTCGTCGATTGACATTTCGTTGAAAAAAAAGGACCATTTAAAAAAAAAACACAATTCATAATAAATATAATTTCTTTTCCCTCATTCGAAAGATCTTATTCCAGCTACTCCGTGATTTTAGCCATTCTAGAAATTGAGCAACGCCGTGGCACTAGCCACTTTCGAGTTTGAACTGAAATATTAGACAGGGACATTACCAATCCGGGACTGTAGCCACTCCGGGGCATTAGCCACTCCGGGACTGTAGCCACTCCGGGACATTAGCCACTCCGGGGCATTAGCCACTCCGGGAAACTAGCTACTCCGGGACACTATAGGCACTCCGGGACCTTTTTTCCGGGACACTAGCCACTCCGGGACATTAGCCACCTCGTAATACTGATCACTCCGGGGCACGGTCGTACATACAGGTCTTGAAACGATGGGTAACGTCGCCTTAGCGTCCACTTTTTACCTCGAATTCTCCCCGTAAGGGCCGCGCTACTAGCGGGCCCCTGTACTGGGCAAGCGCCCTGCGCATGAAATCCTAACCTATTTTCTCATATGAAAATATGCATAAATTCTTCCAAACAAATAAAAGATAGGAATACAGCAATCAACATTAATAATTATTATTTCTTGTCACACAAAACCACAAAAATCACACACAAAAAAAAGGTTATGTTTCACATAAAATACCCCTACACCAGCGACTCGCTGTGGCGTCACCACGCACTAATTCGTGGATGCTAAGGCGACGTTCCCCCACCATCAAAATTTGGCTTCGTTGGACTGTATGTACGACCGTGCTCCGGGGCAGTAGCCAGTCCGGTAATTTAGTCATTTGAGAAATTGAAAAGCACCGGGTCTTTAGTCACTTCGAAACGTTAAAACTTCTCCGTCGTTTCAGGCTAATTTATAATTTACTTTCGGACTACTCGAGTATTTGAGTCGAACACGAAACTCGCTCGGGAAATTTCGCATTTTTTGGAAAATCAAGCATTCCGGGACCTTAGCTTCCCCGGGATTTCAGCCACCACTCCGTGATCTTAGCTTCTTCGTGACTCTTGCTTCCCGGCATATTTAACGACTTGTGGAATTTCAATTCTTCGGAATGTCCATTTTTCCGGAACTTCAGCCACGCCGGGACTCTAGCCATTCCGGGAATATAGATCAACAACATTTTAGATATCACGGGAGCCTAGACGTTCGACAATTTTTAGCTATTTCGTTGAGATAGCATTTCTCCGGTACTTCAGCATTCAGTCTAGGATCCCGTCTCTGCATAGGCACCGCACGAATTATTATTTTTATCACATTTTTCGCAGGCGGTGAAGCTCAAAGATGGCTCTGATATGCGCGAACTGTGGTCGAAAATTCCGTTTTCACTGGACTTCAAAATTTTTCTTTACAATGTTACGAATCCGGCGGAAATAAAGAAGGGAGAAAAACCGATTGTTCAGGAAATTGGCCCCTACGTCTACGAGTGAGGATAAACATTTATTTACAATTTTTAACAACAAAATATAATAATAATAATTCTTCAATTAAAAAAACATATATCCATATTTGAGAATTAATAAAAAATAAATTAATTTAATAACAAAATTTATCAGGGAAAAATATATATTCGAAAAATTCATAAAAAATTTATCTATCTGTTGTATTATATATTTATGAAATTTTTTTTTCTCTAAATATAATGAAGTTTTTTTTAATACACAGTGAGTGGATAGAGAAAGTGGATTTGGTGGATCGAGAGGAGGACGACACCGTCGAGTACAGCACTAGAACAATTTGGCTATTTAATCCATCGAAAAGCAATGGCCTTACGGGAAATGAGATGATTGTTTATCCGCATATGCTTATTCTAGGAATAGTAATGTCGACAATGAGAGACAAGGCTAGCATGATTGGTTTAGCCGGTAAATAATTCACAAAAAAAAAAAATTTTTTTTAAAATAATTTTCAATCGGAAAACTTGTTTGTAATTAGAGAAAAATACAATATTTTTTGGAAAGTTAAAAAAAGTTAAAAACGTTCAAAAAGCAAAAATATATATTTATGTCAACTCCTGGATACATTTTTCAAAAAAAATTGTAAAATTTTTTTTGGCAATTAAACGCAACGCTATTTTTTATATCTTTTTTTAAATTTATATAATGAAGGCCATGTCTATTTTCTTTGAAAAAAATTAAAGAATTATACGTTTTTTTTTTTAATTTCGAAAAATGAAATGTTCAACTTTTTGAAAAAACTTTTTTGAGTAGTTGATGTACAGTTGATGTATTCTAAAAATTGAAAAATTGAAAATTCCTCGAACCTTCGTCAAATTAATGTTCATGGATTTTATAAATTTTCAGCAAAGGCCATTGACAGTATCTTCAAAAAACCAGACTCTATTTTCATTCAAACTACCGCCCACGATGTCATGTTCGGTGGCTTACCAATCGACTGTACCGTCAAAGACTTCGCCGGATCGGCCGTTTGCACGCTTTTGAAAGAGAGCCCTGATCTAGCCAACGATGGGGACGATCATTACAGATTTTCCTTATTCGGACATGTAACTATATGAACAAATTTTTACATTCGAAAATTATGTATTTCAAAGTTTTTTTTTTGCTGTCAATCTTTAGTTTATTTTTTATATATTCCATTTTTTCATTTGTGTGTTCATTTTTACTTAATGTTATTTTTTTTTAATTTGATTTGATTCCAATTTTTTTTTTAAATATTATTATTTAATTATTATTATTTTTTTTTTTAACTTGTTTGATTTTTTAGAAAAATGGTACGAAAAATGAAAATAGGCTGAGAGTGAAGCGTGGACTTCAGGATGTGTTAGAAGTCGGTAGAGTTATGGAATACAAGGGTGCAACTCAACAATCGGTTTGGCCTGCGGGCAGCACTTGCAACGAATTCAACGGTACCGATGGCACGATATTTCATCCATATTTGCCGAAGGAGGAAGATGTCGTGTCATTCTCGACTGACCTCTGTCGTAGTATAAGCGCTCGTTGGGACGGTACTTTCAGTTCCGTCAAGGGTTCGTATTGTTTAGTTCACCGATAAAAAAAAAACAAAAAAAGTTTAACAAATTTTTGTTAACAAAGGAAGTTTAACAATTTTTTGTTAACAAAATTAACAAATTTTCATTAACAAAAAATTAACAAATTTTTGTTAACAAAATATTAACAAATTTTTATTAACACAAAATTAACCAATTTTTGTTAACAAACAAATTAACAAATTTTTTAAATAACCAAATTATTATTTTTTTATTCAACAACTTTTTTAATCAAAAAACGTAACAATTTTATCAACAAAAAATGTAACAATTTTTTTAACAAAAAATGTAACAATTTTCTTTAACAAAAAATGTGAAAATTTTTTTAACAAAAAATGTAACAATTTTTTTAAACAACAAACTTAACATTTTCTAACAAAAAATGTAACAATTTTGTTAACAAAAAATGTAACAATTTTTTTAACAAAAAATGTAACAATTTTTTCAACAAAAAATGTAACAATTTTTTCAACAAAAAATGTAACAATTTTTTTAACAAAAAATGTAACAATTTTTTCAACAAAAAATGTAACAATTTTTTCAACAAAAAATGCAACAATTTTTTTAACAAAAAATGTAACAATTTTTTCAACAAAAAATGTAACAATTTTTTCAACAAAAGATGTAATAATGTTTTTTACAAAAAATGTAACAATTTTTTCAACAAGGAATGTAACAAAAATGTTGACATTTTTTTCAACAAAAATGTTAACAATTTTTCAACAAAACTTTCAACAATTTTTTAACAAAAAATTGAACAATTTTTTAGCAAAAATTTAACAATTTTTTTAACAAAAAATTTAACAAATTTTTTAACAAAAATTTAACAACATTTTTAAACAAAAAATTAGAAAAAAAATTTCAATTCAATCAATGTTTTAGGCATAGCAGCTAACCATTATACCGCTAATCTGGGTGACATGAGCACCGATCCCGAATTAGCATGTTTCTGTCCC
This sequence comes from Alloplasta piceator, assembly GCA_946863875.1. Lineage (NCBI taxonomy): Eukaryota > Metazoa > Arthropoda > Insecta > Hymenoptera > Ichneumonidae > Alloplasta > Alloplasta piceator. The sequence continues at coordinate 31,480,747 of OX333080.1, forward strand.
ACCGAGGAAACTTGCCTGAAAAAAGGACTCTACGATCTGTTTCCCTGCCTCGGTGTCCCAATAGTTGCCACTTTGCCACATTTTTACTTGGCCGACGAATCTTACTTGGAGCAAGTAGACGGTCTTCGTCCTTCAAAAGTACGATCTTAATTTTTTTTTATATTTGATAACCCAAATGATTTAGAATTATGAACAAAAATTTATCATTTTTAATTTTTTCTTTTATTAACAATTTTCATGTCTTTACCATAGAAGAACCATCAGATAGACATTGATTTTGAGCCGACGAGTGGAACTCCCATGAGCGCCAGAAAACGATTACAATTCAACATGTTCGTATTTCCAGTCGAGAAAGTTAAAACCATGAAAACCTTTCCGACAGCTTTGTTTCCATTATTTTGGATCGAAGAAAGTGTCACGTTGCCCGACGACCTCCTCAGTCAATTGCGCCTGATTTTTACGATGGGGACCGCCGTCGGGTAAACATTTAATTAATTATTCATTTACATGATTAATTTTTTATTACTCATTGTTATTCATTGACATTCTTTGTTCGAGCACCACAACAGTTATCCCACCGTTCGTATGAGAGACCATCAATTGGCTACCACCTCCGCAATCCTCCATCTTGTCGTCACCTCGAAATTTCTTTTCAATTTTTCCCAGCCATTGATGCACGGAATTGCATGAAATTTTCACAGTCGATACAGAAGGGTAGCAACAGTAACAATCAATCGTTTTTTTCATTAAAATCCGCCAAAATTCGATAAAATTTTGAAACAAACGTTTGAAAGTCAGGTTATGTTACTTATTTTTTCGTTATATTTGATTTAAAACTCATTATTCTAGCAGTAAACCCGTAATTCGTTACTTTCGGTTGAAAATAGGAATCAATTACTTTCGTGTCGTTTGTAAAACAGGCCATCAATGAACTAACGTGCGGTGTTTGCAAGCGACCATCTTGTCGTCATCTCGAAATTTCATTTCAATTTTTCTCGGCCATTACTGAACGGAATTGAATGAAATTTTTACAGTCGATGCAGAAAAGTGGCAAGAGTAGCGATCAATCACTTAATCATTATAATTCGCGAGAATTAGCTTGTATTTCGAAAAATAAATATTGCAGAGTGAGGTTATATTTCAAAAACTGCCCGTTTGCTTTCGTTACCCGCAGAGTAATGAAGTGGACGATGATGATAATGGGAATGGGACTCGGTGGTGCAGGAGCTGGCCTTGAATACAAGAAACGACAGGCCGAGAAGCAATTAGACATAACCAAGGTAACGCCACAATCGGGAAGTCGAACGGAGAGCGGCACGGAGAAGAAGTGGCCTTTGAACGTCAATACTCTGCAAGCGGCCCAAATTCCACCATCACTCGACCGTAATTAATCCAATAAGATATTAATTAGTTTTATTGAGGTATTATTAATTATTTAATTATTATTATTATTATTTATTAATCATGAGATATTATTAATTAATGCAATAATTAATAATAAAAACAAAACGAAAGAGAATGTAAAATGTGTCATGCACACTTCGAATGATCTATCGATCCATAGCGATCGATCGATCGATATTATCGGATGGGAAGAAGTCAAAATGATTGAAATCAAATTCAAATTGCAATTAACAAAATTACCCATTGCAATTATTATTATTATTATTATTATTATTATTATTATTATTATTATTATTATTAAGTTGATTTTAATAGTCTCTTTCTTGATCCCATAAATATACCTCGATAACACTTATAATTATTAAGTTATTTTTTAATTTTTTTCCTTTAAATATTTCATATATTTTTATTGTATAATAAAAGCCACACCCTTCGACACTTATCTTAGCTCGCGTAAAATTGATAAACTGTCTGATAAATAATTAATTAAATCAACTTTTTTTAAACACAATTCCAATTGTAAGATAATTATAGCCTTAATGAAATTTCCCCTTAATGATAAACGTCTTTGACGGTTATTCGTATATATTTATGGGGTAAAATAATAATATTTCTTTTGATGATAAGTTGTGATTAAACAATTGAATCATTTTACTCCCTCGGTCAATTGAATTCTCAAACGTTCCTATTTGAGTGCAACACTTAAGAATGAACGCAAAATAGTGGAAATTGTTAGTGTTATTTGCAAAATTATTATTTTCGATTTTTTTTTTTGCAATTTTGAAAGGAAGCAAAAAATTTTAATATAAAAAAAATTCTGGTTCAAAAATCCAAGGTGATTGAAAATTTTTATTTTTTATTTGCATGCGATATATACTTCTCATTTATTTTACGATCATACATGATTCCTTATAATCGAAAATATGTAAAATAAAATTACAATTATTGTAACGATAAGTACGCTGGAAACAATAAAAACAAATAATATATAAAAACTACTTTTATTTTACTTGCGCTTATCATTATTTCATGCATAACATTTTATTCGACAACTTTTTTTATAAATATCCCTTCCTTCCCAATTTTCGAATTTGAAAAAATGTAATTGTTCTTTTTTCAAAATATAATTTTTTTGTTATTATTGAAAGAAATGCCATAAAAATATCATCATAAAACTCCCGCAACGTTTTATAAATTGAAAAAATATGGCGCTGGTCTTTTTTGCTTAATCATTTTAAAAAAATTATTGCAGCAAGGAGTTAAAAAAATCTTTCAAACAATGCTTCACCTTTCTGACCGAATTAAAATCAGTACAAAAAAAACTAAGAACAATATCTAAGAGAATTACAAATCGATTTGCTTTATAATCTATACATGCAAAATTTTATTCAGTCTTGTGTAAAGTAAATCTAACGCCTTTACCATCAAATCGTCGTAAGCAAGAAAATGCCTCTCTAATTGTTCACTCTAATTCGATCAAATGAATTCTGCAAATTTTTCTACCGATGATTCACCCACTTGAAACTATAATTTTTATTGCCTGCATTACCGACAGTTGGTAACTTACCGGCAGTCAGTAAGGTAAGAATTTTATTTATCGACTGTCAATAACTTATCCACTGTTTGTTATTACTGCCAGTATATTGTAAGTATTTGTACATTTAAGCGCAACCGTAAAGGGAAAAGAATTGTTCTACTGTATTGTTTAAAAAATATGCATTGAGTCGGTAAAACAGTAAATCCGCATGACAACATTTTTCATCATAAATCCTCCTTTAATTAGTTTCCTTCTTTCGTCCTTCGTTTCGCCTTCTCTCTCGGCATTTTTCACCTGCATTACCGACCGTTGGTTTGCAATTCGACGACGTTGAATCGCTGCGGCACAACAATACATTTTTATAAGCGCATCTGTACTCGGAACTCATGACAACGTAAATAACGGGATTAATGCAAGTAGTGAGATAAATTAAAATGTAACCGGCAATATTTAGTCCCCGCCAGTCAATAAGATCCTTGAATGTCTTTGTTATCGTGATGGGCAAATAACAGATGAGAAAAGACGAGAATATGACGAGTATCATTTTCAACAATTTCTTGTCCTTCGGCGTCATTTTTCCGGATTCGAAAGCTCGATTTCTCACACTGCGAAATCGTGATTCCCGTCGAAATATTTTTGTATTGTTTCTCGCTGATTCGCGCCTATCGGTCGGGGAATCCGATCTCGAGCTCGCGTACTCGTCCGATATGTCGCTGTTTTGCGCGCTCTGCCTTACCGACCGCGGTAAGCTCAGCAATCTTTCGCTATTCTGCTCAGCGTCGCACAGATACATTTTCGTCATTAGGACGCCATTTTTTTCATTATTCTCGAGATTCTTTGTGCTCAATATCTGTTTTATCCTCGTGGCTTCCGGCGATTTTTTCGAACTTTCGCGAGACGATTTTTCCGAAGAACGTGAAAATCTTTTCGGGACCTTGAGACAACAATCTTTATCATTCGCGTAATTGCTCGTTGCTTGACGATCCGAGATGGATTTTTCGCTGCTCGTGTCGGCCTCGAAAAATCGCAAATTCGGTATCGACATGGAAACAATGTTCTCGTATGTTCCCAACGCCGAATCTATCTCGATATTCTCGTCGTGCAAATTTTGATCGGTACACGTGTCGATAAATGGGATGAATTCGACGCTGCGCTCGAAACTCGATCGAGCATCCTCCTCATCCGTCGAGATGCGCGAATTTTTCTCAGCCTTTTCCATTTCTTCGATCTCATTTTTCAAATCCCGAATAACCGTTATTTTTCTTGAATCGTCGATACAACAGTGATCCGTGTTACCGAACGTCGATAAATTATCAGCTGTCGATAAATTATCTGCTGTCGGTAAGATATCGACTGCTGGTAAGTTATCGACGGTCAGTAAATTATTTACATTTTTGCTGTTAAAATTTTTTCCAGTATTTTCCTTGAACATACTTTTCTCCGGCCTCAGATCGCTCCGCGAACTTTCCACACTCGATGATCGGATCTCGAGCGTTTGAGAAGGATTCTCTTCTCGTCGTATCGTCCCATGATTGCAATGAATCATTTTCGGTGACAATGAGGATGATTGGCAATTGTTCTTCTCGTGATATTTCGTCGGTGAACCGCCATTTTCCGTTGTCGTCAAGGTTGGCCCACAGCTCGAGCCAATCGCTGAATCCTCAAAGTTTTTCGCGTACTTAACCTAGAAAAAAAAGGCGGGAAAATTTTACATCGCCCGATTGAGCTAAATTATTGGGGAAAAATGTGTGGATAATCACCTCGAGACTCGCTTTTACCAAATCCGTGGTCGCTTTGTCCTTTCGTCTGCTGTTGAGGGCCGTTTTTCTCACAATGTAGAAGATCCTCGCGTAACAAACGATTATGGCGATACAGGGTGTGAGAAAGGCGAGTATGAAGAGGAATTCTTTGGGGCTTCGGCCATTTACGTCCGGTAGAATGGAGCAAGAACCGATCGCCGGATCGAGACCAAAACGACCCCATTTCTCGAACCAAGTGGCGACGAGTGCGCCAAAACCCGAGATCCAAGTTGCCAGTACCATGAAGACCAGATATTTCGGCTTGTACAGTCTTTTTGGGCCCAGGAAATTTTTTGTCACAAAATAAAATCGTTGATGCGGATGGAAAAATCTAGTGTACTCTGGAGGTTCATTAAACTATTGCCAGACAAATTTATTTCCATTTATTTTAAAAATATTACCAACCATCATCAAAATAATTGATAATGGATTATAAGCCATTACTCATAACCAAAATGATGGACAATTGATGTAGTTCCATTACCCGGGGTCAAAATAATGGACTATTAATAAAATTCTATTGCTCGTTAGCAAAATAATGGATAATGTTACTCATTACTAAAACAATGGACAATGGATGCAATCCATTACCCATCACCAAAACGATGGGCAACAGATGAAAATCTTCTACATATTACGAAAATATTGGATATTAGATGGATTCCATTGCCCATTATCAAAATAATGGATAATAGACGGAATTCCATTACTCATTACCAAAACAATGGATATTAAATGGAATTCCATTACCCATCACCAAAATAATGGACAATAGATGAAGTTCCATTACTCATGGTCAAAATAATGGATAATGAATAAATTTGTATTACTAGTCAACAAAAAAATGGATAATGGTAAAAATTCACTACTAATTATCAAAATAATAGACAATGGATGCAATTCTATTACCCATCAATAAAACGATGGGCAGCAGATGAAGATCTTTTACCTATTTTCAAAATAATGGATATTAGATGGAATTCCATTACCAAAGTAATGGATAATAGACGGGATTCCATTGCTGATTCCCAAAATAATGGACGATGGATAAAGTTCCATTACCCATGGTCAAAATAATGAAATATAAATAAAATTCCATTACTAGTCAACAAAAAATGAATAATGGTAAAAATTCACTACCAATTATGAAAATAATAGACAATGGATGCAATTACCAAAATAATGGATATTAAATGGAATACCATTACCCATCACCAAAATAATGGATAATAACTAAATTTTCATTACTCGTCAACAAAAGAATGGAAAATTGTAAAAATTCACTACTAATTATCAAAGTAATAGACAATGGATGCAATCCATTACCCATCACCAAAACGATGGGCAACAGATGAAAATCTTCTACGCATTACCAAAATATTGGATATTAGATGGAATTCCATTGTCTATTAGCAAATTAATGGATCATAGACGGAATTCCATTACTCATCACCAAATCAATGGACAATGGATGAAGTTCCATTACCCATGGTCAAAATAATGGATATTAAATGGAATTCCATTACCCATGGTCAAAATAATGGACAATAGGTGAAGTTCCATTATTCATGGTCAAAATAATGGATAATAAATAAATTTGTATTACTAGTCAACAAAAAAATGGATATTGGTAAAAATTCACTACTAATTATCAAAATAATAGACAATGGATGCAATTCTATTACCCATCAATAAAACGATGGGCAGCAGATGAAGATCTTTTACCTATTTTCAAAATAATGGATATTAGATGGAATTCCATTACCAAAGTAATGGATAATAGACGGGATTCCATTACTGATTACCAAAATAATGGACAATGGATAAAGTTCCATTACCCATGGTCAAAATAATGAAGTATAAATAAAATTCCATTACTAGTCAACAAAAAATGGATAATGGTAAAAATTCACTACTAATTATGAAAATAATACACAATGGATGCAATTCCATTACCCATCACCAAAACGATGGGCAACAGATGAAAATCTTTTACATATTACCAAAATAATGGATATTAAATGGAATTCCACTACCCATCACCAAAATAATGGATGAATAATAATGGTCAAAATAATGGATAATAAATAAATTTTCATTACCAGTCAACAAAAAAATGGATAATGGTAAAAATTCACTACTAATTATCAAAGTAATAGACAATGGATGCAATCCATTACCCATCACCAAAATGATGGGCAACAGATGAAAATCTTTTACCAATTACGAAAATAATGGATATTAGATGGAATTCGATTGACTATTAAAATAATGGATAGTAGACGAAATTCCATTACTAATTAATAATAACAACAATAATAACAATTAATAAAACCTTCAAATTCAAAACAAAAATTATATTAATTCAATAAAAAAAATATTCCAACTCACTTTGGATAGAGTCTGGGATGTCCAATCATAACGTAACGATTGATCGTGATGGCTAGAACAGTAAAAAGGCTCACGGCGACCAATCCGTAACGGAGAAGCGGAAATAAGCGACAGAGAAGTGGTCCATGAGTCCAGGAACTATGCCAAAAAGTCGATGTTGCCAGCGGAAGATTGAAGCAGCAAAACATTAGATCGGACACCGAAAGATTCATGATGAAAACAGCCGTTGCGTTCCTCAGCTATGTTTTTATTTTTTTTCCCCACCGAGAAAGAGAAAAAAGACAAAAGAACCTTTCAAATATCATCGACATGAAAAATGTCTTTAATGATTTCCCGAGAGATATTTTGCGACACTATCGGGTCAACGACAGAGCCAGAATAATCCTAATTCGTCCTGGGACATCGTAAACCATCGCCGGACTCATCATGTGTACGTAAAACTATACTTTACGACGCTTCTAACAGCTCAGTTTCGCAGTAAAATTTTTACAACAAATTTGCGATGTTTCAAAAAAATTTTCACCAATGGACGTACCGATTTTTCAGATTTTTTTTTATTATGATTTTTAATAAATTGACTATTTTTATTTATTTTTACAATTGTTCTACTATTATTTTAGGCACATGACAAGTTTCTGTCAATTTTCGACGGAATGCCCCATATACGATGGTTACTGCTTTACCCTTAGGCTGAATACACTCCTTAATTTACTATTATTATTTATTTTCATAATTGTTTTACTATTATTCTAAGCACATGAAAAATTTGTGACAATTTTTGGTGGCATGCCCCATATACGATGTATCAGTTACTGATTTCCCATTAGAGTGAATGAACTCCTTAATTTACTGTTATTATTTATTTTCATAAATGTTTTACGATTATTTTAAACACATGACAAATTTGTGTCAATTTTCGACGGAATGCCCCATACATGACGTATCAGTTACTGCCTTACCCTTAGGGAGAATATACTCCTTAATTCACTATTTTTATAATTGTTTTGCTATTATTTTAAACACATGACAAATTTGTGCCAATTTTCGACGGAATGCCCCATATATGATGTATCAGTTACTGCTTTACTATTAGAGTGAATGAACTCCATAATTTACAATTATTATTTATTTTCATAATTGTTTTACTATTATTTTAAACACATGACAAATTTGTGTCAATTTTCAATGGAATGCCCCATATATGATGTATCAGTTACTGCTTTACCCTTAACGTGAATATACTCCTTCTCATGATGTCGTTGGCTGAGAACACTTGTTCCCATTCCCCAACCATCCTTTCTCATTCTGTTACTCGTGCTCTTCGGCAAATTGAATTCGAGACTCGTCCTCTTAATGCCCATCGTGAACTCGGCACCTACATCTTCTCGGCACCTTTCTTCCGGCTCCCCGGGATTTCCTCATCTCGCTTTTGTTCGAACTCTAAAACCTTCGTTATAAAAGTTCCGAATAGCAAATACGCTGGTATAGTAAACGGGTTAAGTTCATTACGAAACTATCCGGCGTCTAGTTCAACTTCCGGTTATATCGATAGATGTGCAAAGAACAATTTCAGGACATCTATATGCTTGCTTATAATGATGTACTAAAAGTTGTGCCGCATATTGCAAATTAATGTTGTTGCAACAGCGATGTTCCGATTAGTAAAAGTCGCAAAGTATTGTGTCCTGATGATGCACCAACAATATTAATTTACAAGATGAGTTTGATGCCCAACTGGACCCTTAAATGGGTTTTAAAATTAGCAATGAGTTCACTATGATTCAGCTTCTCAAATCCTTCCAGGACTGACAGATGAGGAGTAGGTTGTGATTCTGCATTTTCCGAGTCTTGAGATTTTCCCATCAGTAGATTTTTTTACTGAGTACTCCTTTTCAAAACTGAATTCGGGGTTAAAAAATGGTATTACACCACCCAATCAGTTATTCTAGTAGATATTAACGGTATCGCTTGAACTGTCAGGAATTTCATTTTCTACTTTGGATCTACGCATGTCTAAATTTTCCGATCAGTATACTCCTTGCTAAAAACTCTTTTTATAAACTGGATTCTCAATTAGAAAATAATTTTCTTTGGCAATACCGTGCCACTCACTCTTCTTCCTTTGAGTGAAATCCCATCACCTACTATTTCTACGTATCTCTGAATTTTCCGATCAGTATATTTATTCCTGAGAACTTATTTTCTAAGCTCGATTCTCAGAATATTATTTACCATCTACTCTGCCATCCACTGCCCTATTCTAACTTCTAACAGTCGTTGGGGGTGTCTCCCAATATTGCAAGTGGAATGTAATTTCACACATCGCTGGATTTTCCCATCGGCAGTTCTAGATGAGAACTCCTCTTCCAAACGGTATTATTAGTCGGTTTCCAGGTGGCACATCACTTAATACGTTGATGACGCATCGCCGAGTTTTCCCATCAGTAGTTCTAGATGAGAACTGGTTTCAAAATGGTATTATTAATCGATTTCCAGGTGAAACATCACTTAATACTCTGATAACGCATCGTTGAATTTTCTCATCAGTAATTCTAGATGAGAACTCCTGTTCCAAACGCTATTGTTAGTGGGTTTCGAGGTAGAATATCACTTAATAGCTTGATGACGCATCGCTGAATTTTCCCATCAGTAGTTCTAGACGAGAACTTTTTTTCCAAACGGTATTATTAGTCGGTTTCCAGGTAGCACTTCACTTAATACCTCGATGACGCATCGCTGCATTTTCCCATCAGTAGTTCTAGTTGAGAACTGGTTTCAAAATGGTATTATTAATCGGGTTCCCAGGTGAAACATCACTTAATACTTTGATGACGCATCGCTGAATTTTCTCATCAGTAGTTCTAGACCAGAACTCCGTTTCCAAACGGTATCATTAGTTGATTTCCAGGTGGAATATCACTCAATACCTTGATGACGTATCGCTGAATTTTCCCATCAGTAGTTCTAGACGAGAACTTTTTTTCCAAACGGTATTATTAGTCGGTTTCCAGGTAGCACTTCGATTAATACCTTGATGACGCATCGCTGAATTTTCCCATCAGTAGATCTAGTTAAGAACGCCTCTTCCAAACGGTATAATTAGCCGGTTTCCAGGGGGCACATCACTTAAAACCGTGATGACGCATCGCTGGATTTTCCCATCAGTAGTTCTAGACCAGAACCCCGTTTCCAAACGGTATTATTAGTCGGTTTCCAGGTGGAACATGACTTAATACGTTGATAACATGAATCAAACTGGATTTTCACCAGATTTTAAAGCTGGCTTTTTACCAATTCGAAGAGAACAGTAAGCAGACATGCAAGAACGGAAAAGGAACTCCGGCTCATGAAAAAAAAAACGCATCACACAATTTTAAGGTTTCCACTATCTCTCTCGTAACTTTATGGGTAATCGGGTGTTGGTCGTAAGAATCGTTTTGCAACTGGAATACCTTCAACACGAACAAAGTGTACCCAGGCGCTGCCATTCCGATAAAATGTCGTAACAGCGTTTCTTCAACTTATCTTTCGCATTATTTCTTCTCGCCGTATCTCTGCTTTTATTGCTTGGAAAAACCATTAAAAATTTAACGATTTTCCATCACTTCCGGGGATAAGTTTACACCAACAGTACAGACATAGGATTTTATATTTTATACTCGGTGTAAACACTATGAAATCGTAATTATCTGAATGTGCGTTGATGGGTGAGAAATAAGGGCTCCAACGGAAGTATCGTGAAATCGAAAAGCAAAATAAAATCATTTCTCGTTTCCAAATTGTGTTTACGGTTGTGTAAAATGTATGAAAAATTAAATATATACAAAATTAAGAAATCGATTTTTTTTCAATTTACCATTTTTAGATAAAATGACATGAAACCAGCTCCAACAGTATTAAAAGTTATCCCTCTATTTTTATCAATCGTTTTTCTATCGGATCTTTATAAGGGTAAAACCAATATATATCCGGCAGTCACGGAACGAGAGCAGATTTTTTTTTCTTGAACTGTATCTCAATACGAAAGCCTTAAATCAATTTCTCGAGGGGTTGGGAAGGTGGTGGAATGGTTTATACGGGAGGGAGGAAATTTTATCTCGATTCGGCACTTCCGTTATCTCGACAGGAGTTGAATGGACTTTTTTCTATCTTCAAAGTTTTTTCCATTTTTCTTTTCCCAGCGTTGAAACTGGTGAGGTCCGGAAATTAGCGTCTTGAAGGATTCCCATTTTATTTTATCTCTTTCAAGAATATTTTTGAGGAAAAAAAAATTCTCATTTTTTTAATTCAAAAGGACGATTTTTTAAAAAAATTTCGCTGAACGACAAATTTCTTTTTCCTGCTCCCAGTAATTTTTTTTTCAACCCAACTGACAACATTTTGTCCGGAGGGCATTTTCTGATCCGATTTGCCTCGAATGAGAGTGGATAAAAATGTTGCTTCACAGAATAGGGAAAAAAAGGCTGAGAAGAAAAGTGAAGAAGAAAGAAAAATCAGGATCTAGACATCGAGAAAGAGAGAAATGCGAAGGAATTTTCAGACTTTCGTTTCTTTTCTTCATGGAAGGAGGAAAAAAAGTGGAAGAGACAAGTGGACGGTATATTAGGAAACTCTTCGAATCGCCGGAGCAAACAAATTTAACCGAGGCTTGCGAGTACCTCAAGAATTTAATTAAAATGAACGCTTTTCTTATCCGGCTTTCACAATTTCTCCACGTATATATTTTTTCTTATCGTGAAAGATAAACTAAAGCTCTGTAAGTTCAGGGTTGAAACGGATTACAGATTTTTTTTAAACCGATCATCTGATGAAATATAATTTATTTATGGCAGAAATTTAATTTTTTTAAATAATGTGAAAAATAATGTTTTTTTAATTGTCTTAATATTTTTCAAACAAATTCTGGCATTTAACTATAATTAAGAATTATCTTTACTGTCGGTTAATTTTAATTGTATTCTTTTTTTAATTCCATCAATAATATTAATTTTAATAATAATTTTAATTTTCAAATTACCATGAAATGGTAAATTGGAAAACAAATTTGAACAAATTTTTACAACGATGATTGTTCCAAATTTTTCCTTATTTATTTAACACGATAGAAATTTTATTTCATTTTTTTTTTTAAATATTTTTTATTCCCTATTTTTTATAACGGTGCAAGTGATGGCAATGGAATCAAATTTTTCGGATTTTTATATTGAATTATATAAATCTCTAATAAATGTTGACGGTACCCCTTGATTCTGGATCGAATGTCAATTTCTGCAGTGGTTCTACGCATCTATGAATTTTCCGATCAGTATATTCCTTGTTGAGAACTTTCTGCTCAAGTAGATTCTCAGTTAAAAAATTATTTTCTATGGAGGCATGACATCATCCACTACTGCAATTTAATAGATATAGACGGTACCGCTTCAGATTCTCAGTGAAATATCGTTTGCTACCATTTCCACGCATCTTAAAATTTTCCGATCAGTATATTTTTTGCTGAGGAATCTTTTTCTAAGCTCAATTCTCAGTTAAAAAAAATTATTTACCATGAAGGTAACATGCCATTCACTGCCCTATTCTAGTAGATGTTGGTGGTACCGCTTAAACTTGCAGGTAGAACATGATTTTACGCATCACTCAATTGTCCGATCAATAGATTTTATATTGAGGACTTTTTTTTCTCAAGTAGATCCTCAGTTAAAAACTTATTTTCCATGGAAGTATGTGACCATCCACTACCTTAATTTAGTAGATATTTACAGTACCACTTGATATTCTCAGTGGAATATCGTTTGCTACCATTTACACGCATCTTCAAATTTTTCTATCAGTACATTTTTTGCTGAGGACTCCTTTTCTAAACTCGATTCTCAGTTGAAAAATTATTTACCATGAAGGTAACATGCCATTCACTGCCCTATTCTAGTAGATGTTAGTCGTGCCGCTTAAACTTGCAGGTAGAACATGATTTTACGCATCACTGAATTTATCGATCAGTAGATTTTTTGTTCTGAACTTTTTTTCTCAAGTAGATTCTCAGTTAATCCGTTAATCCTCTTTTCAGTTAATCTCAGTTAATCAGTGAATCCTAATTTAATAGATGTTGATGGTACTGCTTGAGCTAGTGATCGGAATTTCGTCTAGTACCATTTCCACGCATCTCTAAATTTTCCGATCAGTATATTTCTTGCTAAGGACTCCTCTATAGAATATATATATAACATTTTGAGGGAGGTGGCAATCAATTCTTAGGTTAATTAGTTTAATTAACAAAACGAAAAGTCTACTAATTACTTAAAGATTATGTTGACGGTTGAAAATGAGCTCGTAGCTTATCGTCGCTGCACCTGGGTAATCCGATATTATCACAGAGGTTTATTCAGGTCGGTGGACGCATCTAGCGTGTCAAGAACGATGTGAAACGCACGAAATTCAACCCTCTGTGACGCAATTATCCTCCTCGTGATACTCGTCGCCTTTTCCCCTCTTTTTCATAATACAACCGATGGGACAAGAGACACGGTTATACTTTTATTGCATTTAAGCTGCACATTTCTCGCTCAATAACGTTGCTGATTTTAATTAATTAAAAGTGCAATGTAATTTGCTCTTAACCCTCGACCATAAAAGCTAGAAAAAAAATGTCGCTCGACGTGGACAATTTAATCTCATTTGTCGAGTCGACAAACCATCCCTTGTGGACGTCATAGTTATCCTAATTAATTCTTCGCTAATCCTTTCATCTTCTTCTCATCAGATTTACAAAATTTATTATTCAATCGATTTTAAATTAATAAATAGTTTTTAAGCCCTCTATTGCCTTGCCCTAAAACTACGCATCACTGAATTTTCCCATAAGTTGATCCTTTGGTTCTAGCCCATCGTTTGTTACAAAGGCCCTAAAGCTACGCATCACTGAATTTTCCCATCAGTAGATTCTTTGTTGAGAATCAGTTGATTCTTTGATTCTACCCCATCGTTTGTTGCAATGTCCAGGAACTACGCATCACTGAATTTCCCCATCAGTTGATTCTTTGGTGAGAATTTTCCCATCAGTTGATTTTTTTTAGAATCAGTCGATTCTTTTGACAATCCGTTGATTCTTTTTGAGAATCAGTTGATTCTTTTGGGAATCCGTTGATTCTTTTTGGGAATCAGATGATTCTTTGACTCTATCCCATCGTTTGTAGCAATGGGTGAGAAAGGTGCTCAAATCAAATTATATACGACAAAGAAATGAGGGTACGTTTTCGCCGGACGTTCCCAGGATTCACGGCGAGATGGGTTATTTTTTTTTATCGCGGAAATCGCGGCGAGGCAAGAGGGAAAAATTCAAAGAGCAGAGGGTGGCGAATGGAGATGAAGCAATGGGGGAGAGGAGAGACAATGGAAAAACTTTGAGAATCGAGGGAGAGAGAAACGTTGCACTAAAGTGCCGGGAGCTTAACAAGTGGATAAAGCGCGGGATCGAGGTCCTTCGAGTGGCTGCGCACAGTCTGGGACGAAAGACAAAAAAATTCCTGGGTGAACGAACCCCTCGTTCCCTCGGGCTTCAGCTCTCGAAATTCCACTCCATTTCTAGCGACTCTGACAACTTTGATTTCCCAATTTCTCTTGAGAAATCAGGCAAACAAATTGAGCCTTGAATTTTCATGATTAAAAAAAATATATATAAATTATTAAAAAATTATTATTATATTATTAAAAAATTAATACAAAAAACGAAAAAAATACCATAATGCAATGAAAAATATGAATAGAAGAAAAAAAATAATTGTTAAAATAAATAGGCAAAGGATAAAATTGCTTTCATCCTATTACTAAGCTATTACTTGTAAGCTATTACTAGGATGACGATGGATCAAATTTAATTTTCTATTGCTAAAATAATGGATGATGAATAAAATTTCATTTTCTATTACTAAAATAATTGGTAACGGATAAAACTCCATTATTTACAAACAACACAAATGACAAAATTCCATTATCGATCAACAAAATAAGGGATAATGACCATAGTTCCATTATCAATCAACAATATAATGGATAATGGACAAAATTCCATCGTCGATCAACAAAATAATAGATAATTAGTAAAATTCTATTATTGATCAACAAAATACTGGATAATGAATAAAATTCCATTATCAATCAACAAAATACTGCATAATGGATAAAATTCCGGCATCGATCAATAAAATAATGGGTAATGGACAAAATTCCATTGTTGGTCAACAAAATAATGGATATAACGGAAGAAATTCCATTGTCGATCAATAAAATAACAGATAATTAGTAAAATTCTATTATCGATCAACAAAATACTGGATAATGGATAAAATTCCATTATCGATCAATAAAATAATGAATAATGGATAAAATTCCATTGTCGGTTAACAAAACAATGAGTAATGGACAAAATTCCATAGTCGATCAACAAAATAATGGATAATGGCCAAAATTCCATTATCGATCAACAAAATAATGGATAATGGATAAAAGTCCATTATCGATCAACAAAATACTGCATAATGGATAAAATTCCGGCATCGATCAATAAAATAATGGATAATGGACAAAATTGCATTGTTGGTCAACAAAATACTGGCTAATGGATAAAATTCCATTATCGATCCACAAAATGATGGATACCCGTAGTAAAAAACTCCATTGAATCGCCAATGGCAACCAATGGTCCTCATACGACTCCATTGGACAATGAATGGGGACCCATTGAGATTTCTGCATTTGTCAATGGCGTACAGGGCTGACCATTGATCAGTGAATGGGTATCCATTGAACATCAAATGCGGATGAATCGAATGATCATCATTACTCAATGATGTCCATTGGAAAGTCAATGTGGATGAACTGAAAGATCAGAATTTCCCACAGATGTTCATTGGAACCCAAATGCGGCTAACGATGAAATGATCAGAATTTACCAAGGATACCCATTGAATAATAAGTAACTACGAATTATACAATGATCAACATTTATCAATAATGTCACTTCATTGATGACTGATCGAATGATAAGCAGCATTCGTTAACGATGTTGCAATCCATATTCGAGGTTCAATGACGAGGAATTATGACCGAAACGTATAGAACCGATGAAAAAAAAAATTTTCCAATTTTTTTTTTTTTTTATACGCCCTTATGGCTTTCCGAGTTGGTGTCGAAAGCCATAAGGGCGTATCGAAATTTTTTTTTTCAGGAATCGACGTAATTATGACCGAAAAGTATAGAACCGATGAAAAAAAAATTTTCCCAATTTCCCAAACGGGATTTTGAAGCGTGAACGATTACGAAGAGAATGAGCTCATGCTCAAGCCGCAATTCTATCTAGAAAATAAATTGCAGCCATTTTAGTGAACCGATTGAATTTTGGCCAAAATGCAAAAAAAAAAAAAATTATTTTTGTTTTTTGGGCCTCATATCGATGTATTTTTGCCCCCTAAACACGAATCTATCAATAGTTTTTTCAAAAAATCAAAATTTTCATGAATTTCGATAAAAAACTGTTTTGCTCAATTTTGGGCCTATTTTCAAAAACCTGAAAATAGCGAAATTTCAAGTCCTCATAACTTCACTTTGGTTCAACCGATTTCAAAATTTGTTTTTCGTACGCAAAGCTTGTGACCAAACTTAGAGAATGCCGTTAAGTTCATCCCGATAACTAATTTTTTGTAGAAATGAGAGCAGTTTGAAAATCGCCGAAAAAAATGGAAAGGGGTATACCTTAAAAAATTTACAAAAATCTATTGTTGAACTTTCAAAATCTGCCAAAAATCGAAAAACGGTCGTAATGGGATGAACCAAACGGGATTTTGAAGCGTGAACGATTACGAAGAGAATGAGCTCATGCTCAAGCCGCAATTCTATCTAGAAAATAAATTGCAGCCATTTTAGTGAACCGATTGAATTTTGGCCAAAATGCAAAAAAAAAAAAAAAATTATTTTTGTTTTTCGGGCCTCATATCGATGTATTTTTGCCCCCTAAACACGAATCTATCAATAGTTTTTTCAAAAAATCAAAATTTTCATGAATTTCGATAAAAAACTGTTTTGCTCAATTTTGGGCCTATTTTCAAAAACCTGAAAATAGCGAAATTTCAAGTCAACGTAATTATGACCGAAACGTATAGAACCGATGAAAAAAAAAATTTCCCAATTTTTTTTTTTCATCGGTTCTATACTTTTCGGTCATAATTACGTCGATTCCTAAAAAAAAAAATCGATACGCCCTTATGGCTTTCGAGACCCACTCGGAAAGCCATAAGGGCGAATTAAAAAAAAAAAAATTGGGAAATTTTTTTTTTCATCGGTTCTACACTCTTCGGTCATAATTACGTAGATTCCTGAAAAAAAAAATCGATTTGCCCTTATGGCTTTCGAGACCCACTCGGAAAGCCATAAGGGCGTATAAAAAATTTAAAAAAATTGGGAAATTTTTTTTTCCATAGGTTCTATACTTTTCGGTCATAATTACGTCGATTCCTGAAAAAAAAAAATTCGATACGCCCTTATGGCTTTCCAGCCCTACCTTTGGCTGGCATACGCCCTTATGGCAGCTGTAACGCGATATAATGCGTATATAATTATTGGTCGTTATGCTAATATTAGCATTATGATTAACCTTACTTATTGATAACTCACATCATTTGATTATTTAATGCGTAATTCCATGCATATATAGCAATCATATGAAAGAATCTCCATTGATGATCCCATTTATTCCCCATTGCCCACAAAAACCAATGGAGGTGAATGGCGAATTAACTAGGAAAATTGTCTCCATTGAATCCCCATTAGATAATCCCCATTCCGTTTCAAATGGGGAATTCAATGGCGAAAATCCCCTTAGGCAATTCGGCATTCATCTCCATTGGTTATTTTGGCAATGGGGAATGAATGGGGATTTTTCAATGGCGACGAATGGAGTTTTTTACTACGGGTAATGGATAAAATTCCATTTTCGATCAATAAAATAATGAATAATGGATAAAATTCCATTGTCGGTCAACGAAACAATAAATAATGGACAAAATTCCATAGTCGATCAACAAAATAATGGACGATGGCAAAAATTCCATTATCGATCAACAAAATAATGGATAATGGATAAAAGTCCATTATCGATCAACAAAATACTGCATAATGGATAAAATTCCGGCATCGATCAATAAAATAATGGATAATGGACAAAATTCCATTGTTGGTCAACAAAATACTGGATAATGGATAAAATTCCATTATCGATCAATAAAATAATGAATAATGGATAAAATTCGATTGTCTGTCAACGAAACAATGAATAATGGACAAAATTCCATAGACGATCGACAAAATAATGGATAATGGCCAAAATTCCATTATCGATCAACAAAATAATGGATAATGGATAAAAGTCCATTATCGATCAACAAACTAATGTATAAAGGAAAATATTCCATTATAAATCAACAAAATAATGGATAATGGATTAAATTCCATTGCCCATTACTTTGACTGAAATTCAAACCCTACATTTTTTTCACATCTCTAGAGTATCTCTGCATACTTCGACTCGGTTCATTTAACTCAACTGAATTCCACGATTTTTTCTATTCTCGTTTGTCAGTCAGCGATTTCAAACACCAAGATTCTCGTTGGATAGTTACGGAGTCAAAGATTACCTTCGTTTTTCTGACTGACGAGAAAAAAAAACCAAGAAAAAATACCAAAACGTAATTGAAAATATAAGAAAAAAAAAACAATCACTAGAAAAGATCTTACAAAATAGTATTGATGCGGAATGAGAAGATGAGAAAAATCGAGTTGAGAACTTTCGGCAAGAAAAATGGAATCTCCAAGTTTTACTCGCCTTCATCTTCATGCAAACGAGACGACAAAATCGTGCGCTCGGAGAATTTCAATCCAATCGGGCATGATTGGAAATCGCGGAATTATTCGGATGAAGGTACGTCGAGAGTTCGAATGACGAAGTTTAGTAATGTATAATGTAAAATGTATAATGTAGAATGTAGAGCTATAAATAGAATTGAGGATGTTGGTTAACCATCCTCACGTGATTTGAGCCAGATCTGGGTTAGAACGAAGAGAATCCAAACCCAAACCTACATTCAACTGTTAATTAATTACTTCAACTAATTTAGTCCATTATCGATTGTTTAGTTGAACGATAATGGAATTTTGTCCATTATCCATTACTTTATTGATCGATAATGGAATTTTGTCCATTGTCCATTATTTTATTGATCGATAATGGAATTTTGTCCATTGTCCATTATTTTATTGATCGATAATGGAATTTCGTCCGTAATCCATTATTTGGTTATGAAATAATGGCATTCCATCCATTATCCATTATTTCGGTAATTGGTGATGGGTTCTTATCAATGGTCCATTATTTTGATGATTGGTAATGACTTTTTATCAATAATCCAGCATTTTAGTAATTAATAATAGAATATTGTACATTATCCATTATTTTGATGGTCGATAATGGAATTTTGTCCATTATCCATTATTTTGTTAATCGATAATGGAATTTTGTCCATTATCCATTACTTTATTGATCGATAATGGAATTTTGTCCATTGTCCATTATTTTATTGATCGATAATGGAATTTCGTCCATAATCCATTATTTGGTTATGAAATAATGGCATTCCATCCATTATCCATTATTTCGGTAATTGGTAATGGGTTCTTATCAATCGTCCATTATTTTGGTGATTGGCAATGACTTTTTATCAATAATCTAGCGTTTTGGTAATTAATAATAGAATGTTGTATATCATCCATTATTTTGATGGTCGATAATGGAATTTTGTCCATTATCCATTATTTTGTTTATCGATAATGGAATTGAATTCAGTATCCATTATTTTATTGATCGATAATGGAATTTCGTCCATTATCCATTGATTCGGTGATGAGTAATGGAATTGTCAGTCATTTCGTTAATATGTAGGTAGTAGAATTGTATCCTCTATCCATTATTTGGTTATGAAATAATGGCATTCCATATCCGTTATCCATTATTTTGGTAATTGGTAATGGATTCTTATCAATCATCTATTATTTTGGTGATTGATGATAGATTTTTATCAATAGTCTATGATTTTGGCAATTAGTAATGGAATATCACAGACTATTCGTTATTCTGGTAATTGGTCAAGGATTTTTATTAATGGTCCATTATTTGAGTAATAAATAATGGAATTCTATTTATTACCCATTATTTTGGTAATGAATATTGAAATTTCATTCATTAATAATTATTTTGGCAATGCAAAAAATTCATTGCCCTTTGGAAGAGGAGTTCTCAACTAGAACTACTGATGGGAAAAATCCAGCGATGCGTCATCAACGTATCAAGTGATGTTCCACCTGGAAACCAACGGGGATTTGGGATGATGTGATTTCACTCAGCAGAAGAAAAGAGCCTTTCTTTTTTCAGTCAGAATTAAGCATCAAAAAGGTCAACCTTGAGTTAACCTCAGGACCCCATCAATGGTTTAGTTTAATCCTCTAGACCCACTTTTAAACTAGGACTAAACTTGCGGAGGGATGAGATATCAAAACAAGGTCCCAATAGGTCCCTAAATCACCAAATGTGCATCCAAAATAAAATGCGTCCCATGTCCTTGTCCTGAATTTAGAAAATCCTTATGGATTTCCAGAAGGGTTTTCTAAACATCGAGACAACATCAAAGGTTGTCTCGAGACAGGGTTAACTACCGACGTTGTCACTTAAAAATCTCGACTTATGACTGTTCGGATGCCGATTAACAGAGAAATCAATTAATTTTTGACAATTGATGAAGAACTATGACATATATCAACCTTCACCAAGGTTTTGCTGAAAGTTATTCGAAACAATAATTATTTATAATGAGAATTTGGAACAGTTGTCGATAAGAGCGGTCCCTGACTTACCAACGAAGGGTTTTTTTCGTATTACCACGCATTGCTCCGGGAAAAATTTCATTGTATTCGCATCAAGATTCCACATTAATTGTTAAAATTTTGTTAATTTCAATTAAGGGGGTTCGAGACAATTATATGGGTCAACGACTTTACAGTTTTCTACTTTACCAACTCGCGTTTAGCCCCTTTTGTTCAATTATTTTGACACTTTGCACAACACGTTATTCGCTTCGACCTTCTCACAAAAGTGTCCACGGAGAGGGTTTTTTTTAATGACTCTTGGGCAACATTTTGAGGCGGTTGTTAAAAGGTAATGGCAGCAAAAGAATTCCCTTCGTGCCTTTACGACTCTCTTATCTACGTGCAGCGAAGCATTTGCCTCCCTGTCGACTTCTCCGATTCGCAGATTATACGTTCGCGAACGTAAGTGCAACGACAATGAAACGGGACCTTAAGATAAGTTCAGTAAGATGGAGGTTTGAACGGGACGGAGCTAATGGAATTTAAGGTTGGGTCACGTGCAAGTGATCAGAAGAAGATCAGGACGGTGGGGACACGATATTGATTGTTCCGGACAAATTTTGGTTGAGCTTTTGAAGAAAATTTCGAAAGTTTACATTGTCCCTAACTGGGTCGGTATCATAACTACAAAAATCCCTACATTATCGACAACTGATAAACAACAACTTCATTCATTACCCACGATGTTCGTAGAGGAACTTCCTCAAAAGAAGTCTCATGAATAATTTCAGTAACTTCCTCAAAGGAAGTTTTTTGAGTTAGTCCATAAACTTTCTAAAAAGAAGTCTTTCGGATCATGAACCTAGAAACAAGTCTCCCGATCTTGATCTCGACCTACCTGACGCAAGTTGAGTCTAATCCATCGCATAAGAAATTCACCACTTAATTTCATTCATTTCCATAAGTGGACTTTCTAACCTTGTTGGGTCGTCAGAAAAAAACCTCCAGATGTAGGGTCCAGTCTAGACATTACGATCTCTAATCTGGAGGCCAGAACAGCTTTGCTACCATTGACCAGGGATGATAACCGTTTGAACCAACCATCCCTAACAGTAGGGACAACATCTTCACTTTGCCCGATGGCCGCGTGCATTTTATAACAAATTCAAAGGGTTTGTGGGCGTCTGAATCCCCGTGTACTTCCTCCAAGGACCTGGCAGGGACCTCCATTGGTGCTTCCCTCTTTATCGAGCTGAAGAAAATCGATTCTCCTACAAACAACCCCTACCCCGGATTCTTTGCATGCAAACTGCGAACGACACTCGGATACTTACCGGAGAAAAATTCCTAAAAGGCTTTGGCAAAACTCATACCTAAGGGTAATCGGTGGTGGCACTACGTGTTCATCTCGCAAAATGTGTTGAAGCAGCATCAGCGTGAATTTGGTGGTACGCTGGATTGAATGGTTATGGATGAGACGATGGCTTTGACTGAGGGTAGGAAAGTTATCCGAGTGTGAGTTGAAGCTTGTGGAATGAAACTCGGGGATGGTACTCGAAACCCAACCCCCCCCCCCCCCCAATTTCAAATAAAAAGCATAGGGGCGAAGAAGGCGAGAAGGAGCGGAGGAATAAGGAAGGAATGGAAGGTTGCGTGTCCGGGACAGAATGAAGAATAAATTCTAGGCTTAGTGACGAAAACGCTGCAGTTCGGCCTTCTAGTTGTTTGCCCTGAAGAAAAGACTCAAGGAATCAACTTCGATGATGCCCAACCACTCCTTTCGAGTGCTTGGGGCAGAAAAGGTATCTTAGATACCTGAAAAGGTATCTTAGTACCTGAAAAGGTATCTTAGAAACCTTTTATGTCTGCTGGCTCAGCCGATACAGTAGATTCCTACCTGACCAGTCAATGGCAGTGCGACTCCAATTACGACCAACAGAGGGCGCTCAGGCCGGCGCCTCCTCATCCGCTTAACTATTGCCTTCCTTGGTAATCCAATAACTCTTTTTTCGTCCAAGTGGTCAAACGAAAGGCCACTTATCGTGCAGGGAGGGATGCAGAATCTCTGAAATTTTTTTCAAGACTTCACAATGATTTTGTATTGAAACACTCCCTCTATATTCTCATCGAATCGTTGTTTCATCAAGTTCTCCTAAATCTGCTCTAATTTATTTGAAACAACATTCAACCTCTATCATAATTCGCACTAAATAACTTTCTCTGTACTGTTTTCGCATGATTTTATTTTCATCCCCTCGGTGGCACGAAGGGTGATGAAGGAAGGAATTGGCGAGACACAACGTTGGGGGAGGGCCGCTGGTACGGATACAGCGGTAAATCGAAGCGTAGAACTGAGTGAACTTTCAGCAAAGCGTCACGAACCCTCGTATTCCAAATGAAATAGGGGGTGTTGACTCCGAGTAAGTTGAATTAGATGGCTGATCCTTCACCATAGCTCGTGAATTAATGTCGGGAAGTTTAGCGGAGGATCAACCGTTTTTCTCGCTTCAGGTATTTACTTGATTTCAAACGGAAATTTGAGTAGCCAGATATAGTTCATCAGGCTCCGAGTCTCTCAAACTCCCCCTTAGGAGCCTGGGAAGCTGAAGGGCCCCTTAGAAGTCTGGAAGGCTGAAAGGCTCCTTGGGAGTCTGGAAGGTAAAAGGACCCTTCGGAATCTGGGAGGCTGAAAGGCCCCTTGGGAGTCTGGAAGGTGAAAGGACCCTTCGGAGTCTGGAAGGTGAAAGGCCCCTTCAGAATCTGGGAGGCTGAAAGGCCCTTTGGAAGTCTGGAAGGCTGAAAGGCCCCTTGGGAGTCTGGAAGGTGAAAGGCCACTTCGGAATCTGGGAGAGTGAAAGGCCCCTTAGGAGCCTGGGAAGCTGAAAGGCCCCTTAGAAGTCTGGAAGGCTGAAGGCCCCTTGGGAGTCTGGAAGGTGAATGGACCCTTCGGAATCTGGGAGGCTGAAAGGCCCCTTGGGAGTCTGTAAGGTGAAAGGCCCCTACGGAGTCTGGAAGGTGAAAGGCTCCTTCGGAATCTGGGAGGCTGAAAGGCCCTTTGGAAGTCTGGAAAGCTGAAAGGCCCCTTGGGAGTCTGGAAGGTGAAAGGCCACTTCGGAATCTGGGTGACTGAAAGGCCCCTTGGAAGTCTGGAAGGCTGAAAGGCCTCTTGGGAATCTGAAAGGCTGATAAACGCCTTGGATCAAGATACTATCCAGATACTGCGGGTCCAACAAAATTCTGATTTACTATTACACCAATGCTAGTAGTTATTTGTTGTTGAATCAAGAATCCTGAACCTTCCTTCCAACTTCGAACCTCTGCTCCCGAAAAAAATAGACCTTCTGCATCCTAGATCGATCGATTTCTCACCAATGATCATCAACCCTTTCACATTCTGTACTTGTCTTTCGACAAAACCACTTTGATCGTCTTTTTCTTTTACAAAGTTTTTGGTCAATCCAGACGGAAGGGATTATGGGAGAAAATTCTTGCTTATTACAAGTTGATGGTATTCCGGGTCGGCTTCGCCCACGCAGAAGGAGCCCAAAATCCCCGAAGCATCCTGATATCATGCCTCACTGTGCGTGACGGCATCTCACTGGATAATAATAAAGTTCCGGGCTTCGAATTGATGGGAAATCGTGATTGTACGTGCGCGAACGGGATAATATGATTTTTGTCTTTCACAGCGAAAGTGCGAGCGAATTCTCATTACTTTCTATCCTTATGTTCACGTCCGGATCGAATGAAAATTTATTAAGCGAACGTGTGGCGCGGTTTCTTTAATAATGGCTTGGTAAATTCCCATTTCACGGGCAACGATTCCAGCATTGATTTAACGAACTCCGTATTTCTTAAATCCCAATATGTGACCTTGGACGTTGAACCAATTGCACTGTTGATCCCTGATATTCGTTGGGTTTCTTTATCTCATTAAAAATACAATTTTTTTAAGCTGTCTGCAGGCAAGTGGAAATTTTCTCCATTTTCCAGATCGAAGAAATAACCCTATATCGAGGACTTCTTCCCCTGGAATTTCCCCTAGAGTTTCACTAACCCCTATCTCCTCGATCTTTAGGAAAACTTCCCTTATCTTTAGGGGAAACATCTCCCATCTTCCTCTATCGGGAACCTTTCCCTATCTTTTGGGGAAACTTACCCCATCTTCCCTTATCTTTAGGGGAAACACCGCCCAGCTTTAAAGGGAGCTTACCCCATCTTCCTCCATCTTGAAGGTAAACTTCCCCTATACTTATGGAAACGTCACCCATCTTCTCCTATCTTGAAGGTGAACTTCCCCTATTTTCCCCTATCTTAAGGATGAACTTGCCCTACCTTTACCCGAAACTTACCCTATTTTCTCTATCTTGAGGGAAACTTTTCCTATCTTCATGGGCAACTTCCCCTAGGTTTAAGGGAAACTTCCTCTATCTTCCCCAATCTTGAGGGGAAACTTCCTTTATCTTCCGTTACCTTTACGAGATACTTACCCTACTTCCTCTATCTTGAGGGAAACATCTCCTATCTTCATGGGGAACTTTCCCTATTTTTATAGGAAACTTTCTGTATCTTTAGGGGAAACTTATACTATTTTCCCCTATGTTTACGGGTAACTGTCCCTACCTTCCCCTATCATGAGAGTAAACTTTCCCTATCTTGAGGATGAACTTCCCCAACCTTTGCGAGAAACTTACCCTATCTTCCTCTATCTTGAGGGGACCTTCTCCTATCTTCATGGGAAACTTCCCCTAGATTTAGGTGAAACTTCCTCTATCTTCCTCCATCTTTAAGGGAAACTTCCTCCATCTTCCCCTACCTTTACGAGAAACTTGAAGGAAACTTCTCCTATGTTCATGGGGAACTTCCCCTATTTTTATAAGAAACTTCCTCTATCTTTAGGGGAAACTTACCCAATGTTTCCTTATGTTTATGGGAAACTGTCCCTACCTTCCCCTATCTTGAGAAGAAACTTCCACAATCTTGAGGATGAACTCTCCCTACCTTTACAAAAAACTTACCCTATCTTCCTCTATCTTGAGGGAACCTCCTCCAATCTTCATGGGAAACTTTCCCTAGATTTAGGGGAAACTTCCTTTATCTTCCCCAATCTTTAGGGGAAACTGTCCCTTGCATTTGACAGCCTGAAAAACTAGGAGACGTTCTTTTTTGCAGCAATTTGGGACTTCGAAGAAAATCCAAAGAGACTCGTCCCTAGGGGATTCCCCTTGATTTATTCGACCTGTCCGGGGATTCCCCTAGATAAAAGCACTGAAATTTCATTCAGAATTTTTTATATCTTTACAATTCCTCGGACATTTGACACATGTCTTATGATCCAAAAACTCTTGACTCTCAAGTACACCCAAGTCACATTGGAGAGCACGATCGATGCGATAGTGAAATCTCGACAATATTGGCAAATTGTTGGCCCCACATTTAACGCTCAATTTTGCTGCTTGATTGAGAAATTTTGGCTCTCAAAAAAATCATCGAGAATCACTGTTTTGGCGGCGATTATACGATACGTGGCCGCGGTCATTGGAAGAATGGGTCGAGGAGAAGCGGAAGATTGGGAGAGCGCGATGGTTGTTCACTGTGTAAACATCGATGAGAAAAGTAAAGGCCTAACGAGGCACGCAGCTCCACGAACTTTTGCATTACATTGCCCGATTTATAAATACGTTTTCCTCAGAGTAGGGGGCCTTTCGGTTGAATAACACAGCAGTTCCAGTGGAACGAATTTTCGTTAATATCGTACTTCGAAGCTTAAGGGGTTATGCGCAGTCAGGATTTCGAAAAAAATCGATTTTTTTATCATTTCATTTTCGCAATGTACACATTTTTAACTATGCACACAACAAATTTCATGTCAATCCGACTTTCGATATTAAAATTTCTCTAAAGCTGACAAAAAATGTGATATCGGAATTTAAAAAAAGGAAACAAATTTTATAAGTCAATTAAGTGGAAAATTCACACCATTTTTCAAATTTCTCCCATGCCACAAAAAAATTTAGACATTGGAATGAAAAATAGGGAAAAAATTTCCCGCCAAATTTTTGGGAACAACACAAAAGTCAAGAGGAATAAAAACGTAGAAGCGAATAAATAGAGCGAAAAAAAAGTAAAGTAGAAAACGCGCGGAAGATAAATCGACTAAATTCTCGTTGTTCGTATTTCGATCTCTGTCCTCGGTGTACCGCGACCCAACTCTTGTGAAATACGCTTATGTACTTACATACAAAATATATGCATATAAAATTGTGCTTATGGGGGAAGGTGGGGCAAAATGGCCACCGTAAGAAGGTAATGCAGCCAGGACGTTGCGCAACGGGGCAAGCTCATTACTTTAACCTAAAAACACAATTTTTTTAGAAATTTCTGGATATAAAAAAAATGGTCAGGGTCAAAAACTACCCGCTAAAATTTTTTTTTACAAAAATTATAGTAAATAAGGAATAATATAATAATAATAATAATAATAATAATAACCGAGACCAAGCTGCTTGGAAAAATTTTGCGATTAAATATTCCTGGTAAAAATAAACCAAAACCCAAACAAAATCTTGAAGCATTTTTGCAATTTAATATTCCGCTTAATTTGATTTTGATTGTTTGGGGTTGTTTGCATTGTGGTGTTTTTTCGATAAGGTCTCAATGACAATTTTATCCCTTGGTGGCTATTTTACCCCTTGCTGGCTATTTTACCCCTTGGTGGCCATTTTACCCCACCTTCCCCCATACAATTTTTGTATGTCGTACATTTACGACTCACTCGCGAGACTGCGAGCCCACGCTGAAGCCCGAGCTTGAAAAAATACATTGCAGCGAGTTATTTTGATTTTTCCATCACAATCACCAAACACGTTTTGCCATTGTGTCGTTGTAACTTCGTGAAATTAATCGTAACGACGATTAATCGAACTTTCGAAATTTCAAAATCAATTCTCACAATTCAAAATTCTCAATCAACAAGAGTGCAATATTTTTTTTTATTTTTCAATTTAAAAAAACAGCAAAAAATATGTAAAAAAGGATAACAATGTTTTTTATTAAAATTTTTTAATTGATTAATTATTTACTTTTTTAGTTTAAAAAATTCTCCAATTACCGTTTATAACAATTCTATATTGTTATGCGATCGTCGAAATTAATATTTTCAATTTTTTTTAATCAAAAGCGAAGAAGGGGTTGAAAATTAATAATATCGAAAGAAAACCCTTGTAGGTTTAAACCTTCTGAGCTTCGTCGCAAATAACATTGCGAAGGTTGAGAAATATTGGGGAAAAATGGCGTGGGGAGGAGAAAAAAAGCTGAACACGTAACGTGCACCAAGATGTATGGCCACCCTCGTTACAACTACTTTTACAAAAAAAAAAAAAAAAAAAATTCTCATGTACCCACGTATATCCAAGGTACGTGAGTATTTCTTCACACAGCAAAAATGACATTGGAGAGGAAGGTTACGGGTGCAAGCTGAGAGCTTGGGGTAGTTAAGGGTTTAAACTCTAAGTGGAAACAAAAAGCGTTTCCCGAAACTGTGTTCACTCCTTTCTCACTTTGAACCCCATCGTTTTTTTCTCATCTCAGCCGAAATGGCAAAAATCACCACTAATTAGCAATTACTAATTACCGATAGCAATTAGTAATTAGTAAATATCAAGCACTCATTATGAGGTAAAACAATAATTAGTAATTAGCAATTACTAATTATGAGGTGTAAACAATATATAGTAAATACCAATTACTAATAATGAGGTGTAATTAGTAATTAGTAAATACCGATAACTAATTATGAGGTATAAGCAATAATTAGTAAATACCGATCACTAATTATGAGGTGTAAGTAATAATTAGTAAATACCAATGACTAATAATGAGGTATAATTAGTAATTAGTAAATACCAATTACTAATTATGCAGTGTAAACAATAATTGGTAAATACCAATTACTAATTATGAGCTATAAACAATAATTAGTGAATTCCAATTACTAATTATAAGGTATAAATAATAATTAGTAAATTATGAGATGTAAACAACAATTTGTAAATACCAATTACTAATTATAAGGTGTAAACAATAATTAGTAAATACCAATTACTAATAATGAGGTGTAATTAGGAATTAGTAAATACCGATCACTAATTATGAGGTGTAAGTAATAATTAGTAAATACCAATTACTAATAATGAGGTATAATTAGTAATTAGTAAATACCAATTACTAATTATGCAGTGTAAACAATAATTGGTAAATACCAATTACTAATTATGAGGTGTAAATAATAATTAGTGAATTCCAATTGCTAATTATAAGGTATAAACAATAATTAGTAAATTCTAATTACTAATTATGAGATGTGAACAATAATTAGTAAATACCAATTGTCAATAAAGAGGCTAACTAATAATGATTACTAACAATTAGTAACTAGTAAATATGACAATTATGCGACATAATAATTAGTCGACACCAATCACTAATAATGAGACGTAATTAGCAATGGATATCCACTAATTACTTATCGTGCTTGATACTCAGTATCGAATATTCATTAAGTACTATTAGCAATGCATCATTAGTAAATAGCATTTGATAAATTCTAATTTTTATTTGACAATCTTGTATTATAATCGATGATTTATTCGCAAAATTATAAATTCGTCTGAACTAACTCCTAATTGACTAGACTATCAACATTTAGTGGGAACTGATAATCAAGTAGCCAAAAAATTAGTAATTAGTTTTAATAAACGTTTAATTATTCAACTAATTTATCATAAGTTCAAACTGATTACGAATTTCGCATACAAATAATAATTAGTTTAAACTAATTACTAATTTCGCATACAAATAATAATTAGTTTAAACTAATTACTAATTTCGTATACAATTAGTAATAAGTACTAATTAATTACTAATAACTAGTATACAACTAGTATAACTAATTACGAGTATTAATTACTAATTTTTTAAGCAGTTAGTAATTAGCTTCGACTAAACACTAACGACTAATTAATAATTATTATGAACTCATTCATAGTTTTTTGTAATTTCGAATAATGAACTTACGACTATTTTAATTTTTAATTGTACATTGATGTCCATCAATTTGCATTGACAACAAGTAATTTTCGCAAATGGCAACGAGAATTGATTAACTTGACCAACAAAGCGGGCATCGAAAAATCAATCGTCCTGATCATTTCCATTCTGGTGAAAGGAAACCAAAACTGCGCTTACTCAATGATTCATGTGTGTCGTAAAAATTTACAACTGGTGTCTCGTGGTAAGTTTCGTCTCTCAAGTGCTCACGTATGTTCGTTGTTAGCCCCATCAAGTTATATAGGCAGTAAACGTCAATGATTATTATACCGATACGCGAAGTGGTGAGAGCGTTGGAGAGGAACGAGGACGAGGGTAATATTCCCATTTCGATGGGCACGTTAGGCGAGCCGTAACATTATGACCAGCGAATCTCGCAAACCGAACGATTATTACGCACCCGCTGTGGCGCACGCGCATGCGCACTATCTTGCGCATGCGCGCCTACATTCTTACGTGACAGCGCTCGCGCATGCGCGCCTACGTTCTTGCGCCACAGCACTTGCGCATACGCGTGGGCTTGCCTCCCGCAAGGGCGCATGCGCAGATGTATGTAGGTGTAAATATGTGTTCGGACGAGTGTATCCGCGAAATTTGTATGCAAAAAGACCGCAAAGTCACGAGGGTGGAGCTCCCGACATCGTTTGTCGGGTAATTAATTAAACGTGTAATTCGCGGTTCCGACACCTCGACCCGAATTACCGACTACCCAACATTCGGCTTAATATTTATGACGACAGTTGGGAAAATATTGACGGCAATTAGAAGATCGTCGTTCACGTTAGTAGCTTAAAAAGTTTTGCCACAGTAAATCTTCATGGCAATGAGACAATTTCTTAATTTTCTAATTACATTATTATTATTATTATTATTATTATTATTATTATTATTATTATTATTATTATTATTATTATTATTATTATTATTATTATTATTATTATTATTATTATTATTATTATTATTATTATTATTATTATTATTATTATTAGTATTATTATTATTATTATTATTATTATTATTATTATTATAGATAATATCTATATGAACTAACTCAAGTTCTGCGGTGATTAGAAACCCGTTGAACACGTGAATGTAATTACAAAATTATATTCCCACGAGAAAATGGTGAAATTATGGAAAAACACGCACTATCGATCACGGATAGCTTTTTTTCCATCTCAGAGTTTCGCTACAAACAATTCTACACAGACAACGCGCCCGCTAATATATATGTATATATATGACAGAATCCTCGTACATAAATCGTGACGACTGAATAAAGCGAAATTTATTCACCCCTCTGTCACTATATATATATATGGGGCATTCCATACCAAACCGACCAATCCGTGACCCCGACCATTTTTAATTTTGCTGAACATTTTCTATTTTTTTGTACATACTGAAAGCAGTATTTCGGAATTTTTTTAGATTTTTGTCCTAACACTTCTTACCACTATAAATTTTTCAAAATTTCACACAATTTTTTTGAAATGCTCACAAAATATTCAAATGGTCCAAGTTAGAAAAAAGATATATTTTGGGCTTAAAACTGAAAAAAACCATGAAAATTAATTTCAACATTTTTTGTTTTTTTTTTCACGAAACTACAACTCAAGACGAAAAAAAAATGATCTTCTATCTTATTTTGATATCTCCGTTTTTTTTTAAGTTACGGGCATTTCAAAAAAAAAATTCTGTGTACTTTTGAAAAATTTATTGTGTTAAGAAGAGTTGAGACAAAAATCTAAAAAAATTCTGAAAGACTGCTTTCAGTGCGTACCATAAAAATAGAAAATTTTCAACATTATTAAAAACGGTCGAGGTCACGGATTGGTCGGTTTAGTATGGAATGCCCCATATATATATAATATATATATGTATATGACGCCGTATCGTTGTCGCTGTTTATATCGCAGAATTTAAAGACGAACTCTCCAGGCCAAACTTTTTTCCCCTTTTTTTCCATTAACCATTACCCATTTACATTTAACAGTTTACCATTATACTTATTTACCACTTACCATTGAAATTTGAGATTTAAAATCAATCCATTTTTTTAATTAATTTAAAAAATATATATATTTTTGTTTAATTGTACAAACCCATGCGTGAAAATGCTAGGGAAGCCCTGACTTAAGTCGGGACCGCGTCGGGCTTGGACGTGGATGCCCTGTCAGGAATTGCCCTTACACCGCCAGGTTGGGCCCCGACAGGGCAATGCCAAGGTTGCCAGGCCTATTTAGAATATGGCTGACCTAAGGCAACCCGTTGAGGACCTTGTCGGGCTTAAACGTGGATGCCCTGTCATGAATTGCCATAACACCGCCAGGTTGGGCCCCGACATGGCAGTGCCAAGGTTTCCAGGCTTACTTACAACATGGCTGACTTAAGGCAACCCGTTGAGGACCTTGTCGGGCTTAAATATGGATGCCCTGTCATGAATTGCCATAACACCGCCAGGTTGGGCCGTGACAGGGCAATGCCAAGGTTGCCAGGCTTACTTACAATATGGCTGACCTGAGGCAACCCGTTGAGGACCTTGTCGGACTTCGATCGGGCAACCCATATTTAAAGAAGTCGGTATAATTACAACAGAACCAAATCAGGCCCAAATAGGGCGGAAGTATCGGAGCCCTAATTATTTCAAACATGGCACTGACGAGGCAACCCTTTGAGGGCCTAATCGGGCTTCACGGGGAGTTAGTTCCGAGACTCGCCACGAGATGTCGCATACGGCGTGCGCTCTCTCGCATACGGAATATGCAAATAGTATGCTTATATAGCCGAAGTGGGAGCACGGGTTGTATTCGACACCGCAGAGTCAGGCCTCTCAGGAAGTCATACCCGCAAGATTTCTACATAGAAATTCTCTGCTTTATACTATTTTTTTGTAAAAATTCTCTCGGAGAATTATGAATAATATATAATAATAATTATTAATAAAAATGTATTATTATAATATATGATAATAATAATAGTAATAATATTGTTATTATTGTTGAAATAATTCAATTTTAGAATCTATACGTATAACGATACTGCGTACGTACTAGGGCCCTGATAGGGCTTGACCATGGGCTTGTCGTGGATTCAACATGGCAGACGTGAGGCGGTTGTAAAGGTCTTCATTTGGCAACCTTCTAAGGCCCTTGTCGAAAAAGCGTGACCGTCCATTCAGGGGCTTATTGGGGCCTATTGGGGGCCTATTGGGCTTCCAGTCAAGGGCCCGAAATGAGTTAGGGAAAACCGATCGGGACCTAGTCGGGGCCTCAATCAAATTCACGCACGGAAAGATAAAAATATAATATTTTTAGCAAAGAGCGTGCGCAACATTGCCATAGATATGAAATTTTATGTAAAATGATCCCATCGTTTCCACGCAAAGCGGACATCATTTCTCCTGCTGATGGCACTCTTAACCTTTCCCCACCCACATTCCCATCCAAGTCTGGAGGGCATCACGTGTGTGGTACGCGTGGTATGCATGTTCTGCTTTAATGCTAATTGTCTTTTCTTTCACGTGTACATTGCGCATTACATTCATGTACAGAAAAAAAAGGTACTTCCTGGAGCACTTTTAATTGTAATCCTGAAAATTATCCCCTCCCATCAAAATGCTAATGACAGGGTGCGAAATGGAAATGGACAAATATATAATATCGACAAAAGACAAATTAAACGCGAATTCTGTGTGGAAGTCAGAAGGGCGTAACTTCAATTTAAAACTATGGGGTAACTAGCCCGACAAGCCCAATTAAACTTTACCGTAACGGGAAACGAGGTTTCTCCCCTTAACGCGAAACGATATTCCGCCGGGATTACCGGAGCTTTTTTGTCCCATCCCTTTTGCTCCCCTTCGTGAGAATCGACCATTACGAAATTAGGAAATTCCGGAGGCAGAAAAGGTTTTGCGACGTGCCACATGATGCTCTTCTCTGCACAGGATTGTACCTGATGATATCTGGCAAAAAATATCCCAAGAAAAATAACGGACAATAATTTTTGAAAATACAACCCCCAAACCCCCAAAGTTTATTTGGAAAATTGGGGCCGTGGTTAACCTCGTTGTTTTCTTTGAAGTTCGTCTTCAAAGTAAGAGCCATTTCGGACAACCATTTTCAAAACCCTTAAGGTTTATTTTCTAAATTAAATTCAATTTAGTTAACCAAGTTGGAATTACAATTAATTTTACTACATTAAAGTTTGTCTTCGACCTTGTTAGGTAATCCGGTAGAGAATCTGTTTAACCTCCTTCTTAGGTTAGAATTATTGGGGTTATATTTAACCTCTGCCTCCCGTTTAAAATGAGTCTTCAAAGTTGGAACCATTTTAGAACGATTAGCTTAACGATAAACGTCCCTTAACCCTTCGAAGTTTGTCATCAAAGTTAAAACCCATTTAGGTAACCCAGTTGACAATTTCATAAACCTATTCTTTTTCTTCAAACTTTTATTCAAAGCTTGTCCCTTTTGAGGTTAAGTTGGAATTATTCAGATTATGTTTAACCTCTCCCTTCAACGTTGTTTCTCAAAGTTGGTACGACTTTAGGTAACCGGAAAATGTTAAATTTGACTTCAATCTTGAAGCCATAATAGGTAACCCAGTTAGAAATAGTTTTGAAAACTTTCCTCCCTCGAAAAAGCGTCATGGAAGTTGGGCCCATTATATCTTAATTGGAATTTAACCTGTTTTTCCATTCTGGATTAATTCTTCGAAATTCGAGCTCACGCAGTTAACCCAGTTTAAGCGAGATTAACCTTTGCCGTTTAAATTCGCCCTTTCTGTCCTTTAGAAGTTTATCTTTAAAACAGGACACTTCTAAGATGCAACTGAATTTGATATTACG
This sequence comes from Alloplasta piceator, assembly GCA_946863875.1. Taxonomy (NCBI): domain Eukaryota; kingdom Metazoa; phylum Arthropoda; class Insecta; order Hymenoptera; family Ichneumonidae; genus Alloplasta; species Alloplasta piceator. The sequence continues at coordinate 31,515,734 of OX333080.1, forward strand.
ATCATGTCGTTAGGTGACACGACTATACCAATAATTCATTTAATTATGGCGATACTTTATTAACTGTGACAATAGGTCGATTCAATTAAATCAATGATCGATTTAACTATGCCAACAATTGCCTATGACGATCGCTGATCCACATATAATGCGAGTCGATATATCTATTACCTTAGTTGATGCAACTATGACCATAGTTAATGCAACTATGCCCATAGTCAATGCAACTATGCCCATAGTCAATGCAATTATGCCCATAGTCAATGTAACTGTGACCATAGTTAATACAACCATGACCATTGTCAATGCAGCCATGAACATAGTTGATACGACTGCAACGATAGTTTATACAACTATAACAATAGTTGATACAACTATAACGATATTGATACTATTGCAAGAATTGATTCAACAAAGACAACAGCCGATTCAGCTGTAACAATAGTTGAACCAACTATAGGTAAGGTTCAACAATTACACTTTTATCTTGGTAAGTATGGGATTTAACCTCTTTTTGACTTCTGAATTGCTTCTTCGAAATTGGAGTTCCCGTAGTTAACCCAGTTTAAGACAGATTAACCTCCATCGATTAAATTCGCCCCTTCTGACCCCAAAAAGCTTATACTTGAAGCAGGACACTTCTGAAAGGATCAGAATTACTGACCCCAGTTTTGCTCTTCAGAATTAAGACCTTAAGTTACCTTCTTAGTGCGAAACAGTGCAGCGACTGTAATAAGATTTCCGGGTATTCCAATCAGCATGAAGAGTACGCAACAACCGGCAGCGAAGTACAAAATCCATGCTGGATATCCAGCGAATAGTACAGCCGAGCCTGGATCCTGGAGGACCTCCTTGATCTCGAATTCACTACCGTTACTCGCACTTTCATTGTTCGCCATCCAATATTCCAACATCTGCAAAAAGAACAAAGAAACCGGGAACGTAAGAAAAGGATTCACTCTACAAATCTACCGAATTTTCGTGCAGCAGATGTCAGCGTTTCTTCGATTTCGGGGTAGCATGAAAATTGGAGAAAATTGAATGGTTTTGCGTGTCTTGGATGCATCACGAAGGGGCATTGACGGGGAATTTTTTCGACAAATGTACGCGAACGGCCAAGACCAAAACAAGTTTTACGATTTTTTTTTCGGCTCTTCCCAGGTTGGAGGTAGGTGGAAGGAACACCAGCAATATATACTGGGGAATATAGGATTACACTGTTGCTGTATGGCCCATAAATTCTCCGGTTTCGTATCGAGGAACAATATATTCCCCTCGGGGAAACCACGAGAATACCTCCTTGGGTCTCGTTACTTTTTTTATATCACCCCCATTTTGATCTTAGGCCAGGTGTTGAAGATACGAAGCAACATTGGGTGTAGCTAGATAGGCCATTATCCTTTGGTTCCCTTCTGATCAGACGTAAGCAGAACAAGTCGGCGGCCACATAAAGTGAAGGTAAATTAGAGAAAGCTTAGTCATGTTTGGGACTAAAGGGACTCACCTAGGGAATGGTATAGATTCTGGGATCCAACATCCTTAATAACAAGGCGTAACAGATACTGGGAAGAAGACATCAGACGGATGGTGGACTGGTTAGTTATCTTTAAAAATTGGTCACCCGGGACATGGCCCAAATGTACTCCTGGGACCCAACTTCCTTGACAACAAGGTCCCATGAGTTGTTAAAAAGACAGTCTAGGGTAGGAACTGGAACGTGAAGAGATCAGTATTGTTTTGGAGCTTGGGGCATCGCCCATGACATGGCATAAAGATTCCCGGTCCGCAACTGAGGTGTGCTGGAGCCAAGTGCCCCATAAATGAACTTCTGGAATCCAACTTTTCTACTAAGGCCCAGTTCCACAACCATCATTTAAACCTGGTTGTGGAACTGGGCCTAACAGGGCAAAATATCTTCGAGATGAAGGATATCAAACGGAAAGTCAACTGGTCAACCGATTAAAATGTCAATCATTTTTTAAAGCTGCTTACGCGACCCAGGACATGACCTCAGCGTACTTTTGAGACCCAACTTCTAAAATAACAAGGTCTAATAACTTGTAAATAGATAGTCGAAGGTTGTAACTAGGAAATGAAGGTGTCAATCATGTTTTAGAGCTAGGGGCATCACTCATGGCTTGGCATAAAGATCCCCGGCCCATGACTTAAGTGTACTGGAGCCTACCTTATCTAATTGTCCCTTAACTGACCTTCTTGCATTGAACTCCTCTAATAACAGGGTCGAACAGGTTTCGGATGAAGGATACCGCACGGAAAGGCAACATCAGAGCTTTTTAAAAGCTGATTGATCGACCCCGAACATGACCTAAACGTACTTCTGGAACCCAACTTTTCAGACAACAAGGCCTAATAACTTGTCAAGTAGGTAGTCGAAGGTTGTAACTAGGAAATGAAGGTGTCAGTCATGTTTTAGAGCTAGGGACATCACTCATGGGCTGCTATGGACGTTCTGGGCCCCAACTTATCAAAAAGTTGGCTAAGCCACCTCGGACATGTCTGAAGTGTACTTCTGGGGCTAACATTATTTAATTTCTATGTAGATGAACTTCTGGAATCCAACTTCTCTAATAACAGGGCGGAACAGGTCACTTGTTCCAGAACATGACCTGAAATTACTTCTGGGACCCAACCTCTCGCCAACAAGGTCAAATTACTTAAAAAAAATAGGTAGCTTAAGGTTGTGGTTAGGAGATGTAAGTGTCAGTGTTGTTTTAAAGCTACGGGCATCACCCAGAACACAGCATGAATATATTTTTAGGTTTTAACTATCTAACAAGTCCTAAGAAACTAACTGGACTACCCAAAACAAGATGAGGCCCATCATATATATTTCCAAAACTTGATTAACAAGACAAAAAAAACTTGCGATGAAGGTGAACTATTGAAATGTCAGTAATTTGCAAACCCTCGTTTAACCATTCATGGCATGGAACTTTGTAGCCTTATTGGGCTTAGCAAAACCACTGACCCAATCAAAAAATTCGTACCTCGGCTTGAGAGTAAGGCCCCCGATTCTTCTAGGATTGAAAATGGCGAGAAAAACTGTAATACAATTATTGCTCATAACTTCTTTAACATCTCTAGTAAAAAGAATCACAAAATGAAAGGGAGCGCAAAATTTCCATTTTTTGTTACCGACCGTCGATATTTCAGGTAATCACAAAAATATAAGATTTAAACACGCTTTCTTTTTCTTCGTTTTCGTTTCGTGTACATAAGAGGGAAAAAAACTCGTTTCGAACCAAGTTGTGCGACGCGTGACGAAACTTGGATTAAGGGATTATTGGAAAAGGGTGCGAAAGATAGGCCTATAGGACGCGGTAATATGGTCCATTGGGAAGGATTCGATCGTGGAAATGATGAGGGACAAGTGCGTGATCATCCCGTACCAGCATATAAATATACATGTACATACGAGAGACTTCGACATTTTTTTGGCAATCTCTCTCTCTCTTTCTTTCTCCTTCTCCCTTTCTTCGCTGTACTTCTTCACTATTATTTTTCCGCTTCGCCGATCATTCCAGCATTTAAAAAAAGTACCTCAACGTGGTAAATGCTAACGATAGCTTTATCGTCCGATTCTATGTCAGATCCATACGAGAAAAAAAAATTCGCCTACCGGAAAAAAAAATTCTCCTCCATTAACAACCATCGAAAAATTAGGTTGTTTTTTTTTTAAATCCAGACTGCCTTGCGCGGAAAAATTCTACGCTGTCCCGCCCGCAAAGTAAAATGTGTACTCGTGGAAAAAAAAATTTCACACCAGTTCACATCGATACGCCGGTATTTACAGTCTTTAAATAACTTCTGTTGTATGCAGTTTAAATGCCAATTTTAGACTCAACGCAGGATGCGCCCTATTTCGGAGGGAAACAAAAAGCAAACGAAAAAATTACAAACATAACTCCGGGACTCTGAGGGAAAGGCTCTCCTCTGAATAAGCTCTAATGGCGTAATTATGATCTTGCGGCGTATAACGTACAACATACTGCCTCAACTCGCACAATAACATAAGCCAAACGTACGGAAGAAAACATAGAAGAATGGTTATTTGAAAATATTATTTTCAGATCACAAGCAATGGGTTATGGCCGTAATTAATGCAACTTTAACCAAAGTTAATGCTACTATAACTATAGTTAATGCAACTATAACCATAGTTAATGCAACTATAACCATAGTTAATACAACTATACCCATAGTTACTGCAACTATAACCATAGTTAATGCAACTATCATCATATTTAAAGCAACTATAACCATAGTTAATGCAACTATAACCATATTTAGGGACGATTTCTTTCGGTTTATAGTAGTACCCTGCTATAAACTATAGCTGACCTCACCATTGTCATAGAAATTCCAACTATGCTTTAGTCAAAGCTACTATTTCATAGTTAATGGAATTTTAAGCAAAGATCATGCAACGATGAGTACGATTGATACAACTATGCCAAAAGTTGATGCAACTATGAAGATATTTGACACATAATACTTATAATTGGGACAATTATGGTAACAGTTGATGTTACTAGCTCCGTTACTACGACTATGACTTTAGTAGACACGACTATACCAAAAGGTGATTCAACTATGACAACACTTTATTGACTGTTTTAATAATAAAAAAAACTATAACGATAATCGATGCAACTATGTCGATATTCGACACGCCACTTTAATCATTTATGACTCATTAGTCGATGCACTTGAATTTGTTATTACGATCATGAATTTAGATGACACGACTATACTAATAGTTGATTCAATTATGACGATGCTTTATTGACTGTGACAATAGGTCGATTTAATTATATTACCATAGTCACCATCTCTTACCAGTTATAATCTATTACCATAGTTGTTGCAAGTATGACCGTAACTAATGCAACTATAATCATATATTATGCAACTATAGCCATAGTCAATGCAACTATGGCCATAGTCAATGCAGCTATGATCATAGTCAATGCAACTATGGCCATAGTCAATGCAACCATGACCATTGCTAATGCAACTATGAACGTAGTTGATACAACTATAACGATATTGATACTATGGCAACACTCTCATAGTAAATATATTGAAAAACATCAACCAATTGAGTTTTACTCAGTGTATTTGTTAATAATAATAATAATAACAATAATAATAAATATTAAAGTGTTATATTAACCTTAAATTTTAGTTGTTGTGTTTGTGCAAATTAACCGTTTGAACCTGTCAAAGTTTGACACAATTCTGCAAACGTTGCCAACACCAACGACAAACGATCGACGAGCGTCGTTTTTTTTTCATAAAAATTGTTGCGCCATCACTAATTATTTTCGATTAATTAAATCTTCCCATTGAAAATAGGGTGGAAAAAAAACAATTTCAAATCGTACAGCACCATTTTTCACATCTCATCTTTCGTATTACGTCTTGGAAAGTTGATTTAGTCTTAATCGAACACCCATCAGTATTATTAATTTTTAATCGATTTTTCCTACGAGAAATCATTTTTTATGATTTCGTTTTTTTTTCACTTTATGTATCAGCTACTGTACGTTGAAAATTGAGCGATTTTTTTTTCAATGTCACGAGTACTTCAAAAATGCTTTTCCGGTCTTCGATATCACGAGAAACAAATCTTCTTATCTGGCGAGTGTGTCGCGCAAGATTCGCGAACCGACTGAACATTAAACGGGATAGTAGAAAGTTCCGAGATACGCTCGACGTTCTTCCAGTCTCGCTCGTGGCGCATGCGCGCGCCTCTCTCTCAGTCATAACCTGCACTTTTACTCGGAGGAAGTGAAAAAAATATTTAAAAATTACAATTTTACGGATATTTATCTTCTAGGCTCTTCGAGCTTTTTTATTTTTTGTTTTTTTATTTTTTATTTTTACGAAAAATTTAACTCGAGTGTTTATTAACTTTCCGTGTAGATTTAACGTTTGAAAGTTTCGATATAATTAATTACTAATTAATTACTAAATTATCGGTCGCAATGAACCATTAGTAAGAATCTGTTATGAACTATTATTAAAATTACTACATTAAATTCCTAAAATTACTAAATTAATTCGTAATAAAATTAAATTAAATTACTATATTACTAAATTAAAATTACTACATTACATTCCTAAAATTGCTAATTAGAGACCTCGATTGATAATTCATAAGGAATGATTACTAACTGTGGGCAACTCCACTGTCAGATTACTAATTACTAATTATCGGTCGCAATGAGCCATTAGTAAGAATCAGTCAAGAACTATTATTAAAATTACTACAATAAATTCTTAAAATTACTAAATGAATTCCTAATGAAATGAAATTACGAAATTACTAAATTAAAATTACTATATTACATTCCTAAAATTACTAAATTGATTCCTCAGTAAAATTCCTAAAATAAATTACTAACTTAAAATTCCTACATTTTGATTACTAATTATTCTTCGTAATTAGTAATTTATCGAAACTAATTGCTGTTCACCGAACAAAATTAGTAACTATTAGTCGAATAGATACAAATTATCGACCTTGATTGATAATTCGTAAGGAATGATTACTAACTGTGGGCGAAGTCTCCATTATCATATTACTAATTACTAATTATCGATCGCAATGAGCCTTTAGCAATAATTAGTTAAGAACTATTGTTAAAATTACTACCTTAAATTCCTAAAATTACTAAATTAATTCCTAATGAAATTAAAATAAATTACTAAATTACTAAACTATAATTACTACATTACATTGCTAAAATTAGTAAATGAATTCTTCATTAAAATTCCTACATTTTGATTACTAATTATTCTTTGTAATTAGTAATTTATCAAAACTAATTACTATTCACTTAACGAAATTAGTAACTACTAGTAGAATAAATACTAATTGCTAATTATCGACCTTGATTGATAATTCGTGAGGAGTGATTACTAACTGTGGGACAAATTTAGTAAATAGTAAAAATTGATAATTAATTATGGAGCATATTTAGCAGTTAGCAAATATTGATTACTAATAATGAGACACAATTAGTAATTAGTAAATACTGAGTAGGGGGCACAATCAGTAACACTAATTATGAAAAACAATTGGTAATTATTTTATTACTAACTATCCGTTGTAATTGGTAAGTCATTTAAGTTAATTACTATTTACGATACACAATTACATTCCAGTTACTAATCATCGGTGGCAATTGAATATTAAGCACATATCAATTATCAAATATTGATGACGATTAGTAATTAGTAAATGCCGATTAGTAATTATGGAATATTTATAAAGGAGCAATTATTAACTGTTATCAAAATTGAGTAATTAGTAAATTAGTAAAATATTGTATATAAGTTTAGGGGCACAATCAACAGTTAGTAAATACTATTTACTAATCGTGAGATCACAATTACTCGTTAGCAAGAATCAGTTATCAATTATTTACAATAATTAGTAATTACTGGGAAGCATTTATGAATTATTATTAAAATTGATATTCCTACATTCTTATTACTAATTATTCATCGTAATTAGTAAATTATTGAAAATAATTACTACTTGTTTAACACAATTGCTAATGAGCAAATACAAATTGCTAATTATCGATCTCAAGTGTAAATCAGTAAAAAAAACGAGTTATTAATTATCGGTTGCAATTGAATATTTGAGAAACAGTGATTATCAAATGCCGACAATAATAACTAGTTAATTAATAATATTAATAAATATATTACAATAATTAGGAAATATTGATCACTAATTATTGGTAATTTGTTATTACTGATCTTAATTGTTACCAATTTTGAAAAATTGATAATGAGCACCATTATTATTATTATTATTATTATTATTATTATTATTATTATTATTATTATTATTATTATTATTATTATTATTATTATTATTATTATTATTATTATTATTATTATTATTATTATTATTATTATTATTATTATTATTATTATTATTATTATTATTATTATTATTATTATTATTATTATTATTATTATTATTATTATTATTATTATTATTATTATTATTATTATTATTATTTAGTATATTTGCAAAAAAAAATCTCCGGTTCAATCAATTAAATTTATGATTTTTCTTTATTGAGGGATCACTGACCGAAATCACTCTCGTTCGTATTCGCGGTACTTTCAACGTATTATAGTTACGATCGTTTGGGGGTGGTTTCAGGGGTTTAGGGTTGGCTCGGCCTAGTTCCGGATGATGAACGAAAGGAAAAAGAAACGTTTTTTTTTTTCGTCCCGAGACAGGCGAAACGTTACGACTGCATTTTTTTTCCTTTCTCGCTCGATCGATCATCCCTCAGGACTTTCCATCTCATTCACCAGCGACTAAGGGTAGCAAATCCTTCATCCCCCTTTTTCGACGGTTCTTCATTTTTTTTCAATTTTTTACTACTCGAAATAATTATTTTGAGCAATTGAAATATTAATCGGAAATTGGTAATGAAAATTTCTTTATGTAAAATATTATCAAACTAATAAGGAAAATTTTAACTCTAAAAAAAAAAATTTTGTTGCAAAAAAAAAATTTTGGGAAATTTATAATTTATAATTTATAATTTATAATTTATAATTTATAATTTATAATTTGTAATTTATAATTTATAATTTATAATTTATAATTTATAAATTATAATTTGTAATTTATAATTTATAATTTGTAATTTATAATTTATGATTTATAATTTATGATTTATAATTTGTAATTTATAATTCATGATTTATAATTTATAATTTATTCGCAAAGTTGAAAATTTAGGCATAACAAAGAAAATTTTTTTTGTTAAATTATTTCGAATGATTTACAGCGCTGTTCGACATTCCGGCGGCTATTCTGAAAGTTTCGTTGCTCCGTCGATAACGCAGATCAATTTTTACCAACAGTCGATAAGCTCGAAGAGTAGTGGAAAAGAAAAATTTGCAATCATTTTGTTAATTTTTGTTTTTTTTATAATTTTTATTTTGCATTGTTATTTATTAATATTTATTTATTCATTATTGCTTAAATTTGAATTATTCAATAAACAATCAAAATTACTGCTAAAAGTTACAAATCAAATTAACACCTCATCCATATTTTATATTATAATTTTTTGTAATTTAATTATTTTAGAAAAATGTTTTTTTTTTTGCAAAAGCTGCTTTTTTTTCCAAAAATTAAAAGCCACGTGATTTTTTTTATTTTTAAAAGATACTATAAAACGCCCTTAAGGGTTGATATAACCGGTGAGTAAAAAAAACTGTATCATTTGAAAAGTATCGAACGAAGGTCAAGACTAAAAAAACCACTTAATTGGGCGCTGCGGTAAAAAAGCAAAAAAAATTCTTCAATTTCGGAGCCATGGAAATTCAGTAAGATTTTCCGGTCTCGTGAACTCGTGACGTAAAATTTTCTGCGGAACGCTGAAAATAGAGTAAAAGATAGACACAAATAAACGAACGAGGATCGCATATAACGGGTAGGCAAAAAAAGCTAGCGAAACTTTTTTTACAAAACGTTTTTAAAAAAATGATGACTCTCAATGGAAGACTCGGAGAATCATAACTCTAGATGTCGCCACACTCCAATTCCGCTGAATCGATTAACCGCCATTTTAAAAATCCCCAGAAAATCAAAATGGAGGAGGTTTTTGTTCATTGATTAACAAATATTACAAAATTATTTCAATCAACTCATGAGTAGAAGATTTTTCCTCCCAGAGATCCATTTTCGTTCAATAATAATGAAATTTACCGGAATTCAGTAGTTTCTTTATGATTTGATACATTTTTTGAGGTTATGCACGGCTTTTCCGGCTCAAAACCATTCGCACGTTCTTATGGCGATTCTTGACGATGGATCGAGCTGATTTTTCGTCAATATCTTTCAAAATGTCCATTCTGTCGAGCCCACAGTTTTTTATTCGTCATTCCAGACCGGAAGTTTAAAATTTTATCAAAAAAAGCGATCCAAGAGTCCTTTTTCCTATACCTGCCGTGTTAAATGAGCGATCTTTGAGACGACGTATCTCCGAAATTATGCAATTAAATTATTTAAAAATTTGGGAATACTTAGTGGGAATCCTTATCTACGGTTTAATTCCAAATTCACCTAAAATCCCATATTTTAATTTAGGGCCCAAAATCCCTAAAAAAATAATAATTTAACGAAAAATCGATTTTTTCACACATATTTTTTTTTTTTTTTATTCGAAAAAAAATCCAATCACGTTCGTCTTTCAATCCTCAATGTGGTATTTTTTGTAACGGGTGTTTAGAAAAAATTCTGCACCATTTTAACGAGTCCTTAGAATATTGTAACCATATTTTTCGCAATTCTCTGCTTATACTAATAATCATAATTATTTATTTATATATTTATATTTATATATTTTATTATTCTTAATATCATTATTATTATTGTTATCATTAATTACATTATTTTTAGTAGACAATTATTTTTTAGTTATATGTAAATTTGTGTTTTTTTTAAATATAAGGTTTTTTTTCAAAATCATTGATAATTACTTGAAAACAAAAGTTTCTACTTTTATCTCTGTCTTAGTTTTTTTTTCTGCCAATTTAAATGATCACGAGCCATTCTCAATTGTGTCACTTGAGCCTTCTTCAGTCTCGTCTTTGTCTCGTACTCGTGTTTCACGTATCGCGATTGTAAATCCTAACCGGAATCAGTGCGTCGCTCGTTATTAAGTGCGTTGGTGTTTAGTAACGTAAAACTGTTTTACCGACAGAGGCTGTAATTTTTTTCGACAGGAGCGTTTAATAATAATAATAATAATAATAATAATAATAATAATAATAATAATAATAATAATAATAATAATAATTTATGTAAGCTCCGCCGGTAAAACAGAACGAATTTAAATTCTGTACAAAAAGTTACCAATTTTTTTGCTTCGTTGAAATTTTTTTTTACTCAAAAAATATTTTTTACCAAACATGTTTTTTTCTTCTTTCGCGAAACCCCATGTCGAGTATCGTATTATTTATCGTTAACATATATGTATATATATGGGCCATTCGACGCCGATTCAACCTGGGTCTGACCCTTCACCTCTCCGATTTTGTACGAAATTTTTTATGGTTTTGTAGTAACTCTGAACAGTACTCAGGATTTGTTTCAGATTTTTTTTGGATCCATTTGACTTGAGTATAATTTTGTAAACAAATTATTTTTAGCCCGGATTTAAAAAAAATTGAAAAAAAATCCCTTTTTTATATGAAAAATTTCAAAGTTGGCAGAGGCTTTCTCCTGTTTATAACAAGCTTTTTCGAAGAATTATTATTTTTTTTTTAACAACAAAAGGAACCTGAATCTAGGGGGCCCTTATCCAAAAAAATTTTTAAACACCTTCAATTCATAAAAAAATGTTTGGATAACGGCCCACTCAATTCAAGTACCTCCATTTATTAGAAAAAAAAAAGAAAAAAAATCGAAAAAGCTTATTATAAACAGGAGGAAACCCCTGGGCACTTTGACTCAATGACTGAAATTTTCAATATAAAAAATATATAAAAAAATTTTCTGATTTTTTAAAAAAATTTTATTTGGGCTAAGAATAATTTGTTTATAAAATTATAGTTAAGTCAGATGGCTCCAAAAAAATCGGAAAAAATTCTGAGTGCTCTTCAGAGTTGGTACAAAACCATAAAAAATTTCGGACAAAATCGGAGAGGTGAAGGGTCACACCCAGATGGAATGCCCCATATATAATGATTTTTATTTTTCTCTAGCGCTGTCGCTCTCTCTCTCTCTCTCTCTCTCTCTCTCTCTCTCTCTCTCTCTCTCTCTCTCTCTCTCTCTCTCTCTCTCTCTCTCTCTCTCTTCTCTCTCTCTCTCTCTCTCTCTCTCTCTCTCTCTCTCTCTCTCTCTCTCTCTCTCTCTCTCCCTCTCTCTCTCTCGCTTGCTTGGCACTATAAAAAATACTCTGGGATGTGGGCCGTGAATTGTCCGCCCCTACATCCTTTTTAAAAATAATTACATTTTGTTACCGGTAGCGTTATACCGAGGGGTTAGACACACGCGGGTTGGAGGAAAAAAGAAACCGAGAACTTCAAGAGAGATTTTTTATAATCGTCGCCACTAGACAAGATCGTATGTGGAAAAAATTTTTTTTTCATAAAGTTGTAACGATGAAAATTGCATGCCGAAGCTATATGGTTAAATTTTTTTTAATTATTATTCGATATTGAAATTAATTAGTGATTGTGCCTAATAACTAGTAATCACTATTGACTAATTACTAATTGTGCCCCATAATTAGTAATCACTATTTACTAATTACTAATTGTGCCCCATAATTAGTAATCACTATTTACTAATTACTAATTGTGCCCCTTAATTAGCAATCACTATTTACTAATTACTAATCGTGCCCCTTAATTAGTTATCACTATTTACTGATTACTAATTGTGCATCATTATTAGCAATCTCTATTTACTAGTTACTAATTGTGCCCCTTAATTAGTAATCACTATTTACTAATTACTAATTGTGCCCCACAATTAGTAATCACTATCTACTAATTACTAATTGTGCCCCATAATTAGTAATCACTATTTACTAATTACTAATTGTGTCCCTTAATTAGTGATCACTATTTACTAATTTCTAATTTTGTCCCATAATTAGTAATCACTGTTTTATAATTACTAATTGTGCCCCTTAATTAGTAACCACTATTTACTAATTACTAATTGTGCCCCCCTCAATTAGTAATCAGTATTCACTAATTACCAATTTTACCCAAAAATTAGTAATCAGTATTTACTAATTTCTCATTTTACTCCATAATCGATACCAGTATTCACTCATGACTAAATGCTAATTACTAACTATGGGGTCTGTAATTAGTAATCAGTTTCTGCTAATTACTAATTCTGGCCCATCATTGATATCAGTTATCAATAATTAGTAAGTAGTTAATACTAGTCAGGAAATTGTGTTTTTACCCCCCCCCCCGCCCCTCTGCCCCTCTCTACTTGCATTGGAATATAACCTTAAACGTGTACGAGAATAACTCACGAGGATAAAATTCATTCAGTAAATTTCATTGAGAATTTCCATTGGGCCAATATAAATCGTTTATATTCCACTGAATGGGACTGGCAACCTTGGGAACTCGGTCGTCAATGGGACACTCTAAATCTTCGTCGAGCATCCCCTCGAAAAATCGTAGATAAATATTCACCTTCATTTTGTTTCATAATCCTTCGACACGGTCCATTAAAAAAAAAAAATAATAATAAACAACAATAATAATAATAATATTAATAATAATAATAATAATAATAATAATAATAATAATAATAATAATAATAATAATAATAATAATAATGATAATAATAAACTATTAAACATTTATTATACTTAAATAATGAAAAAAAAACATCAATATATATATTTTTAATAACAATTATGAATCGTTTATTAAGAATATTGTTTTTAAAGACCTATTTCAAGAGTAAACAGTCTTGAGAAATATTTTGTTATTTTAAAAAAATTAGTGTTGTTGTTGTTGTTGTTGTCGTTGTCGTTGTTGTAGTTATTATTACTATTATTATTATTATTATTATTATTATTATTATTATTATTATTATTATGATTATCATTATTATCATTAGGCTCCTTAGAATAAATAAACAAATAGTTTGACTAAAAAATAAGCTCAAAAGAAATGATTGTCTTTCTCGAAAATAATTCCATACTTCTCAGACGATATTGAAAGGTCATTCGTGTTTATTTTTACGAGTGATTTCGTACAAACAGAAACGGAACAAAGGAAATGAAAAAAATGACAGTTCAAGAATAGCCCTCGAGAATAATGTACGAGAATTCGAGTAACTTTTTGTTTTCACGATTACAAAGCTCGCTTTATGAGGAATCAATTGGCGACCAATTCGTTTTTTTCTTTTTTTTTTCTTTCATTACTTATATGGAGTGAAATGAGCCGAGCTGGATGAACGTAGAGAAATTGCCACTGAGGTCCGGGAGGGCAGTCAGTGAAGGTCCCAGGTGTGCGAATAAAACGGAGATTTCCTTAGTCATTTTCCCAAAGTGGGGATTGTGTTTTTTTTTCTCTCGTATGAAGTAGTTTCGTCCGCAAGAGCTCGGTAAATCATCATGAGAAGTTGTATACATCGTGTTTACATTTTTACCATAAAGGGAAATCGTTTGTAGGTAGTACTTTTTTTTTTCTTCCTCGTAAGAAAATAAATCCAGTCCATAAATGTACAATCACAGCAACTGTTATGAATTATAAATCACAAACTGGGCATCGTTTGGGTTTTCTTGATTTACTCGATGATTTTCTTGATTGTATCTTGATGATTTTCATTTTCCGAAATTTCCATGCTTTTCTTGATAATTTTCTTTGTGATTTTCGTGCGGTTGTTCCGGATGCTTTCTTTGATTACTTTCTTGCCAATTTTTTCGATGATTATCTCGATGATTGTTTTAAAGATTTTCTTGATGATTGTCTTAAAGATTTTCTTGATAATTGTTCTAAATATTGTCTTGATGATTTTCATAGTTATTATCTGACAAGCATGATTTTCGTACTGATTTTCTTTATAATATTCGATTCTGTACCATTTTCGTGATAATTTTTTTGATTGTCTTAATTATTGTCCTGTAAATTGTCTTGATCGTTGACTTTATTATTGTCGTGATTATTGTCTTGGTTATTGTCTTGATTATTGTCCTTATTATCGTCTTGATTATTGTGTCGGTTATTGTCATCATTATTGATTATTGTGTCTTTATTATTTACTTGATTATTGTCTCGATAATTGTCTTGGATGTTGTCTTGATAATTATCTTGATTATTGTCTTTATTATTATCTCGGTTATTGTCTTCATTATTGCCTTTGGTATTTTCTTGATTATTATCTCGATTATGGTCTTGATTATCGTCTTGATCATTGTCTCGGTTATTGTCTTCATTTTTGTCTTCGGTATTTTCTTGATTATTGTCTTGATCATTGTCTTTATTAATTTCTTCATTATTTTCTTCATATTTTCTTGGTTATTGTCCCGATTATTGTCCCGATTGCTATCTTGATCATTATTTTGCTTATTGCCTCGATCGTTCTCTTGAATATTGTCCTAATGATTGTCCAGGTTTTTATCTTGATGCTTTTCTTGATAACAGCATTGATGCGTCATTATCGAAACTTACGATGCCGAGTTTGGGATTTGTGAGTTTAAGCGATGCAATATCGATCATCATCGAGTATTGTCTTTATTATTGTCTCGGTTATCGTCTTTATTATTTTCTTGATTATTGTATCTATTATTATCTCGATTGCTATCTTCACAACTATCTTGATTATTGTCTTGATGATTATCTTCATTGTCTTTATTATTTTCTTGAGAATTGTCTAGATTATTGTCTTGATTATTGTCTCGGTTATTGTCTTTATTATTTTCTTAAATATTGCCCCGGTTATTGTCTTGATTATTGTCTCGGTTATTGTCTTTATTATTTTCTTAAATATTGCCCCGGTTATTGTCTTGATTATTGTTTCGATTATTGTCCCGATTGCTATCTTGACAATTATCTTGATTGTTGTTTCGATTATTGTCTTCATTGTCTTTATTATTTTCTTGAGTATTGTCTCGGTTATGGTCTTGATTATTGTCCTGATTGCTATCTTGACAATTATCTTGATTATTGTCTCGATTATTGTCTTCATTGTCATTATTATTTTCTTGAATATGGTCTCTGTTTTTCTCTTGATTATTGTCTCGATTACTATCTTGACAATTATCTTGACGATTGTCTTCATTATCTTTATTATTTTCTTGAGTATTGTCTAGGTTATTGTCTTGATTATTGTCTCGGTTATTGTCTCGGTTATTGTCTTGATTATTATCTCATCGGTTATTGTCTTTATTATTTTCTTGAATATTGTCTCGTTTGGTGTCTTGGTTACTGTCATCATTGTCTTTATTATTTTCTTGAGTGTTGTCTCGGTTATGGTCTTGACTATTGTCTCGATTATTGTCCCGATTACTATCTTGACAATTATCTTGATGATTCTCTTCATTATCTTTATTATTTTCTTGAGTATTGTCTAGGTTATTGTCTTTATTATTGTCTCGGTTATTGTCTTTATTATTTTCTTGAATATTGTCTCGATTAGTATCTTGGTTATTGTCATCATTGTCTTGATTATTGTCATCATTGTCTTTATTATTTTCTTAAATATTGTTCCGGTTATTGTCTTGATTATTGTCTCGATTATTGTCCCGATTGCTATCTTGACAATTATCTTGATTATTCCCAGCGTCTTGATATCTTTATCGATTGTAGCATTGATGCGTCACGATCGATACTTATGACGTCGCGTTAGGAATTTTTTAGTTAAAAAAAATCCAATATAGATCTTCAAGATCATTCCGAAGACAATCATCGATGGATACGGATATTCTGAATCATCCTGTATTTTATAATGACTTTATCGTGGCTTATGTGAGTGTGCGTCAATGTGGGTTTTGTCATCGGGGAATCTCCCACCATAACGTTTATCCCCTCCAGGACCGATGAAGCGAGAAAAAAAAAGAGAGTGCAAGAGAGCGAGAGTGAGTGAACGAGGGTAACCAACGATTTGACAGAATGCCTCGGTAAGCAGTGCGATGGTGACACTTGAGGCGCGCAGCCGATAATCAGCTCGTCATGACGTAACATCGAACCCCGAGAGTTCACTCGTTTAATAAATAACAAAATAACATGATAAAAAAAAAATAAAAATAAAAATAATGCACATCGTTCGCGTCTTCAGCGTTTGATTGCACATTGATCGAGACATTTTTGAGTGATCAATAAATCGATTAAAAATCTTCATTTTTGAGTGATCAATAAATCGATTAAAAATCTTCATTTTTCAGTGATCAATAAATCGATTAAAAATCTTCATTTTTGAGTGATCAATAAATCGATTAAAAATCTTCATTTTTGAGTGATCAATAAATCGATTAAAAATCTTCATTGTTCAGTGATCAATAAATCGATTAAAAATCTTCATTTTTGAGTGAACAATAAATCAATTGAAAATCGACATTTTTGAGCGATCAATAAATTGATTAAAAATCATCATTACTGAGTGATCAATAAATTGATTGAAAATTAACATTTTTGAGCGATCAATACATTGATTGTGAATGAACATTTTTGAGCGATCGATAAATCGATTGAAAAATCATCGCCCTTGAGTGATCAATAAATTGATTGAAAATCATCATTTCGGAGTGATCAATAAATCAATTAATAATCAACATTTTTGAGTGATCAATAAATCGAATGAAAATCAACATTTTTGAGTGATCAATGAATCGATTGAAAAACATCATTTCTGAGTGATCAATAAATCGATTGAAAATCATTATTTTTGAGTAATCAATAAATTGATTGAAAATAAACATTTTTGAGTGACAAATAAATAAATTGAAAATGAACATGTTTGAGTGATCAATAAATTGATTGAAAATCAACATTTTTGAGTGGTCAATAATTCGATTGAAAATCATCATTTCTGAATGATCGATAAATCGATTGAAAATCAACATTTTTCGGTGATTAAAAAATTTATTGAAAATCAACATTTTTGAGTGATCAATAAATCAATTGAAAATCATAATTTTTGAGTGCTCGATAAATTGATTAAAAATCAACATTTTTTAGTGATCAATACATTGATCGTAAATCAGCCTTTTTGAGTGACAATAAATCGATTGAAAATCAATATTTTTTGGTGATTACAAAATTTATTGAAAATCAACACTTTTGAGGGATCAATAAATCGATTCAAAAATCGATGGGGTTGAAGATATAAATTTGAAAAAAAATTAGAGAGCATTTACTCACGATCGGGCATCGGTACGTGGTGGATTTTTTTTTTTTTTTTGTTAATTTAATTCGCACTTTGCCTCTTCTTGTTCGTGTTCTTCCACGAAAGCTTTCCAGAGCTTTCAAACTATAGTGTCGAATTAAGAGGGTCGTTTTGGGATCACTCGGATAATTCGGCGGAACATTCGCTAAAATTGAAGAATAAGAAGAGAAGAGAGAAAAAAGGAAATAAGAGAGAGCAATAGTGAATTCCAGACCCCGCAGAAATTTATATATATATATATATGAGTGATATATATTGCGAAACGACAGTGCGAAAAAAAAGATCCCAAAGAGACTAAAAAAAAATTAAAAGTTTTTCTCACGCTCCGAAAAAGCGCCATCTGCCGGTTAATTCGTTTTTTTTTTTTCATTTTTTCGCTCAAAGAAAATTTGCGAGCATCCAAAATAAAAGGACTCGAAAGTCGACTTGAAATCAAGGAGAAAAAATCAACGTAAGTCTATTTTTTTTTTTTAATATTGTTATTATTATGACTTTTTTATTTAGATTTTTTCGTTTGTTTTTATTGCCTTTGTGAAAATAATTGAGAAATGATGAGAAGATATTTTAAGTTTAAAATAATTCATTTTTTTATTTTTACCATTTTTTTTTTTTTTTTTTTTGAAATTTTTTTGAAAATCGTAATTATGAATTGACTTTTTTGAAATTTTGTATCAATCGTCTTTATGATCAAGTAAATGTGCACAAAAAATTTGAAGTCATGCAAAATTTGCAAATTTTGGAGCGTCCACAAACAATTTTCTTTTTTATTTCAAAAATGAAATTTTTTCTTCAAAACCAAATCTCCCAATCAATTATTCCTAAATTGAATTTCAGCCATCTTTATCATTGACTGAAGAAAAAAATTCAACTCAATAACAACAAAATTGAAAATTCGATCAACGACGGAAATTTTGAAAAAAATCAAAAATTCCGTCAAATTGAAAATCAAAATTGCATTCGCGAAAAAATGTGAAAAAACTTCAAAAGGACAGGCCATTTGTTTACCAAATTGCAAACAAATTTTTTTTCAAAAATTAACAAAAAGAAAAAATTATGGTTTTATAAAATATTAATTTTTTTAGGGAGCAGAAATAATTTTTTTTAAATAAATTCGAGAGGAAAAAAATCCCAAAAATATTCTTTGCAAAAACGTTTTACGTCTGAGGAGAAATGAAAAATCAACATTTGTCGAATTTTGAAAAAATCGGGAGACAATTTTATGTTCTCAAATGGTGTTACTTACGCCTCTTCTTTACCAACGGTCGATGCCCCGGGATTTTTTTTTTTTAAGGGTTGTAAAGGATCGTGGAGGGTCAGAGGATCTTCAACACTTGCCTCCCTCGTGTCGACCCTCAAACCACTTAAATATGAATATATGGGGCATTCCATCCCAAATCGGACAGTTTGAAAAACTTTTTTTTTATTTCCTCAATTTTTTTATATTTTTGAGTACCCATCGAAAGACTCTTCCTGTTAAATTTTGAGATTTTTTTTATTACCCGTTCAAAAGATATTAAATTAACAAAGAAACCGCTCTTTTTTTGGTATTTTGGTCATAACTTCTTTAATAAAGGTCCAAATTAAAAGTTTTTTTTTTCAAAATTTTTGTTTTTTTATGGCCTTTTCAGAAAAAAATACAACAAAAATATTCAACGTGTTTTTGAATGAGTTTTTTGGGTTTTAAACGTAAAATCGCGTTTTTAATAGTGAATGTCATTTTTTATTTTTTTTTTTTTTTTTTTGGTCCAATCGTGGGATCTCAATGACTACTATTTTTTTTCGATTTTTGAAAATTAAAAAAAAGATTTTTTTTTATAAATTATTATGATGTAAGGTTTTCAAAAAAATACGTGAATAAATAAAAACTGATGTTATTGTTGTTCATGAACAGACTTAATGATTAATTATTAATTTTAAGAACGTGTTAACAATTAAAAAAAGTGTCAAAATAAATTCTAAATATTGAAAAAAATACTATATAGTAACAAAAATTGGGTCAAAATAAATTCTAAATATTGAAAAAAATACTATACAGTCACAAAAATTGGTATTCATAATAATTAAAAAAAAAAAAAAAAAATTTTTAATTTTCAAAAATCGAAAAAAATAGTAGTCATTGAGATCCCACGATCGGACTAGTTTTAAAAATTGTTGAATAGATAGACGTTCAAAACAAAAAATTTAAAAAAAAATCAAAAATGACATTCACTTTTTAAAACGGGATTTAACGTTTGAAACCCAAAAAACTCATTCAAAAACACGTCGAATATTTTTGTTGTATTTTTTTCTGAAAAGGCCATAAAAAAACAAAAATTTTGAAAAAAAAAACTTTCAATTCGGACCATTATTAAAGAAGTTATGACCAAAATACCAAAAAAGAGCGGTTTTTTTGTTAATTTAATATCTTTTGAATGGGTAATCAAAAAAATCTCAAAATTTAACAGGAAGGGTCTTTTGATGGGTACTCAAAAATATAAAAAAATTGAGGAAATAAAAAAAAAAGTTTTCAAACTGTCCGATTTGGGATGGAATGCCCCATATACGCATGCATAGGACCACTCGAGGATTTTTTTTTTCCCCTTTACACGTGTTTTCCATGTTTTCTTCCCCGGGTTTTTACCCTCCTTAAATGTTTGCCCCTGCAGTAAAATGACACTCCGAGACGTCTGTGACTAATTTGGAGATTGCCGAAAAAAAAAAAAATTGTATTTCTTAAAAATTATCAAAAAAAATTATGACTTATTAATTAATTTTTCAAAATATTTCACGAAATTGGCCCCGACATATTTCTTCTGTAATTAAAGAAAATTTACTTAAGTCGTTTTTATTTTTTTTATATATTAATTTTCTTAACGAAAAAAATAACTATAAATGAATATGTAGATTTTTTTTAATCTAAAAAAATTCAATCGAAAATTTAAAAACAAAATTAATTTTTCTTCATTCCAACGAAAAATATGAAAAAAGAACATTGTGACAATTCATTATATATTTCTTTTCTCAAAAAAAGCCAAAATTTTGATTTATATTTGTTTATTTATTTATTATTCGTCAAAATTATTCAAGATATTTTTCCTCAAATATTTTTGTTTACCAAAAAAATGATTTTTTAGCTATTTTCATTTTACATTACTTTTCACTTATTTTCTTGCTGAATTTTTTTTTCCAACAAGTTATGTTTAGACATAAATTATAATTGAACAAAAATTCACATTAAATTATTAAAATACTTAAATCGAAATTTGAATTTGAATTATTAAAAATAAAATATGAAATAAATTCAATATAAAACATTAATTATATATTTGTCATTTAAAATTATTTTTTTTTAAATGTTATTTAACTATTTTTATTTTTAATTTAAATTTTTATTATACAGAAATATGTTTTTTTTTTTTATTTTAATGAACGATGTAAAGAATTTTGATTTCTTTGAAGAGATTTTCTGGTCCAAAAAAATCATCTATATGGAAATAAGAAAATAAAAAATTCATCACCGTTTTAAAATCATTTGAATTCTTTTTTCCGTTACATTTGATCAGATATTATTTACTCTACATTTTCGACGACGACGGTAGTTCCTTAAGAAAAATGTATATGGGGCATTCCATCCCAAATCGGACAGTTTGAAAAACTTTTTTTTTTATTTCCTCAATTTTTTTATATTTTTGAGTACCCACCAAAAGACCGTTCCAGTTAAATTTTGAGATTTTTTCGATGACCCGTTCAAAAGATATTAAATTAACAAAAAAACCACTCTTTTTTGGTATTTTGGTCATAACTTCTTTAATAATGGTCCAAATTGAAAGTTTTTTTTTTCAAAATTTTTGTTTTTTTATGGCCTTTTCAGAAAAAAAAATACAACAAATGAAAATTAAATTTTTTTTTTAAATAAAAAAAAAAAATCAATTTTGTTCTCATGCAAAAACTAGTTTGTTTTTATTTAAAAATTTCTGCTCGAATGTTCGTTAAAAAAAAATCTATCTGTTTGAAAGTTCAAGAAGTTTAATGATATTTAAAATTGCTTAAAAATTATACGATATATTTGAAATTAAATAATAAAAATTGAATAAGCATATTTTACATGATAATATTCACTATTTTTTATACTTTAATTTATTTACAAAATACAATAATTATAAATTAAATTGAGTATAAATGTTGAACATTACAATGTAAAATATTTTGGAAGTATTGCAAAATTTCAATTTCAAAAATTTCAAATATTCAATAACAAATATCTCATTTTTAACGAATACATTGCAATAAATTTTATATTTACATTTTCACACTTTTCCGAGAAAAAAAAAAATAATTCACTAAATTCTTGTCAAAAGAAAAAATTATAAAATTTCAAAAAAAAAAAATTTCGAAATTTACAAAATGCTACAAATTGGGAGTTCAACAACGTTTACCGGAAGTCCCCAATTAGACCGCAAAAATTTTCGTGCCAAGGTTGAAATTTGTAGTGAGATAAGAAAAAAATTAGAGCCCGAATTAACGAAAAAAGTCGCGCGCAATAGAAACCGGAAACGCGTCGAATTGGGGGAAGGAGAGACGCTCCAGTATCCATGGATCTTTCATTTCCGGTTGGTTCGTTCATTGTTCGATTTTTTCACGCTGCGTGACACGATAATACACTTTTGGCCTTTCAACAAAAAAAAAAAAATGGTAAATCGACACTCCTCAAATTCAGTCGTACAATAATTTGGGGGGGGGGGGGGCGGGCCCCTTTTACGGGACCCAAAAAAAAATCCTACGAAAAATCACAAAGAAATCACGATGCATGTAAAAAAAACAATTGGAACCGAATTTCAAAAAAATTATGGAAGAACCCCCCAAAAAAAATAATTTGTGCCCCCTCTTTCTAAAAGGGGTCCATGAGGCCCCCTCATATTATTAAAAACATCTTCACACATGTCTAAAATAATATAAAAACGATCATTTTTCAGTAATTTATAATTCCTTAGTTTTGGGCCCCCTTGAGATGAGGGGCCCCCCTTAAGAATAGATAGGGCCCCCTTCAGGATGAAGAGAGCCCCCTTAAAGACGAAGGAAGGCCCTTTTTCTGCGGTTCAGAATCCTCAAAATTACTATTTCGCGGTCAAATATCGCTCCCCCTTCAGGTGAAACGCATTCATTGTCTCTCGCTGCGGAGAGGGGCCTTCGAAATGGAAGGGGCCCATCCTCGAATTTATAATAAAATGTCATCCACTGGCGAGCGAAACTTCTTCGTTATTATTTTTCAGTCCCGAGCAAAAAATTCTCATTTTTCGCGCGAGGGGCCCAACGATTCAGGGGGCCCCCCTCAATGATCCAGGGGGCCCCCTCATTGATCCGGGGGGGCCCTCAATGATCCAGGGCCCCCCCAATGATCCAGGAGGCTCTTGAAGAACCAGGAGGTCACAACGACGATTCAGGAGATTCCCTCAATGATCGGGGGGGCCCCCTCAATGATCGAGGAGGGCCCCTCAATGATCCAGGGGGCCCCTCAATGATCCAGGGCCCCCCTCAATGATTCAGGGGCCCCTTCAAGTATCCATGAGGCCTCCTCGAACATCTAGGAGGCCCCCTCGACGTTTAGGGGACTCCCTCAATGATCGGGGGGCCCCCCAATGATCCAGGGCCCCCCTCAATGATCCAGGGGCCCCCTTAATGATCCAAGAGGCACTCTCGAAGATCCAGGAGGCCACAACAACGATTCAAGAGACTCCCTCAATGCTCGAGGGGGCCCCCTCAATGATCGAGGAGGGCCCCTCAATGATCGAGGAGGGCCCCTCAATGATCCAGGGGGCCCCTCAATGATCCAGGGGCCCCTTCAAGTATCCATGAGGCGCCCTCGAACGTCTAGGAGGCCCCCTCGACGTTTAGGGGACTCCCTCAATGATCGAGGGGGCCCCCTCAATGATCCAGGACCGCTGGCAATGATCCAGGGGCCCCCCCAATGATCCAGGCGGCTCTTGAAGAACCAGGAGGCCACATCGACGATTCAAGAGACTCCCTCAATGATCGGGGGGGCCCCCTCAATGATCGAGGAGGGCCCCTCAATGATCCAGGGGGCCCCTCAATGATCCAGGGCCCCCCTCAATGATTCAGGGGCCCCTTCAAGTATCCATGAGGCCCCCTCGAACATCTAGGAAGCCCCCTCGACGTTTAAGGGACTCCCTCAATGATCGAGGGCGCCCCCTCAATGATCCAGGGGGCCCTACAATGATCCAGGGGGCCTTATGTTGTACATTCACAAAAAATGCTCATGTATGTCTAACGAAAGCTCTCAATCGCCATTTTTCGCATTTCCGGCTCTTTCTATCGTCAGACGTTCATGACAAAATGCATCTGCACGTTTTTCGCTTCAATGACGTCATCTCCCACTCGCGTGGCACGATCTATAGATCATTGGCAATGCTGACTGAGACTCGACCGTAAAAAATACGAGGCACGATCGTGACGTCACGTACAGCTGTTACAAGCATTCTTGTGCCTGCCTCCGCGTGTTCGTGTGCGCGCGCGTGTGTGAAAGTGCGCGTGAGTGTTAGTGCGTGTGCGTGTGAGAACGTGTTGCAAAATTAAAATGAATGTATCTCGACAACACCTCGATCAATCGAGCTGAAATTAAGTACACAATTAGAACATTCGACTTCCCGAATTTTGACCAATTTTCGTCAAAATTGCTCGACAATTTTTGAGTTTGCCGACATTTTTAATTTTGTTTTCAAAATTTATGTGGATTCTCTGACTTTCGCAATTTTGCAGATAACGAAACACAATTTTTTTTGTATCTGCAGTGGACAACAAATATCGGATAAAAAATCGAAATCATCTCTTAAGAAGTCATGCTTAGCAAAAAAAATTTTTTTTTGGAAAATTGCCCTTTTAGTCCATTTTCATGATGATGATTTTTTTTGTCCGAATGTCTGCGACGTGTTTTTTTATGTCCATTATAACCTCACTTTCACCGTGAGTCAACCTGACTCACGCTTCTCACGAACGTATTTTTTTTTTTTTTTCGTTTATATTGTCCAGTTTGGCCATTCGCCGCTTGGTTACGCTTCGTCGTCGTTCCGATTAATCATTCGTTGATGTCGAATTTCATATTTGTGTGTGTTTGCATTTGTGCGTAAGATATAAAATGCTGAGGCGAATAAATGAAAAAAAAAAATTAATTTTCCATAATTTCTCGGTATTGAAATTATTAGTCATCTTCAATAATTTTGTTGTAACAATTTTTTTCATTGGTTATTGAAAAGTAATAATTTCGACAACTAATTAAATTTAAGTAATTAAAAATAAAATTTAATTTAAGGAATTCAGATTTAAATAAACAAATCAATGATTATGTAAATAAATGACTGAACAAGACAACAAATGAATAATTAAAATTATTAAATAAATAAATAGTACTAATAATTCAACAAATATGACAATAAATTGAAGTTGAAAATAAAAATGAATTAACATAAAATGCTGCGACGAGAAAGGAAAAAAAAATTAATTTCCCACAATGATTTCTCGGCAATGGAATTATTAGTCATCTTCAATAATCTTGTTGCATTAATTTTTTTCATTGTTTATCGAAAAGTAATAATTTAGTAAATTAATTGAATTCAAGTAATAAATTATATAGCATCGAGAAGTATAACATTTTTACATCAATTAATGAAATAAATAAATTATTATGTAAATAAATGAGTAAATAAGTTAACAAATAAATAAATAAAATTATTAAATAAATAAATAAATAGTACTAATAATTGAACAAATGCGACAATAAATTAACGTCAAATTAAAAATAAAAATAAATTAACATAAAATGCTGTGGCGAAAAATGAAAAAATAATAATAATAATAATTTCCCATAATAATTTCTCGGTATTGGAATTATTAGTCGTCTTCATTAATCTTGTTATATTAACTTTTTTCATTGTTTATCCAAAAGTAAAAAAGTATAACATTTTTAAACAAATTAATCAAATAAATAAATAATTATGTAAATAAATGAGTTAATAAGTCAACAAATAAATAAAATTATTAAATAAATAAATAATACTAATAATTGAACAAATAATTGACAAAAAAACAATATTTAAAAAAAACAAGGTGATTATTATCGATCAGCCGTCTTTTTTCAAAAAAAAACACAAACACGTTTAATCTAATGTCGACGACATTTACCGCATTAAAGTGAACCGACAAAACCCACGTAACGCATAAAATGTTACTTCCCACGTTTTTTCGTATCCTACATAATTTCGTCGCGGTTCATTCGCATATACACACCCGTTATATATATATATATATGTATACAGGGTACATTTCTGCAGTATTTATTTATTTATTTATTTATTTATTTATTTATTTATTTATTTATTTATTTATTTATTTATTTATTTATTTATTTATTTATTTATTTATTTATTTATTTATTTATTTATTTATTTATTTATTTATTTATTTATTTATTTATTTATTTATTTATTTATTTATTTATTTATTTATTTATTTATTTATTTATTTATTTATTTATTTATTTATTTATTTATTTATTTATTTATTTATTTATGTATTTATTTATTTATTTATTTATTTATTTATTTATTTTTTTTTTTATTTATTTATTTATTTATTTGTTTATTTAGTCTCTTTTTACGAAAGAGGAAAATCGTTTAAGCTGCACACACACAAATGCGATGGGTGTCTGTTAATTTCCCTTAATTAAGCTCAATCGAGGTTAATGCTCCGGTGTTTAACCCTAGTTTACCAAATCCAGCACCCCCATAGGGCAACTCTATAGGGGGGAGATCCCGGAGACAGGGGACGCCATTACAGAGGGGGAAAAATGAAACGGCTCTTTTTTTTGTCCTCCTTCGTATTTGACTCTCAAGTATCGCGATATTACGATATACAGGGTGTCCCATTTGACTTGGAACACCGGAATGGCGATATTTTCACGGTAAATCGAAAGATTCAGATCTCCGCGTTGATTTTAATGAAGAAATTGCTCACTTTATTATTGGATACACGTTTTCAAGGTCATACAGAGGTCAACTTAAAAAAAAAATTATATCGCTCAAATCGAAAAATATTTCGGACAAAAGTTGTACATTTTTTTACGTGTAAAACGATAGCGAGGTGCAAAATATTGATTTCCATCAAAATAAAAAATTGACCTTGATGTCACCTTGAAAACGTCCATTCGATAAAAATGTACGATAGACATTTGATTCGTGGTTTAAATCGACTCGATACGTGTCTCGGGGTTTTTCGATCTGTTGCGGAAATGTCGAGTTATTGCGATGTTAATTCAAGTCAAATTGGACACCCCGTATATAATTATAATTGTACATAAATTGTGATCAGATGTTACTGTATTTCTCAACTTTTTTTTTATATATTATTTGTTGATTGGTTATTGACTATTTTGGATTCAAATGAAATCTTTAAAGACATCAGAAAATTTTACATAGGGTGTCCAAAAAGTTTTTGATTGTTTTTTTTTGGTATAGATCTATTATAACGAAAATAAAAAGGAAAACTTGACTATGAAAATTGAGAAGCAAACGGATACTGCATGATTACCATTAATTTTATGAAAATATTGGACATTTTTCGAAAATTCGTAAAATTTTTGGAATTATACACATTTTTCAAATAAATGAATTTCTTAGAGTTTCAAAAATTATTTTAATTATAGAATTTTCTATTTTAAAAAAGTGAGAAAAAAGGAATGTGACAGTAGCTCGGATTTTAAAAAATGAATCGGCATTGAGATAATCGCTGGATGACTCCCGCTGAGCGAATAACTCGTGAGAAACGAGGCACAAAAACAGCCTCTCGAAAGCCACTTTTCATGTGAAAGCTAGAGGGTGTAACTGTATAGGGGTGGACATGTGGGCAGATCTCACATAAGGGCGAAAAAAAAGTTTACATATGTATATGTATATTTAATCTCATTCAATTAATAATAATATTATTATAAAATAACATATAATATATTAAATAAAATATATATTATTTACATATCATATTATTACATTACACACATTTATTTATTAAATCTAATGAAATATCCGGGAAAAACAAATATTTACGCATTGCCAAAAATTAAATAATTATCGGAGATTTTTGAAACAAATAATTTTAAAAAAATGATTATTTTTTTTTTGTTTGCAGTTTTGGGTGTTTTTAAGCATGATCCGTCAAGAATTCAATATTGTTAATTGCATATTCGTGTTTCCCAGACAATTTCCGATTCCAAACTCATCAATTGAACCCCTGAAAGACGAGAAAAAGAATGGTCGACCGCGCCAGTCGACGCGGTCGACTGGAGCGGTCGACCCCGCCAATCATCGACTTTTTGAAAATTTCAAGCGCCATTTCGATGGGAAATCACCCGCTGAACACAAATGTGCTATCAAAAAAACAATATTTTATCGAATTTGCGCGATATTGGTCGCACTAATTGTTTAAATAAGTATAATCATTTCAGATGACTCGAACGGAAACAGCAATGGGCATTAATAATGTCCCCATGTGGCTCGCACACCACATGGATTCGTCAAATTTCAGTGAAGTTACTCACGGTGAAATTTCACGGTAATAATTCATTAATTATCTAATCACGAATTTTTATTAAATTATATTAAATCGTATTATACATTAATATTGATATAATTAATAGTTAATATTATATATTAAAATATATAAATATTAATAAGTTATAAAATTGTTTACTTTGTAATTTATTTTTTAATTCTCATTGTAGGTAAAAATTTTAAAAAAATTACTTTTCACAGATTTCCAAAACCTTTGAGGACTTTTGCAGCCGTTGCCGCCATTATGATAATGATTACAGGACTTTTGGGAAATCTTTTGACGATAATAGCACTTTCTCGATATCCAAAAGTGCGAAATGTCGCGGCAGCTTTTATAATAAGGTGAGTTGCAAAAAAAACAATTTTTCAAACTTTTTTTTTAATTTTGGTCAAAAACTCATTTTTTTGTATTTTTTTTCGTAAAGTACATTCAAAAATGGAAATTTTCAAGAAAAACGACCCAATTAGTCAATTTTTGAAGAAGTTGTAGTCATTTCAGAAAAAAACAGATTTTTCTTTTGGGTTGGATAAAAAAATTTGAAAATTTTCTAAAAAATGTTTTTAATTGTGTAGAAAAAGAAAACAAAATTTCAGCCAAATCGGAACGGTTCGGGTTTAAAAGTTGTAAATTTGACATGGAATACTCCATATACTTATTTCAAATTTTATCTTTTCGAAAATTCATTGGCACACGAAAATAAGAAAATTTAATAGAATTTAACAACAATAATAATAATAATAAAATGATGAAAAATTTAATTAAAATTAAAAAATTATAACAAAGTAATTTTTCTAAATTTACTGTACTATGAAATTCAAAAATTTAACGTTAAATGAACAAGAATACAAAATTGAACAAAACCAATTAAATAAAATCATTCAAACTCTATATTAAAAAAATTGAATAAAAATATGAAAAATTTAATCAAAATTTAAAAAATTAAAAAATTAAAAATTAAAAATTAAAAATTAAAATTAAAAAATTAAAATTAAAATTAAAAAATTAAAATTAAAAAATTAAAGTTAAAAAATTATAATTAAAAAATTAAAATTAAAAAATTAAAATTAAAAATTAAAAAATTATTACGAAATTCAAAAATTCAACGTTGAATGAACGAGAATAAAAAATTTCGAATTTTCTCGAAAACGGAAAAATTCGTGACTTATCTCAGATTTTCCTTATCCTCGTGATGATAAGTGACACGAAACCTGAAGGATAATTGAATCGGTTTACCCTCGAGGAAGGGCAGAATCGATATGTTTTTACGACTCTGAGGGAAAACGTGACTGAAATTTTCCAACCGGATCGAGATTTTTCCTCTTTCCTGGTTCCAGGACGTTCTGAAAGTCAGATAACTCGGTCTCCCATCGTTTGACGTCGATATATATCTTTTTACGCGTTTTTTTAGATAAGTTGGGGCAATATGGGACACCTGAAAGAAGCCTTCCCCACGAGTGACGTTTCCCGCGAAATTCTCATGTTAGACGCTTAAAAACACCTTTCAAATGAATATTAACGATGAATTTCGTAAATCAGAACAATTGAGCAACTTTTTGAATATAAAAATTAATTTAAAAAAAAATTTTAAGAATTTTTAAGTATATTTTTTTCATCTCGAGACGGAAAGTTGGTTGCTTCACCAAAATCGATGTAACTTTTTCCCCCTTAAGGGCAGCACTCTGATTCTTGGCTCAATCTCTTTGCAATCGTTTGAGCTTCAAAATGCCGCTTTGTTCGTTGAAATAAGTTCATTTTTCGACTTTCTGTGGCATTTTTAAGTCGCACCAACGATTCTCAAAAAAAAATTCCATACACGTTTCTTTTGTTCAACGATCTTCTAAATTATGCCGCGGCTCAGAAAATTAAGTTATCGGGTTAAATCAAACGGCAATCTTTCAGTTAATTCTCGGCATTATTAAAAAAAATTAATAATTCCCAAAATCCGTCGTTTTGGGGCGTATTAAGACCAATTTAAATTTTTTACATTTCCAAGGTTCTAAAAAAATAACATATTTGGGATTTTTTTTCCAAAAACTGAATCTTGGGCTACATTTCTTTGGATTATCAATAGAGGGGTGATTTTTTAAAAAATAAATATATTTTACGCAAATTTAATTTTAAGTGATTTTTCGGTGGGCCATTTTCCCCCACTTTCCCCTTTATCGTCGTACAAAGATAACAGCCACGTGTATGTCGACGATGTCTCGAGATCATGACGCTAATTTGACTTTTCCATGTTCCTTCGCGCGGAGACTTCACCGTCACGGATTTTGAATCACTCGAAGAGAGAGATAAAAAAAAATTCCATTGACTCGTGACTCAGTTATTTCCCATTCTTTTTTTTTCATAAATTGATGTCCAGTCCCATTTATTTATTTTTTTCGTAATTTTTTGGTTTAAATTTTGAAAGCGAAATTAAAAAAAAAACATACCTACATACTAGGGTGGCACTATTTTGATTATTATTTTTTATTTTGATTCCCATCAACCAAATATTTTCTATTTTACGAAAAAAATATTCTCGCGAAGGATTTAGTCGAACAAAAAATATTTAGAAGTCGCTCAGAGTGTTTCGAAATCAAAAGGTAAAATTCTCTAATCCAATCGAAGAAGTTTTCATTTTTTAGAACGAAAATTTGAAATTTAATTTTTATAGTTTTTCGTCAGCTTGAATTCAATGTTGATTCGTGTTTTTTTTAAATCCTGTCATCATATTTGACATGCCAGAAAAGTAACAGAACAAAGAGTATGAAAAAATTGACGTTCACTCGAAATATTGATTTTCAAAGGCTCTGAGCGACCTCTAAATATTGTTTGTTCTTCTGTATCTTCCGCGAGAATATTATCCCTGTTGAATAAAATATATTTTGGTGAATGGAGATTGAAATTTAAGAAACAAAAATGGAAATAGTGCCACCCTAGTCTATATGTCGTGAGCTGAGGACAAGAAATAGGGGGAAAAAATTATTTTCAACAAACAAAACGTCAATTGTAGTAATGAGATTAAAAATAAATCAATTAATGAGAAACGACCCAAATATACACTTTTTCCAACGACATTATATTTCTTAAACGAAGGAAGAAGAGTTTTTAATCTTTCCTTCGCGGTTTCAATAGTTGAGTCAGAAGATCGGTATTTTCCGGCTAATTTATGCCACAGTGAGTCCTCGAGAATGCAACGATTATTTTCTTCCGCAATTTGCGATTCGTCATTATTCACGGAGAACCGGTATTTCAAAGCGAGGAAATAAATCAATAAATAAAATTATTAAATATTAAATTAATCATAAATAAATATTAATTTAAATAAATATTAAATAAATATTAAATCAATTTTAAATAAATTTTAAATAAATAATAAATAAATAATAATAATGCAGATTGTTGTTGTTTTATTTAATTTCTTGGTTTCGATTTAAAAACCGAAATTATAAGATATATTAGGGTGGCCCTATTACATTTTTTTTTTTAATTTTTTTTTTTTCGTAGTCTTTGCGTTGCAGATTTTATTTTTTGTCTGCTGGTTTTGCCGTTCGATTCGATTCGATTCATCGACGCAGGTTGGGCAGACGTTAGATTTCTCTGCGCCTTGGTTCCCTTCTTAAGATACGGAAACGTCGGTGTCAGTCTTTTGTCCGTGGGCGCGATAACGGTCAACAGGTATAGTTTAAAGTAGAAAAAAATAATATTGGCAACACAATTTTTTTGTACCTAAAAAAAGAAATTAATTTTAAAAATAAATTGTTAGAAAATTTTATGACTAATTACAAAATCAAATTATTATTTAATTTATTTTGGAAAGTTGGAAAGAAAATTTTATTTTGCAAAAAAATTTATCAAAAAATAAATAATTCATCAACAAATTATTGTATTTAAAAAAAAAAATCTAACGACAGTGAGAGAAAAATTATTTCGAATCATTAAAAAAAATAAGTTATTAATTAATGACGAATGGGGAGGAAAAAAAGATTTTTTTATTTTTTAATATTAACAAAAACAAACAAATAAACAAACTGTTATTTTTTATTGAAATCAAAAAATATTATTATTTACTGTAATAAACAAAATATTACGAACAAAATAAATTTATTTAAATAAATTATTGCTCGCAGATACATAATGATCACTCATCATGGACTGTACAACAAAGTTTACAAGAAACATTGGATCGCAATGATGATCCTGTTCTGTTGGTTTTTCTCCTACGGAATGCAATTACCGACGTTGATCGGTGTCTGGGGTAATTAGGAAAAAAAAAAATTTTAAGCCTTATCGAAATATCGCGGCCTGTTATGATTATTAACCAAGTTTTCTCAATTTTTGCCCCTCAGGCAAATTCGATTATGACCCGAACTTGGAGACTTGCTCGATCGTTAAGGATTCGAACGGTCGTAGCTCGAAAACCTTTCTCTTTGTCACTGGATTCGTCATACCCTGCATCGTTATCGTTGGATGTTACGCCAAAATATTCTGGGTCGTTCACAGGTAAACAATTTTTAATAAAAGTGAGCTGTTCATAATTTTTTTTTAAATTTATCACTCCATTTTACATTTTCTAGTCAGTTGTTGAAGGTATAGATGTATTCGTAGGACTATTTTCAGACAGAACTGTTTTTTAATATTTGGTATAGTTGTTGACGGTAGAGTTGTTTTAATATTTCGTACAGTTGTTGAAGGTAGAGTTGTTTTTTAATATGTGGTACAGTTGTTTAAGATAGGACTGTTTTTTGGTAGAGTTATTTTATTTTTATTTTTGGTACAGTTTTTAAAGGTAGAGATTGTCTTATAAGACGGTTTTCAGGTAAAGCTGTTTTCTAAATATTTTTCACGGTTGCTGATGGCAGAGATGTATCTGTGGAGTTGTTCAATTTTTTTTTTAATTTATCACTCCATTTTACATTTTCTAGTCAGTTGTTGAAGGTATAGATGTATTCGTAGGACTATTTTCAGACAGAACTGTTTTTTAATATTTGGTATAGTTGTTGACGGTAGAGTTGTTTTAATATTTCGTACAGTTGTTGAAGGAAGAGTTGTTTTTTAATATGTGGTACAGTTGTTTAAGATAGGACTGTTTTTTGGTAGAGTTATTTTATTTTTATTTTTGGTACAGTTGTTAAAGGTAGAGATGGTCTTATAAGATGGTTTTCAGGTAAAGCTGTTTTCTAAATATTTTTCACAGTTGCTGATGGCAGAGATGTATCTGTGGAGTTGTTCAATTTTTTTTTTAATTTATCACTCCATTTTACATTTTCTAGTCAGTTGTTGAAGGTATAGATGTATTCGTAGGACTATTTTCAGACAGAACTGTTTTTTAATATTTGGTATAGTTGTTGACGGTAGAGTTGTTTTAATATTTCGTACAGTTGTTGAAGGTAGAGTTGTTTTTTAATATGTGGTACAGTTGTTTAAGATAGGACTGTTTTTTGGTAGAGTTATTTTATTTTTATTTTTGGTACAGTTGTTAAAGGTAGAGATGGTCTTATAAGATGGTTTTCAGGTAAAGCTGTTTTCTAAATATTTTTCACAGTTGCTGATGGCAGAGATGTATCTGTGGAGTTGTTCAATTTTTTTTTTTAATTTATCACTCCATTTTACATTTTCTAGTCAGTTGTTGAAGGTATAGATGTATTCGTAGGACTATTTTCAGACAGAACTGTTTTTTAATATTTGGTATAGTTGTTGACGGTAGAGTTGTTTTAATATTTCGTACAGTTGTTGAAGGTAGAGTTGTTTTTTAATATGTGGGACAGTTGTTTAAGATAGGACTGTTTTTTGGTAGAGTTATTTTATTTTTATTTTTGGTTCAGTTGTTAAAGGTAGAGATGGTCTTATAAGATGGTTTTCAGGTAAAGCTGTTTTCTAAATATTTTTCACAGTTGTTGATGGCAGAGATGTATCTGTGGAATTCAATTTTTTTTTAATTCATCACTCCATTTTACATTTTCTAGTCAGTTGTTGAAGGTATAGATGTATTCGTAGGACTATTTTCAGACAGAACTGTTTTTCAATATTTGGTATAGTTGTTGACGGTAGAGTTGTTTTAATATTTCGCACAGTTTTTGATAGTAGCGATCGATCTGCAGGAATACTTTTTTGGTAGAGTTGTTTTTTAATATTTCGTACAGTTGTTGAAGGTAGAGTTGTTTTTTAATATGTGCTACAGTTGCTTAACATAGGACTGTTTTTCGGTAGAGTTATTTTATTTTTATTTTTGGTACAGTTGTTAAAGGTAAAGATGTACCTGTCAGGCTATTTTCTGGTAGAGTTGTTTTTTAATATTTTGTACAGTTGTTGACGGTAAGGCTCTACCTGTAGAACTGTTTTTTGGTAGAGTTGTTTTTTAATATTTTGTACAGTTGTCAAAGGTAGAGATGCTCTTGTAGGACTGTTTTCAGGTAAAGTTGTTTTTTTCAATATTAATTGTCGCAGTTGTTGAAGGCAAAGATGTATCTGTAGAGCTGTTTCAGGTACAGTTATTTTTTTAAATATATAGTTCGGTTGTCAAAGGTAAAGATGTACCTATCGGGCTGTTTTCTAGTAGACATGTATTTTATTATTTGGCACAGTTGTTGACGGTAGTGCTCTATCTGTATGACTCTTTTTTGGTAGAGTTGTTTTTTTAATATTTGGTACAGTTGTCGAAGGTAGAGATGAACTTATAGGACCGTTTTCAGGTAGAGTTGTTTTTT
Source organism: Alloplasta piceator (assembly GCA_946863875.1). Taxonomy (NCBI): domain Eukaryota; kingdom Metazoa; phylum Arthropoda; class Insecta; order Hymenoptera; family Ichneumonidae; genus Alloplasta; species Alloplasta piceator. The sequence goes on from OX333080.1 coordinate 31,550,954, forward strand.
AAATATTTGTCTCAGTTGTTGAAGCCAGACATGTATATGTAGAGCTGTTTCAGGTAGAGTTATTTTTTTAAATATTTAGTACAGTTGTCAAAGGTAAAGATGTACCTATCGGAGTGTTTTCTGGTAGAGTTGTTCTGATGGAAATCAGGAAATGTACTCTTCGTCACTCACTTACTCATTTAATAACCTCCTATTTTTAATAAAGTTCGGAATCGAGAATGCGAAAACACGCGAATCCAACGATAAAGTCACCTCACACACCCGGCCGAGATACCAGGGAAATGAAGCAGAGACGAAGCGAATGGAGAATAACGAAAATGGTACTGGCAATTTTCCTGAGTTTCGTTGCCTGTTACTTGCCCATTACGATCGTCAAAGTAACCGATCCGGAAGTGAAACATCCAGGTGAGCTTTTTTTTGCATTCTATAATTCGCATTGACAAGTCCTTAAATATATTTTTATATATTTTTTCTTATCATTTATCTTCAACCTTAATGATAAAAAAACCATTCTTCCAATTAATTTTTCCATTTGCCTCCACAATTCTGTGTACTTGTGAAATTTAGCATACAAAAAGACCGATGTATATTGAAAAAAACAAAAAAAAATACTAAAGTTAATTTTTAGTTCAAATGCCAATATTTATCGACATTGAGCGGCCTCTAAATATTTTTCGTTTGGCTAGATTCTTCGCGAAGATTTTGTCCGTCATTGAAAGAGACAGATTTTATGGTTGGAGCACAGAAAAATAGTAGTGCAAGTTCGAGCGCGTGCGCGAAGTGTCTCTGGAGTCAATGCGCATGCGCCATAGATCCTTTTAGACGCATGCGCATTCTACCCGTTTCTCTTACGCGCCTTTCGTTTCAAACGCTGCTCAAACGTTTTTGGACGTTTCTGAGTATTATATATATATATATATATATTTTTTTTTTTTAATGTCCTCAGCCGCTCACGTGATGGGATATCTATTGCTGTACTTTGCTTCGTGCGTCAATCCGATAATCTACGTTATTATGAATAAACAATACAGACAGGCGTACGCGGGTGTAATAAGCTGCTCGAGGATTCGGGCCAGTCTGACGCCCCACGGTAGCAGCGCACCAGGTGGACAAAACAACTTCGTCCAAGGTAACCATCACTTCGTTACCGTCACCAAGCTCTGACCTCAAAAAAAATCGATCAGCACGGCTATAAATTGCGTCGTAAGTGATCGGTACACTGTTCGTTTTCTAAGATTGAGCCTGGCATGAGTGACGATTCTCTCTTGGCTTCGAAAAAAAAAAAATTATCCCCCCCTTAAGTCATCGGTATTTCAGGATTCCGAGCCAGAAGTTAAACCAAGCTTAACAATCATAATACAAAGCAAGCTACGTGTGTTTACTTTTTTTATAATAATAATGGTAAAACCGAGTGACTAGAAAAAAAATTGAATTTGAAAAAAGCTGATTGCAATCGATCCCCGTTAAATAATTATTCACGAGACTTGATCATTGTTTGTCTTCATCACTGTTTTCAGGAGTCCCCGATGCGAGCTAATTAAGAACAAACAAAAAAAATTAGCACGCAAAGTCACACGTACACACAAAACTATTTTTCTACTAACGCGGATCGGGACGATGTAGCATGCGTATAAAGTGATCTCGGAGAATGATCTGAATAGGTACTAATTGTTTCCTATTTACTGCAAAATTAACAATATAAATTGGTTTTTTTTCATTCGTTTATGAAAAAAAAAAAATTGCGCGGCTCGATTAACCGTCCGTCGGCAATGTAGATATTGCGGATATCAGCTTTTTTAATCACAAAACACTAACACCTTTTTTTATGTATAATGAGCCATTCCTACGAATAATTACGTCACTACAGACATACAGAAATCATATTCGGGAACAAAGCCAAAAAAAGTGTTGATTTTTCGAAAAAAGACTAGAAATTTATCCTTGCTACTATTCCGAATACGACTGTTGAAATTTCATCAAAATTCGTTCATAATTTGCCGAGAAAATCGATTTCAAAGTCTCGAGGTGGAGGCGCGTAATGGAGGTGTTTTTATGCTGGGAATCTCTCAATCTCCAGCGCCATCTCGTGATGATTTTTCATAACAGACTCAAGAGACAAAGATAGAGCCTCCAGGCGGTGATTTTTGAATCACAAACTATTTAGTATAAAGTCAAAAAAATTAACGCCGGGAAGAATTTAGATTAAATCTTTATTTATTTAATAATTATTGAACAATTAAATTTCATTTAATAAAATCTTTATTTATTATAATTATTAATAATTAAAAATCCTCTTTGGTTGGAATCAATTAATTTGATACACAGGGTTAAAAAAAAATTTTAATCTCAACTAACGAAACTACTTGTCATTTTAATATGACGATTGACATTTTTTTTACTAATATATTAATCAACTCACGCTTGATGAATTCTAATCTTAATTCAAAAAATATTTCTTTCGAGCATTAATTTTTTTTTTCATCACTCATCGATTACCATCAAGAATTTAAAACCATTTTACATTGACTTTCAGATTACTCGAAAGATTACAGCAAGACAATGGTTTCGACGGTGTCAATTGCCATGAACGCTGTCAAGAATTCTCAACTCGAGGATGAGCTGTAAAAAAAAATCGACGATTTTGCCGGATCAAGTAATCCTTCTTATCTACCGATGAGCGTCACGAGTCTGCCCAGTTGGTAAGGTAGACCCTCTGCACTAAGGGACCAAACGTAAAGTAATCCTGTAATGAGCAATATTGCAGATTTTTCTCGACAAGGGCATTTTTCGATCCGCATGAATTATAGACGATAGAAGAAAAAAGTTAAGTTAGGTTAAGTTATTTATTTAAATAGTAATAGTCGAAAAAGTCAGAAAAGAGAAATTTGGTTTTCAATCACCAAAGAAAAACGTATGTAAATATTATTTGAACACAGTGAAATTTTATTCTCATTTCAAAATTCATAAATATATACAACGACGTATTTTTTCCTATATGTACAAATTTATTTATAGACAATATAAAAATAAACATAGATCGTTTAGGTTAAGCATGAAGAGAAGAGAAAAAAATATATAAACACATTTCCTACGTCATTTTGACTTTTTCGTTTCGTGTACGAAACTCTGATTTTGTTTTTGAATTTTCTCGGTGCCATATTTATTTCGTAATGGCGGAATGTGAAAGAAAAAATGACAACCATTTTCGAATACTTATCACGGTATGTGGAAATTAATGAGTATCATAATTATAACGAATTCATTAACTACGTGATTGTTACGTTGTAGTTCACACGAGATGGCGCTTCGATCGCTTCTTTCTTTGTTACGTATTATTTTTTTCATTCGGACTTGCAGCAGCCATTTTTGTCCTGAGTCGTTGGCGTTTCGCGTAGTTTTATCGAATCTCGTATTTCATCATCGATTTTTGCCCTTAAGACATTCTCAACGAGATATCGCATGGCTTCGTCTGAGAAACAAAGAATGAGGTTAGAAAATACGTATATTTTTAATTCCAGCAGCTTTTGGACGGTACCGAAGGAAAAAAGTGAGGTTAATCCCGCAGTCGTTGAGTTAAACGTACAATTTTTTCATTTATGCGTGTGATGTGTATTCTTTTGATAACGCAATTAATTGTTTAATACTTTGAATAAATCATTGTGAAGAAAAAACAAAATTGCATACTGTGCGAACGTTTTTATCACCGATTCCCGAAACAGCTGAGATTACCAAAATGGCGTCGCAAATTTTCACATTGGCATCGATCGCAGCGCCACCATCGGACATCTCAGGAATTATCAACGATTTTATCTAGGCGAATCGAATCGAATAATTCGAACTATTCGAATAATCCGCAGAAAATTTCCCCAAAATTACCCACCGATGTTTTTATTTTCCTTGGCTGACGTGACGTACCACGAGCCAATTTTATTTTCCTTGCAAAATTTGATAATCTGCTCGGTCGGTACTGATACCGTTTGAATGTCACATTTGTTGGCGAGGAGCACGATCGGTATGCTCGAGCCATCGGGTAACGTCACTTTCTCTCTCAAATCGCTCAGCCATTTTTTAACCGACTGAAAAGTCGCCACTCGCGAGATATCGAACACGAGAGCCGCGGCGACTCTGAAATTTATGAGAAAAAAAATTTAAACAAATTTTTTTAACCCTAAAAAAAGGGTGTATTCTGATCCAGGATGTTTTTAGGTTAGTTATAACCGCCGTGTGCACGCAATGGCGGTAAAAAAAAGTGAGAAGTGATGAGCAGCGCTCGTGGTGGTCGGTCGTGAGAACTAGCGAAACGTCGTCCGCTAACTTGTTCAAAATATTTTTTTAAATCAGTTAATTTCCGTTGCGAGCTTTACTTTTTTTTCACAACATCCTATGAGAGTTTCTTTACGTGCCAATAAATTGCTGGCGCGTTGAAATTAATGCGATATTTAAAAAAAAAAAACCCTTGCTCTTCAATGCTTGACGTGACTAGTACCAAAATTTGCCACCATCGGCGCTGCTCAAACATTCCGTGCGCGCGGCGATTCAAAATGACTAGACGAAAACCCTCAATTATGCAAGCTTTGTTAATACAATTACAAATTAATGGTCACAAAAGATTAATCAAATAATTGTTAATCATAATAATGAAGAATAAAGATAAATAAAGAAGATAAGCAATATTTACGCGTATTTATAGTAAACCCTCGTCATGTAACCGAATCTCTCGTGGCCCGCAATGTCCCTAAAATAAAACGACCTTATTTTGAAGAGGAAAACAGGCAAATTTCTACAAGATCCGATTGGCAACAGATCCACGAAAAAAAAATCGATCTACTTGCCAAACGGTCAGATAGACATATCGATGGCCTAACCTCAAAAGAATGACAAAAAAAATCGTTTTTTCGGCACAAAAGAACGGTCGCGGGAATCTTCAATTCGAAGCGAAACGCTTGTGTCACGGAGCGAGGCGTTAGGCCAACATAACCTCAAATTGTTTTTGACAAATTTTTCTCTTAATCAAGTCCCGATAACAAAAAAAGGATGGGGCATTCGGCTTATCAAATCGAGGCATTCGCCTCGTTTATTTGCTTTCAAAATCGCCGAGTAATTGAGGAAAAAAATGATGTTGAGTTGTTTGAGGTGACGTTGACGAGACGACTCGCCTTACAAAATGGCGGCTTTTGCGGTGGCTTTCTTTCCAGCCACGCATGTGCAGAAATCCTTTTGCGATTCCAAAGGGAACGAGAACTGTTTTTCTTCGGCTTCTGGCTTTAGGCCATCGAATGTTTATGCGAAAGTAATATTGACCAGGCAGTACCATAATTGCAAATTTATTTTAGTGTGAGGATCCCAATCGAGCGTTTTTATAGCGAAATCGGCGCCTATGGTAATCTTGTAATTGGAGGAGAATTTGCCTGTAAAAAATTGCGTGTTTTTTTGTGCCGAGAGGGGAGGAGAGATGAAAATATTGAGCGCCAGTCTTAAAAGACGCCCCAGCCTCTCCGATCGAGAATGCAAATCCATGCAAATCCGTCCATGCCGATTAAACGTGAACATGTATGGGGCATTTCACGTAAAATCAGCGGAATTTTCATTTCACTGTGACGACTCGGAAAGACGTTGAATTTTTTTTATTTAATAATTGATAAATAATAATTTTGTATCCATATTTTCATAATTTCTCCTCTGACACTGCGAAACTTTTTTTTGAAATGTTTATTTTCAAAGTCTCGCAAAATTAGAATAGAAGGAAAATTATTTTTCTTCCAGTTTTCGAAAAATCTTAAAAAAATTTTAATGTCTAAAAAAGAGCGTTGTTACAATTCGCATAATGCGAAAAAAGGGAATCTTGATTCTGAGCGGATAATGCGGGTCGAGTAAATTTTGCCCGAAATGTCCCATATATAGTTTGACACATAATTATAAATAATAAGGAAAAAATACATTCAAAGGGAGTTCAATCGAGTACGTTGGAATCATCGTGCTATCGATGTCAAAATAAGCACGAAAAAATATGCTGAATTAACTCATAAAAAGAACTTGTACATTCGGAAAAAGAACAAAAAATCGGAAAGTGAAAAATACACTTTAGAAATGAAGAACATAAATAAGCAATTCATTGAGTCAAAAAAAAGCATTAAAGTGCAAAGCAATTATTTTTCGTTTTTCAAAAATTCATTTTTCGTTTTAAAATGACAATGTTTAACAATAATAGTTGATTATAATAATTTGATCGGTAATTTAATTAATTGTACATATTTCTATGCTCAGCTTTTTTGATTACATTAATTAATCGATCTTTTTCATCGACCATCGAATAATCAACAATCGAGAATATAAAATTTGAAAATTTATTTTCATTTTGAAAAAATGAAGGAAAACAAAAATTTTTGTTTACTCAATATCGAAATTTCCTGATCAAGAAATATACGAGCGAGCAATTTTTTATCAACTCAAGAATTTTCATTTGGAAACAAAAACCAAAAAAATTCAACAACAAATTTTGAAAATTGTTATCGTACAAGTTACATTTGTTTCTTTTTATGCACACAGATATACGTTACCCTCTGTATATCGTCTGACGATTGCCGTTTTACCTGAAAAAAAGAAATCATTATTATTTAATTAATTCTATTATAATTATTATTATTATCATTATAAGGACAACAAAAATAATGACAGTCATATTTCAAAAGGCGCAGCTGTAAAAAATAGTTAATTTTTACAAAATTATTAAAAAATTCATTGATATTGTTTTTATTATCAATTACCATGAATGATAATTAATAATCAACGAAAACGTTGGATTAAATGATTTTAAAATATTTTTCATTATTTTATATATTTTGATTCATAATTTTTATTTTATATTTCATATACTTTAGGGGTGCGCGAATATTCGAATTTACGAATTATTCAAATTATTCGAATTTTGCATTCAATATTTAATAAATATCGAAAAAAAAATTTGAAAAAAATGCCAATAAATTTTTTTTTTTCGAAATTTTGATTTTTTTCTATTTTTTACGCTCATTAAATGCAAATTTGAGAGAAAAAAAATAAAACCTTTTTTTTCATTTTTAACGCCATTAATTAATTGGCTTTCAATAATCAATGAACGTGTTCCTTCAATTTTTCTAAAAGTTTGATGATTTGGTCACTAACGGCTCGACCGATTGTTTTGAAAATTGGTATGGTTTTTAGGTCTGTATTGAGCTAAAAAAAAAACAGAAAACATTGGTATTTTTCGCAATATCTGCAAAATTGTGGTAGTTTTTCTAAAACAAGAAAAAAACTATTTTTTTGTACTTTTTCAAGTCAAAATTAAGCATCGAAATTTTTTTTCTTCATTTATGACAGTAATAAGCACTTATAGAGGGTAAATCTAAGTTTCCGAAACCCACCGTTTACTCGCTGTACGATCATTAGCTCCAGAGATATCAAAGATTTAAAAAAAAAGACAAATTTTTGTTCAATCACCGATATCTCAGCTAAAAATGGTCGTAGAACAAAAATTACGAAAAAGCAAATTGAAGCCAAAGAATTCAGCCAAACGATCCATTTATTGGTTAAGCTCAAAAAAAAATTTTGGAGCCCATCGGTTGTTTTGAAAAAAGCAAAAATTTCGAGAAAATTTTTACCGTGACATTTCTTTCGACTGCGTCGAGGGTGATGCCCACAAACAATTTTTGACTCAAGATTCAAAAACTAGAAGATTCAAGCTTCAAAATGCTTTTTTTTTAAAATTTTTACGATCAAAATTAACAAAGTTACGGCCTTTGGAAAATCGCTGAAAAATCTCGAAAATGTTGCTGCTCCCTTAATTTTTTCACTGGGTGTACATCATTCGTATATTCATTCATTCTCCATCTCGAGATTTCATTCCGATCCTACTCACCGACCCCGTAATCGCCGATGATAAGAAACTTGAAGAGCAACTCTTTGTGATTGAAGTTGGACAAAATAACGTCCGAGTCGCGTCTTGGCTTGCGAAAACTCATGTTTTGTTTGAGATTTTTTGTTGCTCTACTTGTATATATTCAAACAAACCTCCGCCGTACGACGCTCGATGATATTTTTGAGGTTAGAAACTCGAGCTTCGATGTACGTGCTTTTACCTCTCACGACTTTTACGTACATCGAAAGAGCGAGAAAGAAATATACGAGATAAGCTCGCGTACGATCGTTTTATTTATCTCTCTCCCGCTCCCCTTCGTCTCTGTGCGCAATAAATGACGAACGTTCCACGTTCAAAGTTCAATTACGACGATTTCGTCGCTCGCACTCGGCGCCCGCATTCGTTGGCATTAGTAAGAATTTTTTTTTCTCTGCTCTCCGTTCCCTCTCTCATTGTTATCTCAATCCGTTTCTATGTTGGTCTGGAATTCGGAGAGGTGAAATGTAACGAGAGGAAGAAAAAAGAAATCGAATCGAACGTGTCATGGCGAAGATAAAAATTCGGAATCGCGTTAGTGGCGCCATCTCTGAGCGCTTCGGTGAACTACATGATAAAATATCGTCAGATTATCGCTTGGGCAACATATTCGTGTCGGTAAGATGCATTTCTTCATTATAGTGCGAAGTGACAGTGCCGTTTTCTTCGGCAACGACTGTCGGTAAGGAAGAAGGAATAACGCGAGAACTGACTTACCGACAGAACGTAATACATTTGAACGCAATGATTTTCGCATTTATTTTCATCTTAATTACAATTGTATTGACATATTTGACGGAAATTCGACGATATTGATCCTTATGTTTGAAACAGCGAATATCGTATTATTTGAATAATGATTATTGAATATTGATTGAATATTGATAATTGATGAGTACAAACTGCTTTATTCCATATTCGTTTCCTCTCAATGCATCGGAGACGTTTTTGAAGAAATCGGCAGTCGGTAAATCCCGTTGCTTGGCGTATAAGAGACTTGGCGCGTCTCGAGGTGCATGAACTTTGCCAGTAAATGTACTTGTCGCGAGACGCTACCGCGTCTCTTGATTATATAAATTATTATTATTATTATTGATAAATTACCTATAGATGAAAGCTATTTTTTGGTAAAGTTAAGAAATATTTGATATCGATTGGCAACCTAATCCCAAAATTTAAAATTCATCCAAGCTTACTCCTAACTTTTGAAATGAATCTCCATTCAGTCTGATTTATTATTGAATTAGCTAACAATATTAGCCATTATTTCAAAATAATTAGAAACACTTCGTACAATAAACAATTAATGAATATATTTAAAAATTCGTACTTTAATTAACGGTAAAAAAAAAGGAATTACAATCGACCATCCCTGCAAAAAACCGTTTTTGCATTCATCGTACAGAATATTAAAATTCGTAAAAATAATTCATTCGCAAATTGAATTTTTAACCGAACGTAGAATCGTCATTTTTTGAAACAATTGAACTGCTCAATTTATTTACGCTTAGACTCACCCGAGACGCGTTATAAGCGTGAAAATGAGCGAAAGCATTTTCCCATTCCCTTAGATTCCAAATCCATTTGTCAAACTAGCATCCGTCGCTTTCTCTATCGGCTGCAAATCGCCACAGAGACTCGTATTAAGGGATGACATATTAATTGGTCCCAAGTTTTGCGTCAATACGTCAGTAATCGTTTGGTACACATCAGACGTAAATGGTTCATTGTACTTTCTCGCCATTATGTAAATCCCATCCTCCCTGAAAAATAATCGAAGTTTCACTCGACGGTCCATCCGTTTAAAGAAGTTTAGTACCGTTTTGAAGAAAAATCTTTATTGCACTCCGTGAGCAAAGAGCCACTTTCCGCACGCTGCGCGTGCTCAAACTGGCACTTTGCGCACTCGTACAATAAAATTTCGTACTATATACTATTATGACTCACAAGTCGTCAGAGCACTGATAAAGAATGGCGTAGGATTGATAGTCAGTTGCCAAAATGGTCACAGTAAAATTAAAGACTAAATCTGAGATCGAGTGAAACTTGGCTGGATTGGATTGATCTTGGACGCCCGCTATCGTCGTTAGAAGTTCACTGGATTATTGATGGACGAAAAAAAGAATAACTTTGAATGAAATTTCGATGAATAAGTTCAAAAAGTAATTAAGGATCATATTTCGTTGTCTTAATACTTATTTCTGCAATTCTCGATCTCCATTTGGCCCTCACTCGAAAATTTGAAATCGTACAATAGGCAATCTGAATCGTCTACGTATATACGTGCTGTCTGAACCATATACCAACGTCCCGAAAGCTGAAATGTCAATGCTGTTATAATCGTTCGAATACCAACCCATTAGCTTAAACGTGCATCCACTGGCCCATTGAATAAAAATTGGGGAGGTAACCGCTTGAGCGCCCCCTCAGGCTCGTGCTTGGATGTACTCGCACTACGAGTGGGGACTTGAATAGGATACCAACTGTATCGGCCATCTTATCGTGACCTGCTTTGCCGACGGTCGATAAGAAAGGAATATACCCTACTGGCAGTGCTCCCGTACCGGTGTAGTTCATTCAGTTGCCGACTAAAATCAATCATGGTTGTGCTTACCCGAGTTTTGTTGAAATCTTTAACGCCGTTGGCAAGATTATTGCATCTTTTAGCGGTTTCATCTTTCAATGATAATTTCCTTAATTTCTCCATTGATCCCACATTTTTGCAGTCACTCAAGTCCTTGGGCAACAAATTCAGCTGTAGGGAGTTATTCCTCAACACGTCATGTATAGTTTTGTTCAAATCAGAAGTAAATGGCTCAGACGTTCTCGAATAGATGTCAAGTTGCGGTTCACTGAAAATGAATAAAATTTTCGATTGACAATCCAAAAGGATCGTGGAAACTGACAGCAAACCGACAGGAAACCGAGTGGGAGCCGACTGGGAAACGACAGGGAACCAACAGGGAACCGACAGGGAACCGACAGGGAACCGACAGGGAACCGACAGGGAACCGACAGGGAACCGACAGGGAACCGACAGGGAACCGACAGGGAACCGACAAGGAACCGACAGGGAACCGATAGGGAAACGACAGGGAACCGACAGGGGAGTGACAGGAAAACCGACAGGGGAGTGACAGGGAACCGACAGGTAACCGACAGGTAACCGACAGGTAACCGACAGGGAACCGACAGGGAACCGACAGGGAACCGACAGGGAACCGACAGGGAACCGACAGGGAACCGACAGGGAACCGACAGGGAACCGACAGGGAACCGACAGGGAACCGACAGGGAACCGACAGGGAACCGACAGGGAACCGACAGGGAACCGACAGGGAACCGACAGGGAACCGACAGGGAACCGACAGGGAATCGATAGGGAAACGACAGGGAACCGACAGGGGAGTGACAGGAAAACCGACAGGGGAGTGACAGGGAACCGACAGGGGAGTGACAGGGAACCGACAGGGAACCGACAAGGAACCGACAGGGAACCGACAGGGAACCGACAGGGAACCGACAGGGAACCGACAGGGAACCGACAGGGAACCGACAGGGAACCGACAGGGAACCGAGAGGGGAGTGAAAGGGGAGTGACAGAGGAGTGACAGGGGAGTGACAGGGAAACGACAGGTAGACGACAGATAGACGACAGATAGACGACAGGGATCAGATGGAAAACTGTTCCTTCCGTGTCTGTCGGGAACCTATAAGGAGACACCAGAAACCCACTAATTTCATCTTAATTATTTTTCGTTTCCCACTAAGTTTGAGCGCTGTTGAAAAATCTGAGGGTATTTAAAAAAAATATATATCTTATTATTCAAAGAAACTTGATGACTCACGAGCCGTCCACGCATCCATAATATATGCTGTAGGATTCATAATCAGTTGAAACAATAGTCATATTGAGAAATACGCCATAGTACGTCCAAAAGTTGGATGGGATGGGCTTAGTACCGTTCATCTGCGGCTTCATTTCCAAATAACCGCTGGATTATTCATGAAATAAAAGAAATAATAACGTTGAAAAAGAAATTAGCAAATAAATACGAAAAAAGGTGTCCCATCATATGATTTTCTCATTACCCTCTAATCCATAACGCTCGCATCGCATAATTTCCCCTGGGCGTCAAACGGAACACAGGGCATTCTTGCAGGTTGTATAAGTCCATTTGACTCACTTGAATGCGGTACCAATTACCCATCAACTGAAACGTCAAAATAAATCAAAATGACACATCCTTTCATCTCTTTCCTTCGTCTTCTTGAGACGTGACCCCACGTCCAGAATTTTCAAGAAATAGATTTTTTTTCTATGGATCATTGTTATCGATGGTTTTGGCCTCTTATTTTTAGTGAAATAAGATTTAAAAAGTTATCACAAAATATACCACAAAAACAAAATATATGATCATTATATTATGAAATTGTGAGTGCCTAATAATATAATTCTTAAAATTCGGTCATTAACTTTATGAATCATTGCCCCCATTGAGAATGAAAAATGTGCCTCAATATTATCAAAAACAATGTTCAATAAAATAAAAACAATATAGTATTTACATACCGAATAAATTAAGATAATGTTCAAGAATACGGAGCGCAACGTTCCCTAACAAAACGTTACGGGGGGTTTGGGGGGCGCAGCCCCCCAACGAGTAGGCGAAGCGTACTTGTTAATATTTCTGTTGACAAATTTTCTACAAACTATTGAATTTCACCAGTTTTGGCGTGAATCGCACGATTTTTTTGAACTGCCATAAATTGTTTAACTTTCCCAAATTAAAAAAAAAACTTTGATTCGATAGACTATGACAGGGAGAAGACATTACAAAAATATTCGCAATTTTTTCAAATCGAACAACATTCACTGAAGATACGATGCCGACCTTGAAGTTAAATTTTTTTCAACGTTGTGTATCAAGTCCTTTATCAGTGAGTATTTTTTTTTTTTTTCAAATTTCCAGAAGCCCGGGGTCCTTCCCCTTTAGCAAACCCCTACCCCAATCTTCTACTTCCATTATAATCCAAACGTAATTTCTCAAAATGTAGGCTGGTCCCTTCCTTTTTCACGTTTTTTTGTGAAGTATTATTTGAAACGAGAAAATGAAAGAGCTATAGAGTGTTTTTTCAAAACACTGGTATCATTATAAAAAACATTTTTACTCAGTTCTAGTTTCGATACGAAATGTAGATGTGATTTCATCCACAATATTATATTGTTTTCGTGAAAAATAAAAATAGTCCCATGGAAGAAGAAAATTAATTCCTCATCGATTCCTTACAAAATTGTTCCTATGATTCAAACTATTTGAATTTTCGCCGCGAAATTATAAAAAAATGCCCTCTAAAGAACTTTAGAAAAATGCAACTTGAAAAAAACCATTCGCTTGGACATCGCAAAATTGAATCATCTCTTAAGCAGTGAAAAATGAAATATAAAATGGAAAGAGATAACAAAGTTATGCCTAAAATCAACGTATGACAAATGAACTAATCGAGGCTTGAGGCACGAATAAACGAAACGGAATAAATTATTTAACTGCTCGATTAATCACACAATTTAGATCAATAAAAATGAGACTTACGCGAGTTATATTGAAATCTTCGACGCCGCGGACTTGTCGACAAGATTCGAGCGCTTTTGTCTCAAGAACAGCTCCGCCGAAGAGGCAAAGAGCAAAAAATACGTGGAACATTATTAAAATATTTAATTGCCGTCTTTCGCCAACAAAAAAAATCTACTAACGGAATAGCCTCGCTTGGCGACTTATATACGCGATTTTCTTCGCCTCGAAGTTGTTCTTTGTTTCGCTGTCGAGCGCTGATTGGTGCAACGCGAGAGCCAATGAGATCGCGACAATGTGTCGATATATGTTCATAGGTGGAAAATGAGCCACGCGCTGCGAAAAAAAAACAACACGTGTCTCCTATGTACTCACAAGGAGATAAGTCTTATCCGGTGACGTCAACGAAATTTAAATATTATTCTAAGAATCACGTATTTTTTTATCAGCAGAAAAACATTTTTAAGGGGTGAAATTACCCCTTAAAGTGGAGACTTCCGAGGGGAACTTTTCAGGTTTCACCTATTTCCACTTGGGATAATCGAATGCACCTAAACTTTTAATTACCTTGATGACAAATGATGAAAAATGCAACTGAAAAAAGTTATAGGGATCGAAATTCACAAAATCATTATGATAAAATAACTATTGCACTCATTTCGATGGATTCAATTGCACTTTGAAGAGGACAACAAAATAGTACATACTACATACATGATAGGGGTGAACTACCCCTGTATATGTGTGTGTGTTTACATTTAATCTCAATAAAACGGCAGTAATTTTTTTTTCTTATTTCTTCTCCTCGTATACGTTTTTTTTCTTTAAGAATGATGTGTCCAAAATTGAAAATGATAATAAAATATTATAAAATTTGATATGTCATTATGTAAAACATTTGAAAGGTTGCGTAAAAATTTCACGACGATAAGGAAGCTGGCTACTGAGAAATTAGATTTAACATTTTTTACACAGCCTTATGTAAACTGAAGTAACTTTGCAATTATTTTTTTTTTGTTATAAAAAATGATGCCAAAAATACAAAAAAACATCGAATTTGAGGAACAACATATAAGAAGCATTGTGTAATTTTTTCAACACATTTAGGAAGCTCGTGTTCCAAAAAATAAATGATAAAGATAAAATACGTGGTTTTTACAGCAAGAAACAAGAATATAGCGGCAACGTTGCATAGACCAAAAGTTTTTAAGTTATGTGGAAATTCCGTTGTTTTTTTTTCATCCAAGCGTGAGGAAAAGCCATTCCTTGTGGTTTTTATTCTTATCGTACATTTTTAAGCTTCGCTTATGTGTCATTTTCTTCGTTTTCAGGAATTTCGAGTAGAAATTTGTTCACTTTTTTTATATTAGGTATTCCTGAAGAGGCGAGCGGTAAAGACGCATTTCTGGTAAACGATAATGGCCGTGTTTTTTATGGTACGAACTTCCCACGTGCGTTATTCTGTTCGTGTACGAACTTGAGAAGTAATAAACAGAGAACTTTTATTTTCAACATTTAAAAAAAAACTCTTCCACATGTAAAAAGAAATTTGGTAAATTGAAAGATACAGAGAATTGATAATAAAATTTCTCTTCGTGGAGTGACCTTCTTTCCAAGACCTCCGTCGGCCAAAAAGTCAGACAAGAAATCGGACTAAAAAATATACTTCTACCGAATATTTTTTTGGAGTCCGATTTCTTGTCTGGCTTTAGAAGACGCAAGGGGTCGAAAAAGAGGACACTCCATGAAGAGAAATATTAATTATTATCAGCAGTGTATTCTTCAATGCACTAAATTTCTTTCTACACGAGAAAGAGCTATTTTTTAGTGTAAAAAAAAAAGGTTTTTTGTTTTTTGCTTCTCAAGGAATCACCTCTTCTACGCCCTTATGGCATCCGGAAGCCATAAGGGCGTATCGAATTTTTTTCTTTTCAGGAATCGACGTAATCATGACCAAAAAGTATAGAACCGATGAAAAAAAATTTTCCGAATTTTTTGTTTTTTTTATACGCCCTTATGGCTTTCTGATTGGTCTCGAAAGCCATAAGAGCGTATCGAATTTTTTTTTTTCAGGAATCGATGTAATTATGACCGAAATATATAGAACCAATGAAAAAAAAAATTTCCCAATTTTTTTTCTATACGCCCTTATGGCTTTGCGAGTGGGTCTCGAAAGCCATAAGGGCGTATCGATTTTTTTTTCAGGAATCGACGTATATATTACCAAAATGTATAGAACCGATGAAAAAAAAATTTCCCAATTGTTTTTTTATACGCCCTTATGGCTTTCCGAGTGGGTCTCGAAAGCCATAAGGGCGTATCGAAATTTTTTTTTCCCAGTAATCGACGTAATTATGACCGAAAAGTATAGATCCGATGGAAAAGAAATTTTCCCAATTTCCCAATTTTTTTTTCTATACATTTTGGTCATAATTACGTCGATTCCTGAAAAAAAAAATCGATACGCCCTTATGGCTTTCGAGACCCACTCGCAAAGCCATAAGGGCGTATAAAAAAAAATTGGGAAAATTTTTTTATCATCGGTTCTATCCTTTTCGGTCATAATTACGTCGATTCCTAAAAAAAAAAATAATTTCGATACACCCTTATGGCTTTCCAGCCCAACCTTTTGCTGACATAGGCCCTTATGGCAGCTGTAACGCGATATGATCATTGGTGGAAATGAGCCACGCGCGGCGAAAAAAAAACAACACGTGTCTCCTATGTACAAAGAAATGAGTCTTATCCGGTGACGTCAATGAAATTCAAATGTTATTCTAAAAGACACGTATTTTTTTATCGGCCGAAATAAGTTTTTAGGGGGACTTACCTGAAGTGAAGTTCGATCGTAATTGTGTGAGCCGTCTCGTCCGAACAGGGGCCGGATTACGTGCCACGATCGGCTTCGAATTCGACAAAGTGAGAACGCGAATTATCGTTTGGTGCTAATCTTCCTATATGACTAATCTATGGTCTGGGGGAAAATAAAACTTGCGAGCACCCGCGATTGGGCAAACCCAAACTTGTCCACCGGTCACTTCGTCGGACAATCGGACAAGATAAAAACCCTATGAAAAATTAGCATGAACCATGAAATACGGCAGAACGGAAAATCGTAGAAGTCCAAGACTCGAAGTCGATCGTGGCAACGGTCGTACATACAGGTCTGGAAACTCCTATGGTGGAGGGTGACTCGATTGGTGAGGCAAATTCTGCGTAGTTGTAGAATCAACCGGTAGGTTCGTCGTCGTAGAGGGGTCTCCGTGACATGTATATCCGCGTAGTTGTAGAACCGACCGCTAGGTTCGTCGTCGTAGAGGGGTCTCTCCTTTGCTTCAACAACTATGCCACCCCCCCATCACTCAAAACCGCCGGAGTTTCCAGACCTGTATGTACGACCGTGATCGTGGCACGTGATCCCGCCCCAGATCTGTGACACTTTCATCACGTGAAGCGCAGCAAATTTGAATATGAGAATTCAACCCATCGATGTCCTCGCCCAAGAAGACAGGAATAAGGGGAGTCAACTAGCTGCTTTTCGAGTGGTGGGGGTGGCACAGAATATTTGGGCAGCAGGCTGCCCCACTCCTTGACCTGCGAATTGCGCTGTACAATACTGCGCACATGGTGCGTCGTCATTCTCGCTCGCGCGCACTGAAATATGTTACTATATTTCAGTGCTCGCGCGAGACCGGAGGGCCGAAAGCTGCGCGGTGCTATAAAAGTGCGACACTGCGCAATTCGTAAGTCAGGAGTGGGGCAGCCTGCTAACCAAATATTTTGTACCATCCCCACTCCTCGATTTGATTCTCCTGTATTCTAGTCTTCTTGTCCTCGCCGTTGACAATCGGCTTCGGGCTGAGTTGCAGTGCTGTGCAGAGAGAAAGAATATAAGTTCGTTGTTTAACGTCCTGCGAGCACGTGAGATCAAAACACGGAAAAAGGAGCTCAGGTATCGGCGACGCGCATGTGTGAGCAGCGTACAGCGCGTCACCGTAGGGTCCGTGTGAGAGTGCGTCAATGTGTGTGTTGGGACCGCTGATAGTACGGGCTTAAATAAGTTCTCTGCACACGGTGCAATTTAGATTGAAACTAATATTTAAGCTGGCATTAAATTTATATTTAACATAAAATTAAAAAACATTATATAAATTAAATTTGAAATAATCTTTCAATATAATTTATGTTATATACGATATTACTTAATGATAAAATTTAAATTCAATTAATCGAAAATTTAATCTTATTACAATTTTAATTTAATAAAAAAAATTATTATTTTCAATTAATTAAAAACAAAACTCTTTATTAATTTAAATTTATTATAATTCCAACAATTTACATTGATTAAAAATAACGCTCTTTATAAATTTCAATTTATCATAATTCTAACCATATAAATTAATTAAAAACAAAACTCCTTATAAACTTGAATTTATTTTAATTCTAGCCATTTCAATTAATTGAAAACTAAACTTTTTATGGATTCAAAGTTATTATAATTCTAACCATTTTAATTAATTCAAAACGAAATTGCTTCGAAATTTCAATTTATCAGTCGTATGGAATGCCAATGATAATTGAAGGCGACTTCAATATCAACTTCTCTTCAGATGGGGCAGTACTGCTAATTTTATTTTTACGCGAAAAACTCAATCTACGAGAGAATACAAATGGAAACATTCAAACAACAAATTTTAAGCCATTTAGAAATGCTACAGTCACATTTGTATGTATCTTATTTCAGTTACCAAAACCCATAATTTTATGTATAAGAGAAATTGAACAATACATTTTTCAATTTCATTCATTACGCTATTTTCGCATTGTTTCACTACAAAATAAATTTTAATGAAAACCAGTGTACGATCTGAATTTTCCAAAACCGAACTGATACGAGCTCACATGTTTACACATCAATTCTCGTGAGTACCTTGGCACTCACACTGATTTTCGTAAATTGTTTTATTACGAGGATAATAAGAATCAATCTGACATTTTTTCACTAACGCTCTGCGTTCAAATAATTCAATAAACTAAAATAAAAATCGTTCCGAGTCTTCGATCTTCGTTTTTCTTCAGTCGCATTCTGCTTTATATCCGATGCGAAATAGATTTTTAAGTCCGAAATTGTTACCCCGTAATTTATCACCGACCGTTTTGTAGAATTCCTCATTTAATGCTGAATAATTTCTTATCAATGTTCTTGCGACTCTGCAAAATGATTTTTAAAAAGTTGGCAAAAGCTCTCCTCGAACACAAGATAAGAGAGACTTGTAAATTGTAAAAAAAAAATTGAAAAATTGGAAAAAACAATTGTCACGCATTACCCAAAAGGATTGTACAAGATGCAGTAAAATTCATAATCGGTTGAGAAGATGTAGAATCTTTGGATAAGCTCTTTTTCTTTACTGAAAATAAATAAAAACTAATAAATAAATAAATTAAAAATAAAAATAAAAATAAAAATAAATTTAATTTAAATTTTTCCGAAAAATACTGACTTTGTTTCAAATGCTATTTCAATACCTTGAAGCATCTGGTGTTTTTATAACTCTGCCTCTTTCCCCTATGCCGAATACCTCTGGCCGAACACAGAAGTCTTTGTTCATTCGGACATGGGATTGGACTTCGTACCAATTACCATTAAACTGTATTATATTTGATAAAGGATGATAATAACATGCATAGCCAGAATCACCAATACATGATTCACAGTTATTCACAATTATATAAATTATTATTATGATTATTTAATTACCTATACATTAATACTATTTGTTGGTAAAGTTAAGAAATATTTTATATCAATTGGCAACCTAATCCCCAAATTTTAAATTCATCCAAGCTTACTCCTAACTTTTGAAATAAACCTCTGTTCAGTCTGATTCATTTATGAATTAGCTGACAATATTAGCTATTATTTGATAATAATTAGAAACACTTCGTGAAATGAACAATTAATAAATATATTTGAAAATTCATACTTTAATTGACGGTCAAAAAAAGGAAATACAATCGACCATCCCTGCAAAAAACCGTATGTAGGGAAATCGAAGAAAAAAGTTTGCATCTATATCGTGCAAAATATTGAAATTCGTAAAAATAATTCATTCGCCTGAGTGAATTGAATTTTTAACCGAACGTAGAATCGTCATTTTTTAAAACAATTAACCTGCTCAATTTATTTACGCTTACACTCACCCGAGACGCGTTATAAGCGGCGTGAACATGAGCGCGAAAATTTTCCCATTTTAGCCAAGTTCCAAATCCAGCTGTCGAATGAGCATCCGTCGCTAGCTCTATCGGTTGAAAATCGCGACAGAGACTTGTATCAAGGGATGACAAATTAATTGGTCCCAAGTTTTTCGTCAATACGTCAGTAATCGTTTTGTTCACATCAGACGTAAATGGCTCATTGTACTTTTTCGCCATTATGTAAATCCCATCCTCACTAAAAAATTATCGAAGATTCACTCGACGGTCCATCCGTTTGAAGAAGTTTAGTACCGTTTTGAAGAAAAACCTTTATTGTACTCCGTGCGCAAAGTGCCAATTTCCGCACGCTGCGCGTGCTCAAACTGGCACTTTGTGCACTCGTACAATAAAATTTCGTACTATATACTATTATGACTCACAAGTCGTCGGAGCACTTATAAAGAATGGCGTAGGATTGATAGTCAGTTGCCAAAATGGTCACAGTAAAATTATAGCCGAACATTGCGACCGAGTGAAACTTGGCTGGATTGGATTGATCTTGGACGCCCTCTTCGATCGTTAGAAGTTCACTGGATTATTAATGGACGAAAAAAAGAGTAACTTTGAAAGAAATTTCGATGAAAAAGTTCGAAAAGGAATTAATGATCATATTTGGTTGTCTTACGCCGTTATGTAATTCTTGATCTCCATTTTGCCCTTTCTCGAAAATATGAAATCGTACAATGG
The DNA here is from genome assembly GCA_946863875.1 of Alloplasta piceator. Classification (NCBI taxonomy): domain Eukaryota; kingdom Metazoa; phylum Arthropoda; class Insecta; order Hymenoptera; family Ichneumonidae; genus Alloplasta; species Alloplasta piceator. The sequence goes on from OX333080.1 coordinate 31,571,399, forward strand.
GCAATATGAATCATCTACGTATACACGTGCTGTCTGAACCATGTACCAATATCCAGAGAGCTGAAATGTGAATGCTGTCACCATCGTTCGAATGCCAACCCATTAGCTTAAGAGGAGGCTAAATACCATTTTCGTTAAATCCCTACATTATCGACTTATCACCGTCGTACAGTCTTTCTCCCAAAACCGTAAATGAAAATTTATTGAATTTTGAAAATTCAGAGGAGGATAAGTTAATTAACAATTAATTGATAATTAAGGGGCTAAAACGCGTCACAACTGACTCCAACGAATTCATTGGAGCCCCAAAAACATTAGGTTACTCGTCAGAATCCATGGTGCTGCCCTCCCTCGCACGTTTGTAAACTAGATTTCGCCATTTCGTGTTTCGATAAAACTACAATTTATCGATATTTATCTCCTTATGCGCCATCCAAACTTACGATGTGTCTTTTCCATAAAATAATGTCGAAAACGTCTTGATATTTATGTGTCTTGGCGTTCTTCATGGAGCCTCACTCTTAGTTTAGACGAAATACAGTAAAAAATCTCATAATTCAAGATTTTCAATTACAGATTCCTGATGGTAATAGGATCTATGATTTTTTTTTTTTTTTCAAAAAAAATTTAGTGAGGCTCTATTTGTGCCATAATTCCGTTTATGCTGTTAAAATTTTATTGAATTCCATTCATTCGTATGAGAGCAAGTTTGGATGGCGATTTCGAAGCGTAGTGTCGGTATTTAGCCTCCTCTCAACCGTGCATCTACTGGCCGATTAAATAAAAATTGGGGAGATAACCACTCAAGCGCCCCACCCGGGCTCATGCTTGGATTTACTTGCACTACGAGCGAGGATTTGAATAGGATACCGACTGTATCGGCCATCTTGTCGTGCCCTACTTTGCCGACGGTCGATAAGAAAGGAATATACTCGACTGGCAGTGCTCCCGTACCAGTCTAGTTCATTCAGTTGCCGCCTAAAGCAAATCACGCTTGTGCTTACCCGAGTTTTGTTGAAATCTTGAACGCCGTTGGCTAGATTATTGCATCTTTTATCAGTTTCATCTTTCAATGATAATTTCCTTAATTTCTCTGTTATTTCCACATTGTTGCAGACACTCAAGTTCCTGGGTAACAAGTTCATCTGTAGGGAGTTGTTCATCAACACGTCATGTATAGTTTTGTTCAAATCAGAAGTAAATGGCTCCTGCGTTCTCGAAAAGATCTCACTTTCTGGTTCACTGAAAATAAACAAAATTTTCGATTGACATTCCAAGGGGATCGCGGGAACTGACAGGAAACCCAGGCCCGGATTTACCATGTTGGGGGCCCGGGGCTGCTCGTCTTTTTCGAGGCCCTATACGAGTCGTATTTAATGCAACCAATGTAAAGACGACCACATCGGTGGCCCTCAAATACGCGGGGCCCGAGGCTGTAGCCCCTGTAGCCCCCCCCCCCCCCTAAATCCAGGCCTGAGGAAACCAACAGGGAACCGCCAGGGAACCACCATGGAGCCGATAGAGAACCGATTGGAAACCAACGGAGAGAGGACAGCAGGGAATGGATGGGGAACTGTTCTTTTCGTATCCGCTGAGAACCAAAAAGGAAAGACACCAAAATTCCACCAATTCCATCTTAATTATTTTTCGTTTCCCACTAAGTGTAAGCGCTGTTGAAAAATCTGAGGGTATTTAAAAAAAAATAAACAGCTTATTATTTAAAGAAACATTATGACTCACTAGCCTTCGCAGCATTCGTACAATATGCAGTAGGATTGATAATCAGTTGAAACAACAGTAAGATTGCAAAGGACCCAATGGTTCGAATAAAACTTGGATGGGATGGGCTTAGTATCGCCCATCAGTGGTTTCAGTTCCTTATAAGGGCTGGATTATTCATGAAAAGAACCAATAATAACGTTAAAAAAAACTGGGAAATGAATACGAAAAAAAATTAAGGTGTCCCATCGTGTGATTTTCTCATTACCCATTATGAGTAAATAATGCTCGCATCGCATGATTTCCCCTGGACGTGAAACGGTACACAGGGCAGTCGTGGGAGTTCACTACTTGCACTTCAACGGAGTACCAATTACCTATAAACTGAACCCGGGAAAAAAATCATATATGATCATTCATAATCATATATGATCGTATATAATCATATATAGTAATATATAGCCATATGTGATCATATGTAATCATATATGATTATATATACCCATATGCTATTGCATATATTATATAGACAAGTCTGAAAATAAAATTAGATGAAATCAAATCGATTCTTCAACTTATAAAAGTTGGCGATTATGTCTGCGAGCGACCAAATACTCTTGGAAAGGTTTTCTGAGTATGTGGCGTACGTCGACTTTTGTTGTATATTTGTATATTATATTACACACAAGCGTGGATAGATATATATATATATATATATATATATATATATATATATATATATATATATACACAGACGATGCAAATGTACAAATACTTCGTTTATAATATAATACAAGTGTAAAATATTATTATTATAATTATACGTAGAAGTACAATATATGCTGGTAAATAAATATAATATCCAAAAAAATATATATGATGTTTATTTTGTGAATAATTACGATTACATATATAATTACATATGATTATATATGATCTTTCATGATGTCATGTTAAGGCATATATAATTATATATGATTATATATGATTTTTTTTCCCCGGGAAACGTCAAAATAAATCCAATGACACATCCTTTCATCTCTTTCCTTAGACTTCTTAGGGCGTGACCCCACGTCCAGAATTTTCGAGAGATTTTTTCATATGGAAATTGAATTTTCCATATTTAATCATAAATAATAAAATAGCGGAGTTTTTTCAAAACACTGGTATTATTATAAAAAACATTTTTACTCAGTTCGAGGTTTCGATACGAAATGTAGATGTGATTTCATCCACAATATTATATTATTTTCGTGAAAAATGAAAATAGTCCCATGGAAGAAGAAAATTAATTCCACATCGATTCCTTACAAAATTGTTCCTATGATTCAAACTATTTGAATTTTCGCCGCGAAATTTTAAAAAAATGCCCTCTAAAGAACTTTCGAAAAATGCAACTTAAAACAAACCATTCGCTTGGACATCGCAAAATTGAATCATCTCTTAAGCAGTGAAAAATGAAATATAAAATGGAAAGAGATAACAAAGTTATGCCAAAAATCAACGTATGACAAATGAACAAATCGAGGCTTGAGGCACGAATAAACGAAACGGAATAAATTATTTAACTGCTCGATTAATCACACAATTTACATCAATAAAAATGAGACTTACGCGAGTTATATTGAAATCTTCGACACCGCGGACTTGTCGACAAGATTCGAACGCATTTGTCTCAAGAAAAGCTCCGCCGAAGAAGCAAAGAGCAAAAAATACGTGGAACATTATTAAAATATTTAATTGCCGTCTTTCGCCAACAAAAAAAATCTACTAACGAAAAAGCTTCGCTTGGCGACTTATATACACGATTTTCTTCGCCTCGAAGTTGTTCTTTGTTTCGCTGTCGAGCGCTGATTGGTGCAACGCGAGAGCCAATGAGATCACGACAATGTGTCGATATATGTTCATAGGTGGAAAATGAGCCACGCGCTGCGAAAAAAAACAACACGTGTCTCCTATGTACTCACAAGGAAATAAGTCTTATCCGGAGACGACAATGAAATTTAAATGTTATTCTCAGAAACACGTATTTTTTTATCAGCAGAAAAACATTTTAAGGGGGTGAAATTACCCCCTAAAGTGGAGACTTTCGAGGGGAACTTTTCAGGTTTCACCTATTTCCACTTGAGATAATCGAATGCACCCGAATGTTTAATTACCTTGATGATAAATGATGAAAAATGCAACTGATTTCATAGCGAGGAGTAGCATAGGATAAAAGTTATAGGGATTGAAATTCACAAAATCATTATGATAGAATAACTATTGCACTTATTTCGATGGATTCAATTGCACTTTGAAGAGGACAAAAAAATAGTAAATACTACATACATGATAGGGGTGAACTACCCCTATATATATGTCTTTAGATTTAATCTCAATAAATAGGCAGTGATTTGTTTTTTCTTATTTCTTCTCCTCGTGATAAGTTTCTTTTCTTCAAGAATGTTGTGTCCAAAATTAAAAATGATAATAAAATATTAGAAAATTTGATATGTCATTATGTAAAACATTTGAAAGGTTGTGTAAAAATTTCGCGAAGATTGGGAAGCTGGCCACTGATAAATTAGAATTAACGTAATGCACGCAGCCTTATGGAAACTGAAAAAACTTCGCAATTTTTTTTTGTTGCAAAAAATGATGCAAAAAAAACAAAAAAAACATTGAACTTGAGGAAAAACATATAAGAAGCGTTGTGTAATTTTTTTAACGCATTCAGGAAGCTCGTGTTCCAGAAAATAAATAATAAAGATAAAGTAAGTGGTTTTTACAGCAAGAAACAAGAATATAGCGGTAACGTTGCGTAGACCGTAATGGTTTTCAAGTTATATAGGAATTCCGTTGTTTTTTTTCATCCAACCGTAATGAAGGACACAGAAAAGAAGTTTTTGCAAAGACATTCTTTGTGGTTTTTATTCTTATCGTACGTACTTAAGCTTCGCTCGTGTGTCATTTTCTTCGTTTTCAAGATTTTCAAGTGGAAATTGGTTGACTTTTTTTATATTAGCTATTCCTGAGGAGGAGGGAGCTGAAGACAAATTTCTGGTGAGCGATAATGACCGTATTTTTTATGGTACCAACTACCCACGTGCGTCATTTTCTTTGTGTATGAACTTAAGAAGTAAAAAAACAGAGAACTTTTCTTTTTAATATTTAAAAAAATAACTCTTCCCGATGTAAAAAAAAATTTTGTAAATTGAGAAATATACCCAGCAAACACAGTTCCGAAATAGTTACGAAAATGTTACGTAACGTGTGTTACATTGGACATAACATTTATGTCACAAACTCCGTGAATGAAGCAGAGTTTGTTCTCAAATATGTCATCCTATGAACAAGTCACAGATACGAAACATCCACGAGAAATAATAATGAAATAAACTCATACCCAAGATGTAACATATTCGGCTCATAGATAGAGCAAACGCGGTTTTCTTCGCTTCGAAGTTGTTTTTTGTTCCGCCGTCAATCACTGATTGGTCTAATCCGAGATCACGCATAGCCAATGAGATCGCCTCTACTTGTCGATTTACAGAGTGTCCCGGGAGTGAAGGTCAATACCGTGAGGGTAGATTCGTGACGTAATATCGAATAAAAAAGTCCTTTGCCATTTTTCGATATTTTGAACCCCTGAATAGTTATTAATCTTTTTAATCAGCTAATGAGATGCGTTCATTTCCCTCGTTCACACCGACGAGCGCGACAGTAGGCATGGTGGGATCACAGCTGATCTCAATGGGCGCATCTCATTGGCTGATTAAAAAAATTCATAACAATTCAGAGGTTCAAAATACCAAAAAATGGCAAAGGACTTTTATACTCGATATTACGTCACGAATCTACCCTCGCGATATTGACCTTCACCTCTGGGACATCCCGTATTATCAACGGTCGAAAAGAGCCACGCGTTTTGAAAAAAGAACACACGCGTCTCATGTGCATTCAGCTTGCGGATACACGAAATTGTTTACACATCACGAATATTTTGATCATTTTATTAGAAATTATACCTTGAGCGAATGTGTCATTCTTTAAGTAGAATCTTATAAATACTTATCTCAAGATGATGGAATTTTTTCAATTCAAAAATTCTTTCTGTTTCGCGACTGGTAGAATGAAAATTGTGAGAAAGACAAAAATTGTGAATTTTTAATTTGAAATTGAGAAATTAAAAGTCAGAGATGGGCATTTCTAATTACTTTCTTATTCAATTACCCATTAAATTAGTAATTTTTTGATAAATCAAGGATCAGTTGAAAATAATCACTAATTAAACGAAAAATTAGTAATTACTTCGAACTGAATACTAGTTTCATGAGTAATTAGTATTAGTAATTAGTTCCCACTAAATGTTGATTTTTTTTATCAAAAACAATCATTAAGATCCTAAACTTAAAGCGTCGCATCGAGCAGGAAATGGGATTGGCAATGTTTAAAAATGAAAGAACAAAGATACGTTGAAATTTTATCTGCAGTAAGGAAACTAAAAGACAATTTTTTTTATTACGAGGACAATAAGAATCAATCTGACATTTTTTTCATTAGCGCTTTGCGTTCAAATAATTCGGAAAAATAAAATAAAAATCGTTCCGAGTCTTCGATCTTCGTTTTTCTTCACTCACATTCTGCTTTATATCCGATGCGATATAAATATTGAATTCCACAATTGTTACCCTGTAATTTATTAGCGACCGTTTTGTAGAATTCCTCAGATAATGCTGTATAATTTCTTATCAAAGTTGTAACGAGTCTGCAAAATGAATTTTAAAAAGTTGGCCAAAGTTCCCCTCAAACACAAGATAAGAGAGACTTGAAAATTGTAAAAAAAAAATTTTTTAATGGGAAAAAAATAATTGTCACGCATTACCCATAAGGATTGTACAAAATGCTGTAAAATTCATAATCGGTTGAGAAGATGTAGAATCTCCCGAAACGCTCTTTCGTTTTACTGAAAATGAATAAAAACTAATAAATAAATAAAATAAAAATAAAAATAAACTCAAAAAAATTTCATGAAAATAAAATTAAAATTAAATTAAATTTAAATCAAAATTAAATAAAAATTAAATTAAATTAAAATTATTTTAAAAAGTACTGACTTTGTTTCAAATGATATTTCAATACCTTGAAGCATTTGGTGTTTTTATAACTCTGCCATTGTCCCCTATGCTGAATGCCTCAGGCCGGACACAGAAATCTTTGTTCACTCGTTCATAGGATTGGACTTCGTACCAATTACCACTAAACTGTATTATATTTGATAAAGGATGGTAATAACATAAATAGCCAAAATCACCACTACATTATTCACAGTTATTCACAATTACATAAATAATAATACTTATGTTTTAATTACCTAAACATGAATACAATTTTTGTTGAAGTCAAGAAATATTTTATATCAATAAGCAACCTAATCCCAAAATTTAAAATTTATCCAAGCTTACTCCTAACTTTTGAAATGATTCTATGTTCAGTCTGATTTATTGGGTGGGTGTCGAAGAGTCGACTAACCAATATTTCGAACGGCCGAAATCCCGAATTTTACGATTACGAGCGTTAGAATAACGAAGCGCCGAAATCCCGATCGTCAGAAAAGAGAAAGTCGAGAGAGCCGCCCCATGCGTAAGAGAGAGAGGAGGCGCATCTCTCTCTCTCTTACGCATGGGGCGGCTCTCTCCGCTTTCGCTTTTATGGCGTTCGGGATTTCAGCGGTTCGTTATTCGAACGCTCGTAATCGTGAAATTCGGGATTTCGGCCGTTCGAAATATTGGTTAATCGACTCTTCGACCTCCACCCGATTTATTATTGAATTAGCTGACGATATTAGCCATTATTTAATAATAATTAGAAACACTTCGTGCAATGAACAATTAATGAATATATTATAAATTCGTACTTTAATAAACGGTCAAAAAAAAGGAATCACAATCGACCATTCCTGCAAAAAACCGCATGTAGGGAATCGAAAAAAACATTGTTTTCATCCATCGTGCAGAATATTGAAATTCGCAAAAATAATTCATTGGCTAATTGTCATTTTTTTTTTTTTAATTGACCTGCTTGATTCATTTACGCTTATACTCACCCGAGACGCGTTATAAGCGTAAACATGAGCGCGAGCATTTTCCCATTCCATCATACTTTCAACTTCAGCATTCGTCACTTGCTCTATCGGCTGCAAATCACCACAGAAACTCGTATCGAGGGATGACAAATTAATTGGTCCAAAGTTTTTCGTCAATACGTCAGTTATCGTTTCGTTCACATCAGACGTAAATGGCTCATTGTACTTTCTCGCCATTATGTAAATCCCATCCTCCCTGAAAAACAATCGAAGATTCACTCGACGGTCCATCCGTTTGAAGAAGTTGAGTACCGTTTTGAAGAAAAATCTTTATTGCACTCCGTGCGCAAAGTGCCACTTTCCGCACGCTCCGCTTGCTCAAACTGGCACTCTGCGCACTCGTACAATAAAATTTCGTACTATATACTATTATGACTCACAAGTCGTCGGAGCACTTATAAAGAATGGCGTAGGATTGATAGTCAGTTGCCAAAATGGTGACAGTAAAATTAACGACAGAATCTGCGACCGAGTGAAACTTGGCTGGATTGGATTGATCTTGGACGCCCGGTTCCCTCGTTAGAAGTTCACTGGATTGTTGATGGGCGAAAAAAAATAGTAACTTTCAATGAAATTTCGATGAATAAGTTCGAGAAGGAATTGAGGATCATATTTCGTTGTCTTAATACCTTTTGTAATGATCCATCTCTATTGTACCCGTTCTAGGAAATACGAAATCGTACAATAGGCAATCTGAATCGTCTACGTATATACGTGCTGTCTGAACCATGTACCAATGTCCCGAAAGCTGAAATGTTAATGCCGTTATTAACGGTCGAATGCCAACCCATTAGGGCCCATTGAATAAAAGTTGGGGAGATAACCGCTTCAGCGCCCCCTCGGGTTCGTGCTTGGATTTACTTGCACTACCAGCAGGGACTCGAATAGGATACCGACTGTATCGGCCGTCTTATCGTGCCCTACTTTGCCGACGGTCGATAAGAAAGGAATAAACCCTACTGACAGTGCTCCCGTACCGGTCTAGTTCATTCGGTTGCCGACTAAATTGAATCATGCCTGTGCTTACCCGAGTTTTGTCGAAATCTTGAACGCCGTTGGCAAGATTATTGCATCTTTTGGCGGTTTCATCTTTCAATGATAATTTCCTTAATTTCTCTATTACTTCCACATTGTTGCAGTCACTCAATTCCCAGGGTAACAAATTCAGCTGTATGGAGTTATTCCTCAACACGTCATGTAGAGTTTTGTTCAAATCAGAAGTCAGTGGCCCGTCGTGCATTCTCGAAAAGACCTCAATTTCCGGTTCACTGAAAATGAACAAAATTTTGGTTTGACAATCCAAGGGGATCGCGGAAACTGACAGGAAACCGAGAAGGAACCGAGAGGGAACCGAGAAGGAACCGAGAGGGAACCGAGAGGGAACCGAGAGGGAACCGAGAGGGAACCGAGAGGGAACCGAGAGGGAACCGAGAGGGAACCGAGAGGGAACCGAGAGGGAACCGAGAGGGAACCGAGAGGGAACCGAGAGGGAACCGAGAGGGAACCGAGAGGGAACCGAGAGGGAACCGAGAGGGAACCGAGAGGGAACCGACAGGGAACCGACAGGGAACCGACAGGGAACCGTTAGAGAGACGACAGGAAATGGATGGAAAACTGTTCCTTCCGTGTCCGCTGGAAACCGAAAAGGAAAGACCAAAAACCCACCAATACCATCTCAATTCTTTTTCGTTTCCCACTAACTTGAAGGACTGTTAAAAAATCTGAGGGTATTTGAAGAATAAATAAACAGCTTATTATTTAAAGAAACTTTATGACTCACGAGCCTTCGCAGCATCCATACAATATGCCGTAGGATTGATAATCAGTTGAGATAATGGTAATATTGCAAGGGACTTTCGAAGTGTTCGAAAAAAACTTTGATGGGATGGGCTTATTACGATCGTCCATCAGTGGCTTCATTTCCATGTAACGGCTGGATTATTCATGAACAAAAGAAATAATAATTTTGAAAAAAAAAAATTTGCATATAAATACGAAAAAAAATCAAGGTGTCCCATCACATGATTTTCTTATTACCCTCCAGTAAATAATACTCGCATCGCATGATTTCCCCTGAGCGTCAAACGTCTCACAGGACATTCCTGGTTGGATAAGTCATCTATTTTACTCACTTGAACGGAGTACCAATTACCCATAAACTGAAACGTCACGGTAAATCCAATAACACATCCTATCATCTCTTTCCTTCGACTTCTTAAGGTTATGTGAAACATTCCCCCACTCCTTTGCTCTCCTGATGTGAGATACGCATTGAGAGGGTTCCCCCTCTCCAATTTTGATTTCCGTTCATTTTTACAGTAAACCGAATGAAATCGTTCGGTAATTGGGGAATAGAGCTGTAATCAATCGATCTACCTCCTAACATTTTCTAAATTGCAAGAATAACAAAAGAAAAAGCAAATCTGGTTACCGGTAGGAATCTGTACGAACGAAACTTCAAATTTCGTGAAATTTTAAAACTCGAACTGTATAAAAAAAAATGTTAGTAAGTAAATAATATTTGAATAAATCCATTCTTAGTTTGTTATTGTAAATCGAAGGCGGCACCCTAAAAAAAGAACGGAAATGCATAATTGTAGATAACCTTTGATAAATTCATAACGAAAATAAACAGCTGAGTGATATTCAATACGGGGATTTCCCGATAGAGGCGTTAGGTTTCAGGGATCGAATCAGAGATCGAATACGCGATTGTAAAATAATTATTTTACAATTGATTATAATCAATCGTCCGTGAAGAAGAAAAAGCTGAAAAGTTTTCCAATCATTTGATGATTTTTCCTGCACCGCAAGACAAAAATAACCTTAAAAAAACCTCGAAAATAGTAAATACGTAGCTGTGGCGCCATCTAGCGGTGGATGACAATACCGTTCGGTTGGTGTTGTCGCGTACCACGCGAAGGGTGGGGGCCCAAAGGAGTGGGGGAATGTTTCACATCACCTTAAGGCTTGACCCAACGTCCAGAAGTTACGAGAAATAGATTTTTTTATATGGAAATTGAATTTTCCATATTTAATCATGAATAATAAAATGGCGGAGTTTTTTCAAAACAGTGGTATTATTATTTGAAAAAAACATTTTTACTCAGTTCTAGTTTCAATACGAAATGTAGATGTGATTTCATCCACAAAATTATATTGGTTTCGTGAAAAATAAAAATAGTCGCATGGAAGAAGAAAATTAATTCCACATCGATTCCTTACAAAATTGTTTCTATGATTAAAACTATTTGAATTGTCGCCGCGAAAATTTCAAAAAATGCTCTCTAAAGAACTTTTGAAAAATGCAACTTAAAACAAACCATTCGCTTGGACATCGCAAAATTGAATCATCTCTTATGCAGTGAAAAATGTAATTTAATATGGAAAGAGATAACAAAGTTATGCCAAAAATCAACGTATGACAAATGGACAAATCGAGGCTTGAGGCACGAATAAACGAAACGGAATAAATTATTTAACTGCTCGATTAATGACACAATTTAAATCAATAAAAATAAGACTTACGCGAGTTATATTGAAATCTTCAACGCCGCGGACTTGTCGACAAGATTCGAGCGCTTTTGTCTCAAGAAAAGCTCCGCCGAAGAGGCAAAGAACAAAAAATACGTGGAACATTATTAAAATATTTAATTGCCGTCTTTCGCCAACAAAAAAAAATCTACTAACGAAAAAGCCTCGCTTGGCGACTTACATACGCGATTTTCTTCGCTTCGAAGTTGTTCTTTGTTGCGCTGTCGAGCGCTGATTGGTGCAACGCGAGAGCCAATAAGATCGCGACAATGTGTCGATATATGTTCATAGGTGGAAAATGAGCCACGCGCTGCGAAAAAAAAACAGCACGTGTCTCCTATGTACTCACAAGGAAATAAGTCTTATCCGGTGACGTCAACGAAATTTAAATATTATTCTAAGAATCACGTATTTTTTTATCAGCAGAAAAACATTTTTAAGGGGTGAAATTACCCCTTAAAGTGGAGACTTCCGAGGGGAACTTTTCAGGTTTCACCTATTTCCACTTGGGATAATCGAATGCACCTAAACTTTTAATTACCTTGATGACAAATGATGAAAAATGCAACTGAAAAAAGTTATAGGGATCGAAATTCACAAAATCATTATGATAAAATAACTATTGCACTCATTTCGATGGATTCAATTGCACTTTGAAGAGGACAACAAAATAGTACATACTACATACATGATAGGGGTGAACTACCCCTGTATATGTGTGTGTGTTTACATTTAATCTCAATAAAACGGCAGTAATTTTTTTTTCTTATTTCTTCTCCTCGTATACGTTTTTTTTCTTTAAGAATGATGTGTCCAAAATTGAAAATGATAATAAAATATTATAAAATTTGATATGTCATTATGTAAAACATTTGAAAGGTTGCGTAAAAATTTCACGACGATAAGGAAGCTGGCTACTGAGAAATTAGATTTAACATTTTTTACACAGCCTTATGTAAACTGAAGTAACTTTGCAATTATTTTTTTTTTTGTTATGAAAAATGATGCCAAAAATACAAAAAAACATCGAATTTGAGGAACAACATATAAGAAGCATTGTGTAATTTTTTCAACACATTTAGGAAGCTCGTGTTCCAAAAAATAAATGATAAAGATAAAATACGTGGTTTTTACAGCGAGAAACAAGAATATAGCGGCAACGTTGCATAGACCAAAAGTTTTTAAGTTATGTGGAAATTCCGTTGTTTTTTTTTCATCCAAGCGTGAGAAAAAGCCATTCCTTGTGGTTTTTATTCTTATCGTACATTTTTAAGCTTCGCTTATGTGTCATTTTCTTCGTTTTCAGGAATTTCGAGTAGAAATTTGTTCACTTTTTTTATATTAGGTATTCCTGAAGAGGCGAGCGGTAAAGACGAATTTCTGGTAAGCGATAATGGCCGTGTTTTTTATGGTACGAACTTCCCACGTGCGTCATTCTGTTCGTGTACGAACTTGAGAAGTAATAAACAGAGAACTTTTATTTTCAAAATTAAAAAAAAAACTCTTCCACATGTAAAAAGAAATTTGGTAAATTGAAAGATACAGAGAATTGATAATAAAATTTCTCTTCGTGGAGTGACCTTCTTTCCAAGACCTCCGTCGGCCAAAAAGTCAGACAAGAAATCGGACTACAAAAATATACTTCTACCGAATATTTTTTTGGAGTCCGATTTCTTGTCTGGCTTTAGAAGACGCAAGGGGTCGAAAAAGAGGACACTCCATGAAGAGAAATATTAATTATTATCAGCAGTGTATTCTTCAATGCACTAAATTTCTTTCTACACGGGAAAGAGCTATTTTTTAGTGTAAAAAAAAAGGTTATTTGTTTTTTGCTTCTCAAGGAATCACCTCTTTTACGCCCTTATGGCTTCCGGATGCCATAAGGGCGTATCGAATTTTTTTCTTTTCAGGAATCGACGTAATTATGACCAAAAAGTATAGAACCGATGAAAAAAAAAATTTCCGAATTTTTTGTTTTTTTATCATCGGTTCTATCCTTTTCGGTCATAATTACGTCGATTCCTAAAAAAAAAAATGATTTCTATACACCCTTATGGCTTTCTAGCCCCACCTTTTGCTGACATAGGCCCTTATGGCAGCTGTAACGCGATATGATCATTGGTGGAAATGAGCCACGCGCGGCGAAAAAAAAACTACACGTGTCTCCTATGCACAAGGAAATGAGTCTTATCCGGTGACGTCAATGAAATTCAAATGTTATTCTAAAAGACACGTATTTATTTATCGGCCGAAATAAGTTTTTAGGGGGTGAAATAACCCCCTAAAGTTGAGTCTTCCGAGGGGTACTTTTCAGGTTTCACCAATTTCTACTTGGGATAATCGAAAGCACTCAAATTAACCGATTGAACGAACTTACCTGAAGTGAAGTTCGATCGTAATTGTGTGAGCCGTCTCGTCCGAACAGGGGCCGGATTACGTGCCACGATCGGCTTCGAATTCGACAAAGTAAGAACGCGAATTATCGTTTGGTGCTAATCTTCCTATATGACTAATCTATGGTCTGGGGGAAAATAAAACTTGCGAGCACCCGCGATTGGACAAACCCAAACTTGTCCACCGGTCACTTCGTCGGACAATCGGACAAGATAAAAACCCTATGAAAAATTAGCATGAACCATGAAATAAGGCAGAACGGAAAATCGTAGAAGTCCAAGACTCGAAGTCGATCGTGGCAACGGTCGTACATACAGGTCTGGAAACTCCTATGGTGGAGGGTGACTCGATTGGTGAGGCAAATTCTGCGTAGTTGTAGAATCAACCGGTAGGTTCGTCGTCGTAGAGGGGTCTCCGTGACATGTATATCCGCGTAGTTGTAGAACCGACCGCTAGGTTCGTCGTCGTAGAGGGGTCTCTCCTTTGCTTCAACAACTATGCCACCCCCCCATCACTCAAAACCGCCGGAGTTTCCAGACCTGTATGTACGACCGTGATCGTGGCACGTGATCCCGCCCCAGATCTGTGACACTTTCATCACGTGAAGCGCAGCAAATTTGAATATGAGAATTCAACCCATCGATGTCCTCGCCCAAGAAGACAGGAATAAGGGGAGTCAACTAGCTGCTTTTCGAGTGGTGGGGGTGGCACAGAATATTTGGGCAGCAGGCTGCCCCACTCCTTGACCTGCGAATTGCGCTGTACAATACTGCGCACATGGTGCGTCGTCATTCTCTCTCGCGCGCACTGAAATATGTTACTATATTTCAGTGCTCGCGCGAGACCGGAGGGCCGAAAGCTGCGCGGTGCTATAAAAGTGCGACACTGCGCAATTCGTAAGTCAGGAGTGGGGCAGCCTGCTAACCAAATATTTTGTACCATCCCCACTCCTCGATTTGATTCTCCTGTATTCTAGTCTTCTTGTCCTCGCCGTTGACACTCGGCTTCGGGCTGAGTTGCAGTGCTGTGCAGAGAGAAAGAATATAAGTTCGTTGTTTCGCGTCCTGCGAGCACGTGAGATCAAAACACGGAAAAAGGAGCTCAGGTATCGGCGACGCGCATGTGTGAGCAGCGTACAGCGCGTCACCGTAGGGTCCGTGTGAGAGTGCGTCAATGTGTGTGTTGGGACCGCTGATAGTACGGGCTTAAATAAGTTCTCTGCACACGGTGCAATTTAGATTGAAACTAATATTTAAGCTGGCATTAAATTTATATTTAACATAAAATTAAAAAACATTATATAAATTAAATTTGAAATAATCTTTCAATATAATTTATGTTATATACGATATTACTTAATGATAAAATTTAAATTCAATTAATTGAAAATTTAATCTTATTACAATTTTGATTTAATAAAAAAAATTATCATTTTCAATTAATTAAAAACAAAACTCTTTATTAATTTAAATTTCATATAATTCCAACAATTTACATTGATTAAAAATAACACTCTTTATAAATTTCAATTTATCATAATTCTAACCATATAAATTAATTAAAAACAAAACTCCTTATAAACTTGAATTTATTTTAATTCTAGCCATTTCAATTAATTGAAAACTAAACTTTTTATGGATTCAAAGTTATTATAATTCTAACCGTTTTAATTAATTTAAAACGAAATTGCTTCGAAATTTCAATTTATTAGTCGTATGGAATGCCGATGATAATTGAAGGCGACTTCAATATCAACTTCTCTTCAGATGGGGCAGTACTGCTAATTTTATTTTTACGCGAAAAACTCAATCTACGAGAGAATACAAATGGAAACATTCAAACAACAAATTTTAAGCCATTTAGAAATGCTACAGTCACATTTTTATGTATCTTATTTCAGTTACCAAAACCCATAATTTTATGTATAAGAGAAATTGAACAAAAAATTTTTAAATTTCATTCATTACGCTATTTTCGCATTGTTTCACTACAAAATAAATTTTAATGAAAACCAGTGTACGATCTCAATTTTCCAAAACCGAACTGATACGAGCTCACATGTTTACACATCAATTCTCGTGAGTACCTTGGCACTCACACTGATTTTCGTAAATTTTTTTATTGCGAGGATAATAAGAATCAATCTGACATTTTTTCACTAACGCTCTGCGTTCAAATAATTCGATAAAATAAAATAAAAATCGTTCCGAGTCTTCGATCTTCGTTTTTCTTCAGTCGCATTCTGCTTTATATCCGATGCGAAATAAATCTTTAAGTCCGAAATTGTTACCCCGTAATTTATCACCGACCGTTTTGTAGAATTCCTCATTTAATGCTGAATAATTTCTTATCAATGTTCTTGCGACTCTGCAAAATGATTTTAAAAAAGTTGGCAAAAGCTCTCCTCAAACACAAGATAAGAGAGACTTGTAAATTGTAAAAAAAAAATTGAAAAATTGGAAAAAACAATTGTCACGCATTACCCAAGAGGATTGTACAAGATGCAGTAAAATTCATAATCGGTTGAGAAGATGTAGAATCTTCGGATAAGCTCTTTTTCTTTACTGAAAATAAATAAAAACTAATAAATAAATAAATTAAAAATAAAAATAAAAATAAAAATAAAAATAAAAATAAAAATAAAAATAAAAATAAAAATAAAAATAAAAATAAAAATAAAAATAAAAATAAAAATAAAAATAAAAATAAAAATAAATTAAATTAAATTTTTCAGAAAAATACTGACTTTGTTTCAAATGCTATTTCAATACCTTGAAGCATTTGGTGTTTTTATAACTCTGCCTTTTTCCCCTATGCCGAATACCTCTGGCCGAACACAGAACTCTTTGTTCATTCGGACATGGGATTGGACTTCGTACCAAGTACCATTAAACTGTATTATATTTGATAAAGGATGATAATAACATGCATAGCCAGAATCACCAATACATGATTCACAGTTATTCACAATTATATAAATTATTATTATTATTATTATTATTATTATTATCATTATTATTATTATTATTATTATTATTATTATTATTATTATTATTATTTAATTACCTATACATTAATACTATTTTTTGGTAAAGTTAAGAAATATTTTATATCAATTGGCAACCTAATCCCCAAATTTTAAATTCATCCAATCTTACTCCTAACTTTTGAAATAAACCTTTGTTCAGTCTGATTCATTTATGAATTAGCTGACAATATTAGCTATTATTTGATAATAATTAGAAACACTTCGTGAAATGAACAATTAATAAATATATTTAAAAATTCATACTTTGATTAACGGTCAAAAAAAGGAATTACAATCGACCATCCCTGCAAAAAACCGTATGTAGGGAAATCGAAGAAAAAAGTTTGCATCTATATCGTGCAGAATATTGAAATTCGTAAAAATAATTCATTCACCTGAGTGAATTGAATTTTTAACCGAACGTAGAATCGTCATTTTTTAAAACAATTAACCTGCTCAATTTATTTACGCTTACACTCACCCGAGACGCGTTATAAGCAGCGTGAACATGAGCGCGAGAATTTTCCCATTCTGACCATCTCTTAAATCCAGCTAACATATGAGCACCCGTCGCTTGCTCTATCGGTTGAAAATCGCCACAGAGACTTGTATCAAGGGGTGACAAATTAATTGGTCCCAAGTTTTTCGTCAATACGTCAGTAATCGTTTCGTTCACATCAGACGTAAATGGCTCAATGTACTTTCTCGCCATTATGTAAATTCCATCCTCACTAAAAAATTATCGAAGATTCACTCGACGGTCCATCCGTTTGAAGAAGTTTAGTACCGTTTTGAAGAAAAACCTTTATTGCACTCCGTGCGCAAAGTGCCACTTTCCGCACGCTGCGCGTGCTCAAACTGGCACTTTGTGCACTCGTACAATAAAATTTCGTACTATATACTATTATGACTCACAAGTCGTCGGAGCACTTATAAAGAATGGCGTAGGATTGATAGTCAGTTGCCAAAATGGTCACAGTAAAATTATAGCCCAAATTTGCGAGCGAGTGAATCTTGGCTGGATTGGATTGATCTTGGACGCCCGCTTCGATCGTTAGAAGTTCACTGGATTATTGATGGACGAAAAAAAGAGTAACTTTGAAAGAAATTTCGATGAAAAAGTTCGAAAAGGAATTAATGATCATATTTGGTTGTCTTACGCCGTTCTGTAATTCTTGATCTCCATTTTGCCCGTTCTCGTAAATATGAATTCGTACAATGGGCAATATGAATCATCTACGTATACACGTGCTGTCTGAACCATGTACCAATATCCCGAGAGCTGAAATGTGAATACTGTTATCATCGTTCGAATGCCAACCCATTAGCTTAAGAGGAGGCTAAATACCATTTTCGTTCAATCCCTACATTATCGACTTATCACCGTCGTACAGTCTTTCTCCCAAAACCGTAAATGAAAATTTATTAAATTTTGAAAATTCAGAGGAGGATAAGTTAATTAACAATTAATTGATAATTAAGGGGCTAAAACGCGTCACAACTAACTCTAACGAATTCATTGGAGCCCCTAAAATATTAGGTTACTCGTCAGAATCCATGGTGCTGCCCTCCCTCGCACGTTTGTAAACTAGATTTCGCCATTTCGTGTTTCGATAAAACTACAATTTATCGATATTTATCTCCTTATGCGCCATCCAAACTTACGATGTGTCTTTTCCATAAAATAATGTCGAAAACGTCTTGATATTTGTGTCTTGGCGTTCTTCATGGAGCCTCACTCTTAGTTTAGACGAAATACAGTAAAAAGTCTCATAATTCAAGATTTTCAATTACAGATTCCTGATGGTAATAGGATCTATGATTTTTTTTTTTTTTCAAAAAAAATTTAGTGAGGCTCTATTTGTGCCATAATTCCGTTTATGCTGTTAAAATTTTATTGAATTCCATTCATTCGTATGAGAGCAAGTTTGGATGGCGATTTCGAAGCGTAGTGTCGGTATTTAGCCTCCTCTCAACCGTGCATCTACTGGCCGATTAAATAAAAATTGGGGAGATAACCACTCAAGCGCCCCACCCGGGCTCATGCTTGGATTTACTTGCACTACGAGCGAGGATTTGAATAGGATACCGACTGTATCGGCCATCTTATCGTGCCCTACTTTGCCGACGGTCGATAAGAAAGGAATATACTCGACTGGCAGTGCTCCCGTACCAGTCTAGTTCATTCAGTTGCCGACTAAATCAAATCACGCTTGTGCTTACCCGAGTTTTGTTGAAATCTTGAACGCCGTTGGCTAGATTATTGCATC
This sequence comes from Alloplasta piceator, assembly GCA_946863875.1. NCBI lineage: Eukaryota > Metazoa > Arthropoda > Insecta > Hymenoptera > Ichneumonidae > Alloplasta > Alloplasta piceator. The sequence continues at coordinate 31,590,471 of OX333080.1, forward strand.
TTTTATCAGTTTCATCTTTCAATGATAATTTCCTTAATTTCTCTGTTATTTCCACATTGTTGCAGACACTCAAGTTCCTGGGTAACAAGTTCATCTGTAGGGAGTTGTTCATCAACACGTCATGTATAGTTTTGTTCAAATCAGAAGTAAATGGCTCCTGCGTTCTCGAAAAGATCTCACTTTCTGGTTCACTGAAAATAAACAAAATTTTCGATTGACAATCCAAGGGGATCGCGGGAACTGACAGGAAACCCAGGCCCGGATTTACCATGTTGGGGGCCCGGGGGCTGCTCGTCTTTTTCGAGGCCCTATACGAGTCGTATTTAATGCAACCAATGTAAAGACGACCACATCGGTGGCCCCCAAATACGCGGGGCCCGAGGCTGTAGCCCCTGTAGCCCCCCCCCCCTAAATCCAGGCCTGAGGAAACCAACAGGGAACCGCCAGGGAACCACCATGGAGCCGATAGAGAACCGATTGGAAACCAACGGAGAGAGGACAGCAGGGAATGGATGGGGAACTGTTCTTTTCGTATCCGCTGAGAACCAAAAAGGAAAGACACCAAAATCCCACCAATTCCATCTTAATTATTTTTCGTTTCCCACTAAGTGTAAGCGCTGTTGAAAAATCTGAGGGTATTTAAAAAAAAATAAACAGCTTATTATTTAAAGAAACATTATGACTCACTAGCCTTCGCAGCATTCGTACAATATGCAGTAGGATTGATAATCAGTTGAAACAACAGTAAGATTGCAAAGGACCCAATGGTTCGAATAAAACTTGGATGGGATGGGCTTAGTATCGCCCATCAGTGGTTTCAGTTCCTTATAAGGGCTGGATTATTCATGAAAAGAACCAATAATAACGTTAAAAAAAACTGGGAAATGAATACGAAAAAAAATTAAGGTGTCCCATCGTGTGATTTTCTCATTACCCATTATGAGTAAATAATGCTCGCATCGCATGATTTCCCCTGGACGTGAAACGGTACACAGGGCAGTCGTGGGAGTTCACTACTTGCACTTCAACGGAGTACCAATTACCTATAAACTGAACCCGGGAAAAAAATCATATATGATCATTCATAATCATATATGATCGTATATAATCATATATAGTAATATATAGCCATATGTGATCATATGTAATCATATATGATTATATATACCCATATGCTATTGCATATATTATATAGACAAGTCTGAAAATAAAATTAGATGAAATCAAATCGATTCTTCAACTTATAAAAGTTGGCGATTATGTCTGCGAGCGACCAAATACTCTTGGAAAGGTTTTCTGAGTATGTGGCGTACGTCGACTTTTGTTGTATATTTGTATATTATATTACACACAAGCGTGGATAGATATATATATATATATATATATATATATATATATATATATATATATATATATATATACACAGACGATGCAAATGTACAAATACTTCGTTTATAATATAATACAAGTGTAAAATATTATTATTATAATTATACGTAGAAGTACAATATATGCTGGTAAATAAATATAATATCCAAAAAAATATATATGATGGTTATTTTGTGAATAATTACGATTACATATATAATTACATATGATTATATATGATCATTCATGATGTCATGTTAAGGCATATATAATTATATATGATTATATATGATTTTTTTTTTCCCGGGAAACGTCAAAATAAATCCAATGACACATCCTTTCATCTCTTTCCTTAGACTTCTTAGGGCGTGACCCCACGTCCAGAATTTTCAGGAGATTTTTTCATATGGAAATTGAATTTTCCATATTTAATCATAAATAATAAAATAGCGGAGTTTTTTCAAAACACTGGTATTATTATAAAAAACATTTTTACTCAGTTCGAGGTTTCGATACGAAATGTAGATGTGATTTCATCCACAATATTATATTATTTTCGTGAAAAATAAAAATAGTCCCATGGAAGAAGAAAATTAATTCCACATCGATTCCTTACAAAATTGTTCCTATGATTCAAACTATTTGAATTTTCGCCGCGAAATTTTAAAAAAATGCCCTCTAAAGAACTTTCGAAAAATGCAACTTAAAACAAACCATTCGCTTGGACATCGCAAAATTGAATCATCTCTTAAGCAGTGAAAAATGAAATATAAAATGGAAAGAGATAACAAAGTTATGCCAAAAATCAACGTATGACAAATGAACAAATCGAGGCTTGAGGCACGAATAAACGAAACGGAATAAATTATTTAACTGCTCGATTAATCACACAATTTACATCAATAAAAATGAGACTTACGCGAGTTATATTGAAATCTTCGACACCGCGGACTTGTCGACAAGATTCGAACGCATTTGTCTCAAGAAAAGCTCCGCCGAAGAAGCAAAGAGCAAAAAATACGTGGAACATTATTAAAATATTTAATTGCCGTCTTTCGCCAACAAAAAAAATCTACTAACGAAAAAGCTTCGCTTGGCGACTTATATACACGATTTTCTTCGCCTCGAAGTTGTTCTTTGTTTCGCTGTCGAGCGCTGATTGGTGCAACGCGAGAGCCAATGAGATCACGACAATGTGTCGATATATGTTCATAGGTGGAAAATGAGCCACGCGCTGCGAAAAAAAAACAACACGTGTCTCCTATGTACTCACAAGGAAATAAGTCTTATCCGGAGACGACAATGAAATTTAAATGTTATTCTCAGAAACACGTATTTTTTTATCAGCAGAAAAACATTTTAAGGGGGTGAAATTACCCCCTAAAGTGGAGACTTTCGAGGGGAACTTTTCAGGTTTCACCTATTTCCACTTGAGATAATCGAATGCACCCGAATGTTTAATTACCTTGATGATAAATGATGAAAAATGCAACTGATTTCATAGCGAGGAGTAGCATAGGATAAAAGTTATAGGGATTGAAATTCACAAAATCATTATGATAGAATAACTATTGCACTTATTTCGATGGATTCAATTGCACTTTGAAGAGGACAAAAAAATAGTAAATACTACATACATGATAGGGGTGAACTACCCCTATATATATGTCTTTAGATTCAATCTCAATAAATAGGCAGTGATTTGTTTTTTCTTATTTCTTCTCCTCGTGATAAGTTTCTTTTCTTCAAGAATGTTGTGTCCAAAATTAAAAATGATAATAAAATATTAGAAAATTTGATATGTCATTATGTAAAACATTTGAAAGGTTGTGTAAAAATTTCGCGAAGATTGGGAAGCTGGCCACTGATAAATTAGAATCAACGTAATGCACGCAGCCTTATGGAAACTGAAAAAACTTCGCAATTTTTTTTTGTTGCAAAAAATGATGCAAAAAAAACAAAAAAAAACATCGAACTTGAGGAAAAACATATAAGAAGCGTTGTGTAATTTTTTCAACGCATTCAGGAAGCTCGTGTTCCAGAAAATAAATAATAAAGATAAAGTAAGTGGTTTTTACAGCAAGAAACAAGAGTATAGCGGTAACGTTGCGTAGACCGAAAGTTTTCAAGTTATATAGGAATTCCGTTGTTTTTTTTCATCCAACCGTAATGGAGGACACAGAAAAGAAGTTTTTGCAAAGACATTCTTTGTGGTTTTTATTCTTATCGTACGTACTTAAGCTTCGCTCGTGTGTCATTTTCTTCGTTTTCAAGATTTTCAAGAGGAAATTGGTTGACTTTTTTTATATTAGCTATTCCTGAGGAGGAGGGAGCTGAAGACAAATTTCTGGTGAGCGATAATGACCGTATTTTTTATGGTACTAACTCTACCTACGTGCGTCATTTTCTTCGTGTATGAACTTAAGAAGTAAAAAAACAGAGAACTTTTCTTTTTAATATTTAAAAAAATAACTCGGGATCGGGATTTGCCATGAATTCCCCAAAACCGGCTTTCCTATAAGAATCTCGATCGGGATTTGCCATGGATTCTCTAAAACTGCGTCCCTATCAGAATCCCGATCGGGATTTGCCATGGATTCCCCAAAACCGGCGTCCCCATCAGAATCCCGATGGGGATTTGCCATGGATTCCTCAAAACCGGCTTCCCTATAAGAATCCCGATCAGGATTTGCCATGGATTCTCTAAAACTGTGTCCCTATCAGAATCCCGATCGGGATTTGCCATGGATTCCCCAAAACCGGCGTCCCCATTAGAATCCCGATGGGAATTTGCCATGGATTCCCCAAAACCGGCTTCCCTATAAGAATCCCGATCGGGATTTGCCATGGATTCCCTAAAACTGCGTCCCTATCAGAATCCCGATCGGGATTTGCCATGGATTCCCCAAAACCGGCGTCCCTATTAGAACCCCGATCGGGATTTGCCATGGATTCCCCAAAACCGGCGTCCCCATTAGAATCCCGATGGGGATTTGCCATGGATTCCTCAAAACCGGCTTCCCTATAAGAATCCCGATCGGGATTTGCCATGGATTCCCTAAAACTGCGTCCCTATCAGAATCCCGATCGGGATTTGCCATGGATTCCCCAAAACCGGCGTCCCTATTAGAATCCCGATCGGGATTTGCCATGGATTCCCCAAAACCGGCTTCCCTACAAGTATCCCGATCGGAATTTGCCATGGATTCCCTAAAACTGCGTCCCTTTCAGAATTCCGATCGGGATTTGCCATGGATTCCCCAAAACCGGCGTCCCCATTAGAATCCCGATGGGGATTTGCCATGGATTCCCCAAAACCGGCTTCCCTATAAGAATCCCGATCGGGATTTGCAGCATATCAAACATAGATGAACTTGGAAACCTTATAGACGTCGAGATACGAGAATAATAAGAATCAATCTCGCATTTTTTCACTAACGCTTTGCGTTCAAATAATTCGATAAAGCAAAATAAAAATCGTTCCGAGTCTTCAATCTTCGTTTTTCTTCACTCGCATTTTGCTTTATATACGATGCGATATAAATATTTAATTCCAAAATTGTTACCCCGTAATTTATCAGCGACCGTTTTGTGGAATTCCTCAGATATTGCTTTATCATTTCTTATCAAAGTTGTAGCGAATCTGCAAAATGAATTTAAAAAATTTGGCAAAAGCTCCCCTCAAACACAAGATAAGAGAGACTCGAAAATTGTAAAAAAAAATTAAAAAATGGGAAAAAAATAATTGTCACGCATTACCCAACAGGATTGTACAAGATGCAATAAAATTCATAATCGGTTGAAAAGATGTAGAATCTTCTGAAATGCTCTTTTGCTTTACTGAAAATAAATAAAAACTAATAAATAAAACAATAAAAATAAAATAAAATAAACATTTAATAAAAATTAAATAAAAATTAAATAAAAATTAAATAAAAATTAAATAAAAATTAAATCAAAATTAAATAAAAATTAAATCAAAATTAAATAAAAACTGAATAAAAATTAAATAAAAATTAAATAAAGAATAAATAAAAATTAAATAAAAATTTAATAAAAAGTTGATAAAAGTTATTTAGAAAAATACTGACTTTGCTCCAAATGATATTTCAATACCTTGAAGCATTCAGTGTTTTTATTACTCTGCCTTTTTCCCCTATGCTAAATGCCTCTGGCCGGACACAGAACTCTTTGTTCACTGGGACATCGGATTGGACTTGGTACCAATTACCATTAAACCGAATGTCGGTATTTAAAGAGGAGGCTAAGTACCGACATTTACAGTTTCTTGGTGGTAAATGAATCTGTACATTTTTTTTTGTTTTTCGAAAAAAATTTAGTGAGGCTCCATTCCTGCCATTGTTCTGATGATGTTGTTAAAATTTTATTCAATTCCATCCATTTGTATAAGAGCAAGTTTGGATGACAATTTCAAGGTGTTAGTGTCAGTATTTAGCCTCCTCTTCCCTAGCGGAACTTGCAACGCGTTGCTAAGTGAAAAAAACGGACAAAGCAACGGCAAAAGCAACGTTGCTTATCAACTTTCAAAATAGGTCAAAACAAGGGCAAAGCAACACCAAATTTTGTACATATTTTGGTATCTCTAGTGCGAAAGGCGGCGTGGCTGCCTTTTTAGATGATGATTTCTTTATTTCCTCTTCTGCTCACCGTTAAACAACGACAACCAACCCATCCGAAGCGCCCTTCTACCACCGTCGGTAAAGTAGGAAGCTGCAAAGCTAATGTTTTTCGGCCTTTTTTACCGACGTCGGTAAAGTAAAGCGCTGCAAAACCTGATTTTTACGGAAATTTCACGTTGCTTTCACCGTTGTTTTACCGACTTCAAAAGTTGAAAAGCAACTGTTGCTTTTGGCGTTGTTCCGACCGTTGCAACTTCCGCTAGGGTTAAGTAAATATTTTCAGCGCAAAAACTCCCTTACCGACAGATGCTTATGAGTCTGATGCTATTTACCAATCCATCGGTCGATAATAGAAAGCGCTTTTACTATTCAAGAACATGTATTCCGTAGGTCAATACTTTTATATTTGGCAGTCGATAAGCAAAAACGATTTCTTACCGACTGAGCAAGGAATGCCGCTAGATGGCGCGGAAGAACTCAAAAAAATTGCAACGCTTGTTGAACCGGCGAACACGGAACGTATATTTACGTTTCATTATATTTTTTGGAAAACAAAGGTACGTGGTTTTTTTATTTCGCTGTTAGGAAAAATATTAACGACGAAAAATCCATCGTCGATTTGAATCGCGAATTTTCGACGGTTGTAACGGTTTTTTTCTTTTAAACTCATTGAGAAATTCTAACCTCGAAAAAACAAGTTGTTTACCCCGTTTTTCGTTCAACTCTGATGTTTCCCTTGTGATTATTACGAAAACCTCGACGAAAAAAGTCCATCGTTAATTTGAATCACGAATTTTTAACCGTTGTAACGGTTTTTCCTCTTAAAACAATTAGCGAAATTCTAACCTCAAAAACAGATTTTCTCTGTTTCTGTTTGATCAATGTTTTTCTTTTGATTATTACGATTATAATTTTTTCAGATTTTGAACAAATAAATCCAAGATGGCGGCGACTATGCCAATCAATCCAAAACCATTTTTAAACGGTCTTACGGGAAAACCCGTCATGGTCAAGCTCAAATGGGGACACGAGTACAAAGGATATTTGGTCTCCGTCGACGGTTACATGAATCTTCAACTCGCAAATACCGAAGAACACGTTGATGGCGTTTGCACCGGAAATCTTGGCGAAGTTCTGATCAGGTGTAACAACGTAATGTACATAAGAGGCGTCGACGAGGAGGACGAAGAGGGCGAAATGAAAGACTAATTTTCTTATCTCCGATTCCAATAGGAAAAATGATTGATTCCGGTATTTTCATTTCCACCTCGAATAATTTGTACTGTAATAAAAATTGTAAAATAAGTTTCATAATCGTGTCTCTTTTTTTTACTGGTTCAAAATCGCAAAATTTCAAAATGAGAAATATGATTTTACGCAAAACTTGAATGGTCTCCGCCGGTGTTGCCAGGTCTGAGGAAATGTCCCCAAATTTGAAGAAATTGCATAAAAATCTGAGGAAATTTTGAAGATTTAGAGAAATTAGATAAAAATCTGTGTAAATTTCGAAGATATAAAGAAATTACATAAAAATCTGAGGAAATTTGAAGATTTGAAGAAATTACCCAAAAATCTGATATAATTTTGAAGATTTGAAGACATTACATGAAAATCTGAGGAAATTTTGAAAATTTGAAAAAATTACATAATAATCTGACGGAATTTTGAAAATTCAAAGAAATTACTTAAAAATAATCTGAGGAATTCTGAAGAGTTGAAGAAATTACATACAAATCTGAAGAAATTTTGAAGATTTAAAGAATTTCCATATACGTCTGAGGATATTTTGAAGATTTAAAACAATTACATAAAAATCTGAGGAAATTTTGAAGATTTGAAGACATTAAATGAAAATCTGAGGAAATTTTGAAGATTTGAAGAAATAACATAAAAATCGAACGGAATTTTAAAAATTCAAAGAAATTACCTAAAAATCTGAGGAAATTCTGAAAATTTGAAGAAATTAGATACAAATCTGAAGAAATTTTGAAGATTTGAAGAAATTGCATATACGTCTGAGGATATTTTGAAGATTTTAAGAAATTACATCAAAATCTAAGGGAGTTTGAAAGATTTAAAGAAATTACATAAAAATCTGAGGAAATGTTGAAGATTTAAATAAAAAATCTGAGGAAATTTTGAAGACTTGAATAAAAAATCTGAGGAAATTTTGAAGATTGAAGAAATTACATAAAAATTTGAGAAAATTCTAAAGATTTGAAGATTATCACACTTTTTGGGAAAACATTTTTGTTTCTTTAAATACCTTTTTTTTTGCATTGCATCTATTAATGTGTCTACGCATAATATGTTAAGAAATAGAGCACCAAATCAGTCTCGAACATTGAGTATTAATAAAAAAAACTGAAGATATTTTAAATAAATTTGAGGAATTCTTGCAATTGGATTTGAGGATTTTCATTTTGATGATGATGATTTGAATGATATCTAAGAAATCTTGATAATTTGCAATTTGCAAGAGAATGCTCATTTTCTTTTTGCCTCTTTAGATTGAAGGTTCAAAAAATGTTGAAAAACTGTTGCTGGAAAATTTTTACAAAAGTCTGAGAGCGGTCAAACATTCTTTGAATAAAAAAAAAAAAATTTTACCTAAGAGATTATGTACACTTTTCTAAAAAATCATGTTTTTTATTGACATCAAATTTGAGCTGTGGCACCATTCAGAAACATTTTTTCAAAAATTCAATATTACAGAATCAGCAATCCTCATTTTGTAAAATTAATCCCAAATTTTTGCTGAGTTTCTCAGAATATTCGATTCTCAAGATTTCTGCATCTGCATTTATCAATTTTGGGTCAGCATAACTTACTATTATTAACGGCGATTTTATTATTAAAAAAACAAAAATTGTAAATGGGTCATTCCATGTCAAATCGACCAAGAGTTGGAATTGACCCCTTTCAATTTCGATAAAATTTGGTCAGAAGTTTTTTTTTCAATAAAACAAAGTTCTACCAAAGGAAAAAAAAAATTTCGAAAGTTATGCAAAATTAAAAACTTCACAAATTTTTTAATCTTTCAAGTTTATTTTTTAAATATCTTGAAAACTATTATAGTTACGAAAAATCTTTCTGAATTTGTTTTTAAGAGTAAACTTGACGCTACGAAAAAAAAATATTCCGAAACATTTTTTTGAAAAATGATGAATTTTGAGAATCTTGAATTTTCAAAAATCGTGAAAATCCAAGTTCCATAATTTATTTTTGGTTCAATTTTTTTTCGGAGAGGTGTTTTTTTCATCATTTTTCAAAAATTTCAATTTCAATTCAAAACGAATTCAGAACGATTTTTCGTAACTATAATAATTTTCGAGATATTTGAAAAATAAACTTGAAAGATTTGAAAAATTGTGAAATTTTAAATTCAGAATAATTTTTGAAAAAAAAATTTTCAATTTTTTTCCTTTGGTAGAACTCCGTTTTATTGAAAACAAAAACTTCCGACCAAATTTCATCGAAATTAGCGGTGTCGTTTCCAACTCTTGGTCGATTTGACATGGAATGACCCAATGTTTTTTTTTTTACCTTTTTATTGTTGTCAGCGATTTTCGAAGTTGTTGTCCAATGTTGCGGACTTGCGGCCGTTGGCGACAATCGCCCGGTCTAGAGTCACGGATTTTTAGGGCGCTTGTGCAGGCGTGTATATAAGACCGTGGCTATAATCACGGATGCTGCCATATGCGAGCTAAACTCACATCGTCGTTCGCCGTATGATAAATATTGAACTGCAAATAAATCCGCTCATCTGCATTACAACAATTCGTTTCTACCCAACAAGTAATTTTTTTTTCCTTTTTCGACAATATGATTTCGAAATCGCTATGAATTTTTTTTTCCAAATAACCGATACAAATAATATTCTCCATTGTTCTATTTATTTTTGCGTTGTACACTTTTCTTTTTCTTCAATCAATTAAATCAGTCCCATCGGTGCAACTGTCCATAATTTCACTAGAATCGAAGAAAAACTTTACTGAAAATTTATATTTAAATTTATATTTAAATTTATATTTTGAAATTTGTATATTTACATTAATTTTTGTTATTGTACCTTTTTTTCTCTCCCATCAATTCAAATCAGTCCCATTGTTATAAATTGTCCATAATTTTACGAGAATCGAAAAACAATTTTACCAAAAATTTATATTTAAATTAATATTTTGAAATTTATATTTTTCTATTAATATTTTTTATTGTACATTTTTTTTTCTTCCAGCGATCGGATTAGTCCCATCGGTCAAACTTGTCGAAATATTTAATAGAATTTAAAACAAAAATCAAACATGGATGTATATCGTGAATATATTATTCAAGAGAATGAAAAATCATATTATTGTACCATCTGCAATTGCGATATATTCGGCGACAAATGGAACGTCGATCAACATTGGAATGGAAGACGCCACTCGAACGCTCTCGACTTGTACAGCGGCGATCTTGAATGTTGCGAGATCCAGAGATATTATTGCCACTTGTGCGAATGCTGGATATTGGGCTATGTCAATGTTTATCGTCATGTTACGGGAAGACGACATCAGGATAACATGAAGGGAAGCGACTCCGAGGTCAACTATTCCAGTTCCAGTTCCAGTTCGGACTATTAATCAAATCTTCGCCATCCCAAATGGAATTTTTATCATTATTTCATCCGGGACTGGAAAACCTCAGAATAAAACAGCGTTCAACAATATTGCAACAATACAAAATGAAAACGAGAAAAAATTACGTATATACATATATATATACGTTTGTATGAAAACTGCAATTGCAGAACTTCTTGTATTTATGAAGGTACAATGAGAAAATCCCATCAGTCGATGATGGGGTAAAAATGCTGATTACGGAGCTGTAATAACGACTACAAATTTTCTTAACATGGAATATATGGGTCATTCCATGTCCAATCGACCAAGAGTTGGAATCGACCCCTTTAAATTTCGATGAAATTTGATCAGAAGTTTTCGATTTTAATAAAACGGACTTCTACCAACAAAAAAAATGTAAAAAATTTTTTTTCGAAAAATATGCAAGATTCAAAGTTTTACAATTTTTTAAATCTTTCAAGTTTATTTTTGAAATGCCTCGAAAACTATTATAGTTACGAAAAAATTGTTCTGGATTCCCCTTGAAGAGTATACTCGTGGCTACGAAAAAAAAAAATGTTCCGAAAAAAAAATTTGAAAAATAATGAATTTGGAAAATGTTTAATTTTTTAAAATCGTGCAAATCCACTTTCCACATTAAATTTTTGGTTCAATTTTTTGAATATATTTTGTACTGATCTTAAAAGATCCTGAAATTTTCGAAAAAGTGTTTTTTCAAAAATATAAATTTTTGAATTTTTAAATATCGTAAATCCACGATCAACATTAAATTTTTTGTTAAATTTTTTTTATATAATACTTTGGACGTTCGCCGTACCATCAATATTGTTAATTTAACAAAACCGCAAATAAATCCGCTTATCCGCATTACAAAAATTCGTTTCTAAACAGCAAGTAATTTTTTTTTCTTTTGTCGACAATATGATTTCCAAATCACTATAAATTTTTTTTTCGCCAAATAACCGATACAAATAATAGTCTTCATTGTTCTATTTATTTTTGTCAGTGTACCATTTTTTATTTCCAATCAAATCAATCCCATCGGTGCAACTGTTCATCATTTCACTAGAATCGAAGAACAACTGTATTGGAAATTTATATTTAAATTTATATTTTGAAATTTGTATTTTTACATTAATTTTTGTTATTGTACTTTTTTTTTTCTTTCAGCAAACGGATTAGTCCCATCGGCCGAACTTGTCAAAATATTGAATAGAATTTAAAACAAAAAATCAAACATGGAAGTATATCGCGAATTTATCATTCAAGAGAATGATGAATCATATTATTGTACCATCTGCAATTGTAATATATTCGGCGACAAATGGAACGTCGATCAACATTATAATGGAACACGCCTTTCGAACGCTCTTGACTTGTACGGCGATGATTTTACATATTACGACGACAAGGGATATTATTGTGACTTGAGTGAATGCTGCATTTTGGGCTATGTCAATGTTCATTGTCATCTTAACGGACGCCGACATCAGGATAACATATATGAAAGCGGCTCTGAGGCCAGTTCCAGTTTGGACGATAGTTATTAGAAGAATCTTCGTTATCCCAAAGTCCAAATGCGATTTTCATCATTATTAAATCTAGGACTGGATAATCTCAGAAAGAAACGCCGTTCAAAAATTTTTCAACAATACAAAATAAAAACAAGAAAAAAAGTATGAGAAAATCCCATCACTGGATGATGGGATTTTCATGATTGTTATGTAGCCGTAATAACAACTCTAAAAATTTGTTTAACATAAAGAATATACATAATTATGGTTAAGGGCAAATATATTATAATTATTGATTTGGTAATCGATTCAATAATCGATTAATGTCAACCTATACAGTACCAAAATAATAATTTTGAGTACCAATCTTGCCACTATTAAAGTAAGTTTTGGTCAATATTTTTGACCATCGAATCTTCTGGAATATAATCTGGATTTTAATTTTATGAAACGCTTTTTTAAAAAATTGTACGTTTGTATTTTTGCTACCTCAGTGTGTTGGAAAATAAAATTTTGATGTTCACATGACGTTGAAATTTTTTTTTTTACCGGCTCGAAGTAATTTTGAAAAAGCCTTTCAACCAAAGATGAACATTTTCAGGGCACATCAAGAAAAAGGGCATTAATGATAACTTTTTGGTATCATTGTTGTTAAAAACCAACGATGTGAAAAAGCAGAATCGAGAAATTCATATGCTTTCACTTTTTTTCGCATGGGAAAAAATGCTTTGCTTCGATAAAGCTGAAAAAGTGAACAAGTTATCTGTTGCACTTCTGACTTTTACAATTTCCATTATTTTTTGAAATTTCATAAAATCAGAATATAATTCGAACGATTATTTTTAAATTCGATGCCAAACATTTGTCGTCAGCTAGTGCAACTATGTAAAAAGACAGAGTTTGATACTTAAATATTAATTAGAGGAAAACCGTGGACATTTTTGAAAAAATTCAAATTTCGCGCCAAATTTCAAACTCAACAAATCTAAACGAAAACTGCACGGAGAATAAAAAAACGCATGAAAAATTCATTCACGAAAGAAAATTGATTTACTCTTGTGCTGAATTCATAAATAATTTGCAAATTCGTGAATAAAAGTAAAGACATCATTTTATAGACTTTTCTTAGAAGTTGATATTTTCACCAATCAAGCGCTGCTTGTCAAAATTTTCGTGGGAATACTTGGAATAAAGGAAATTCCACGAATGAAAAAATAATAATAATCGACAGTTAAAAGAGAAAACAAACATCAGTATTATCTCAAAAAAGGAGGACCGAAAACGAGACTTACTGGTAATAAAAAATTATTTAAACGCAGTGAATATTTTTTTTAAATTCAAGCAGACCCTAAATTGCCATAAAAATTTAAAAAAAAAAAAAAAAAAAAAACATTTATTTAGGTTATCGAAAATCTAGCACGTGATCACCAATTTTATTTTGGATTATCGAGGCAATTCGTTTCTGAGAAATATTTGAGGAAGATCTGAAAAGTAAATATGAAAAAATTAGGAATATTTTTCACTTTTTATTTTTTATTTTTTATAAGATCTATTCGATATTTCAGTGAATAACAACATGCCGTGTCTCACGACATTCCTGGTCGAGGAGGACAACGATATTTTTTATTGCATGTTGTGCAATTGCCGTCTTGCGAATTCCGAACTTGCCGATGATCATGTGATGGAAATTTCCCATCAGAAAGCATTCGAGCGTTACAGCTATGATATTCTTGTAACGCCGGAAAACAATTTCTACTGCAGCTGCTGCGATTGCTTCATTTCCGGATATCTGAATATTTATCATCACATAACCGGTCGAAAGCACATCAAGCGAGTCCAAATGGTGGAAATTTATGTCACATCGCAAGGCAGCGAGGATGATTCCAATTGAAATTTTTTTTCCAGCGAGATTTTATTTTCTTAACAAAAATATAAATGCACTCTACCATTATAATTTCTCAATCATTGCGAAGGAAGCGATGAGATATTAGTGAAATTTGTTCGAATAAAAATTCATTAAAGTAAGCACAATGATAGAAGGAAGAATCAAAGAAAAACTCAAATTTACGTTACGCTATAATTTATCAATTCTGATTGGCTTTTTTGAGAAAAAAATAAGAAATAATCGCCATTATCATTTTCTAATAAATACTGATAAGCTTTTTACATCACAAATCAATAGCCTGAAGTAAAAAAAATCATTCGAGACTTCTCAGTGGACCAAAACGTGAATTTTATTGCTTGAATACTGAACTAGAAGCTGATTTTGTATCGTCACAAGTTTTCAAATTAACGACTTTTACTAAAATTATTTAAAAAATTTTATCTCTTAAATAAAAAATTAAAAAAATTTATAAAATTTTTGAAATTACCGATTTAACTGTAGAAGTTTTTTAGCATTCAGGTCGTACCAAAAAATTTGCTCTTATTTGAAGTTTTAGAGATGCAAAAAATCATTTCCATTTTTTATCAAATATTCGTACTAATATTTCGCTACACTGTAAATCAAGTTCTGTCAAGTTATTGATAAGCTCAACACAAACTGTACTGTATTGCAAAATACAATATGATTCTATGTATTTTAAATATCGATTGTGTAATTTTTGTCAAATTCCTTTTTGTAATTTCATAATATATATGGGTCATTCCATGTCAAATCGAGCAAGAGTTCGAATCGACCCCTTTCAATTTCGATGATATTAGGTCAGAAGTTTTCGTTTTTTCATAAAATCAAGTTCTACCAAAGGAAAAAAATTTAAAAATTTTGTTTCGAAAGTTATGCAAGATTCAAAATTTCACAATCTTTTAATTCTTTCAACTTTATTTTTTAAATATCTCGAAAACTATTATAGTTACGAAAAGATCGTTCTGGGTTCGTCTTGAAGAGTATACTTGTAGCTAGAAAAAGGAAAATATTCCGAAAAAAAATTTTGAAAAATGATGAATTTGGAGAATTTTGAATTTTTAAAAATCTTGAAAATCCAACTTCCGTATTAAATTTTTTGTTCAATTTTTTTATATATAATACCTTGTACTGATCTTAAAAGATCCTAAAATTTTCAGAAAGGTGTTTTTTCAAAAATAAGAATGTTTGAATTTTTTTAAATTACGTACATCCACGATCAACATTAAATTTTTGGTTAAATTTTTTTAAATATAATATCTCTTTTACTGATCTTGAAATATCCTGAAAATTTCAGGATGGTTTTTTTTTAAATATAAATTTTTGAATTTTGGTGAAAAAAAAATCTTTTTTTTACCTCTCAGTTAAGTAAACTTGAGCGATCATGTAGTTTTGTAATTTTGGGCAATAAATCGTGAACGATTTTTTCGTAACTATAATAGTTTTCGAGACATTTAAGAAATAAACGTGATATATTGAAAAAAATTGTGAAATTTTGCATAACTTTCGAAAAAAATAGTTTCATTTTTTTTCCTTCCGTAAGACTTCGTTTTATGATAAAAGAAAACTGCTGACCAAATTTCTCCGAAATTGAAAGGGGTCGATTCCAACTATTGGTCAATTTGACATGGAATGACCCATATATTTTTTTTCCAAAAATCAAAAGTAACAATGATATTTTATGTAACTCATGTGTAACTCTAAAAAGTTAGATTGCGCAGCTGTTAGTAAACTGTCATTTCATTGGAATATAACGACTAATGACGAAATACTTTTTTTTATCAAAAATAATGTCAATGTCTTGATATTCCAATAAAAAAAGTTTTTCGAGTCTCACCACTTGAAGGTCACTGGGCATCGAGACTCGGAGTATGGAGCACGTATTTTAGCCGTGCAAAAGATTTTAGCATAAGATTTCTAGTTAAGCAAAGCGCGAAAACGAAAAAATATTGGAAGCAATAAAAGCAAAGCCATTTGGAAGAGAAAGATGAAAACAGAAAAAATCGAAGCGAAGAGAAACTTTATAGCTAAGAGACAGAGGCTTATACGTGCTACCATACTCCTCCTTTGCTATTTAGCGTTAAAGAAAAGGAAGAAAGAAAAAGCAGTGCAGAAGGAAAGAAATGTGTAAAACAGAGACAAGCGTAAAAAGAGAATAAAAAGCAATTACCAATCCATTCATCGAAGACGAGAAACACATAAATCGAACCCTGAAACAGAAATTAAAAAAAAAAAATCCCGCGAAGACCTGAAACAAACAAATCAATCAGTGAAAAAGAAAATAAATTATCAAAAAATCCCGCGAAGACCTGAAACAAACAAATCATTCAGTGAAAAAGAAAATAAATTATCAAAAAATCCCGCGAAGACCTGAAACAAATAAATAAAACCCTGAAACAGAAAAAAATCCCACGAAGACCTGAAACAAATAAATCAAACCCTGAAACAGAACAAAAATCCCGCGAAGACCTGAAACAAATAAATCGAACCCTGAAACAGAACAAAAATCCCGCGAAGACCTGAAACAAATAAATCGAACCCTGAAACAGAAATTTAAAAAAAAAATCCCGCGAAGACCTGAAACAAACAAATCAATCAGTGAAAAAGAAAATAAATTATCAAAAAATCCCGCGAAGACCTGAAACAAACAAATCAATCAGTCAAAAAAAAAAATTATCAAAAAATCCCGCGAAGACCTGAAACAAATAAATAAAACCCTGAAACAGAAAAAAATCCCACGAAGACCTGAAACAAATAAATCGAACCCTGAAACAGAACAAAAATCCCGCGAAGACCTGAAACAAATAAATCGAACCCTGAAACAGAACAAAAATCCCGCGAAGACCTGAAACAAATAAATCGAACCCTGAAACAGAACAAAAATCCCGCGAAGACCTGAAACAAATGAATCGAACCCTGAATCAGAACAAAAATCCCGCGAAGACCTGAAACAAATGAATCGAACCCTGAATCAGAACAAAAATCCCGCGAAGACCTGAAACAAATAAATCAAACCCTGAAACAGAACAAAAATCCCGCGAAGACCTGAAACAAATGAATCGAACCCCGAAACAGAACAAAAATCCCGCGAAGACCTGAAACAAATGAATCGAACCCTGAATCAGAACAAAAATCCCGCGAAGACCTGAAACAAATGAATCGAACCCTGAATCAGAACAAAAATCCCGCGAAGACCTGAAACAAATAAATCAAACCCTGAAACAGAACAAAAATCCCGCGAAGACCTGAAACAAATAAATAAAACCCTGAAACAGAAAAAAATCCCACGAAGACCTGAAACAAATAAATCGAACCCTGAAACAGAACAAAAATCCCGCGAAGACCTGAAACAAACAAATCGAACCCTGAAACAGAACAAAAATCCCGCGAAGACCTGAAACAAATAAATCGAACCCTGAAACAGACCAAAAATCCCGCGAAGACCTGAAACAAATAAATCGAACCCTGAAACAGAACAAAAATCCCGCGAAGACCTGAAACAAATAAATCAAACCCTGAAACAGAACAAAAATCCCGCGAAGACCTGAAACAAATAAATCGAACCCTGAAACAGAATAAAAATCCCGCGAAGACCTGAAACAAATAAATTGAACCCTGAAACAGAACAAAAATCCCGCGAAGACCTGAAACAAATGAATCGAACCCTGAATCAGAACAAAAATCCCGCGAAGACCTGAAACAAATAAATCAAACCCTGAAACAGAACAAAAATCCCGCGAAGACCTGAAACAAATGAATCGAACCCCGAAACAGAACAAAAATCCCGCGAAGACCTGAAACAAATGAATCGAACCCTGAATCAGAACAAAAATCCCGCGAAGACCTGAAACAAATGAATCGAACCCTGAATCAGAACAAAAATCCCGCGAAGACCTGAAACAAATAAATCAAACCCTGAAACAGAACAAAAATCCCGCGAAGACCTGAAACAAATAAATAAAACCCTGAAACAGAAAAAAATCCCACGAAGACCTGAAACAAATAAATCGAACCCTGAAACAGAACAAAAATCCCGCGAAGACCTGAAACAAACAAATCGAACCCTGAAACAGAACAAAAATCCCGCGAAGACCTGAAACAAATAAATCGAACCCTGAAACAGACCAAAAATCCCGCGAAGACCTGAAACAAATAAATCGAACCCTGAAACAGAACAAAAATCCCGCGAAGACCTGAAACAAATAAATCAAACCCTGAAACAGAACAAAAATCCCGCGAAGACCTGAAACAAATAAATCGAACCCTGAAACAGAATAAAAATCCCGCGAAGACCTGAAACAAATAAATTGAACCCTGAAACAGAACAAAAATCCCGCGAAGACCTGAAACAAACAAATCAGAAACATCCTATATCCCAGAAAGGGAAACAAATAATGAAAAATCGCGCGAAGACCTGAAACAAAAAAACAGAAAACATCCTGATTCCCTACCAAAATGCGATCAACATAGAACGAGAGGATCGCGCGATATTTACTATTTACGCGTTTTTTTTTTGTTTTTAATATTATGTTTTTAGTGAATTTGGAGCACAATGTATTAATTGATTTATTTTAGACCGTGACTTTTGGGGATGACTCTGGAAACTTTTTTTTCGCAAAAATGACTCGAATACTAAATTCACGATATGCCAGAAAACAGAGTTGTCCCGGGACAAAACTCCATTCTGAAAACATCGGAGCAAATTAATAAATTTGGATGTCACGTGATTGTGACTTGGTTTCTGACGTTTGCACAGTGACGACGTGATTGTGAAAAAGATTTTCATATTTGTCGTGGCTGAACCTATTCTCGAATCGATACTCATGCGATCCTTCGAGAATAGACATCCACTCACGATATGCTTTAAGAGCCAAATGTTCCTTGATATATTGATGGCGCGATCGGAGCAAAGTTTTTTTTTACATTTACTATTAATATATTTTTTCAAAAGAAAGTCGCGTTGCTCTGATCCAACTATCGTACCTCGCAAAAAATCTTCTCGGCCGAAAAAACTACTATTTTGCAATAAAAGAAAAAAATTTCAGTCTCTCGACAATGTATTACGAGAACATTTATTGTTCTCTGATTATTTAAATGGATTTAAAAAATAGCCGAGAAAATTGTAAACCCTGTCGACTGAAACACATAAAATATGCACGAGACAATAAAGGGGACACTCGCGAGTCGTTTTCGAAATATCGAGAGCATCTCGACATTTCTGAACGACTCGCGGTCACTATGCATCGGGCTGAGAGGGAAATTGATAATTAATATTGAAAAAATCAACGATACCCTTTGGATGTTCTTGTAGTCTGCCAATAGCTGCATAGTTGCTGCCAAAATCCATGACAGCATCGTTGCTGCCAGAATCCATGACAGCATCGTTGAAATCCTTCTTAGTTTCTGCTTCATCGTGGCAATCGACAATCTGCGACAGCTTGACGTCACTTTGCACAATTCATCGCGACACATTTCAAACATTTTGTTGAAACAAAAATATCAAAAGATCGTGGCTTAATTTTTTACACGAAAAAAAGTAGCACGAATAAACACAGAAAAAAGTAACGAGCAAAAATCTCGCGTTCAAAAGATTTTAGAGCGCGCAAAAAAAAAATTCCAGCCCAACGCGTATTAATAAAGTATTAATTAATAAATAATCGTATTAATTAATAGATTAATATCGCGAGAATTTAATTTGTTCAATTTATTCCCGAAAATAACGAAACAAAAAATTTCAGCGCGCCAAGTATTAATAAAGTATTAATTAATAAATAATCGTATCAATTAATAGAGTAATTAATATCGCGAGAATTTAATTTGCTTAATTTATTCACGCAAATAACGAAAAAAAAAAATGTCACTGATTCTACATAAAATTCTTTAACGCCTGTCACGAATATGTATTATACTTGAGAATATCGTATTTATCCATATTCACGATCGAGTTCGTTCGAGAGTCGCGAAAAATTGGAGCGAACGGCAAAGAAACTGCGTTATCACCAATAATTTTTTCGTTCACACACACACAGCGTCGTTTTACACGTAGCTATATCGATACTATTAACCGCGATACACAGGCAATCGACAATTACGCGAGAATATGAACGGCACGAATATTTTTAAACCGGGAGAGAGCGCGGAAAAATTTAGGGACGCGCGCAACACGACCGAACGTTCCTCGAGGCGAGCTCGAAGGGAACTGAGTGAACTGACGAGAGAGTGCCGCGCGATGCTACCCGCCGTGCGCGCCTGCGCGCCTGCCCGCCTTAACCACTTCTCTCGGCGTCCAACACCGAGAGAGGTGGAAGAGTGGGATATCGAATGACAGAGGGAGCGCCGGTTTGCGCGCGGACAACAGGTGACGCATACCTGTGGAATGTGGGGCAAAATGGACCACCTCAGAGCTCGTGTGTTATATTCATGCCATGATAAGAATGAAAACAAAGGGCCTCGACAACACACGCGAATTCCAAGCTTCTTTTCAATCTTACTGTTCATATATATTCTTATTTCTCTTTATCTGTTTCATTACTATCAAAATTCAATCTACATGATGATTATTCTTCAACGTTCGCTCCAAAGTGTACGAAATATTTTAATACTTTAATATTTTTATATTTTAATACTTTAAATATTTTTATACTTTAAATGTTTTTAATATTTAATATTTTAATTTCATTTATCAGAGAGAAATTATTTTGACTCGAGATACGCTTTGACGCTAGAATTTGCGGCTTTGAATGTTAATAAACGAGCGATTTTGTTTTTATTCATCTCGCTAGCTAGCTTCCCGCGAAACGCCGTATGATTGTTTCAACGCCTTGCTCGAAAGCTACATTTCAGATTACCGCTGGTTCTTTAATTAAACAGAGCTCTACGTTGCCCGCGCGCGATTCTGTATATTTTCTCATACCGACGAACGATAATGAACATAATCGTTGCTAGACACTTATTTGAAATGTAATGATAAATAATTATAAAGATGATCATAACTATAAAAATAATAATAATTATAAATATAATAATTATTATAAAAAAATAACGATAATTAATCAGGGATGGGGAAATAATTGAATCTCGACGAGGTTTTTTTTTTAGCCATACAGTGCCGCTATCTTGCGATCAAACAACTGAACGACTCGCGAAAAAATTCGTTATTCAAAAACTTGCGCAATTAGAATTTTTCAAGACATCGCTTTACCTTTTTTTTAATCAACTGTAATTATTTTAGTGAATTATCCATATGATTGTGGTTTTTCTATCAAATATTTGGGATCGCTGACACTTTACTCGAAGTTTTGTCGCTTTTGTCCCCTTCCCCCCTCCCGCTCCTTACCGGCAACATACTAGCTGCCACGATGGCTGAGGAGCCCGACAGTGTTGCCACTGTCTAAGAAATTTCTTAAATCTAAAGAAATTTAGATGGTTTCTAAGATTTAAGAATTCTTAGGTATTTTTTAAAGAATTCTCAGAATTTCTAAGAATTCTGAAGAAAATCTCCGCAATCGTAATAACAACCGTGCAAGAGTAGGCTCTTCGGTCTTTATATGCGCTGTCTTACCGACAATCTCAACTGTCGGTAAGGTTCTAGACTGCAGGTAAGGTAGGAAATGTCCCGAGTCATCCCCTAACGTAACTAAGAAATCTAAAGAATTTCCAATGCGCCATCTGAAGAATTATATCCATCGCGGTGTGGCAACACTGGTCCAAACACGTCCACCTCGGGCCCAGTTGCAAGAAAGAAGAAACACGGTCCCAGAGACAGGAAAAATCACGAAATTTGTCTTATCACTCGTTTTTAACAGTGATTCAGTTGAAATCCGAAACGGCGTAAATATCTCAAAAAAAACATTACGCCGTTTTTATCGCTGGTAAAGGCTGTAGAGAAAAAAAAGAATTTCCCCACTTTTCTCGATATAAGTTTTATATTCGCGATTTTCGTGTTCCAGATCTAAAAAAAACAATTGGACCTTAAGAATTAAAAAAGGAGTCTGCATCGTAAAACGTCGTTTCGGGGACGTTTTCACGTGGATAACCTCAAAATTGGCGATTCTTCGGCGCGACGCCATTTTGGTTTCTGTTTCGACCGCGGCGGTGCTAATTGGCTGGACAAAAAAACGGGCCAATATGGGCGGCCAAATCAATTTCGTCATTCCTATTTCCGGTGGAGCGGCCTTTTGCATGATTTGTAACTGCCATTTGCCAAAATCACCGGATGTGGAAGAACACATCACTGGAAAACGACATTCCGTTGCTCTCCAACAATTCGGCGGTCATATCGTTCGTCCTGGTCCGACTCATCGTTACTTTTGCAAATGCTGCGGATGCCAAATATTAGGATGGGTCCACGTTTATCGCCATCTAACGGGGAAACGACATACCACGTTGATGAATAAAATTGATGAGTCACTGGCAACGCGCGAAGGTTTACCCTGCAATTTTGTCGTCAGGAGAATGGACAATTCGCATTATTGTTCCATTTGCGATTGCGAGATGACCGGTCCGATACCGGCGAAGGAACACAGCGGCGGAGCCCATCACAAGGAGTCGATGGAACTTTATTCCCATCACGTGATTCTGATCAAAAATAATTATCAGTATTGCTGCAAATTATGCAGATGCAAATTCTTCGGATATACTCAGGTGATACAACATGTTAGCGGAAAACGCCATCGTGGATTCTTGAAGGAATTGAAGAACCAAAAATGAAGATTCAAAAAACTATGGGCTTCTTTACGGCGATACGATTTTAAAATCTCAACGAAAATGAAAAAAAAAAATGGTTCACGATGAATGAAAGACTTCTAGAAAACTTCCTCTGGAAAATTCTAGACTCCACGATAAATTTTACAAGATAAATTATAAGATAAATATATTCATTTATATGGGACATTCCAGGTCAAGTCAATTGGTCATGGGCCTGACCGCCCCGGATTTGGTTGGCGAATTTTTTTGGAGCATATTTTGATAAAAAAATAAAGAGGTTATTTTTTCTACTCTTACACCCCATAAAGAAATTTTTTTTTCATAATTTTTGAGTAAAAATGAATTTGGACCAGGTTTAAAATTCTCAAATTTTTTTCATAAAACCTATAACTAAAAAAAATTAGCTTCATCATAGTTTGAGAGTGGGCCGAGAATAATTTATATATTATTTTTTATTTAAAAAATTTGTTTACAAATTTTGAAAATTAAATATTGTAATGATGGTTCCCTGTAGGAAAACAAAAAATAAATCGTATCTTGGTAAAAAAAAGTTTTTCCTATATTTTGATGATAGATTTCATAAAATCGATTAATTATAGCATTGAAAAAATGTATTACTTTTCGGTAAATATTTAATTTACAAAATTTGTAATCAAATCTTTTTTATTTAATTGAAAAAAAAAAATGAATTATTCTCGGCCCACTCTCAAACTATGATGAAAATACTAGTTTTTAGTTATGGAATTGATGTAAAAAATTTCAGAATTTTAAAACTGATCCAAATTCATTTTTACTCAACAGTTACGGAAAAAAAAAATTTTATGGGTAAAACAAGTGACAAAAATCTGGAAAAAATTACCTCTTTTTTTTCAACCAAAACATGCCCAAAAAAATTCGTCAACTTAATCCGATGGGGTCAGGCCGATGGCCACGTTATTTGACCTGGAATGCCCCATATACATATTTTTTTATTTTCAAGTACTAGAAAGTAAGTTTAGAAGTATCGAAATTAATTTGAAGATACATTTTTTTGGAAAATTTATTCGTTTGAGTTTGAATTGAAATTTGTTTCTTTTTCTCTACAATTTTCGAGATTACTTTAATTTTCAAAAACGTCGGAAAACTGAATCAATTTATCAATCATTGAGAAAATTTATTTTTATTAACCAAATTCGAAAATTAGTTTTGCCGGCATTACTTTGATCCGAAATTTTGTTAATTATTTCTTGAAAAATTCTAACGATGTTAAAAATTTATGACGATAAGCATTAATTTTAGTTGTGATTTTTTTTTGCGATTAAAGAACGCTGAAGACCGAATCTACAGTAAAAGCATGATTCATTTTAAACATCTTTATCTTAAAAAAAAACATTATTATAGCAAAAAAAAAATATATATATATATAGAAATATTTTTTTTACATTTTTGCTAATTGATAAGTTATGTTTTAAATTTTCAAAAGCATTTTTTTTTTTTTAGGATTTAATCCTAATCGATTTGAGAGAATTGAAAAATTGTTACAACGACCTTGTAATCCGGCGATTGTATTAAGATATACGATTTTTTTTTAAAAGGTAATTAAGAAGTTTTTGAGTAATATGCCGAAATCTCAATTATCTTTAAATTGAAGGGATTAATTTTAACTCAATAAATAATAGTGATCAAGGCACTAAAAATTTTTGTTTTTTTAATTACAAAATTGAAAATAAATATTTTCTAATGATTATTTAAAAAAAACGGTTTTTTTTAAATTTCGATATAAATCAAAGACGTACTAATATATATTTTTTGATTTTTTTGCTTTTTTTTATTATATTCTTTATAACGATTACATGTAATTTGCTATTCGAATTGTATCAATTATCATTCGAAAAGATTATTACAATAAAATAAAAAAATAAAATGTAACTCGCCGACCAAATGACAAAATCAAATCGTCCGTAAAAACCCTTTGATCGATTATTATAGTTGAAAAATCGAGAAATTATTTTTAAAAAAGGTCGATGGAAAAAAAAATCCTTTTTCGCGTCTTCAAAGATCTATTTAGAAAAAAAAATCGATTTAACGATTTTTTAAACTGTAATAATGTGAACTTTGAAAAATTGTAAAAGAATTCGTTTAAAAGGTGGAAAAATTGCAATTTGCAAAAAAATTCTCGTCTAGTCAATATTGAAGCTACGAAAACATAATTTTCGGGTAATTTTCAATTTTTCGAATTTTTCAAGATTGTAAAAATCTATTTTTACTAGCAATTTTTATAAAATTGTGCGCGGAGAGAATTTTTCAAGTTACATTATTATTCAAAAATAATAATTTTCAAGATTTTAGTCAACGAATTGGTTAAGAACCATGAAAAAATTGCAAGTTGCAAGGAACAATTTTTTAATACATTTTTTTTCCATTTTGAATTTCTCTAGAGTTCGAAATTTTCAACGAATAGACAAAAAAGTGATTTCGGGTATTTTTTCGACTTTTGCTGAATAAAAATTCCCGCTAGTGCATAAATTCCCCGCGAGAGGGCGCCGCGGGCGCGGAAGGGGGCGCCGTGAGGGGGAAGACGCTGCAAAGTGGCGCCACTTTCCGGATGTCGGAGAAAAAAAGGGATATGCGCAAAAAGCACAACAAAACGTAAAACAAAAAAAAACAGCTATCTGCGTGGAAAAACGATGAGATGGAAAATTTTGTACGAAAAATAGACATCATTTTCGAGCTAATACGATTGTAAATATGCTTTGGGGCATTTTTTTGTGCGCTTCTTCGCTTCTTTTTTTTCGCCACTTCCGGTTGCCATCTTGTCTCCGTTCTTCCGGCAAATTCTCACGTGCTTCTTCAATCTTCGTACGCCGCAACATAATCGTAGCTGCAGTGACAAAGACCGGCTCGTTCTAACGTGAATTCTCTCATCGTTTCGCGTTTCCCATCAAAATCCGCCGAGTTTTTCATGCGGAAAAGTGATCGGAGTTCAAGGTAAAGTGTCATTTTTTCCCAAAAAATTCATCCAAACAGAAGACAAATATTTAACGAATTTGAAGTTAACCTCACTTTTTTAACATTCGCTGAAAAATGTATATTCGCTTTTTTTTATCGTAAAAAAAAATGTATTCTCGCTTTTTTATTTTTATCGTAGTACTCAATAGTTCGGGGAATCCCCTTCTCATATTTCGTGCATTTTCATTCAGAATTTTCCCGAAATTTTTTATTCGCGTCTAGTTTTATTTTTCAAGATGGCGCCCTTAAAAAATGTTGCGAAACTCGCAATTTTCTTCCCATCAATTTCTCCGTGAAGTTAGAATTCATTTTTACAAATCGTTTTACACTTTAATACCATACATTTTATTCTTATAATTCAATACTAATTCATTCTTTCCTTTTTCTTTTTGTCGATATAAATCGGCGCGATGCGAGTTTCGTCGCGTTAAATTTCTCCCTTCGCTTTCCCCTCCCTCGTTTCGTACAAGTGACGCTTTGTCTATTCATCTCATTTTTGTTTACATCGCTCGCTGCTTTGTTGCCTCGTTGAGTCTTTTATTCGTCCTTTCTCTCTCTCTCTCTCTCTCTCTCTCTCTCTCTCTCTCCACCTCTCTCCACCTCTCTCTCCCATTCTCTGGCCTCGAATTGACGCGACAAATTTTTCTCGCTCGTTCTCGTCTAGAATTCGTAGGATCAACAAAATCCAAAGAAATTCTTGTAATAATAATAATCATAACGTTAGGAAAATATGTAACTTCGGTCGTGAAATATCCGATCGAAATTTGTCACGTTGGGACTGAAAAAAAAAAATAACGCAAAATCCTTTAAAAAAAAAAAAAACCTTTTTACCGATCCAAAATGGCCGCCGCAAGTAGAAATTACAGAGATTTTAAGGATTTTTTCAAGATTCCGGCTGAAAAAAAAATTTGAAAAAAATGATTTTTTCTAAAATATTTGTGAACACCGAAATGATAGAATCGTTGAAAAAATATTTTGAATTCAATCTGTGGAGAAATCTTGACTTTTTTGTCCCAATTGTAGGATTTTGCTTAAATTTAGATATTTTCAATAGTCATTTTGCGAAAAAAGATATTTTGAAGAATTTATAGCGTTGGAAATGTTTTTTCCTTTTTTTAATGTAAAGATCACTAAAATTGAAGACAGAAGGATATCACTTGCAAATTTGAAGTTATTTACGTAGACTTTAGGCTTTTGAAAACTAAATTTGGTTTTTTTGTTTTTCAGTGAAAAAAAATCTTTCAAAATTTATAGCGTTGGAAATGTTTTTCTTTTTTTAATGTAAAGATAATAAAAATTGAAGACGGAAGGATATCACTTGCGAATTTGAAGTTATTTACGTAGACTTCAGGCTTTTGAAAACTAATTTTGGTTTTTTTGTTTTTCAGTGAAAAAAAATCTTTAAAAAATTATAGCGTTGGAAATGTTTTTCTTTTTTTAATGTAAAGATCATAAAAATTGAAGAAGGAAGGATATCACTTGCGAATTTGAAGTTATTTACGTAGACTTCAGGCTTTTGAAAACTAAATTTGGTTTTTTTGTTTTTCAGTGGAAAAAAATCTTTAAAAAATTATAGCGTTGGAAATGTTTTTCTTTTTTTAATGTAAAGATCATAAAAATTGAAGACGGAAAGATATCACTTGCAAATTTGAAGTTATTCACATAGACTTCAGGCTTTTGAAAACTAATTTTGGTTTATTTGTTTTTCAGTGGAAAAAAATCTTAAAAAATTTATAGCGTTGGAAATGTTTTCCTTTTTTTAATGTAAAGCTCATAAAAATTGAAGATGGAAGGATATCACTTGCGAATTTGACGTTATTTACGTAGACTTCAGGCTTTTGAAAACTAATTTTGGTTTTTTTGTTTTTCAGTGGAAAAAAATCTTTAAAAAATTATAGCGTTGGAAATGTTTTTCTTTTTTAATGTAAAGATCATAAAAATTGAAGACGGAAGGATATCACTTGCGAATTTGACGTTATTTACGTAGACTTCAGGCTTTTGAAAACTAATTTTGGTTTTTTTGTTTTTCAGTGGAAAAAAATCTTTAAAAAATTATAGCGTTGGAAATGTTTTTCTTTTTTAATGTAAAGATCATAAAAATTGAAGACGGAAGGATATCACTTGCGAATTTGAAGTTATTTACGTAGACTTCAGGTTTTTGAAAAGTAATTTTGTTTTTTTTGTTTTTCAGTGAAAAAAAATCTTTAAAAAATTATAGCGTTGGAAATGTTTTTCTTTTTTTAATGTAAAGATAATAAAAATTGAAGACGGAAGGATATCACTTGCGAATTTGAAGTTATTTACGTAGACTTCAGGCTTTTGAAAACTAATTTTGGTTTTTTTGTTTTTCAGTGAAAAAAAATCTTTAAAAAATTATAGCGTTGGAAATGTTTTTCTTTTTTTAATGTAAAGATCATAAAAATTGAAGAAGGAAGGATATCACTTGCGAATTTGAAGTTATTTACGTAGACTTCAGGCTTTTGAAAACTAAATTTGGTTTTTTTGTTTTTCAGTGGAAAAAAATCTTTAAAAAATTATAGCGTTGGAAATGTTTTTCTTTTTTTAATGTAAAGATCATAAAAATTGAAGACGGAAAGATATCACTTGCAAATTTGAAGTTATTCACGTAGACTTCAGGCTTTTGAAAACTAATTTTGGTTTATTTGTTTTTCAGTGGAAAAAAATCTTAAAAAATTTATAGCGTTGGAAATGTTTTCCTTTTTTTAATGTAAAGCTCATAAAAATTGAAGACGGAAGGATATCACTTGCGAATTTGACGTTATTTACGTAGACTTCAGGCTTTTGAAAACTAATTTTGGTTTTTTTGTTTTTCAGTGGAAAAAAATCTTTAAAAAATTATAGCGTTGGAAATGTTTTTCTTTTTTAATGTAAAGATCATAAAAATTGAAGACGGAAGGATATCACTTGCGAATTTGACGTTATTTACGTAGACTTCAGGCTTTTGAAAACTAATTTTGGTTTTTTTGTTTTTCAGTGGAAAAAAATCTTTAAAAAATTATAGCGTTGGAAATGTTTTTCTTTTTTAATGTAAAGATCATAAAAATTGAAGACGAAAGGATATCACTTGCGAATTTGAAGTTATTTACGTAGACTTCAGGTTTTTGAAAACTAATTTTGGTTTTTTTGTTTTTCAGTGAAAAAAAATCTTTAAAAAATTATAGCGTTGGAAATGTTTTTCTTTTTTTAATGTAAAGATCATAAAAATTGAAGACGGAAGGATATCACTTGCGAATTTGAAGTTATTTACGTAGACTTCAGGCTTTTGACAACTAATTTTGGTTTTTTTGTTTTTCAGTGAAAAAAAATCTTTAAAAAATTATAGCGTTGGAAATGTTTTTCTTTTTTTAATGTAAAGATCATAAAAATTGAAGACGGAAGGATATCACTTGCGAATTTGAAGTTATCTACGTAGACTTCAGGCTTTTGAAAACTAATTTTGGTTTTTTTGTTTTTCAGTGGAAAAAGATCTTTAAAAAATTATAGCGTTGGAAATGTTTTTCTTTTTTAATGTAAAGATCATAAAAATTGAAGACGGAAGGATATCACTTGCGAACTTGAAGTTATTTACGTAGACTTCAGGTTTTTGAAAACTAATTTTGGTTTTTTTGTTTTTCAGTGGAAAAAAATCGTTAAAAAATTATAGCGTTGGAAATGTTTTTCTTTTTTTAATGTAAAGATCATATAAATTGAAGACGGAAGGATATCACTTGCGAATTTGAAGTTATTTACGTAGACTTCAGGCTTTTGAAAACTAATTTTGGTTTTTTTGTTTTTCAGTGGAAAAAAATCTTTAAAAAATTATAGCGTTGGAAATGTTTTTCTTTTTTAATGTAAAGATCATAAAAATTGAAGACGGAAGGATATCACTTGCGAATTTGACGTTATTTACGTAGACTTCAGGCTTTTGAAAACTAATTTTGGTTTTTTTGTTTTTCAGTGGAAAAAAATCTTTAAAAAATTATAGCGTTGGAAATGTTTTTCTTTTTTAATGTAAAGATCATAAAAATTGAAGACGGAAGGATATCACTTGCGAATTTGAAGTTATTTACGTAGACTTCAGGTTTTTGAAAACTAATTTTGGTTTTTTTGTTTTTCAGTGAAAAAAAATCTTTAAAAAATTATAGCGTTGGAAATGTTTTTCTTTTTTTAATGTAAAGATCATAAAAATTGAAGACGGAAGGATATCACTTGCGAATTTGAAGTTATTTACGTAGACTTCAGGCTTTTGACAACTAATTTTGGTTTTTTTGTTTTTCAGTGAAAAAAATTGGAAAAAAAAGTTGACGATATAACGCAGAAGAAAAAGTTGAAAACGCAGGAGGGAAAATATGGGGGACGAACAACCGAGGGCATGGGGAAGGACAAAGGCGAGAGGCAGGGCTTCTAAACCTCCGGGTCAGCAGCCTCCGCAAGCGGCTCCTTTGCAAGGAGCATGGGCTAGAAGACCCGGAACTGCTCCTCCGGAGGCAGCCATGTCAGCTTTGGTGAGTTTTTATTGAAAAAAAAAAAAATTTCAAACCGCGAAATTCCAAAATTGAATAAAAATTTATTAAAAAATGTTCTTATGGTTTCTAACGAATTTTTTAAATAAATTCTTGGAAATTATTATTTTTCAATAACAAATAAGTGGGAAAATTCGCTCCGAGCACAATTTTATAAAAATTTCTACTGGTAAAATATGGATTTCTATCATTTTCATCTCCAAAATGAAATCGAAATTTATTTTAATACATTGTTTCTTAAAACTTGCAATTTTTTATGGTTTTTAACGAAATCTTTCAATAAATTTTCGTAAATTATTATTTATGAATAATAAATAACTCGAAAAATTCTCTCTGAGGACAATTTTATAAAAACTTCTACTGGTTAAAATATAGATTTTTACAATTTTCAAAAAGCCCAAAATTGAATAAAAATGTATTGAAAAATTGTTCCTTGCAACTTGCAATTTTTTATAACTTTTAACGAATTCTTTAAAAAAATTCTTGAAAATGATTCTTTTTGAATGATAAAGAACTTTAAAAATTCTCTCCGAACATAATTTCATAAAAATTTCTACAAGTAAAATATAGATTTTTGCAATTTTAAAAAACCCCAAAATTAGATAAAAATTAATTTTAAAAATTGTTTCTTGCAACTCGCAATTTTTTATTGTTTTTAACGAATTCTTTTAATAAATTCTTGAAAATGATTATTTTTGAATGATAAAGAACTTGAAAAATTCTCTCCGAGCTCTTCTGGTAAAATATGGATTTTTCCAATTTTCAAAAACTTTTTTTTTTTTTTTTCCAAAAAATTCAATGACGGATGTATCATGCATTCTTGTTGCTATTGGTCATTTTTTCAATTTGCAAACAAATTTTTTAATAAAACTCATTTTAATTTTATTTGTTTTTTTTTTTCTCTATAATATTTCAGAGTATCGGCCGAGCCGGAAAAAATCAACCGCCGACTGCCGCAGCCTCTTCTCTGCCGCACGCAGCCGCTCTCGCGCCTCCTCAAGCGCAGACAGGACCATCGCAAGCGGAAGCATCAGGTTAAAAAAAAAAATTCAGCTTTTTTTTTTTTTTTTTTTTTTTTTTTTTTTTTTTTTTTTTTTTTTTTTTTTTTTTTTTTTTTCGGAAATTGGCTTTTCTCGACATACAAAAAAAACCGAGCAAAAATTCGGAAAATTCTCACTGATCGTAAATTCTCCGATAGAATTTGGAGAATTTTCAATTTTTTCAAAATTGAATTTACACAAATTCGAAAAATTAAAATTTTCCTTTTTTTTCTTTCTTTTTTTCTTTTTTTTTCCTTCTTTTTCTTTTTTCCTTTATTTTTTTTTCTTTTCTTCTTCTCTCTCTCTCTCTCTTTCTCTCTCTCTCTTTTTTTTCCGGCGTACAAAAAAAACCGTGCAAAAATTCGAAAAATTCTCACTGATCGTAAATCCTCCGATAGAATTTGGAGAATTTTCAATTCAAAATTAAATTTACACAAATTCGAAAAATTGAAATTTTCCTTTTTTTTCCTTTTTTTTTCTTTTTTTCCTTTATTTTTTATTCTTTTTCTTTTTTTTTTCTTTTCTTCTCTCTCTCTCTCTCTCTCTTTTTTCCGGCATACAAAAAAAACCGAACAAAAATTCGGAAAATTCTCACTGATCGTAAATCCTCCGATAGAATTTGGAGAATTTTCAATTTTTTTCAAAATTAAATTTACATAAATTCGAAAAATTGAAATTTTTCTTTTTTTCCTTTCTTTTTTTTCTTTTTTTTCTTTCTTTTTTTTCTTTCTTTTTCTTTTTCTTTTTTTCTTTTTTTTTCTTTTTCTTCTTTTTTTTTCCCTCCCTCTCTCTGTAAATTTCATCGTATTAATTTGTCAATTTGTGATTATTGTGGAAAAAAAGTTTGAACAGTTTCAAAAACAAAAAATTCTTGAATGGAAAAAAAAACTCAACGATTTGAGTTTTTTTTTAAATCCTTAAAATTTTCAAGTCGAACA
The DNA here is from genome assembly GCA_946863875.1 of Alloplasta piceator. Lineage (NCBI taxonomy): Eukaryota > Metazoa > Arthropoda > Insecta > Hymenoptera > Ichneumonidae > Alloplasta > Alloplasta piceator. The sequence goes on from OX333080.1 coordinate 31,622,716, forward strand.
TTCACAATTAAAAGATATTCAAATCGAAAAAGATTGGTATTGATGTTTTTTTTTTCTTAAATTTCTTTTTAATTTTTTCCACTTTTTCATTAATAAATATTATTATTATTATTATTATTATTATTATTCACAGGTGGTAGCGGTGGTGGGGGGGACGCCCCGAATTTGGGAAGAGGCGGAACGAGAGGACGTCGTCCTCTCAATCCAGAACTTCTGATAACGCGCCCGCAATCGCTCGCAACTAAACATGGTTCGTTTTTTTTTCTCGAAATTTGGCGATCAAGATGAATATTTTGAAATAATATTAAATATCGAATACAAATTGATGCTATAAAAAAAAATCAGTAAATATTTTCCAGTCTTATTACTTTATTATTATTAATATTGATATTAATTTTTTTTTTCCCGAATTCGGCGATAAAATGAATATTTTTAAATGAGATTAAATATCGAATACAAATTATTGCTTTAAAAAAAATCTATAAATGTTTTCCAGTCTTATTAATTAATTTATTATTATTATTAATTTCTTTTTTTTATTTGGCGTTGAAAATGAATATTTTGAAATAATATTAAATATCGAATACAAATTGATGCTATAAAAAAAAATCAGTAAATATTTTCCAGTCTTATTACTTTATTATTATTAATATTGATATTAATTTTTTTTTCCCAAATTCGGCGATAAAATGAATATTTTTTAATGAGATTAAATATCGAATACAAATTATTGCTTTAAAAAAAATCTATAAATGTTTTCCAGTCTTATTAATTAATTTATTATTATTATTATTAATTTTTTTTTTTATTTGGCGATCAAAATGAATATTTTGAAATAATATTAAATATCGAATACAAATTGATGCTATACAAAAAAATCAGTAAATATTTTCCAGTCTTATTACTTTATTATTATTAATATTGATATTAATTTTTTTCCCCCGAATTCGGCGATAAAATGAATATTTTTAAATGAGATTAAATATCGAATACAAATTATTGCTTTAAAAAAAATCTATAAATGTTTTCCAGTCTTATTAATTAATTTATTATTATTATTAATTTTTTTTTTTATTTGGCGTTGAAAATGAATATTTTGAAATAATATTAGATATTGAATACAAATTGATACTATTAAAAAAAATCGGTAAATATTTTTCAGTCTTATTACGTTATTTATTATTATTAATATTATTATTATTATTAATTTTTTTTTTTTTTTCTAGGAAACGTGGGTCGTCGCATTCAGATACAAGCGAATTATTTTAAACTGCTGACATCCACCGATTGGTGCCTATATAAATATCGCGTCGATTTTGCACCGGAGGAAGATCGTCTTTTCGTACGCAAAGGAATGCTGCGACATCATCGAGAAACTCTCGGTGCTTACATATTCGATGGCACGGTCATGTACACGAGTCACCGTTTGCAACAGGTTCGTTAATAATTGAAAAAAAAAAATAATTGAAAAAAAAAATAATTGAAAAAAATAATTGAAAAAATAATTGAAAAAAATAATTGAAAAAAATAATTGGAAAAAATAATTGAAAAGATAATTGAAAAAATAATTAAAAAAAAATAATTGAAAAAATAATTTAAAAAATAATTTAAAAAATAATTGAGAAAATAATTGAGAAAATAATTGAAAAAAAATAATTGAAAAAAATGAAAAATTGCCGAATTTTTCCCAAACTTTTTTTTTTTTTAATTTATCGATCATATCAAATTTTGATTCGATTTCATCGAAATTTTCTTCAAATTTGCAGTGCGATTGAGATAATTGATAGCAATCGATAAAAACTTGTTACAACCGACATTAACTTATTATCATTGACCATGATTGTTGACAAGTGATTACAGTACAATATTATCGATCACAATCAATTGGAATCGATAAAAACCCGTTATGATCGATAATGATTGATTATAATCGATAAAAACTCGTTATGATCGATAATAATTGATTATAATCGATGAAAACTCGTTATGATCGATAATAATTGATAATTATCGATAAAAATCGATGTATTGTAAATTTTGATTGAATTGGTCGAAAATTATTATTTTCGAACAATTAAATAAGCCTCCTCTTAAGAGGAGGCTAAATACCGACATTTTTCGTGCAAGTGCGAGAGAGAAAGGATGATAGGGGTCGTGTGAGAGCGAGAGAGAGGTCCGAATGTCGCCTTTAGCCTCCTCTTAAGAGGAGGCTAAATACCGACATTTTTCGTGCGAGTGCGAGAGAGAAAGGATGATAGGGGTCGTGTGAAAGCGAGAGAGAGGTCCGAATGTCGCGTTTAGCCTCCTCTTAAGAGGAGGCTAAATACCGACATTTTTCGTGCGAGTGCGAGAGAGAAAGGATGATAGGGGTCGTGTGAGAGCGAGAGAGAGGTCCGAATGTCGCGTTTAGCCTTCTCTTAAGAGGAGGCTAAATACCGACATTTTTCGTGCGAGTGCGAGAGAGAAAGGATGATAGGGGTCGTGTGAGAGCGAGAGAGAGGTCCGAATGTCGCGTTTAGCCTTCTCTTAAGGGGAGGCTAAATACCGACATTTTTCGTGCGAGTGCGAGAGAGAAAGGATGATAGGGGTCGTGTGAGAGCGAGAGAGAGGTCCGAATGTCGCGTTTAGCCTCCTCCTAAGAGGAGGCTAAATACCGACATTTTTCGTGCAAGTGCGAGAGAGAGAGGATGATAGGGGTCGTGTGAGAGCGAGAGAGAGGTCCGAATGTCGCGTTTAGCCTTCTCTTAAGGGGAGGCTAAATACCGACATTTTTCGTGCGAGTGCGAGAGAGAAAGGATGATAGGGGTCGTGTGAGAGCGAGAGAGAGGTCCGAATGTCGCGTTTAGCCTCCTCCTAAGAGGAGGCTAAATACCGACATTTTTCGTGCAAGTGCGAGAGAGAGAGGATGATAGGGGTCGTGTGAGAGCGAGAGAGAGGTCCGAATGTCGCGTTTAGCCTCCTCTTAAGAGGAGGCTAAATACCGACATTTTTCGTGCGAGTGCGAGAGAGAAAGGATGATAGGGGTCGTGTGAGAGCGAGAGAGAGGTCCGAATGTCGCGTTTAGCCTCCTCTTAAGAGGAGGCTAAATACCGACATTTTTCGTGCAAGTGTGAGAGAGAAAGGATGATAGGGGTCGTGTGAGAGCGAGAGAGAGGTCCGAATGTCGCGTTTAGCCTCCTCTTAAGAGGAGGCTATTGCAGTTAAGTCGACATTCGGACCTCTCCCTCGCCCTCACACGACCCCTATACGTCGATAATGTAGGGATTGAATAAAAATGATATTTAGCCTCCTCTTAAGAGGAGGCTAAATACCGACATTTTTCGTGCGAGTGCGAGAGAGAAAGGATGATAGGGGTCGTGTGAGAGCGAGAGAGAGGGTCTTTAGCCTGCCCTTAAGATCGAATAATTGATTAAATTTTTTTTAACAAAAAAAAAATAGCCGTTGGAGTTGTACTCAACGAGACAATCGGACGAAGCGAAGATTCAAATAACCGTTCGTCTTGTCGGCGATCTCGTCAAAGGCGACGAAAATTATCTTCAATTTTTCAACATCACGATGCGCAAATGTCTCGAATATCTGAATCTTCAATTGGTCGGCAGAAATTATTTCGACGCTCGGAATAAAGTGAGTTGATTTAATTTTTTATTTTATATTTATTTATTTTATTTATTTGATTTATTTTATTTATTTTATTTATTTGTTCTATTTATTCTATTCTATTAATTTTATTTTTGATATATATATATATATATATGATAAAAAAAATGTTTAAAAATGTCCGATTTCGGATGGAGCGCCCCATATATATATATATATATATATATATATATATATATATGGGGCGCTCCATCCGAAATCGGACAGTTTAAACATTTTTTTTTTTTTTATTTGCTCAAATTTTGTATATTTTTTAGTACCCATCAAAAGACCCTTTCTGGCAAATTTTGAGATTTTTTTGATTACCCGTTCAAAAGATATTAAATTAACAAAAAAACCGCTCTTTTTTCGGTATTTTGGTCATAACTTTTTGAATAATGGTCCAAATAAGAATTTTTTTTTTTTGAATTTTTTTGTTTTTATGGCCTTTTCAGAAAAAAATACAACAAAAATGTTCGGCGTGTTTTTAAATGAGTTTTTTGAGTTTCAAACTTTGAATCGCGTTTTAAAAAGTGTGAATGTGGGGCATTCCACGCCAAATCGACCACTCTAGAACCCGACCCCTTTGGATTTGGCTGACATTTTTTGATCTTTTTCTACCCTATCAGAAGCATTTTTTTGAATTTTTTCAAATTTTTTTACCCAACCGATAAAAAGTTGTAAATTTTTCAAAAAAATTGGCTTTTTATTTTTTAAATAGCGATAACTTTTTCAAAATTTGACTTATCGGAACGGTTTTTTTTTAAATATTCTTTTCTTATTGTACTTTTTGAAAAAAAATACAAAAAAATTATAGGAACCTATCTTAATTTTTTTTTTCCAGACTTTTGGAAAAAATTGAAAATTTCTCGTTGATTGCCATTTTTTCTTTTTATTATATCAAACTTTGACATTTTCTGTTAACCCTCAAATTTTTTCAGAGTGGTGTTTTTTTTATTTCTATTTTATTCCAAATAAAAATTATATATGAGGTATTCCATATCAAGCCGACCAATCCGGGGACCCGACCATTTTTTATTTTGTTGAAAATTTTATATTTTTTTGCACGTACTAAAAGCAGTCTCTCAGAATTTTTTTAGATTTTTGTCTGAACCCAATTAACCACAATAAATTGTTCAAAATTTGACACCTTTTTTTTTCAAATGCTCGTAACTTTCTTAAAACCGGAGATATCAAAATAATACAAAAAACCATTTTTTTCTGTCTTGAGCTGCAGTTTTATAAAAAAAATACAAAAAAAAATATAGATATTTATTTTCATATGTTTTTTGAAATTTTAAACAAAATATTTTTTTTTTCAACTTAGACCCTTTTTATTTTTTTAAAAAAATTCACCACTTTTTAAAAGACATTTTTACAGATACTAAAAAATTGACAGTTTGTGCTTCTCATAACTTGTATTTTTTTTCTATTTTTTATCGCGTGTGAACTAAGGAATCGTGTTTCCTCCTTGAATTAAAAAATAGAAAAAAAATACAAGTTACGAATATCACAAGCTGCCAATTTTTTAGTATCTGTAAAAATGTTTTTTAAAAAGTGATGCATTTTTTCAAAAAAATAAAAAGGGTCCAAGTTGAAAAAAAAAATATTTTGTGAAGTTTTAAACGCAAAATATTTTTTTTTACAACTTGGGGCCTTTTTATTTTTTTGAAAAAATTCACCACGTTTTAAAAGACATTTTTACAGATATAAAAAAATTAGCAGTTTGTGATATTCATAACTTGTATTTTTTTTCTATTTTTTAATTCAAGGAGGAAACACGATTCCTTAGTTCACACGCGGTAAAAAATAGAAAAAAAAATACAAGTTATGAGAAGCACAAACTACCAATTTTTTAGTATCTGTAAAAATGTCTCTTAAAAAGTGGTAAATTTTTTCAAAAAAATAAAAAGGGTCCAAGTTGAAAAAAAAAATATTTTGTGTTTAAAACTTCAAAAAACGTATGAAAATAAATGTAGATATTTTTTTTGTATTTTTTTTATAAAACTGCAACTCAAGACGGAAAAAAATGATCTTTTGTTTTATTTTGATATCTCCGATTTTTGAAAAGTTATGAGCATTTGAAAAAAAAAATGCGTCAAATTTCGAACAATTTATTGTGGTTAGTTGGGTTGAGACAAAAATCTAAAAAAATTCTGAGAGACTGCTTTTTGTACGTGCAAAAAAATCGAAAATTTTCAACAAAATCATAAATGGTCGGGTCCACGGATTGGTCGGCTTGGTATGGAATACCTCATATATATATTTGTTTAATTTTTTTTTTTTTTTTTTTTTTTTTCTGAGAATAGGTCGAGGTTCGTCAGTATCGATTGGAATTGTGGCCCGGTTACGAGACATCGATTCGTCAACACGAGCTCGATATTCTCATGTGTGCGGAAATAACGCACAAAGTGATGAGACAACAAACACTCTTCGACATTTTGACGGAATGTTACCAGAAACATGGTCAACATTATCAGGTACGAAGGGGAAAAAAAAATTTCTGCTCACTGACAATTTTCAGAGAAAAAAAAAATAGAAAAATCGAAGAAAACCAATTTCCTGAATTTTTGAAATTTTTTTTTGTAATTTTCGAATTTGAAAAAAATGAAATGCAGAATTCAACTTGCTTTTTTATTTTCAATGTTGATATTCTGTGCGCAATTCCATTTGAACTTAACTAAAATTGCCAAAAAATTATCTTCAGTAAAATTTACACTTTTTTCAATATTTCTTTTTTTTTTTTTTTTTTTTTTTTTTTTTTTTTTTTTCTTTTTCTTTTTTTTTTTTTTTTTCATTCGAAAATAGCAAAAAATGTTCTTAAAAAATAATTAAGATTTTTTGCCTTTGAAAATACTTGAAAAAAAAAGGAAAATCGAGCTAGAAATCAATTTCCCGGATTTTCTTTAATTTTTCGTAAGTTCATTTTTTTTTTCGGAACTCAAAGAACTAAAAAAAAGAATTCGGCAGGATTTGTTTTGTTTATTTTATAAATTCTGGGCTCAATTCCATTTTATTGCAAATTTATTGTAAAAAATTGACAAATTTTCTCAAAATTTCGACTTTTTTTTTAATATCAAAATTCTATGCGCAATTCCACTTGAAAAATTACTGAAAATTGAAAAAAAAAAAATTTCTTTTTAATTTTAATGAGTGAAATTTAAATTTGTGTTACAAATCTATTCAAAAATCCTCAGAATTACGAAAAATAATGATGCAGGTCTTTTTTATAAATTCTAAAAAAATGGAAAATCGAGCTAGAAGACAATTTCCCGGATTTTCTTTAATTTTTTGTGAGTTCTTTTTTTTTTCTTTTCCTTTTTTCCTTTTTTCCTTTTTTTCCTTTTTTTTTTTTTTTTTTTTTTTCCTTCCCGAGACGCAAAAAAGCAAAATAAAGTATTCGGCACGTTCTTCTTCTTTATTATTTAAATTCTGGCCTCAATTCCATTTTATTGGAAATGACTATGAACATTTTTCAAAATTTTCAATTTTTTTCTCAAGATTCGTGAATTTTTTGGTTTCAGGAGCAATTCAAGGCGGAAGTGATTGGCGTGACCGTTTTGACGGATTACAATAATTGCACTTACAGGGTCGACGATGTTGATTTTACAAAATCGCCGTCCTCGACTTTTGAGAAAAAAGGCGAGCAAATAAGTTACAACGAATATTATCGCCAAAGATATCAGATTCAAATAAGAAATCCGACGCAGCCGCTTTTGCTTACGAAAAGCAAAACTCGGGATCGTCGAGCCGGAGTCTCGGAAATGGTCTCTCTCATTCCTGAATTGTGCCGATCAACAGGCGAGTAATTTTTTTCCCATTTTCCTCATTTTCATTTTTTCCTCCATTTTTTTTTTTCATTTTTTACCTTTCGTTTCTGAATTTTTCGATCATTCTTCGCCTTTCCGCAATTTTTTTCTTTTTTTCCCCTCTTGGCAGTTCTTTTCATTTTTTATCTACATTTTCTTCTGTTTTTTTAAATATAGTAACAAAAATTGGTATTCATAATAATTTATGAAAAAATTTTTTTTTTCTTTTTAATTTTCAGAAATCGAAAAAAAAAAAATAGTCATTGAGATCCCACGATCGGACTAGTCTTGAAAATTTTCGAATATACAGATGTTTGAAACAAAAGTTTGAAAAAAAAAAATCATAAATTACATTCACTTCGAAGAACGCGATTTAACGTTTAAAACTCAAAAAACTCATCGAAAAACACGTCGAATATTTTTGTTGTATTTTTTAAAAAATTTTTTTGAACGTCCCTCTCTGAACCCTAAAAGTTTCATTCCACTCAATTTTTTATCGGAGCAGTATTTTTCAAGATAATTCAGCTGTAAGATTAAAATGGGACACCCTCTATTATGGGCTGCATCAAAAAAATGTTCCTACAAAAGATGTTAGATTTAATCTGAAAAAAATTTTGGTGAAAAAAAAAATCATGTTTCCATTTCAAAAAAAACATGTCAGCCATCTTAACGCCGCCATTTTAAATTTTGGACCAAAACAAAAAAATTTTTTAAACCTCCCCCTCTGAACCCTAAAAGTTTCATCCCACTCAATTTTTGATCGGAGCAATATTTTTCGAAATAAATCAACTGTAAGATTAAAATGGGACACCCGGTATATATATATATATATATACCGGGTATATATATATATATATATAGACGATAATAAGAAGATTTAATTGATGAAACGTTGAAACGCCGTATCAACTGCATGTAATGATGGAGTAGACATGAACATTATGACGTCACTCGCGCTCAGGAAGTGTCGGCACGTTTTCGTTACAGAGTTCAAAAATTCATTTTCAATTTGTGGTAACTTTATAATTACAACGAAAAAAAAAAATATTTAGTTTCATTAAAAACTTATATATGATCTTTCGATTTATGGCAACAAAAAAATTTGGTAAAAACCCAATTATTAATTTTTCAAAAAATTTTAATAATAAAAATAGATAAATTTTTTTTGAAATTATTTAAATGAAATTTTGTCTCTGAAATTAAGGAATCACCGACGAGATGCGTACGGATCACAAAATGATGCGCGAATTGGCGACGCACACGAGACTCGAACCAAGAGGCAGAATGGGACGTCTGATGAGCTTTAACCAGCGTCTTATGTCGGAGCAAAAAGTCGTGGAGGAATTTGAAAATTGGAATTTGAAATTGGACAAAAATCTCGTCACATTGCCCGCTAGAGTATTGGAGACCGAATCTATTATTTTTGGCAATAACTCTCAGGTAAGCGCCGGCGAAGAGGCCGATTGGACTCGCTCTCTGAGATCTCGCAGAATGCTGTTATCGACGAAATTGGACAATTGGGTGATAATCGTGCCAACTAGATGCCAACGGGATGCTGAGGTAATAATTTTTTTTTGGAGTCCATTGTTTTTTCACTATTTTAATTTTTTCACTATTTTTCTAGGGTTTACGATTTTTCACTATTTCAAAATCGTGTCACTCGTCTCACTATTTTCGAAATAGAGAACTTGCATGTTTTTTTTTAAATTTTTTTATTCGAAAGTAGGATAAAAAATAATGTATTTCCCAATCAGTTTTTCAAAAATGTCTACCGGTAAAACAGATTTCTACGATTTTCAAAAACCCAAAAATTGAATAAAAATAACTTGAAAATCATTGCTCTTCTTTCCGTAACTTCAAAACGGAATATATTGATTTTTTTTCCCTCAATTTATTTTTCATAGTTTTTAACGAATTCTTTTAATAAATTCCCGAAAATCATTACTTTTGAATAATAAATACCTCGAAAAAGCACAATTTTACGAAAATGTCTACCGGTAAAACAGATTTCTACAATTTTCCAGAACCCAAAAATTGAATAAAAAATACTTGAAAATCTCTTGTTTTTGTAACTCGGAATATATTAAATTTTTCTTTTTCTCCTCAATTTTCAGGCATTCGTCGGAACAATGAGATCATCGACGAAGGACATGAATTTCCCAATCAACACTCCTCGCCCTTACATAATCCAGGACGATCGCACGGGCACTTACACAGCAGCGATCGAGGAAATAATGAGCAAGGCCAATCCTCAATTGATAATGTGCATCGTCATGAACAATCGCGCCGATCGTTATTCTGCGATCAAAAAAAAATGCTGCATCGATCGTCCTGTACCGACCCAATGTTTAATGGCGCGAAATTTAAACGCCAAGGGAGTACAATCGATCGCAACCAAAGTCGCTATTCAAATCAATTGCAAAATAGGTGGCGCCCCCTGGTCGGTAATTGTACCAGCGACCGGTATAATGGTCGTCGGTTTTGACGTTTGTCACGATACGAGCGTAAAAAATCGTGATTTCGGCGAGTACAGTCTTTTTTTTTTCAATTTTCCATTTTTTTTTCTCAATTCACAGCCCTAGGGGTATAAGTATGGTGAATCTGCCCCCGAAAGGTTTTGAAATTATACTTACAAGGGGAATCCAAGACCTTGCCCTCACCGATTTCGCCGAAACTTCGCAGGTTTGTAGGGCATACCTAATAATATAAGTACAGAAAAAAGTAAGACCCACTATTCAGAAACTCGCGAGAAAATCGACTTTGAAATTTTCCGTCGTGTTTATATACTTGTTACGTTTCTAACTTTCCAAGGAGCGCCTGGCGTAGTGGCTGAGCGTTCCGACTCACAACCGCAAGGTCGCTGGTTCGAGTCTCGCTATTGGCAATTTTTTTTTTTCTTATGATTATTTTTTTTTATCAAAGTTATTCTAAAAACACATTTATTATCATTATGCATGTTATTAATTATTAGTAATTTATTTTCATCATGAAAAAATATTTTTTTTTTACTTTTTGTGAGGACATGGGAAATGTATAAAATATACTCGAGACTTGTGCAAAATCATTTGTTCATTTATTTGATTTTACAAGTTATGTTTACAAAGTACTGCACGAAGTAGGGTGATACTCGTCGTAAAAACGTGGGAAACAATAATTTTTGCGGCATCTAGCGCATGTAATGAATGCCGAATTTTTGCATTCGCATGGATTTTTCAAAACGTCCGTTGCAAAGCAGACTTGGTTATAACATGCATAATGATAATAAATGTGTTTTTAGAATAACTTTGATAAAAAAAAATAATCATAAGAAAAAAAAAAATTTTGCCAACAGCGAGACTCGAACCAGCGACCTTGCGGTTATGAGTCGGAGCACTCAGCCACTAAGCCAGGCGCTCCTTGAAAAGTTAGAAACGTAACAAGTATATAAACACGACGGAAAATTTCAAAGTCGATTTTCTCGCGAGTTTCTGAATAGTGGGTCTTACTTTTTTCTGTACTTATATTATTAGGTATGCCCTACAAACCTGCGAAGTTTCGGCGAAATCGGTGAGGGCAAGGTCTTGGATTCCCCTTGTTAGAGCATAAAGTAGGTACTAATAAAATAATAAGATCCTGAAAGTTTCAGATCCCTATCTCAATTGGTTATTGAGAAAAAGTGAAATATGTAAAAAACAGAAAAGAAATGTTTTCTCAGGCTTGACCAAACCGATTGATCTAAATTTTTTATATCGCGTTACAGCTGCCATAAGGGCGTATCACCTCTTTTACGCCCTTATGGCATCCAGGAGCCATAAGGGCGTATCGAATTTTTTTTTTTCAGGAATCGACGTAATTATGACTAAAAAGTATAGAACCGATGAAAAAAAAAATTTCCGATTTTTTTTTTTTTATACGCCCTTATGGCTTTCCGAGTGGGTGTCGAAAGCCATAAGGGCGTATCGAATTTTTTTTTTTCAGCAATCGACGTAATTATGACCGAAAAATATAGAACCGATGAAAAAAAAAATTTACCAATTTCCCAAACGGGATTTTGAAGCGTGAACGATTACGAAGAGAATAAGCTCTTGCTCAAGCCGCAATTCTATCTAGAAAATATTTTTGTTTTTCGGGCCTCATATCGATGTATTTTTGCCCCCTAAACACGAATCTATCAATAGTTTTTTCAAAAAATCAGAATTTTCATGAATTTCGATAAAAAACTGTTTTGCTCAATTTTGGGCCTATTTTCAAAGACCTGAAAATAGCGAAATTTCAAGTGCTCATAACTTCACTTTGGTTCAACGGATTTCAAAATTTGTTTTTCGTACGCAAAGCTTGTGACCAAACTTAGAGAATGCCGTTAAGTTCATCCCGATAACTAATTTTTTGTAGAAATGAGAGCAGTTTGAAAATCGCCGAAAATAGATGGAAAAGGGTATACCTTGAAAAATTTACAAAAATCTATTGTTGAACTTTAAAAATCTGCCAAAAATCGAAAAACGATCGTAATGGGATGAACCAAACGGGATTTTGAAGCGTGAACGATTACGAAGAGAATGAGCTCATGCTCAAGCCGCAATTCTATCTAGAAAATAAATTGCAGCCATTTTAGTGAACCGATTGAATTTTGGCCAAAATGCAAAAAAAAAAAAAAAATATTTTTGTTTTTCGGGCCTCATATCGATGTATTTTTGCCCCCTAAACACGAATCTATCAATAGTTTTTTCAAAAAATCAAAATTTTCATTAATTTCGATAAAAAACTGCTTTGCTCAATTTTGGGCCTATTTTCAAAAACCTGAAAATAGCGAAATTTCAAGTGCTCATAACTTCACTTTGGTTCAACGGATTTCAAAATTTGTTTTTCGTACGCAAAGCTTGTGACCAAACTTAGAGAATGCCGTTAAGTTCATCCCGATAACTAATTTTTTGTAGAAATGAGAGCAGTTTGAAAATCGCCGAAAAAAATGGAAAGGGGTATACCTTAAAAAATTTACAAAAATCTATTGTTGAACTTTAAAAATCTGCCAAAAATCGAAAAACGATCGTAATGGGATGAACCAAACGGGATTTTGAAGCGTGAACGATTACGAAGAGAATGAGCTCATGCTCAAGCCGCAATTCTATCTAGAAAATAAATTGCAGCCATTTTAGTGAACCGATTGAATTTTGGCCAAAATGCAAAAAAAAAAAAAAAATTATTTTTGTTTTTCGGGCCTCATATCGATGTATTTTTGCCCCCTAAACACGAATCTATCAATAGTTTTTTCAAAAAATCAAAATTTTCATGAATTTCGATAAAAAACTGTTTTGCTCAATTTTGGGCCTATTTTCAAAAACCTGAAAATAGCGAAATTTCAAGTGCTCATAACTTCACTTTGGTTCAACCGATTTCAAAATTTGTTTTTCGTACGCAAAGCTTGTGACCAAACTTAGAGAATGCCGTTAAGTTCATCTCGATAACTAATTTTTTGTAGAAATGAGAGCAGTTTGAAAATCGCCGAAATTAGATGGAAAAGGGTATACCTTAAAAAATTTACAAAAATCTATTGTTGAACTTTAAAAATCTGCCAAAAATCGAAAAACGATCGTAATGGGATGAACCAAACGGGATTTTGAAGCGTGAACGATTACGAAGAGAATGAGCTCATGCTCAAGCCGCAATTCTATCTAGAAAATAAATTGCAGCCATTTTAGTGAACCGATTGAATTTTGGCCAAAATGCAAAAAAAAAAAAAAAATATTTTTGTTTTTCGGGCCTCATATCGATGTATTTTTGCCCCCTAAACACGAATCTATCAATAGTTTTTTCAAAAAATCAAAATTTTCATTAATTTCGATAAAAAACTGCTTTGCTCAATTTTGGGCCTATTTTCAAAAACCTGAAAATAGCGAAATTTCAAGTGCTCATAACTTCACTTTGGTTCAACGGATTTCAAAATTTGTTTTTCGTACGCAAAGCTTGTGACCAAACTTAGAGAATGCCGTTAAGTTCATCCCGATAACTAATTTTTTGTAGAAATGAGAGCAGTTTGAAAATCGCCGAAAAAAATGGAAAGGGGTATACCTTAAATAAATTACAAAAATCTATTGTTGAACTTTAAAAATCTGCCAAAAATCGAAAAATGATCGTAATGGGATGAACCAAACGGGATTTTGAAGCGTGAACGATTACAAAGAGAATGAGCTCATGCTCAAACCGCAATACTATCTAGAAAATAAATTGCAGCCTTTTTAGTGAACCGATTGAATTTTGGCCAAAATGCAAAAAAAAAAAAATTATTTTTGTTCATAAATTCACTATGAATTTGTTAAATTCATAGTGTTATAGTGAAATATGAAAGGTTTGAAAAAAAAATTGTTTCATAATTGTGCCAAAATTGTATCACGGTTAAAAATTAATAATGAAAGAAAAATAATTTTTTTTTCAAAGATTTAATAGAGCTATACAGCTCTTATTTTTTTTTCTCGGAGCTATCATCAGCCCCCAAAACATATTAAAAATGTAGATCAATCGGTTAGGTCAATCCTGAGGAAAAATTTTTTTTCTACTTTTTACATGTTTCACTTTTTCTCAATAACTAATTGAGTCAGGGATCTGAAATTTTCAGGATCTTATTATTTTGTTAATATTAGATTTTTCCATTCCCAAAATTGCAATCAATGTTTCGTCCATTACACATGTCATTGCAATGGGTAATGGAAATTTTTTCTATTACACACAACATTGTAACGGACCGGGTTGTAAATGATGCATTACTTTTTTAATTGCATTTGCATGATTTTCAGTAGCCATTAACATTTAATGGTTAATGGAAATAATTTTAATGGTTAATGAAAATAATATTCATTAACCATTAAATTTTAATGGTTTATGAAAATAATTTCCATTAACCATTATATTTTAATGGTCAATGAAATTAATTTCATTAGCCATTAAAATTTGAAGGTTAATGCAAATTTAATGGTTAATGGAAATTATTTTCATTGACCATTAAAATTTAATGGTTAATGAAAATAATTTCCATTAACCATTAATCTTTAATGGTTAATGGAAAATATTTCCATTAACCATTAACTTTTAATGGTCAATGAAAATAATTTCCATTAACCATTAAATTTTAATAGCTAATGAAATTAATTTCCATTAACCATTAAATTTTAATGGCTTATTAAATTAACCATTAAATGTTAATGGTTAATGGTCAATGAAAATAATTTCCATTAACCATTAAAATTTAATGGTTAAATGTTAATGGTGAATAGAAATTAATTTCATTAGCCATTAAAAAAGTAATGGTTAATGCATTACTTTTTCATTAAAAAATTTCGCAACCCTGTTAAACAGCAATGTTTTCTCATGAACACAGAAAAATATCGAGAGCATGATCGGAGACATCGTTGGTTTTGACTCGTACATTGACGTGAAAAAAATCTCGAGAAACAAAAAATTAACGAATAAAATTTGAAATTTTTCAGGCGCTCTCGTCGCTTCGCTGGATCGCGGTTTCACGCGTTATTTCTCCGCCGTGAGCGCTCACACAACGGGTGAGGAATTGTCCAACGACCTCGCGGTCAACATGTGCAAAGCTATGCACAAGTACAAGGAAGCGAACAACGCTTTTCCAACGAGAATCGTCGTTTATCGCGACGGCGTCAGCGAGGGACAAATTCCCTACGTTTACGAGCACGAGGTGGAAAATTTGAAAAACAAATTGGCCGCGCTTTACGGCGATCCGAATCTCGTGCAAATGGCTTATATAATCGTCACGAAACGTCTCAGTACGCGCTTGTTCTACAATGGCGCCAATCCTCCTTCCGGTACTGTCGTCGATGACGTCATCACGAGTCCGAACAAATACGACTTTTTCGTTGTCTCGCAATACGTCAAACAAGGATCCGTTTCTCCGACCGGATACAGCGTAATTTCCGATTCCGTCAAACTCGATCCGTCGAAATTGCAAACTTTGACCTACAAATTGACTCACATGTATTTCAATTGGAGCGGAACCGTTCGAGTTCCCGCGCCTTGTCAATTTGCTCACAAACTCGCGTTTTTGGTCTCACAATCGATTCACGCCTCTCCGAGCAATCATCTCGAAACTCTTTTGTATTATCTCTGAAAACGAAAAATAGTACATTACGTCACGAGGGCGTAAAATGGACGCTTTCTCGCCCGCTTGCGGACGTAAAAGCGTCCATTATTGCACTGAGTGATATAATTTTTTTTTTATCTCGCGACCGTTTCTTCGACAGAAGCGCCGATTTTTCCTCTCGCAGGATCCGATCTGCTTCTTCACCGTGATTTTGCTTTCTCATAAAGGAAACTTTGTTTTTTTTTTCTTTGATTTTTTGCCACGGAAACGCAATTTTCGGTCTTTCTTTATTTGTACTCGGAGAAACGCTTCTCCGAGCATACTTCCGGTTTGTTATATTTTTTTTTTAAGATTCTTGATACTTAAGGCACAGGATTATTAAGTTCTGATTAAGTTTTCCCGAGAGAGAAAAACTGGATTCATGAAAAATGATTTTTTTTCACTTCATTTCTCGAATATTTTATCTTTATGTTTATCTTTTATAAGATATGTTCATTTGTGAGAAATTAGTAAATGCAGCTCTGATGCGATTTTTCGTGTTTTTTTTAAATCCTGATTATTATTATTATTATTATTATTATTTTTTTTTTAAATCGCTCAAACTTTTTTCTTTGCAATAATATACGTTGAAATTTACTGAAGATCCTTTTTCATAGTTTTATGAAAAAAAACTAAAGTTAAAATTAAAAATTTTGAGAAAATTTATAGAAATTTTCCATAGTAATTTCTTATCAAATAGAATTTGGCACACAATTTGAATAACAAAGAAAAAAAAACGTGCCGAATACTTCGTTTTACTTTTTTCAGTCTCGAAAAAAATGAACTTATGAAAAATTGAAGAAAATTGTTATCTGGTTCGATTTTCCTTTTTTTTCAGAATTTCTAATAAATACCTGCACCACCATTTTTCTTAATTCTGAAGATTTTTTTAATCGACATTCGAACGAAAGTTTAAATTTCAGGTAAGAAAATTTTTCACAATTTTTTTTCCAGAAATTTTCCAAAGAACTCATAGAATTTTAATATTTAAATAGTACGTTAAATTCTGTATTTTATTCGACTTCAAAAATTGTTCACGCTTTTTTCCCCGCAATAGTCAACTTTACCAAATGACAGCTAAAAAAAATGGTAAATACATTTTTTCGTTAGAAATTTTTGTACAATTCTGCTCAAATTTGAACTTTTTAGTTATTGTAATTATATAATCATTATTGAATTGCTTCAAATCATATTTCAAGTACATTAACTTCAGCAACTTCGAAGGTTTCGTTCTTACCGACTGATGATAAAAAATCCTACGAAGTTCTCGTGCGCGGCGCTGGCGTCGCCGACGTGAAAAAAAAGGCGGCCATTTTGCATCTTGACAGCACCAACAATTTCAGGAAGATTGAACCGACGTTCGAAAATATTAAAAAAGGATTATTCCTGCGTATTTTCGAGGTAAAACTGTCACTTATTGCGGTGAGTCTTTATTTTTCCGTTTCTTTCCCGTTATCGATAAGCTTTCAATGCTGAATACTGCAAAATAAAAAGAGAATTATTCACATAACCTCAAATTTATATTTCCAACGCAATCTTTTTTTCTTTTATTTATTTAAATTATTTATTTATTCCCCAAAAAACGGAGAAAAAAAAATCTTTTTGCGTTTATAAGACCAGATGCTAAATGTGTATGGCCAAGTTTTTTCTTTTTTCGCATTCTGACTTATTGCATTGTTTAATTTTATAGAATGCATTTGTTATTGAGCCCGAAGATTTTTAGCCAGTTTTTAAGTTATCAAAACAATAAATTACTCGTGAAAATTTATATATTTTTTTATTATTTACGTTCCAAAGTCAGTTCGCAAAAAAATTTGTCTATAATTTTTTTCCCCGCTAAAATCTGCTTGAAATAATTTAACGATGATAGTTTTTGAAAATTACAATTTTTCGGCACTCTTCGTCGTATTTTCATCTGTCGTCAAAGCTTTTACGATTCACTGGGTGCAAAATAATTTATTATCGTATTGAATGTCTTTGGTGAAATACAAAATTAAGTTCAAGAACTTTTTTCTCGTCATATGATTTACTGGATAAATCAATTATACGAAAAAAATTGAAGATATGCGAGTTTTTCACAAATTAAATGATTGTATGCGAATAATTTGTTTTCAGGGATAATTCAGACTTTAAAATCTTTTGATGATTTTTCAATTTTTGTAAATTCACGATTTTTATTTCAGATTCATGATTATTTTTCAATGCACACAGATTTTGGAACAATTCGATTATTTTTTTGGATCAAGTGGTGATTTTTGGAATTATTCGATACTTTTTTCAATTATTTTAAGTAAATCTCCCAATTATTCTATGGTTTTCCAAAATTCTTATCAATTTTCCGTAAAAAAATCTGCACCTTCAGCAAATAGGAAATAGTAATCATGCTACTTCCGCATGAATCAATCGAACATCCAACAAAACGTAAGAAAAAAAGAGTTCCAACATGGCTGAAAAAAAACATGAATTTTCTTGCACTTTTTTTCGTCAATTCCAAAGAATAGTAAAATAAAATTTCGGCGTCTAAAAAAAACTCATTCAATCCGTTCACGATTCATCTCAGAACTGTCCGCCATTTTGTTTTCTCAACAGCACAAAATGGCGAACAATAACTGACGAGCTCGCGGAAACGCCGCCATCTTGTCTCATCATTCCCATCACACGAAATCGGTCATTCTCGAAAACTCGAATCCGAGGAGTTCTCGTAAACGCCGCCATTTTGTGATCATCGTGTCTCAAACAAAATGGCCGGAAACTCCGCCATTTTGTGACTCGACTCATCTCGAAGCGACGATCCACTGGATTTCCAAGAATTCTCGTTAACGCCGCCATTTTGCGATCATCGTGTCTCAAACAAAATGGCCGAAAACTCCGCCATATTGTGATCCCATCGTTATCAAACGAAATGGCGACTCCTTGCCGCTTTATCGTGGAAGAGGACGCCTCGCTTTATTATTGCACGTTATGCGATCGTTACGAGCACTCTTATTGTAATGCTGAACATCACGCAAGAGGAAAATCACATTCAGAGGCCTTACAAAAATATGGCCGCGATATAACGCCATCCTCCGATGGGAATTATTATTGCAGTCTCTGTGATTGCACAATTCCGGGCTATGGAAATGTTTATCTGCATTTACATGGACGAAGACATCAGGAAAATATGAGCAACGACGGTGATAATAATTCCTATGATTATCATTGCTCGCCACATTCCGTTTCCCCCTTTTTTTCGGAAGAAATCTACGAGAAATATAATCACTGCGCTCTTTGCGATCGAGACATCTTCGGTCACAAGCAATATTTCGATCACATTAACGGTAAAAATCATATTTTTGCCGTTAAAACTTATGGCTGCGATATTCAATTGGTCGACACGGAATACGACGATTTGTACAATTGTCTTTGTTGTGATTGCACGATATCCGGTTACAGAAATAT
Source organism: Alloplasta piceator (assembly GCA_946863875.1). NCBI lineage: Eukaryota > Metazoa > Arthropoda > Insecta > Hymenoptera > Ichneumonidae > Alloplasta > Alloplasta piceator. Next base: position 31,641,712 of record OX333080.1, read on the forward strand.
TTACGGTCACATTTGGGGAAAACGACATCAGTCCATTCTCGACGATAACGAGGAAAAGAAACGGGAAACGCTGATCGCGGAAAACTTGAGGAGAGAAAAGGAAAATGCGGAAAAATCAAAGAGACAAAAGCAAAATGCGGAAAAATCAAAGAGAGAAGAGGAAAATGCAGAAAAATTGAAGAGAGAGATGAAAAATGCGGAAAAAGTAAAGAGAGAAAAGAAAAATGCGGAAAAATCAAGCACCGACGTGGAAAATCAGGCCTTGTTCAGAAAATTTCTCGAGGCCGTATTGCAATTTTCCGAAGCGGCGCAAAAGGAAAAGCGAAATGCCGATAAGCGGAAAATGGAGAAGAAAAAAGCTGAGAGACTGGAGAGGGAAAAGCTAGAGGCGGAAAAGTGCAAAGTAGAAAAAGAAAAAGCAGATCAGTCGGAGAGGGAAAAAAGAGAGGCGGAAATGGAAGAAGCGATAAAATGGGAAATCGAGAAAGAAGCGGAAAAAGCCATAGAGTGGAAAATGGAAAATCAAGAGGCGGAAAAATTGCAGATAGAGAATGATCGAGTAAAAGCGGAAAATTCGATTACGGAGGAATTGCGTTCAACGAGAATCAAATCCGAAGAACAAATTACTGAATCGAACGTTTCGGAAAATTCGCAAACTCTGAAAATCAAGTCGGAGATTCCGGATATAGAAAATTTCGAATCTCAATGTTCCATCGCAACGAATTTTCCAACAGAGAATGAATTCGAGGGTCAAGTAACAAAGAAAATTTCGGAAAATTCGCAAACACTGAAAATCGAGGCGGAGATTGGGGATATTGAAAATTTCGAATCTCAACGCTCGAACGCGACGAATTTTCCGGCGGAAAATGGATCGAGGAAAACGTCGGAAAATTCGGAATCGATGGAAAAATCGAGTATCGAAGAAACGGAAAAATCGACAAATCCGAGATCGAGAGGAAAATCGGAAAATTCAAATTTTTCAAAAGTCGCGACATTACCAATGAGAAATGAGATTTTCCGTTCGAGCTTTAAAATCAAAACCGAAGTGAGAATGGCGATGAAAGAAAAATTCTTGGATTATCTCGATTTCGAGGATGAGATTTACGATGGGAATAAGAAAATTCGCGATGCGACAACTGGCTTGGAAACGTCATTGCCCGTGAATGGAGGATCAATTTATTGTCTCGTTTGTCGGGAAACCATCGTCGACGAGGCGGAAAATTATTTCGATCATCTGCGCGATCTCGATCATTTCGATTGTCTCGAGGGAATGGAAAAGGACGATGATCTATTCGATCTCCTTCCCGGACAATTCAGCGATCTCTCATTGGCTCGTAATTTCATGGAGGAGGATTCCGATGATCTGATAAAATGTTTGATTTGCGAGAAAAATTTGAAAAACGACAATGCCATCGTGAATCGTCACATCGTCGACGAGGAACATCGGGAAAAACGTGAAAATATACGGAAAATGATGAGAAAAAAATTTCAAAAACTCTCATCACTTTTCCAATGCGATTGGTACAGAATAACGGTTTTTTGCTGCGATCCTTGCGGAAAAAGCTTTTCCTCGCAGTACGAATTTTATCAACATCTGCGATCTAAGAGTCACGAAATTTCTTTGAAAAATTCCGATATTTCCGATCGCGAGATGATCCATGATTTTTGTGAAAAATGCTCGGAATTTTCTTACGGTTTTCGATCGAGGCACAAATCTCATTCGCACAATCGCAATTTTTCCATCTCGGAATTGTCCGAATTGACGATCAGACTTTTGAGAGGAATGGAGAAATACGTCGACGACACGATGAATTATATAAACGGGGTTGAGTTAAGGGAAACCGAGAGGGATAAAACCGTTGTCAAGGATTTGGAAAAATTGATGAAATTGAAGTTTAACGACGTCAAAGCTCAACCTTTTGGACCGAGAGAATGGGGATTGGGATCGCCGGACAGCAAATTTTCCGTCTTTCTCGATTGCGGTCGGTCGAAATTTTGTTTTAAACAATTAAATTTTTTTTTTTTTTTGTAAAAAAAATGACCTTAAAGTTATCATAATTCTCGCTGTTCTTGAGTATTTCGATATTCTAGAAACTTTTTAATTCGCATTTTAGAAAATTGAAAATATTCGAAATAAGAATTTTAGGCTTCTGAGACTAAAAAAAAATTATATTTTGCAATTTGCATTTTATAACAGTCCTGTTGGGATCACGTACAATTAATTTGCCCGTCCAATTTTGGACAAAAATTTAAGTAATTCAATTTATTATCTTATGTTTTTTGCAAGCTTAATTTTTATTTCCAAGATCAGAAAGTTTTTTCAATTTTAATTAATTTAAATTTTTATCAATTTTTTAATTATCAATTTTTTGAAGAATTTTTATTTGATTCTTTATCGATCGAATTTTTTGTTTAGCATTTTTTGATTTTCACGGATTTCCTATTTTTTTAATTCAACGAAATTTCCTGTGAATTATTATTTTAACATTTATCCTGGCCTTTTTCCAAATGGAAACTGTCGATCATTGTCGATTTTTCATACAATGTCTTTCTAAAAAAAATTGCAATTTTCAAAGTTGATTTTTTTAATTTTTAGGAAATACGTGCCACGGAAACAGTTTATCGAAGGATCATATTATTAATTCGATGACAATCGTATGCAAATTGCTGAACAAAAATAAAGAATTGTGGATATTGGGGAAAATGTCGTCGGGCGAAAAAACTTCAATAATAAAGGGACGTCACCAAGGAACCGGACTTGCGTTCGATATAACATTTGAAAATGGATTCGCCGTTGAAATGACGCAATTAATTAAGTATGCTTTATTATAATAATAAATAAGAATTGTCACTCTTGTGAAAAACCTGTAAAATTCAGTAAATTTTTTCACGCCTGTTTTTTTCTAAAATCGAGAAATTTTGAACTTTTTAAATTTTTTCTAGTCACCTGACAACATTTTTTTTTATCTTGCCAGTTATTTTTTTCATATTCTTTAATTATAATTCATTGAAGAATAATAAAAACTACGTTTTGAAATTTCGAAAATTCACTCATTCTAGAATACGTTTGGAAAATTTGCTAATAATTTTTTTAACGATTTTTATAATGCTCAGCAAAAATTTTGAAATCGTTACCGAATTTCCATAGAAAGGAAAATCCGCAGATTTTCGAAATCAATCATTGCGTTGAAATAATTTGTAAATTTTGTGAAAACTACTGATTTTATGACTTTCGCTGCAGATACTTCAACGACAAATTTCCATCCTGTCGAAAATTGATAATATTTCTCAATCAATGGCTGATATTTTGCAATGTTTCGGGAAACGAGCCGATCTCGAGTTACGCCCTCGAGTGGTGTGTAATTTTTTATTTGCAAAAAAAATCGATACTTCCGAGCGTCGTCAAGTTGTTCGAGAAGAAAAAAAAGTATCGCATTATATCCGGTGAGTTTGATTTTTTTTTTTCCCATCAATTGACAAGTTCACATTTTTTTCATTGAAATCCCGCTTCAAAAAAAACAACTGTCCCAAGATATTTCGGTGTTATTATTTTTCATCTCGATGATCAGTTTTTTTTTTCAATTTGCAGGGTGCAAAGTCGGTTTGAGCGATGATTTCGACTACGAAGGACCGTCGATCACGATCAAGGAACTTTTGATGGGATTTTTCGAATTTTACGCGAATTTCGATTACAGACACGATGTGGCGTGTCCTTTGATCGGCGAGACGATTAAAAAACGGGAATTCGCGATTTTGGAACATTTACCCAAGGAAATGCAGACTTACGCCCATATTTTGAACGATTCCGATGTTTCCCAAGCTTTTCCCATCGATTCGGCGATGTGCGTTCAAAATCCGTTCGATCTTCGCGAAAATCTCACCAAAGAAATCGGCAAAGCCGATTTGTGCCGTTTTCGAACGTACTGCGCGAAGAGCTTGGAAATTCTTCGATCCTGAATATATTTTTTTTTTCAAGATGTTTCATTTAATTCGTTATAAAGTGATATATCCCATTGTTTAATTTATCTTAAAGTTATAATACATTGTACTGCGTAGCCGTTATCTCGAAAAAGAAACCATCAATTAGTGCTCCAGTTCAATAATCAATTTTTGTCAATACTTTATAGACTTTTTCTCGAATTCGAGAAGTTAGAATGTTTCAAAAATGGCGACTTATTAAAAGCTCGATCGAAAATTGATCGGAAAACACAAAAAAAGACTACATTTTTTTGAATATTTTAAGGTCAAAGTTTTTTTCAAAAATCGAGGACGCTGTTTTTTTGCTTTTTCACTATGTTATTGTGAAAATATGATTTTTTTTATGGCATAATCTTGATCAGCGAGAACTTTCCCATCGGTTTTGCTCTTGATGTAACGTTAAAAATAAAATCTGCCCGGTTCGATAAAGTTTTGAAAAATGTGAAAAAACCAATATTTTTTAAATCGGTCATCACGATAAATAATTTTGGAAATCGTAAAAAAATTCGGTGGATCCTCAAAATTTCAAAAATTTGACGGTGAAATACCAAATAGTTTTTCTTCCGTTATTTAGCCACATGTAAAATGGCCGCAGTAACGGACATTACTGAGACCCAAATTATAACCTATAAAGATCAAATTAATCGGAACAGAAATGAATTTTTTTTTGATTTCTAAGTCTGAAAACAATTTATATTTAACTTGATGTCGATCGTATTTTTTTTTAATTTTATTCAAGATGTCGGTTTTATTTTATTTTTCTTGTTCTGCATAATTTTTGATCGAAGGCAAACGTTAAATTACTCGCTTATTACGGAAATTTAGCCCCAGTTATAAGGAAAAATTGAATACGATGATTTTTATTCGAATTTACAATTATTCGAAAAAATTAAATATTCCTGTTCGAAAATCACTGATTTTCCCGCCTTTCGGTACAAATTTTTTTGCTCATTTCCTCTCGATGATTTCCGGTATTTTTCGTGCGTGCTTTCGTCCTCGTGTGGCTAAAAATTATGGAAAATTCATAAAAAGCAGCAAAAATTTTCATTGCGTGAAAAAAAACCGCTTTCAAAAGTGAAAAAGGTGAAAGAAAAAACAGGACGAATCATTTTCATTTGGGTAAGAAATTTTCACCGGCTTTGAAAATAACCCTAAAAAAAATTTTCCCACAACACATGATCGCAGTAATTTTAACATTGAATTCATATTGCTAAATAAATAATCGTCCATATTTTGTCTTTCTAGATAACCGTCGTTTTTCCGTGAAGCGATTCTCCGAAAAAAAAAATCGATTTTCGCTCGATAGATGATTTCACGAATTTCTGCTGATTTTCAAGTAAAAAATGTGGCAATACGCAAACTTCTACCAACAGAGTTCATCGCACTCTTATTACGTCTATCCGGCGCAGATTTGCACTTACCCATCAGCCGTGGTCCCGTTGGTTCCACAAATGCCATCGCAAGTAAATACTTCCTACATTACGCCTTCTGGACAAGAAGATTACTTTTGTCAGCTCTGCAAATACTTTATCTTCGGCTATAACAACATTTTGAATCACATTTTGAGCGCTGCGCATCAAACTTTGGTTGTCCATCAACCGATGGGAATACCTTCCTGTTGCTGGGTTCCCGGACATTATTTTGCCTCTCAGTTTGTAACGCACGAAAATTACACGGATTGTTACTGCCTACTGTGCGGTATCTACACTTACGGCTTTTCCCAATATTATGCGCATGTGATGGGAAAATTGCACGAAGAGATGGTGTCTCGTTACAAGAAGCAGATAATCTACATGGGCTACAATAATTATTTTTGCAACTCTTGCGATGCGAAAATTACCGACTACAAAATCGTGCATCAGCATGTTACCGACTCCAATTGTCCAGGATTGTCGAATTCTTCAAGCATTCCTGCAAAAGCTTCGAAGGCCCCATCGATTATCGAGACAGAAGGAAATTCCACCTTAAATTCGATGGGAAACCCTAATTCTCATCTTTCATGCATTATTAATGGGAATTCTGCAACGTCGATTTCACCGGACATTAATCCTACGCTCAACGTGGAATTTCCAGACGTTAAAAAAATTGAGGTGAAAACTGAATCTGCGTCTGACGCGAAAAATGTAGCCGGTAACTTACCGATCGCGCCAAAACTCGAGATAAAGCTCGACGAAAAATCGCAGATTTTACCGAGCTTCGAATCGACGTTCAAAAATAAGGCTTACGCCTATAAAAAGATCATGCCGATCAGACCCGAGCCAACTTATCCAAAGAGCGATCTTCACTCATCTTTGCCAAGTTATCTGGATAACCAAGCAAGATCGGCCTCAAACCTTGGACCGGAGCGTAAAAAGCGTTATCGCAGAAAAACCCCAAGGTTTGATTTCCCAAAAAATATTCCATTGCGGCACCCACCATTTATGAATTTCGGCTGGAATCACAACGAATCGAGTATCTGGAATCGAGTACCTACGAGATCCTATCGTCCAAAACAAAATCTAAAAAAAGCTGAAAATCTTCCGACAACTTGGAAAGTACCTCTCGATGACGATTTAAAGGAGGAACGGAAAGATTATCAAATCTCTGATCACAAAAATATTTCCAAAAACGTTCCTCAACCGTTATCGATGAATTCATCGTATCTTGTAAAAAACGAAATCGTTGTGAAACAGGAAATCGTTGTGAAAGAGGAACCGCCGGATTATTACGAATACTGATACCGATTACAACGGATTTGTAACTGCAATTGCAGAATATCAAACGAATCTCTTGATGAGTCGTGGAACTGAAATTCAAAGCTCACACTTCGAATTTCGCGCTTTTTTCAAAGCAGCCAATCAACACTGTCTCTCTCGAGTCTCGACCAATCGGCTCTCAACTTTTTTCATACTCGATCATCACTTTAATTCTTTATTATTAAAAACTTTTGATACAAATAATATATGAAAATATTACGTTTATTTTATACTTTATTAATGTTCTCATAATTTAACTCAAAGTAATGAACGATGAACATGTAAAATTCATCAGGATGAGTTTTGAATCACATACGTTCGAAATTGCCATTATTTAAGCACAGAAAAAGAATTTTTCATTTTGTATTAAATAAAGTCGCGAATCCCAGTCATTCCAGAAACGATTTTCAGTTATTAATGTTTAAGTTGAGCAACACCAAATATGGATTATAATAATAAGATGCGCTAATAAAATTATTTATCGATTATTAATAAAATAAATAATTTTCATCAGGCTCTAACACATCAAAAAGATATCAATAAGTGTTTTGTAAACATTTCATATGCTTCAAATATTTTAAGCATAAAACAAGTTACTGAAATATTTTGATTGTTGTACAAAGAGCTATAAAAGAATTACAAATAAATACTTAAAAAAAAAAAAAATTCGTATTTGTGATACTTTTTTTTCGAAGTATTAGAAACTGGTTTAACCCATCTTTTCCAGTTACAAGGAATACATCAAGGAACTTTTTTTTGAATTTCAAAAAATACCGCATTGACCTCTGGCGAGTTTTCAATACACTTCTTACGACAGCCAATGAAAATGCCCGATTTACAGTCACCCCCAGACTCAAGCTCTCATTAGCCGAACGCCATTATGTGATGAAAAAAATCGTTTGATGTGAATAAAGCCTAAATATCCGATCCTTTGTTGTTTGGAATTGTAGAATTCAACGCCTGAAATCAGGAAAAGAACTCGTCAATTTTTTTCGCACTCATTGTTTGAACAATCGGTGAGTTATAAGCAACAGAATATCAACAATTTTATTTGTTTCCTCTTGGTTTTTATTTTTTTTCGTTTCGTAGTGCTATAAATTTTTTTCCTTGACATAACCTCAAAATTTCTCTGAAATTGTGATACAAAAAATTGTAGCGTGCTTTTTCGTAGATTCTAAAGTATTCCAATAATTTAATATTAACAGATTAGCACGTGCTAATCGAAAATCAAACTTTCTTTATACTTTCATAATTGAGAAAAAAAACAATTGCTATAACCTTGACAAAAATTGATTCTATATTTAGAAAAATCTGAATCTGTATTTAGAGTTTCTACATTTAGTAATTTATATATTTGGGCCATGTCAAATCGACCAACAGTTGGAATCGACCCCCTTTTCCAAAATACTCCAAATTTATCATTTTTCAAAAATTTTTTTCGGATCATTTTTTGATCGTACCCACAAGTATATTCTTGAAGACGAACTCAGAACGATTTTTTCGTAACTATAATCGTTTTCGAGACATTTCAAAAATAAACTTGAAAGATTTAAAAAATTGTAAAATTTTGAATCCTGCTAACTATCGAAAAAAAAAAATTCATTTTTTTTCCTTTGGTAGAACTTTGTTTTAACGAAAAGTTCTGATCAAATTTCATCGAAAGTGGTCGATCCAAACTCTTGGTCGATTTGACATGGAATGACCTATTATATATTCTATATTTAGAAAAATAGAGTTATATTTCAAGCATTATAAAGGACCCGTTAGTTGCTTTGTAGAGTTTTTTAACTTCAAGGCCAACCTTTACTCAACCTTCATTGTGTTTGTTGATAATTTTCAAAGAATCCGACATTCCATAATCGAAAGAATTCTTTTTATCATCCATTTATATTGTTCAATATTTCAAAGCATTTTTGAAAATTTTTTAAAATCATCTTGCGAAGTTGACGAGTTGAAAAAATAAAAGTCCTCCAGAATTTGCAAAAAGAGGAAAAAAAATTGTCCTATTTTTCTTTGGCAAACTAATTTTATCCTACAGTTTTTATTTATTTCCCATCCTTCCCAGAAATATTTAAGGTGATTTCAATCGTTGCAGATCTTGCGATTTCAATGTCAATAAGGTCGGAGAAACCCACATCAATTTTCACATAAATGGCAAGTGCAACAATAACTAAAAAAAAGATATCTTGAAACGAAGGCCATCAGTAAAAGTCCCATCAGACGAAATTCTATCGTCGCGAAAATAAACTTTCCAATGGTAACCACGATAAGGACGAATCATGAAAACTATCGAGTGGTCTTCGGAAAAAAAATTTGTTCATCCTTTCATGATAACGATGTGCCAGAAATACGTGTATTGCATGGTGTGCGATTGCAGCATAAAAAACGTACCATTTACCTTCAATGCACATGCGAAAGGTCAACGCCACAGTTTGGAGGCAGACAAACATAAATTCTACACATTCCCATTGAAGAACAATCGCTATTACTGCTTATGCTGCGATTTGACGATCGATCGGCCGGTACACGTTTATATTCACAATAAGAGTCAGAATCATGAAGATCGCACCAAGTTGGATCCAACGGACAGTTCGAGATGTCCCATCGATTGGAACTCCTCGGAGCACTTTGTCTGTGCCTTTATCGTAAAAACAGACGGACAAGGATTTTTTTGCACCCTCTGCCATTGCTGGCAACCCAGCGAAACAGATTTTTGGGTTCACGTGAGTCAACCGAAACACATCAAACTATGGGAATATTACGATTCCATCATCAAGCCTCTGAAAAACGATCATTATTACTGCATTTCCTGCAATTTCGTTTTCCCATCGTACATGAATATTTATGAACACCTTCGAGGAAAACACCATCAATCAGTGCAGCGAGAAGTCAGTTGGGAATTTCACTGTATAGTCCATCCTTTCGTCTGTCGGATAGCGAAAAATAAATTTTATTGCATGTTGTGCGATCAATTGTTGCTCGAGTCCGAAAATCACGTGAACGAGAAACTTCATATTTCTCGTTTGAATCGAGACATCGATTGCGTGGTACCACTTGAGAATGGTTTATACCGCTGCAAAGCCTGCAACTGCATCATTCCCTCCTACAAAAGAGTTTATTGTCACATCGTCGGAATAAGACACAGATTCTCGATACCTCAATATGCGCACACTCAGAAGAAATCGAAAGCGGTTGAATGGAGCTCCAAGAAGGACTTTGTTCAGCCATTTGTTCTTCGAAAAAATGATGTACATGTGAGCCAACAAATCGCTGATGATTCGGGGAAGGAGAAAAGATCGGAAATCGTCGACGATAATCACGAATCATCGATTAACGAGAATATGGACTCTCAAGTAATCTCCAACAACGAATCCGATCAAACGAAAATCGGGAATTCACAATTTTCTGATCAGACGAAAATCACGGATTTGCAATTTTCCGATCAGACGAAAATCACGAATCCGCAATTTTCCAATCAGCTGACAAACACAAATTCTCAATTTTCCGATCAGACGAAAACCACGAATTTGCAATTTGCCGATCAGCCGAAAAACACGAATTCGCAATTTTCCGATCAGACGAAAATCACGAATTCGCAATTTTCCGATCAGAAGAAAATCACGAACTCGCAAATTTCCGATCAGACAAAAATCAAGAATGCGCAATTTTCCGATCAGACGAAAAAGTCGACATTCCAAGATAAGGAATTGAATTTTCCTATTCGTTTGAGAAGTTCGAAACAATCTTCAGACAATAATAATTATCATTACAATGGAATCGCCTGTATATATTGCAATTCGATATTGAAAAAGTATAATATTTGTACGAGAGGCTGGGAGATATCGGAAGAAATTCGACTTGCGATGAAAACTCTAAACGACAGATCATTGTCTCCGACTCTGACTTGTCTCGCGGAATGTTCGGAACAATTGACCGTGCGGAGCACAAGAGACGTCGATGATAATACCGAAAGCAGCTTGGTCTTGAGCTCTTCAAGATATCTTATCGACACACCTTTCGAGGAGAATACAAATGTAAATTCTAGAAAATCAGAATCTTCTCATTCACGATTGACAATCGAAGACGAATCGATAAACGAAAATTGTGCGATTGATGGGGAAAAAAAATCTGCTGATGGGAATCTAACTAACGAACCGACTGTGGACAGCGGAATCGAGGATTCCCCGTTACTGAGATCGGAGTCAACGATATCGAACGAAAACTTCAAGTTATGGCACATACCGAGAAAACAACCGATGGGAAAAATCGTAAAATTCCTGACGTACACGCGTGATATTTACGATACGAGCGACATTACGAAAATGCTGAAATGTAATGCGGATTTGATTTTCGTGATGGACGACGAGGACGATTATTGTATCGTATGTCGTGAAATTGTCTCGAACGATTTATATGGATATCTCGAACATATAACTGATTCCCATCACGCCGATAATTTCGATAAAATGGAATACGAGCATATTCTGAATGACAATAATACAGAAAATTTGAGTTCTTTTTCTCTCGCTCGAGAATATATCGAGGTCTTTTCGTCGAAGGAATCAACGAGGTGTCTGGTTTGTTCGATCGAGATACGGCGAAACGATATTGCCTTGAAAGAGCACATCAGTGATATTTCCCATCGCGAAGCTTGGCAGGAAATGCAATTGAGGAGAGAGGCAAGACTCGAAATCGACGAATCTGCTATGAAATGCGATTGGTACAAAGTCTTGAAATACAAGTGTATTCCGTGTTTAAAAAACTTCAATCTCGAGATTCATTTTATCGATCATTTGCAAAGCGAAGAACACGCTCTTACGTCGAGACAAAAATTTGCCAATCAGGAGGAAGAATTGATTCACGGATTCTGCGCACATTGCGGTCTGCTTTGGTACGCATGCGCCGATGAGAAAATCGATCATTTCGACAGTTTGTCTCATCAGTGGAATGCCAAAAATCGAACAAACGAGATCAACGATCTGCCGGATTACGCGAAGAGGCTTCTGGCTGTTTTAAAAAATGTCGATGTTTCCAAAATCACTTGCGCCAATCTTGAGGTCATGAAGGAAATTACGGATTCTTGTAGTAATTCGATTTCAAACGCACGCCAAAATCAATCGAAACGATATTCCGAGTCCGAGAATGAAACGCCCATTGAAGACATCGAATTGATGAAGTACGCAATTTTATTATAATACAAAAAAAATTATTTTTACAATTTCTACGAGTTAAAAAAATACATTTTCCCCATCGATGGCAAGAATGGAGCTTCATTATTTCTTCTTATGACTGTTTTGATTTTCAAATCTACGAATACATCGTAAATTTATTGAGTACGTAATTTTATTGTAATACGAAAATTAATATTTTTATTTTTACAAGTTGTGCGAGTAAAAAAAATACTTTTCCCATCGATGGGAAAAATGGAGCTTCATTTTTCTTTTTGTGATTGTTTGGATTTGCACATTTACGAATACCCCGTAAATTAATTATGTAATTTTATTGTAATACAAACATTGAAATTTTTATTTTTACAATTCGTGCGAGTAAAAAAAAATACATTTTTCCCATCGATGGAAAAAATGGAGCTTCATTATTTTTTCTTATGATTGTTTTGATTTTTACATCTGCGAATACATCGCAAATTGATTAAGTATGTAATTTGATTATAATACAAAAATTAATATTTGTGCGAGTGCAAAAAATACATTTTTCCCATCGATGGGAAAAATAGAACGTCGATATTTCTTAAATTTCACGATTTTCATGAATCATGATTTTCATAATTTTTTAATTTTCCAAATCTACGAATACATATTAAAGTATATGATTCAATGTAATCTTATCCTAAAAATCACACTAATTACTTCTTTTTCTAGATTATTCACCAAACGATTTCCACTGTGCGAGAAGATCGTATCTTTTCTCAACCGATGGCTCATGTTGTGCGAATTATCAGGATCTCAACGTATCACGAATCACGCCCTTTATTGGTACTTCATATTTTATCTACAGAGTGTACTGGTACTCCCCAGCGTGACATCGTTGCACTCGATGAAAAAAAAGGATTGGCTCGAAATTGCTGGTTAGTAATATTATTCAATTGTAATTATTTCAAAAGCTTATACGCAGCTTTTATAGTTTCAAGTTAATTAGGTCTGATTTTGCGTTATAATAATGATGAAAAAAAATTAAATTGAGTACCAGTCTTTGCTTGATATAATTTTTGTGATTTTTTATTCTCAAAATTAATTTACTAATTCATTTGAAAAATGAAACATTTTTTTGTTTGTTGAAGAAGAGTTTTCCCTCTGTAATAATGATCAAAAACATTACATAGAGCTTACTTAGTCTTTGTTTAATATATTTTCTATGAACTTTCAATCAGAAAATTAATTCACAATGTTAAATTAAAAAATTACAAAAAAATTGTTTTAAAAAAGAATATTCCTCAATTGAACAAACATTTTGGCTTTTTAATAAGGGGGAAAAATTATATAGAGCTCCTAGCCTTTGTTTATTATATTTCTGTGAATTTTCGATCAGAAAATTCATTTATTATTCCAATTGACAATAAAAATAAAAATTATTTTTCAAAAATAATGATTCTTGACTGCTCAATTGAGTAATTTCTGATATTTTAAGTGAAAAAAAAAATGGTTTTTTCCTTTTCAGATTCCGAAGATATTTCAGAGAATCAAGAAGCCCGAAAATCGGTCAATACCATCGAATTCAAAAAACACCTGATCGGATTTTTCGCATTTTACGCGAATTTCGATTATCGTTACAAAGTCGCCAGTCCGTTTTTCGGCGGGGAAATTTCAAAAATTAGTTTCGCCGTGCCGCATTGGTTGGCCCATGAAGTTCAGTTGAATATTCTTTGTACGAACAATGACGAGCTCGCGAAAAATTTTACATTTGATGCATCGATGGGTCTTCAGGATCCTTTCGATCTTCAAAATAATCTCACGAAAAATGTGAGAAAATTGGACCTCATCCGATTTCGCAATTATTGCTCAAAAAGTTTGTCCGTGTTAACGCCGAGGACTTAAAATGCACAAGATTTTTTTTTTTAAGAAACCATTCTTTAGAGAAAAAAGTAAATATACTTTTTCGAATTCTCGCTCAAAAAATGATAATATAATCACAGCTAAAATTTGCTCCGATGTATGACGAAAAAAAATCACAAATATTTAATTTAGCATTTTCATACATCGATTTTTTTTATTTTTTTTTTATTTTATTTTTTTTTTATTTTATTTTTTTTTATAAAAAAACATTTTGATCTGTGATGACTTAATTTCAAAATAGACTTAACGACACTGAAAGTGAAAAAAGGAATTTTTGGAAATTTAAAAAAATTAGCCAAAAATAGACTTGAAGTTAAATCACTGAGAAAATCCATTTGTTCGGATTTTTTTTTTTTAAGGTTGACGATTTGAGTAAAACTCTGAATCTATGATATATTTATTTTTCTAAGTAGACTTAACGAACACTGAAAGTGAAGGAATTTTTGGAAATTTCAAAAATTGGCCAAAAATATATTTAAAGTGGAATCATTGAGGAAATCCATTTCTTCGGATTTTTTGTTGTTGACAATTTAAGTTAAACTCTGAACTTATGACATTTTTATTTTTCTACGACATGGAAATTGCCCATTTCACCGATTTATAAAAAATCTGTATTATTTTTTTTTCGAGAAAAAAAATCATACTTTGCATCGAGGATCAAATTCTCTTTTTTTGTAATCATGTTTTTGTTGCTTAATATTTTTGACATTAATTCAATGAAGTAAATAAAAAGTCAGTGACTGCGAGTCTCAATAAAGTCGATTAATTTCGATGCAAAAAGTTCCTGAAGTACATTTAAAATTTACTTGAGGAAAAACAGTGAATAACGAAAAAATTGATCATGAAGCAATTATAATTTTATTTTTGACGATCATCGATTACGATAAACTTTTCATTTTTTGTTTTGTCTTTTTTTCATTTGCGCAATGATTTTTTTCGTGTAAACTAGCATTAATTAAGATTTAAGTTAAATTTGTACTCTTTCGACATTAATATTTATACCAGAGATGAAAATAAAAAACTACAATTATCATTTTCCGGATTTGTTGCCCGTTTTCAATAGAAAATCCAAGAAAAATTCACTCGTATTATTATTCGTTGTTATTGTTCTTAATATTTTATTTTATTATTAACAATAATAATTATTATTATCCTAGATTCGTGTTTTCCAAGATTTCGTTTGAATATTCGCGCGCAGCGCCGGTGCTGCGACTGCGGCGTCAATTTGAACTAATCCAGGTGTTCTCAACCAAATACTCGAAGAAAAAAAAACCGGGCTTCCCATTATTTGGTACCGTTGCTTTTACTTGCTTTTACTCTTTGTTACCTCTTGTACCGAATTTCGCAAACGTTTTTGACATTTTTTTAATTTTTGGACCCAACGACAAACAAAAAATCAATGAGATTTTTGAAAAATCTTTCACTGGTAAGTTTACCGTCTAAAAATTTTATAATTCTTTCGTAGTTGCCGAAAATCGTCGGAAACAACTTTAACATAACCTCAAATTTTGTCAATTTTCCCGCATTCTTCCATTTCGCTTGATTTCTATTTTTCCTGAAAATTATACATACCAATAATTAATTACAAATTAAAGCATGGCCTGAATTTATCGTTTTGGAAAATAAAAAAAAAATTCTGATTTTGAAATTCTGCAATTTTTCAAATTGAAATATTGAAAAATTGAAAAAAATCTATTGGAATGCATTTACAGCATTCTAATTAGTCTTCAAAAGTTTTTTTTTTAATTTTTATGTATTTTTTCATTTTTTCTAGAAATCTCTTCTTATCCTTTCTGCAAAATATTTATCCAAACGTCTACAAATGCTGCTGAAAAATTCACGATAATTATTCCTCGTGATGATCGTCTCCTACTCCGTATGGAAATAATCATTGACGAAAATGGCAAAGTTAGATAAAATCATCTTTGCCGATAACTGCATAATTTCTTCAGAAGATGGCAACGATTATTACTGTTCGATTTGTCCCATCGATTTTTATACCGACGATTGGGAAAATCACATAAAAAGTCCGATTCACGTTGAAACATTGAAGCGTTTTAATTCAATATTTGAAAATTGCGGCGAGAAAGTTCACTGCAATTTTTGCAGCGCCGATTTCGACTGGAAAAGCTTGAGGGATCATGGTAAATCTCACAGGCTTATTCCATGGCACGAGCCGGAAGGAAAATTCAAAATTTTCTTTGAGAATCGCATATTATCGTACAAGAAACAATTTTTTTGCTGTCTCTGCGAAATAAATTTTCCCGAATGGACAACAGCTTACATTCACACGATGGAATCGAAACATCGAACACTCAAGGAAAAAGCCGACGCCAAGATCACAGAGATATCATTGCCAATCACAAATCAAGTGACTCATGAATTGTTGGTCAACGAGGCGATCCTTATTTTCGATGAAAATTCACTGAGATGCAAAATTTGCCACGAATCGGAACAAGTAATCAAATTTGACGATATTTCGAAGCACCTTAAGAGCTTTTATCATACTTATCACAAATTGAAATTTGATCCAAAATCGACTATCACGAATAACGATAATGAGGAAAAAATATTATCGTCAAATTACATTCAGAGCAAGGATTCCACATATTCGAATTGCGTCGTTTGCAATTGTTTGTTTTATAAGCGCCAAACGAGCAAACACGTCGAGGAAAAGTGTCACGAAGATGCAAAAAAATTTCACGGCTGTGACAATATAAGCGTTTGTGGGAACGAAAATTATCGATGCAAATGTTGCGATTATCAATTGATGGGAATCGATAATGTTTACTTGCATATCAAGGAAAAAAGTCACTTGAGCGCGCTCGTTGAGTCCAAGAAAAATGCGGCAACGAAGAATTTCAAGACGACGAAAAAAAACGAAATATCCGCTGATGGGAAAAATCCCATCGTATGGGGAAAAATCCGATCAGACGAAGCGCCGATGGGAAAACTTGGAAAAATTTCTTCGGGCTCGCGAAAGAGAAGTTTTGAGGTAACGAAGAATTTCGAAACGCCGAAAAACGTCGACGAATTATTTGCTGACCGGAAAAATCCCATCGCATCGGGAAAAGTCCGATCAGACGAAGCGCCGATGGGAAATCTTGGAAAAATTCCTTCGGACTTGCGAAAAAGAAGTTTCGCGGAATCAATCGCTGAATGTAAAAAAACGGGAATTCCCGCGGTTGAAAAAATGATGGGAAAAACGGATAAACCTGATATAATAAATTTAAATATCAACGACATATTCATCGTGAGGAAAAATATATCCGAGGCTTTTTGCCACGTTTGCGAAGTTCCGCTGATGGGAAATTGCGAAATAAAGGATCACGCCGAGAGTGAA
Organism: Alloplasta piceator; assembly: GCA_946863875.1. Taxonomy (NCBI): domain Eukaryota; kingdom Metazoa; phylum Arthropoda; class Insecta; order Hymenoptera; family Ichneumonidae; genus Alloplasta; species Alloplasta piceator. The sequence continues at coordinate 31,658,838 of OX333080.1, forward strand.
AAGCACAGGACTTCCCTCATTATTTACGGCTGCGAGTTTATAACGGAAATTGATAAATTCAAATACAAGTGCGCGCGTTGCGAATGCAAATTGTCTAGTCTGAGCTGTCTTCGTGACCACCTCAAAGGAAAAAGGCACTCGAACTTTAATGAGACGAAAAAAGTAAAAAAAACCGGAGAGAAGGAATCCTCGATGTGCACGAAATCGGAAATATCGGAAATAATATCGACCGTTATAACCGCCGAATTTTCAAAATTGCTCGTAGATCTTCGTGCCAAAAAAAGCACCAACAGAGGCGTGAGATCGCGTTTCCGGCGTAAAATCGTCGACGAAGCGAGCGTCGCCGAGGTTCAACAAATATCGTGCAATTTTTGCCCATCAGTTGTCGCAAACAGCGCCGATTTGCACAGTCATTTGGCGGCTCATCTCAGTCGTGAATTCATCGATTCGAAAATGGCGAAAAATTCGAAAAAACCGACCGTTGAAAATTCAAATCTCGACGCAAACGAGAATCTCACTGTTCGAGACGTCGATAAATCGATGTTCGAGATCGATGACGACGACGATGATGACATCGAGGAAAAATCGACGGTTGAGAAAATTCGTCGATCTTTGAATTTCGGAAAAAATTACATCTACGACATTAGCGAGAAATTACGAACTATTGAGCTTGGAATGAAATTATGCTTCGTCGAGGTTACGAAAAACATTTATTGTCTCGTTTGTCGTAAAATCGTCGCCGACAATTTTCAATCGTATTTCGAACATTTGTCGCATCTCGATCATTCCACGAATCTCGAAAATATCGAGAAGGATCATTCTTTGTTCAGCGAATACGAGGGACAATTCAGCGAATTGGATCTGGCCAATCAATATATGGAGGAGAAAAATGATTATTTCGTTCGTTGTCTCGTTTGCGAGATCGATATCGATAATATCGATTATCTGCTGGAGGAGCACATCAGCGATGGGAAACACGAATTGATTCGCAACGAGATTCACATCAATACGAAACAAAATTTCGAGGACATCAAAATTCGAGCCCAATGCGATTGGTACAATGTTGAGAAATTTTGGTGCGTTCCTTGCTCCATCGATTTTGATTCGGACGTTGATTTTGTCCGACATTTGGAGGGAAGCAAGATTCATCGCAAGGTCATGATGAAAAATGAGAATATCGATCGGCGATTGATTTTCGATTTTTGCCCAAATTGCGCTCTACTTTGGTACGGATACAAATGTTCCTTTTCTTATCACTGCGAATTATCTTCTCACAAATGGCTCGCTCGTGACGGCCATTATTCGTTGCCCGAATTAACGGAAATCACCGTTGAATTTATCGCCGATCATGAGAAATTCGTCGATGAACAGATTTTCAAACTTGACGCAGCATCGAAAGAGGAACGTAGGAAAATTGATGAATTACTTCAGGATTTGGAAAATTTGACCGGAACGAAATTTTCCAATGTCAAGGCTCATGATTTTGGATGGAGAACGATGGGATTGGGAACGAGCGATTGCGATGATCTTGATGTTTTCCTCGATTGCGGTTAGAAATGAGAAAAAAATGGATATATGGGTCATTCCGTGTGAAATCGACCAATGGTTGGAATTGAACCCTTTCAATTTCGATGAAACTTGGTCAGAAGTTTTCTTTCATCGTAAAACAAAGTTCTACCAAAGGAAAAAAAATTAAAAATTTTTTTTCGAAAGTTATGCAAAATTCTGAAATTTTACCATTTTTTCAAGTTTATTTTTTAAATATCTCGAAAACTATTGTAGTTACGAAAAAATTGTTTTGGGTTCATCTTAAAGAGTATATTTGAGACTACGGAAAAAAAATTTGGAAAAATGATGAATTTGGACAATTTTTAGTTTTTAAAAATCGTGAAAAACCACGATCAGCATGAAATTTTTGGTTCATTTTTTCTATATAATACCTTGTACTGATGTTAAAAGATCCAAAAAATTTCAGAAAGATGTTTTTTTTACACTATGAATTTTTTAACTTTGATTAAAAAAAAAATTTTTACCTCTACGTTAAGTAAAGTTGAGCAATTACGTAATTTTGTAATTTTGAGCTGTAAAAATTACAAGATTGCTCAACTTTACTTAACTTAGAGGTAAAAGAAAATATAATTTTTTTTATAAAAATTCAAAAATTCATATTATTAAAAAAAACCTTTCTGAAAATTTCAGGATCTTTTAAAATCAGTACAAGGTATTATAATATACAAAATTGAACCAAAAATTTAATGTTGATCGTGGATTTTCATGATTTGTAAAATTCAAAATTTTCCAAATTTATCACTTTTCAAAAAAAAATTTCAGCATATTTTTTTTTCGTACCCTCAATATACTCTCTAAGACGAACCCGGACCATTTTTTCGTAACTATAATAGTTTTCGAGATATTTAAAAAATAAAATTGAAAAAATTGTGAAATTTTGAATTTTGCATAACTTTCGAAAAAAAAATTTATATTTTTTTTCCTGTGGTAGAACTTCGTTTTATGATAAAAGAAAACTTCTAACCAAATATTATCGAAATTCAAAGAGGTCGATTCCAACTATTGATCGATTTGACTTGGAGTGACCCATACATATTTTTTTCAAGATTTTTTAATTCTAAAATTTTCACATTCCATAAAATCGTACGCCCTTAAATTTTGTTATCGTAATTCGAAAGTTCGAAGAATTCTTTTCTTATCATTTGATGTATTTGGTAAAAAAATTTTAGCTTGATAATAAATTCCAAAAATTGACATGCTTACATGATTTTTGGAAAATTTCAAAATTTTATGAAAACGCACATTTTTAAATTCTCTTGTTAAGATTTCATATCAATCTTCTTTGATATTCAGATTTGTGCACAAAATTTAAGCTGCAAAATTTAATTAAAAGCGTCCGCAAACATATTTTGAAAGTCAAAAAATTTTGTGAAGCCCCATCGGCTTAAATTTTCAAAATTCCATATCGGTCATTCTTGAAAGCTACAAAAATTAAAAGTCTAAAAATCTACAAAATTATTACTCGGAAATTGCAATTTTTTAAATAAAAAAGTTAAATGCAGAAAAATGAGAGATTTGGGAATTCCGCATCAGTATAAAAATATTTTGCAGGTGATGTGTACGATGGAAAATACTCATCGGATAAAATCGTCGATTTTCTGCCGATTGTCATTGAATGTTTGCGCAACGAGCCGGAAATTTGGGACACGGTTGATATCCCATCAAATTGCAAGATTCCCATCGCTTGGGCACATCACAGAGCGTCAGGAATATGGTGCAATATATCCTGCAAAAACGGTCTCTCGGTCGAGGCAACAAAGTTGATCAAGTTTGTATTTATCACGAAATCAAAAAATTATTTTTCCTAGTTGGTAATTTAATTTATGAAAATTTTGTCACAGGTCCATCAACGATGTGTTTCCTCCGAGCCGGAAATTGATGATTTTTCTCAAGCGGTGGCTCGAATTTTGCAATTTATCGGGTTTCGAGAAAATCTCAAACTACGCATTATGTTGGCTCGTTATTTTCTACTTGCAAAAGGAATCCATCATACCGAGCATTCACACATTGATTATGATGAAAAATAAATCTCACTTGATCTCGGGTAAGAAAATTAATTTACTAATTCATTTGAAAAATTGAAAAAAAAAAAATTTCCAATCAACAAGAATCTGTTTAATATATTTTCTATGAATATTCAATCAGAAAATTAATTCACAATGTTAAATTAAAAAATTGTTTTTAGAAAGATCATTCCTCAATTGAACCAAATTTTTTGCGTTTTAATAAGCGAAAAAAATTATATAGAGTTCCTAGCCTTTGTTTATCACATTCTTGCGAATTTTTCATCAGGAAATTAATTCGCAATGTAAAATTGCGAAAAAAAAAATATTTTTCAATTGTACAAGATTTTTTTGCATTGAAATAAGGGAAACAAAATTATATAGAGCGTTTATTATATTTTGGAAAATTTTTGAGCGGAAAATTAATTTACTAATTTAATTGAAAATTGAAATTGAATGTTATATCTTAATTGAGCAAAAAAATTTATTTTGTTATGAAGAAAATAAAATTAATTTTGAACTGCTGGCCCTTGTTTAATATGATTTTGTGCATTTTTAATCAGATCATTCATTTATTATTCCAATTAAAAAATAAAATAAAAATTATTTTTCAATTAAACGAAAATTTTTGCTCTAATGGTCAAAAATATTACTTTAAGCTACTTAGCCTTTGTTTAAGGGGTTATTTGCAGTCAAGAGGGCGGAAAAGCAATTTTTCAGGAATTTTTTCTGGAAAAACATTTTAATTTATTAATTTAAAAAAATTATATACATATTTTTGTAACAAACTCAATTTTGAAATTTTTCTTTCTGAAAAATAATGATAATCTAAAATTAAAAAATTAAAATTTCGTTAATACAAAGTATAATCCAGTATTTAATTGAAGGAAAAAGCAGAATATCTATTTTTAACAAAATGGCGACTTCTAAAAAAAAATCGGATTTATGATGAAAATTTTTGTCTTAACGTATTCATAAAATGTAAAATATTTATCGGTAAAAAAAATCTTCGATTTATTACTAAATAATAAATTTGGATAAAATAAATTTCTGCGAAATCTTGCTTACCGACTCAAGAAACACACTTTCGAGAAATTACAAAAATGGAATTAAAAATCAATTTTTTGAAAATCCTGACTAACCCCTGAGAATATAATATTTATGAAAAATTTATAAAAATGTTGTATCAATTTTTTGAAAATTTGACAACTTTTTTTTCTAACCGGCAAATTTCGATTTTTCAGATTGGGAAGTTGGCGTCTCTCACGAATTCATGTACAACGAAGAAGCGAGTAATTACAGTCACAAGGAATTTCTCATAAGATTTTTCGCCTTTTACGCGGATTTTGATTTTCGCTGCAAAGTCGCGTGTCCGTTGATCGGCGAGGAGACGCCCAAACGATTTTTCGTAAATTTCGAAAAATTGCCGCCTGAAATGTCGCGTTACGTCGATTACGTGAAAAAAACTGACGAACCCCTTCGAGTAGATTCACCGATGTGCATTCAGGATCCCTTTGATCTTCAGCTAAATCTCACCAAAGACGTCAGCAAAGTCAATCTCAGCCGTTTTCGCACGTTTTGCTCAAAGACTCTCGACGTATTATCCTCGCTCTGAATAATTCCCAAAATTGCACGATTCTAATTTTTTTGAGACAATTTTCCACGATTTTTTTTTTTTACAACAGAGTGATTCCAGGTCGAAAAATTCGCTCCGATTCGATATTTTCTTGTGTTCTCTGTCATGAGAAAAAATTGCTGTTGAATCAGTAGCCCAAAATAAAATTATTTGTACGAGTTATGATTTTTTGAAAATTGCGTTTAACGACTCGAAAAACAACTTTTTTGCTTTTGCGTATAACTCCGTCGGATTTTGGAATTCGAGAATTTCACTTCGAGAAATCGAAACTGTATTCAAAACCCTTCAAAATGAGCACAAAGTAACCTCATTTGATGCATTTATGACGTCACAATTGTAAAACTACGTTTTTTCGAAAATCAAGAATAACTGAAAAACCTGATTTTTTAAAAATCTGAAAAAATCATATTAAATTTTTACGAAAAAAAATCTATATTTCTGTGGAGTTTGAACTTGTTCTGACCAATGGATTTTGAATTATTGATCAATTTCACCTTTTAGAAATCAGTTTCAGCTATTTTGGGACGTTCAGGTTTTGACTTTAGGTTTTTTGAGAATTTCCTCAATAAAATCGATAGTCATTGTTTCAAAAAATTGTAAAACAATTTACAATTCTACAATTACAATAAAGACGGATCTCAAAGAATTGTAAATAAATTGTTTTATCATTTTTTACAATTTGAACAATCGCAACTTTAGACCTAAAATTGCAGAAAAAGCAATTATTCGTAAATATCATCATTTCATGGAGATGAATCTCGGAGAATTGTAAATAAATTGTTTTATAATTTTTTGAAACATTGACTATCGATTTTATTGACGAAATTCTCAGAAAACCCAAAGTCAAAATCTGAAAGTTCCAAAATAGCTGAAATTTATTTCTGAAAGATGAAATTGATCAATAATTCAAAATCTATTGGTCAGAACTAATTCAAACTCCACAGAAATATAGATTTTTTGTCATAAAAATTTTATATGATTTTTTTTAGATTTTTAAAAAATGAGGTTTTCCAGTTATTCTTGATTTTCGAAAAAACATAGTTTCACGATTGTGACGTCATAAATGTGTGCTCATTTTGAACACAAAAGCGAAAAAGTTGTTTTTCTAGTCGTTAAAAGTACGCAATTTTCAAAAAATCATAACTCGTACAAATAATTTTATTTTGGGCTAGCGAATTAACAACAATGTTTTCTCATGATGAAGAACACAGGAAAATATCGAGAGTTTGATCGGAGGCATCGATTTTTTTTTTTTTTTTTTTTTAGTTTTTTTTGCGCTCGGTACAAACTCCAAAAATCGTTACTGGCGAAATTTTTGGATACTGAATCCACGATCATTTGACAAAAAAAAAGCCTTGGAAAATATTAAATGTTTAATCCAACAAAAGGGCCAAAAAACTTTTTTATAATGTTTTTTGTTTTTTTTTTATGACTACTGAAAATCCGTAAAATTGAATATTTAAAGATTCTAAAATTTTTGAAGATTTTATTATTTTACCGAATTGAACGAAATTTAAATATGCTCGAAAAAAAGTACGTTATAACGGTTTTTGTTTTGTTTCTATAACTACTAAAACTATGTGAAATTAAAAAATCCCTACAGATTTTCAAAATTATAAAAATTCTGAAGACTGAAGTTTTTTTAAGTTTTAATGAATTTAACAAAATCTCTACGGATTTTAAAAATTCCAGAGATTCTAAAGAATTCTACAAAATCTAAAGCTTCCAAAACAAAAATAATTCTTGTCATGTTTTTTTTTCTTCTGAAACTACTAAAAGTGCATAAAATTTCACAATTCTACAAATTGTAAAGATTCGACAGACTGAAAAATTCTCAAAATTCTAAAATACTCAAAATACCTTGTTTCGTTTTGTATTATTTATAGATGCTTTTTTTGATGATTTTAGAATGCGCGAGCTGGCTCGTTTCATGTAAAAACGTTTTGTAATATTTCGTAAAATTGTAATATTTTGATTATAGTGAAAGATTGATGAGAAAATTTTTTATGTTAAGTGCACGAGAAATGTAATTTTGTTAAGATTAATGTACGTGAAGCATTGAAAAAGAATATAGATTTGATTTTTTTATACTATTTTATACTATGGCCCACAAACGATTTTTTCCAAATCAATTCAATAAGTTACAATTTTCCCTGTAACTAATTTCAATTCTCTGTCGATGGAATTCAAAATCAAAATTAAATGCAAGCTCGACATCCATAATACATAATTTTTTATATATTTATTTATTGGTTATTTTTAATAATTACCATAATTGTTTATTTCAATATAAAGTCGAAGAACCAGTCAAAATTCCGAAGATTCGGATAAATCTTTTTAAAAAATTGAATTCTCCCGCCAATCGATGCGCAATATGGCGTCCGCATCTTGAATCCCCTCTCCCGGCTTTTCCGCCATTTTGAGTGCGAGAGAGATGGACTAAAAATTATTAATATACAATATTTTCGAAAACTATTAGATGAAATGAAAAAATAATATTCGGGATTCCTGCTCACATTAATTATGCAGGGTTCCGCTTTCTGCGATTTTTATCCAATCGCGCGATTGTCGAGAAAAGCGTGTCACAAAAAATTTGAGGTTATGTTCAAATGCATTTTCCCCCCAACCCCCAATTTGCCCTTGTTTACGGGTACCGCGTGCGCCGGTTTTCAGTAACTGGCTTGTTTTTTGTTTATTTCGCGAATTGTTTACGATGTAATAATACATTTCGACAATCCTTCGAATAATTACAAACTCTTGATAATTTTTATCAATCAAAATTATCGGGTATCAACAAAGTTTTCCATAATAATTTTTTGCAAATTTGTCGCTGGGATTTCGTCATCGCAGGTCATCATGTGGTTAGTTTTTTTTCTTATATTTTCGATAATAAAAAACATTTTTCTATTTTCTTTCTAAGCTATTTTCATTTCTTTCACTTCTCGTTATCGCAAATAATAAGCAATTATCGCGTGATTGATGAATTATTAATTTTAGATTAAAAAAAAAATTCTAACCTCAAAATGAAATTAAAATTAGCTTGATATTTTTTTGTCCCTCTCGCGGACGTTTTTAGTACCTTTTTTTAAAAATTATAACTTTGCAAATTTGGATTCGGGATATTTATTTGAATATTTGCAGGTTTTATGAAAAAGCCGAAACAATTTATTTACAATTATTAAATCAATATAAAATTCTGAAAGATTTAAAATAAATCTCATAAAAAACCACCATAAAAATTAATTAACTTTTCGAATATATTTATTAATTTAAAAAAATATTTAATAACATTTTGAAAATTGAATATTTTTGTTTTTTTACTGTTACTTATAACTGATATTAAATGTTTTATGTTACAGAAATAATCTTCTCCATTGAGCTCAGCTTTGGGTACCGTTTTTTGCAAATTTTGCAAATTTGGATTCGGATACAATATTTTTCAAATTTCTGTAAGTTGTCAAAAAATCCACCCAGCGTATTTATAATTGTTAAACTTAATATTAAATTCTCAAAGATTAAATATATATCTCATAAAATACAATGATAACAATTAATTAAATTTTCGAATATATTTATGAAATTTAAAAAATATTCAAAAAAATTTTAATAAATTATTTAACAAATTATTAATAAATTTTGAGTATTGAATATTTTTTTTACTATTCAACTGATATTAAATATTTTACGTTACAGAAATAATTTTGGCCATTGAGCTCAGTCTTGTTTCTTTTTTGGACGTTTTTGGTACTGTTTTTTGCAAATTTTGCAAATTGGGATTCGGATGCAATATCTTTCGAATTTCTGTAAGTTTTATGAAAAAATCCCACCAATGTATTGATACAGATACAGATTTTAAATGTATCTCATAAAATACAATGATGAAAATCAGTGAAACTTTCTAATAAACTTATTAAATATTTTTAATATTTAATAAATTTTGAGTTTTTGATATATTTTTTTAAAATTATTATAACTGATATTAAATGTTCAACGTTACAGAAATGATGTTTGAAAAAAAATGTTGAAAAATACGCTACCGCTTGACAGTGAGTTTACAAATTCTTCGCCGCTGGACTCTCCGGCGAGATTTAATATGATATACGAGAAGGGCGGGGACAAATTTCACTGCAAATTCTGCGATATTCAGATCAATGAGAATGAAATTGTCAAACACGCGGAATCTCACGTAATGATACCGTGGGACAGAGTATCCAACGCATACGACAAGTATGAAATTTTCTTTGAAAATTCCATTCTGCATTGGAAAGATCTCTTCCGCTGTTGCTTGTGCAAAATAACATTCGACGAATGGTCAGTGGCGCTAGTGCACATCACTGATAAACTACATCGGAGTCTCACCGAGGACAGAAAAATCAAAATGAGCGATGATTTTGTTCAAAAATCAAACGTCACCTTCGAATTTCTCGTCGCCGAAGGCTTATTCGCTCTTGATTTAAAGACCTTCCGATGCGTAATTTGTGAAGTGCAAAATGTGGCCATCGGTCAAATCAATCGTCACGTCAAGGGTCTCGTGCACAGTTGGAAGAAAAAGAAATTCTCGCTGGATTCGAATGAGACGGAAAAAATCGTCACCCAAGAAATTTCCATCGAAAATTCGGAAAACTCATCGGAAAAGGGCGATTTTCCGATCAGCGGAGAAACGAACAATTGCTTAAGTATTGCCGATAGCTTTTGGATCGTCGAAAAGGAGTGGAATAGTTTTCAGTGCGTTGTTTGCAATTGCATTTTCCCGAATACTTTAGAAGCATTGAATATTCATCTGATGGGAATATATCATCGTAATTCAAAGAAGCGTTATGGATGCAGTCACATCGTGAGACAAAATGGCCGCTTTTATTGCGAAATTTGTAATCACCATATGATTATTGACGAGAATGTTCGTCTTCACGTTCGGATAACTGGTCACGTTGATTCGTTGTTGGGAATCGAGGAAAAAACGATGGGACAAGAAAATCCGGAAAAAGCATCATCAACGGACAATTCTCTACCGAGAAAAAAAATGACGGATGATATACCGAGAAACAAAATGGCGAACGATCTGCCGAGAAAGAAAATGGCGGATGATCTACCGAGAAACAAAATGGCGGATGATCAACTGAGAAACAAAATGGAGGATGATCAACCGAGAAACGAAATTGCGGATGATCAACCGAGGAACAAAATGGCGGATGATCGACCAAGAAACAAAATGGAGGATGATCAATCGAGAAACAAAATGGAGGATGATCAACCGAAAATCAAAATGGCGGATGATCGACCAAGAAACAAAATGGAGGATGATCAATCGAGAAACAAAATGGAGGATGATCAACCGAAAATCAAAATGGCGGATGATCTACTTGAAAACAAAATGGAGGATAAACCGAAAAATAATAATGAGAACAAAGTGGAGGAAGAGGTAGACACAAGTTTGATAAAAATCGGAAAAATATCGTTGCAGGAAAATCACCCGAAATTCGGGGATTGGATAACTAAAGTCAACGATATTAAGGCGCGATGTGAAATGTGCAATTGCGCAGTCTCACCATTAATTCACAATATCGATATTCACGTGATGGGAAAAACTCACGCCTTATCGCTTCGCAGACACGGATGCGAATATATATCGATGAGGAAGAATAATTATCATTGCGATTGTTGTGATATCGATATGTCGAACGTGGAGGAAATTTATCAACACGTTAGATCGAAGGAGCACGCCAAAATGTTGGATTCAGCGATGCAACGCAAAATCCTCGAGGTCAAGAAAAATATATCAACTGTCAGGATAGGCGATAAAGTTTTGGAAAATTTTAAAATTTCAAAAAATCTTGAGGTGAACGTTGATAATCAGTTTTTCGAGGATTCGCTGAATGTGGGACAATGCGATCCCCACGTTATCGACGTGAGGGAGGATCATCAGTATCATTGCAATTGTTGCGATCGCACGATTTGTGGTATAGATAACTTGATTCAGCATTGCAACGGAAAACGACATTTGGCCGCATATCGATCGTCGAATCGATCGATCGATTGAGATCAATGAAAAAAATCGGTAACATCTGCGAATTGATTTTTTTATTTTGTTTTATTTTTATGTTTATCGAAAAACGTGAGAATGTATTTTTTTTTTTCATTTTTCGTATGATAGAGTCTAGCATAGGAAAAAAAAATTAATGATTTTGAATATCGATGGATTTTTAATTTTGAATTTTTCAAAAAATTCAGAATTCTATGAAATTTTCTATAAAATAGTGAGAAAAAACTTTGTTTCATATCTGCAATATTGATAAATTTATATCGCATACCGTATTTTTTGAAATTTGTTTATATTTAACTCTACTTTTCATATTTATTTATTTAAATTTTTTTGTTTGCAGAGGTTGTTTTGAGAATTTACGAAAAATGTATCGAAAGATATGAATTTCCAAATAGGAACACCAAGAGATTAAAAAAATGCTGATGGAGCAATTTATTTTGATTATTTATTTTTGGGGTCGGAGGATTTTGATTTTCGAATAAGAATACCGAAAAAACCGACACAGGATTTTGGTGAGTTATCAAAAAAATTTTAAATCCATGTTTTGCTTTTTTTTTAGAATTTATGTAAAGTTTTTAATCATACATTTTTTAAAAATGATTCATGCAAAGTTTTCTGATTTCTTTCGAAAATTCAATCTTTAACGACTGAAGACAAAAGTTGATTGAAAATTTATGAACAACAACAGATCGTAAATTAATATATACAAAATTATTTAATTTTTAACTTATTTTGATTTAAATTTTTCAGAGAACGAGAAAAAGCTGAAAATATTCGTCCATCTGCTCGATTTTTTGGACCTCATCAGTCAAAATATGGAGAATATTTCAACTCAAAAACAAGAAAACTGGCGCCAATCATAAATTAAAAATAGCGTTTTTTGTTGCAAAGATTAATGTTTATTTTTTTACTTATTCCTTATTTTTTCTATTAGCTTGAAATCGAAAAAAATATTTCGTTATGATCGATATGAAGCAAATATTATTTCGATAGATAGATAATAAAACAGAAATTTAACTCATGATTATATTGAATACAAACAGTTGCTGAATATATTGTTACATTTACATTAATAAATAAACATTCATATTTTTGCTAAAATATGTCATTTTGTTTTTTTGTAAAAATGTTTCTTGAATAATTGAAAATTTGAAGGTTCTCTAAAAAAAGGCGTCTTGCGGTGACCACGATATCTCTGGATTGAATCATCTAAAATAAAAAAGATTTTGTTAATATAAGGTATAATTTAGTATTTGATCGAAGGAATAAGCAAAATATCAATTTTTCACGAAATGGCGGCTTCTAAAAAAAAATTTCGATTTTTGATGAAGTTTTTTGCTTTAAATTGTTTATAAAATGGAAAATATCAGTAAAAAAAACTTGATTAATTACTAAAAAATATAATTTATAAAGCTTGTGTAAAAAGTGGAGAATGATCGGTTTATTGGGAAAATTAAAAAAAATCGATTTTTTGCAAATTCTCACTGCGTTTAAATTTTAAATCCTCTTTTTCATTCTCAACTGTTCTCAACCAATCAAATCAGCTTTTTTCCTGCGGCTTTCCCATTGGCCGCGGCGTCTAGTGACGAACGCAGCTAAAAAAAAACTAGGAATGCTAAAATGTAACTAGATGAAATACAAATGGCCGAATCTGGATAGTTTTCGTTACACGTTCAGATAAAAATGTTGATAATTTTTTTCAACGCGTAATTTATGTTATTAAAACAATACTAATTGATACGAAAATTCGTACGAAAGATAATTTTCGTTTCGTAAAATTTGTCAACTTTCGACAAATGTGGAATTCCACAAATGTAGATCCGCAATCGTGGGAAAAAAATTGAGGTTAACTGATGTTTTTATTGAATATTCGTAATATGTTCACTGATATTTATCAATTCGCAAATTTGCATTCTCACTATTATTTTTCGTGACTTTTTACAATCGCTCTAATCAAAAAAAGATTTTTTTTTTCAGTTCTTCGGTTGTGCAATGCACAGACCCAAATTTTCAATTTGACGAAAGGTTTCCATTAAAATGGAGGATTTAATCAAAAAAACCCTTTTATCAAATGGGATTTTTCAATCTCGCGACTGCGACCAGCTAATTTGTTTGATTTGCGCTAAAGACGAAAAATTCCTCGATTGGAAAAAGCATATTGAAGGAGCACATCATTCTGCGATTTTGGAGCATTTCCGGCAGAATTTTAGCATCAACGGCGATGGGAATATAAGATGCAAAATATGCGGTCTAAATTTTGACTTCGAACGGCTCGATGATCACGCAAAAATACACCAAATTGTACCTTGGCATTCGCCGATAGATCTTTACAAGATTTACTTCGAAAATCACATAGTAGAGTGGGAGAAGAAGTTTTATTGTTACTCGTGCGATGCGTTTTTTCCCGAATGGGCAGCGGCGTTTTTGCACACCGAAACGGACAATCACCGGAGTCACGTTAAAATGGAGGTTCCTTCCAATGATTTGTCCTCGTGGGGTGTCAACATCAAAATTCCCTACAAATTATTGGTCAAAGAGGCTTTCGTCGCTTGGGCATTAAAAAAATTCAAATGCACGATATGCAATTGTCAAAATATATTCCTCGCAAATGTTTCGCAACACGTCGAGGGATATCAGCATGTTGCGCAAAAAAAAAGCTTCGTACGAGAATTGTCCGAGTGGAGAAAAAGCAAAATCGACTGTTCGGAATATAAAAAAAACCCAAAAAACGATTCACGTCCCATCGCGAACGAAGCTTGCATCTACGTGGTTCAAGATGGCGCCTCGAATTATTGCAAAATTTGCGATATCGAATTAGACGATTCAGCTTTGGTCGATGTTCACATCAGAGGAATCCCCCATTTGAGCGCATTGAAGAAATATGGCTGCGACTTCATTTATCTCCAATCGGGCAATTTGTACATTTGCCGAGCCTGCGATTGCAATGTGCCGGGTCTTCACAATCTTTATCTACACATTAAGGGAATTAAACACGCCAAAAATTCGAATCGGGTGAAAGATTTTTCTCAGGACGAAGAGCCCGGAAAGACACTTGATTTTCAACCTGCTTCTTTGCCACTCGATCACATCATTGAACTCGATAATTGCGAACTTTTTTGTCAATTGTGCAATTGGATGATCATTCCCGAAGCAACGGACGATCACATTAATGGAAAGACTCACGCTAAAGCCGTTTTACAATTTTACGAGAATATCACAAAAACGATGTGTAACAAGTATCATTGTAAATGTTGCGATTGCATTATGCTCGGAGATGATAATCTGTATCGCCATTTGAATGGAAACAGGCATTCCTATTCCATCAATGCCTCGAACGATTGGAAATCAGACGATGTGGAGATTGACCCCGCGATGGGAATCTCCGCATCAATTGATGTGACTCCGAAAATCATTGAGAACAATTTATGCTACGATCACGTCGTGGGAATTGACGATAATGATTATGCCTGCAAAATTTGTGATTACACCATCTCAAAAATTGATATAGATACGCATTTGCGAGATCCCGATCACACGATTGCAGTTGAAAAATTTCGCGAATCTCTGATCCTCAAAAAAAGTGATAAGTATCATTGCAAAGATTGTGACTGCATGATACGCGGCATCGACAATGTTTATCTTCACATACATGGAAACAGACATTTACGCGGTGGATCAAACGATCGGCTTGCAAAGACATTCGATACGAACGATAAACGATCGGAAATCGCGAACAAATTGCATAATTCCCATCGCGCGAAATCGGAGACAAACGTTTTAACTGAAAATATTCGTACTAATTCGACGAGTAAATTCGATGAAAATTCGAATTTCAGTTGTAAAATCAATCGCGCTGAAGAAAGGCAAATTCCGATCGCTGTTGAAATTCCCATCAATGGAATAAGCCACGATAATACCACAAACGACATTTTTATATCCAAATATTTGCAAACGACGTCGGAACGACTTCGGAAAATGGCAAATTTCGGACCGACGAGTCCGAACAATAAAAAAAAACGAATCCATCCCGATGGGACAATTCGGAAAAGTGTGATTCTGCAACTTTTGGATCCCGAGGATGATTGGATTTACGGTATGAGAGAAAAATGGAAAGAAATCGAACTCGGCATGAAATCATCGGTAGAGAAAAATTGGGAAACAATTTATTGCTTGATATGTCGCAAAGACGTAACGGAACCGTGGGAAAATTATCATCGACATTTGTGGACTCTCGATCATTGCGAGTATCTCGAGGGAATGGAAAAAGATCATGTTACCTTTGAACTCGTGCCAGGACAGTTCAGCGAACTTGATCTTGCCTTTCAACGGATGGAAGAAATTTCCGAGGATATTTTGCACTGTCACGTTTGCAATGTGGACATGAAAAATATTGATGGGACACTGAGGTCTCATATTGATGGGAAAAATCACGAAATAAAGTGCCGAGAGATGAACGCCAAGACAACGAAGATTGTTAACGGAATCCGATCACTAGAGATACGGTGCGATTGGAACAGCATTGATCAATATTCGTGTGTACCTTGCTCAGTAAAATTCGAATCGGAATTGAACTTCGGTATTCATCTCAAAAGTACCGAACACGAGACGATTGTAAAAAAATTGGAAAATACCGGTAGTCGATTGATTTACGATTTTTGCGAATCATGCGCCATTTTGTGGTACGGTTTTCGATCCACCAATGCCAATCATTGTCAGAGCGATATTCACAAATCGTCGATGCTGCGAAATGAAAATTCTTCATTGGATTTTGCTAAATCCGTGCGTGACATGCTCGAGCATTTTAATGGCCTAACCGCCAAACAGCGTAAAAGAAAAAGAGAGTTTTTGACTCGAGATATTGGAATTGGGCTGTCGGTCGAGAATACAAAGGTTATAAAGTACGTATTTATATTTTTTAACAGTTTATAAAGTACATATGGGTCATTCCGTGTCAAATCGACCAAGAGTTGGAATCGACCCCTTTCAATTTCGATGAAATTTGATCAGAAGTTTTCGTTTTTAACAAAACGAAGTATTACCAAAAGAAATAAGTATAAACTTTTTTTTTCGAAAGTTGTCAAAAATTTAAAATTTTACAATTTTTCAAATCCTCCAAGTTTATTTTTTAAATATCTCGGAAACTATTATAGTTACGAAAAAACGTCCTGAATTCGTCTTAAAGAGTATTCTTGGGGCTATGAAAAAAAAAATTTGAAAAATAATAAATTTGGAGAATTTTAAATTTTCAAAAATCGTGAAAGTCCAAGTTGGACGTTAAATTTTTTGTTCAATTTTTTTTTACATAATACCTTGTACTGATCTTAAAAGAACCAAAAATTTTCAGAAAGGTGTTTTTTGTTTTTTCAAAAATATGAATTTTTAAATTTTTAAAAATCGTGTAAATCCACGATCAACATTGAATTTTTGGTTAAATTTTTTTTATATAATACCTTGGACTGATCTTGAAATAACCTGAAATTTTCAGGATGGTGTGGTTTTGTTTCGAAAATATAAATTTTTGAAACAAAAAAACACTATCTTGGAAATTTCAGGATCTTTTAATTTTTACAACAAAACAACACCATCCTGAAAATGTCAAGATCTTTTAAGATCAGTATTATATAAAAAAAAATTAACTAAAAATTTAATGTTGATCATGGATAAACAGTATTTTTAAAAATTTAAAAATTCATATTTTTGAAAAGACAAAAAACTCCTTTTTAAAAATTTCAGGATCTTTTAAGATCAGTACAAGATATTATATAAAAAGAAATTGAACTTATGTCCAACTTTGTCCAACATGTCCAAAATTTAATGTCCAACTTATATTTTCACGGTTTTTGAAAATTAAAAATTCTCCAAACTCATCATTTTTCAAAGTTTTTTTCTGGAATATATTTTTTTTTTCATAGCCTCAAGTATACTTTTTCAGACGAATTCGGAACGATTTTTCGTAAATATAACAGTTTCCGAGATATTTAAAAAATAAACTTGAAAGATTTGAAAAATTGCGAAATTTTGAATTTTGGATAACTTTGGAAAAAAATTTTTTTTATTTTTCTCCTTTGGCAGAACTTTTCTTTGTTAAGAACGAAAACTTCTGACCAAATTTCATCGAAATTAAAAGGGGTCGATTCCAGCTCTTGGACGATTTGACATGGAATACATATATACATATACATATATATATTTTTTAATTTGCACCTCACAATTAATAATTGGTGTCTATTAATTATTATTTACACTTCATAATTAGTCATTAGTATCTCCTTATTACTATTTACACCTCTTAATTAATAATTGGCATCTACTAATTACTATTTCATAACTAGTAATTAGAAAACGTCAAAATGAGTGATTGGTATATACTAATTACTAATTATGTTGCATAACTAGTCATTAGTATGTTCCAATGACTAATTATGGTACGTAATTAGTAATTGATATACACTAATTACTAATTATGGTGTACAATTAGTAATTGATATGTTCCAATTACTAATTATGGTCCATAATTAATAATTGGTATACACTAATTACTAATTATGATGCATAATTAGTAATTGGTATACACTAATGATTATTATGATGTATAATTAGTAGTTGTTATACACTAATTACTAATTATGATGCATAATAGTAATTGGTATGTCCTTTTATTACTCCAAAAACGTAGCTGTAACTCCTCGCTTACTTTTACGTACTTTTTCTTTACTCAAATATAAGTGCTGACTCATTATTACCGACATTTTTCGTTATCACTTTATCGACTTCTTCCTATAATTTAATGAATATTTACAGGATTCTCAACGACATCTTTCCAACTTGCAAATATTTATTACCGTTTCTCGATGAATGGCTAAAACTGTGCAATCTATTCGGATCCGATAAAATAACGACTTACACGCTTTATTGGTGCGTAATATTCTTCCTGCAGAAGGAATCTATATTACCGAGCGTCGGTAAAATTATCAACGCGAAAGGTGAATTCGACGCGACGAAACCAGGTGAATTTTTTTTTTTGTTTCAACGAATCATCGTGTAATTTTGATTTTTGGTTAATTTGTTTAACGGTGTTTATTGCTTTCAGATTGGAAATTAGATGCGGCCGAAAAATCTAAATCCAGCACGAAAATCGAGGAATTGCTCGTGAATCTTTTCATTTTCTACGCGAATTTTGATTATCGCTTTGACGTCGCGTGTCCGTTTTTTGGGACGAAATTGTTGAAACGAGATTTCTTCGAGCCCGATAATTTACCCGAAGAAATAGCTGTTCATATCGGAGAAATGGATAATATCGATTTTTCAAAATCATTCGGAATCGATTCCGTTCTGTGCGTTCAAGATCCGTTCGATCTTCGTCGAAATCTCACCGAGGGCGTTAAGAAAAGTGATTTAAAAAAGTTTCGTTCGTTTTGTTGCAAAACTTATCACGCACTCACGGACTTGTGAGCAGAATTCGTGATGTTAAGATCAAGACGATATTTTTTGAAGAAAAAAAACGGTTAAATAACGCTTATATTTTTTTAGAAAAACGATCCTGAGCGATAGATCGTTCAAAATGTTTTTGTTTCACTTGTGCAAAGGTATTTATCATTCGAGAAAAAGATGCGTTCTATTTTTTTTATCCAATCAGCAAACGAATTTTTGCAGTTAAAAAAATGCAGTAATCAGTACAAGGATTCAATTTTTTTCGACGTTATCGTTAAAGGGTTCGAAATAATTTGAGGTCGGTGGGAAAAAATTTTTCTGCTGATGAAAAAAATCGATCAAAAAGATTGTCAAAGTTGCCTTCGAATTCTTAGTTTATGGCTATTATTTTTTTTTACGATCAAAAGTTTCATATTGATAGTTTGAAAATGTATTGTTCACACAAAAACCAAAGTGCTAGAAAAATACGGTTCAATGGCAATGTGGATGAAAAACAGTTAATCATATTTCCTGCTAAATTATAGCAATTGATTAATAAAAATCATAAATTTGATCGAAGCAGGATATCATTTTTTTTTTAAGCTAAGAATTCTCATATTATTCGTTTAGCGATGTAATGTTGTTGCAATTCCGTTATCATTGTTATTTATTAATTTAACACATTTGAACGATAATTTGAACAATATTCAATCAATAGTTGCAGCATTTGTTATCAAAGCGCTGTTTTTTTTTCTAAGCATGAAATCTTGTGATTGGACTGAAAGTTTCATTTGATTACATCTTTACATTTGTGTATTTCGCAATTTTGGGGTAATTTTTCTTGACAGAGATATACTTTCTTGGATTTTGAATTTTACGCGGGATAATATTTCATCACCGATAAAGTGGGGGGATTCCCCTGACTTCCCCTTAATTCGCGGTCGCCAAATTGCGCCAAATTCCAAAATGGCCGCACGGACGCCGCCAGCATCTTTTGCTTCGTCGTCACGTTGATCCACGTTGATCGCCATTGTTGAAATTTCGAGAAAAATTTTTCGACGCGATATTCAAGTGAGTAAAACATTCGCATGATTTAATATGTTTTGCAAGCTAATAAAAAATCTAAACAAATCTTATTAAGGCCGCTTAAGGAGAGTATAAAGGTCAACATAATCTAAGAAAAAATTTAACACGTTTTTCTCGGTTATGGCTTAAAAAAAAAAGAGTGGGCCGCATGCGTAATTAATGCGCACAGGTTGTCTCACTATTTTTTTTCATTTAATTGAGCAGTTTTCGAGAAATATGTGTTAGAAGTTTTAGCTTTATTTCTCTCGAACTTATTGGAGTGGAAAGCGGCGCAGGGGGGTTTTGCCTCTGGAGGCTCTAAAGGGAATTTTTGAATTCCAATATGTAATTTACAAAATTACAGCCATTTTAGCGAGGCAGCAACTTGTCTAGAATTTGAAAAAAACCTTTTTTTTTGCATATTCCAGTTTAAGAATATATCCGCAAAAAGAAATTTTCAAATTTCAATCGATGACGGAGTTGAAGCTATTTTAATGATGTAGCGAGTTTGCTTATCACGGAGCAAAAAGTTTGAACACGTTTTTTTTAAAACTACTTTGAAAAAAACAAATTTCAAATTTTTCACCAATTTTCAATGCATAACTATCGTTTCTATCATTTTTATGTCAACATAATTTTTTTTTCCTATCGTAAGAAATGTAAAAACTATGAAAGAAAAGTTAAAAATTCTATGTTTTGTTCGGACAGCCACCATTTTGCAAAAATGTTTTTTTTTTTCGTTTTCTCTGAGGAGGCGCTAAAAGAACATTCTTATTAATTAAGGATCTTTTTTAAAAGTTTGTATCGGTTGACTAGAAACGCAATCAGCACATCCCGTTTTTTTTGTTCGGCCCAACTTTACTAGCTTATGACCTATTTAATTTTTTTTTTGCCTCAAAAATTGTTTCGTTTACCGTAAAAATGTTGATAAATATTTTGTAAAAAAAAGAATGCCATAAATATTTTTGGGTTTTTTTAATCGAGCTCGACATCTGCTCAAAATGTATGTTTCTAGACCAGAATACCGCCTTAATTATAATTGTAATTACAATTATTAACCATAATTATCTTAATTATATTAATGATTATTATATTAGTTACAATTATTTTTGGCTTGCAGATTATTTTTGGAACTGAAAAAAAAGATTGAAAAATTTTGGAAAATTTCTGCAAAATATTATTCAAAGTAGAAAAACCGTTGATAAACTCAATGGCCGCTGTCGACGAAAAAGTTCTTGTCGCAAATGGCGTCGTACGTTCGCAAGACAACGTGCTTTATTGTGCGATATGCCCGATAGAATCGGATTCCGAGAATTGGAAAGCACACATCGACGATCCCAGTCACATCAACGCTCTCCGACAATTCAATTTCGCATTTGTCGTTAATGGCGATAAAATTAATTGCAAAGCGTGCGAGATGATTTTCGACTGGGAGGAGCTGAAAAATCATGCGACCTGGCACAAGATTATACCGTGGTACGTCAACGAACGCAGGGATAATATTTTTTTCGAGAATCGCATGCTCTGCCGGAAAAGCCGTTACTATTGCTTTTTCTGCGATGCCATTTTCGCCGACTGGACGAATGCTTTTGATCACATCGGCGAAGAAAAACATCAAAGTTTGATAACCCTCACATTGCCCGTCGATGACTCTTTCAAGCCCATCGGAACGTCCTACGAATCATTGATCTCCGAGGGTTTCGTGCCTTGGGGAAAATCTACCGTTAAATGCAGAATATGCAATTGTCCGAACGTCATCATCAAAAATATTGCGCAGCACATCGAGGCTTACGAGCATGTGAATGCTAAATTGATATTCACGCGAAAATTGGAATTGCGGGAAGATTGGAAGGATGTACAGTCACTGACACCAAATGATCCCCTTAAGGCGAGTTCCATGAAAAACATTAAAACCAAAGAAATCCTTGCGTCGACCCCGCCCATCAATGTAATTGGAATTTCTGAGATAACATGCGCTACTAAATTAAGCGAGCAAAAGGAATTGACGGTAATACTTGATTACCCTGACGATTGCTTTTACGATATGAGAGGCAAATTGCGGGAAATCGAGAGAGGATTTCGATTATGCGTGATCACCGATTCCAGTGCGATGTATTGTCTTGTTTGTCAGGTGGCAGTTGTCGCTAATGTACGCAGTTATCACAAGCATCTTCAAAGTCTTGAGCATTGCAAACTTCTCGATAGTATGGAAAATAAACACGCGACATTTGAAGTTGGATCTGGACACTGTAGCAACTTCGATCTTGCCTTCCAATACATGATGAAGTCACCGATGGGCAATTTACAGTGCACCATCTGCAAAATTGACATGGTCGTGGTCGACGCTGTGCTCCGAAATCATATGAACGATGAGATTCACAGATCAAAAATGATCGAGATGCGCAGTAAGATGACGAATGCCATCGATGAATTATCACGAATCAGGTGTGATTGGTACACCATCTTCGAATATAGTTGCGTACCTTGCAACATGAAGTTCGAATCAGAAAAAATATTTGTTCAACACTTGAGGTCCAATGAACACTCAAGTTGTTTGAAAAAATCGGTCAACACCAACCGAACATTGATCTTTGATTATTGTTCATTTCGACGATAATCGAAATTCGCGTAGAACACGAAAAAACGGACCAATAGTTCCTTCACAGGAGTCTTGATGTCAATATATGTGCGATGCATGCGAGGCTCGTGGAATGGATTGAATTTACCATGTTCAAAGTAAATTTTCAAAGAGGAACCTGTGACGAAGGGAGTTTTTGTTCCCATGTTGAAGATTTCGGCAACCGAGGGTAGATCCGATTCGTTTTGCAAGTAAAATACCACGAGCCAGCATAGAGCGTCGATTGTGATACGTTCTTTACCCGATAGGTCACAAAGTTTCAACCATTGGTTGAGTAAAATGATCATCCGCCGACACGCAGGAAACGCATCGTTGATATACCTGTAAAAAAGAATATTCCCCATTAAAGATACTTTTGAGTAATCGTTAAAAATTTAGCATTAAACAAAAAAAAAACAATTTTATTCTTACATTATCAATCTTGTATCTGGAAAACTGAGTTCATTGTAAAATTCGATTTCGCAATATATGCCCGTTTCTTTATGACGCGCATTGACGGATAAAAAATTTTTGGCGATGAATTCCCATGTCTGGGAACCCCTTTCCATCATACATTCCTCTATTTTATCATATTCGTAGCTATACTTTCCGATGGTATATTTTCGTCGAATATGTTACCTGCAAGTGTTGAAATGAACAATAATCAAAGATCAATGTTCGGTTGGTGTTGACCGATTTTTTCAAACAACTTGAGTGTTCATTGGACCTCAAGTGTTCAACAAATATTTTTTCATATATCGAAACGTTTGTTCGTGATTTGGAAAAAACGGCCAAACTTGATTATTCCAATGCGAAGGTCTACCCCTATGGATTGAGAGTCGCCGGATTGGAAACAGAGGACAGTAATATTCATGTCTACCTTGATTGCGGTAAGTCGAGAGTCTAGAGTCAATTTATTGTTAACTTTAATTGTTTATTCAGTTTTTTTCCAATTCATTTTATCCTGGGACCCTATCTAAACTTAAGAATCAGCAATGTTTTTTTTTTTACCTTTTTTCTACTTCAAATTCGAGTTTACAAAGAAGAGTCGACTTGATTAATAAGGCTTGTTTTTTTTTTTTTTGTGAATTTTTCTGCAAATTCTGTAGTCCAGATCTCATTTTCGGAAAATTTATATTCGAATACTTCACCCGGATGGGTGACAGATCAATTTTTGAGCTGTTAGGTGTCGAGCTGTTTTTATATTACAAAAGAGGAAGTAACCGACCAAGGCCCAATTCCACAACCATCATTTAAACCTCGTTTAATTTTTTTTACATAGTGTTAAGTATGTCTATGTAAAAAAAATTAAACCAGGTTCAAATGATGGTTGTGGAACTGGGCCTAAGCGCTATCTGGTGGTCGTATTTGTCGTCACGCGCGATACCATCGGATATTAGGTTAGGCGACGACCTTCTCTGCAGTTTCTTTCTGCCTTCGGCAAACAATAGGATACTGTCTGGTATAGTGATGGCGATATTTGATGAATGTATCGATATTTGGTATCGATACGTTTTGGTGGTCTGAGTATCGATACAGGTGTAATATCGGGAATGCGATATCGATATCACCGATATCGATACTCAAATAAAAATGCAAACAAACCTCAGTTCGAAATAAAAACAGTAGTTTTATACCTTAGTCGGTAACAAAAAAACTGTAGTTTCTGACCTCAGTTGGTAACAAAAAACTGTCGTTTGTACCTCAGTCGGTAACAAAACCGGTAATTTTTTGCCACAGTCGGTAACATAAACTCAATAAAAATCGGTTGTGTCGAAATTTCGATATTTATGTATTGCGTATCGATACTTGAAAATATCGTAACGCCAAGAATCGATACAAAATATCGATATTTGGGTCGAAGAGTATCGATATTCCAAATATCGATACTGTATCGCCCATCACTAGTCTGGTAAAAAAGGGTGCAATGATACAGGAATGAAAAAGCAGCCCGGATACATTGGAATATTCGAAAATAAAAAATAGTAAATAATACTTGAAAAAGGGTTTAATTTTGTAATCACCTTGTTTAAATTCTTTAATACAATTTC
This sequence comes from Alloplasta piceator, assembly GCA_946863875.1. Lineage (NCBI taxonomy): Eukaryota > Metazoa > Arthropoda > Insecta > Hymenoptera > Ichneumonidae > Alloplasta > Alloplasta piceator. Next base: position 31,683,229 of record OX333080.1, read on the forward strand.
AACGAATATGAAAAAAATAGAGAAATGTATGATGGAAAGGGGTTCCCAGACATGGGAATTCATCGCCAAAAATTTTATATCCGTCAATGCGCGTCATAAAGAAACGGGCATATATTGCGAAATCGAATTTTACAATGAACTCAGTTTTCCAGATACAAGATTGATAATGTAAGAATAAAATTGTTTTTTTTTTGTTTAATGCTAAATTTTTAACGATTACTCAAAAGTATCTTTAATGGGGAATATTCTTTTTTACAGGTATATCAACGATGCGTTTCCTGCGTGTCGGCGGATGATCATTTTACTCAACCAATGGTTGAAACTTTGTGACCTATCGGGTAAAGAACGTATCACAATCGACGCTCTATGCTGGCTCGTGGTATTTTACTTGCAAAACGAATCGGATCTACCCTCGGTTGCCAAAATCTTCAACATGGGAACAAAAACTCCCTTCGTCACAGGTTCATCTTTGAAAATTTACCTTGAACATGGTAAATTCAATCCATTCCAGGAGCCTCGCATGCATCGCACATATATTGACATCAAGACTCCTGTGAAGGAACTATTGGTCCGTTTTTTCGCGTTCTACGCGAATTTCGATTATCGTCGAAACGTCGCATGCCCATGGATCGGCAACACCGTTGAAAAACGACTTTTCACAATGCCGGAAGAACTGGCAAAACAAATGGAGCGGTATGTGAAATGCATGCCAAAAACGGATGGATCATCTTTTAAAATGGATTCGCCGATGTGCTTGCAGCATCCCTGCGATCTGATGAACAATCTCACGGAATCCACGAGCAAAGTTAGTTTGTACCATTTTCGGACATTCTGTTCCAAGAGTCGCGACCTTCTGAATGCTCTGTCAAGCGAATGATTCGTCAATTTTTTTCTTCCATTTTTTTTTCTACGATTATTTAATTTTTTTTTTTTTTAAATCCCAAGAAATAATTTTGTTATCGCTCGAGCCACGAATAACATTCCTCTTGTAATTTTTTCGTTTGTACAATCGTGACGACGAGATCATTAAACGAATTTACCGGATTTTTCGATAAACAAAATAAAAAAAGTGTATTCTATCGCCGCGCCAAATATTTGGGTCTCTTGAATGTTAAACCGTTTCCTGCCAAATATCGTATTTTAATCAAATATTATCGTCGATTTCTTTTGGTTGCTTGATTATTTAATTTTTTCATCTTGAAAAATTCTATAATCAGAACAATAACTTAATTTTTTTCGACGTTATCGTAGAATCGTTCAAAATATTTTGAGATCGGTGGGAAAAAATGTTCTGCTGATGAAAAAAATGGATTAAAGAGCTTGTCAAAGTTGCCTTCGAATTTTTAGTTGATGGCTATTATTTTTTTTTACGATAAAAAATTTCATATTGATAGTTTAAAAATTTATTGTTCAGACAAAAATCTTTGTTATGTCGATTTGTAAGATTCAGTTTTCTTGCACGGATTTGAAGGAGGTAATGCGAGTCCCTTTTCAAAGTGCTGGGACAATACGGTTCAATGGTAATGTGGATCAAAACCGTTAACCATATTTGTTGCTAAATAATAGCACGTGATTTATAAAAATCATAAACTTGATAACAGCACAATATCATTTATTTTTTAAAGCCAAGAATCAAAATTATTTATTTTCCTATGGAAAAAAAAATAAAAACTAAGAAAAAATAAGTTTAAAAAAATCTTTGTTGTTGTTGTTGTTGTTGTTGTTGTTTTTTTTTTTTTTTTTTTTTTTTTCTTATTTTCTCTGAGGTAGGGGCAACAAGGACATTCTTATTAATTGAGAATCTTTTTCTAAATTTTGTTAGATCCATCCTGAGTGGACACAGAAATGTTGCAGAAATGTAACGGCAATGTTACCGTTTGTAATATGTACTATTAGATAGACGTTACATGTAAGGATGTAAGTTACATGTAAATTACAACCCCCTACTCAGTAATATAACATTGTTATATAACAGTTATGTAACTGCATTATTGGAATGTAATGTAACTGCTGTATTGCATTTATGTAACAGCTAGTTAAATGTTGTATCATGTTTCAACAGACGAATACATTGATTTTATGTCTGATTCTTTCTGTCACGAATTATAAACAATAAATTTCTGGTAAACCTACGAAATTTTGCAATAATATCGCTGTCGGATGTTCTAATGCATGTCTGTAATGCGTAAGCACAATTCACAGTTTGAATTTCCCGCGCAAAAAGACAGTACGCATGCGCCAAAACACAGAAGTGGGAGAGGGGCAAATCAAATTATGGGAGCATTTCCGGTCCGATAGAACGATAGAGTGGGGATTTCCCAAATTTCAGGCCGTGGTAACTCAATGTTTTAGAAATGAAGGATCATCCCCGCCATCTAGCGTAGTCTCCAATCCCAAAGATAAGATAATAGATGACCGTTCAGATGCTGTAGATGATATTGAGATAATTTGCAGATTACGTAATAAAGGACCTGTATAAAATTGAGAAACCAAAAGAAAAACCAATCGAAATACATAAATGTTGATTTAAAATCGTATTTATGTATTTCCATTGGTTTTTCTATGGGTTTCGTCAGCAAAATGTGTTTTTCGAAGTTACAAATTCGGTGACGATTTGTGTACGTTTGTTCATAGGTTAGGTTTAGCAATCGCACTTTTGCATTAAGGGAAATGATGGGATTTTTCACGCCGACTAGACGAACAATCAAGAACAGAGCACCTCTGCTTATCACTCGAAATTGGTTTCGGCGTCATTTGTGGTGATTATAAAATCTTATCACCAACAAATTCGGGAATGTTCAAGAAGGCGTGCAAAGGCGTGCGAAAATTGAAGAAGCTGGCAGGCAGAAGCGGGAAGCAGTCGTGGTTCGAGAAGGCGTGCGCAGGCGTACGAAGAAGAATACGAGAGTAAGGGAGACAGATACAAGTCTCGGTCAACGGGGTGAGGTGCGGGGGGTTGGAAACGTTGCGCCATCTACTTAGACCATATACTAGATGGACTGAGCCTGATATTAGATGGAAGTGCCACGCTTATGGGAGCATTTGGCACGATTTTCTTGGGATACCGCTAGTAAGGTACCCCAGCCACTACGTGCGCTGCCTGTATCGGTGTACACAAATACATATACTTAGCTACGCCCCGTTTACGTCATGCGGCCAATAGGCGCTTGGGGTGATGTGTGTTCTCACTCTCTCTTACGAGCTCAAATGCCTGGGGAACTGATGCGTTCTCGCTCTCTCTTACGAGCTCAAATGCTTGGGGTACTGATGCGTTCTCGCGCTCTCTTACGAGCTAGAATGCCTGGGGTACTGATGCGTTCTCGCTCTCTCTTACGGGCTTAAATGCATAGCCGTATGCTTTACGTGGACAGAAAATGATTAGCGGAAATTATTTTCATTAACCATTAAATTTTACTAATTTCATAAATATCGTTCATTTTTTTTAAATTGAAATAAAAAGTCGCCTATTTTTATTTTTTATCTCGTCGATCGTCACTGCTTTGTCGGTCAAAGAGCGTTCTTCTCTTCCACTGACCAAATTTCCGGTCTCCCGTGCCATCTAGCGGCGAATTTGATAACGAAAGCGCATATCATCGTGTCGTCACTGCTCTGTCGGTCAAAGCGCGTTCTTCCCTTCCAGCAGTCGATTTTTCGGTCTCACCGCTGCCATCTAGCGGCGAAACCTATAACGAAAGAGCACACGATACGGAATTGAGCAAATACAGTGCAGCACCCGATAAGTGCGACAAAAAGGGAAATTGGTCTACATTTTTGGGAATTTATCTATAATAATTCTTCCTCAAGATTTCGCTCTACTTCCTTAAAAAAATACCCAACAAATTAGAAATTCTAGATAGTCTAAACGAATTACATCTCGTCGGATTTGATTTACAATTTTCGAACTCATCGGATCTTGGACTTTACCCGGCATTGAAACATTTTATCAACGATTGAGTAGGGGTTCCCCTAACTTCCCCTCAATTCGCGACCGGTCTCTCAAATTCCAACATGGCCGCCGGGACGCCGCCCGGATCTCCGTCTTTTGTTTCATCACGTTGACCGGCATTATTGAAACTTCGAGAAAACTTTTCCACGCGACAATCAAGTGAGTAAAACATTCGCACAATTAATATGATTCGCAAACTATCAAAAAACCTCAAGACAAATCTTTAAGCCGCTTAAAACTGGACTGAACCCCCTCCCTTCCCCTTCGGTCCTCTGCTCTGAGTGCGAGAGCGATAGAGCTTAAAACTTTAACATATTTCTCGAAAACAACTCAATGAAATGAAAAAAGAATAGCGGGGCAACCTGTAAACATTAATTACGCCGGCAGCCCCACTTTTCTTTTTTTTTCAATCCAGCAATCTTCGCGAAAAATGTCTTTTTAAAAATTTGAGGTTATGTCGCCATTTAGATTTCTTTTAGGCGGTTTTCTGGTCTAGAATTTTGAAAAAATCAATTTTACTTTGCATTTTCTTAAAGTTTAGATCTTTAAGAATATATCCTCGAAAGGAAGGTCTTTAATTTCTATTGCAGTTAAGCCCGTCACGTCGAAGCGTAACTTTGAGGGGCGATTCTGGTCTAGAATCATGAAAAAATCAATTTTATTTGCATGTTCCTAAAGTTTAGACCTTCAAGAATATATCCTTGAAGGAAAATTTTTTAATTCCGATAATTTACAGAGTTTTAGCATTTTAGTGACGCCTTAACTATGCCCGTCACGTCAGAGCAAATCGCTATGTAATAAAAAATAATAGGATAAAATTAGTTTGTCAATGAAAGATAGGTAGGAAAATTTGTTGTCCTCTTTTTGCAAGTTTTTCAGAACTATAGTTTTTTTAATTTCTTCCACTCGTCAAAATTAGTTTTTCCAGATCATTACGAAAAAAGAAAAATCTTTAAAAATACTTTAAAATTTTCATATTAATATCAATGGATCATAAAAATGATTTTTTTGAATATCGAATTTCGAATTCTTTGAAAATTATCAACAAACCCAATCAAGATTGAGTAAAGGTTTGCTTTGAAGTTGAAAAAATTGTACAAAACAACTAACGTATCCTTCAGAATATTTGAAGTATAATTCTATTTTTCTAAATAAGAATATATAAATTAGAATAAATAAATTAGAATAAATATAGGCATTCCAATATAGAATAAATATAGAATATAATTATAAAATATGTAAATATAACAATAAATAAATATAGATATTCTAAATACAGTTTCAGACTTTTCTAAATATCAAAACAAATATCTTCGGGGTCACCAATTTTTTTTTTATATGAAAGTATTTTAAAAAAGTTTGATTTTCGCCTTGCATATTGAGTCATTCCACGTCAAACCAGCAGGTCGAAAAATTCGATGTCTCCGATCATACTCTCGATATTTTCCTGTGTTCTCTATCATGAGAAAACATTGCTCTTAAATCAGTAGCCCAAAATAAAATTATTTGTACGAGTTATGATTTTTTAAAAATTGCATATATAGAAATATAGATTTATAGATATAGATTTAGATATAGATTTAGATATAGATTTAGATATAGATATAGATATAGATATAGATTTTGATAAAAATATAGATTTTTTGTCGTAAAAATTTAATATGATTTTTTCAGATTTTTAAAATCGGGTTTTTCAGTTATTTTTGATTTTCGAAAAAACGTAGTTTTACGATTGTGGCGTCATAAATGCACCAAATGAGGTTACTTTGTGCTTATTTTGAAGGGTTTTGAATACAGTTTCGATTTCTCAAAGTGAAATTCTCGAATTCCAAAATCCGGTGGAGTTATACACAAAAATAAAAAAGTTGTTTTTCGAGTCGTTAAAAGTATGGAATTTTCAAAAAATCATAACTCGTACAAATAATTTTATTTTGGGCTACTGATTTAAGAGCAATGTTTTCTCATGATAGAGAACACAGAAAAATATCGAGAGTATGATCGGAGACATCGAATTTTTCGATCTGCTGGTTTGACGTGGAATCACTCATATAGAAATTCTAATATAAAATAAATACGGAATATAGAATATATAAAATATGTATAAGTAAATAAATATAGAAATTTTAAATATAGATTCAGATTTTTCTAAATATCGAATCAATTATTTTCGAGTTTAGCCATTTTTTTCTTTATTATGAAAGTATTAAAAAAGTTTGATTTTCGCTTTGCACGTGGTAAACAAAAAATGGTAAAAATATTTGTTGGTTTTTTTTTAATCGATCTCGCCAAAACGCTCAAAATGTATGTTTCCAGACAAGAATATAATTATTATCTCTAACTTAGTTATAATTATAATTATCTTAATTATATTATTATATTAATTATAATTTTATTAATTATCTTCGACTTGCAGATGATTATTGGAACTCAAAAAAAAAACATTGAAAAATCTTCAACAATTTCTGCCAAATATCATTTGAAAGGGAAACCATTGAGAAAGTAAATGGCCACTGTCGATGAAAATGTTCTTATCGCGAACGGCGTCGTGCGTTCGCAAGCCAGCAACGAGCTTCATTGTGCGATATGCCCGACGCAATCGGATTCTAAGAATTGGAGGGCGCACATTGACGATCCCAGTCATATAGGCGCTCTCCGGCAATTCAATCTCGTATTCGTCGAAAATGGCGATAAAATTAATTGCAAAGCTTGTAACATGATTTTCGACTGGGAAGCGCTGAGAAATCACGCAATCTGGCACAGAATCATACCTTGGTACGTAAACGACGACAGGGATAAGATGTTTTTTGAGAATCGCATGCTTCGCTGGGAAAACCGTTACTATTGCTTTCTCTGCGACACCATTTTCGCCGATGGGACAAACGCTTGTGTTCACATCGGTGACGAGAAGCATCAAAATTTGATATCCCTCGAACCGCCCGTTAACGATTCTTTCAAGCCCGTCGGATCATCCTACGAATCATTGATTTCCGAGGGTTTCGAGCCTTGGGGCACAACTACCGTCAAATGCAGAATATGCAATTATCCCAACGTTATTCTCAGAAATGTTCAGCAGCATATCGATTCTTTCGAGCATCTGGATGCTAAATTGACATTAAAGAAAAAACTGGAAACACGCGGTATCTCCGATGCGCCGAAAGTCGGTAAAAATTCTACCGATGGGAAAATTCCGGCCCATCAGCATCGTCAGTGCGCTGTATCGCGTGAAAATTCTATCGATAGGGAAATTCCGGACCATCAGCATCCTCAGTGCGCTGTATCGCGTAAAAATTCTACCGATGGGCAAATTCCGGCCCATCAGCTTCGTCAGCGCGCTGTATCGCGTGAAAATTCCAAAACCCGTTACAGTCAGCAAGGACAGCGATACACGCCAGATCCTCAAAAATTCGGTGCTAAGAATTTTCAAAATTCAAACAAAAATTTGAATACTCATGAGAAGATTCCGAGTCGTCAAAATTCGTCGAATTTTCCCGTCGAATCGAGAGGCAAAGGTCTTTATTGCACAATCTGCGAAATTTCGGTCACCGAAACGAGAGAAGAGCACGTAGCCGGAGAGAAACATTTGTCATTTTTAAGCTCTTACGGCCACGAATATATTTCACCGATTGACAATGTGAAATTTCACTGCAGCAGTTGCAGCTGCGTTGTTCCTAATCTCGAAAATGTTTATCGTCATATCAAGGGTGCGAAGCACAGAGGCATTATTGCGGAGCAGAGAAAAAAATCTGCGCCGGAGCAAAAAGAAAACTATGTCCCATCGGAAGGGCCTAAAGAATCGCAGAATCCAACAGAAAGAAAAACGACATCGTTCAAAATGAATTTTCCTCAACCGTCTCAACCCGTCACCAGATCTACCTGGGCAAAAACTTCACCGCTTGATCATCTCGTAAAACAAAATTTGCGCGATTTTCTTTGTCGCTTGTGCGATGTCCTTGTCTATGGCCCCAACGCTAATTATCATCTGACGTCAGATCCGGAACATCGGGCGGCCGTTAATATGTTTCAAGCTGATTTTATGATTGATGGGGATAATGTTTTTCGTTGTCAACCGTGCAAGAGCCTGATTGTCGGCCAAGATGGTCTCTATGATCACATGAGAACTCAGTCACATCGAGATGCACGCATCAGAGCACCTAAAACATCATTTACAAGTGATGTGCCAATGGAAATTCCGAGACAGAATTTGGCACGTGCGAAAGAAACGTCTGGGATCAGCGAGACTCTCGAGCAAGATGGTAAAGCAACGAATCCAAGTGACGAATGGATCGTTAAAATAAACAGAACGGATTACGCTTGCAAAATTTGCCATCTTTTGCTTTTCGATCACTCGACGATCGGAACACATTTGAATTCCCCGCCGCACGCCAATTCCTTGGCACTTTATACAAAGACAACGCCTTCGGAGGATGAAAAATTTTATTGCAGACCCTGTCGTTGCACGATACCGAATTTCGCAAATGTTTTTCAACATTCGATCGGCACGAGACACAAAACTTCGATGCACCTTCCGATCAAAGATTATTCGAACCATCGGGAAACGCATCGGGAGACGGAAACTTTGAGTCGCGCGTTCATCGCACGGATGGAAAATGACGATTTCAATTGTCGAATTTGCAATGTTTACTTGGAAGACCGTTCGAGTCTCGAGGAACATACAAACGGCGAAGTTCACGCGAAAACGTTGATCAAATACGGATGTGAAAAAATCTTCTGGGTACGAGGAAACAGCTACAAATGTGAATGGTGCGATTGCGAAATTCCGAGCCTCGATAACATTTACGTTCATTTGGCGGGTAAAAGACATCCCGAAAATTTAATGGCGAAACGTAAAACCATACCGAACTATCCTGGCGCGTCGATTAAGGAAGTCACGAAAGTGCCCCCAGTGATTGATAACGAACCGATGGGAAAACCAATGAATCCGGAAAAATCAGAAACAACGGCAGCACAATCTGAAATTTCGAGATTTCAGTCGTTGACTCGTTCCAGTGAGCCAAAGATTTCAGATTGTCATGAAAATATAAACATACCGAACTATCCTGGCGAATCGATTAAGGAAGTCACGAAAGTCTCCAAAGTGATTGACAACGAACCGATGGGAAAACCAATGAATCCGGAAAAATCCGAAAAAACGACAGCACAATCTGAAATTTCAAGATCTCAGTCGTTGACTCGTTCGGAATGTCAGGCGACTACAAGCAAGCCCGTTACGAACAACGCAAAGGAATTTCCAACTGATGGGAATTCAAAACTCCGATCAGCGTCGAATTGCGAGATTCGTAGGACAAGCGTTGATCCTGAAGCAAATGTGTCGACGAAACATTCCACTGACGGTTTCTCGAGCGATTCTAACGACGGATTCGTGGTATTTGATGATGAGACGGAAAATGGATCCTCGAAAGCTGACGATTCACAATCGCTGAGAGCAAACGACGCGAGTTGCTCGAAAACTATGAAATTCGCAGAAAACCTATCGTCATCTCTGAGTATCAATCAGATTGGCATTACTGAGAGAAAACGTCGCGCCCCTAAAATGAGCAGTCGAAAGGAATCGACGACAATACATGATCACGATGACGATTACATTCACGATATGCGAGACAAATTGAGGGAAATCGAGAGAGGATTCAAATTATGCTTGGTCGGCGATTCCAATGAGACGTATTGTCTTATTTGTCGTGGAGAAGTTGTCGGTACTCTGCACAACTATCACGAACATCTTCGGAGTCTCCAGCATTGCGAATATCTCGATGGCATGGAAAAGGATCACGCGGCCTTCGAAGTTGTAACCGGACAACACAGCGAGCTGGATCTTGCCTTCGAATACATGTTGGAGTCATTCGACGCAGAGGACATTATACGCTGCACCATTTGCAAAGTTGACATAGCCAATGACGATGTTACGCTGCGAGATCATATAAATGATGGGATTCACAAAGTAAACGTGATGGGAATGCGCGACAAGGTCAAGAATGCCATTGATGCGCAATCACGAATCAAGTGCGATTGGTACAACATCTTCAAATATCTCTGCGTACCTTGCAACATGAATTTCGAATCGGAAATTAAATTTGCGAAGCACTTGAAGTCCGAAGGACACTCAAGCGTCATGAAAAAATCCACAAACACCGACCGAACATTGATCTTCGATTTTTGTTCGCCGTGCGCATTATTGTGGTACGGCTATCGATCTTCCTACACTGGTCACTGCGATATTCCCACCCACAAGTGGCTCCTCCGAGATGAAAATTACCTATCACCGCAGTTGCCAACTTCTGCCAAATGCCTCCTCGCTATGCCCGATGATTACATCGAGGATAATCTCAAGTATTTTGATGAGACATTGGACAAAGAGCAAAAATACATCCTAATGTTGGTCCGGGACTTGGAAAAAATAGCCAAAATTAATTATCCCGATGCGAAAGGCTATCCCTTCGGTTCGAGAGTCGCCGGATTGGATTCAGTGGACAACGATATTCATGTCTTCCTTGATTGCGGTAGGTCTGGAGTCAGTTCTTCGTTGACTTTAACTTATTAAGTTTCTTTCAAAAATATTTCATCCTTATCTAAACTTTTTTTTTCTATCCTTTCTACTTGAAGTCGAGTTTATAAGGAGGACCCAACCCAAACCCAAACCCAACAAAAAAAAATGATTATAAAATCCCCAATTCGATTTATTAGAACAGTAACTATTCCTGAATTAAAATTATTTTCGTTTTGATACAAAATTACTAAACAATAAGATATTAACCCTAAACCATCCCAACCAAATAAAATTCTAATTAAATTAGGTCTCATAATTATTAAAATTATTGATAAAACGAATTATATAACTGAGTATATAAAACGATTAATATTATTGAAATTCAATCAACTAAAATCAAATATTCTATTTTAATAGAAAATAAATTTAAAAATTCATGATCAATGAAAATGATTATTATTAAAAATATTAAATTTAATGGCATTCAATGTAAGATTAAAACTAAATATTCATTAACTAAAATTCTTTTATAAATGTAATTTCATAAATTAATTTTACCATGTTGTCTATATCTATATAAATACAAATTATATGAAGCTCTGAAAAATAATGAGCTATTAAAATTAAATATTTTCTTCATAAAATTGAAGAATTAAATACATTATAATTTCTCTAAATAAATTTAAAGAAGGTGGAAATGATCAATTTAATGCACAGTGGACTCTGTTAATAAGGCTTTTTTTTTTTTTTTTGTTTTGTTTTTTTTTGTTTTTTTTTTTTTTTTTACCGCAAATTCAGTGGGCCAGATCTTATTTTCGGAAAATTTATGTCCGAATACTTTAACCTGATAAATGACCCATCAATTTTCATTAAAACTGGGGAAGTAACCGACTCAAGCGTTTTTCAATACTCTTCAATTTTTTAATACAATTTCAACACTTGCAGGTAACATGTACGACGGAAATACGTCATTGGAGGAACGAATGTTGTACGTGAAGACGAAAATAAGCCAATGTCTGATAAAAGAGACTCAGACTTGGGAGATGGAAGAAGAATTGCCGAAAAATCAATCTCTGATCATAAAAGCTCGTCATCGAGAAACTGGACTCAATTGCGGCATACATTTTGACAATGGACTCGCTTTTGAGAACACACTATTGATAATGTAAGAATGAAAAACATGAACAATCATTGTGCAAATTTGCAAAATCTTTAAAAAAAAGTTTTTCACGAAAACAAAGCAATTCATTTTTTTTTTGTTCAATGCTAATTTTCAACTATTATTCAAAAGTATCGTTAAGAGGAGGCTAAATACCGACACTAACACCTCGAAATTGCCATCCAAACTTGCTCTAATACAAATGGATGGAATTGAATAAAATTTTAACAACATCATCGGAACAATGACCGAAATGGAGCCTCACTAAAATTTTTTCGAAAAACAAAAAAAAAATTTACTGACTCATTTACCACCAAGAAACTAATTGAAAAACTTAAATTATTAAACTTTTACTGCATTTCGGGTAAAACCAAGAGTGAGGCTCCATGAAAAACGCCACGATACAAATATCGAGACGTTTTCGACATTATTTTATCAAAATGACGAGCCGTAAGTTTGGATGGCGCATCGAGAGATAAATATCGATAAATTGTAGTTTCATTGAAAAACGAAATGGCGAAATGTAGTTCACAGACGTGCGAGTGAGGGCAGCACCATGGATTCTGACGATTAACCTATCCGGGGTTCGAATGAGTTCGTTGGCATTAGCTGTAACGAATTTTAGCCTCTCAATTGACAATTAATTGTTAATTAATTTATCCCCCTCTTAATTGTCAAAATGTAATTAATTTTCATCCACGGTTGTCGGAGAAAGACTGCGGACGACGATGATACGTCGATAATGTAGGGATTGAATAAAAATGGTATTTAGCCTCCTCTTAATTGGGAATACACTTTTTTTTCTACAGGTCTCTCAACGAGGCGTTTCCGGCGTGTCGAAGGATGATCATTTTTCTCGAGCAATGGTTGAAATTTTGTAACCTATCGGGCAACGAAAATATCACGATCGACGCTCTGTGCTGGTTCGTGATATTTTACTTGCAAAACAAATCGATTCTACCCTCGATCGCCAGAATGATCGAAATGGAGGGAAAATCCCACTTGATCGCTGGTAAGTCAATATCTTTGACGATTTTATTGAAATATTTTATTTTATTACTCAAAATAGGACTTTTTTTTTTTTTTTGTAAATTGCCCTTTTTCTCCATTCGCATTTCAGGTTGGGAAGTGGGCGTGCATCGCCAATTTATTTGCAACGAGACGGAATCACGCGACAATATGTTGGAACTTCTCGTCGGGTTTTTCACGTTCTACGCGAATTTCGATTATCGTCGAAACGTCGCTTGTCCATTGATGGGCGAGGCCGTGAAAAAACGACTTTTCACAAAATCGAAAGAACTACCAAAAGAAATGGAGAGATACGTGATTAACATGAGAAATTTTGATGGATCAAAATCTTTCGGAATGGACTCTCCGATGTGCTTGCAGCATCCCTTCGATCTGACTAACAATCTCACGCAGTCCATGAGCAAAGTCAGCTTGAACCATTTTCGAACATTTTGCTTCAAGAGTCTCGACGTTTTGGATGCTCCGTCGAACCCATGACTCGTGAATTTTTTTTTCTACATTTTAATTTTTCTACAATTCCTGCAAATTTTTTTTTTCGATTCATGGTAATAATTTGGTTATCGCTCGAGCCATGCATTTCATTCCTCTGGAAATTTTTTCGATTTTACAATCTCGGCGACGAGACAATTCAACGAATTTACTGGGTTTCAGTTGAACAAAATGTAGAAATATCTATTTTATATCTGAACGAAATATTTTCTCTCGAATGTTGAAACGTTTCCAGCCATATGTTGTATTTTTATAAACGTTCATCATACATACTCATTTTTTTAAAAAGCTTTTTGATGATTTTCGGATCAGACTGAGCGAAAATTGCGATACACTCAAAGAAATTTTTTACTCTTGCTCTTGTCTCCGGAATGCTTCTGAAATTTTGCGAAAAATCTCTTACTGTTTATTTTGCATAAATGTACATTTTCCAAAATACATTGAATACACTTTGGGTTTAAAGTTACAGTGGTTTGCGGCGAATATGAGAATTTCCCCGAAAATTCACCGACTCGGATAATCAACTGCGATGAAAATTCAGAAATAAGGACTTCAACGAGGAGTATGGTCGAAATTGTGAGAACGGCAAATTTCGTTTGGCTTTTTGCTTCCTCATAAAGGACGCTTTGTTGTTGTCGGGAAAAAAATTTATCGTGATGGAAGTCAACGAAATTTTTACTCCTGATCTTGTCTGCCGAAAACTGAAGTTTTACGAAAAATTTTATGTTTCATTGTGTATGAATTTTTGCTTTATGAAATTTCGAATTTTTTGAAAAATGCCATCGCTCTAATTTCATAAATATTTGTTCATTTTAGCGGCGAATTCGATAACGAAAGAGCACACGATGCAGAAAATACAGTGAAACATCCGATATCTAAGATTTAAAAAAGGGAAGTTGATCTACATACATATTTGGAAATTTATCTGTGATCGTTCTTCTCTAAGATTTTGCTCTAACTTCCTAAAAACGGGGAGGCCTCTATTCTACACATTTTTATTCTACACAAAAGTTTCTACAAAAATTATTCTACACAAGAAAAGTTCCCGGGGAAGAAAGATTATATATAATTTAACAGAAATTACTTGGAATGTTATGTAATTAACTAGTGAAATTAATATTTATCAAAACTAGTAAGACATATATACATATATATATTATATATGTATACACATATGTATATTGTATATATTATAACACTTGATTCCAGCATACCCGAACTCTTATAACTTAAGTAACTTCCCATAACTTAAGTTCACGAACCCTGACTCCTCGTAAGTTATATGTAAAGCCTCGAAACTTCATTCCAGGATTCCTGACTCCTCATAAGTTAGGTGACGTCTCATAACTTAATTGCAGAGCCCCTGACCCCTCATAAGTTTTTTAAACTCTCGAAACTTTTGTTCACGGTCCGTACAGACAGACTTAGGTTTCAAAGTACATTTTTCTAGCCCATGTTAAATAAATATGATATATGGATGACAATATTACAAGTAGTCTGTGGTGTAGTGGTTAGCGTGTAAAAATTAGAACATAAGAATTCGGTTGAAGGGTCGGGGGATCGAACCCCAGTGGCGATAAATTTTTTTTTTCTTTAAATTTTGTTTTTTAATTTTACTTTATCTTTAGAAACTACCAACGATGAATAAAAAACCGATTTTTATTGTAACTACTAATAAATATATGGAATAAAGAATAAATAAATAATTAAAATAAAGTTATATATAATTATATTATAAATTATATATAATCTTTTTTCCCCGGGTTGCAAGAAAATTATTCTACACTGGTTTCTACACACATTATTTTACACAAAAGAAGTGGCAAAGAATATTATTCGACAGAAGAAAAGGTGTCAATAAATAATATTCTCTATTCTACACATTATTATCCTACAACCTATTTTCCTGCAAACTATTTTCCTGCACATTACAGCCTTTAGAAAATTTTACTACTAGATAATAACGTTGCAGAGTTTCTGTCGTTTTTTTGGGTTTGATAAAAAACGTTGCATGCAGAGTTATGCTACATGTAATGTAGCTGTAATGTGTAATATGGCTGTAATGTGTAAGATAATAATGTGTAGAATAGAGGTGCTGAGCACCTCCTCCTTCCGTGTAGAATAACACGGTGTAGAATAATTATAATAATTTTTGTTTAGAATAATATTCCTTGCCACTTTTCTTGTGTAGAATAATGTGTGTGTCGAAAACGATGTAGAATAATTTTGTGTAGAATAATATTCCTTGCTACTTCTCTTGTGTAGAATAATGCGTGTAGAAACCGATGTAGAATAATATTTCTGCAACTTCTTTTGTGTATAATAACATTTCTTGCCACTTTTCTTGTGTAGAAAGTATCATTTGTAGAATAGAGGCATTCCCCTAAAAACACCTGAAAAAATGAAAATCTTAGATATTCAAAAGGAATTATATCTCGTCGGATTTGATTTACAATTTTTAAACAATTTTCTCAAATAGAGATTTACAATTTTATTAAATTTACATTTCCTATAAATTCGCGGTCCCCATTGGTCCGTACAATTTCAAGATGGCCGCTATGCACGGGACGCCGCCCGTATCTCCGTCTCTCTTGTTTTACGGTTTTACCGGTAATACCACGTTGACCGGAATTTTTGAAACTTCGAGACGATTTTTCGCCATTTAACGGGTGAGTAAACATTCGTACAATTAATATTCGTCGCAAAGTACAAAAAAATTTCAAATCAAATCTTCAGGACGCTTAACCTCCAAAATGATCCTTCTTGCACGAATACATAACCTCTTTGGTTTGCAGATGATTTTTGGGTGTGGAAAAAAAACATTAAAATTTTTTGAAAGATTTTGCGAAATATCACTTAAAAGGGAAACCCTTGAGAAACAATAATGGCCACTATCGATGAAAATTTTCTTATCGCGAACGGCCTCGCAGCTTTGCAAGGCAACAACGAGCTTCATTGTTGGATTTGCCCGATGGAATTTGATTCCGATAATTGGAAGGCACACATTGACGATCCCAGTCATGTCAGCGCTCTTCGACAATTCAATCGCGTATTTGTCGCAAATGGCGATAAAATTCGTTGCAAAGCGTGCAACATGATTATCGACTGGGAAGCGCTGAGAAATCACGCAGCCTGGCACAGAATCATACCATGGTACGTCAACGGAGACAGAGATAAAATTTTTTTTGAGAATCGAACGCTTCGGTGGGAAAGCCGTTACTATTGCTTTCTCTGCGACGCTATTTTCGTCGACCGGACGAACGCTTCTGTTCACATCGGCGAGGAAAAACATCAAAATTTGATGACCCTCATACCGCCCATCATGGACTCTTTCAAACCTGTCGGAACATCCTACGAATCATTGATCTCCGAGGGTTTCGTACCTTGGGGTAAAACTACCGTCAAATGCAGAATATGCAATTGTCCGAACGTCATTCTCACAAATATTGCGCAGCACATCGAAGCTTGTGAGCATGTAAATGCTAAATTGATATTGACGAAAAAGCTAGAAGCACGCGATACAACCGATGCGCCGGAAATCGGTGAAAATTCTAACGATGGGAAAACGGCGGAAAATCAGAATCAGTGCACTGAATTGCAGGAAAATGAAAATTTTGGAACTCGTTACAACAGTCAGCAATCACCACGATCGATTTCCCCAGTGATTGACAACGAATCATCGGAAAAACCAATGAATCCGGAAAAATCCGATCAAATGAAATTCCACTCTCAAATTTCAAGATCTTTGTCGTTGCCTAGCTCAAGTGAGTTACTATCGAGTTCAGATTGTCATGAAACTACAAGCGAGCCCGTTATGAACAACACCGCAAATTCATCAAGTGATGGAAATCCAAGATTCCGATCAGCTTCGAATTGCGAGATTCGTAGAAAAAGCGTTGATTCTGAAGCAAATGCGTCAATGAAAAATCAGTGCGCTGAATTGCAGGAAAATGAAAATTCTACAACTCGGTACAACAGTCAGCAATCACCACGATCGATTTCTCCAGTGATTGCCAACGAATCATTGGAAAAACCAATGAATCTGAAAAAATCCGATCAAATGAAATTTCACACTCAAATTTCAAGATCTCCGTCGTTGCCTAGCTCAAGTGAGTTACTATCGAGTTCAGATTGTCATGAAGCTATAAGCGAGCTCGTTACGATTAACACCACGGATTTATCAAGTGATGGGAATCCAAGATTCCGATCAGCGTTGAATTCCGAGATTCGTAGGAAAAGCGTTGATTCTGAAGCAAATTCGTCAACGAAAAATCAGTGCGCTGAATTGCATGAAAATGAAAATTCCAGAACTCGTCACAACAGTGAGAAATCGTCACGATATAGTCAAGATTCGCAAAAATTCAATACTGAGAAATTTAAAGATACAGAGAAAAATTTGAATGGTAACAATGTGAAGATTCCGAGTCATCGAGATTCGTCGAATTTTCCCGTCGTATTCAAAGACAAAGGCCGTTATTGCATAATCTGCGATATTTACGTTACCGAAACGATTGACGAGCACGTAGCCTCAGAGAAACATTTGTCACTTTTTTACTCTTTCGGCCCTGAATTTATTTCACCGATAGACAATGTGAAGTTTCGTTGCAAAGCCTGCAGCTACGTTCTTCCTAATATCGAACATGTTTATCTCCATATCAAGGGTGCGAAGCACAGAAGCATCATTACGGAAGAGAGAAAAAAATCTGCATCGGAGCCAAAAGAAATTAATGTTAAATCGGAAAAGCCTAAAGTATCGCAGAATGCAACAAAGAAAAAAATGACATCCCTCAAAATCAATTTTCCTCTGTCATCTCAACCCGTCACGAATTCTGCACGGGCAAAGTCTTTACTCGCTGATCATCTCGTCAAATATAATTCACACCATTTTTTCTGTCGTTTGTGCAATGACGTTGTCTATGATGTAATCGTTGATTATCATCTCATGGCAGATGCAGGACATGAGGCAGGCTCTATTATGTTTAAAGCTGATTTTATAGTTGAAAATAAACATGTTTTTCGTTGTCGACCGTGCAAATTGGTGATTGTCGGTCGAGATAGTCTCTATCATCACGTGCATACTCCGGCACATCGCATGGCACACATCGAAGGATGTAGATTATCATTGCCGGAGGATGTGCCGCTTTCGCTTGATAATGAGCCTCTCGAACTATATAGTAAATCAACAGATCGAAGTAACAATTGGATCGTTAACTTGAACAGAAGAGATTACGCTTGCAAAATTTGCCATCTCTTGCTTTCCGATCACTCGACGATCGGGGAACACTTGAATTCCCCGCGACACATCAGTTGGGTGGCATTTTATTCAAACAAAGAACCTTTGGAGGATGAAAAATTTGATTGCGAATCCTGTGATTGCGCGATACCGAATTTCGCCGATGTTTTTGAACACACGATGAGCACGACACACTCAAGTTCGTCGCGCCTTCCGATCAAAAATTATTCGAGCCTTGAGCTCACGGATTTTGATAGGGAAACTTTGAGATGCGCATTCATCGCACCGGTGAACAATGTCGCTTACATGTGTCGAATCTGCAATGTTTTCTTGGAAGACTATTCAAGTGTCGAGGGACATACAAGGGGCGATCTTCACACGAAAACCTTTATTAAATACGGATGTGAAAAAATAAACCTGGTTATAGACAACAAAAGCTATTACTGCGCATGGTGCCGTTGCGAGATTCGGACTCTCAGCCGCGTTTACATTCATTTGGTAGGTAAAGTACACCTCGAAAATGTAATGATAAAACGTCAAACCATACTGAACGATCTTGGCGATTCGATTAAGAACCAGAAAGTCACGAAAATCATTTCTCCAGTGATGGGCAGCGCATCATCGGAAAAACCAATGAATCCGGAAACGTCCGAAGAAATGATTTCTCCGTCTATTTTGTTTTTATTTCTTCTAATAGCCCTTTATTCCTTTCACAACAAATCAAGAAAGACTTAATGATTCTATATAAACCGAATCTCAGACTATGCAACATTTAAAGTTCAATAAATACAATATTGGGATACATATGGAGCGTTCCATCCCAAATCGGACAGTTTGAAAAACTTTTTAAAAAAATTTCCTCAATTTTTTTATATTTTTGAGTACCCATCAAAAGACCCTCGCTTGTAAATTTTGAGATTTTTTTTATTACCCGCTCAAGAGTTATTAAATTAACCAAAAAAACCGCTCTTTTTCGGTATTTTGGCATAACTTCTTTAATAATGGTCCAAATTGAAAGTTTTTTTTAATTTTTTTGTTTTTTAATGGCCTTTTCTGAAAAAAAATTATTCAACAACTTTGTGACTACTCCGGTCGTGGGCCTTTCATAATTACTATTTTTTTTCGATTTTTGAAACTTAAAAAAAAAAAATTCTGTAAATAATTATGAATACCAGTTTTTGTTACTATATAGTATTTTTAAAATCATTTTGAATTAATTTAATTTAATTTTGACACTTTTTTATTGTTAGCATGTTCTTAAAATTAATAATTAATCTTTAAGTTTGTTTTTAAACAATACGTTTCCGTTGCTCATTGGAATAATTGAATTAAATTTTGGTGTCCCTGTGATGGATTTAGCAGTATTGTATCGCAAATGAAATCTTTCTTTTGCATCTAAATAGTATTTCTCAGCTGAAAATTTGACAACAATATATTCGGTAGACTATTTGGGTTTGATGGCCAGTCATACAATTCTTAAACTGTTGTTATTTGCTAATCGATTAATTATTAATTACCCATATAGTAACACAAATTGGTATTCGTAATAATTTAGAGATTTTTTTTTTTTTTTTTCAATTTCCGCAAATTGAAAAAAATAGTAATTATGGAGGGCCCACGACCGGACTAGTCTTAAAAGTTGTTGAATAAATAGAAGTTTAAAATGAAAGGTTAAAACAAAAATCAAAATATGCACTCACACGATTAAAAGTTAAAAACT
This sequence comes from Alloplasta piceator, assembly GCA_946863875.1. NCBI lineage: Eukaryota > Metazoa > Arthropoda > Insecta > Hymenoptera > Ichneumonidae > Alloplasta > Alloplasta piceator. The sequence goes on from OX333080.1 coordinate 31,703,307, forward strand.
CAAAAAACTTATTCAAAAACACGACGAATATTTTTTCCGTCTTTTTTTCTGAAAAGGCCATGAAAAAAATAAATTTCGAAAAAATGAACACTTAATTTGAACCATTATTATTAAAGAAGTTATGACCAAACAACCGAAAAAAGAGCGGTTTAGAAAAAATTTCATATCTTATGAACGGGTAATCGAAAAAATCTCAAAATTTAACAGGAAGGGTCTTTCGATGAGTACAAAAAAATGTTAAAAAATTGAGGAAAGACATTATTATTATCCATATTTATATTTTATTGAGCTTCTTGTTCCGCTCATTTTTGTGAATATCTAAAAAAATATTCTATTTCTATCACGATCTTTCTCTAAGAGTTTCCTCTAGCCAGCGAGTCAAGCATTCGTCTTCCTCCTCTCCAGCGGTTGATCCCTTCGACCCACTCTCTCTCTTTATTTCTCTTCTGGCTTCCTCGAATCACATCGATGTGCAATCACGAATCAAGTGTGATTGCTACAACATCTTCAAATATCATTGCGTACCTCGCAACATGAATTTCGAAACTGAAATAAAATTTGCGACACACTTGAAGTCGACGGACACTCAAGTTTTTTGAAAAAATCCACAAACACCGAGCGAACATTCATCTTTGATTTTTGTTCACCGTATCCATTACTGTGGTATGACTATCAATCTTCCTACATCAGTCACTGTGATATTCTGAAGCACAAGTGGCTCATCAGAGACGAAAATTACCTATCACCGCAGTTGCCAACTTCAGCAAAGTGCCTTTCGCAATGCCCGATGAATACATCCAGGATAAGCTCATGCGAAAGCCTAGCCCTTTGGATTATGAGTCACTGGATTGGATTCAGAGGACAGCAATATTCATGACTTCCTTGATTGTGGCAAGTCTAGAATCAGTTTATTGTTAACTTTAATTGTTTATTGAGTTTTTTCAAATTTACTTCATTCTGTGACTCTATCCAAACTTTCGAATCAGCAATGTTTTTTTAAAAATATTTTCTACTTGAAATTATTTTTGCCAAACCCAATACCGAACAACTTTAATAGCTATACTAATTCTGAATAAAGTTTCAGTGCAATATCTTGAAAATTGCAGATCCTAGAGCGTTTATGAGCCTTTATGAGGAAGCAATTGATTTTTTTTTGTTGATGCTAACTTTTTGACGATTATTCAAAAGTTTCGCTGATGGGAAATATGATTTTTTTTACAGATCTCTCAACGATGCGTTTCCTGCGTGTCGACGGATGATCATTTTTCTCGAACAATGGTTGAAATTTTGTAACTCATCGGGTAATGAAAATATTACAACCGACGCTCTATGCTAGTTCGGGATATTTTACTTGCAAAACAAATCGATTCTACACTCGATTGCCAGAATGATCGAAATAGAAGGAAAAACTGACTTGATCGTTGGTAAGTCAATATCTTTGACGATTTTATTGAAATATTTTATTTTATTACTCAAAATAGGACTTTTGTTGTAAATTTTCCTTTTTCTCCATTCGCATTTCAGACTGGGAAGTGGGCGTGCATCGCCAATTTATTTGCAACTAGACGGAATTACGCGACAATGACGGAACTTCTGGTCGGTTTTTTCACGCTCAACGCGAATTCCGATTATCGTCGAAACGTCGCTTGTCCATTGATGGGCGAATGTCCATGAAAAAACGAGTTTTCACAAAGCTGAAAGAACTACCAAAAGAAATGAAACCGTACGTGAATAGCATGAGAAAACTTTGACGAATCAAAATCTTTTGGATTGGACTCGCCGATGTGCTTGCAGCATCCCTTCGATCTGACTCACAATCTCACGCAGTCCATGAGCAAAGTCAGTTTGAGCCATTTTCGAACATTCTGTTTCAAGAGTCTCGACGTTTTAGATGCTCCGCCGAACCAATGACTCGACAATTTTTTTTTTTACATTTTAATTTTTCTACAATTCCTACAAATTTTTTCTTCAAATTCATAGAAATAATTTCGTGATCGCTCGAGCCATGAATTTCATTCCTCTGGAAATTTTTCGATTTTACGATCGTGGCGACGAGACGATTCAACGAATTTACCGGGTTTTCAGTTAAACAAAATGAAGAAAAATCTATTTTATACCGGAGCAAAATATTCTCTCTCAAATGTTAGAACGTTTCCTACCATACATTGTATTTTTATAGATAACGTTCATCATACATACTCAATTTTTTAAAAAGATTATCGATGGTTTTCGCAATAGACTGAGCGAAAGTTGCGTTAAATTGAACGAAATTTCTTACTCTTGCTTTTGTCTTCGGGATGCTTCTGAAATTTTTCGAAAAATCTCTTACTGTTTATTGTGCATGAATGTATATTTTTCAAAATACGTTGAATACACTTTGGATTTAAAGATACAGTTTTTTACGGTGAATATGAGAATTTCCCCGAAAATTCGCCGACTCGAATAATCAACTCTGATGAGAATTCACAAATAATGACCTCAACGAGGATTATGGCCGAATTTGTGAGAACCGCCAAATTTCGTTTGGTTTTTTGCTTCCTAATAAAGGAAGCTTTGTTTTCGTGAAAAAATGTTGTAGCGGTGAAATCAACGAAATTTTTACTCCTGATCTTGATTGCTGGAAAGCTTCTGAAATTTTACGAAAAAACTTACTGTACCGTTTATTTGTGAAATATTTTATGAATTTTTGAATTTTATACATATTTGGGAATTGATCTGTGATCCTTCTTCTCTAAGGTTTCGCTCTACTCTTCCTTGAAAACGGGGAGGCCTCTATATTCGACACATTTTTATTCTACACATGACATTTTCTACACAAAAGTTTCCACAAAAATTATTCTACACAAAAAAGTGGCAAGGAATGTTATTCTACACAAGAGAAGTTGCAAGAAATATTATTCTACACAAAATTATTCTACACCGGTTTCTGCAAACATTCTTCTACACAAAATAAATGGCAAAGAATATTATTCTACACAAAATTATTCTACACCCGTTTCTACACACATTTTTCTACACAAAAAAAGGTGGCAGGAAATAACATTCTATTCTACTCATTATATTATCCTACAAATTATTTTCCTACACATCACAGCCTTTAGCAAAATTTACTACTGGAATGGATAATAACGTTGCATGCCGAGTTTTGCTACATGCTGTAATGTGTAGGATAGTGATTTATATATAGAATAACAGCTTCCTGAGCACCTCTTTCTCCTGTGTAGAATAATGTTTGTAAAAATCGATGTACAATAATTTTGTGTAGAATAATATTCTTTGCCACTTCTCTTGTGTAGAATAATTTGTGCAGGAACTTTTGTGTAGAAAATGTAATGTGTAGAATAGAGGCATCCCTCTAAAAACATACCTGAAACCTGAAAATCTTATATGTTCAAGACAATTCAATTCAAATCAATTTTATCCAAAAGACTTTTACAATTTTGTCAAGTTTACATTCCTATAAATTGAAAATTCGCGGTCCCTCAAATTTCAAGATGGCCGCTACTTCACGGACGACGCCGACGGCGGACAGTGTTGCCAGTTCAGTACATTTGTACTGAATTCAGTACGTTTTTACGTGAGTACGTTAGTACGACGCTGGCCAATTCAGTACGTTTTGAAATCTTAGAAGAAAAAAAAACAAATCTATATCCTTACCGTGCCAGGATATGCCATGACCGCACATGGCGCATCCAATCGGGTCATCCGAAGTCCGCGCATAACGAATCAAACATACATTTTGCATTGTTTTATACTGATTGTATTGGTTTGTGTGCGTTTTTTCGTGATCCCTACCTTACCGACTGAAGGTAAAAGGCAGATCCCTATCTTACCGACTGAAGGTCATTAAGCTTGGGTATGCTATATATGTATATATATAAAGCGCTTAAGTACGTTTCGGTCCGTTTCAGTACGTTTTTGTGGCGCTGACACTCCTGATAGTACGGAACGATTTTCCTTTCTGGCAACACTGTCGGCGGACCGTATCTCCGTCTCTATATATTGTTTTACGGTTTTACCGGTTTTGCCACTTTTGCCACGTTGACCGGAATTGTTAAAACTTCGAGACCATTTTTCGCCGTTTAACGGGTGAGTAAACATTCGTACAATTAATATTCTTCTCGAAGTACAAAAAAATTTCAAAACAAATCTTTAGAACGGTTAACCTCCAATGATCCTTTTTTCACGAATACATAACCTCTTTGGCTTGCAGATGATTTTTGCGTGTGAAAAAAAACCATTAAAAATTTTTGAAAGATTTTGCGAAATATCATACAAAAGGGAAACCGTTGAGAAACTATAATGGCCGCTATAGATGAAGATCTTCTTATCGCGAACGGCGTCGCACCTTCGCAAGGCAACAACGAGCTTCATTGTTTGATTTGCCCGACGGAATCTGATTCCGATAATTGGAAGGCACACATTGACGACCCCAGTCATGTCAGCGCTCTTCGACAATTCAATAGCGTATTTGTCGCAAATGGCGATAAAATTCGTTGCAAAGCCTGCAACATGATTATCAACTGGGAAGCACTGAGAAATCACGCAGCCTGGCACAGAATTATACCGTGGTACGTCAACGAAGACAGAGATAAGATTTTTTTTGAGAATCGAACGCTTCGGTGGGAATGCCGTTACTATTGCTTTCTCTGCGACGCTATTTTCGCAGACTGGACGAGCGCTTTTGTTCACATTGGTGAAGAAAAACATCAAAATTTAATATCCCTCCAACTGCCCGTTAACGATTCTTTCGAGCCCATCGGAGCGTCCTACGAATCATTGATCTCCGAGGGTTTCGAGCCTTGGGGAAAAACTTCCATCAAATGCAGAATATGCAATTGTCCGAACGTCATTCTCAGAAATATTGCGCAGCACATCGAGGCTTGCGAGCATGTAGATGCTAAATTGATATTAACGAAAAAGCTGGAAACTCGCGGTTCAACCGATGCGCCGAGAATCGGTGAAAATTCTAACTATGGGAAAACACCGGGAAATAAGAATCAGTGCGCTGAATTGCAGGAAAATGAAAATTCTAAAACTCGTTCCAACAGTCAGCAATCACCACGATCGATTTTCCCAGTGATTGACAACGAATCATCGAAAAAACCAATAAATCCGGAAAATTCCGATCAAATGAAATTGCAGTCTCAAATTTCAAGATCTCCATTGTTGACTCGCTCAAGTGAGTTACTATCGAGTTCAGATTTCCATGAAACTAAAAGCGAGCCCGTTACGAACAATACCACGGATTTATCAAGTGATGGGAATCCAAGATTCCGATCAGCGTCGAATTGCGAGATTCGTAGGAAAAGCGTTGTTCCTGAGGCAAATGCGAAAAATCATTGTGCTGAATTGCATAAAAATAAAAATTCAAAAACTCGTCACAACAGTGAGAAATCGCCACGATATAGGCAAGATTCTCAAAAACTCAATGCTAAGAAATTTGAAGATTTGAAAATTTTGAATGTTAAAAATGTGAAGATTCCGAGTAATCGAGATTCGTCGAATTTTCCCGTCGAATTGAGAGACAAAGGTCGTTATTGCATAATCTGCGATATTTACGTTAGCGAAACGATTGACGAGCACGTAGCCTCAGAGAAACATTTGTCACTTTTCTACTCATTCGGCCACGAATATATTTCACCGCTAGACGATGTGAAATTCCACTGCAATGCCTGCAGCTGCGTTGTTCCTAATATCGAAAGTGTTTATATCCATATCAAGGGTGCGAAGCATAAACGGATCATTGCGAAAAAGAGAAAAATATCTGCTCCGGAGCCAAAAGAAAACAATGTCACATCGGAAAAGCCTAAAGTATCGCAGAATGCAACAAAGAGAAAAACGACATCGTTCGAAATGAATTTTCCTCAGTCATCTCGACCTGTCACGAATTCTGCACAGGCAAAGACTTTACTTCCTGATCATTTCGTCAAATATAATTCACACGATTTTTTTTGTCGTTTGTGCAATGAAGTTGTCTATGATGGAAGCGTTGATTATCATCTTACCTCAGATACTGGACATGAGACCGGCTCTTATATGTTTATAGTTGATTTTATAGTTGAAAATGATAATGTTTTTCGTTGTCAACCGTGCAAACTCGTGATTGTCGGTCGAGATAGTCTCTATCATCACGTGCATTCTCCGGCACATCGCATGGCACACATCGATGGATGTAGATTATCATTGAGAGCGAATAAGCTGCCTTGGCGTGATAATGAGCCTTTCGACCAATATAGTAAGTCAACAGATCGAAGTAACAATTGGATCGTTAACTTGAACAGAACAGATTACGCTTGCAAAATTTGCCATCTCTTGCTTTCCGATCACTCGACGATCACGGAACACTTGAATTCCCTGCGACACATCAATTGGTTAAAATTTTATACAAACGAAGAACCTTCGAAGGATGAAAAATTTGATTGCGAATCCTGTGGCTGTAAGTTAAAAAATTTCGCTAATGTTTTGAAACACACGATGAGCACGAGACACGGAAGATCGATGTGCCTTCCGATCAAAAATTATTCGAGTCTTGAGCTCACCTATCGTGATAGGGTAACTTGGAAACATACATTCATCGCAACATTGGGCAATGACGCTTACATCTGTCGAATCTGCAATGTTTACTTGGAAGACTGTCGAAGTGTCGTGGAACATATAAGGGACGATCTTCACATGAAAACCTTTAGTAAATACGGATGTGTAAAAGTAAACCTGGTACCAGTAAACAAAACCTATTACTGTCTATGGTGCCATTGCGAGATTCAGAGTCTCAATCACGTTTACATGCATGTGGTCGGTCCATTACACCTCGAAAATGTAACGGCACAACGTAATCAGTTTCTCAGTGATCGGAAAAAGCAATAAATCCGCAAAAATCCCGAGAAATTACTCTTAAAACTATTTTGATTGTATTTATTCTAATAGTGTACGTCCTTTGTACGTTTTACGACGAATCAAGAAAGACTTATTAATGATTCTATATAACCCAAATCTCAGACTATGCGACATTTAACGTTTAATAAAAAACAACATTTGGATGTGAATGGGGCATTCCATCTCAAATCGGATAGTTTGGAAAACTTTTCTTTTATTTCCTCAATTTTTTTATATTTTTTTAATATTTTATTTTCAAAATTCGGAAAAAAATAGTTATAAAAGACCCACGATTGGACTAGTCTCAGAAGTTGTTGGATAGATGTTTAAAACAAAAAATCAAAATCAAAAGATACACTCAGTTTTAGAAACGCGATTCAAAGTTTAAAACTCAAAAAACTCATTTTAAAACGCGTGGAATATTTTTGTTGTATTTTTTTTTTAAAGGCCATGGAAAAACAAAAATTTTAAAAAAACTTTTACTTTGGACCATTATTAAAGAAGTTATGACCAAGATACCGAAAAAAGACTGGTTTTTTGTCTTTTGAACGGGTAATCAAAGAAATTTCAAAATTTACCAGCAAGGGTCTTTTGATGGGTACTGAAAAATATAAAATTTTTGATGATATAAAAAAAAAGTTTTTCAAACTGTCCGATTTGGAATGGAACGCCCGATACCTATATTATTATCCATATTTATATTTTATTCAGCTTCTTGTTTCGCTCATTTTTGTGAATAGTTAAAAAGATATTCACATATTTTTATCACAACTCTTTCTCTGAGTGTTTCTTCCACCCAGCGAATCCATTCCACATGTGTTGGGACGAAGAGAGTCTGGAACACATTTGGACCAGAAAATTGGACCAGCAAAATTGACATAGCAAATGTGATACGCTCCGAGATCATATGAATGATAAGATTCACAGAGTAAACGTGTTCAGGATGTGCGATAGGGTGAAGAATCCCATCGATGTGCAATCACGAATCAAGTGTGATTGCTAACAACATCTTCAAATATCTTTGCATACCTCGCAAGATGAGTTTCGAAACTGAAATAAAATTTGCGAAACACTTGAAGTCGACGGACACTCAAGTTTTTTGAAAAAATCCACAAACACCGAGCGAACATTCATCTTTGATTTTTGTTCACCGTATCCATTATTGTGGTATGAGTATCAATCTTCCTACATCGGTCACTGTGATATTCTGAAGCACAAGTGGCTCATCAGAGACGAAAATTACCTATCACCGCAGTTATCAACTTCAGCAAAGTGCCTTTCGCAATGCCCGATGAATACATCCAGGATAAGCTCATGCGAAAGCCTAACCCTTTGGATTATGAGTCACTGGATTGGATTCAGAGGACAGCAATATTCATGACTCCCTTGATTGTGGCAAGTCTAGAATCAGTTTATTGTTAACTTGAATTGTTTATTGAGTTTTTTCAAATTTACTTCATTCTGTGACTCTATCCAAACTTTCGAATCAGCAATGTTTTTTTTTTTTTATATTTTCTACTTGAAATTATTTTTGCCAAACCCAATACCGAACAACTTTAATAGCTATACTAATTCTGAATAAAGTTTCAGTGCAATATCTTGAAAATTGCAGATCCTAGAGCGTTTATGAGCCTTTATGAGGAAGCAATTGATTTTTTTTTGTTGATGCTAACTTTTTGACGATTATTCAAAAGTTTCGCTGATGGGAAATATGATTTTTTTTACAGATCTCTCAACGATGCGTTTCCCGCGTGTCGACGGATGATCATTTTTCTCGAACAATGGTTGAAATTTTGTAACTTATCGGGTAACAAAAATATCACAATTGACGCTCTATCCTGGTTCATGATATTTTACTCCCAAAACAAATCGATTCTACCCTCGGTCGCCAGAATGATCGAAGTGAAAGGAAAAACTCACTTGATCGCTGGTAAGTCAATGTCTTTGACGATTTTATTGAAATATTTTATTTTATTACTCAAAATAGGACTTTTTTTGTAAATTTTCCTTTTTCTCCATTCGCATTTCAGACTGGGAAGTGGCCGTGCATCGCAAATTTATTTGCAACGAGACGGAATCACGCGACAATATGATGGAACTTCTCGTCGGTTTTTTCACGCTCAACGTGAATTTCGATTATCGTCGAAACGTCGCTTGTCGATTGATGGGCGAGGCCATGAAAAAACAAGTTTTCACAAAGTCGAAAGAACTACCAAAAGAAATGGAACCGTACGTGAATAACATGAGAAAATTGTGACGAATCAAAATCTTTTGGATTGGACTTGCCGATGTGCTTGCAGCATCCCTTCGATCTGACTCACAATCTAACGCAGTCCATGAGCAAAGTCGGTTTGAGCCATTTTCGAACATTCTGTTTCAAGAGTCTCGACGTTTTGGATGCTCCGTCGAACCAATGACTCGTCAATTTTTTTTTACATTTTAATTTCTCTACAATTCCTACGAATTTTTTCTTCTAATTGATAAAAATAATTTTGTTATCGCTCGAGCCATGAATTTCGTTCCGCTGGAAATTTTTTCGATTTTGCAATCGTGGTGACGAGACGATTCAACGAATTTACCGGGTTTCAGTTGAAGAAAATGAAGAAATATCTATTTTATACCTGAGTAAGATATTCTCTCTTGAATGTTGAAACGTTTCCCGCCATATATTGTATTTTTATAAACGTTCATCATACATAATCATCTTTTTAAAATGCTTTTCGATGATTGTGTGTGTGTGTGTGTGTGTGTGTGTGTGCGCGCGCGCGCGCGCGCGCGCGCGCGTGTGTGTGTGTGTGTGTGTGTGTGTGTGTGTGTGTGTGTGTGTGTGTGTGTGTGTGTGTGTGTGTGTGTGTGTGTGTGTGTGTGAGTGTATGCATCCTAAATTTCAGATGTAAATAATTAATAACTCGCGAACGCTTCGAGATATTGAGTTGAAATTTGGCACACTTATCGAGCACGAATTGCTCTTCATTGTGAAAATTTTTTGTTTTAAATCTAACGGCTGTTCAGATTTTACCGATTTTTTTCGTTTTTGCAAAAATGGCATAAATGCTCTAATTTCTGTAATGTTCGAGATAGTGTACTGAAACTTTGTACAGAATTAGTACAGCTATCGAGATTGTTCGATATTGAATTTGGCAAAAATTGATCAAAGGATTAACATTTTATGAAATTTTGATTTTTTGAAAAATAGCGTAAATACTCCTTTTTGTAAGATATTGTACTGAAATTTTTTAGACATTCAATTATGTTTTTCGATAGTTTTACTTTTTCTTTTATGAGGAAGTCTAATTTGATCGCCACACTTTGTGATATAGGAAGCTATGTAAACTCTGTAGAAAAATTGGGAAGCAATGTCCAACTTACAGCGTTTTCTAAATTTTATTTTTGTTTTTCTATTTTATTTAAACAATAAGAAATTCGACATATTTTACTGCTGGCAAAGTAAACTTCATATGCCATTTTCAAAAATCCGTGTCATATATTTTTTGTTCAAAATCTTTGGTACTCTTGCTGGAGATTAAATATAATCGACGATTGGTAACATCCTCCCTCTACCGTTAAAAGTAGTAAAATTCCCCCACTTTCAAAAATTCACGATGAGCTCATCCGGGGAATCCCCGAGAGGTTTGCCCACCTCTCCGATACTCGCAGAGAAATTCCTTTTGATAAAGTCCACACAATCAGCAGAATGTTGTGAGTTGTGACGCGTCGATGATTTCACTATTTACGATCCACGAGTTGACGGTCACGGTTATAAAATCTCGACGGTGTTAAATTCGTTGCCATGCCGGCTCATTCATGTCTCAAATAAAAGTGTGATTAAAAAGAAAAGGTAAAGAAAATTGCAAACTAATTTTATCATGATTTATAAAAGAAAAATGTTTTTTCAAAATTTCTAGAATCTGAAATATAAAATAAAAACGAAAATATCGCCATACAAAATTTTGTCCGCCATTTTTCTCTTTATTCTCCCAACTCGAAAACATTAATAATTTTTTTTCGATTTTTTTCGACCCAATTTGAGTTATATTGTGTTTTTTTCCAAAATTACAATTATTCAGTCTAGAAATATTCGCAAGAATCCAGAGTTTAGCATTTTTTTCAACTACTTAAATATTATTATGATCCTTGATTGTAAACATTTTTTCAGGCCTTTTTTTTAACGCGTCTTCATCACCGAATTCAAAAAATCGTTGCTCAAGCTGAAAAAACAAATATTAAAGATGCGGAAATTTATTTATTGAAAATATTGAAATAAAAAAAAAAAGGGAAAATGTGTACACTCAGCCAATCGGTTCTCCTCGCTAATGGAATAATTTTCTCCGAAGAAAGCAAAGAGCTCTACTGTTCGGTATGCACAAATTCGACCTCGAATGATTGGGAAAATCATATTATTACACCGAGGCATGTGAAAAATTTTGACCATTTCTTGGTGAATTTTGACAACCACGGAACAACATTTTACTGCAGAATTTGCAAAATTGATTTTCATTGGAGCGCACTGAAAATTCATGCGATAACGCACAAAATTGTACCCTGGTATAAACCGGACGATGTTTCCAAGACATTTTTCGAAAATCAAATGCTACAATGGAACAACAAATTTTATTGTTTTGCCTGTGACGCAGTATTACCAGATTGGTCCGCTGCATTTCTTCACACCAATAGGGAAAATCACAAAATCCAAATTGCAGCGCAGAAGCCGGCGAACAAATCTCTGGTTCTCACTGATCCTTCGCTGACTTACAAAATACTGATTGGGAATGCCTTGATTTCTTGGGACTCGACGAATATCGCCTGTAAAATTTGCAACTGCTTCAGCATCGGCGTGCAAAATGTCAGTCAGCATGTCAACGGAACTCGTCATTCGACAGCGAAATTAAAATTGATCCTTGATCTGAAGGCTCGAGCGAGTCGTGAAATCACCGCAAAACGATTGAGCGATGATAAAATTTCATTGAAAAATAACAAATATCGATGCGATTGTTGCAAATGCGATCTCGATGATCTGGAACATGTGCAAAGTCACATCGATGGAAAGACTCACAAAACAGCGCGATTAAAAATCATTTCAACGAGTGGCAACGAGTTGAAGAAAAAAAATCAACCGATGGGAAACGAGAAAAAATGTGCGTTGGGCGACGATTTCATCGTCGCGAAGAGTTCTACGGATTTTCATTGCACCATTTGCGATTGTTTGATTATCGATCGTGTCAATATAAAAGATCATGTCTCGGGTAAACGGCACACGGCAGGCTTGACAAAATTTCGCGACAATAAAATCACTTTCAAGGGAGAAACTGCCTACTACTGCGATTACTGTAATTGCCGCATCAATCGTCTCGGTAACGTTCTTCTTCACATCGACGGAATTCGACATCAGATGATTCTATCGAAGAAACAAGAATTGCTGAAAACTACGGAAATTTCCAAAATCGTGACGACGAAGCCAAAAATTATCTACAATTACATCGTTGATTCGAACGGTTTGGAATATTGCAAAATCTGTGATTGTCCCATCGACGATAACGACGACGTCAAGAAACACATCAAGGGAAATCAGCACTCGAATGCTTGGAAAAAATTCTTGGAAAATAAAATGATCTTCAAGGAAGGCGATCTCTATCGCTGCAATTACTGTAACTGTAATATTTGGAGCTTTCACAACGTTTGCCAGCATATGAGAGGAACGAAACACATTTATTTGCTCGATAAATCGAAGGAGAAAGTAAGCAAATCCGATGAAATTCCTCAAGATTTGTCATCTCATTTTATTGTAAAATCAACGGAGGAAGATCCCGCCTGCAAAATATGCGATTGCCTCATAAATGGTGGTCAGAAAAACATTGATGAGCATTTAGCAGGAAAAGGTCATGCCTTGAGCTTGAAAAAATATGGCTGCGAAAATCTTTCGCTGAAAGTGGGCACCAAAGATTATTATTGCAAATCCTGCGACTGCAATGTTCCAGGTGTTGATAATCTTTGTCAACATGTCAAAGCAGCGAGACACACAAACTCCATTGAATCAGGAAACTCAGCGATGACCAAAGGAAAAGTTGCTAGCGATATGGAAATTTCTCAAAATTTGTCATCTCATTTTATTGTAAAATCAACGGAGGAAGATCCCGCCTGCAAAATATGCGATTGCCTCATAAGCCGTGGTCAGAAAAGCATTGATGAGCATTTAGCAGGAAAAGGTCATGCATCGAGCTTGAAAAAATATGGCTGCGAAAATCTTTCGCTGAAAGTGGGCACCAAAGATTATTATTGCAAATCCTGCGACTGCAATATTCCAGGTGTTGATAATCTTTGTCAACATGTCAAAGCAGCGAGACACACTAACTCCATTGAATCAGGAAACTCAGCGATGACCAAAGGAAAAGTTGCTAGCGATATGGAAATTTCTCAAAATTTGTCATCTCATTTTATTGTAAAATCAACGGAGGAAGATCTCGCCTGCAAAATATGCGATTGTCTCATAAACGACCGTCAGAAAAACATTGATGAGCATTTAGCGGGAAAAGGTCATGCATCGAGCTTGAAAAAATATGGCTGCGAAAATCTTTCGCTGAAAGTGGGCACCAACGATTATTATTGCAAGTCCTGCGACTGCAATATTCCAGGTGTTTATAATCTTTGTCAACACGTCAAAGCAACGAGACACACAAAATCCATCGAATCAGGAAACTCAGCAAAGACGAAAGGAACAATTGCTAATGACATGGAAATTTCTCAAAATTTGTCATCTCATTTTATTGTAAAATCAACGGAGGACCATTCCGCCTGCAAAATATGCGATTGCTTCATAAACGGTGGTCAAAAAAACATTGATGAGCATTTAGGAGGAAAAAATCATGCGTCGAGCTTGAAAAAATATGGCTGCGAAAATCTTTCGCTGAAAGTGGGCACCAACGTTTATTATTGCAAGTCCTGCGACTGCAATGTACCTGGTGTTTATAATCTTTGTCATCATGTCAAAGGAACAAGGCACGCAAAATCCATTGAATCAGGAAGCTCAGCGATGACGAAAGGAAAAATTGCCAACGATGGATTCACACCGATAATTCCTGCACAATCTATTCACCTCCGAGGAACAAAAAATCTCCACAAATGGGCACCTCGGAGAATAAATAATCATCGACAACGATACGTGAATTGGATCTGGAAACGCCAAATTGAAGCGTTAAATATAAGGATGCAGTGCAACGTCTGCGGCGATGAGTTGGAAAATGTCGAACTTCATAGTCATCTGGCGAAGCACTTTAATGAGAATTATGAGAATAAAGAAATCGAGGCGGATGATTTTGAAACCATAATGGAAAATGGATCAATGAATTCGAGCATAGAATCCTTCCACTCGATAACTTCGGAAATTGAAGATAATTCGGAAGAATCCATAATCACTCTGGAAAAGCCTGTTATTGAACCCGGAAGACTGGAGCGCACTCCGAAGAGGGCAAACATGAAGAGGATTGTCCAGGTTCTGGACTTTGCGGATGATCATATTTACAGTATGAAAGAAAAACTCCGCGAACTCGAGCTCGGAATGAAATTGTGCTTCACGACGATGAATAAAAAAATCTATTGCATGATTTGTCAGAAAATCATCGATAATACGATGCAAAATTATCTCGATCATCTAACGAGTCTCGATCATTGCGTTTATCTTGAAAAAATGGAAAGGGACGATGCGCTGTTTGATGAATATCCCGAAGAATTTAGCGGGTTGCGTCTCGCTTTGGAATACATGGAAGATATTTCCGATCAGCTGATACGTTGTCACATCTGTGACGAGACGATGGACGACGCCGATCGAGTTTTGGAAAAGCACATCGCGGGAGATTCCCATCGCAGTGGACGTGAAAAAATGCACGATACAGCGATGGGAAATTTTGAACATGTTAAATTGAAGGTCAATTGCGATTGGTACAAAATTGAGATATATATGTGTGTTCCCTGCTGCAGCCCATTCCGATCGGAAGTTAATTTTGTTAAACATCTTTCGAGCAAGAGGCACTCGGCTGTGATGGAGAGACCGATCAATACGAAGCGACAATTGATGATTGATTTCTGCGAAGCCTGCGCTCTTCTTTGGTACGGATACAGACGTACTTGCGCTTATCACTGTGACATCGAAACTCATTTGTGGCTGCAGCGGGATGGTTTTTATCTCTCTTCGGAGTTGCCAAAAATGGCGAAAAATCTTCTTCTGAGAATGGAAAATTACGTCGATGAAACGATCAAGCATTATGATGACGTTGGACCGAAGGAAAGGGAGAAAGAATTTTCTCTTACGAGGGACATTGAGAAAGCTGCGAGAAACAAATATCCCACAGCGAAAGCTTATGTATTTGGTTCGAGGGTAACCGGTGTGGGAACACCGAACAGTGATATCGACGTTTTCCTCGACTGCGGTAAGTTTCCTGAAACTTCAACGATGATGGGAAAAAGTAAATTTAATGAAAATTGAATTATTTGCAGGGAACATGTACGATGGGAAAATATTGTCGCGGGAAGATCTTTTGAAATTCATGCGCGGTGTGAACGAATGTTTGAAGCAAGATCCAGAAACTTGGTCCATCGAGGAAACCCTCGAGACATGTCGATCGCCCATCATTAAAATTCAACACAGGCCAACCGAGCTATTTTGCGATGTGTCATTTGAAAATGGTCTCGCTGTCGAAAATACAAAATTAATCAAGTATGAAATTTTTATTTCAAAAAATTGCTGGAGACAAAAATTCAATTTGCCATTTTTGCAGATCCTTCAACGATGCTTTTCCACCTTGTCGAAAAATGATTATTTTTCTCAAACAATGGATGACACTCTGTAAGTTGTCGGGATCCGATCGCATTACGAGTTATGCTCTCTATTGGCAAGTGATTTTTTATCTGCAAAAGGAATTGATACTTCCAAGCGTCGGAACCCTGATTACGATGAAAAATCGATCGCACAAGATTGCAGGTAACTTTGATTTTTTTTTCTATTTTTGTATAAAAATTCAAGGATGATTTTTTGTTAAAAAAATCATATTCTTCATTTTTTTAAACTCAAATTCAAAACTCAGCTCCAAAAAACTTTGAAGGCTTCTAGAATTTTAAAGAAAAATGACATCAGATTGAAATCGAAAAATTGTGAAAAAAATGACAATTTTTGGGTGTAGTTTTTGAAAAATAATTTTTTTTTCATCCAATAGAACGAATTCTTTTGAATGTAATTTAATTCTTTTACAGGTTGGGAAGTCGGTGTTGCTCGGGACTTTACTTACAACAAGACTGAGAAGATTTTCGGTATTAAGGAATTTATCGCGAGATTTTTCAAATTTTGGACAAATTTTGATTATCGATACGATGTCGCGAGTCCGATCATTGGGGAGATAATGAAAAAACGAGATTTCGTCATTGCCGATAATCTGCCAAAAGAAATGAAACCTTATGAGAAATACATGAATTCGGAGACAAAGCCGGATCCTCTGAGAATCGATTCTGTGATGTGCATTCAAGATCCCATCGATCTTCAGCACAATATCACGAAAGCCGTGAGGAAAGTTTACGTTAATCGTTTTCGCGCTTATTGCTCAAAGAGTTTGGATATTTTATACTCGTAAAAAATTCAATTGGTATTCTCGCAATGTTCCAAAATTTTTTGAAAAATCTGAAAATTTTTACTCAATTTTTTTAAACTACAGATAACAGCTATTTCCATACGGCCAAAAAATATTTTTAAAAAATAACAGTTGAAAATGCTTCCACAATAATTAAAAAAGTAACAAAAATCGTTTTAAAATATATTTTTGTAAATGCCAAAAAAATCAGTTTTTGACTTTTAAATATTTTCAACGTTGAGCACGTTATGGTCGATCGAATTTCTCAATGTTGATTTTTGTCTTCATGCTTCAAGAAAAAAATGTTCATTCGATTCCAGTTGGCACTTTTTCCAATTAATTTACAACTTATCAGAATTTTATGCTACACGACGAAAGTATTTTTTATGCAGCAAAATCAAGGATCACAAGATATTTTTTTGCAAGGGTTGATTCGCAGTTAATTGTTTAATTATTTGTAAAATTGACAAAAGTCCGACAAATCGAGAATGCATTTTTGTTCGATTGTTCGAATTTTCCATTTTTTTTCAATTAATATTTTTGGATTTTCAACAAAGATAGAATTAATAATTGTTTCTGCAAAAATAAATGTAAAAACGTTCGTTGATCGTCCGCAATTTTTTTTTTACTTTAAATATGTTTGGAAATTTTTTTAAAGCAATATATTAAAAGTATTACAAAAGTATTACAAAAAATTAAAGTATTATAAGAAATTAAAATATTATGAAAATATATATTTTTTTAATGCACATATTAAATGTAAGAAAAACCTCAGGACTCGCCACATTATCAAACGTTTAAATAGAAATAAGTTTTTGTTTATGATTGAATAAACCTTTTCCCATTTAACATTGAATGAAATCTCGAAATCTGATCGAAAAGTTATTTTACAGCCCATAATATTGTACTGTTAAGGGGTTATATGCAATCAAAAAGCCGAAAAAAGTGATTTTTCAAGATTTTTTTCTGGAAAGACATTTTAACTTATTAACGTAAAAATTTCACTAGTGGAAAAAATTAAGGGATCAAAAAATTTTCCCAAATTTTTAGTGGTTTTTAACAATGCTGTATCTCAGTGAAAAATGGTCGCATCGAGGTCTAAAAAAAAGCATTTTGAAGCTTGATGTTTCTAGTTTTCAGATCTTTTAGCAAAGAATTTTTCGAAGCTACAGGTTTCACGCAATTATGAGAAATACCAAGAAAAAAAAATTTGGCAAATTTGCATCGTTTTTATTTTGGCTGTAATTTTCGGGAAAAAATTCTTCCAGCTAAAACATTACAAGGACCGTATAGGTTGTTTATTTAGCTTCAATTTGCTTTTTTTCAGACCTCGCTGCGACCGTTTTTCGCTGAGATATCGCGCTTTTACGAAAAAAGACACTTTTCTGTTTGACCATTGATATCTCAGCAACCAATGATCGCACAGAAATCAGAAGGGGCGTTTCACAAACTTGAATCAATGTTCTACAAGGATTGTCGATGATTTTTTGAGAAAAAAATTTTTTCCTTCCTTGCCATGATTTTGAAAAAACAGGAGAAAAAGGGCTATTTATGGTTTTTTAGAAAATCAACGGTCAAATTGAAAATATTGACAAAACGAGTAATGTTGAGCGTGACTTTTACAGCTCGATATATCCACAAAATTCCTGTAAAGTTTCAATTTGATCCATCGAACGGTTTTTTTGTTTCAAGCAATCAAATTTTTGAAAAAAATTAAACAATTTTTTTTTTGGTTTTTTTACATTTTTATCGTAAACAGCGTTTAAATGTACAGAAAAAAAAAATTACGAACAATTTTCGATTTTTTTTGTCTTACACAAATTTAAACGCCGTTTGCGATAAAAATGTGAAAAAACTCAAATTTTTTTTCCCCTTTTAATAATGATTATGAAGTGTTTAGGGGCAATAAACATAAACATAAACAATCCTTGAATTTTTTTGAAAAAAAAATTTAATAAAATAATTTTATTAATTTAATTATTGTAATAATAATAATAATAATTTAATTATTTAATAATATTAATTTAATTATTTAATAATAATAATAATTTAATAATAATTTAATTTAATAAATTTAATAAAAATAAACATAAACAATCCTTGAATTTTTTTGAAAAAAAAAATTCGACATTTTTTTGATTTTTTTTTTCATAAATTTAAACGCTGTTTGTGATAAAAATTGGGGAAATGCTCGAAAAAAATTTCTTTTTTTCATTTTCATAATGATTTTGAAGTCTTAAGGGGCAATAAACATGATCCTTTAATTTTTTTCAAAAATTTGATTGCTTGAAACAAAAAAACCGTTCTATAGATCAAATTGAAACTTTACAGGGATTTTGTGGATATATCGAGCTGTAAAAGTCACGCTCAATATTAGTCGTTTTGTCAATATTTTAAATTTGACCGTTGATTTTCTAAAAAACTATAAATAGCCCTTTTTCTCCTTTTTTTTCAAATCCATGGCAAAGATGGAAAAAATTTTTTTTTTCAAAAAACCATCGACAACCCTTGTAGAACATTGATTCAAGTTTGTGAAACGCCCCTTCTGATTTCTGTGCGATCATTGGTTGCTGAGATATCAATGGTCAAACAGAAAAGTGTCTTTTTTCGTAAAAGCTCGATATCTCAGCGAAAAATGGTCGCAGCGAGGTCTCAAAAAAAGCAAATTGAAGCTAAATAAACAAGCTAAACGGTGCTTGTAATGTTTTAGATGGAAATTTTTTTTCCTAAAAATTACAACCAAAACAAAAGCGATGCAAATTTGCCAAATTTTTTTTTCTTGGTATTTCTCATAATTGCGTGAAACCTGTAGCTTCGATTTTTTTTTGCTAAAAGATCTGAAAACTAGAAACTTCAAGCTTCAAAATGCTTTTTTTTAGACCTCGATACGACCATTTTTCACTGAGATACAGCATTGTTAAAAACCACTAAAAATTTGGGAAATTTTTTTGATCCTTTAATTTTTTCCCCTAGTGTATTTTCGTAACCTTCAACTCTATTTCGGAATTTTTCTTTTTAAATGACAATGATTCTTGAAGCCGATGTAGCTGATCTGCGGAAGGTCCTCTAAAAAAAGACGTCTTGCGGTGACCACGATATCTCTGGATTAAAAAAATAAAAAAGATTTTGTTAATATAAGTTATTATCTAGTATTTAATCGAAGGAATAAGCAAAATATGAATTTTTAACAAAATGGCGTCTCAAAAAAAAATCGATTTTTGCTGAACATTTTTGCCTTGAATTATTTATAAAATGGAAAATATTTATCGGAAAAAAAACCTTTTAATTACTAAAAAAAAGTATTTATAAAGCTTGTGTAAACATTTAAGACTGATCGATGTGTGAAAATTTGAGACTGTTTCTGGGAAATTTTGCTCACCGATTCAAAAAACGCAGTTTTGAGAAAAACGCGTTCAAAGTTTCAAAACCATTTTTTACATAGTAATTAAAACTTAATTTACGCATAGTAATTAAATTAAAATTTGCAAAATTTAAAAATTAAAAAATACAATTAAAAATAAACATGCAAACATTAATTGAGGGTTTACAAATGTAACTTGGAAAATATTTATAGAATTGACATGACGTTTTTTGGTGTATTTACTTAAATATGTGTTCAATACGAAACTGGAATTGAAAAAAAAACGATTTTTTGAAAATCCTGACTGTGTATAACCCCTAAAAAATAAATTTTAAACTTTAGAAAATTCCAAATTTATTAAAAATGTATTAAAAAAATTGTTCCTTGCAACTTGCAATTTTGTATGATTTTTGAGTAATTTTTGTAATGAATTCTTGAAAATTATTATTTTTTAGTAACAAATAACTTACAAAACTCTCTTCGCGTATAATTCCGTAAAAATTTCTACTGGTCAAATAAAAATATAGATTTTTACAATATAACAAAACCCTAAGATCGAATAAAAATTTATGTAAAAATTATTCCTTGCAATATTTAATGGTTTTTACGGAATTCTTTTAATAAGATCTTGAAAATTATTATTTTTGAGTAACTAATAACTTGAAACATTTACTCACAATCAGGGCATTCTTGAAAATTATTATTGAATAATAAATAACTTAGAAAAAGTTCATAGAAAATGATTTAGAGCGAAAATTACCTCGCAATTTGACAAAATTATAAAATTTAATGCTCTAAACACACATAGGAACATCCGTAACTATCGGCTTCGGTCTGCCCTTGAAAATAAGTTTCTTCTTGACGATCGCTTTGACGATATATTCGCTATCGGAACTCTCAGACTTGGACAAATCGTTATTTTTCTCGGTCCCACTGTCGATTTTTCTCTTCTCCAATACTACGAGAGGCTTCGCCAGGGACGTTTCCTTTCCGCTCAATACGTGAATACCAATAATAAGCAAAGGCTCGCCGTTTCTCGTGTAATGAAGATCGCCGATGAATTTGCCATTGGAAATATCGCCGCTAGAGTGTTTCAAATCTCCCTGAAGCTCGACAATCACCCATTCTAGCAATTTTCCATTTTCCCTAAAAAAATAAAAATAAAAATAACGGGAAAAAAATAAAGAATGGAAAAAAATAAGATATAAATAAAAATGAAAACAATTCAAAAATTAAATTAAAACAACAAATATGCGAAAAACCGTTAAACGAATAATCGACGAACAGGAAAATTTGAAAAAAGAACGAACATAACCTCTTTATCGGTATAATCATTGTTGCGCTTCTCAGCGGCTCTCAAATGAGCTTTTCCAGTGCGTGATCCTTAGAATGAGCGTTGATTGTCATTGAACAATGAAAAATGCACATTTTGTATCGTTTCTATGCGTTATTTATGCGTTTTTGACATTGCACCAGTGTTGCCACATCGCGATGGATATAATTGTTCAGATGGCGCATTGGAAATTTTTTAGATTTCTTAGTTACGTTAGGGGATGACTCGGGACATTTCCTACCTTACCTGCAGTCTAGAATCCTTACCGACAGTTGAGATTGTCGGTAAGACAGCGCATATAAAGACCGAAGAGCACGGTTGTTATTACGATTGCGGAGATTTTCTTCAGAATTCTTAGAAATTCTGAGAATTCTTTAAAAAATACCTAAGAATTCTTAAATCTTAGAAACCATCTAAATTTCTTTAGATTTAAGAAATTTCTTAGACAGTGGCAACACTGTCGGGCTCCTCAGCCATCGTGGCAGCTAGTATGTTGCCGGTAAGGAGCGGGAGGGGGGGAGGGGACAAAAGCGACAAAACTTCGAGTAAAGTGTCAGCGATCCCAAATATTTGATAGAAAAACCACAATCATATCGATAATTCACTAAAATAATTACAGTTGATTAAAAAAAAGGTAAAGCGATGTCTTGAAAAATTCTAATTGCGCAAGTTTTTGAATAACGAATTTTTTCGCGAGTCGTTCAGTTGTTTGATCGCAAGATAGCGGCACTGTATGGCTAAAAAAAAAAACCTCGTCGAGATTCAATTATTTTCCCATCCCTGATTAATTATCGTTATTTTTTTATAATAATTATTATATTTATAATAATTATTATTTTTATAGTTATGATCATCTTTATAATTATTTATCATTACATTTCAAATAAGTGTCTAGCAACGATTATGTTCATTATCGTTCGTCGGTATGAGAAAATATACAGAATCGCGCGCGGGCAACGTAGAGCTCTGTTTAATTAAAGAGCCAGCGGTAATCTGAAATGTAGCTTTCGAGCAAGGCGTTGAAACAATCATACGGCGTTTCGCGGGAAGCTAGCTAGCGAGATGAATAAAAACAAAATCGCTCGTTTATTAACATTCAAAGCCGCAAATTCTAGCGTCAAAGCGTATCTCGAGTCAAAATAATTTCTCTCTGATAAATGAAATTAAAATATTAAATATTAAAAACATTTAAAGTATTAAAGTATTAAAATATTTAAAGTATTAAAATATAAAAATATTAAAGTATTAAAATATTTCGTACACTTTGGAGCGAACGTTGAAGAATAATCATCATGTAGATTGAATTTTGATAGTAATGAAACAGATAAAGAGAAATAAGAATATATATGAACAGTAAGATTGAAAAGAAGCTTGGAATTCGCGTGCGTCGTCGAGGCCCTTTGTTTTCATTCTTATCATGGCATGAATATAACACACGAGCTCTGAGGTGGTCCATTTTGCCCCACATTCCACAGGTATGCGTCACCTGTTGTCCGCGCGCAAACCGGCGCTCCCTCTCTCATTCGATATCCCACTCTTCCACCTCTCTTGGTGTTGGACGCCGAGAGAACTGGTTCAGGCGGGCAGGCGCGCAGGCGCGCACGGCGGGTAGCATCGCGTGGCACTCTCTAGTCTCTCGTCAGTTCCCCTCGAGCTCGCCTCGAGGAACGTTCGGTCGTGTTGCGCGCGTCCCTAAATTTTTCCGCGCTCTCTCCCGGTTTAAAAATATTCGTGCCGTTTATATTCTCGCGTAATTGTCGATTGCCTGTGTATCGCGGTTAATAATATCGATATAGCTACGTGTAAAACGACGCTGTGTGTGTGTGAACGAAAAAATTATCGGTGATAACGCAGTTTCTTTGCCGTTCGCTCCAATTTTTCGCGACTCTCGAACGAACTCGATCGTGAATATGGATAAATACGATATTCTCAAGGATTTATAATACATATTCGTGACAGACGTTAAAGAATTTTATGTAGAATCAGTGACATTTTTTTTTTTCGTTATTTGCGTGAATAAATTAAGCAAATTAAATTCTCGCGATGTTAATTACTCTATTAATTGATACGATTATTTATTAATTAATACTTGGCGCGCTGAAATTTTTTTTTTCGTTATTTTCGGGAATAAATTGAACAAATTAAATTCTCGCGATATTAATCTATTAATTAATACGATTATTTATTAATTAATACTTTATTAATACGCGTTGGGCTGGAATTTTTTTTTTGCGCGCTCTAAAATCTTTTGAACGCGAGATTTTTGCTCGTTACTTTTTTCTGTGTTTATTCGTGCTACTTTTTTTCGTGTAAAAAATTAAGCCACGATCTTTTGATATTTTTGTTTCAACAAAATGTTTGAAATGTGTCGCTATGAATTGTGCAAAGTGACGTCAAGCTGTCGCAGATTGTCGATTGCCACGATAAAGCAGAAACTAAGAAGGATTTCAACGATGCTGTCATGGATTTTGGCAGCAACGATGCTGTCATGGATTTTGGCGGCAACTATGCAGCTATTGGCAGACTACAAGAACATCCAAAGGGTATCGTTGATTTTTTTAATATTAATTATCAATTTCCCTCTCAGCCCGATGCATAGTGACCGCGAGTGGTTCAGAAATGTCGAGATGTTCTCGATATTTCGAAAACGACTCGCGAGTGTCCCCTTTATTGTCTCGTGCATATCTTATGTGTTTCAGTCGACAGGGTTTACAATTTTCTCGGCTATTTTTTAAATCCATTTAAATAATCAGAGAACAATAAATGTTCTCGTAACGTACATTGTCGAGAGACTGAAATTTTTTTCTTTTATTGCAAAATAGTAGTTTTTTCGGCCGAGAAGATTTTTCGCGAGGTACGATAGTTGGATCAGAGCAACGCGACTTTCTTTTGAAAAAATATATTAATGGTAAATGTAAAAAAAAAACTTTGCTCCGATCGCGCCATCAATATATCAAGGAACATTTGGCTCTTAAAGCATATCGTGAGTGGATGTCTATTCTCGAAGGATCGCATGAGTATCGATTCGAGAATAGATTCAGCCACGACAAATATGAAAATCTTTTTCACAATCACGTCGTCACTGTGCAAACGGGAGAAACCAAGTCACAATCGCGTGACATCCAAATTTATTAATTTGCTCCGATGTATTCAGAATGGAGTTTTGTCCCGGGACAACTCTGTTTTCTGGCATATCGTGAATTTAGTATTCGAGTCATTTTTGCGAAAAAAAAGTTTCCAGAGTCATCCCCAAAAGTCGCGGTCTAAAATAAATCAATTAATACATTGTGCTCCAAATTCACTAAAAACATAATATTAAAAACAAAAAAAAAACGCGTAAATAGTAAATATCGCGCGATCCTCTCGTTCTATGTTGATCGCATTTTGGTAGGGAATCAGGATGTTTTCTGTTTTTTTGTTTCAGGTCTTCGCGCGATTTTTCATTATTTGTTTCCCTTTCTGGGATATAGGATGTTTCTGATTTGTTTGTTTCAGGTCTTCGCGGGATTTTTGTTCTGTTTCAGTGTTCGATTTATTTGTTTCAGGTCTTCGCGGGATTTTTGTTCTGTTTCAGGGTTCGATTTATTTGTTTCAGGTCTTCGCGGGATTTTTGTTCTGTTTCAGGGTTCGATTTATTTGTTTCAGATCTTCGTGGGATTTTTTTCTGTTTCAGGGTTCGATTTATTTGTTTCAGGTCTTCGCGAGATTTTTGTTCTGTTTCAGGGTTCGATTTATTTGTTTCAGGTCTTCGCGGGATTTTTGATCTGTTTCAGGGTTCGATTTATTTGTTTCAGGTCTTCGTGGGATTTTTTTCTGTTTCAGGGTTTGATTTATTTGTTTCAGGTCTTCGCGAGATTTTTGTTCTGTTTCAGGGTTCGATTTATTTGTTTCAGGTCTTCGCGGGATTTTTTTCTGTTTCAGCGTTCGATTTATTTGTTTCAGGTCTTCGCGGGATTTTTGTTCTGTTTCAGGGTTTGATTTATTTGTTTCAGGTCTTCGTGGGATTTTTTCTGTTTCAGGGTTTGATTTACTTGTTTCAGGTCTTCGTGGGATTTTTTTCCTGTTTCAGGGTTCGATTTATTTGTTTCAGGTCTTCGCGGGATTTTTGTTCTGTTTCAGGGTTCGATTTATTTGTTTCAGGTCTTCGCGTGATTTTTTTGTTTCAGCGTTCGATTTATTTGTTTCAGGTCTTCGCGGGATTTTTGTTGTGTTTCAGGGTTCGATTCATTTGTTTCAGGTCTTCGCGGGATTTTTGTTCTGTTTCAGGGTTTGATTTATTTGTTTCAGGTCTTCGTGGGATTTTTTTCTGTTTCAGGGTTTGATTTATTTGTTTCAGGTCTTCGGGGGATTTTTGTTCTGTTTCAGGGTTTGATTTATTTGTTTCAGGTCTTCGTGGGATTTTTTCTGTTTCAGGGTTTGATTTATTTGTTTCAGGTCTTCGCGGGTTTTTTTTCTGTTTCAGGGTTTCATTTATTTGTTTCAGGTCTTCGTGGGATTTTTTTCTGTTTCAGGGTTTCATTTATTTGTTTCAGGTCTTCGTGGGATTTTTTTCTGTTTCAGGGTTTTATTTATTTGTTTCAGGTCTTCGCGGGATTTTTTGATAATTTATTTTCTTTTTCACTGAATGATTTGTTTGTTTCAGGTCTTCGCGGGATTTTTTGATAATTTATTTTCTTTTTTACTGATTGATTTGTTTGTTTCAGGTCTTCGCGGGATTTTTTTTTTTAATTTCTGTTTCAGGGTTCGATTTATGTGTTTCTCGTATTCGATGAATGGATTGGTAATTGCTTTTTATTCTCTTTTTACGCTTGTCTCTGTTTTACACATTTCTTTCCTTCTGCACTGCTTTTTCTTTCTTCCTTTTCTTTAACGCTAAATAGCAAAGGAGGAGTATGGTAGCACGTATAAACCTCTGTCTCTTAGTTATAAAGTTTCTCTTCGCTTCGATTTTTTCTGTTTTCATCTTTCTCTTCCAAATGGCTTTGCTTTTATTGCTTCCAATATTTTTTCGTTTTCGCGCTTTGCTTAACTAGAAATCTTATGCTAAAATCTTTTGCACGGCTAAAATACGTGCTCCATACTCCGAGTCTCGATGCGCAGTGACCTTCAAGTGGTGAGACTCGAAAAACTTTTTTTATTGGAATATCAAGACATTGACATTATTTTTGATAAAAAAAAAAAGTATTTCGTCATTAGTCGTTATATTCCAATGAAATGACAGTTTACTAACAGCTGCGCAATCTAACTTTTTAGAGTTACACATGAGTTACATAAAATATAATTGTGTACTTTTGATTTTTGGAAAAAAAATATATGGGTCATTCCATGTCAAATCGACCAATAGTTGGAATCGACCCCTTTCAATTTCGAAGAAATTTGGTCAGCAGTTTTCTTTTATCATAAAACGAAGTTTTACGGAAGGAAAAAAAATGAAACTATTTTTTTCGAAAGTTATGCGAAATTTCACAATTTTTTCAATATATCACGTTTATTTCTTAAATGTCTCGAAAACTATTATAGTTACGAAAAAATCGTTCTGCTTTCGTCGTAAAGTGTATACTTGGGGCTACGAACAAAAAAATATTCCGAAATTTTTTTTTTTTAAATGATGAATTTGGGACATGTTAATTTTTTTTTAATCGTGTAAATCCACGATCAACATTAAATTTTTGGTTCAATTTTTTTTATAGAATACCTTGTACTGCTCTTAAAGGATCCTGAAATTTTCAGAAAGATGCTTTTTTTTTGTTTCAAAAATATGAATTCTTGAATTTTGGCAAAAAAAAAAAAATTTCCACCTCTACGTTAAGTAAAGTTGAGCAATAATGTAATTTTGTAATTTTTAGCAGTAGAAATTTTTACCACTTCACTTAGTGGTAAAGATAAAAATCTTTTTACCAAAAGTAAAAAATTTATATTTGTCGGAGGAGGGAGGGTTAATGTTTAATTTCTTTGCAAAGTGACTGTGGATTTTCTAATTTTCGTTATTTTGGGGTTGCGGAGCTTATATTTTATTTATGATGAACGTTGAATTGATAACAATGACGGTTGGGATTAAATTTGGAAATAATTGCTCCGGGATTTTGGTTTCTGAAGGATTTTGCGATTATTGAATAATGCTCTTGAAAACTTTTATAGTTATCGCAGGTTTCCTTCTTCCTATCTTACCTATAGTCGAGATTTCTTACCGACAGTCGAGATTGCCGGTAAGACAGCGCATATCAAGGCCGAAGAGCCTTTCTTCAGAATTCTTTAGAAATTCTGAAAATTCTTTTTAAAAAACTTAAGAATTCTTAATTCTTAGAAACCATCTAAATTTCTTTAGAATTAAGAAATTTCTTAGAACCTGGCAACACTGCATTGCACGATTATTGTAAACAAAGCGATTGCAGCGGAGGATACGCGCAGCTTTGCGCGGCCACCGCAAGATGGCGACACCACGAAGCTTCGCGCGGCCGCCGCTAGATGGCGACAGCACGAAGCTTCGCGCGGCCGCCGCTAGATGGCGACAGCACAAAGCTTCGCGTGGCCGCCGGTAGATGGCGATCAACGTTCGTTCTCTTTGTACACGCGTTTGCAGTATATATAAGCATTTTTATTATTAGTTCGCGCACTGCGCACTGCGAGCCGCGCGTATGTGTTGGTGACATCGACACCGATGAACGGGTGCGAATTTCGGTGAGTATTTTCATAAAACCGGCGATTTGTTTCCACAACATTAAACAACAATGACGGATACATCACGATTGTTATGTTTTTTGAAATTTTTGAAAATTAACGGTTTCTTCAACCCCAATATTTGTAGCACGTGTGTGTTTTCACTTTAAAATCAGCTGATCGCGAGAATCGCGAGGTAAAGAAAGTTTCTTCAGCAACGCGGCGAGTCATGTCATTCACGTTTGTAAGGTTCATTATTTTTCTTAATTTTCTTCTTTAAATTGACGTTAATTTTTATGAATTTCCGTTGGTTTTTATTTATTTCCATTCTTTCTTCACGAGGAACAAATTAAGAGAGTTGACATGCAAATGTGATGCAATAAACTTCGGAGATTCAATGGAAAATAGTTTTTTTTCCTTCGTTGTTTAATTTTGTTTTTTTCATTTTTTGTTTATTTCTTCAAAATTGATAACTTTGTTTAATGTTGTTTTAGAAAAAAGTATCTGGAATTTTCGACCAAGTTTCGTTAATTTCTTTTCTTTGAAGGTCATTCCGCTTAGTTGAAATTTGAGGGAAAAATTTGCTCGCAACAAGCTTGCTCGACATTTGCACATTGCTTTCTCATTTTTAGCCATAGTTTACATTTATCTCAAAGTATGGCGATCAAATTTGGCTTCCTCTTAAAGGAAACTTCGTTAACTATCGAAAAACATGAGTAATCGATGTGCAAATTTGCTAAATTCTTTCAAATTTGCTTTTTGCCGAATTTTATTCTCCCCACATTCAATAGCGAGCAACTTTGATCGCTATTTTGAATGTGTACAAAATTTCAGTACAATATCTCGCAAATAGCCAAAGTTAGAGTACTTACGCTATTTTTCAAAAAAATCAAAACTTGAAAAAATTTTAATCATTCTATCGATTTTCGCCAAATTTAATAACGAACAACCTCGATAGCTATATTAGCTCCGTACAAAGTTTCAGTGCAATATCTTAGAAATTGCACAAGTTAGAGCATTTATGCTATTTTTCCAAAAATAAAAAATTTTATAAAATTTTAATCCATTGATTTTCCCCAAATTCAATAGCTAACAACTTTGATAGCTATACTAGTTCTGTACAAAGTTTCAGTGCATTATCTTGAAAATTATGCAAGTTGGAGCACTTGCGCTATTTTTAAAAAAATGCAAAATTTCATAAAATTTTAATCTTTCGATCAATTTTTGACAAATTCAATAGCGAATAACATTGATCAGCTATAATAGCCCTGCGCAAAGTTTCAGTGCAATATCTTAAAAATTACAAAAGTTAGAGCACTTACGCTATTTTTCAAAAAATTAAAAATTTAATAAAATTTTAATCATTTTATCGATTTTTGTCATACTTAATACCAAACAACCTTAATAGCTACACTAATTTTGTACAAAGTTTTAGTGCAATATCTTGAAAATTGCAGAAGTTGGAGCATTTACGCCTTTTTTGCAAAAACGAAAAAAATCGATTAAATCTGAACAGCCGTAAGAATTAAAACAAAAATTTTTCATAATGAAGCGCAATTCGTGAACGACAAGTGTGACAAATTTCAGCTTAATATCTCGAATCGTTCTTGAGTTATTAATCATTTATATAATCGCACCTACAATCAATAGTCTTTCTGATACAAGTTTCTGAAATTTTTTTTTTCATCGGAATCCTTTTTCAGTCGCCAGAGTTTATTCAAAAGATTGGAAAGATGAAAAAAGTTTTCAACATCAAATCTTCAGAATTTTTACTTGAGATAATGATATTTGCAAAATCTATTTCTCCTAATTCTCTTAAAATTTTAATTTCATTGAATATAATTTTCAAAAAGTGCTTCTACTGTGATTTTTCCCAAGTTGAAAAACTTTGCGCGTCTTCAAATATCATTTATCCAAATTTGGTTTACTCCTAAAAAACTCAAAATCAGATTTCTCAACATTTTACGATACATCTCCCAAATTTTCAATCGCAGTGATTGAAAAATTGTTATCGGCTTTCCATTTGTCCTGAATCCCGCTGAGAAACAAAAAAAGTGCATCGAACAGCGATGTGTAAAAAAAAATCCCTCTGAAGCATAATTTATCGTTTCAGGATCATCACGCGACATTCCCGCTGATTTTGTACGCAAATTTCGTCACAAAAACTCTGGGTTAAGCCGAGGACTATGGAAAAAATAGCCATGGAGAAGAAAAAGAAAAAAATGGATCCATTCGATGGGACTGATGTCACATCGGTGGGAATATATCACACGCAATTTGGTCGTCTTTGCTGTTCGATATGCGCGACAAATTCGATGCTGGAAAATTGGAAAGCTCATGCGAAAAGCCACGAGCACGTGCTTCTCCTTGAGATATTCAAAAATAATTTCAAAAATCACATCGATCACGTTACTTGCGTTAATTGCGAGGAAATCGTCCAATGGCAAGACGTTAAAAAACACGCGATCGGTCATAAAACAATTCCTTGGTACGAACCACCTGATAAATACAGGATTTTGTACAAAAATCACGCCTTCAAATTCTCATCAGATTACTATTGTCACTTGTGCGATAAGATATTCAACGGATGGGTGGCTTTTTACCATCATTTGGAGGATTCCATTCACGTTGAACTTCGCGATGCCTTCACAACGAAGATTCCGACCCAAAGTCGTCGAACGAAATACAGCAATTGGATAATTGCCGGTTTTGCACCGAGTCTAGGACATACGATCGAATGCAAAATGTGCAAAATTTATTTCTCGCCCGGTGAAGCCGCCAATCACGGAGAATCTCCGGCGCATCGTGAGAAAAAATCAAAATTTATCGAAAATCTCGTGGATCGTCGCCGCAAATCCAATGTATCAACGCTCGAATCCGCTAAATCCGTTACAACGTTCCCAGAATCCTCCAAAATTGAAAAACAGCATGATTCAAAATCCGAAAAACTTGCCCCATCGTCACGCGCGATGATATGCAATTTTGTCGTCGAGCCGGAAATTCTCGAAAACGAAAAACCGGAAATTCTCGAGGAGGAACCTCTTCAAGGACAATTGGCGAGTACTTTTTCAAATTTAAATCCCTCAATCGGCGGTTTTATCGGCATACCGCTTGATTGCATCATCCGGTGCGATCAAATATTGTACAAGACTATAATTTCAAAAATGGGGAAAAAACGGCGATGCAATAATGAAAAGCAAAATGACGATTATGATTGGTTTTGTCTAATTTGTAGTTACCGATTTCCCGAAAATATGTCCCTGGACGAGCATCTCACTGCGAAAAAACACTTGCGCAGAAAGAAAAAATACAAGATCGATCGTATTTTGCACATCGAAAGTGACAATTATTATTGTCAATCTTGCGATTGCTGTCTCGAAGGTATCGATATACATCGCCATATAACGACCGAAAAACATTTAAAAGATTCCTTCGCAACGCCATTTTGTCAAGAACCCTTACAATCATGGCCGCTTCCGGCGCCATCTTGTCAGACGACGCCATCTTGGCAATCGGCGACGCCATCTTGGCAATCAGCGACGCCATCTTGTCAAACGACGCCGACTTGGCAATCGGCGACGCCATCTTGGCAATCAGCGACGCCATCTTGTCAAGCTGAGACGGAATCTTCGCCAAAAACAACAGTGTGGCGAATACCGACACCCCCGCCTCTGGCTGAGACTCCATTTTGTCAACAGGCGACGCCATTTCGTAAAAAGACGACTCCATCTTGCAAAATATCGTCGCAATTACGCAAAGTCGCCAAATTACCTTTCAAAGCTTTGACGCCATCTTGCAAATCTGTGACGCCATCTTGCAAATCTGTGACGCCATCCTGCAACACGTCGACGCCATCTTGCGACGCGACGACGCCATCTTGCGACGCGGCGACGCCATCTTGCGACGCGACAACGCCATCTTGCGACGCAACGACGCCATCTTGCGACGCGACGACGCCCGAAAATTCTTCCTGCATATTTATCGTAAAGAAAAATGCGAAAAAATTGATTTGCCAAGTATGCGAGGACGGACAATATCTCGTCTCGAGGAAGAATCTCGTCGCTCACGTGACGAGTCTCAAGCACAAAATCTCGCTCAAACGTTACGGCTGTGAAAATATCGTTAATCTCGATAACGGCGATTATCATTGCGCCTGCTGTGACCTTGAAATTCCGAATCTCGAGACAGTTCATCTTCACGTTAAGGATAAAAAACATACGAGCTCGTTGATAAAGAAAGTCGACGAGACCGAGAAGAGACGTAAAATATTGGACAGAACCGTTACAGCGGAGGAACGTCATCAGCAAACTTTGGAAAATTTGTTGAGCGATTATATCGACAATGAAATAACGACGAATTCAACGATTTTTCCACAATTTTTCGACAATTTGACTGATAACGAGAATTCAAAACAAACCGAGCTGAGCACAATATCGTCGTCGATGGCCGCCGATCTATCGATCATGATCAAGCAATTCAACGACAGCAGGAAAAATTTGCAAAGAGATCGCAAGAAAATTTTGCTCACCGAGAAATTCAAAAAAATACGTTGCCCTATTTGCAAAAACGAAGTCGACGATTTAACGGCGCTTCACAGTCACATGGCGAAACATTTTAGCGACGAATTTACGTGCAAAAAGGATCGGCCAATCGCAAGTCCGGAATTTCCCGCGGAAAATTTGACCAACGGCAACGCCATTTTGAATGGAACGGAAAAAATCGAATCAACGATTTCTCAAGATTCCGGAAGATCGAGTCCCATCGATGATCCTTCAGAAACTCAGAGCGAATCACCGATCAGTCCCGAGAAAAAATCGCAACATTCACCGAGAAAATTCAATATGCAGAACATCATTCGGCATCTCGATTTCGATCAAGATTTGATCTACGACATGAGCGATAAATTGGCTGACATCAAATTGGGATTGGAATTGTGTCTCATCGTCGATTCAGCCTCGATTTACTGTCTCGTTTGTCGCAAAACCGTTAAAAATACGTTACAAACGTTTCACGAACATCTCTGCAGCCTCGATCATTGCAATTATCACGATCTCATGGATCAGGATCACTATAATTTCCAGGATTATCCGCAACAACTCAGCGATCGCCATTTGGCCAACCAATATATGGAAGAATTGAACGACTACTTCGTTCGTTGTTTCGTATGCGACAAAGACATTGCCAACGTCGACGAGGACATTTTTCTCCACATCAACGACAAATTGCACTTTGAAAATTGGGAACAGACCCGCGCCAGAGCAATTACCAATTACGAGGACGTTAAAGCTCGCATAAAGTGCGATTGGTACAGCGTTGAGAAATATTGGTGCGTTCTCTGTCGTGCAAATATGGAATCCGAGGTGAATTTTGTCAGGCATCTTAAATCAGCCAATCACAGGAGAAAACTTCGGCTAGGCGAGAATAAGGATAAAACGATGATATTCGATTTTTGCCCACCCTGCGCCCTCTTGTGGTTCGGATACAGATGCACTTACTCGTATCACAGCGAAATACCGACTCACAAATGGCTGATAAGGGACGGCCATTACGAGCTTCACGATTTGCCGATTTTCGCCAAAGGTCTTCTGACGACGTGCGAAAAATGGATCGACGATACAATAAAATTTCTCGATGACACGGAAATTATCGAGAGAGACAAGGAATCGAGTCTCATCAAGGATGTTGAGAGATTCGCAAGAATGAAATTTCCACGCGCCAAAGCTCACGCTTTTGGATCGAGAATCACGGGATTGGGCTCAGAAGATAGCGACATGGATATATTAATCGATTGTCGTGAGTTTTCCGGCTTTCCACCGCATTCCCATCATTATTTTTTCATCGCAGTCCGCCATTTTGAATTTTGAAACCAGATTCGTTATCAGTTGACTAAAAATTCCTCGAATTACGAGTTTCGTTCGAATCTTGGTACTCTCGGCATTATCTTCCGCCATTTTGGATACGCCATTTTGTTATTTTCGAATTTAGACGTTGGATTCGTAAATGGCGCGATCGATTACCTTCGATTACCGAGTTTCATTCAAATCGAGTCACTATTTGAATTTTTTAACCGCCATATTGCATCCGCCATCTTGCAGCAGCCATATTGCATCCGCCATGTTGAATCTGCCATGTTGCATCCGCCATTTTGAATTTTGAGGCCATATTCGTTATCAGTTGACTAAAAACTCCTCGAATTAGGAGTTTCGTTCGAATCTCGTCATTCTCGGCAGTGTCGTCGGCCATTTTGGATACGCCATTTGGTTATTTTCGCATTTAGACGTTAGATTCGTTAACGGCACGTTTGATTACCTTCGATCACCGACTTTCATCCAAATCGAGTCACTATTTGAATTTTTTAACCGCCATATTCCATCCGCCATCTTGATTCGCCATCTTGCAGCGGCCATATTGCATCCGCTATGTTGGATACGTTATTTCGAATTTTTGAATTTCAAGTTCAGTTTAAAATGATCAACGAACTTATTTTTTTTATCGTTTCAAGCATGACATTTAATTGTTATCGTTTTTTAAATATTTGTGTGCCTTGTTTCTACTTTTTTTTTAAATTTTCTAAATCAATAAATTACTTTTTCAGAGAACATGTACGACGGAAAGGAATCATCAAAGTCGAAAATCGTCTTCTTTATAGAAGGCGTTCATCAGTGTTTGCTCAAAGATCCAAAAATTTGGGACGTCGAGGAACTTTTGACGAATTGTCGATCGCCGATTATCAGAGCTTTTCACAGAGCAACGGGACTTTCCTGTGATTTATCATTCGAGAATGGATTGTCGGTGGAAAATTCAAAATTAATCAAGTAACCAAATTTTTACGATTTCGTTTCTATCTTCGTAAAATCATTAAATAATAGATTATAATTCGTTATCATTGGGTAAAAATTTTCAAAATATTTTTTCAAATCAAATTAATTTTTGAATCAATATATTAATCATCAATCACATCAATGACGTCATGAATAATAAAAATGTGATAAAGATTTATAATTATCATTTATAATTTATTATTTTAGTTTATAATTTATCATTTATCATATATTATATTTATAATATATCATAAATAATTATTATTATTATTATTATCGAACAATGAATTAATAATGGAATAATTGAAATTTAAAAAAAATATTAATTTTTTTTTCAATCGTGTCATGAAACGTTTAAATTTTTTATTGCAGAACGTTCAACAAGATATTTCCACCTTGTCGTAAGCTGATACTCATTCTCAAGCATTGGTTGAAATATTGTGATTTATCGGGAACCGGACGCATATCGAGTTACGCGCTCTGTTGGTGGGTCATTTTTTACTTTCAACAGGAAGGAATTTTACCGAGTATCGCCAATTTGATAACAATGAGAAACAAATCTCATATTATCGCAGGTGAGCCAATTTTCTTTCTCAAACCTGAAAAAAAATGTTGAAAAAACTTTCAAATCTCTTTGAAATCAGTTTGTTCCGTTAATTTAAAAAAAAAAAAAATTCAAATTCGAATAAGCACTGGAAGAAAAATTTGAAACCATTCATCGTTTTTTTTAAATCTATAAAGTCCAAATTCCTTTCGAAATATTCTTGTACAATATTTTTATCGACCAAAAATGAGCTCATTGATCTGAATTTTCAAAAACCCAGCAATCCGTTATTTAACCGTTAAAGCGAGAAGATCGATGATGCAAAAGCGGCCGAAATCACATTTGAATTCTCAAAAACCGAAAATAAACCGTTATTTAATCGTTAAAGGACAAGATCGCGACTCAAAAGCGGCTGAAATGTCATTTGAATTTTCAAGAACCGAGAAAAACCGTTATTTAACCGTCAAGGGAG
This sequence comes from Alloplasta piceator, assembly GCA_946863875.1. Lineage (NCBI taxonomy): Eukaryota > Metazoa > Arthropoda > Insecta > Hymenoptera > Ichneumonidae > Alloplasta > Alloplasta piceator. Next base: position 31,738,982 of record OX333080.1, read on the forward strand.
AAGATCGCGATTCGAAAACGGCCGAAATTTCATTTAAATTTTCAAAAACCGAAAAAAACCGTTATTTAACCATCAAAGGACAAGATTGCGACTCAAAAGAGGCCGAAATTTCATTTGAATTTTCAAAAACCGAAAAAAACGTTATTTTACCGTTAAAACGAGAAGATCGCTTCAAAAGCAGCCGAAATTTCATTTGAATCTGAAAAAAGTGTTAACAAAATTTTCAAATCTCTTCAAAATCAGTTTTTTCCGATAATTTGAAAAAAAAACATGTGAAACATTCTAAGCCTTTCGAAAAAAATATTGCCATTGTTTCGCAAATTCGAATAAGCAGCGGAAAGAATTTTTTTTTTTGAATTCTCAAAATTTCAATCAGCCTTCTTTTTAGTCGAAAAACCTCTCAACTGATTTGTGTCAAAAATTAAAAAGAATTAAAAAAATCTTGAAGAAATAGTTTTGAGAATTTAAAAAAATTTCAACATGAATATTTAAATCCAATTAAATCCTTATTGAAAAAAATGTTTTAAAAAAAGTATTTTTTTTTTTCACAGGTTGGGAAACCGGAGTTACCCACGATTTTTCGCTCCTAACGAAACCCAAAAACATGACAATACTGGAATTACTCATAAGATTCTTCAAGTTTTACGCCGATTTTGATTTTCGTCACGAAGTTGCGTCTCCGTTCCTCGGCGAAAGCGTGAAAAAACGTCGTTTCGCCAATGTTTGGGATGTACCGCCGCAAATGGCCACTTACATTGATTACGTCAAAAACAATAACAACACCGAGCCATTTAGAATTGACTCGCCAATGTGCATTCAAGATCCCTTCGATCTTCAGCATAATCTCACAAAAGCCGTTAGCAAAGTTTATCTCAATCGTTTTCGCACTTGCTGCGTCAAAAGTTTGGATCTACTTTGTTCCAATCGGCGTACTTTGAATTGAAAAAAAAAAAAAATTTATATATTTCTAACAATATTTAAAAAAATAAAATCAAAAACAAAAATCTGGGTCTATTTTCAAATCGTTAAAACGGAAACGATTGTAAAGAAGAAAATTTCGGCTCTGCGGGACCTGAAAAATATTGTTTTTTTAATATTTTTCCAATAATGTTGAAGAATATTTTTGAAAAAAGAGCATTTTCACTACGAAGATGAGAATCGAATTCTGCACTTTTTTTTTGTTACGTTATTTCTCGTTGTTTTTTTCCGTTATTTCTAAAAGTTCTCGCTCTTTTTTCAAATCTTTGAAACGAAAACTATTGTAAAGAAAATTGGGTTTCGAGGGCCGACGAGATAATATACAGATATCTATTTTTCTAAAATTCAACTCTGCTATTTGATTGTAATCGGTTTGAGAAAAAAAAAATTATACAAAATTATTTTCCAAATAAGGATCTTCCGCCTTTTTACATTTGACTGTTAAATGAAAATAGCGAATTGTATAAATAATCTGTTGAAAGGCGAACAAGCCAAACACTTTTTTTGTTATGATTCGAAGATTTTTTCATCGACCACCAAATTAAATAATAAAAAAGTTAAATTCGAAAATTGCACACAATTTTTTCCATTTTTGATATTTTTTGTTTATCGTAAAAACTAAAATAAAAATAAGAATATATTTCGCATATCAAGATAAATGAATTATTTGAGTAAATAAGCAAAAATGAAAATTTACAATACGCTTTTCGGAATGAAAATCTTCATTATCTCGAAATGAGTTGGTCTCGAGGAAGGTTTATGTCTGGGCTAAGTGGTTCGAGTCTGAGCTAAAAAGGCCGGTAAACGAAGAAAATCGATTTTTCATTATACAATTTTTTTTCATAAAATACTCGAAAAAACGATCGATGAAGTGGAATCTAATCACCAAATTTTTATTTTTATCAGATTAAGTTATTTTATCAGGCCTTTCTTATCAAAAGATTACAATCTGCGTTGTTTTTTTTATCTACAGTCCAAATTCCTTTAGAAATATTCTTATACAATATTTTTATCGACCAAAAATGAACTCAGAATGAATTTTCAAAAACTCAGCAATCGAACTCAGAAAAAAACCGTTATTTAACCGTCAAAGGAGAAGATCGTGATTCAAAAACGCCCGAAATTTCATTTGAATTTTCAAAAACCGTTATTTAACCGTGAAAGGAGAAGATGGATTCCAAAGCAGTCGAAAGTTCGTTTAAATTTTCAAAAACCGAAAAAACCGTTACAAAGAAACGAAAATGCTATATTCTAAAGAGCCGGTTACAGACTTTTAATTTATAATCCGTTTTTTTATGCAGATATATGCGAAATTCTATTTGAATTTTCAAAAACTGGAAAGACCGTTATGTGACCGTTGAAAAATCCTCTCGAAAGCGCGTCCGTTACTTTTGAATAAATATCTCGGTTATCGGAGAAATAAAAAAAAATTGATTAAAAAAAAAAGCGCGCGCGGTGCCGGCTCCGTTTCTGCGCCTGACAGCGCGTATTGCGTTTCTCGATGCGGCAAAATGCAGTGCAATCGTACTTTTTTTCATCGTTGATTTGAGTATTGTTTTTTTTTTCATCGATCAGCTCGATAATTGAGGGATTATATTCGATCGATCGGAACGTCAACGTTCTTTGCAAAACGCGACGACGTCAATCATGATGGTGAGTATTTTTTTTTTTTTTTAAACTCTTTCGCGATGTATAACCTCAATCATTTCGCGCCTACATAACCTTAAAATTTATTCTCATATTTGCGATAAATAGAGCAAAAAGTCGCGAAAGAATTCCGGAAAAATGAAAATTTTGATTCCCATCGAAAAACTAGCATTTATGATCGATAAATATTAATGTTAATGAATATTTTTTAATAAATTTTTAATTAATCTATTTTTTTGCTCCGAAATATTTTCAAATTTTTTCCGCTTGTAATCTAGTAGGAAAATATCTTTTTCGCTTTTTAGAGGCGATAGATTATTTTTAAAAGTGGAAAACATTTTTTCTACAAAGAAAAAATGAAAAAACGCACTATTTTTGCAAAAACAAACAAATCGATAAAATCTGAACACTCGTTAGAATTAAAACAAAAAATTTTCATAACCAACTTTTTTTCAACAAAGAAGATTACAAAATTTAAATAACATTAATTATCATTTACAAAATAATAATCAAGTTAATAAAAAAGTGAATTGATAATTAAATTTCAAGCAAATTCTAATTTGCACAATTTTTGCCTTTCCATACTTAACAATTACAAATTTGGTTTTATAATGTTAAAAAATTTGGATAAATCCAGCGAAAAAGAAAATTATCCAATTACAAACCTTCGTAAAACAATTTCTGCAGTTACAAAATTGCAAAATTCAAGAAAAAGCCCTTTTTTCTTCAATTCAACGTAATTTGAAACCCTCGATGGATTCCAAAATTGAATACCAAAAATTTGCGTCTAGCGTATTTAAAAAAATGTTTGCAAAATTAATTATTAATTATTAACGAATATTAAATTGAATAATGAAGAAGTACGAAATTTCGCGAGAGTCAATTTGTTTTTTTTTTTTCCAGAGAGACGGTATAAGATTCCGTCAAAATCTTACGAGGCGTTTGTCGGAGGACACTTTTTATCAATACAAGGGTTTGGCGAAGAAAAAGCAAACTCTGTCGAACGGAACGCATCATTTGTTATTCGTGTTGACATTTTTTCTCTCCGTTTCGTTGATCGTGATCGTGCTTGAAAAAAATTTGCCGGAGGGACGTTTGATAGAGACGGAGGGAATTTATCCAGGAAGTTTCATCGCTGAGAGAGCGAAGAATCATATTGTCAATTTAACGTCCATCGGACCGAGAATAACCGGAAGTTACGAGAATGAAATATTGACCGTGAAATTTCTCGTAAACGTTATTGACAGAATTGTCAAGGATTCGAGCGAAAATCACAAAATCGTCGTCGACGTTACCAAACACAGCGGCGCTTTTCCACTCACGTTTCTCGATGGAATGACGAATGTTTATCGTAACGTGCAAAATGTTATCGTCAAACTTGGACCTCACAGACCGTCCAGAGACAGTTTGTTGCTCAATTGTCACTTCGATACCTTCGTCGAGAGTCCTGGTGAGAATTTTTTTGAAAAAAAAAGTTTTTCAAGTCAAAATTGAACATTAACATTTTTTTTCCGATTGTTATCAAATATTGAATGCAAAATTGTGAAAAAAATGTCAATTTAATTTTTTTTCTTCCGAAATTTTGATTTTTTTTAGCTTTCACGCTAGAGATGGGCGATATTTAAAAAAAAATCGATTTTCAAATAATCGATTACACCAACAATCGATATCGAAAAATCGATTAATCAAGAAAAAAATCGAAAAATAATCGATTAATCGACTTTTTCTAATATTCTCTAATTCTCTATAATAAAAAAATTAATTTGATCCTAATCCACAACTTTTACTTCTAGAGTAAAAAAAACGCCGCAAGAAATATTTTTTACCGAAAAATTTACATATTTCATTGATTATTCAATAATTAACGAAGTCCCTAAAAAATGCGCAAAAAAATCCAGTTCCTTATTTAGCAGAACACCAGGAGTTAAATTATAAATCGTTATTTGCAATATCAATTTGAACGTTATTTTTTCAGTTGTAAGGGTAGGGTAAACCCCCCTCCCCCGTCTTTCCGTTCTCGTGAGTGCGAGAGAGATAGAACTAAAACGTTCCACATTTTTTTCTCGGAGATGGCTTGATGGAACAAAAAAAGAATAGTGGGGCGATCTGTACACATTAATTACGTAGGCGGCCCCACTCATCTTTTTTCATTTCATGAAGCCATCTCCGAGAAAAATGTGTTGAAATTTTTTTGAGGTTATGTGGACCTATGCATTGAAAATTGAAACAAAAAATTAAATAATTTAGGCATTTCCTATTTAAAAAATATGACGGCCGGATAAAAAGCCGTCATGCGGCGTGGAGTCTCTTCTTCATTGCTCTAGGCTCCGATTGGCGGCCATATCGATATCGCGGCCCAAAATAAATCGAAAAATCGATTAATCGAGAAATCAACAATCGCTAAGAATAATCGATTTTTACAACGAAAACAATCGATTATATGGAAATCGATTATAATCGCCCATCTCTATTTCACGCTCGTTAAATGCAAATTCAAGAGAAAAAAAAAGAAAAACTTTTTTTTTTTCATCTTCAACACCATTAATTGGTCTTTAAGGATCATTAAACGTGTTCCTTCAAATTTTCTAAAATTTTCATGATTCGGTCACAAAAAACGGCTCGACCGATTGTTTTGAAAATTGGCATTGTTTTTAGGTATCTACTGAGCTAAAAAAAAAAAAACCTGAAAACATTGCTATTTTTCGCAATATCTGCAAAGTTGCGGTAGATTTTCTAAAACAAGAAAAAAAAACTATTTTTTTGGACTTTTTCAAGTCAAAATTAAGCATCGAAAAAAAGTGAGGCCCAAAAATTTTGTTTCACTCAAGATTCCGTAACTAGAAGATTCAAGCTTCAAAATGCTTTTTTTTTTTTTTTATTTCGACCAAAATGAACAAAGTTACAGCCTTTGGAAAATCGCTGAAAAATCTGGCAAATTTCTCTGTTCCTTTAATTTAATATTTGTTTCAAAATTTTTTAAAAATTATATTCATATTTAAAAAAAAAATTTGAATAGAAGGAGGAACCTGAATTCAGTGGACCGTTACACAAACATTTTTCTATAAATTGATGGTGTTGAAAGAAATGTTTGGATAAGGGCCCATTCAATTCAGGTTCCTCCTTCTATTCAAATCTTTTTTAAAAATATGAATATAATTTTTAAAAAATTTTGAAACAAATATTAAACCAAGTTTGAAAATAAAAAACACTCAAATTATGAATTCCCCTTGAATTTAGATTTGAAAAGTTTCAGGAAAAAATATTTGTAGCAAATGTGAATTTTACAATTCACAATTTCGTTTTTTTGGAAAGAAACTTACGATTTTCTATCAAAGTCGATTGTATAGTACTTTAATTCAAGATTTGACGGACTGAAAGTATATATCTTATTAAAAATTAAATTCGATTTTAGGTGGCTCGGATGATGGAGCTGGCTGCGCCGTTATGCTGGAAATATTGCGAGTCATGGCGCGAAGTCCAAAGTATCTCAGAAACAATATCATATTTTTGTTCAACGGTGCAGAGGAAAACTTGTTGCAGGTAAATGTATTTTTTTTAAATCTAAAGTCCAAATTCCTTACGGAATATTCTCATGCAATATTTTTAACGATCAAAAATGAACTCTTACATTTGATTCGAATTTTCAAAAACCGTTAAAACCGTTAAAACAAGAAGATCGTTCAAAAGCGGCCGAAATTTCATTTGAATTTTCAAAAACCGTAAAAAAACCGTTATTTAACTGTCAAAGGAGAAGATCTGGATTCAAAAGCAACCGAAATTTCGTTTGAATTTTCAAAAACCGAAAAAACCGTTATTTAACCGTCACGAAGAAACGAAAATGCGATTCTAACGAGCCGTTACAGACTTTTAATTTATAATTCGTTTTTTTTTTATCAGATATATATACGCGAAATTCTATTTGAATTTTCAAAAACCGAAAAAACCGTTATTTAACCGTCGCGAAGAAACGAAAATGCGGATCTAAAGAGCCGTTACAGACTTTTAATTTATAATTCGTTTTTTTTTATCAGATATATATACGCGAAATTCTATTTGAATTTTCAAAAACCGAAAAAACCGTTACTTAACCGTCACGAAGAAACGAAAATACGATTCTAACGAGCCGTTACAGACTTTTAATTTATAATCCGTTTTTTTTTAATCAGATATATATACGCGAAATTCTATTTCAATTTTCAAAAACCGAAAAAACCGTTATTTAACCGTCGCGAAGAAACGAAAATGCGATTCTAAAGAGCCGTTACAGACTTTTAATTTATAATTCGTTTTTTTTTATCAGATATATATACGCGAAATTCTATTTGAATTTTCAAAAACCGAAAAAACCGTTACTTAACCGTCACGAAGAAACGAAAATGCGATTCTAACGAGCCGTTACAGACTTTTAATTTATAATCCGTTTTTTTTTAATCAGATATATATACGCGAAATTCTATTTCAATTTTCAAAAACCGAAAAAACCGTTATTTAACCGTCGCGAAGAAACGAAAATGCGATTCTAACGAGCCGTTACAGACTTTTAATTTATAATTCGTTTTTTTTTAATCAGATATATATACGCAAAATTCTATTTGAATTTTCAAAAATCGAAAAAACCGTTATTTAACCGTCGCGAAGAAACGAAAATGCGATTCTAACGAGCCGTTACAGACTATTAATTTATAATTCGTCGTTTCTATCAGATATATATACGCGAAATTATATTTGAATTTTCAAAAACCGAAAAAACCGTTATTTAACCGTCACGAAGAAACGAAAATGCGATTGTAAAGAGCCGTTACAGACTTTTAATTTATAATCCGTTTTTTTTTTTATCAGATATATATACGCGAAATTGTATTTGAATTTTTAAAACCTGAAAAGACCGTTATTTGACCGTTAAAAATCGTTTTGAGAGCGCATCCGTTGCTTTTGAATAAAAAATTGATTTTAAAAAAAAGCGCGCCCATCCAAAATATCTCAGAAACAATATCATATTTTTGTTCAACGGCGCCGAGGAAAAATTGTTGCAGGTAAATGTGATTTTTTTTTTAAATTCCCAAATTTTGTTACGTGTTTTTTTTAGGCCTCTCACGGTTTTATAACGCAACATCCCTGGGCAAAGGAGGTTCGAGCGTTTATTAATATCGAGGCGTGCGGCGCTGGTGGTCGGGAATTATTGTTTCAGGCTGGACCTGATAGTCCCTGGATCATCGAGGTATTCCCAAAAAATTGAACCGATAAAAAATAATAATATTAATATCTGATATGAGTGATTCCACGTCAAACCAGCAGGTCAAAAAAATCGATGTCTCCGATCATACTCTCGATATTTTTCTGTGTTCAGCACAAATTAACCTCATTTGGTGCATTTATGAAGCCACAATCGTAAAACTACGTTTTTTCGAAAATCAAGAATAACTGAAAACCCTAATTTTTAAAAAATCTGAAAAAATCACATTAAATTTTTACGACAAAAAATCTATATTTCTCTGGTGTTTGAACTAGTTTTGACCAATAGATTTTGAATTATTGATCAATTTCATCTTTCAGAAATCAGGTTCAGCTATTTTGGGACATTCAGGTTTTGACTTTAGGTTTTCTGAGAATTTCGTCAATAAAATCGTTAGTCATTGTTTCGAAAAATTATAAAATAATTGACTTAAAATTCTTTGAGATCCATCTCCATCAAATGATGATAATATTTACGAATAATTGCTTTTTCTGCAACTTTAGGTCTGAAGTTGCGATTGTTTAAAGTGTAAATAATTATTTAAAAAATTATTTACTATTCTACAATTACAATAAAGATGGATCTCAAAGAATTTGACGTGGAATCACTCATATCATAATTATAAAATTGTAAAAAAGTCTTTGAAGAATTTAAATGAATTTTGGGAATTAAAAAAAAATTACTAAAAAAAATTTAACAATTTTTCAGGTCTATTCCCGAGTGGTTCCATATCCGTACGCATCGTCGCTGGCTCAAGAAATATTTCAAAGTGGAATTGTTCCGGGTGACACGGATTTCCGAATATTTCGAGATTTTGGCAAAGTTTCTGGTAAATGAAAATTCGAATTTTATTTGAATTATTGAAAGTGAAAAAAAAACCATCAGCTCGAACTTTTAGTAAAGAATGGAAACAATTCTATTATCCAATATCAAAATAATCTTTAATTAATAGCATTCTATTAATGTCGAAATAATTCGTAATTAATGAAATTCCATTATGAATAAAAAATATATGGGGCATTCCATTCCAAATCGGACAGTTTGAAAAAGCAGTTTGGTCATAACTTCTCTAATAATGGTCCAAATTAGAAGTTTTTTGTTGTTGAAATTTTTGTTTTTTTATGGCCTTTTCGGAAAAAATACAACAAAAATATTCGACGTGTTTTTAAACGAGTTTTTTGAGTTTTAAACTTGAAATCGCGTTTTTAAAAGTGAATGTATATTTTGATTTTTTTTCAATTTTTCGTTTTAAACATCTCGCGTTACAGCTGCCATAAGGGCGTATGCCAGCCAAAGGTAGGGCTGGAAAGCCATAAGGGCGTATCGAAATTTTTTTTTTCAGGAATCGACGTAATTATGACCGAAAAGTATAGAACCTATGGAAAAAAAAATTTCCCAATTTTTTTAAATTTTTTATACGCCCTTATGGCTTTCCGAGTGGGTCTCGAAAGCCATAAGGGCATATCGATTTTTTTTTTTCAGGAATCTACGTAATTATGACCGAAGAGTGTAGAACCGATGAAAAAAAAAATTTCCCAATTTTTTTTTTTTTTTATTCGCCCTTATGGCTTTCCGAGTGGGTCTCGAAAGCCATAAGGGCGTATCGATTTTTTATTTCAGGAAAAAAAAAAATTGGGAAATTTTTTTTTTCATCGGTTCTATACTTTTCGGTCATAATTACGTCGATTGCTGAAAAAAAAAAATTCGATACGCCCTTATGGCTTTCGACACCAACTCGGAAAGCCATAAGGGCGTATAAAAAAAAAAAGTTGGGAAAATTTTTTTTTCATCGGTTCTATACGTTTCGGTCATAATTACGTTGACTTGAAATTTCGCTATTTTCAGGTTTTTGAAAATAGGCCCAAAATTGAGCAAAACAGTTTTTTATCGAAATTAATGAAAATTTTGATTTTTTCAAAAAACTATTGATAGATTCGTGTTTAGGGGGCAAAAATACATCGATATGAGGCCCGAAAAACAAAAATAATATTTTTTTTTTTTTTGCATTTTGGCCAAAATTCAATCGGTTCACTAAAATGGCTGCAATTTATTTTCTAGATAGAATTGCGGCTTGAGCATGAGCTCATTCTCTTCGTAATCGTTCACGCTTCAAAATCCCGTTTGGTTCATCCCATTACGACCGTTTTTCGATTTTTGGCAGATTTTTAAAGTTCAACAATAGATTTTTGTAAATTTTTTAAGGTATACCCCTTTCCATTTTTTTCGGCGATTTTCAAACTGCTCTCATTTCTACAAAAAATTAGTTATCCGGATGAACTTAACGGCATTCTCTAAGTTTGGTCACAAGCTTTGCGTACGAAAAACAAATTTTGAAATCGGTTGAACCAAAGTGAAGTTATGAGCACTTGAAATTTCGCTATTTTCCAGTTTTTGAAAATAGGCCCAAAATTGAGCAAAACAGTTTTTTATCGAAATTCATGAAAATTTTGATTTTTTGAAAAAACTATTGATAGATTCGTGTTTAGGGGGCAAAAATACATCGATATGAGGCCCAAAAAACAAAAATAATTTTTTTTTTTTGCATTTTGGCCAAAATTCAATCGGTTCACTAAAATGGCTGCAATTTATTTGCTAGATAGAATTGCGGCTTGAGCATGAGCTCATTCTCTTCGTAATCGTTCACGCTTCAAAATCCCGTTTGGTTCATCCCATTACGATCATTTTTCGATTTTTGGCAGATTTTTAAAGTTCAACAATAGATTTTTGTAAATTTTTTAAGGTTCAAAATCCCGTTTGGGAAATTGGGAAAATTTTTTTTTCATCGGTTCTATACTTTTCGGTCATAATTACGTCGATTGCTGAAAAAAAAAATTCGATACGCCCTTATGGCTTTCGACACCCACTCGGAAAGCCATAAGGGCGTATAAAAAAAAAAAATTGGGAAATTTTTTTTTTCATCGGTTCTATACGTTTCGGTCATAATTACGTCGATTCCTGAAAAAAAAAAATTCGATACGCCCTTATGGCTCCCGGATGCCATAAGGGCGTAAAAGAGGTGATACGCCCTTATGGCAGCTGTAACGCGATCTATCTATTCAACAACTTTTAAGACCAGTCCGATCGTGGGCCTTCCATAACCACTATTTTTTTTTTTCGATTTTTTCGATTTTTTTTTTTTCTACAAATTATTATGGATACCAATTTTCGTTGCTATAGCATTTTTTTCATCACTTAGAATTTATTTTGACACTTTTTTTAATAAAACTTCATAATAAAAAAAAAATTGTTTAGTTTTCAAAAAAAATAATCTTTCGTTTCTTTCGCAGGTGTCGATTTTGCATGGGCTACAAATGGCTACGTTTATCACACGAAATTTGACACCGTGAGCCAAATTCCATTGGGCTCGTTGCAACGTACCGGTGACAATATTTTGGCACTTGCGAGGGGAATAACCAGCGGTCATTATTTGAGCGAGACCATAACCGTCGACCATGACGGGAGTCTCGTTTTTTTCGATTTTCTCGGTGCATTTGTCATAAGATGGCCTCAATATATAGCGGGCATAGTAAACGTTGCTAGTCTCGTAATCGGCGTTTATTCGATTTATATTAATATGGAAAGTGCCCGAAGAGGTGAGTTTAAAAAAATCGGCTTTGCATTTTTTTTCACGATGAAAAAGAAAACTGTGCAAAGAGTAGATTTTCGCCGGAAAATTTGGACCTTTGTACGTCGACGAGCATTTATTATTTTTTTTTCTCGTTTGCCTCGAACACAATACAAAAAAAAACAGATTGTCAATTGCGGAAATGATTTTTATGCCGTAAATACTGCGGAGTTGCAATTTTATAATTTTATAAAAAAATATGATATGTGTGAGAGAAAATGGGCGGGGATACTGACTACTATACTACCGAAGAATTTTATATATAATCTATGATATAAAGAATGGATTTCGATCCAAAACACGGACTATGAACCTCTGAAGAACGAAAAAAAAATCGTTTTGGCTCATTCGTGACCCCGGCAGATGGCCAAATATTTTTATTCATCATTCGGAGGTTCATAGCGTGTGTTTTGAATCGGAAATTTCCCAGGGAACACGAATATGCTATTTGCGATCCATAAATTGTTCACGAATCATGCTTAAAAGTGCCAAAAACCATTTTCGGAGGCTTGAAAAAGTAGAAAAAAAATAAAATCCTCTTCTTTTTTGTTGTGGGCATAATAAGGCCGATTTATTTCGCTCTCCATTTTCTTATTTCCTTATTCTGAGCGTACGAATGCATAAAAACAGTCTATTCGCCTATTTCTCGTTGGAATTTTATTTTTCTTTATTGTATATGGGTCAAAACGCCAATTATGGACGTCGGATCCGGCCTCACCCCCTCAGATCTTTTCGCATTTTTTTTAGATGAAAGTTCTCATTGAAAAACGCATTCCCAAATTTTTTCAGATTTTTTCCCCTTCAACTTTCGCAGTTATCACATGGGGTTTTCCGTCTAGTTTTAGAATTTTCGTTTTATTCATTATGACCTGCCATCTTCCACCACAATACAAAAAATTTTTAAAAATAGGTTTTTTGCGTGAAAAAGTCTCAGCTTTTCAAAAAAAATATCGTTTTTTTTGTTTACGACCTTGGAAAGCTTGGTTAATTCATTAATTTCTCGTATGTTTATGGAGAACCCATCTCGGAAAATACATATTCCACGTAAAATTGTCTCAGCTTTTCGAAAAAAATATTGAAACAATTTTCAAAATTTGGGCAACGGCCAAAAAACAGCTTTTTAGATTTGAAACTCGATTTTGAGAGCTTTTCACAGGCATGATCGGAGAAGCAATATTTTTTTTGGAAAGCTGAGACTTTTTTACTCAAAAAATTTATTTTTTCAAAAAAAAAATTATAACGGAAGATGGCAAAAAAAAATTAATAAAATCAATTTTTGTTCTTTCACTCATTTCTCGTATGTTTATGGAGAACCCATCTCGGAAAATACATATTCCATGTAAAATTGTCTCAGCTTTTCGAAAAAAACATTGAAAAAATTTTCAAAATTTGGGAAACGGCCAAAAAACGGCTTCTTAGACTTTAAACTCAATTTTAAGAGCTTTCCGAGTGCTTAAACAAAAAAAACAATTTTTTTTTTGAAAAGCTGAGACTTTTTCACGCAAAAAACCTATTTTTTGAAATTTTTTTTATTGTGGTGGAAGATGGCAGGTCATAATGAATAAAACGAAAATTGTAAAACTAGGCGGAATACCCCATGTAATAACTGCGAAAGTTAAAGGGGAAAAAATGTGAAAAAATTTGGGAATGTGTTTTTCAATGAGGACTTTCAGCTAAAAAAAAAATGCGAAAAGATCTGAGGGGGTGAGGCCGGATCCGATGTTCATAATTGGCGTTTTGACCCATGTATAATATACAATATAATATTTTTATTTGATCTATAAATTCAATTTCCACGAGACAAATTTAAATTTGAGATTTTCTATAATCGTAATATTAATTCACAGATGTGAGAACGTCGACTTACGTGAAACAAATATTGATATGCGCTGCAGCGGTTATCGGTTCTTGGCTAATATCGATGATTTCGGCAACGTGCATCGCCCTCGTATTGACGAAACTCGGCAAAGTAATGAGCTGGTACGCGAGACCAGCGTGGTTATTTTTTCTCTACATTTGTCCGACGGTCGCAATGTCCATGATACTATTTTTGTACATGGGAGGTCGACAGAGACAGGTCAGTATTTTCGACCAAATTATTTCTCCCAATGGATGCTCCAATATGATTAAAAATTGGATAAAAATCCATTAGCTAGTATCAGAATAATCGGTATTCAATGATATTCCATCATTCCCAAAATAATTGATAATCCATCAAATTCCATTATTATCAGAATAATCGATAAAACATCAAATTTCTGTTCCCATCGTTATAATTTAATTAAATCTCAATATTATATAAATTAATTTTTATTATTTTTTTTTAGGATGTCAATTCGCCTTGGATTCTTTATCAACTTTATTGCGACGCTTACAGCGTTATTTGGATGTTCATATTATTTTTGTGCATTCTATTCGAAATACGCTCCGGATTTATACCACTTCACTGGGTTATATTCCCATCGGTTGGTAATATTCTGCGACACAATTTCTTCGATAAATGGCGAGGTAAAGTACAATAGAAAATAATAATAATAATAATAATAATAATGAGAATGATTATGATTATGATTATGATTATGATTATGATCATGATAATGATTATGATTATGATTATGATTATGATTATGATTATGATTATGATTATGATTATGATTATGATTATGATTATGATTATGGATTTGAATAAAATAATTTCAATTAATTTAATTTTCCAGATTGGAAATGGCTGTGCTTTCAAGTCGGAATACTGAGCTTACCTTACATACAATCATTTTACCTCTCGATCGGCGCCCTCTATCTATTTATTCCCATCATGGGAAGATCGGGCGCCAGCATTAATTCCGAGGTCGTCGTAGCGAATATGCTGTCCCTACTATTTTGTCTACTTCTCAGCTTTACGGTAAAGATTTTATCGTTTCCATTTTCTTATAGAAAAAAGAAAATTATTAAATAGAAAAGAAACTCATAACTCAACATAAAGCTCAATAACTTTACTTCAGTTACGGCAAATTACAAATGTAATTTGTAATTCAAAGTTTTCTCAGCACAAATTACAAATGTAACTAGTAATTCCCAATTTCTTGATTACAAACTACAAATGTATTTAGAACCAAATTTTCGACTAATAACATTTTTTAATGTAATTAGTATCAAATTTCTACTAATTACATGTAGTTAGAGTCAAATTTGACTCTAATTACATTGCTAAAATGTAATTAGTGCGAAATTTGAACCTAAGTACATTTGTAATTTGTAATTTGAATTTTTCTAATTACTAATAATATTTCTAATGTGTAATTAGGAAATTTTAAATTACTAATCACATCGCGTTACAGCTGCCATAAGGGCGTATGCCAGCCAAAGGTAGGGCTGGAAAGCCATAAGGGCATATCGATTTTTTTTTTTCAGGAATCTACGTAATTATGACCGAAGAGTGTAGAACCGATGAAAAAAAAAATTTCCCAATTTTTTTTTTTATTCGCCCTTATGGCTTTCCGAGCGGGTCTCGAAAGCCATAAGGGCGTATCGATTTTTTTTTTTCAGGAATCGACGTAATTATGACCGAAAAGTATAGAACCGATGGAAAAAAAAATTTTCCCAATTTTTTTTTTCCATCGGTTCTATACTTTTCGGTCATAATTACGTCGATTGCTGAAAAAAAATTCGATACGCCCTTATGGCTTTCGACACCAACTCGGAAAGCCATAAGGGCGTATAAAAAAAAAAAAAAGTTGGGAAATTTTTTTTTTCATCGGTTCTATACGTTTCGGTCATAATTACGTTGACTTGAAATTTCGCTATTTTCAGGTTTTTGAAAATAGGCCCAAAATTGAGCAAAACAGTTTTTCATCGAAATTCATGAAAATTTTGATTTTTTGAAAAAATTATTGATAGATTCGTGTTTAGGGGGCAAAAATACATCGATATGAGGCCCGAAAAACAAAAATAATTTTTTTTTTTTACATTTTGGCCAAAATTCAATCGGTTCACTAAAATGGCTGCAATTTATTTTCTAGATAGAATTGCGGCTTGCGCATGAGCTCATTCTCTTCGTAATCGTTCACGCTTCAAAATCCCGTTTGGTTCATCCCATTACGATCGTTTTTCGATTTTTGGCAGATTTTTAAAGTTCAACAATAGATTTTTGTAAATTTTTTAAGGTATACCCTTTTCCATCTATTTTCAGCGATTTTCAAACTGCTCTCATTTCTACAAAAAATAAGTTATCGGGATGAACTTAACGGCATTCTCTAAGTTTGGTCACAAGCTTTGCGTACGAAAAACAAATTTTGAAATCGGTTGAACCAAAGCGAAGTTATGAGCACTTGAAATTTACCTATTTTCAGGTTTTTGAAAATAGGCCCAAAATTGAGCAAAACAGTTTTTTATCGAAATTAATGAAAATTTTGATTTTTTGAAAAAACTATTGATAGTTTCGTGTTTAGGGGGCAAAAATACATCGATATGAGGCCCGAAAAACAAAAATAATTTTTTTTTTTTTTTGCATTTTGGCCAAAATTCAATCGGTTCACTAAAATGGCTGCAATTTATTTTCTAGATAGAATTGCGGCTTGAGCATGAGCTCATTCTCTTCGTAATCGTTCACGCTTCAAAATCCCGTTTGGTTCATCCCATTACGATCGTTTTTCGATTTTTGGCAGATTTTTAAAGTTCAACAATAGATTTTTGTAAATTTTTTAAGGTGTACCCCTTTCCATTTTTTTCGGCGATTTTCAAACTGCTCTCATTTCTACAAAAAATTAGTTATCGGGATGAACTTAACGGTATTCTCTAAGTTTGGTCACAAGCTTTGCGTACGAAAAACAAATTTTGAAATCGGTTGAACCAAAGCCCTTATACGCCCTTATGGCTTTCCGAGTGGGTGTTGAAAGCCATAAGGGCGTATAAAAAAAAAAAAATCGGAAATTTTTTTTTTCATCGGTTCTATACTTTTGAGTCATAAATACGTCGATTCCTGAAAAAAAAAAAATTTCGATACGCCCTTATGGCTCCTGGATGCCATAAGGGCGTAAAAGAGGTGATACGCCCTTATGGCAGCTGTAACGCGATTTGTTATTTGTAATTAAGAAATGTTCAATTACTAATTACATTTGTAAATTGTAATTAGAAATTTTTCAATTACTGATTACATTTGTAATTTGTCATTGGAAATTCTTCAATTACTGATTACATTCGTAATTTGTAATTAGAAATTTTTCAATGACTAATTATAATTGTAATTTGTAGTTAGAAAGTTTTAATTACTTATTACATTTGTATTTTGTAATTAGAATTTTTCGAATTACTAATCACATTTGTAATTTGTTATTAGGAAATGTTGAATTACTAATCAAAATTGTAATTTGTAATTAGGAAATGTTCAATTACTAATTACATTTGTAATTTGTAATGAGAAATTTTTCAATTACTGATTAAATTTGTAATTTGTCATTAGAAATTTTCAATTACCAATTACATTTGTAATTTGTAATTAGAATGTAATTAATAACAAAAACGCCCAACTCTGATAAGCAGACGGCAAAGACACTTTGTGCGAAAGACGTAGTAAATGTGGGAAATGTAGTAAAACGTAGGAAAATAATACATTTTTGAAGAACGATCGGCTGATGATTTTTTTTTTTCAGCTCCCACTTGTACTCTTGATCAAAAACGCTGGCAGAGTTCTCAGCGTAATGATCGGAATGTTTTTAATATCGATCGGAATTCTTATATTGACACCGTTGGGTTTTCCTTACAGCGGTGACATTACATCACCTGCGCCCCAACGTTTCATGATTGCGGTGAGCAAAGAATACTTGAAGAAAAATAGTATCGTACGAAATTTTATTGCACGAGTGCGTAAAGTGCCCGCTTCTCGCACGCGCAGCGAAGCGAAGCGTGCGAGAAGTGGTCACTTTACGCACGGAGTGCAATAAAAAAATTTACATCATTTTTTCGACATTGAAATAATTTGCTGTAAAAATAGTAATGGAGAAATTATGCATGGTCCATTTTTGCAAGATTGGAAACAATTGATGGACCCAAATAGATATTTCTGAAAAAATGGAAAAAATAGAGCTCGAAATTGAACGCATTATCTATTTAAAATAGAATCGAAAATATAGATAAGCTCCATCGTGCATTTTTTCACAAATAAAGAATGAAAATAAGCTCCATTATCTATTTTTAAATGCGTAATCCACTTTAACAATACATTGTCAATTTTTTCAAAAATATGTAACGAAAATAACCTCGATATCCATTCTCAAAAAAAATCAAGAGTGGAAAAATCCTGCTTTTCGAATTTTTTCAAAAATGCAGAATGGAAAATCCCTCAATATCCATTTTTTTTTAAATGGGATATGAAAGGATTTGCAGTATCCATTTTTTCAAAAATACCGAATGAAAACGTGCTTGGTATCCATTTTTGAATAAATCAAGAGAGAAAAAATCCTAATTATCATTTTTTCAAAAAATTAAGCATGAAAAACTTCTCAATATCCATTAGTTTTAAAATGAAGAATGAAAAAATCCTCGTTGAACAATTAACTAAAAATAAGAGCCATTATTATCTCAAAAAAATGGAATATCGAAATGTGTCCTATATATGGGGCATTTCACGCCAAATCGACCACTTTAGAACCCGACCCTTTTTATTTATTTATTATTATTATTATTATTATTATTATTATTATTATATTATTTATTATTTATTTTCCTTTTTATTTTTTTTTTTTCAAGTTTGGAAGTTCTTTGAACACCCTCAAAAATTTTCAGAATGGTGTTATGAGAAATAAGGCTAGTTGAAATTTTTATTTTTTTCAAATCGAAAAAAAAATACAAATAAAAAAAATCACCACTCTGAAAAAATTTGAGGATTTGCAGAAAATGTCAAAGTTTGATATGATAAAAAGAAAAAAAAATGAAGATGGTTTTCTATAATTTTTGTGTATTTTTTTTTCTAAAAGTACATTAAAAAACGGCAATTTTGAAAAAAAAAACCGTTCCGATAAGTCAAATTTTGAAAAAGTTATAGCTATTTCAAAAATAAAAAGCCATTTTTTTTGAAAAATTTATACCTTTTTATCGGTTGGGTAAAAAAATTTGAAAAAATTCTGAAAAATGTTTTTTATAAGGTAGAAAAAGATAAAAAATGTTTCAGCCAAATCACCCATATATATGAATAATAAAAAAATAAAAATTAAAAAAAATAAAAATTAAAATGTAAAATGAAAAAAAAAAAATTAAAAATAGACCATTCCTTTGCCAAATTATTTCAAAAATTGTTTTTCATTTTTTTTTTCATTTCTCAGCACACTCAGCGACAATATTTCAACCCTGACGGAGTATTGAGATATTCGAGCAGTGGCTATTGGATCGTTGACCTGGACATGAATAGTCCTCACAGCGTTGAGGCAATGGTACCTGAAGTCGGTGCGGCAATACCGACGATTAAAGACTGCGAGGAACAGTTGTACTGCGGTTTGCCATATTTAATGCCCGTTACGACGTTTCTCTGGTAAGATTAATTGCAAACAGAGTTGTGAAAATAGTAATGTAAAAGTAATGCATTACCCATTACTTTAAACAATGTGTATTGGCCATTACAAATTACAAAAGTAATGTGTAATGTATTCATGCCCCATTACATATTACAAAAGTAATGTGTAATGGATGCATGCGCCATTACAAATAAAAAAAGTAATGTGTAATGTATGCATATTCCATTACAAACAAAACGAGTAATGTGTAATGGATGCATGTCCCATTACAAATAAAAAAAAGTAATGTGTAATGGATTCATGTCCCATTACAAATTACAAAAGTAATGTGTAGTGGATGCATGTGCCATTACAAATTACAAAAGTAATGTGTAATGGATGCATGTCCCATTACAAATAAAAAAAAGTAATGTGTAATGGATTCATGTCCCATTACAAATTACAAAAGTAATGTGTAGTGGATGCATGTGCCATTACAAATAAAAAAAAGTAATGTGTAATGGATTCATGTCCCATTACAAATTTCAAAAGTAATGTGTAATATATGCATATTCCATTACAAACAAAACGAGTAATGTGTAATGGATGCATGTCCCATTACAAATAAAAAAAAGTAATGTGTAATGGATTCACGTCCCATTACAAATTACAAAAGTAATGTGTAATGGATGCATGCGCCATTACAAATAAAAAAGTAATGTGTAATGTATGCATATTCCATTACAAACAAAACGAGTAATGTGTAATGGATGCATGCCCCATTACAAATAAAAAAAAGTAATGTGTAATGGATTCATGTCCCATTACAAATTTCAAAAGTAATGTGTAATGTATGCATATTCCATTACAAACAAAACGAGTAATGTGTAATGGATGCATGTCCCATTACAAATAAAAAAAGTAATGTGTAATGGATTCATGTCCCATTACAAATTACAAAAGTAATGTGTAATGGATGCATGCGCCATTACAAATAAAAAAGTAATGTGTAATGGATGCGTGTGCCATTAAAAATAAAAAAGTAATGTGTAATGGATGCGTGTTCCATTAAAAATAAAAAAGTAATGTGTAATGGATGCGTGTGCCATTACAAATAAAAAAGTAATGTGTAATGGATGCAGGTGCCATTACAAATAAAAAAGTAATGTGTAATGTATGCATATTCCATTACAAATAAAACGAGTAATGTGTAATGGATACATGTCCCATTACAAATAAAAAAGTAATGTGTAATGGATGCGTGTGCCATCACAAATAAAAAAAGTAATGTGTAATGGATGCAGGGGCTATTACAAATAAAAAAGTAATGTGTAATGTATGCATATTCCATTACAAATAAAACAAGTAATGTGTAATGGATGCATGTCCCATTACAATTTAAAACAGTAATGTGTAATGGATGCGTGTTTCATTACAATTAAAAAAAGTAATGTGTAATGGACACATGTTCCATTACAAATAAAAATGTAATGTGTAATGTATGCACGTTCCATTACAAATTACAATTTAAAAAAAAAGTAATTTGCAGTGGAGAATATTTCCTTACAAATAGAAATATCGCCGCGCTCGTATTAGAAATTTGCACATTGTTGTCTCATTATTTTATTTCGCTCACTAAAAGTTCATCACAATTGTCACAAATGATCCATAAAGTTAAAAAAAAGAATATGCAAATTTTTTAGGGATTCAATAAAGCGACAAATTTCTAATAAGCGGCAAATTTCTAATCTACTTTTTTTTATTTATAATGGAACACGCATCCATTACACATTACTTATTTTCTTTGTAATGGCACATGCATCCATTACACATTACTTTTTTTTTATTTGTAATGGCACATGCATCCATTATACATTACTTTTTTTTATTTGTAATGGGCCATGCATCCATTACACATTACTTTTTTTATTTGTAATGGCACACGCATTTATTACACATTACTTTTGTATTTTGTAACGGTACACTTACCCATTTCACATTATGCAGTGTAATGGGTAATAAATACAGTAATGCATTATCAAAGTAATGCATTATTTACAACTCTGATTTCAAAATAATTAATTCTATTAACAATATTTATAAACGCAAAATTTAAAAAAAATTAAATTTCTTAACATCAGTCAAATTAATTCATTTGTTAATGATATAACTGTAATTAATGTATAATTTAATAAATTTAAGCATAGAATATAAATTCAATTATATGAATAAATTTTAAATATATAATTTAATTAATTTTTAATTTTTTAAAAATATTAAACATTTTTTTTCATTTTTTAATATTTTTATTGACCATTCGGAAAAAGCATTAATCTCGTCGTTTTCAATATTTTTAAGGAAAACTAGCTGGATCCCCGGACCCGCACCCTTGATAAACATTCCGACGACCCTCAATCTGATATCGAAGAAGTCTTTGCGAAATATCGTGTCTTTTACCTTCAACGTCACTGGCAAGAAAAACGTCCAAATTAATTAATTATTTGATTGTTTGATAAATTATTCAATTATTCAATTATTCAATTATTCAATTATTCAACTGTTCAATTATTCAATTGTTCAATTATTCAATTGTTCAATTGTTCAATTGTTCAATTATTCGATTATTCAATTATTCAATTATTCAATTGTTCAATTGTTCAATTGTTCAATTGTTCAATTGTTCAATTGTTCAATTGTTCAATTGTTCAATTGTTCAATTGTTCAATTGTTCAATTATTCAATTATTCAATTTTTAAATTATTCAATTATTATTCAATTATTTAATGAATCATTCAATCATTAAATTGATTGTGTTATTATTAAATAATAAATAAATGAATAATCGTTATGAATTAATCGACCCGGTATTTTTTTTCAGGTCCGGATCACATAGGAATTATTTTATCACCCTACAAGGGCGTTCGATTGCAAAATTGGACGATAATCGATGGTAAACCACTGCGAGGTCCAGCGTGGAATGGACGAGAAGTTTATTTTATTTATTATTCCTGCGCCACCGATTGTGTTCCTTACACATTTTCCTTGGATTTGATGGTGAGACTTTTTTTTTCATTTGTTATTTGAAATTTTGATAAAAATACGATTCTCGAATATTTGGGGAAAAAAATCAAATTATTGAAATTTCGGTTGTTTTGTTTTATTTAAGACGGTATTTAGAGACATACACATTGAGCGTTTTGTCGACCTCGATAAAAATATATATATATATATTTTGACCATTCTTTTCTTGCAATAGATTCATATTTTGACGACAAAAAAATATAAATAAAAATGAAAAATAAGTTATAAGCTGGTAAAGTTGGGGTTAAAAAATCGATTTGTTCAAAATTCTAGACCAGAATCCCCCCTTAAAGTTACGCTCTGACGTGACGAGCGTAAGTTCTGCGTCACTAAAATAGCTACAACTCCGTAAATTAAGAGGAGGCTAAATACCGACATTTAAGAGGAGGCTAAATACCGACATCTTTCGTGCGAGTGCGAGAGAGAAAAGATGATAGGGGTCGTGTGAGAGCGAGAGAGAGGTCCGAATGTCGCCTTCAGCCTCCTCTTAAGAGGAGGCTAAATACCGACATTTTTCGTGCGAGTGCGAGAGAGAAAGGATGACGCCTTTAGCCTCCTCTTAAGAGGAGGCTAAAGGCGACATTCGGACCTCTCTCGCTCTCACACGACCCCTATCATCCTTTCTCTCTCGCACTCGCACGAAAAATGTCGGTATTTAGCCTCCTCTTAAGAGGAGGCTAAAGGCGACATTCGGACTTCTCTCTCTCGCTCTCACACGACCCCTATCATCCTTTCTCTCTCGCACTCGCACGAAAAATGTCGGTATTTAGCCTCCTCTTAAGAGGAGGCTAAAGGCGACATTCGGACCTCTCTCTCGCTCTCACACGACCCCTATCATCCTTTCTCTCTCGCACTCGCACGAAAAATGTCGGTCGTTAGCCTCCTCTTAAGAGGAGGCTAAAGGGGACATTCGGACCTCTCTCTCGCTCTCACACGACCCCTATCATCCTTTCTCTCTCGCACTCGCACGAAAAATGTCGGTATTTAGCCTCCTCTTAAGAGGAGGCTAAAGGCGACATTCGGACCTCTCTCTCGCTCTCACACGACCCCTATCATCCTTTCTCTCTCGCACTCGGACGAAAAATGTCGGTCGTTAGCCTCCTCTTAAGAGGAGGCTAAAGGCGACATTCGGACTTCTCTCTCTCGCTCTCACACGACCCCTATCATCCTTTCTCTCTCGCACTCGCACGAAAAATGTCGGTATTTAGCCTCCTCTTAAGAGGAGGCTAAAGTCGACATTCGGACCTCTCTCTCGCCCTCGCACTCGCACGAAAAATGTCGATATTTAGCCTCCTCTTAGGAGGAGGCTAAAGGCGACATTCGGACCTCTCCCTCGCTCTCACACGATCCCTATCATCCTTTCTCTCTCGCACTCGCACGAAAAATGTCGGTTTTTTTTGAGGATATATTCTTAAAGGACTAAACTTTAAGAATATGCAAAAACAATTTTTTTTTCAAAATTTGTGACCGGAATACTCCCTAAAAAAAATTATTAACTTAAGGCGACATTTTTTCAGTTTCCAATGACGCACAAAGGACCAACGCTGACGGTCGCTCTCGCAGGACACTTTTTGCATGGTGAAAATCAAAGATCGCTCAGATTCAAACGTTTCCTGGCCCAATTTCCATCCTGGGCCGTGGTCACGCCGTGGACAGCGTCCTACACGTCGTGGGAATTTTGAGCCCATTCACAATGGCGTCTTTTTGCGTTATTTAAAATTTGAAAAAAAAAAACAACACAAAATCGAAGTGATAACGATTTTGATTAATCGTGGATAATTTAAATATTCGACGAATTATCAATTAGATAGTCCAAGTTTCTATCGTATAAAAAAAGTAGCTTTTTTTCGCAAAAAAATTTGATAAAAACTCACTTTTCCATTTTTATGCGCGAAAAAGAAACGCGAGAAAAATCCAATCCAGCGGAAATTCACTCTTCGTATTTTTTTTTAAATTTTTTTCACGAAAGTGAACATTTTCGTGCCAAAGAATCAAAAAAGTTTCATTTCATTTTTTTTTATCGCGTGGAAGATAAAAATTGAATGAATTTCTTTTTTTTTCGATAAAATCCTAAAAGTAGTTTAACTTTTCGAGATTTGGACAAAGTTTTCACGGGAAATAAATCCCTAAAAGATGAAATTTACAGTTCTCGCCGTTTTTTTCTTTTCGCACGCAAAATCAATTTATGCGAAAATTCAGAAATTCAGTTTTTGTCGTTTTTGTTTTGCTTGTTAGAGACAATATTTTTCGATATTTGCGTTTAGTTTTTTTTTGGCACAAAGACTTTCATGCATAAGCAATATACAAAAATTAGGGAAGATAAAATAATTATTTAAAAAAATTAGTAAATTTTTTTTTGCTCTTTTTTTTATGCGTTCAATTTTAACACAAAAAAATGCAAAATTTTGCTTTTTCGTCTTTCGAAAATTACAACAAAAATCTAGTCTATCATCGGATGCGTATAGTTATAAAAAAAAAAAAAAAAAAATAGCGAGAGAGCGTTTAAACGAGCCGAACACTGAAGAATTAGTATAATACAATATTTACACGATTTTTTACTAGAAAAATTTCCATGGACTAGAAAAAAGTATTTATTTATCTCGTTCGACGAAACTTTCGGGGGATGCAAAAAAAAATCCTCGCAGATAAAGTTAAAATTCGAGGGTGGAATTTTTTTGTTTAGCCTATTCGTCGTCGATTTTTTTTTTTTTTAGATTAAACTAAAAACGTAGTATAAAAGTAGCATATCAGATGTAATTTTCACAGGGAAATTATCGACGCTGAAAAAAAAAATCGTCGAAAACGAGAATTTTTTTTCCCCGAGCGTTTGAAAAAAAAAATGACACCAATTATTAATAGACCAATTGACTAAGGATTTTAGATTCTAGAAATACTTTGAGGGCTTTGAAAAAAAAAAATATATATATATATGTATATATGAGGTATTCCATATCAAGCCGACCAATTCGTGGACCCGACCATTTTTTATTTTGTTGAAAATTTTCCGTTTTTTTTGTACGTACTAAAAGCAGTCTCTCAGAATTTTTTCAGATTTTTGTCTCAACCCAAATAACCACAATAAATTGTTCAAAATTTGACACAATTTTTTTTCAAATGCTCATAACTTTCTTAAAACCGGAGATATCAAAATAATACAAAAGATCATTTTTTCCGTCTTGAGCTGCAGTTTTATAAAAAAAAATACAAAAAAAATATCGGTATTTATTTTCATATGTTTTTTGAAGTTTTAAACACAAAATATTTTTTTTTCAACTTGGACCCTTTTTATTTTTTTGAAAAAATTCACCACTTTTTAAAAGACATTTTTACAAATACTAAAAAATTGACAGTTTGTGCTTCTCATAACTTGTATTTTTTTTCTATTTTTTATCGCGTGTGAACTAAGGAATCGTGTTTCCTCTTTGAATTAAAAAATAGAAAAAAATACAAGTTATGAATATCACAAGCTGCCAATTTTTTTAGTATCTGTAAAAATGTTTTTTTAAAAGTGGTGAATTTTTTCAAAAAAAATAAAAAGGCTCCAAGTTGAAAAAAAAATGTTTTGAGAAGTTATAAACACAAAATATTGTTTTTTTTCAACTTGGACCCTTTTTATTTTTTTGAAAAAATTCACCACGTTTTAAAAGACATTTTTACAGATATCAAAAAATTAGCAGTTTGTCATATTCATAACTTGTATTTTTTTTCTATTTTTTAATTCACGGAGGAAATACGATTCTTTAATTCACGCGCGGTAAAAAATAGAAAAAAAATACAAGTTATGAGAAGCACAAACTACCAATTTTTTAGTATCTGTAAAAATGTCTCTTAAAAAGTGGTGAATTTTTTCAAAAAAATAAAAAGGGTCCAAGTCGAAAAAAAAAACATTTTGTGTTTAAAACTTCAAAAAACGTATGAAAATAAATATAGATATTTTGTTTGTATTTTTTTTACAAAACTGCAACTCAAGACGGAAAAAAATGATCTTCTGTTTTATTTTGATATCTCCGATTTTTAAAAAGTTATGACCATTTGAAAAAAAAAATGTGTCAAATTTCGAACAATTTATTGTGGTTAGTTGGGTTGAGACAAAAATCTAAAAAAATTCTGAGAGACTGCTTTTAGTACGTACAAAAAAATAGAAAATTTTCAACAAAATCATAAATGGTCGGGTCCAAGGGTTGGTCGATTTGGTATGGAATACCTCATATATATATATTTATATATATTCCGCGACTAGAATTTTTTTTTGCCCACACACGAATAATTAAAATATATTTTGTGCTCAAAAAAATATATAAAAAATTTTCAGATCGGAATTTTTTTTTCAAATTCCGAATGAAATCGCTTGGAAATGGAAAAAACGTTTTTAGCTTTTCTCGAAAAAGCTGTTGCTCAAAAAAAAAATTTCTCCTTATTGTATTTCTTTAATTAATTTGTTGTGTTTTTTTTTCAATTTCAATATTTTCTATTGAATCATTGTTAATTCTTTCTTTCACGATTCGACTGATTGTTTGTTATCAACGTTTTTTTTTCGTTCTCGTTTTTTAAATATTTTTATGGTATCGGTGCTTAAAATAATAAAAAAGATATTGGAAAAAAAAAAACAATTTTTCTACCAAATGGCGCAATTTGATATTATTATTATTATTATTATTATTATTATTATTATTATTATTATTATTAGGGAAATTAGAGCAAAAATTAAACCGTTTTGGGTTATTTATATTTTTAACATTTTAATACTCATTTTTTTTTCTTCCACTTTTCCAGATATATTAAAATATATCTTTGGAAATAATTAAAAACGAATTTCTAGCACAAATTAATTAATTGTGAATAATTATTGAAGAAGAAAAAACATTCATTCCCACGATTCCTGTTTATCGACTGAAATGTCACTTGAAATTTCGAAAATCGTTTCAAGTATTTTGAATTTTTTGAAATTTTTTGTGTTTGAAAAAATGAGAAACAAAATTGTGAATTTTTATTAATGAAAAAAATAGGACATATCTTGAAATTATTAAGAAAAATTTATCGATCGCTGATTAAATTAATTTTCACTAATTTTTCGTTTCATGAATTTTTAATTAATTTTTCATTGTATTAATTTTTATTAGTTTAATGAAAATTTGCAAACATTGGAAAGAAAA
Source organism: Alloplasta piceator (assembly GCA_946863875.1). Taxonomy (NCBI): domain Eukaryota; kingdom Metazoa; phylum Arthropoda; class Insecta; order Hymenoptera; family Ichneumonidae; genus Alloplasta; species Alloplasta piceator. Next base: position 31,766,183 of record OX333080.1, read on the forward strand.
AAATTAAATTTTTTGGAAAATTAATTTTTTCGGGTTCAACTTGCAATTTTTTTCATGCGGCTATGAGGAATTTTTTTTTTTTGAAATTTAATAATTGGGATTACATGGGTATAACTAATTGTTACCTATTGTTATTGTTAAAACGGTACATCATGAAGAGACATTGGGCTTGAATAAAGAAACAAATTGGACGATTCTGCATAAATTATTTTGTAATTAAATTTACTTTTTTCCCCATTATTAAAATATTCCACATGCTTACAACCGTTCAATTGGGTATTTGTAATTAGTAATTATACTTAATACTGAATAAATACCAATTACTAATTATGCGTTATAATTAGTAATCATACCAGTTGCTAATTATGCTGCATAATTAGTCGTTAGTTGATACCATTTAACAATTTTGTGGCGTAATTAGTAATCATTAAATACCAATTACTAATCATGTGGAATAATTAGTAATTAGTCGAGACCACTTACAAATTATTCTGTTTACTTAGTCGTTAGTTGATACCAGTTAACAATTTTGTGGGATAATTAGTAATCAGTAAATACCAATTACTAATCATGTGGAATAATTAGTAATTAGTCGATACCAGTTACTAATTATTCTGCATAATTAGTCATTAGTTGATACCAATTACCAATTTTGTGGCGTAATTAGTAATCATTAAATACCAATTACTAATCATGTGGAATAATTAGTAATTAGTCGATACCACTTACTAATTATTCTGCACAATTAGTCATTAGTTGATACCAATTACCAATTTTGTGGCGTAATTAGTAATCAGTAAATACCAATTACTAATCATGTGGAATAATTAGTAATTAGTCGATACCAGTTACTAATTATTCTGCATAATCAGTCATTAGTTGATACCAATTTACAATTTTGTGGCGTAATTAATAATCAGTAAATACCAATTACTAATCATGTGGAATAATTAGTAATTAGTCGATACCAGTTACTAATTATTCTGCATAATTAATCGTTAGTTGATACCAATTAACAATTTTGTGGCCTAATTAGTAATCAGTAAATACCAATTACTAATCATGTGGAATAATTAGTAATTAGTCGATACCAGTTACTAATTATTCTGCATAATTAGTCATTAGTTGATATCAATTACCAATTTTGTGGCGTAATTAGTAGTCAGTAAATACCAATTACTAATCATGTGAAATAATTAGTAATTAGTCGATACCAGTTACTAATTATTCTGCATAATTAATCGTTGGTTGATACCAATTAACAATTCTGTGGCCTAATTAGTAATCAGAAAATACCGATTACTAATCATGTGGAATAATTAGTAATTAGTCGATACCAGTTACTAATTATTCTGCATAATTAGTCATTAGTTGATACTAACTACAAATTTTGTGGCGTAATTAGTAATCAGTAGATACCAATTATTAATCATGTGAAATAATTAGTGATTAGTCGATATCAGTTACTAATTATTCTGCATAATTAATCGTTAGTTGATACCAATTAACAATTCTGTGGCCTAATTAGTAATCAGAAAATACCGATTACTAATCATGTGGAATAATTAGTAATTAGTCGATACCAGTTACTAATTATTCTGCATAATTAGTCATTAGTTGATACCAATTACCAATTTTGTGGCGTAATTAGTAATCAGTAGATACCAATTACTAATCATGTGAAATAATTAGTAATTAGTCGATACCAGTTACTAATTATTCTGCATAATTAATCGTTAGTTGATACCAATTATCAATTTTGTGGCGTAATTAGTAATCAGTAAATACCAGTTACTAATCATGTGGAATAATTAGTAATTATAGTCGATACCAGTTACTAATTATTCTGTTTAATTAATCGTTAGTTGATACCAATTAACAATTTTGTAGGGTAATTAATGATCAGTAAATACCAATTACTAATCATGTGGAATAATTAGTAATTAGTTGATAGCAGTTACTAATTATTCTGCATAATTAGTCATTAGTTGATACCAATTAACAATTTTGTGGCGTAATTAGTAATCAGTAAATACCAATTATTAATTATGTAGAATAATTAGTAATAAGTCGATACCAGTTACTAATTATTCTGTTTAATTAATTGTTAGTTGATACCAATTAACAATTTTGTGGCACAATTAGTAATCAGCAAATACCAATTACTAATCAAGTGGAATAATTAGTAATTACTCGACACCAGTTACTAATTATGCTGCGTAATTAGTCATTGGTTGATACCAATTTACAATTCTGCGGCGTAATTAGTAATCAGTAAATACCAATTACTAATCATGTGGAACAATTAGTAATTAATCGATACCAGTTACTAATCATGCTGCATAATTAGTCGTTAGTTGATGCCAATTAAAAATTCTGCGGCGTAATTATAGTAATTAATAAACACCAATTACTTATCATGTGGATTAATTAGTACTTAGTCGATACCAGTGACTAATTATGCTGCATAATTAGTCGTTAGTTGATACCAATTACTGATTACGCGGCGTAATACGTAATTGGTTTCTTACTGATTTACTAATTATGCCTCAAAATTAGTAATTAGTCGATACCAGTTACTAATTATGCTGCATAATGAGTTGTTAGTTTATACCAATTACTGATTACGCGGCGTAATTAGTAATCAGTGAGTACCAATTACTAATTATGCGTCATAATTAGTAATTAGTTGATGCCAGTTACTAATCATGCTGCCTAATTAGTCGTTAGTTGATACCAATTAACAATTCTGTGCCGTAATTAGTAATCAGTAAATACCAATTACTGATCATGTGGAATAATTAGTAATTAGTCTATATCAGTTACTAATTATGCTGCGTAATTAGTCGTTAGTTGATACTATAATAACTGATAACGCGTCATAATTATTAATCAGTGAATACCAATTACTAATCATGTGGAAAAATTAGTCATTACTTGATATCAGTTACTAATTAGTAATTAGTCGATACCAGTTACTAATTAGTAATTAGTCGATACCAGTTACTAATTAGTAATTAGTCGATACCACTTACTAATTATAGTAACTGGTCGATACTAATTACTAATTATGCAGAATAATTAGTAATTAATAAGAATCAAACAGCCTAATTACGGATATTCGATTAATACGAACTAAATTGCACGAGAATATAGTTGAATAAATAAACAAATCGAGTTTTAATCAATTTTTTCCACCGCTCCATACAACAAAGAATCCGGAAGTTTATGTATAGCAATTTCCTCTTTGAACGTGAAATAATCGTATTAGGCTGTTACGTAAATGTCGAAGCAGACATTTAAAGCGATATTGCATTCCCAAAATCGTTTCGACCCAATCGAACCTAATAAAAAGAAACTATTTGTTAAATAAAAAAATAATTGAATTAATTTTTTTTAAAATTTATTTGACTTATTTTATTCAATTAATTTTATTTATTTATCAGTTGATTATTTATTATTTATTTTACTTATTAATTTCTTGATTTTTGAAATTTTTTTTTTTTGACCAAATTGTGAGGAATTCGTCAATATTGACGGATCGGTGTCCGGTAAGACGAGAAACGATTTACCGATGTTTCGTCGTCATTCGAGACACTCCTCTCGAGCTCTTGTAACTTTTTTTTTTTTTTCTACCAAGAGTCGATGCTCGCCTTCCGTCGAGAAACGTTTACAAACGCTGAAACGCTGTCCATAATCGAATTCTCATTCAATTTTGTGCGTTTAATCGGTGAATTCTCGGTGGATTTTATTTTAAGAAGTGAAACGAACAAAATCGTCGAGAAGAAACAAGAAAATGATAACATGCAGGTAATTGAATAATTGAAATTTTTTTAAATCCAAAATCCAAAAAAATTGAATTTTTTCAAATTTCATTTTTGAAAGAAAAAGTAAGATATTTTTTCAATCATTTTTTAAAAAATAAATACTGAATATTGTAAATTTAATTGATCAATAATGAATTCTGATAATCACGATTTTTTTGTCATTTATCTTGTTCTGCAAAGAATTTTCATTTTAGAAATTGGATCTTACTTTTTTTGCCCACATAAAAAAACAAAAAATTTCCCTTGCTCAAAGAATTTTCAAACATTTATCAATTATTAACATTGTAAGGTATATTTTTTTAATTAATTTTTTTTTTAAATTTATAAAATAATTATGAAAATTATTTTTATAAAAATAGATAAAATACCCTTTTGCTTTACTTTTGGTGTTTAAGAAAAATTCCCTCGTCGCCTTCGTGCATTCAGCGTGCCCTTAATTGCCAGGTGCAAGTCTCGTTATCACGTGCTTTTTAACTAAAGTTAATTATTGCCCGTAGAAAAATTATTAACCCATTAGCAAAGAGGTGCGAGTTGATCTCGCGAAAAAAGCTTCCATATTGCATGCATAACGCTGGACTATTTTACATACGAAAAAAAAATTCCTCCTCCCTTAAGTGTTAAAATATAATTAGTCAACGATCACTAATTATCGTAAATAAAAGCTATAAAAAAATAGCCTTCGCTATTTCATCCGTTGACAGCTCAATAATAATAAAGATAAAAAGCATCGAAATGCAAAAAAAGGTGATCCTGTTCTTCCATAACGGTCAAAATTCGAATTTGAATTCAGCCGCGATTAAATGGAATTAACGACTTTTTTTGAGCATTTTTTCGAATTTTCAAATTCAACGTATCATCATTTTGATGCTCTCACTCCGATTCCTGCAAAATTCCCTCCGATTATCGCGAAAATCATTGCAAATTAGCGTAAACATTGGCAAACATTGTTGACCATAACCTCAAAATTTTTGGCGCCAAACGGCCATGACACAGGCGACTACAGCGCCACGGTGGAATTTTTATTCAAATAATACCGCGCAAAGCCTTCCCAAACTGCCATTAATCTTGTTTAAAGAAGAAAAACGAGCATATAACAGTAAAATAACGAGCTAAGAACGAAGAAAAAAAGCAAAACGTACCGATGGAGACGAAATATATTCATGACTCATTCTTCGTACATATAATGTATTCATGAATAACCATGAGGCAGAGTCTGCGCCGGGAGATTCTCTCGTTTCGTCATGGAATGACAGAAAATACACATTCACGTTTTCCCGTTGCAATTCACGTAAACAATAAGGCCCTTGATCTCCGTATTTTGCATCTGAGCGTGAGAATTTTTCTTAATTTTTTTTTCAATTTTTCGTTTGAGTTTCAGCACTCAAAAAATTAAAAAAACATACTCCATCTAATTAGCAGATTGGTCGTTTTTTAAACCAAACTAATTAGTCCAAGAATTGATTGCCACCACCCTTAAAATATTATATTTATTCTATGAAGAAGCCCTTAGCAAGAAATATACTGATGGGAAAAAATTTAGAGATGGGTGGAAATGGTAGCAAACGAAATTCCGATCACAAGCTCAAGCGGTACCGCCAACATCTACGAAATTAGGGCAGTGGATGGTGTCGTACCTCCATGGAAAATAATTTTTGAGTTGAAAACCTATTTGAGAAAAAAAATTCTCAAGAAGAAATATAGTGGTCGGAAAATTCAGTGATGCGTAAAATCATGTTCTGCCTGTAAGTTTAAACGTAACCACCAACGTCTACTAGAAAAGGGCAGTGGACGGCGTGTTATCTTCATGGCAAATAAATTTTTTTACTGAGAATCGAGCTCAGAAAAAGAGTTCCCAGCGAAAAATATACTGATCGGAAAATTTGATGATGCGTAGAAATGGTAGCAAACGATTTTCCGCTGAAAATTTCAAGTGGTACCGTCAACATTTACTAAATTGAGGCAGTGGATGGAGTCATACATCCATGAAAAATAATGTTTTAACTGAGAATCCACTTGAGAAAAAAAATTCTCAACAAGAAATATAAGTGATCGGAAAATTCAGTGATGCGTAAAATCATGTTCTACCTGCAAGTTTAAATGGTACCGCCAATATCTACTAGAATAGGGCAGTACCTTCGTGGCAAATAATTTTTTAACTGAGAATCGAGCTTAGAAAAGGAGTTCCCAGCGAACAATATGCTGATCGGAAAACTTAGAAATGCGTGGAAATGGTAGCAAACGAAATTCCGATCACAAGTTCAAGCGGTACCGCCAACATCTACTAAATTAGGACAGTGGATGGTGTCGTACCTCCATGGGAAATTATTTTTTAACTGAGAATCCAGTTGAGAAAGTTCTTAAAAATTTCAGGGAAAAATTGGTGGATAAATAATTTATTACATAATTTATAAAAAATTTAAACATAGCGAAGCATTGGAAAATTGTAGATAGTTTATTTATAATTTTATTTTTTAAATAAGAATGAAATGGCATTGAAATATATATCTAATTAGTCACAAGTATCCGGGGTACTGAGAGAGGTGACCGTTGAAGGAATTCGCCATGTATAAGTAGGCCGCGTGCAAATGAGAGGGACGGAGGAGGAAACAGTGAATTTCTGCTACCGAAGCTCTCATAAGACTCGTGCAAGTGCTAATTACCAGAACAAACAGGTACAGTTTCGATGTGAGCTTGGTGTGTAAACGATTTCGTTTAGAAGACACCACAGAATGTCATCTTATTCTGCTGGCAAAGTCTTGCTTTCCAGTTAAAATGCCGCTCTAAAAACTCTTAGAAATTTGACTACGTTAAAATTAGATTAAAAATTTGAGTAAATGGAAATTAAGATTCAATTGTGAGAAGGATCCGCCCTTTGCCATCTGGCGGCGAAACTTGGAACTGCTCAGAGTCGTAATTCTGGCTTAGAAAAATATATTAATTATTACAATCCTCGTGAAACTCTAATAAATTATGAATTATAAATTAGTTTCTGTACGAATTCGTTTTGCCAAATAATAATGCGCATGCGCGCTGACCAAGAGAAGCTAAATTCGCGCCGCCATATTGGCATTAACTTCGCTCCACCTGATCGCGAAAAACAAGATTCTTTAAACATAAACAATGAAATATAGTACGAAAATAGTGCAGGATTGATTCAATCGGAAGCAAGACCCAGAAAATCCGCATGAAGGTGTTAAATATTCTAACTGAATGTCCTGAATTCGATTAGTAAGTTGATTGAGGTTAGGTTTGGCCCACGTTTCTCGTCTTCTCAACTGCAATTAACACTCGGCAATTTTGCTAATCATCGAGACGGTGATTTTCGATGCTAGCGGAAAGTTCCGAGAAATTGATAACCCAAAATTAATGTTGCTTAAAATTTTTTGGAGATGGTCAGGCCGGATGGAACTCGAGACGGGTTCCTACAAGCCTATACAGACGTACGCGACTCTTTTACGGTCTTATGCGCGACTTCTACGTGTTTGGCATACCGATTAATTGTTCCTCCATCGCCCGACGCTCCCCGGCGACAAATTTATGTACTTCGCGGGCGCTCTCTCGCGGTGGCGTCCGGAATTACACGCCACAAGCATGCACACCTTTACACCTCTCATCCACGAACATCGAGGGATTCTATTCATTTTTTTCCGTCATTCTGTCGTCTTCTGTCTCGTTTAAGTCAACCAAAGCCCCCCCCCCGCCCTTCTACCTTTCCCCAAGCCCGTGTCCGGCGACTTTCTCCGCAACGGAACACACAACAGCCCTCGGTTTGCCTACTAATCGGCTATTTTTTTTGCCATCACGAAAGGATCATCGGAATCCTGCAAGGATCACTATCCACGATTTAACGTTTTAGACGAGATCTAAATATTTTACAATATTTCGAACAATTTACAATATTTTTGATGAAATCAATTTTCTACAAAACGGCGGGAAAATCCGCAAATTTGAATTCAAATTTGCCGCTTTAAGAGTCGTCAGGCTTATTTCTATTTTTTGGGCTTAATTATGGGTTCAATTCCTTTATCGACAATTAAGGGGGAAAATAATCATCGAATTATAAAATCTGAACAATTAGTCGTGCTAATCCTGATAGATTTGTATTAGTGACTGTATTTAGCTAGCAGCAAACACGGTCGTTTCAATGATGCGATCAATGATCGATACGCGCCACATTCCTGGGCTGGTAAATCGTGAGCTGAATCTACAATGGAGTGTATATAGGAATATGGGGGGGACGAATAGCACACGCCACAATGGTCAATGCCGAGAATCCCTGAGTGGTGCCATCGGCGCGCATATTTACACCATCAGACTCGTCGCGTATCATAAATTTTTGTTCTTCTTTTCAATATGAGCATCATACGGGAATTTTAGAACTACCAAAATATCTTGAAAAAGTCTAAAATGTCTAAACCACCTAAAATAAAATTTTAAATTATTCTAGCAAAGATCTGGTAACATTTAATGCCCGAAATAATTTTACAAAAATGATAAGAAAATTTTATAACTAGCAGAATATCTAAAAAAAAGTCTAAAATGTTACAAAGTGTCTAAGCTATCTAAAATATAATTTAAAACATTCTAGCAAAATATCTGGTAACGTTTAAAGCCTGAAATACATTTTTTTTTCTTCATTTCAATATGAACATGACACGGGAATTTTAGAGCTAGCGAAAAATGTAAAAAAAAAGTCTAAAATGTCACGACATTTCTAAACTACCTAAAATAAAATTTTTAAAAATATTAGCAGAATGTCTGGTAACATTTAATGCCTAAAATAATTTTTTTCGCTTAATCTTAATATTAATATGATACGAAAATTTTGGAACTAGCGAAATATCTTTTAAAAAGTCTAAAATGTCACAAAATGTCTAATTACCTAAAATAAAACTTTACAAAAATTTAGGTCAAGATCTGGTGACGTTTAATGCCTGAAATAAGAAATTTTCTCAATTTCAATATGAATATGATGCGAGAATTTTGAAAATAGCAAAGTATCTAAAAAAAAGTCTAAAACGTCACAAAATGTCTAAACTACAAAAAATAAAATTTTAAAATAAATTTTTTAAACATTTTAGCAAACTACCCGGTAACATTTAGTGCCTGAAAAATATTGGCCAAATATTTTTAAAAAATCTTGCAGATTTCTAAAAATATATAAAATTACTAAAAACGATTCAAAAGAGCTCGAATGATAAGTACAAAACTTTTGTAATGATGAGAACCAAAATGGCGTCAATTTTTTCAAACAACCGCTGAAGGATCTAAATTTTAGGTTAAAGAAAAAAATCGATTTAGAAAAATCTAAAATACCGCTTGTTTCGCCTAAAAGTTGTCAATCATAACCGCTATTGTGTATTTAAAAAATACACCTCGACGCTACATGATAAAATGAGGTATGATGTCATCGGGTGATACAAGCACCCGTAGTTATTTCGTATATAAACGCGTGATTCGAATAACATGCTTAGTTTTGGACGGAGCTCGGTGTAGAGCGAGACCGAAACGTGTTTCGGGCGTTGGAGAGGGGCGCCCTCTAGTCAGTGAGTTTCTTCGCCATATCCGGTCAACGCCGGCCGTCGATAATGGAGGTGCGTGCGCGCTACGAACCGGAAGTCACGAATACACGCGGGTGAAAGCCCATGCATGCCTTTTTTCTTGCACAAAACTCATACGTGAATTGACTTAATGGATTCAGCAAGATTTTTGATGAAAATGTTCAAAAATGGTGGCAATATACGAAAAAAAAAATAAAAACATCCAAACAAACGCCCACTTCGAGACTATTCTTCGGGCGGCCATTTTGAAAAATAATGGCGGCAAAAGATTCAAATTGGTTTTATGGACACTTCTTAGGAATGAGAAATGTCTAATATCTTCTAATTTCAAGACACAGGGAAGAAAAAGAAAAAAGAATATGATGAAGAAGAGAAAGAAGAAAGTAAGAAGAACAATAGGAAGAACAAGGTTAAGAAGAAGAAACGAAGAAAACAAATAAGACAAATGAGAGGAAAAAAGAGAATAAGAAGACAAGAAGATTAAGAAGAAGAAAAGAAGAAGGAGAAGACGAAGAAGATCGCGTAGAAGATGAAGAAGAAGAAGAAGAAGGATAAGAAGATGAAGAAGAAGAAGAAGAAGAAGAAGAAGAAGGATAAGAAGATGAAGAAGAAGAAAAAAGAAGAAAAACGGAAGACAAAGAAGACGAAGAAGAAGAAGAAGGAGGAGGAGGAGGAGGTGGAGGAGGAGGAGGATAAGAAGATGAAGAGGAAGAAGAAGAACAATAAGAAGAATAAAAGGAATGCGTAGAAGACGAAGAAAGGAGAAAAAAAGAAGATAAAGAAGAAGGAAAAGAAGAAGAAGAAGAAGAAGAAGAATAAAACGAATGAGTAGAAGAAGAAGAAAGGAGAAAAAAGAAGAAAAGAAGGAAAAGAAGAAGAAGAAGAAGAAAAGGAAGAAGAAGAAGGATAAGAAAACGATGAGAAGAAGAAGAAGAAGAAGAAGAAGAAGGAGGATAAGAAGATGAAGAAGGAGAAGAAGAAGAAAGACGAAAAAAGGAAGACAATGAAGAAGGAGAAGAAGAAGGATAAGAAAGAGAATAAGAAGGAGAAGAAAGACAATACGTTAAGATAGGCAGTCTAAACGTTTCGTCTCGACCAATGAGAGAAGTATATACAATTCGAGAAAAAAAAGGTGTGTGAGATTTACCCCCTCCTCGAGGAGTCCCCGAGAAAAACGGCTACTTGGTGCCCATGCTCTTCGCTCACGTCTTCACCGGCCGAACACCCACGCTATCAGTTCTTCGACAAGCATCGTTCCCGCGGTTTCGTTCGGCAACGAGCATCGAAATCCGTTAAAGAGACACACACACACAAGCAAAACAAGTTCAAGTTTTTTTTTCAAAAGTTTTACGGTCAAGTTATCCGTGGATTAACCGCAACAGTCAAGATAAGTATCATTTTGGCAAAGTTAAAAATTTCCATCACAAAATTTCGTTGATAGTTCATTCAAGATCACATTATCGTTAAAAAAAGAAGATCATAAGCTTTTTTTCCAGCTTATTCCAATAAGGAAGATCATAAGCTTCCTTTTTGTGCTTTTTGCAAAAAAAGAAGATCATAAGCTTCTTTTTCCAGCTCATTCCAATAAGGAAGATCATAAGCTTCCTTTTTGTGCTTCTTGCAAAAAAAGAAGATCACAAGCTTCTTTTTCCCGCTTATTCAAATAAAGAAGATCATGAGCTTCCTTGGTGTGCTTTTTGCAAAAAAAGAAGATCATAAGCTTTTTTCCAGTTTATTCCAATAAGGAAGATCATAAGCTTCCTTTTTGTGCTTTTTGCAAAAAAGAAGATCATAAGCTTCCTTTTTGTGCTTCTTGCAAAAAAAGAAGATCATAAGCTTCTTTTTACCGTTTATTCCAAAAAGGAAGATCATAAGCTTCTTTTTCCCGCTTATTCTAATGAGGAAGATCATAAACTTCTTTTTATCAGTTATTTCAATAAGGAAGATCATGAGCTTCCTTTTTTCTGTTTGCCACAAAAAAGAAGATTATCAACTGAGTTTGTATTCTCGTATTGCGAAAAAGAAGATCATAAGCTTCTTTTAACTATTTATTGCAAAAAAGACGATCGTAAGCATCTTTTTTCCATTAATTTAAAAGAAGATCATATTATCGCCAAAAAGGAAGATCATGAGCTTCCATTTTCCACGTATCACAAAAAAGAAGATCATAAGTTTATTTTTCCCGCTCGTTCCAATAAGGAAGATCATAAGCTTCTTTTTTCTGCTTCCCAAAAAAAAAGAAGATTATCAACTGCTTTTGTATTCTCGTCTTGCAAAAAAGAAGATCATGAGCATCTTTTTTCTGCCTATTACAAAAAAGAAGATCATGAGCATCCTTTTTCTACTAATTACAAAAAAGAAGATCATATAAGCTTCTTTTTTTCTGCTTGCCACAAAAATAAAGATTATCAACTGCTTTTGTACTCTCGTATCGCGAAAAAGAAGATCATGAGCATCCTTTTTCTGCTAATTACAAAAAAGAAGATCATAAGCTTCTTTTTTTTCTGCTTGCCACAAAAATAAAGATTATCAACTGCTTTTGTACTCTCGTATCGCGAAAAAGAAGATCATGAGCATCCTTTTTCTGCTAATTACAAAAAAGAAGAACATGAGCATCCTTTTTCTGCTAATTACAAAAAAGAAGGTCATAAGCTTCTTTTTTTTCTGCTTGCCACAAAAATAAAGATTATCAACTGCTTTTGTACTCTCGTATCGGGAAAAAGAAGATCATGAGCATCCTTTTTCTGCTAATTACAAAAAAGAAGAACATGAGCATCCTTTTTCTGCTAATTACAAAAAAGAAGATCATAAGCTTCTTTTTTTTCTGCTTGCCACAAAAATAAAGATTATCAACTGCTTTTGTACTCTCGTATCGCGAAAAAGAAGATCATGAGCATCCTTTTTCTGCTAATTACAAAAAAGATCATGAGCATCCTTTTTCTGCTTATTACAAAAAAGAAGATCATAAGCTTCTTTTTTTTCTGCTTGCCACAAAAATAAAGATTATCAACTGCTTTTGTACTCTCGTATCGCGAAAAAGAAGATCATGAGCATCCCTTTTCTGCTAATTACAAAAAAGATCATGAGCATCCTTTTTCTGCTAATTACAAAAAAGAAGATCATGAGCATCCTTTTTCTGCTAATTACAAAAAAGAAGATCATAAGCTTCTTTTTTTCTGCTTGCCACAAAAATAAAGATTATCAACTGCTTTTGTACTCTCGTATCGCGAAAAAGAAGATCATGAGCATCCTTTTTCTGCTAATTACAAAAAAGAAGATCATGAGCATCCTTTTTCTGCTAATTACAAAAAAGAAGATCATAAGCTTCTTTTTTTCTGCTTGCCACAAAAATAAAGATTATTAACTGCTTTTGTACTCTCGTATCGCGAAAAAGAAGATCATGAGCATCCCTTTTCTGCTAATTACAAAAAAGATCATGAGCATCCTTTTTCTGCTAATTACAAAAAAGAAGATCATGAGCATCCTTTTTCTGCTAATTACAAAAAAGAAGATCATAAGCTTCTTTTTTTCTGCTTGCCACAAAAATAAAGATTATCAACTGCTTTTGTACTCTCGTATCGCGAAAAAGAAGATCATGAGCATCCTTTTTCTGCTAATTACAAAAAAGAAGATCATGAGCATCCTTTTTCTGCTAATTACAAAAAAGAAGATCATAAGCTTCTTTTTTTCTGCTTGCCACAAAAATAAAGATTATTAACTGCTTTTGTACTCTCGTATCGCGAAAAAGAAGATCATGAGCATCCTTTTTCTGCTAATTACAAAAAAGATCATAAGCTTCTTTTTTTTCTGCTTGCCACAAAAATAAAGATTATTAACTGCTTTTGTACTCTCGTATCGCGAAAAAGAAGATCATGAGCATCCTTTTTCTGCTAATTACAAAAAAGAAGATCATGAGCATCCTTTTTCTGCTAATTACAAATAAGAAGATCATAAGCTTCTTTTTTTTTCTGCTTGCCACAAAAATAAAGATTATCAACTGCTTTTGTACTCTCGTATCGCGAAAAAGAAGATCATAAGCATCCTTTTTCTGCTAATTACAAAAAAGAAGATCATAAGCTTCTTTTTTTTTCTGCTTGCCACAAAAATAAAGATTATCAACTGCTTTTGTACTCTCGTATCGCGAAAAAGAAGATCATGAGCATCCTTTTTCTGCTAATTACAAAAAAGAAGATCATAAGCTTCTTTTTTTTCTGCTTGCCACAAAAATAAAGATTATCAACTGCTTTTGTACTCTCGTATCGCGAAAAAGAAGATCATGAGCATCCTTTTTCTGCTAATTACAAAAAAGAAGATCATGAGCATCCTTTTTCTGCTAATTACAAAAAAGAAGATCATAAGCTTCTCTTTTTTCTGCTTGCCACAAAAATAAAGATTATCAACTGATTTTGTACTCTCGAATCGCGAAAAAGAAGATCATGAGCATCCTTTTTCTGCTAATTACAAAAAGAAGATCATGAGCATCCTTTTTCTGCTAATTACAAAAAAGAAGATCATGAGCATCCTTTTTCTGCTAATTACAAAAAAGAAGATCATAAGCTTCCTTTTGGTGCTTAATGCAAAAAGGACGATCATAATTTTCACTCTTCTGCTTATCACTAATAAGAAGATTTGAAGCTTCATCTCGTTATGACAAAAAGGAAGATCATATTCTTCTTTTTCGTCCTTGAGACAAAGGTAAATAATTTTTGATCATTTTTTTCCTACTTATTCCAAATGGCCAATGTTGAGCTTCCATTATTTAATTATAGTAAAAAAGGAACATCATATTTCCGATCAGTTAATCGCCAAAAAGAAGATCATAGGCTATTTTATCCCTACTACAAAGGGGACGATCATGAGCATCCTTTTTCTTCTTATTTCAGAGGGAAAGATTATAAGTTTCCATTTTTTTTTATTATCGTCGAGAGGAAGATCATTAGCATTTATTATTGAGTCAGCAAAGCGTCGACTTTTTAATCGATATTCCCATCCCATTTGATAGTCTTACAGCAGTTATTTTCATGATACGATTGGCGAAGAAATCAAAGAGTACGAAAGATTTCATTGAACAAATATTTTATGATATATCTATATATTTATATCGATTAAAAAATATTTTGAAAAAGTAATGACGTCTTTATTGGAAAAGTGAGCGTTTCGAAGGCAAGATGTCGGCATAGCTGATGCTTTAAAAATATTTCGGCTGTGTCACATCCAGCCAGCAAAATGCTCGAATGTCAACAAAATCCATTTTTCAACGTCGCGAAATAATCTCATATTATTTTACATGTAGGTAAATTAATCCTTCGTTTTATCTGCCCTCGGTAAGCATCGCATTTGATAAAAAAATAAAATAATTCTCTCATTTGACATCTACAATACCAACTGTAGGTAATTTATTAATTAATTAATCCTCCAGCAAGATTCGTTCTGTTTTTTTAAATATGTAAATGTCCTCTTTTTATTTTTATCAAATTTTTGTTCGAAAAAATTGCGTCGAGATGTTTCCGTCGGTAAAACAGTTTCTGAAAACTAAAATTTCTCAGGAAAACTTTGTATTTCTTGCTCCAAACATTTCCTAAACTCTAAATTGTTAAACAAAGTTTCTACTCCTTTCTCTTTTGTTCAAAGCATCGAAATAATTTGACACACGCCCAATAATATCAAATAAAATTACAGTTTTCATTACCGACCGTAAAAGCATCAGGGAGTCAAATTATCATCCAGCATTCTATAAATATCGAAATAATAATTATGTAAAGTTACAATGGAGAAGAAATGTGCGAAAAAAATTGTATCGGAAATTGCAAAGAGACAATGTAAAAAAACAATCGATGGAATGAGGAAAAAGTGGGGGTAGCGCGTGGCACATTGTCGAACGCGCATGCGCGACCACGTAAGACACGACGGCGGATATTTGGAAGTATTGGGGTGGGGGAAGCGTGGGTGTGGAAGCGACGCTTTTTCTGGCATTTCGGCTTCAGCGCCGTATGTCCACATTGCGTGGTTCATTGAACGCGAACGTCATCAAAGTTCCTCTCTCAATAAGATATCCAAAGTGCCTTTTCGGTCTTCATTATATATATATATATATATATATATATTCGATTTTTTACGCGCTTTTGTACATAGACTTTGACTCTCGTTGCCCGTATAAATACTGAAAAATACAATAATTAGACAAAAAATAGAAAATAATATATACAAAAAAAATTTCAATATATATATATATATATATATATGTGTACAGTATAAATATTGTTATTATAATGTCGTCCGGAGGTTGGGAAATCGTTTGTAAGAAAAATAAGGACAAAAGCGGAAATGGAAAACCAACGAAATTAACGAAAGCTGAGAAAAAAAATTTTCTCATCAACGCACCAAAATTAGAGGACTTTCGTGAGTATATTTATTTTTACATTTTTTTGAAATACTTTTATAACAGTTTTTGGGCCTTTTTCATCATAACCTCACTTTTCCATACGGTCTCCATATTGTTATTATTCTCACCACCTCGATTTTGGAAATTCAAAGAATTTCCAATATCGGGGGTCGTTTTTTTGCGATTTCGACTTTTTTAAATGTTATTTTTATGTTATTTATGTAAAATTATTTATGTTTTTTATGTTATATGTAAAATTATTTATGTTTTTATGTTATATGTAAAATTATTTATGTTTTTTATGTTATATGTAAAATTATTTATGTTTTTTATGTTATTTATGTAAAAGTACATTTTTTTTACTTTATTTTTCACTTTTGATTTTTAGTCCTTTTATTTTTCATTTTTCTATTTATGATCCATTTTCCATTCTTCAATTTATATTTGTTCTCGATTCTTCACTTTTTTGGGTTTATTTGGGTTTTGTTCTCTTGGGTTTTTTGTCCTCGATTTTCGACTTTTTTTTTTGAAATTTTATCCGCTCTTTATTTTTGAATTCTAATTTATCTTGATGATTTTTAAAATTTTTCCATTTCAATTGGCTATTTGCTATTTTTGGTTTTTTATTTTTGATTTTGGAAATTTTATCCTCCTTTTATTTTTGAATTTTGATTTGTTTTATCCTCCTTTTATTTTTGAATTTTTATTTATTTTATTGATCATTTTTATTTTTGATTTTTCATCGCCGATTTGTAATTTTTGTTTTTTGATTTTTGATTTTCGTTTTCTGATTTTTTTAAAATTTCAGTTCCTCTTAACGAAGTAAAGTCGCTGTACGACAGTCTCGATGGCAATAAGGAGAACAAAAAACCTTCGAAGGAGGACAGCAAGTCGAAGGAGAACGAGGAGAAAAAGAGGCAATTAAAATTGAAGCAACAGCAAGCGGAGAAGAATAAAAAATTGCAGCAACAAAAGACCAAGGAAAAGTTACCAAAGTCCGAAAAAAGTTCAACCGGGGTGAGGATATTTTTCTTCGGCTTTGTCGCGCATTTCGATGTGAAAATTTGTATATGTTTACTTTTCGAAAGAAAAGATGTTCAAAATTTTCTCGAAAATCAAACGCATTATTCGATAAATTGAAAAATTCAACAAATTTCCAAAATTCTGTACTAAATATTCGACAGATAAAACAAAACTCTCAGAATTTTTTCTAAATCTAACAAAATAATCAAAAAATTAACAAAATATTGAAAATACTAAAATTAATTTTACGTAAGACTTGAAAAATTTACCAAAGACTTCAAAAAATTTGCCTAAAAATTCCAAAATTCTGTACCAAATATTCGATAGGTAAATCATACTCTCAGAATTTTATCTAAATTTAACAAAATTATCAAGAAATTAACGGAATATTTAAGAAACGAAAATCGATTTTACGCAAGACTTGAAAGATTTACCAAAGACTTCAAAAAATTTGCCAAAAATTTCCAAAATTCTGTTCTAAATATTCGATAAATAAATCAAAACACTCACAATTTTATCTAAATTTAACAAAATTATCAAAAAATTGATGAAATATTTAAAAAACTAAAATCAATTTTACGCAAGACTCGAAAAATTTACCAAAGACTCAACAAATTTTCCAAAAATGTCCAAAATTCTGTACTAAATATTTGATAGATGAATCAAAACTCTCAGAATTTTATCTAAATTTAACAAAATTATCAAAAAATTAACAAAATATTTAAAAAACTAAAATCAATTTTACGCAAGACTTAAAAGATTTACCAAAGACTCAGAAATTTGACTAAAATTTCCAAAATTGTGTACTAAATATTCTATAGATAAAACAAAACTCTCAGAATTTTTTCTAAATCTAACGAAATTATCAAAAAATTAACAAAATATTGAAAATACTAAAATTAATTTTACGTAAGACTTGAAAAATTTACCGAAGACTTCAAAAAATTTGCCTAAAAATTCCAAAATTCTGTACCAAATATTCGATAGATAAATCAAAACTCTCAGAATTTTATCTAAATTTAACAAAATTATCAAAAAATTAATGGAATATTTAAGAAACGAAAATCGATTTTACGCAAGACTTGAAAGATTTACCAAAGTCCCAACAAATTTGCCAAAAATTTCCAAAATTCTGTTCTAAATATTCGATAAATAAATCAAAACACTCACAATTTTATCTAAAGTTAACAAAATTATCAAAAAATTGATGAAATATTTAAAAAACTAAAATCAATTTTACGCAAGACTCGAAAAATTTACCAAAGACTCAACAAATTTTCCAAAAATGTCCAAAATTCTGTACTAAATATTTGATAGATGAATCAAAACTCAGAATTTTATCTAAATTTAACAAAATTATCAAAAAATTAACAAAATATTTAAAAAACTAAAATCAATTTTACGCAAGACTTAAAAGATTTACCAAAACTCAACAAATTTGCCAAACATTTTCAGAATTCTTTACTAAATATTTGATA
The DNA here is from genome assembly GCA_946863875.1 of Alloplasta piceator. NCBI lineage: Eukaryota > Metazoa > Arthropoda > Insecta > Hymenoptera > Ichneumonidae > Alloplasta > Alloplasta piceator. The sequence continues at coordinate 31,784,454 of OX333080.1, forward strand.
GATAAATCAAAACGCTCACAATTTTATTTAACGTTATCAAAATTATACAAAAATTAACAAAATATTTTAAAAAACTAAAATCAATTTTATACAAGACTTGAAAAGTTTACAAAAGACTCAACAAATTTGCCAAAAATTTCCAAAATTCTGTACTAAATATTCGACAGATAAATCAAAACACTCACAATTTTATCTAAATTTAACAAAATTATAAAAAAAGTAACAAAATATTGAAAAAATTAAAATCAATTTTACGCAAAACTTGAAAGATTTACCAAAGACTCAACAAATTTGCTCAAAATTTCCAAAATTCGGTACTAAATACTTGATAGATAAATCAAAACGCTCACAATTTTATTTAACGTTAACAAAATTATCAAAAAATTAACAAAATATTAAGAAAACTAAAATCAATTTTACGCAACACTTAAAAAGTTTACCAAAGACTCAATTTTGCCAAAAATTTCCGAAATTCTGTACTAAATATTCGATAGATAAAACAAAACTCAGAATTTTTTCTAAATTTAACAAAATTATCAAAAAATTAACAAAATATTTAAAAAACTAAAGTCAATTTTACCCAAGACTTGAAAGATTTACCTAAGACTCAACAAATTTGCAAAAAATTTCTAAAATTTTGTGCAAAATATTCGAGAGATAAATCAAAACACTCACAATTTTATCCAAATTTAACAAAATTATCAAAAAATTAACAAAACATTAAAAAAAAAAAACTAAAATCAATCTTATCCAAGACTTGAAAAATTTACCAAAGACTTAATAAATTTGCCAAAATTTTTCAAAATTCAACGTCTGTACTAAATATTTGATAGGTAAATCAAAACTCTCACAATTTTATCTAAAGCTGAGAAAATTATCAAAAAATTAACAAAATATTTAAAAAACTAAAATCAATCTTATGCAAGACTGGAAAAATTTACCAAAAACTCAATAAATTTGCCAAAAATCTACCGAACTAAAAATTTCAAGAATTTAAGAAGTGTACCAAAAACTTAACAGATTTGCCATAAATTTAACATTTTTCTCAAAAATCTAACAATGTTACGAAAAATAGAACAGTTCGGAAAAAAATGGAACAATGTTACACGAAAACATAACAAATACACGAAAAAATCGAAATTAACAAAAATCTAACAATTTTACCAAAAATGTAACAATGTTAGAAAAAATTAAAAACTTTTTCAAAAAATCTAATTAATTTTTTCAAAAAATCATACATTTTTTCAAAAAATCCAATAAATTATTTTAAAAAATCTAATTAATTTTTTCAAAAAATCTAATTAATTTTTTTAAAAAATCTAATTAATTTTTTCAAAAAATCATACATTTTTTCAAAAAATCCAATAAATTATTTAAAAAAATCTAATTAATTTTTTCAAAAAATCTAATTAATTTTTTCAAAAAATCGAATAAATTATTTAAAAAAATCTAATTAATTTTTTCAAAAAATCATACATTTTTTCAAAAAATCCAATAAATTATTTTAAAAAATCTAATTAATTTTTTCAAAAAATCTAATTAATTTTTTTAAAAAATCTAATTAATTTTTTCAAAAAATCATACATTTTTTCAAAAAATCCAATAAATTATTTAAAAAAATCTAATAAATTTTTTCAAAAAATCTAACAAATTTCTTCAAAAAATCTAATAAATTTGTTATGTTTTTCAGGTAAACATCGACGAGATAAATGAACTTTTGGAGAACGATACAGCCAAATTTCCGGATGCGCCATTGATATGGCTCAAGGATTTGATATCCTATCTCGACGCGAAATTACCAGCGGAAAAGGACGATCCGGATTTTCAAACGAAACCCGATTCTTATCCGTTGAGTTTGATCTCGAAAGCGGTACGTTCGACTCTCGAGAAAACTATAAAACTCGCTGGTCCGCAAAACGCAAAATTATGTTGGGAAGGAACGTTGACGACGATGATAAGAAACATATCGAACGGCGCACCTGATATCGGTTGCAAAATATTTTTGCAATTGTTGTCACAAACCAATCCGGAAATGACGATCACGAATATTCAAAAATTGGCGAGTCTGAGAAATTCTTATCAGAACAAAAAACCGATCGGACTTTCGTTGCTTTGGGCATTTTCTCAGAGTGGAAAACAAAATTTGGCCGTTGGTCTCACGATATGGCACGAAATAATGGCACCGATGATGGAATCGCGAAGTTACGCATCGAGAATTTTGAAAATTTTGAACGAATTGCTCGCCTCCAAAAATTCAAACAATCTCACGATTGAGCGATATTTCGATATAATCGACGATCTCTCTTCCGGAAAAATAAATATTCCCGTTACAATGGAAAATGATATTCTCGCTTGTATGCAAAATTTGAGGGTGAGTCAGATTTGTTGAAAAAAAAAATTTTTTTTCTCGAACAAGCTTTTATTAGTTGTTAATAAAAAATAATAAAAGCTTGTTTTTAAAAAAAAAATTTTCGTTTGTTTTTTTTTTTTTGTTTACTTTTTAGTATTTATGATGTTAAATAACTAGTTTCGCATAATTTTTTGCAAAAAAAATGTTTCGCAAAATTTTTTGCACAAAAATTATTCTGAAAAACTCTTTAGACAATATTATTTCACACAAATTTGCAACATTCTTCTGCAAAATTTATGGAAAAAAATGTGCAAAACATTTTTTGTTCCAAAACAATTTTCAAGCAAATTTGTGATAAAAATTTTGCGAAAGATTTTTTTTGCAAAAAATTATGCTAAACATTTTTTGTTCCGAAACAATTTTCAAGCAAATTCGTAATAAGAATTTTGCGAAACAATTTTTTTTTTTGCAAAAAATTTGCAAATTTTTTGTTATAATATTACATTGTCATCCGATTTACATATGGGGCGTTCCACGCCAAATCGACCACTTGAGAACCCGGCCCTTTTCGATTTGGCTGAAACTTTTTTATCTTTTTTTAACCTATCAAAAACATTTTTCAGAATTTTTTCAAATTTTTACACCCAGCCGATAAAAAGTTATAAATTTTTCAAAAAAAATTGGCTTTTCATTTTACAAATAGCTATAACTTTTTCAAAATTTGACGTATCGAGACGGTTTTTTTTCAAAATTTTTATTTCTTAATGTACTTTTTGAAAAAAAAATACAAAAAAATTATAAAAACCCATCTTCATCGTTTTTTTTTTTTAGATTTTCGGAAAAAATCGAAAATTTCTCGATGATTACCATTTTAGATTTTTTTTTCTTTCTATTATATCAAACTTTGACATTTTCTGCAAATCCCCAAATTTTTTCAGAGTGGTGATTTTTTTATTTCTATTTTTTTTTTCATTCGAAAAAAAAAATTCAACTATCCTCATTTCTGATAACACCATTCTGAAAATTTTTGAGGGTGTTCAGAGGACTTCCAAACATGCAAAAAAAAAATAAAAACAAAAATTGAAACTGGTAATCTTCGAGAAATTTTCGATTTTTTCCAAAAAACTGAAAAAAATCGATGAAGATGGGTTTTTATAATTTTTTTGTATCTTTTTTCAAAAAGTACATTAAAAAACAAAAATTTTGAAAAAAAAAACGTCCTGATACGTCAAATTTTGTAAAAGTTATAGCTATTTGAAAAATGAAAAGCAATTTTTTTTGAAAAATTTCTAACTTTTTATCGGCTGGGTGTAAAAATTCGAAAAAATTCTGAAATATGTTTTCGATAGGATAAAAAAAGATAAAAAAGTTTCAGCTAAATCGAAAAGGGTCGAGTTCTAAAGTAGTCGATTTGGCGTGGAATGCCCCATATGCGCGACAAATTTTAACTCAATCGGAAACCGGGAATCGGGTCAAATTTAACTTGTAAGATTTGATCACAGACAGACAGAAAAAAAAGTAATTTTTTTTTCAAATTTTTTACAAATTTGTTTTTTTTTTCAGTTAAAAATGGTCAAAAGCGATTTGATAAATCTGCAAAAAATGTTCGAAATCTTGATGGCTAAAATAACGCCCAAGACAAATTCTCAATACAAAAATGAAATTGTACGAACAATGTTGGCTTGTCTCGTCGCTGATCCTCGATGTTTCGTCGTTTGGACGAATTTGTACCCGAAAAATTTGTACCAATCGGATCTTCTTCTCAAACAATTACGTGAGTAAGCAAAAAAATTTCACTCTGAAGTTTTTTCGAGAATTTTGAAAAATGAAAAATCAGCTCGAAAATTATACATTTTGAAATATTTTTTCAAAAAAAAAAAAACGTTTTTTGACATTTCAAATTATCAAACACTTTTCCATTGTAATAGAAAATTTTTTTTTCATACAAGTTTCCTCCGTAAAGTAAACAACGTAAAATTTGCAATCGTTTTGCACAAATTTAACAAAAAATTTCATAAATTTCGGGCAAACTCGAGAAATTTATTAAAATACGTCATTTTTTAAATCAAAGATTTAAAAATTGTACCGAAAAGATTAACAAAGTTGTGTTAAGGATTGGCGAAGTTAGGAAATGTTGAAAAAACGTGACAAAAGCTCAAACGATTTTTTCAAAATTTGTGAAATTTACTTGAAATTTGAAAAAATGTACATAATATTTAACAAATTTACAAAAAAAAATAACAAATTCACCAAAAATTTAATAAATTTACTAAATATTCAACAAATTTACCAAAAATGTAACAAATTTTCTAAAAATTTAACAAATGTAACAAAAGTTTAACAAATTTATCAAAAATTTAACAAATTTATAAAAAAATGAACAAATTTATCAAAAATTTAACAAATTTATCAAAAATTTAACAAATTTATCAAAAATTTACCGAATTTACCAAAAATTTAACAAAATTATTCAATTTGAGACATTTTTTCGAAAAAACATGTTTGATTTTTCCATATATTAAATACTTTGCCATTATAATACTGATTTTCTTTCTTCAATAAAATTCAACAAAAAATTTGCAATTGTTTTGCACAAATTTAACTTGAAGTTTGATCAACTTTGTGCAAACTTAAAAAATTTATTGAAACGTGTCATTTTTTTTATCAAAGATTTAAAAATTGTACCGACAAAATTGACAAAGTTATCTTAAAGATTGGCTGAGTCAGGAAATGTTGAAAAACGTGACAAAAGCTCAACCAATGTGTAAAAATGTGGGGAATTGCCAAAAATTTGACAGATTTACTTGAAATTTGAAAAAATGTACTTAATATTTAACAAATTTACAAAAAAAAAAAACAAATTCACCAAAAATTTAATAAATGTACTAAATATTCAACAAATTTACCAAAAATGTAACAAATTTTCTAAAAATTTAACAAATGTAACAAAAGTTTAACAAATTTATCAAAAATTTAACAAATTTATCAAAAATTTAACAAATTTATAAAAAAATTAACAAATTTATCAAAAATTTACCGAATTTACCAAAAATTTAACAAATTTACAAAAAATCCAGCAAATTTGTCAATAACGTGTTGCATTTCCAAAAAATTCAACAAATTCATCCAAAACTCAGCAAATCGCCAACATTTGAACATATTCGAAAAAAAAACTCAAAATTAACATAAAATTGATATTCAACTATTTTACAGTCGCCGATTGGAATACGTTACATTCCAACGTCCAGAGTAAAGCGCTGAAAGAGACTTTGGAAAATCTACGCGCGTCCAGCAGCGTTATATCGAGAAAAGGAAAAGAGGAAATTCTTCTCCGATCGTGCGACAAAACTTGCGAGGTGAGTTTACTTTCTAATTCACTATTCAAACGACTTTCGCCTCTTGACAAGCTTTTTACGCCTCTCACTCCACTCAGCGCGCTATTTAAACAAAATTGTCGATAAAACAGAAATCCCACTTATCAACAAATATTTTCAAATTTCTTACAATGACGAATTTTTTTTTTACCTAATATAAAAAGGTACTTTCACCTTATTTCAACCAATCTGATGACCAAGTTTTCGTTTTTAATTGTAAAAACTTCGCCTGCAATATTTATTTTTTAAATATTGTGTGCTTTTCATAAATCGATCAATTATTACGATCCGAAATGCTTTCAAACGTTCGAGCGACAATAATTAGATCGAGATCTTGATAACTATTAATCTGACTCAAATTTGGCGAACAAAAAGCTTTTTTTTTCGTTTGCCAGATTTGAATTTCCCGCCCGAAATTATCGTCCAATCGCGAGCGCCGCTTGAAAAAAATACAAACAGATTTCAGCAGCGAGAACGTTCTCATTGGCTAACGCGATATTTCTCGCGTGACGGACCAATGAGGTTGCTCGAATGGTCAATTTTCGGAATTTCGAACTGTCCGATTGGACGGCAGCGTTATTGGCGCTGCTGTATCGTGACCTTGAGAAAATTCGCTCAATAACGTCGCGTCCGTGAATCTAAAGAGATTAATTATAATTTGCCGGTGTTGTACATCGGCCTTTTGAACTTTGACACGGAAATCACTCGGGCGGAGACAATAGCTCACAAATGGACTGTTCACACATCGACGGATCGTTCGCAATCGTGAATCTCCTTCTGACGAAAAATAATTCAGTGATTTTACTTCTTGTTCGTCACGGCAACTCGGACTATAATTTACTCTCGTGAACGCGAAAATTGTTTTTTTTTTGCTCGCTCATTCTCGTCAATACTGGCTGTGATACGAGAGTGTAAGTGAAATTTACGCAATTGAAAAAAATCTAGCATTTGAGGAATTAAAAAAAAGTCCTAGACAGACAAAAAATCAATTCATGAAAATCCACACAAACTGTTTTACCGACGGTTATGGCGTTTGAAAAAAATCAAGCTTAATTAAAAATCCGGTGAACAACGTTAAAAATCCACAATATAAATATTTTATTTTTATTGCAATTCAAAAGTGCTCTGTTTTACCGACGGTTACGACATTTGAAAAAAAATAATCCAGCGCTTAAAAATCGAATGAAAAACGTTACGAATCCACAACACAAATCAATTTTCGATATTCATTGCAATTCAATAGTGCTCGGTTTTACCGACAGTTATGGCATTTGAAAAAAAAATCAACCTGGCCTTCCAAAAACGAATGAAAAGCGTTGAAAAACCGCAATACCAATCATTTTTTTTATTTTCATTGCAATTCATTGGTGCTCTGTTTTACCGACGGTTACGGCATTTGAAAAAAAATCAATCAAGCGCTTAAAAATCAAATGAAAAACGTTTAAAAATCCACAACATGAATAAATTTTTAATTTGCATTGCACAATTCAATGGTGCTCTGTCTTACCGACAGTCACGGCATTTGCAACAAAAAATCAATCCGGAGTTTAAAAATCGAATAAAAAACGTTGCAAATCCGCAACACAAATCAATTTTTTATTTTCATTGCAATTGAATAGTGCTCTGTTTTACCGACGGTTATGGCCTTTGAAAAAAAATCAATCCAGCGTTTAAAAATCGAACGAAAAACGTTATAAAAATCCACAACATAAGTCAATTTTTCAAATTGCATTGCAATTCAATGGTGCTCTGTTTTTATCGACGGTTGGGGCATTTGAAAAAAAATCAATCCAGCGTTTAAAAATCAAATAAAAAACGTTGAAAAATCCAGAACCGAAATCAACGTTGATTTTCATTACAATTCAAAGGTACTCTGTTTTACCGACGGTTACGACATTTGAAAAAAATCAATCCAGCATTCAAAAATCGTATTAAAAATATTAAAAATCCGCAACACGAATCAATTTTTGATTTTCATTGCAATTCAAAAGTGCTCTGTTTTACCGTCAATCACAATACTACAAAGAACTCAAAATATTGAGTTCAAACATTGAAAAAGCGTTAAAAGGCCGATCAATCTTTCACAAAAATTCATCGATCGAACCCGAAATGCTGGAAAAACAAATTTGATTTTGAACCATCCGAAACAAAGAAGCATCGAGGAAAAGAGCCGCCATTTTGAAGCCCCGATTCCGCGTCAGCGGCTTCCTCGGATCATTTTCTCCCTGGCATTACCAAAAGCGGACTAGACAATAGGAACAAAGTTCCGCAAAAAAAAAATGTTATCCCCGTCGGTAAAACAGGTCAGTCCCAAATGTATAGTCGCGCGCGTGCGAGAGAGAGAGAGAGCGTCGTCCGCTAATTCTAGGTTAGGCTGGAAAATTAAAAGGGCGGAACTGGGGAGAGTATCGATCGCACGTTTTGCCCCCCCCCCTCCCCCGACCCCCTTTGCCCACCTCGTATAAATCGCTTTCCAGTTTCCATCGACTTTCAGTAGTTTCGAAGGCGACATCGCGCGACGCTCACGCTTTTTTTTTCTCGTTGACGTTTCTCTCGTTATCAAAAGCATTCACAAACAAATACATTTGTATATCTATAATTGGATGTATTTACATATTTCCCACAATTCCGTCGCCTGCTGTCAAATCTAGTAACTATATACATATATATATATATATTCGAATTAACGCGTAATAATACCTACATTTTCCAACGTAAAGGACCATTTTTTACCATTTTTTTTTTTTTTTTACAAATTGTTTTGGGAATTTTGACTGTAGCTGTGAGAAGAAAAAAAAATATAGTAATTTTTTTTCCTTTAAGTGTTTAGAGAGAGAGAGCCTAGTTTAATTCTAAGAGGAATTTTTCCCTAGGCCCTAGTTGGAAAAATGTCCGCGTCGAAGAAGAGAGAAAGTTCATTTCCATGGAAAAAAGGAAGCATTATTCTTCTCGCTCTTATCGCCGCAGTTGTGACGTTCGACTGTCACAAGCACGGCTCCTTCGAGAGTGAGTTGAATTTTTTTTTTTTTTACACGATTTTACGACAATTGTCCTTATCCTATGATTTTTTCATTCCCGATTTTTTTTTGTAATTTTGCCGTATTTCAATTTTTACAATTTTTGGCCATTTTTTCTGTTTTTTTTATTTCACAAAATTCTTGGAATTTATTTTTGTGGAATTTGCACAATTTTTGGCTTATGTGAATTTTTTCCCCTATTTTTACTGATTTTTTTATGAATTTTGAAATTTTGCGAGTTTACTTATTTTTATTTTTTTAGTTTTACAACGATTTTATATGTCCTTATCCTGCGGTTTTTTTCATTTCCAAGTTTACAATAATTTTTTTTGTAATTTTGATGTATTTCAATTTTACAATTTTTTGTCCATTTTTTTCATTTCTAAGTCTACAATAATTTTGTTGTAATTTCGATGTATTTCAATTTTACAATTTGTTGCCAATTTTTTTGTTTCTTTTTCGATTTCACAATATTTTACAATTTTTCATTCTTTTTTGTCGAATTTGCACATTTTTCGGTGTTCAGTGATTCTTTCGGCATTTTTTTACTTTGTTTTTTCATGAATTCTGCAATTTTGTGGATCATTCTTAGTTTACTTATTTTCATTTTTTTAGTTTGACAATTTTTTGCTTATACTATAATTATGTAAAGTTATTTTTACGTTTTTTTGCTTTTTTCATTTTTTTTTGTTTTTTTATTTAAATACCTGTTTTTCAATAATATTATTATTAACTAATAGAACGAATAATAATAATAATAATAATAATTAATTTTTTGTATTTTTTTTCAAGCCTCGAGTACTGGAAAATTTTTGAAAACCAGCGGTGCGATCCAATATGGAAATAACGCATGGTCCGTTGTAACGCATTACAAGGATAAGAGTCTCGGTTATCTCGAAACAAATTATCCCGAGTACTACAAAACTACAGCGGAATTTTCAAAAAAGTATGTCAGACTCGCCGGCGACTTGTGTCTCATTACGAGAAATTTGTCCGTCAAGCTCTATCTGCAATCTGTAAAGTACATTGCCGAGAAGAAACCCTTGATCGCGGACAGCGTGAGTATTTTTTTCAAAAATATTTGCAAAAAATTTAAAAAATTTGAATAATATTGATATCTAAGCTCAAAAATTGTCCTTTCGCATCATCTCCAGTCATTTTACGCATGAAAAAAAATATTTCCCCTGTAACGAAAGATGACGACGTAATGTTTGAATTTTGAAAATCAATCAGATCAATTGAAATTTTTTTTTCTGTATTTCATTGAAATTAACTTTCAAAATGTAAAATAATTCAACAATTTATGATACAACAAAACCAAAAAATTGTGTTGGATTTTTTTAGAATTTTTTTTTTAATGTTAATAATTTTTACATATTTTCATTGTAGTTTGAGCATTACTTTCCCGGATTGTTAGACAGTCTCCAAAAAAGAAGTCTCATTGAGATTGAACGCGTGAAAACGTATTCCTCGATTGTCGCCGAAAACGTCGTCGTGCAATCGACGTCGTTTGTACGATGGTTGGAAACCAGCGTTTTCGTGTAAGTTCCGAGTAATTTGTAATTAGTAATTTTTTTTAAGTGCTGTAAATTAATAAATGGTATTTTTTTTTCTTCAAATTACAATAATTCCGAGCAATTTGTAATTAATTTTTAAAATTGTAAATTGCGAGTAACTTGTAATTTGTAATTTTCTTAATAGTCGTAAATTGAATAATGGTAATTTGTCCTTCAATTTGCAATTATACCGAGTAATTTGTGATTCCCAATTTGTAATTAATTATTTTTTCGAGTGCTATAAATTGAACAATGGTAATTTATTTTTTCAATTTAAAATAATTTCGAGCAACTTGTAATTGGTAATTTTTTTAATTGTCGTAAATTGAGTAAAGATAATTTATTTTTTCAAATTACAATAACTCGCGTAATTTGTAACTAGTAATTTTTCAAATTGTAAATTGAGGGTAATTTATTTTTTGAAACTATAATAATTGCGAGTAATTTGTAATTAGTAATGCTTTTGATTATCATAAATTGGCTATTCGTAATGTGTTTGGAAAAATTACAATCATTCCAAGTCATTTGTAATCGATAATGTTTTTAATTACCTTAATTTGAAGAATGATTATTTATTTTCTTAATTACAATGGTAATTTATTTCTTCAATTTCCAATTATACTGAGTAATTTGTAATTCTCAATTTGTAATTAGTAATTTCTCAAGTGCTGTAAATCGATCAATGGTAATTTATTTTTTACAAATTACAATAATTTCGAAGAATTTGTAATTGGTAATATTTTTGATAATCATAAATTGGGTAATTGTGATTTAATTTGTAAATTTATTTTTTCAATTTACAATTACACTGACTAATTTGTAATTCCCAATTTGGAATTACTAGTTTTTTTAATTGTCGTGAATTAAGTGAAGATAATTTATTTTTTCAAATTACAATGATTCCGCGTAATCTGTAACTAGTAATTTTTTAATTTTTGTAAATTGAGTAATCGTAATTTTTTTTTCAAATTACAATAATTTCGAATAATTTGTAGTTGGTAATATTTTTGATTGTCATAAATTGGATAATTGTGATTTAATTTGTAAATTCATTTTTTCAATTTACAATTACACTGAGTAATTTGTAATTAGTAACTTTTTTAAGCGCTGTAAATTTCTCAATGGTAATTTATTTTTTTAATTGTCTTAAATTGATTAATGGCAAATTATCTTTTCAAATTACAACAATTTCGAAAAATTTGTAACTCGTAATATTTTTGATTATCATAAATTGGGTAATTGTGATTTAATTTTTAAATTAATTTTTTTAATTTACAATCATACTGAGTGATTTGTAATTAGTAATTCCAATGGTAATTTATTTTTTCAAATTACAATAATTCCGTGCAATTTGTAATTAGTAATTTTTTTAATTGTCGTAAATTTATTAATGGTAATTTATCTTTTCAAATAACAATAATTTCGAATAATTTGTAATTGGTAATATTTTTGAAAATCATAAATTGGGTAATTGTGATTCAATTTGTAAATTCATTTTTTCAATTCACAATTATACTGAGTAATTTGTAATTAGTAATTTCAATGGTAATTTATTTTTTCAAATTACAATAATTCCGAGCAATTTGTAATTGCTAATATTTCAAATTGTCGTAAATTGATTAATGGTAATTTATCTCTTTTCAAATTGCAATAATTTCGAATAATTTGTAATTCGTAATATTTTTGATAATAATAAATTGGGTAATTGTGATTTAATTTGTAAATTCATTTTTTCAATTTACAATTATACTGAGTAATTTGTAATTAGTAATTTCAATGGTAATATATTTTTTTTTTCAATTACAATAATTCCGAGCAATTTGTAATTGCTAATTTTTCAAATTGTCGTAAAGTGATTAATGGTAATTTATCTTTTCAAATTACCATAATTTCGAATAATTTGTAATTCGTAATATTTTTGATAATCGTAAATTCGGTAATTGTGATTTAATTTGTAAATTCATTTTTTCAATTTACAATTACACTGAGTAATTTGTAATTCCTAATTTGCAATCAGTAATTACAATGGTAATTTATTTTTTTAAATTACAATAGTTCCGAGCGATTTGTAATTGCTAATTTTTCAAATTGTCGTAAAGTGATTAATGATAATTTATCTTTTCAAATTACAATAATTTCGAATAATTCTTAATTCATAATACTTTTGATTATCATAAATTGGGTAATTGTGATTTAATTTGTAAATTCATTTTTTCTATTTACAATTATACTGAGTATCATGTAATTAGTAATTTCAATGGTAATTTATATTTTTTTAATGACAATAATTACGAACAATTTGTAATTGGTAATTTCTTACATTGTCGTAAATTGAGTAATGATAATTTATTTTTTCAAATTAAAATAATTTCGAATAATTTGTAATTGGTAATATTTTTGATAATCATAAATTCGGTAATTGTGATTTAATTTGTAAATTCATTGTTTCAATTTACAATTATACTGAGTAATTTGTAATTAGTAATTTCAATGGTAATATTTTTTTTTTTAATTACAATAATTCCGAGCAATTTGTAATTGCTAATTTTTCAAATTGTCGTAAATTGAGTAATGGTAATTTATCTTTTCAAATTACAATAATTTCGAATAATTTGTAATTGGTAATATTTTTGATAATCATAAATTCGGTAATTGTGATTTAATTTGTAAATTCATTTTTTCAATTTACAATTACTCTGAGTAATTTGTAATTCCCAATTTGTAATTAGTAATTACAATGGTAATTTATTTTTTCAAATTACAATAGTTCCGAGCGATTTGTAATTAGTAATTTTTGAAATTTCAAATTTAAAAAAAAAATTGAATTTTCAATTCTCTCAACAGGGGCAATCTGAGTCCGGAAAATTTGCGTGGATACGCGACGGAAGCCGTTACAACCACACAAAAATTCGCCGGTCAAACGTACGATTGGGTCTACGAGAAAGTCCAAACTTTGTCGAAGGTCCACTGATGTCGCGAATTCGCAAATGAAGAAAAACAAAAAGGGGAGTGATGCGATAAAAAAAAAAAAAAAAAAAAAAAAAAAAAAAAACGCCTCGACGAGTCTCGTTGGGCCAAAACGAGAAAAAATCCATCTTTATATCACGGCATTTATTTTGTTAGACTACCGGAAGTGCGCGGGCTGCGCCGGAAATAACGTAGTGGATGTTACAGAAACATCGAATTAGGCGGCTATTTTGCAAACCTGTGATATTTCGAAAAAAAAAAAAATGGTCCCGCGTTTTTTGAAAAACGTGAGAGAAGAAAAAAAAATGTATTTAAATCGAGATAGACAAAATCCTTCGATTGTCGCCGCTCGTGTTTTTGTCAATCACGTCCGTTATTTTTTTCGATATTTTTTTTTTTTTTTTTTTTTTTTTTATTCTTGAATTTCTCGAATTTTGAAACGGATAAGCAGCCCCGCCAAAAGAGCCCGGAAACATAGTATTTTGTATATTCGTCGATGTATTTTGTTTCGAGGGTTTTTAGAATATTGAACGAGTAAAAAATGGAAAAAATATATATATATTAAAAATAAATGACACATTTTTTCATTAGAGACTTTGTGATTCTTTTCCAGAGACTTTTCTGTAACGCCTATTTTTCACTATTTTCCCCCGCCTTTTCTCTCGTTTATTTTAAAAAATAATATCGACGATGACGGAAATTTTGTATTATTCATAATTTTTATTTTTTCATAATTAATAATTTAATAATTTTAAACGACAAACTCAATTTTTTCATCGAAAAAAATTATTTTCCCACCCTTCATTTTTTGTGAGTCGCGCGTGTATATGGGGCTTTCCACGCCAAATCGGACGCCATTTAGCTTTTGCAATCTCCGATTTTTTCGAAAATTTGTTATGTTCCATTATCGGTTGAAAGAGGTCTTCATGATTTTTTTCAATTTTTTTTGTCGAACCATTTTCAAGATATCGATTTTTCAAAAGTAACTTTTTTTTTAAACGTCCATAACTTTGCGAAAAATGGACGAAATGGGACATTTTTCTCAAAATTTTTGTTCTTAAACGTACTTTTGATAAAAAATATCGAAAAAAAAATTCAAACCGTATTTCTATAAGATTTTCAATTTTTAAATAGAAATTGTTGATTTGCAAAAAGCACTACTCGATTTTTTCTTAATTTTTTTGTGTGAAAAACTCATTGATTCCACAACTTTCAAGCCTCAGTAGATAATGGGATAATGATGGGATCTATTTTTTTTCGATTTTTCAATTTCCATATTTTAGTTATTTTAGATCTTTCGCGCAGAGTTTTCAAACTAAGATTTATATCGTAAGTTATGCTCACCTGACACTTTTAAGATTCCGCCGGTTACTTACCGACAGCAGAGGCGCTGTTTCGCGCGCGTAACGTACTTTCTCCGCCATCTTGAATTTCAAGTTTTTGAAAAACTACATCAAAGTATCGCGGACAACATTTGCATAATATTAAAATATTAATAAATAATTAAATAAAAAACTGTTGTAGAAATTTTTATTATTATTGTAACGTTGTGAAAGTAAATCGAATAGAGGAAAAAAGAGTTTTTAATAAAATAGTAAAATATGATTATTTTACCTTTTTTTCTCTTGTATTGTTGCAACGTACTTTTCCGCCATTTTGAATCGCATATTACGAAAAACTACGCTAAAGTATTGAGCCTCGATTCTACGTAAGTCAATTTCTCATGAATAACATTAAAAAATATATATATATATAAATAAATAATGATTAAATAGCGATTGTGGAACTTTGTATGCTTAAGGGGTCTACCCTAATTAGACACGCAAAAAAATGCCTATTTTCACGATTTTTTTTCATTGTTTTAAATTAGAAATATTAATATGACAAGTATGAGGCTTGATAAATATAATCTTGAAATGCATGAAAAAAAAATTTTTAATTTATTTTTCGGTTTTTTATTATATGAAAATGCAGGCCAAAAAAATATCCAAAAAAAAAATGAGTGCGCCCTGTTGACGGAATCTCCGGAGTGGATTGGCTAAAATAAAAAATAAAAAAGGTTTTAGATTCAGTAAGGTCATGACTATGTCGCATATCATACGATTTTTGATTTTTTTAAAATTGGCAAAATGGCGGCCATATTTCAAAAAGTAACGAAAAATAACCTTTTTTTTATCAGTTTTTTTAAATTTAAACCAAGTTAAACTCAAAATTTCAAAAATCGTATGATATGCGACATAGCTGTCGACATAAACAATATGTGGTAAAAATTTGGTAAGGATTGATGCAGTAGTTTCCGAGATTTTTTTAACAAGCCGTACAAAAATGTCATTTCGAGAAAAACGCGATCAAAGTTTTTTTTAACGAAAAAACGTGAAAATTTCTTACCTACGCTTAATCAGCGATGCCTGCACCGTATATTATGCCTTCAGTTTGTTCATAATGTACCGTCTATACTTTCGAAAAATGGAATAAAAAAAAATCGATTTTTTGAAAATTGTAATTAGGGTAGACCCCTTAAAAATGGAAAATAGGTTTTTTTTTAAGGTTCCTTGTACTGATGGAAAAATTACAATTAATTAAATTAATTAAAAAATCAATTAATTCGTTTTTTTTTTTTTCAAATTCGGTAATATCGTTATTTTTTCAAAATAATGCATTTACTCCGTCGTTAATAACTACGATTATAAAATTGCGAATACGTAATTTATGGAAAAGAAATTCCAATTATTCGAACACTCTTTTTTGTCCTATTTCGTAGATTTAGGGCGATAATTTATGGTGCGAAGATTTTCGTGTAAAAAAAAAATATATATATATATATAATCTCAAAAGGCAAATCAGACGATGATTATCGAAGCAATATGAGAATAATATTGTTAAATAGAATCATTATCGGCTATAATGATTGTGATGATGAAGATTACACATTTGATGACGGTGAATTTTTAACAAGAATATATTAAGTTTTTTTTTTCTTCGTTTTACGGTGGCGAGCTTAGAGATCAAACGAGCACGTTTAAACGGTCCTCAAGCAACTTTTAACTGTTTTTTTTTGTTTTTCACTCAGTCCGAAGTAACGAGCAAAATGTCCGCCTTTATCGTTGTGGAGGAATTTTTTTTTTTTTTTTAGACTTATTTTAAGGGCGTCCATCGATTGGTCGAATTCATCACAGCTCGTACGGAAAAAAAACCTTCATCGAGTTTTTGTATATTTGGTTACACAGATATTCCTCCTCCTCGTCCCTCACTCTTGCCAGAACCTCCAATATTTGGCTGCAATTTTGAAAAAAACAAAAATTATAGGTTTGAAAAAAAAAATTTGAATTTATGCAATTTTGAGAAAAAATGATTTTTTATTTTCAAACAAGAGCAATCAGTCATTCCTTTTTGTCAATCAATTTTTAAATTAAATTAAATCATTTTTTGAAAATCGTTTTTTTAAAAATAGTTCAAATTAAATTTTGTTTCAAAATTTTTTAAAATTAATTTTTGTTTCGAAAACAATTTTCATTCAACGTGAGTCAGCAAATTAATGAAATTAAAAAAAAAACTTTTCTTCTAGCTTCAAAATTTCAGGTCAATTTTCATCCCAATCGAAAATTTTACTCCAGTAAATTGTTTTTTGGTGATTGATTATTTTTGGAAATGCAGAAAAAAATCTTTAAATTTGAAAACATATTTTCTATTACTATCGTAAAATAAAATTGCATGCTTTCTTGATTATTACGAAACAATGCACTATATTTAGTTTTTGACTAATTAATTAAAAAAATAATAATAATAAAAATATTTAAAAAATTACACTATAGTGCAGGGCTCATTCCGTCCTTTGACCATTTTATCGGCTTGCCATTTTTCCTTTTTCACCGAAGGAAAGTGCGTTATAACGTCTTTGGCTGATGCGTGAGTCGGTCTTATCTCGCACCAAGGACAATCCGTCTCGATCATTAGTCTGTCCGATGGTATGCTCGTTACGGCGAATAAATTGTCCTCGGAACGCAGCGAGCTGCGTTAAAATTATTTTTTTTAATTTTTTTTAATTTTTTTCAATTTTTTTTAATTTTTTTTTTCTCCATATATTGATTGCAATAAATTTTTTTTTCTCGAGGAAACTAGACAAGGATAATAGAATTTGAATGAAGAATAAGAATTTAGAAAAAAAATAAAATTTTGAAATCTTCAAAAAATGCTCATTAACCCTCTAATTTTTGTCAGTAGGTACAGTCTATGCTAAAGACACTTAGAATCGAATTTTAAAAAAATCACATCATATTCATTCAAAAATTTCAAAAAAAATTCTGCTATCGCTCTAATTTTCCTAATTTTGAAACCAATCTTAATTTTTTTTTTTCATAAATGCACTACGCAAATAGGACTATCATTATTGAATTCCAAAAGGATCCCACAAGACATTGAAGTGAAAGAAAAATTTCTAAAAGTGATTTCAAAAAATTGTGCGAATTAGAAATTTTCCCATCGCTCGATAACTTATTTCCCTCATTAATTCTTCAACATTCGCAATGTTACGACTGTCGAACTCAATTTTTTTCTGCATATACAGTCTATGCTAAAGACAGAATTGAATTTAAAAAAAAAATCACACATATTTTAAAAAGTTCCAAAAAAATTCTGCATCGCTCTAATTTTCCTAATTTCAAAACCATCGATCTCAATTTTTTTTTCACAAATGCACTACGTAACTAGGACTATTATCATAGAATTCCAAAAGAATCCCACACGGCATCGAAGTAAGATAAAAATTTCAAAAAGTAATTCAAAAGATTGTGCGCATTGGAAATTTTCCCATCGCTCGATAACTTATTTCCAATGAGGAAGCGATGGGCAAATTTCACATTCATATTTTTTTTTCACAGTGACGTAGGGAAGAAAAACGTTTCCGAAGAGAAACCAACCAGCCGTTAATACCAATGTACAATCCAAGCTGTAATATGCTGTTCGCTTCTTCGGCATTCCCATCGAATGAGTGAACGACTCCCTCGGTCAATTCGTCCTTGTGCTTTCGCAGAATATCTACGAAATCGTTCGCTGCGTTGCGACAATGAAGAAACATCGGTAACTTTAGACTCGTGCAAAGTGACAATTGCATCTCGAAATATTTTTTCTGAATGTCTTTGTTGCAGAAACTCAAACGATCGTAATCGAGACCCATCTCGCCAATCGCTATTATCTTGTCTCTATTGTCGTTTGCCAAGTCGTTCATGCTCTTCAGATAAGCTTCGGGATCACCGGAATCCTCAAAAGCATTGCAGCGGGTCGGATGACAACCCACCGTTGTAAATAATCTTTCTGAAATTTTTTTATTTTCAATTTTCTCCCCTCGGAACTGAAAAAATTGACTTATCGAAGGAAGTTTGGAGTTTTTTTTTTTTTATTTTTTTATTTTTAGCATTATGCTGTACTTTAAGTTGAAAAGGTTTTGTTTGCATTTTTTAAATACTAAAAATATTTTTTTGAGAAAATCTACGGAGGAAGTTGCAGAAAAAGTGGTCGGGAGACGCTCTTGCAAAAATTATTGTTTTAAAACTTTTTCTTTGGCAAAATGAAGGAATTTGCATTGTTAGTTTCGTAAAAATGATTCTTCAATTTTTAGATAATTCTTCGGAAGCTATTCTGAAATTTTCAGTAAATTATGAATATTGACAATAAATATTTAAAAATAACTCAAAAAAATTTGAGTTTTTCTTTCAAGAATTTTAGTAATGAGTCGTTTGCAAATTTGTTATTTTTTTATTTAGCAATCAAAAGATAATAAAGATAGAAAAATAAGCAAATAGAAAATTTTAGAAGTAATTCGATAATTATTCAAAAAAAGTACAATTTTTCTTTCATACAATTGTAAATGAGTCATTTTTTGAAAATTTTCTTTCCATTCTAATTAAATAAAATGAAAATTATCGATTTTACCACTCTAAGCCTTTTCCACTTAACTAAAAACTTAAGAAAACAAAATTTCTATCTTTTTCATCAATTCCAAAATTATCCAAAAATAAACATGGAGAGTAAAGGATTAAAAATTAAACAAAAATGAGGAATAAATTGGAAAAAAGTTCGTATTCAACAATATTCGCTGAAAAAACCCCAAAAAATGTTCACAAATTGTTTTTGCTCTTCTAAATGTCTAAATTTTTTTTTTATATTTCAACTTCAATAGTTAGACTTTTTTTCGAATTAACGTTCGAAAAACCATCTTTTTTCAATCTTCTCTCGACTTCAAAGAAATAAAATAAAAACCTTGAAATAAAAAATAAAAAAATTCTTTTTTTGTCAGTTCCAAAATTGTCAAAAAATGAACATTGAAAATGAAAAATGAAAATTTTCTTCCCATTTTAATTAAATAAAATGGAAATGATCCATTTCACCACTCAAAGCCCTTTCCGCAAAACTGAAACTGAAAAAAACTGAAACTTGAAAAAAAAAAATTTCTATCTGTTTTATCAGACCTAAAATTATCCAAAAATAAACATGGAGAATAAACAATTAAAAATTAAACAAATATGAATAAAAATTGGAAAAAACTTAATATTCAACAATATTCGCTGAAAAAATCAAAAAATTTCTCACAACTTGTTCTTGTTTTTCTAAATGCTTAACATTTTTTGTTTAATTTCGATTTCAATACCTGGACTTTTTTGTTAATTTTAACATCTTAAAAATCGTTTTTTTCAACCTTCTCTCGACTACGATAAAATAAAATAACAAAAATAACAACAAATTTTCTTTTTTCAAAATTGTCAAAAATTGAACATGGAAAATGAACAATTAAAAATTAAAAAAAAAAAAGAAAACCTACATTGAAGAAAAGTTAACATTCGACAATATTCACAGAAAGAGCCCAATCGTCATTTGTTACGATTTTTGCTCCGAACCTCTAAAATTTTTTTTCTCAATTCTAAAAATAGTTGGACAATTTTTTTTTTTTTTAATTTTAACGTTTCAAGTTTTCTCACCGTCTGTTCTTGCTAATTCTAGAGCTTTTCTGCTCTCATCGACGCTCCCCGCCGTAATAATAATCCTCGACAAATTATTTTCCCAGCTTCGCTCCAAAACGCTGTCCAAATCGCTTTGATGCTTTTGAGTCCCGTGATAAATTCCCTGATACATTGGATCGAGCAGATTAGCTCCGATATCTGCGAAAAAAAATCCTGCGTAATTCTCAACAAGTTAAAATTTGTTTTCTGCTTTCCTCAAATTATTGCCAAACATAACCTAAAAAAAAAAAAGTTTCCACCGGAAGTGGAAAGGACGCTCTCAATTCGGGCGATACGTGAAACGAATTGAGTCGATGGAATTGATTTTTCTTTTCTTTTTTTACCTATGAACTTTCGTAAATTGGTCATCCTCGTAACGAGCATGAAAAATTCTTGAAAGTTTAGCAGGTGTCCGCGTTTGTTTGACCGCCGGCTCGTCTGACACATGTATTATTTCCAAAAAGTAACTCTGTTCTTCCCCTCTCTCTTTCTCTCGAAATACGGCCCATCGATGCCTCTCTTTTTACCCTAGAATATAGTCTAGTAGATCTAGTAACTTTCTGGTGAATTTATTAATTTTGAATATCACAAGATTTTTATCCAAGATTTTAGATTCTCAAGATTTAGAATCTGAGATTTTGAGGATTCTAAAATTTCGAAATTCGATTGACATTTATGTGGCAACGTAATAATTGAAATTAAATTGCCAAAAAACGATGTTCAATATTTTAGCATAGTAATATTTTGAGATTGAAGGAAGATTCTAGAATTTTCAGATTGAAAGATTTTTAGATTTTAACGCCACAAGAGATTCTAAAATTTCGAGCGACTTGAATCTTGTTTATGAAAATGTAATAAAGATTTCTAAATTTTAAGATATTAAGATTCTGAAATTGTGAGATCGTTCAATTTTGAGATTTTTATCTAAAATCGGGAGATTCTATAATTTTAAGATTTGATTCAATTGAACCTTGTTTATGGCAACGTAATAATTGAAATTAAATTGCCAAAAACACGATGTTCTACATTTTAATATAGTAATATTTTAAGATTGAAAGACTCTAGGATTCTAAGATTTACAGATTTTGAGATTTTTATATCTTAACGTCAGATCGAAAGATTCTGAAATTTTAATTGACTTGAATCTTGTTTATAACAACGTAATAAAGATTTCGACATTTTAAGATATTAATATTCTAAAACTGTGAATTTATCAATTTTGGGATTTTTATTTTTACATAAAATAGGAATTAAGATTCTAAAATTTTAAGATTTGATTCATCTAAACCTTGTTTATGGCAACGTAAAAATTCAATTTGAATTGCCTTAAAAAAATATTAAAAATTTGAACATAGTATGATTTTTAAATTGTAAAACTATCATTCTAGAATTTCCAGATTTCAAGGTTTTAAAATTATAAGGCAAAGTCGAAAGATTCTAAAATTTTGAGATTTGATTGACTTGAACATCGTTTATGGCAATGTAACAAAGATTTTGAAATTTTAAGATAATCAGATTCTAAAATTGTAAGGTTTTAGGATTATTTAATTTTGAGATTTTTAGCTAAAATAGTAAGATTCTAAAATTTTGAGATTTGATTGAATGGAACCTCGTCTATGGCAACGTAATAAAGATTTCAAAATTCGAAGACTTTTTAGATTCTCAAATTTGGGGATCATTTAATTTTGCGATTCTAATCCGTTACGTTTCGGGATTGTCTCGGATTTATTAATTGTAGACTGATTTGAAAAGTTGAGAGTAATTAATTTTTATGGAATTTGGATTTATTCTTTTCCACTCAGAAATGGGTTGAGAAAATAAGTCAACAATCATAATTAAATTAAAATTGACATCAAAACAAGGATTCAGAAAGCCAGATTAGAAATTTTAGACGTTTCAAATAACAAAAGTAACCATAAAGCGGAATTTAAATAATTTGAATTTGAATTCCAAATTAAAGAAAAAAAATTATTACTTTTCGAGGGTAAAAAATTACGAATTAATGAGTTTTCATTCTATTATTTATTATACAAATTTATTCGTTACCGTAGATGAAGATAGATGTAACATTATTAATCTTATTATCTAAATCGTACGTAATAACTACCGATGTGGTTTTTCTTTGTTTTTTTTTCACATTGGGCTCTTTTTTTCATCACATACATTCTTTGCAAGCAAAAAATCCATACTTTTTTCTGTAAGAAAAAACAAAAGCACATAAACTCAAATTTTTTCCATTCGACCGTTTTTTTTTATTACATCCTTTGAATCGCAAACCAAAAAATCCCATCACTGGCTTTATTTTTTCACAAAAAAAATGATTTTTAGAAATCGCAAACAAGAAAAACATTCTTCACCTAGAATTCAGTACAAATTATACAAAATTAAATTGAATCGAACGAAATTCTGTTTTTCTTTATATTACACATTGTCTTGAGAAAAAAAAATTGTGCGAGCAAACGGAGCGAAGGATGAGCTTAAAAATGAAAAAAAAAAAAAATTTACTGAAGTGACTTTACGATGCCGTTTATCTTCTCGACGAATTCTTCCTTCTTCTTGGCGATGGCGGCTTCCGCTTCGACGAATTGTTGCCTTCCAATTTTTCCAGGCACGAGTTTATCAACGTAGAGAGTCTGTTGCTGATTGTACAATTCCTTGAGGCTTCGATCGTGTTTCTGAAGTTCCTGAACGCGTTCGTAAACGTCGCCGGAGTCGACTTTAAGCTTGAGAGCTAATTCAGCGACGGAGCTCGTTGCATTTTTGTATTCCTGATTGATGCTCTTTACGGCGGTGAGAAAAGCATTCGCATCTTTGTTTGCCTTGAGATAGACCAACTGATCGTCCAATTCGTTGTAAGAAGTGACGCGTCTGTCCTGCGCAGCCAAAATCTTCTCGCATTGTCCTGCGATGCGAAGTTTGCTCTCGGAAGCTTCGTCCTTATCGATGGTAAAGTCCATTCTGACGTAAGCGATGACCAGTAAAAAGAGAAGATAGAGGGCAGCGGCGACGAGGAGCGGCTCTTGGAGCATCAATAATCTCGGGAAAGTGTATTTCAGGCGGAAATTTTGAATGTGATTCTCAACGAGATTTTTTTTCGTGATAGATATAACGGGTCTTCCGGTTGTATCGAGATAAGCATAGTGATGGGAATCCGGAAGTCGCATCGCTGAATAAGGAAGGATAAGCTTCACATCGCGCGATCCCTCTGGCAAAATTATCTTGACGATCAATTCGTCGACTATCATATCGTCGAAAACGTGGTCGAGGAGTCGCATTTCCAGAGTATAATCGTCATTCGTGTGATAAAGATATTCGTAACTCGGGACATTGTAACCGATGGTATAATGCGTTTTCCAACCGCCGAATAACGGAAATCTCGGGCGCAAATTAACTTCTACGGAATCTTTCTTAATGCGCGTGTGCGAGGTCGATATGTTACCGATATCGTCGCGATAATAAATATCAGATGCCGCGGCCGGTAAAACAGTGTCGAAACTTTGTACGCTTGATTGGCCCAATTTCGATTCGCGAGAATATTCGTAACGAGAGAAAGATCCTTTCAAGAGAGCTCCGGTGTGAAGAAGATCCAGAGTCTCTTCAACCGCGATATTTCCCCAATGAGACAATTCTATAACTCTCTCCAGTCGTTTTACCGTCAAAAATTTATTGTTGTTTTCGTAATGTACCGTGAATTCTTCCCTCGATAGAGGCTCTGTTTTCTCGTAAGGGCCGTAAATGAGGGTCGAATCGCTCTGAGAAACCGGCTTGATTCTCGTGTAACTCTCTATGTTTCTCGATGGTAAAATTACATTCGTCGTTTGCTTTGCAATTTTGTAAGGAGAATATAAATAAACATTGCCGGTGTAACGAACGAGCTGTTTTTCCTTCTGCGTTATTTCCTTCGGATAAGGAACTAATTCGTGGGTCAATATCGTCTCGATCTCTACGGAAGTACTTCGTCCCGGTTGAAGCGGATCGCGCAGCGTTATCTGATAATAATTACCCTCCGGTTTGTTCAGATTTTTCATCGTAAGGGCAAATTCGTTTCTGCCAGAATCACGTGTAATAGCTCCGATGTAACTCAGCGTATTCTTCTTCGTTTCCTCGACGATAAAGACGAAATTCCGCAACGGCGTTTTACCGACATTTTCCAATTGCAATTTCATCGTTATTTTCGTTAATTGCGACTGAATATCGATCGTACGATCGACATTTTTTATTGAAATATTTTCATTCTCGACATCGGCGACGACGAACAGGGACGCTCGAACGAGCAACAATAACGTTATCGATGATAAATAAATTATTCTCGTACCTCGTGACATTTTTTCTTCTCACGTTCTTTCTCGTTTTCTTTCGCCGTTTTTCTTCACAGATGAATTTTAGTAGTTATTTGTGATCAATCGTAACGTACCGGCGTGTTATTTCGTTTACACAGACGTGGCGGCGTTCCCGAGGGAGACGTGGCGAGTTTTTCCTCCTTTTTAAGATCTCCTCACACGAAATTCGAGACTTCAGGAATCAAAGATAGCGTCGGCCAATCGCAAGCGAGGATTCTTCGACTCAGGCGCGTCGGAGCGTTATGATTGGTCGATTTTCACGCACAACGGAGAAGTCGCGCGCTGCGAGGCTTCCGATTGGTTCATTTTTCTAGGGTCCAAAACTCGACCAATGGCATTGCCGGAATCTGCGATAGCCAACTTCACGATGCAGAATCGGCGATTTCATTGGTCGAAGGCTTTTCGGTCAACCAATGAGATTACAATTGAGCGATGTGAAGTCTGGCAAGAAGGAAAATTAATTCGTCTGCTCGATATAGTTACATCGCGTGTTTCGAAGCACATTTTTTTTCTTCCCATTCGCACGATGGTGATGAAATCGTCCTGAATTTGAGGTTATAAGCGTCGAGGATTACACCGGGACGAAAAAGTACCTTCGACAATTTTGTATTTGCTCCCCGAACGATCGATAATAAATAATCTTCAATCATTGTTCCCGGTAAAAGAAATACGACAGTAACAATAACAATATTCCGATAATGCTGACAGCAAAGTATTTTTACGGATCGAAGAATTTTTGAAGAGACGCCGTTTCCCGATACTTTTGCTCCGTTCGCAGAAAAACGGTAAAAGAATTATTTTTTCTCCCCGTGTCTTTCTTCATCATTGACAATCGTCGCTTTTCTTCTCTATTAACAGGCAAATTATTGTCTCACGATAATATCATTGTTTCGCAGATTTTTAACGATCAAAGATGCTTAATTGCGGTGCAATTATAACCCGTTCGGGACATCTCAATGCAAGGTAAATCTCGTGACTTTGTTTACAATTAACGAAATCTATTTGTCATATCTGCGAGGAACGGAGAAATTTGTACATCGAGGAAAAATATTGCACGTGCGATTTATGAAGCGCTGAACGGAGTTTTCGATGAGAGTGAAGATTTTCGAGAGCGAAGAGAAATTTCTGAATAATTTTGCGATTAAATTAATTTTAGAAGAATTTTAGAGAGGCGAAGAAATTTAAGAAAGATTTCAATCAGCTGGGAATATTTTTAATCAGCTATTAGAAAGAAAGAAAGAATTTTATAAAGATTTTGGAAATAAAGAATAATTTCAAGAATATTTCATAAAGCAAAGAAGAATTTTTTCAAGATTTTAGAAACCAAGAATCAATTTGACAAAACTTTAAGAGCGTAACAAAGAAATTCAGAATCATTTCAAAAAGTTGAAAAAGTAAAAGGGAAATTTTAGAAATGGCAAAAGAATTTTATTGAGCTTTCAGAAATAAATAATGAGCTTTAGGAATATTTTAATTAGCAATAGATAACTTTAGTAAGATTCTAGAAAGTGATGGAAATTTTAGATTGCACAAGTGATCTAAAAACCATTTCAGAAAGATTTTATATATATAACGAAATAATTCGATGAAGCATTAAAAAAGTAATACAGATATTAGGAAGTATTTTAGAAAATCAAAAGAATTTTAGAGAGATTTGGAAGTAAAGAATAATTTCAAGAACAGCTTTAGGAAGGTAACAAAGAAATTCGGAATCATTTCAAAAAGTTAAAAGAGTAAAAGGAACATTTTAGAAATTGCAAAAGAATTTTATTGAGCTTTCAGAAATAGAGAATCAGCTTTAGGAATATTCCAATTAGTAATAGATAACTTTCGCAAGATTCTAAAAAGTGATGGAAATTTTAGATTGGCGAAAGTGATTAAAAACCATTTTAGAAAGGTTTTATATACAAAGAAATAATTCGATGAAACATTTAGAAGACAATAGAGATATTTAGAAATATTTTAAATAATGAAAACAATTTTAGAAAGATTTCGGAATAAAAAAGAACTTGAAGAACATTTTATAAAGTGATAAAGAATTTTCAGAAAAGATTTTAGAAACCAAGAAACGATTTAATGCAGCTTTGAGAAGGTAAAAAAGAATTTCAGAAACATTTAGAAAGGTAAAAAGAATAGAAGGGAAATTTTACAAATTGGGAAATAATTGAATTGACCTTTCAGAAATAAACAATGTGCTTTAAGAATACTCCAAACAGTAATAAAAATTTTTGATAAGATTCGAGGAAGTAAAGGGAATTTTAGATTGGCAGGAGCAAGTAAAAACCATTTCAAAACAATTTTATATACAATGAAACCATTCAATGAAGCATTGACAAGGTAATAGAGAAATTTGGAAAGATGTTACAATAAACAATAGAATTTTAGAAATATTTTAGATAGAATAAAAAAAATTAGAAACATTTTTCGGATTGAAAGAAAAAATTAGATTAACTTCAGTGAGTAAAAACAATTTTAGAAAGATTTTATCCACAAAGAAACAATTTCATGACGTATTTAAAAGTGAGTACAGAATTTTAAAAAGATTTTAGAAAGCAAAAAGATTTTTAGAAAGATTTTAGATACACACAAACTGCGAACAAATTTGTTAAAGCTTTTGGAAAGACGGAGTTTTAGGATAATTTTCAACGGCAATGGAAAATTTTGGGAGTTTTACTAACGACAAATCAATTTTCGAATCCAGCGGAAGCATTATTCTCGCAACAAAGGGAATAAACACACAGCGACATGTGTCGACAATCATGAGGAGCAAATTTCTCAGATCGCATTTGTTGACTCTCGAGGCGCTGAGCATCGATTCAAGACCAAAGCCCTTGAAATCCATACACTCGTTGTACGCGAGATCACTTGGCCTGAGAAAAATTCACACTAATCTTCGCGCTCAATGTTCGTCCTGCGCAACGGACGCCAACAAGAGACTCGATATCGCTCAAATTTCAAAGGTACCATTCGACGAATGCATTTTTTTCAATGAATTTTCAAACATAAGCAATAAAAGTTAATTTTTAGAATTCTTTACAATTTTTAGAATTTTTTTAGAATTTTTTAGAATTTTTAGGATTTTTTTAGAATTTTTATATTTTTTTAATAGTAATTTTAGATTTTTTTTAGGATTTTTAAATCTTTTTTAGAATTTTTAGAATTTTTTTTTAGAATTCTTAAACTTGGATGCTTTTTTCTAATTTGGTATGCTTTTATCTTGTCAAATGCCAAGTTTGTTTATAGAAAAGCTATAATAATGAAATTAAGAATTATAAAAAAAACATTTTTTAATCAAGTTTTAAAGGTAACATTCGACGAACGCATTTTTTTGAATGAATCTTCAAACATAAGGAATGAAAGTTAATTTTTAGAATTATTTTAGAATTTTTTGGATTTTTTAAGAATTTTTAGATTTTTTTAATAGAAATTTTAGATTTCTTTTAGAATTTTTAATTTTTTTTAGAATTTTTAGAATTTTTTTTAGAATTCTTAAACCATGGATGCTTTTTTCTAATTTTGTATGCTTTTATCTTGTCATATGCCAAGTTTGTTTATAGGAAAGCGATAATAATGAAATTAAGAATTAAAAAAAAATTTGTTTTTAATCAAATTTCAAAGGTAACATTCGACGAATGCATTTTTTTCAATGAATTTTCAAACATAAGCAATGAAAGTTAATTTTTAGAATTATTTTAGAATTTTTTAGAATTTTTAGGATTTTTTTAGAATTTTTAGATTTTTTTAGAATTTTTAGATTTTTTTAATGGAAATTTTAGATTTTTTTTAGAATTTTAGAATTTTTTTTAGATATCTTGAACAATGGATGCTTTTTTCTAATTCTGTATGCTTTTATCTTGTCAAATGCCAAGTTTGTTCATAGAAAAGCGATAATAATGAAATTAAAAATTAAAAAAAAAATTGTTTTTATCAAATTTCGAAGGTAACATTCGACGAACGCATTTTTTTCAATGAATTTTAAAATATAAGGAATGAAAGTTAATTTTTAGAATTCTTTAGAATTTTTAGAATTATTTTAGAATTTTTTGGATTTTTTTAGAATTTTTAGATTTTTTGAATAGAAATTTTAGATTTTTTTTAGAATTTTCAATTTTTAAAAGAATTTTTAGCATTTTTTTTAGAATTCTTAAACCGTCGATACTTTTTTATAATTTTGTATGCTTTTATCTTGTCAAGTGCCAAGTTTGTTTATAGAAAAGCGATAATAATGAAATTAAGAATTTAAAAAAAAATTGTTTATGATGAACGTAAAAATTGTAGAATAAGCTAATCAGCGATGAAAATTCGGTCGGTCGAGACCCGGAGAAAGATCCAAACGAAAATCACGAGGAAACGGAACATCGGATACACAGAAAAAAACACGAACTAAGGTTTGCAGGTAATTCGAATCATTTTAATTTCAATAAATTTAATTTAAAAAATTCATATAATTTCCCTAAAATTACGAATTATTTTTTATTTACGAAAAAAATGTTCGTTCACTGGAAATTAATTATCAATTAACCGAAAAATTAATAATATTTTCGTGCAATTACTAATTAGTTTAAATTGGTCTATTACCGCAATAATTGGAGGATAGTGAAAACGAATGATTAATTCGGCCAACGATTAATAATTATTTTTTACTAACTATGAAATTATTTTGCTTGTGAATTTGTTTCAATTAATTATCGATATGTTTATAAATTCGTAATTTAATGGGCAATTTTATTATCAAGCAATCAGACCTGAACATCTCTATCCCGATAAAATATGCATCTAAAATTTCAATCTAGAAAAAAAACCCTGAAAAAATAATTTTTTTAAATTTTTAGATTGATTACTTATTTTTGCCAATCTAAAATTCCCTTTACTCTCTAGAATCTTATCAGAGTTGTCTATTATTTTTTCAAATATTCCTAAAGCTCATGCTTAATTTCTAAAAGGTCAATAAAATTCTTTCGTAGTTTCTAAAATTCTTTGTTACCTTTTCAAAGCTTCATTAAATCGGTTCTTGGTTTCCAAAATCTTTGAGAAAATTCTTCATCACTTTATGAAATGTTTTTGAAGTTCTTCTTTATTTCCAAAATCTTTCTAAAATCATTTTTATTTTCTAAAATCTTTTAAAATGTCTCCATTATCTTCCAAATGCTTTATCGAATTGTTTCCTTGTATGTAAAATCTTTCTGGAATGGTTTTTAATTACCTTCGCCAATCTAAAATTTCCATCACTTTCTAGAATCTTACCAAAGTTATCTATCACTGATTGAAATATTCCTAAAGCTCATTCTTAATTTGTAAAAGGTCAATAAAATTCTTTCGCAGTTTCTAAAATTCTTTGTTACCTTTTCAAAGCTTTAGTAGATAGTTTCTTGATTTCTAAAATCTTTGAGAAAATTCTTTATCACTTTATAAAATGTTTGTGAAGCTCTTCTTTATTTCCAAAATGTTTCTAAAATTCATTTTTGTTTTCTAAAATCTTTCTAAATATCTCCATTACCTTCTAAATGCTTTATCGAATTGTTTCTTTACATACAAAATCTTTCTGAAATGGTTTTTGATTACTTTCGCCAATCTAAAAATTTCATCATTCTCTCGAATCTTACCAGAGTTATATATTGCTCTTTAAAATATTCCTAAAATATATTCTTAATCTCTAAAAGGCTGATAAAATTATTTCGCAGTTTTTAAAATGTTCCTTCAATTCTTTTTACCTTTTCAAATGTTTCTAAAACTCCTTGTTACTTTCTCCAAGCTTCATCAAATCGTTTCTTGGTTTCTAAAATCTTTGAGAAAATTCTTCATCACTTTATAGAATGTTTTTGAAGTTATTCTTTATTTCCAAAACCTTTCGAAATTTTTTTTAATTTTCTAAAATCTTTTTACATTTCTATTACCTTCTAAATGTTTTATCGAATTATTTCTTCGTATATAAAATATTTATGAAATGGGGTTTAATTACTTTCGCCAATCTAAAATTTCCATCACTTTCTGGAATCTTACTGAAGTTATCTATTACCGATTAAAATATTCCTAAAGCTCATTCTTTATTTCTGAAAGCTCAATCAAATTCTTTTGCAATTTCTAAAAATTTCCTTCTATTCGTTTTACTTTTTGAAACGATTCTAAATTTTGCTGTTACTTTCTCAAAGCTTCGTCGAACCGATTCTGGTCTCTAAAATCTTACAAAAAAATTCTTCATCGCTTTATAAAATGTTCTCGGAATGATTCGTTATTTCTAAAATCTTTCTAAAAAATTGTATTACCTTCTACAACTTTGCTAAAATTCTTTCTTTTTTAAAAAAGCTCGTTAAAATCATTCCTGGCTGATTGTAATCTTTCTAAAATTTCTTTGCTTCTCTAAAATTCTTCTAAAATTCCTTCCATCTTAAAATTATCCAGGACCTCTTCGCCTCTCTAAAATCTTCACTCGAAATTTTATTATCAAGTAACCAGAACTCCCGATAAAATATCTAGAATTTCGATCCAGAAACAGACGCTAAAAAAATTTTAATTACATTTTCAGAAATCGAAAAACTTTATCCAAATCCAAAAGGAAAATTGAACGACATATACGTTTCGGTTTGCTCGCAACTGCAGCAACAAAAATTGATGACTATAGATTACAAGAAGCCAGATAGTCAAAAGGGCCTTTGGGTGTGTTCGTACAATCTAAAATGGCCGTTGAACACGACGATATCGGCGCAGGCGAGCAGCAAAATGGCGGCATCGAAAATCGGCGCCTTAAAATGTCTGCAATATTTGCACAACGACGGTCGATTGAAGGACGGATATCCGATCGTTTATGACTCGAAGATCGTCGTTGATATGATAAAAAAACCAACGACGATAAAGATGGATCTGGAAACGCGAGATCTCGTCGAGGATCTTCTCGATCATTACAATTCGGAGATCAGCGGATTGATCGATAAATCGAGTGGAGAAAAATTGCGCGATATTTCGTTGTCGAACGTTGAAATAACGGATCCGGTTGGTCGATCGTTTCCTTCGAGCTGGGAAACGGAAAATATGAGACGTCGAAACGACGTTTTGCGCGAACAAATGAAATTTCGTCCCGAAACGGCGAGCAAAAAATTACCGATTGCCGATTACAGAGAAAAAATTGTAACGGAAATCGCCAATAATCGAGCATTGTTGATAAAAGGCGATACCGGATGTGGCAAAACCACTCAAGTTCCGCAATACATCATGGACAGTTTTACCGCCGCGGGAAGAGCGACCGATTGCAACATTATCGTGTCACAGCCGCGTCGTATATCCGCCATGACACTTGCGGAGAGAATAGCCGAGGAGAGGGGAGAACGTCCCGGCGATGTTATTGGCTATCAGGTAAAGATGGCCGATTTCTTTTTTTTTTTTTTGAAATAACGTCCATATCAGAGTTGGGCAATTTTGTAATTAGCTAATTACAAATGTAATTAGTATGGGAATTTTCACTGATTACAAATGACAAATGTAATTAGTATCGAAAATGTCACTAATTACAGATTACAAATGTAATTAGTATCGAAATTTTCACTAATTACAAATTACAAATGTAATCAGTGTAGGAATTTTCTCTAATTACAAATTATAAATGTAATTAGTATCGAAATTTTCACTAATTACAACTGTATTTACTGTTGAAATTTTTTCCAATTCACGGCGTGAATTTCTCAAAAATTTTCGAATTCCAGCAGGTTGCAGTTTATTTGGGTTTATTGAGGTTTCATTTCAGGCGAGAATGCAGTTTACTTGGGTTTCATTTTTACTGGGTCAGCAAAAAATTTCAATAGTAAATACATTTGTAATTCGTGGAAATGTCAATACTAATTACATTCGTAATTTGTAATTAGTGAAATTTTCGATACTAATTACATTTGTAATTTGTAAATAGAGAAATTTTCGATACTAATTACATTTGTAAATTGTAATTAGTGAAATTTTCGATACTAATTACATTTGTTATTTGTAATTACTGAAAATTTCGATACTAATTACATTTGTAATTTGTAATTGCCGAAAATTTCGATACTATTTACATTTGTAATTTGTAATTATTGAAAATTTCGATACTAATTACATTTATAATTTGTAATTAGTGAAAATTTCGATACTAATTACATCTGTAATTTCCATTGATCGATCTCCCTGAGAAAGCGAAAATCGAAATTTTGAGGTTATAACGTCGGTAAATTTTGATCCCAAACTTTCTCTGCTAACATTCAATGAAAATCGCTGAAATTCTGACAATCAATGCAGAAATTATGACAATGAGAGTAACTCTAACAAGATTTTGCCCAGGGCAATGCGCTGTAAAATCAGCGGAAAAAACAATTGTCGGTAACTTACCGACAGTCCAAAATTCTCTTTATGAATAGTTCCAAGTGATTCTGAGCAAACAAACAAGTAGTTTATGGCAAATTTCCATGAATCGGACCCCAAGAATGCGTAAATCCAGATATCAATCGATAATCGCCAATTTTTCGATCTCTAGGTCCGACTCCAGCAGGTTTTGCCACAGACGCCGGGTGGCATTTTATTCTGCACAACTGGAATATTATTGAAAAAAATGCAGAGCAATCCATCGTTGAAAGGCTGCTCTCACGTAATCCTGGATGAGGCTCACGAGCGAAGTATCAATACGGACATGCTATTGGTTCTTCTGAAACGCGCCCTGGAAACGAATCCCGAGCTAAAAGTGATCGTCATGTCGGCAACGATAAACGCTGATCTCTTTCAATCCTACTTCGATTGCGGCGTCATCGATGTTCCGGGACGGACTTATCCGGTAGAGATGAATTTTTTGGACGACATCGAAGGACTCGGAGTGCGCGCGAGACGCGAATACGTCGGCGAAAAGGAACTTCCGGAGGGTCCTTTCGTCGATTGCGAACAAATCGCCGATCTCATTTGTTGGATCGACAGGAACAAATCGGCGGGCGCGATTTTGTGCTTTTTGCCGGGTTGGGCCGATATCGTCAGGGTGAAAAAATGCATCGAGGCGAGGCGTCAACACGGAAGACGCGATCTCATCGTTCCGGCTCATTCGAGAATGTCCTATCAGGATCAGCGCAAGATTTTCGCCCACGCGCCGATGGGCGTCAGAAAAATCGTTCTCGCGACCGATATAGCAGAGACCGGTATCACAGTTACCGACGTTGTCTACGTCGTTGATTCGGCGACGCAAAAAGCCATGAAGTGGCACGAAAAAAAAGGCTTGGCCACTTTTGACAATCAGTACGCATCACAGGCTAATATATTGCAACGGTATGTTCATTTTTTCATCATTCGGACTTCCAACTTTTTTCGGATTTTTTTCTCTTGTGTTTTTGATTTTTTTAATATTTGAGTATTTAATACATAAAACTTACATAGACTTAGAATTCTGAATTAGAATCTGGGAAATAGAACGTGCGATTTTCAACTTCGGACTTACCATTCGGATTTTGAACTTTTTTCGGATTTTTTCCTAGTATTTTTGTTTTTTTAGTATTTAAGTATTTAATACGTAAAACTGAAGACTTACATTCTCGGACTTGGGATTTACGGCTTCGATTTTGGGAATTAGAACTGCGAATTTGCATCTTCTTTTGAAACTTATGACTTGGGATCAGAGTTGGGCAAATTTGTAATTAGCTAATTACAAATTTCAAAAAACGAATGTAATTAGTATCGAATTTTTCACTAAATGCAAAATACAAATGTATTTAGTATCGAAATTTTCACAAAATACTAATTGAATTTATATTTTGTATTTAGTGAAAATTTCGATACCCATTACATTTATATTTTGTATTCAGTGAAAATTTCGATACTAAATACATTTGTATTTTGTATTTGGTGAAAATTTCGATACTAATTACATTTGTATTTTGTATTTAGAGAAAATTTCGATACTAATTACATTTGTATTTTGTATTTAGTGAAAAATTTGATACTAAATACATTTGTATATTGTATTTAGTGAAAATTTCGATACTAACTACATTTGTATTTTGTATTTAGTGAAAATTTCGACACTAAATACATTTTTATTTTGTATTCAGTGAAAAAATCGATACTAAATACATTTGTATTTTGTATTCAGTGGAAATTTCGATAATAATTACATTTGTATTTTGTATTTAGTGAAAAATTCGATACTAAATACATTTGTATTTTGTATTAAGTGGAAAATTCGATACTAATTACATTTGTATTTTGTATTTAGTGAAAATTTCGATACTAAATACATTTGTATTTTGTATTTAGTGAAAATTTCGATACTAACTACATTTGTATTTTGTATTTAGTGAAAATTTCGACACTAAATACATTTGTATTTTGTATTCAGTGAAAAAATCGATACTAAATAGATTTTTATTTTGTATTCAGTGGAAATTTCGATAATAATTACATTTGTATTTTGTATTTAGTGAAAAATTCGATACTAAATATATTTGTATTTTGTATTCAGTAAAAAAATCGATACTAAATACATTTGTATTTTGTATTCAGTGGAAATTTCGATACTAATTACATTTGTATTTTGTATTTAGTGAAAAATTCGATACTAAATACATTTGTATTTTGTATTCAGTGGAAAATTCGATACTAATTACATTTGTATTTTGTATTTAGTGAAAAATTCGATACTAAATACATTTGTATTTTGTATTCAGTGGAAATTTCGATAATAATTACATTTGTATTTTGTATTTAGTGAAAAAATCGATACTAAATACATTTGTATTTTGTATTCAGTGGAAAATTCGATACTAATTACATTTGTATTTTGTATTCAGTGGAAATTTCGATACTAATTACATTTGTATTTTGTATTTAGTGAAAAATTCGATACTAAATACATTTGTATTTTGTATTCAGTGGAAAATTCGATACTAATTACATTTGTATTTTGTATTTAGTGAAAATTTCGATACTAAATACATTTGTATTTTGTATTTAGTGAAAATTTCGATACTAAATACATTTGTATTTTATATTTAGTGAAAATTTCGATACTCATTACCTCTGTAATTAGTAATTTGAGGGTAATTAATTACTTCAAGTAATCAGTAGTGCCCAACCCTGCTTGCGATTCATACCTAGAGACTTGGAATTTAGAACTTGGGGCATAGATTTTAGAACTTGGGACGTGATATTTAAGAGCTGGGATTTTAAACTTGGTAACTTGGACCTGAGACTTGGGACTTGAGTCTCAGAGCTTAGGACTTGGGACCTGCGATTTAGAACTAATCGACTGGAACGTGAGATCTTGAGAATTGGCCGTAAAATTTGGAAACTGATACTCAGAATCGTGGAACATAGTTTTTATAACTTGAATATTGGGACTTAGAACTTGTGAAATTGGACTTGAAATCATTCGATTCAAAACGTGGGACGTGAAATTTAAGAATCGAATATTTGAATTTACTAGCTTACTAGAATTACAAGAATTTACTGGACTTAAAACTTGAGATTCAGAACTTGGAACTTGGGACTTAGAATAAAAAAAATTTTATTTTTCAGTTTCGCTGTTTAGCATTCCTTTATTATCGATACGATACTATTTTTAGAATATTTTAGAATATATTTAGAATATTTTAGAATATTTTAGAATATATTTAAGAATATTTTAGAATATTTTAGAATATTTTAGAATATTTTAGAATATTTTAGAATATTTTAGAATGTTTTAAAATATATTTAGAATGTTTTAGAAAATATTTAGAATCTATTTTTCATGAAAAAAAATAGTAATTCCTAAAATTAACGCTTCTTTGATTTTAGAAAAATCCAAATATACCTGAATTTTGTTTTCCAGGAAAGGACGCGCCGGTCGTGTTCAACCTGGAACGAGTTATCACATGATAACGCGCGCTCAGTTCAAACAGTTGCCGATACATCCGTTGCCGGAGGTATTGCGCTCGTCCCTCGAACAGACCGTGCTCGATTGTAAGACTTACAGCGACGAGAAGGCCGATGATTTTTTGAGCAGCATGCCGGAACCGCCAACTCGCTCAGCGGTGATAAAAGCGATTCAGGATCTCAGCGAATTGGGCGCCCTCGATGAGAATGAAAATTTGACCGCACTGGGAAAGCGCATGGCGCTGTTCACGGTTCATCCAAAATTGAGCAAAGCGATCGTTTATTCGTCGATCTTTCAGTGAGTTAAGGGGTTATGCGCAGTCAGGAGGCCGAAAAAAGCGGTTTTTCGGCCTTCTGAATTTTTTTTTTGGAATAGGAAAAAAGCTTTTTTTTTTTGGAATTGGAAAAAGCATTTTTTTTTTTGGAATTGGAAAAACGAATTTTTCGTTGGTCCTTCTAAAATAAAGGACCTCCTCATAATTTAACGAAAATTGAAATTTTATCAAAATTTTGAAATTTAATTTAAATTGAAATATTTTCTCAGATGCGTCTCGCCGATGATAACAATCGCATCGGCAATGTCGGCGGACAGCGAGATATTCACGGGAACGCTTTACGACAAGGAAGCGATAAGACGTATAAAGAAGGAGTATCATCCGTCGAGCGATCATGTCAGTATCGGGTGGCTTTTCGCACAATGGGCGTCCCTGCAAGAACGAGGCAGAGAAGCCTCGAAAAGTTTCTGTTGGTCCAAAAAATTATATCCCGAAAGAATGTATACTCTCTCGAGTGAGTATGAATTTTTTAAAAAATATTTTCGAATTTTTTTAAGAGATTTTCGAATTTTTTTGAGAGATTTTAGAATTTCATAACTTTTTTAAGATATTTTAGAATTTTAGAAATTTTTTGAGAGATTCTAGAATTTTTTTGGAGGTTTTAGAATTTTTTAGAGATTTTAGAATTTTTTTGAGAGATTCTAGAATTTTTGTAAGGGTTTAGAATTTTTCCTAGAGATTCTAAAAAATTTTTGAGATTCTAGAATTTTGTTTAGAGGTTTTAGAATGTTTTCTCGAGATTTCAGAATTTTTTGAGAGATTTTAGAATTTTAGAAATTTTTTGAGAGATTCTAGAATTTTTTTAGAGGTTTTAGAATTTTTTCTAGAGATTTTAGACATTTTTTGAGAGATTATAGAATTTTTTAAAGAGATTTGAGAATTTTTTTGAGAGATTCTAGAATTTTTGTAGAGGTTTAGAATTTTTTCTAAAGATTTTAGAATTTTTTTGAGAGATTCTAGAATTTTTTTGAGAGGTTCTAGAATGTTTTCTCAAGATTTCAGAATTTTTTTGAGAGATTTTAGAATTTTATAACTTATATGAGATATTTTAGAATGTTAGAAATTTTTTGAGCGATTCTAGAATTTTTTTAGAGGCTTTAGATTTTTTTAAGAGATTTTAGAATTTTTTTGAGAGATTCTAGAATTTTTTCAGAGATTTTAGAATTTTTTGGAGATTCTAGAATTTTTGTATAAGTTTTAAAATTTTTTCTAGAGATTTTATAATTTTTTTGAGAGATTCTAGAATTTTGTTTAGACGCATTAGAATGTTTTTTCAAGATATCAGAATTTTTTTTCGAGATTTTAGGATTTTAGATTTTTTTTTAGAGATTTTAGAATTTTTTAGACATTCTAGAATTTTCATTTTAGACCGAACGATCTTTTCAGCTGTTTGAGGATTTTGTTTAAAGAGATTTTTTTAGAAATTAGAGACACGCAAAGTATTTGTCGAAAAAAAATTTGTTTGTGAGAAAAAGCAATGAAAATCTGAAAAAAATGTTGTTTTTTTAAAATAAGAATTTATAAAAATTTTGAGTTTTTGTGGAAATTGTTTGTAAACTCTGGAGAAAAAAATACATCGATATAACGTTCTAAAAAAATGCATAAAAAATTTTTTTTTTTTACATTTTGGCCCAAACTGAATCTGTTCACTAAAATGACTGTAATTTATTTTCCAGATAAAATATTGGCTTGATTTTGCGCTTATTCTCTTCCTGATCTTCGGGGCTTTAAATTGCCGCTTTGTTCATCCGATTGCGATCATCTTTCGATTTTTGGCAGATTTTTAAAGTCCGACCATCGATAAATTTTTTTTTTTTTTGAGATTTTAGAATTTTTATTCGAGATTTGACTTTCTTTTCAGCAGTCTTAGGATTTTTTTTAGAGATTTTAGAATGCTTATTCGAGACTCGACTATCTTTTCAGCAGTTTTTGGATTTTTTAGAGATTTTAGAATTTTTAGTTTTTAGATTCTTTGGACATTTGAAAATTTTGATTGGTTCTAGAATTTTTTTAGAGATCTCAGAATCTTTAGAAACTGTTCAGAGATTCCAACAATTCCGAAATCTTCAAAGAATTTTTCAAATAAAGATTTTAATATTTTTAAAAATATATTATAATTTATAAACAATAATAAACAATTTCCATTTTAAGTATTATTAATCGTTAAAATTTTTTTTTTTACAATTATTGCAGAGGTCAGAGATCTTCATGCCGAAAATCTCGTTCAGTGTCACATGTTGAAGAATTTCAACGAATACGACGATCTCAAAAGTCATTTCAACGAATATTCCGAGCTCGATGAGCTCGTTCGAGGTGTCCTTCTTTCCGGATTGGATCAATTATTGCAACGTCGAGATTTCGATCTTCGGAAGAACAAAGTCAAGAAAGGAACCACAGTCTTTATAATGGAGTAAATAAATTTTTATTAACAACAATTATTAATAATAAATAATAATCATAATAATTAAACGTTGAAAAAAAATTAATATTTATAATTTTTATTGCACTCCGTGCGTAAAGTGACCACTTCTCGCACGCTTCGCTTCGCTGCGCGTGCGAGAAGCGGGCACTTTACGCACTCGTGCGATAACATTTTGTACGATACTCGTAATGTACTATTTTATAGTCCATAAAGTAATAATAATAATTTCCAATCCTTAATAATCATAATTAAGCGTTAAAAAATCTAATATTTATAATTTTTCATATTCCGTAAAGTAATAATAATAATTTCTAATCCTTATATTTACAACGATTTAATTTTTTTTTTTCATTAATTTCTTTTCTAAAAAGAAAAAAAAGGAGAAAAATGAAAAATTGAGTGAATTATTGAAAAAATATATATATTTTTCAGGGATGGAATGCGAGCAACGGTGACCCCGGAAAGTGTAAATTTCAAGAGAAACTCTTGGCCAAGTCCGTTTCTCACGTACGTGAGAAGACAGCACAGCGAGGAGAGAAGAACGTCGTTGATACGCGAAACGAGCATGGTTTCGCCTGTAACAGCATTGCTCTTCAGTCAGGGCCGAATTCAGGGATTTAAGGTAATTTTTTTTTTTTTTTATTATGATGAAAAATTAATTCTTTTGGTAATTTGGCGATTTTTATTTTTACTATGGATTGAATTTTTTTTTTTACCGTTAAAAGTCAAAGGACTTTGATGAAGCGAATCCCAATGCCGAGATAGTACTGACCATCAAGGGACGCAAGAATTTCCGGCTCTCCTGCGATGCCGAGTAAGTTAAAACGATTTTTAGATCGGTTGTATAAAAATACAAAAGTTTCCAAACAATTAAGATCACATAAATTTTGGAAACAAAGAGTTTTAGTAATTTTTTTGTTACTCTTTAGATTTTTTTCTGCAATTTTAGAATTTTTTTAGATATTTTTTGGATCTTCTAAACGGATTGACCATTGTTTTTTAGAGATTTTATATATTTCGGTATTTCAAGCGGATGCAGAAAAAGTCCTTCCAGATAATTATAATCAAAGGAATTTACAGAATAACGAGTTTTAGTAGTTTTCTAGAAATTTTAGAATTTATTTTTAGAGGTTCTAGAATTTCTTTTCAACAATTTTGCATTGCTCAAGACTTACTTACTCACTTACTTATTTACTTACTAAAGGCTTCACAATTTTGTGATTTATTTTAGAATTTCTCTAGAGATATTTCAACGTAACTTAAAAGTTTCTAAAAAATTCGAATTAAATCGATTCAAAATGCAATGAGTTTGACCAATTGTTTTAGAGATTTGATATATTTCAATATTTCAAATAGTAAGAAAAAAAGAGCTCCCAGATAATTTTAACAAAGAAATTTAAGAATTCTTTCTAGAGTTTCTAGAATTTTCTTTTTAATTTTGCATTGTCTCCAAAAGATTTCACAATTTGTAAATTATATCAGAATTTCTTTGGATACATTTCGATATTTTTGTAAGAGTTTTGGCATTATTTTTGACATTTTAGAATTAGTACAGAGCAATTTTAGAATTTTCTTGAAATTCTAGAAACGTTGATATTTCATTATTTCAAGCGGCAACGTTTCTATAAATTCGAATAAATGCCTTTAGGATGCAATGTGTTTTAGTACTATTTTTAGAGATTTTAGAATTTATCTAGAGATATTTCAACGCAACGTAAAAGTTTCTAAAAAATTCGAATTAAGTGGATTCAAAATGCAATGAGTTTGACCAATTTTTTTTAGAGATTTGATGCATTTCGATATTTCAAATGGTAAGAAAAAAAGAGCTCCCAGATAATTATAACAAAGAAATTTAAGAAACAGTCTTGGTGATTTTTTAAAAATTTTAGAATTTCGTTCTAGAGTTTCTAGAATTTTCCTTTTAATTTTACAC
Source organism: Alloplasta piceator (assembly GCA_946863875.1). Lineage (NCBI taxonomy): Eukaryota > Metazoa > Arthropoda > Insecta > Hymenoptera > Ichneumonidae > Alloplasta > Alloplasta piceator. The sequence continues at coordinate 31,825,590 of OX333080.1, forward strand.
TGTCTATTAAAGATCTCACAATTTGTAAATTATTTCAAAATTTCTTTGAATATATTTCAATATTTTTATAAGAGTTTTAGCATTGTTTTTGAGATTTTAGAATTTGTTTAAAGGGATTTTAGATATTTTTTGTTATTTTAGAAATGTTGATATTTCATTATTTTGAGCGGAAATTTTTTGAAAAAATTCTAATTAAATGCCTTTAGGATGCAATGAGTTTTAGTATTATTTTTACAGATTTTATAAGTTCTCTAGAGAAAAAAAAAAGTTTTAGTTATTTTTTAGAAATTTTAGAATTTCTTTCTAGAGTTTCTAGAATTTTCTTTTTAATTTTGCATTATCTATAAAAGATTTTACAATTTGTAAATTATTTCAGAATTTCTTTGGATGTATTTCATTATTTTTGTAAGAGTTTTAGCATTATTTTTGAGATTTTAGAATTTGTTCAGAGCAATTTTAGAATTTTTTTGAAATTTTAGAAATGTCGATATTTCGTTATTTCAAGCGGCAACGTAAAAAAAAGTTTCTAAAAAATTCCAATTAAATGAATTTGGGGTGCAATGAGTTTTAGTACTATTTTTAGATATTTTAGAAATTTTGATATTCCGAGCACCAGTATTAAAAATATTATTATTTCGACAGCCTCGCCAGAATACTTTTGCAATTCCGTGACTCAATGTGGAACGTCGTGCGTTATTTCGTCGAGAGACAAGGTCTCGTTGAGAATATACCGGAGACCGATCACAGCAAAATCGCGGATTACAAGGACCGCATGCTTCAGGTACTCGTGCAAATGTTGAACAGCGCGGCGGTTGATATCGATAGACCGGAAGTGAAGAAACAGTCCCACCAGGAAGACGACGAATGGGACTGATGATTCGGCCGGAATTAATGCGAAAAAAGTGTAAGATAATTTTTGACCAAATATTTTTATCGTTGATCGTTCGTTTGAAATTCTTTTGAGATTTCAATTTGCGCATATTAACTTGTACAAAAATTTGAATAAATTGATCCACGATGAATTTCGTCGTTGTCGTTAAATCACATTTTTCTAAAAAATTATTTATTTTGCCGTTTATTTCGTCGAAATATCGTAAATCAAAGGACGCGGTAGCCAAGTATTGTTTATTTTTTTGATAATTATTTAAAAATTATTATTAGTATTATTTATTAATAATTTTATATTTATTTAACTATTTCTTCAATTGTTCACCGTCAAAATGTTTTAGTATATTTTTATTTCGTCTCTGCCTTTAATAGTTTTTGGAAAAAACAGATCTAAAGATCTCAGTTGAGACTCGAGGATTTCCAAGATGGCGGCTTTGCCGCGGACTCGACAATTGAGGTTAACTCTTCGAATTTACTAGTTTCGTGTGATCTTTTGATCTAAATCCAAATATTTAAAACGAGGGATGGGAATTAGGCGAAGAATAGTGTAACTGTGTAATTATTTTCGTCTTATACATATTTTTTCTCTATGACATTAAATACAGAGATGTTTTGGCAGTTACAGTGGTTCCATTTTTTTCCGCCGCGAGCGCCACTTTTGAAATTTCGGCGGGAAACGAGCTGCGCACGAGGCAACTCCGATGAACTGCCGTTAGATGCGTGAATGTTTTATAAATGGTGATAATATTATTAATTGTCAATGCGCAAATTTATAAATCGAGCAAATACTGTGACAATTTTTTTACGCCCTTTTTTTTACGAAATTAAAATGAATCTTTTTTTGTTTCTATAAATGCTATTTCAGCAAGATGATGAATACAAAATTACATATGATTTTGGCGGGAATGAGTATTTCATGCAATTTCAGTTTAAATTCAGCTACATTTCTAAAAACTTTTTTATCATTGAAAATCATTTCTTTCGTTTTCTAAATTGATCGAATTCTTCGTTTCTCTCTTCAATTTTTTGATGCACATTAGGATACACGAACTTTGAATTTTTTTTTTTTTACATTTCGGTCGGTAATGAAAACTGCAATTATTTTGCCGGAGGTAAAATTCTCGGATAAACAATTATAAAAAATTATGAACTATCACAGTTCAGTCGTCCTTTGCCCAGATATTTAAGGAATAATTTAAAAACGGAAGTACCGGTTTTCCGCAGTTTTTATGGTCGTTAATCTGTTTTACCGACCGAGAAGTATTCCCATAATCTTAAATTTCTAACGAATTAATGAGAAAATTATGAAAAATGCGACAGTAAAAGGTGAAATTATTACTGAAATGGCGTCGTTGGCGCACGAAAGATATTTGTAGGAAATTGTGTACTTCACCATGTCCGGATATCGGCAAAAACGATCATCTGCAAGAGTCAATTTTGAAATTAAAATTTTTTTAATTAAAAATATAAAAAATCGTTTTTACAAACTAAACATTTAAAAAAAGATTTCAAAGAAAAACAAAAAAATCTTTTTAATTGAAAAAATCTGGTTTTCAATTAATAATTGAAAAAAAAACTGTTTTTCAATTAATAATTGAAAAAATCTGTTTTTCAATTAATTGAAAAAAATCTGTTTTTCCATTAATAATTGAAGAAATCTGTTTTTCAATTGATAATTGAAAAAATCTATTTTTCAATTAATAATTGAAAAATCTGTTTTTCAATTAATAATTGAAAAATCTGTTTTTCAATTAATAATTGAAAAAATTTGTTTTTCAATTAATAATTGAAAAATCTGTTTTTCAATTAATAATTGAAAAATCTGTTTTTCAATTAATAATTGAAAAATCTGTTTTTCAATTAATAATTGAAAAAATTTGTTTTTCAATTAATAATTGAAAAAAAAAAGTTTGCTTACTTGAAAATTGAAAAAAAATCTTTTGTCAAATAAATTTTTTTATGGGTGATTCAGAATCCGATAATTGATAATTCACCTGTACATTGATAAACTGCGTTGGTCGACGCATTTACCGAAACTGAGAGGTACATCGGACTACACTCGTGAATGAATGACACATCGCCACAATTGAACAAAATGCTGTGAGAACGTCCATCGACGCTTGCGCACTCCTTCGACGTTGAATTTATGTGCAACGCTTCGCGCGACCAGCAAACGTTCAAATTCATCGATCCGGATGCTTGAATCTGAGTAACGAAATTTTTCAATTCAGTTTTCGAATTTTTCAATTCTCAAATTCATCCATTTTCAGTTATCCTTTTGGTTTTTTTTTTTAGTTTTCAATTTATTCTATGGTTAATCATTCAATTATTTAATTAATTATTTATTGTTGTTTGGGTTTTATAGTATAATTTTTCAATTCTCGAAGCTTTTTCAACTTTTCAATTCTTCCACATTTTTTTGTAATTGTTTGATTTCTCAATATATTAAATCTTCAATTGTTCAATTATTCAATTTTTTAATTAATCAATTTCTCAACATTTCAATTCTTAAATTTTTCAATTTTAATTTTTCAATTCTTCAATTGTTCTATATTTCATTTTTTAAATCGTTTAATCGTTCAATTGTTCAATTATATATTTTTTTACATTTTTCCATTATTTCATATTGCAATATTGTAATTATTCAATTTCTCGATATTTTAATTCATCAATTTTTCAATTGTTTTATTGATGAATTTTTCAACATTTTAATTCTTGAATTTTTTAAATTTTTGTACTGTTCAATTCTTCAATTGTTCCATTTTTCTTTTTTTCAATCGTTGAATTGTTCAATTATTCAATTTTCCAGTACTTGTATTTTTCAATTGTTTATAATTAAATAATTTTTCGAATATTTTTTCTCTTTGTACAATATTGTACAATTTTTTAAAACAATAATAGTCAATGATATATTTTCGATTGACAATTTTTCAATTGTGTTATTGATGAATTTTTCAACATTTTAATTCTTGAATTTTTTAAATTTTTTTACTGTTCAATTCTTCAATTTTTCAGATCTTGAATTTTTTAATATTCCAATTGTTTGAATTTTCAATTTTGTATATTTTAATTCTTCAATTCTTGAATTGTTCTTTATTTCTTTTTTTCAATCGTTGAATTGTTAAATTGTTCAATTTTCCAGTACTTGTATTTTTCAATTGTTTATAATTAAATAATTTTTCGAATATTTTTTCTCTTTGTACAATATTGTACAATTTTTTGAAACAATAATTGTCAATGATATATCGCGTTACAGCTGCCATAAGGGCGTATCGAATTTTTTTTTTTCAGGAATCGACGTAATTATGACCGAAAAGTATAGAACCGATGAAAAAAAAATTTTCCCAATTTCCCAAACAGGATTTTGAAGCGTGAACGATTACGAAGAGAATGAGCTCATGCTCAAGCCGCAATTCTATCTAGAAAATAAATTGCAGCCATTTTAGTGAACCGATTGAATTTTGGCCAAAATGCAAGAAAAAAAAAAATTATTTTTGTTTTTCGGGCCTCATATCGATGTATTTTTGCCCCCTAAACACAAATCTATCGATAGTTTTTTCAAGAAATCAAAATTCTCATGAATTTCGATAAAAAACTGTTTTGCTCAATTTTGGGCCTATTTTCAAAAACCTGAAAATAGGTAAATTTCAAGTGCTCATAACTTCGCTTTGGTTCAACCGATTTCAAAATTTGTTTTTCGTACGCAAAGCTTGTGACCAAACTTAGAGAATGCCGTTAAGTTCATCCCGATAACTAATTTTTTGTAGAAATGAGAGCAGTTTGAAAATCGCCGAAAAAAATGGAAAGGGGTATACCTTAAAAAATTTACAAAAATCTATTGTTGAACTTTGAAAATCTGCCAAAAATCGAAAAACGATCGTAATGGGATGAACCAAACGGGATTTTGAAGCGTGAACGATTACGAAGAGAATGAGCTCATGCTCAAGCCGCAATTCTATCTAGAAAATAAATTGCAGCCATCTTAGTGAACCGATTGAATTTTGGCCAAAATGCAAAAAAAAAAAAAATTATTTTTGTTTTTCGGGCCTCATATCGATGTATTTTTGCCCCCTAAACACGAATCTATCAACAGTTTTTTCAAAAAATCAAAATTTTCATGAATTTCGATAAAAAACTGTTTTGCTCAATTTTGGGCCTATTTTAAAAAACCTGAAAATAGCGAAATTTCAAGTGCTCATAACTTCGCTTTGGTTCAACCGATTTCAAAATTTGTTTTTCGTACGCAAAGCTTGTGACCAAACTTAGAGAATGCCGTTAAGTTCATCCCGATAACTAATTTTTTGTAGAAATGAGAGCAGTTTGAAAATCGCCGAAAAAAATGGAAAGGGGTATACCTTAAAAAATTTACAAAAATCTATTGTTGAACTTTAAAAATCTGCCAAAAATCGAAAAACGATCGTAATGGGATGAACCAAACGGGATTTTGAAGCGTGAACGATTACGAAGAGAATGAGCTCATGCTCAAGCCGCAATTCTATCTAGAAAATAAATTGCAGCCATCTTAGTGAACCGATTGAATTTTGGCCAAAATGCAAAAAAAAAAAAAATTATTTTTGTTTTTCGGGCCTCATATCGATGTATTTTTGCCCCCTAAACACAAATCTATCGATAGTTTTTTCAAGAAATCAAAATTCTCATGAATTTCGATAAAAAACTGTTTTGCTCAATTTTGGGCCTATTTTCAAAAACCTGAAAATAGCGAAATTTCAAGTCAACGTAATTATGACCGAAACGTATAGGACCGATGAAAAAAAAATTTTCCCATTTTTTTTTTTTTTATACGCCCTTATGGCTTTCTGAGTTGGTGTCGAAAGCCATAAGGGCGTATCGAATTTTTTTTTTCAGCAATCGACGTAATTATGACCGAAAAGTATAGAACCGATGAAAAAAAAATTTTCCCAATTTTTTTTATCAATTATAAATATAAATTTTTTATAAATTATAAATTGGGAAATTTTTTTTTCCATAGGTTCTATACTTTTCGGTCATAATTACGTCGATTCCTGAAAAAAAAAAATTTCGATACGCCCTTATGGCTTTCCAGCCCTACCTTTGGCTGGCATACGCCCTTATGGCAGCTGTAACGCGATATTTTCGATTGACAATTTTTCAATTGTGTTATTGATGAATTTTTCAACATTTTAATTCTTCAATTTTTAAAATTTTTTTACTGTTCAATTCTTCAATTTTTCAGATCTCGAATTTTTTAATATTCCAATTGTTTGAATTTTCAATTTTTTATATTTTAATTCTTCAATTCTTGAATTGTTCTTTCTTTTTTTCAATCGTTGAATTGTTCAATTGTTCAATTTTCCAGTACTTGTATTTTTCAATTGTTTATAATTAATTTTTCGAATATTTTTTCTCTTTGTACAATATTGTACAATTTTTTGAAACAATAATTGTCAATGATATATTTTCGATTGACAATTTTTCAATTGTCTTATTGATGAATTTTTCAACATTTTAAATCTTGAATTTAAAAAATTTTTTTACTGTTCAATTCTTCAATTTTTCAGATCTTGAATTTTTTAATATTCCAATTGTTTGAATTTTCAATTTTTTATATTTTAATTCTTCAATTCTTGAATTGTTCTTTCTTTTTTTCAATCGTTGAATTGTTCAATTGTTCAATTTTCCAGTACTTGTATTTTTCAATTGTTTATAATTAATTTTTCGAATATTTTTTCTCTTTGTACAATATTGTACAATTTTTTGAAACAATAATTGTCAATGATATATTTTCGATTGACAATTTTTCAATTGTCTTATTGATGAATTTTTCAACATTTTAAATCTTGAATTTAAAAAATTTTTTTACTGTTCAATTCTTCAATTTTTCAGATCTTGAATTTTTTAATATTCCAATTGTTTGAATTTTCAATTTTTTATATTTTAATTCTTCAATTCTTGAATTGTTCTTTCTTTTTTTCAATCGTTGAATTGTTCAATTGTTCAATTTTCCAGTACTTGTATTTTTCAATTGTTTATAATTAATTTTTCGAATATTTTTTCTCTTTGTACAATATTGTACAATTTTTTGAAACAATAATTGTCAATGATATATTTTCGAATGGCAATTATGAACATTTTTCTCGTTAGTCTCACCTCTATCGTGGGTGACATTTCCATTGCAGGATTGTAAAAGTAATTCGGATGAAGTCTGTAAAAATTGATGCCCGAAGGCTCCAAATAATCGTCGTGCGAACTCAACGATCCCGATCCCGATTCTGCGTAACTTGAACCGCACTGTGAGTTTATGAGTCTTCGTGGAACTGAAGGAAAAACAAACACCCACGAGTGAACGTAAAATTGTTGAGTGTAAAAAGAAAATCGTATCGGCCGATATACGGAGTGTCTCAAAGTGGACGTTCTCAAGGTCATATAGAGGTCATTGATGTTTTTATCATATGGAAAATTATATCGGTCAAAGAGAAAAAAGTTTCGGACAAAAGTTGTCTTTACGTACAAAACGGTAGTCCTTAAAAAAAATAGATTTCTCCAGTAAAAAATCAGTTGACCTTGAAATGACCTTGAAGACGTTCAATCGATAAAAAAGTAAGAGAGTCACTTGATTGATTTTTAACGTTTAAAACGGTGTTGCGATGAAAATATAGGTTTCCATGATTTAAAAAAAGTTGACCTTGATATGACCTTGAAAATGTCCACTTGAAAAAAATTAAGAAAGTCATTTGTTTACATTGTTTACGTTGAAAACGATGCTGCTATGAAAATATAGGTTTCCATGATTGAAAAAAAAGTTGACCTCGATATAACCTTGAAAATGCCCACTTGAAAGAAAGGAAGATTGCCATTTGTTTACATTGTTTACGTTTAAAACGGTGTTGCTATGAAAATATAGGTTTTCATGATAAAAAAACAAGTTGACCTTGATATGACCTTGAAAACATCCACTTGAAAAAAATTAAGAGTCATCTGATTAGATTTTTATCGTTTAAGACGTCGCTGTTATAAAAATATGGGTTTCCATGATATTAAAATAAGTTGACCTTGATATGACCTTGAAAATGGTACACTTGGAAAAAATTAAGAACGTTTGGACGTTTGGAACGTTTGAACGTTTGGAATGGTGCTGCTATGAAAATATGGGTTTCCACCATAATTAAAAAAAAAGTTGACCTTGATATGACCTTGAAAACGTCCTTTTGAAAGAAAAGGAAGAAAGCCAATCGATTCTTCATCCAAATCGACTTGACACGTCTCAAGGGGGTTTCCGATTTAGCTCGTAAATACCGAATTTTTTTGGTGTCTCGAGTTAAATTGGACACCCTGTATATACGTTCTTACGTATACATATGGGTCATTCCATGTCAAATAGACCAAGTGTTGGAATCGAGCCCTTTCAATTTTCAAAAACAAAAAACACCTTTCTGAAAATTTCAGGATCTTTTAAGATCGGTCCGAGGTATTAAATAAAAAAAATGTAACAAAAAATTTAATGTTGATCGTGACGAATTTACACGATTTTTGAAAATTCAAAAATCCATATTTTTGAAAAAACAAAAAACACCTTTCCGAAAATTTCAGAACGATTTTTCGTAACTATAATAGTTTCCGAGATAGTTAAAAAATAAACTTGAAAGATTTGAAAAATTGTGAAATTTTGAATTTTGAATAACTCTAGAAAAAAATTGTTTTATAATTTTTTTTCCTTTGGTAGAACTTCGTTTTGTTAAAAAAGAAAACTTCTGACCAAATTTCATCGAAATTGAAAGGGGCCGATTCCAACTCTTGGTCGATTTGACATGGAATGACTCATATACAGGGTGTCCAATTTTTAAAAAATCCATTTTTACCTCGTTTTATTCTCGCAACTAGATCGTTTATCGGTCCCGTAATCGCCTGATTTTCGATCGAGGTGCCCATCTTGAAGATGTCATCGGTCGAGTCTCTCACGAGATCTGACCATTCGTCCTTCGCTCCGGAAGTCAAAATCATCAAGGTTGCGTCTATCGATGAATAATCGTCCCAGATACGGAAAATTATAATTACCATTTTTATTCAACTGTTCATTCAATTACTAATTTATGACAACGAAATTTATAATTTTTTTTTAATTATAAATCATTTTCAAGTTTTTTTTTTTTTTTTTTTTTTTTTTTTTTTTTTTTTTTTTTTTTTTTTTTTTTAGCAGGATAAATTTTGTACATACCGGGTGCATCCTCGCGTAATTTTTTCACTCTTTCAATGCAATATTCCTTGTCAGGACCCGATATCGTCGATCTGTACGGCACGAACAATATTACCTCGGAATTACTGCCTCCTATATTCCGTCTTCGTTCTTCATCGAGCTTCGATGCTTGCATCGATATTATCGTATCGAACGATCGTGACAGATCGAATCCTTTACTGACTGAAATTAAAAATTAAAAATTCCAAATTCTAACTTTTTAATTCTAAAATATAAATGCTAAACCCTAAAGTCTAAATTTAAAAATCTAAAACCTAAGATCTTTGTTCTAAGTTCTAAGTTCTAAATCTTAACTTTCAAAGTCCAATTCTAAATTCCCAATGTTGAATTGTTGATTCTAAATTCTAGATTCTAGATTCTAAATTTTTTATACTAAATTCTGAAATGTAAAATCCAGAATCTACAATCTGAAATCCAAAATAAAAATTCTTAGTTCTAAATTCTAAATCTAAAATTTCAAAGTTCGATTCGAAATTCCAAATCGAAATTTTAATTTCCAAATTCTAGATTCTGACTTCTAGATTCTAAATTTTTAATTCTTAATTCTATATTCTTCATTATAAATTTTTAATTCTAAATTCTATATTCTTCATTATAAATTCTAAATTCTACATTCCAAATATTGAATTTTCGATTCTAAATTTTTTATTCTAAATTCTAGATTCTAGGTTCTAAATTTTTAATACTAAATTCTAAATTCTGAAATCCAAAGTCTACAATCTAAAATCCACAATAAAAATTCTTAGTTCTAAATTCCAAATCTAAAATTTCAAAGTCCAATTCGAAATTCCAAATACGAAATTTTAATTTCCAAATTCTAGATTCTAAGTTCTAGATTATGAATTCTGAATTCTAATTTCTTAATTCTAAATTCTAAATTCTAGATTCCAAAATTTTCATTCTAAATTCTAAATTCTAGATTTTGGATTCTAAATTTTAAATTCTAAATTCTAAATTCCAAATTCTAAGTTTTTAATTCTAAAATATAAATTCTAAACCCTAAAGTCTAAATTTAAAAACCTACGATCTAAGTTCTAAATTCTAGGTTCTAAATCTTAATTTTCAAAGTCCAATTCTAAATTCCAAATGTTGAATTCTCGATTCTAAATTTTTTATTCTAGATTCTAGATTCTAAATTCTGAAATCTAAAATCTGAAATCCAAAATCTACAATCTAAAATCCAAAATTTAAATTCTTACTTCTAAATTCTAGATCTTAAATTTCAAAGTCCAATTCGAAATTTTAAATTCCAAATTCTAGATTCTGAATTCTAAGTTTTAGATTCTAAATTTTTAATTCTAAATTCTGAATTCTAAGTTCTTCATTCTTAATTCGAAATTCTAGATTCTAAATTTTTAATTCTAAATTCTAAATTCTAAATTCTAGACTTGAAAACCGTAAATTCTTTATTGTAAATTCCAAAATAAAAATACCAAATAATAAATATTAAATTGTCAATTCTAATTTATAAATTCTAAATCCAAGACAAATTTTTTTAGAACTTGCGATTAATAAACAGTTGGCAAAAAAAATGCACTCACAGCTGGAATACCGAGTTTCATTGAATTCATAAAAATCCAAAATGGTGTTGCTGCTGTTGATCATTATTCTGTTATCCTTGTGGGCATTTATTATCGTGAAATTGCTGTTGTACTTGCTGATTTCGAGACTCTCAAGTAGCGCCCTGAATATTTGGAAAAAAAAATTCTTTCGATTAACGATTTTCGATTTTTTGAAAATTTACTGTTTCAATGAATATTTGTCTGTATTTCTCACGCGAGTATCGTCTGAATTTCGGCAAAGGGCCTCGTAGTGTCGACGAAGATCGTTATATCCGTTGAAATCCGATTAAATCGAGGGAAGGCACCGTTGTCAGAGCAAATCGGATCGTTCATTGAAGCTGTGAGAATAATTTAAGAGATTGCACTTATTTTCAAGATTTTAGATTTTTTTACTATCGATTTATTTATTTTTTTCAATATCGATTTATCGATTTTTTTCAATATCGATTAATCGATTTTTTTCAATATCGATTAATCGATTTTTTTCAATCTCGATTTATCCATTTTTTCAATATCGATTTTTTCAATATCGATTTATCGATTTTTTCAATATCGATTTATCGATTTTTTCGATATCGATTTATCGATTTTTTTCAATATCGATTTATCGTTTTTTCAATATCGATTTATCGATTTATTCAATATCGATTTATCGATTTATTCAATATCGATTTATCGATTTCTTCAATATCGATTTATCGATATTTTCAATATCGATTTATCGATTTCTTCAATATCGATTTATCGATTTTTTCAATATCGATTTATCGATTTTTTCAATATCGATTTTTTAAATGAAAAATACTTTGTCGCTTACGGATGTGGGCAAAAAGTTTTTCCGTAGCCTGAACGGCGAATTTTTCAATGGTCGCCGGATCAATCGTAACCTTGGCGACACCCGGGCTGAGCACAAGCGCCGATCTGTAAGCCTTTCAACAGAGAATACGATTTTTTTTTTCAATTTTCAAAATTTTAGGTATAGTTTTTTATCTCAAATTTTAATGAATAATAACAATTATCAATGTTTATGAACTTTTTTAATTTTTTAAATAATTGATTTAATCAAAATTTCAAACCTAAAAAATTAATCCAATGGAAATTTGTATCATTCGAGTATTTTAGTAAATTTGAATGGGAAACCGAAAAATTTGATTTCGATTTACTTGGATAATTGAAAAAATTCAATTACTAGTATCATAGTGTACAAAAATGTCTAAATTTTTTTCCGTCTGCTACTTTCACAATAATAAAAAATCAAGATTTTTTTGAACAATTGAAATAATTGATTTTCATTGAATAATTGATCGGAATTCAATTCGGAGTACAAAATATACGATGTGCAAAAAAAGTCTTGTTTATTCCTACTATTTTTGTTCTCAGTAAACAATAATTTACATTTTTTTCAATAATTGAAATAATTGACTTTCATTGCATAATTGAAAAAATTCTTTATGGAGTAAAAAAAATGTCTCGATTTTTTTTTATTTTCTTAGTATATGAAAATTTGGATTCAATAATTGAATAATTGATAAATTCAATAATTGAAATAATTGAAAAATGGTACCTGGGCTGTTATCGTGTCGTTATGGGTCATCGAGACAAACAAAGATTTTCTATTGCACGCTCTTATTGTCGTATTGAATACTCCCCTGTCGCTGTAATACATATCGATGATTTGCGATAATTTAAGATTCGGCACTCTCGAGTACCAATCGGAGACTCCGCTAGCGAGAACGAGACCGTCAATATCGCCGCGTATCTCGGCCCCTGTGTAATACAAATTCTCGTTGGAATTCAAGAAATACCAACGCGGCATTTGCGACGAATTCCAATGACCCTCGACGCCGATTTTCAAATCCGTATCGGCCAATGGGCCTTGCCTGAGCGCTACCTCGGCTAAATCGCCTGAAAAATGAAAAAAAAAAGTAAATAAATAAAAATTTTCAAAAAAAAGTCATTATTTGCACTACGAAAAAATTGCACACCTTCTTGCTTGAACGAGATCTATTTTGTAGGAACAAGGTAGAAGAATCTCGATGAGGAGCGCAATCGGAGAAACAAGAATTTTTTTGAACCGCCCTAGCATATATATACATATGTAAAATTTTAACGTCCATGAGGCAGTAGTAAAAAAAATCGCACAGCTTCCTGGTTAGGCGGGATTTATTTTGTAGGAAAAACTGCAGAAGAATCTCGATGAGGAGCGTAATCGAAAAAACGAGAATTTTTTGAAACCGCCCTAACATATATATACATATTTCAAATTTTAACGTCCATGAGGCGGTAGTAAAAAAAATCGCACAGCTTCCCGGTTGAACGGGATCTATTTTGTGGGGAAAACTGTAGAAGAATCTCGATGAGGAGCGTAATCGGAAAAACGAGAATTTTTTGAACCACCCTAACATATACATACATATGTAAAATTTTAACGTGCATGAGGCAGTAGTAAAAAAAATCGCATAGCTTCCCGGTTGGGCGGGATCAATTTTGTAGGGAAAACAGCAAAAGAATCTCTATGAGGAGCGCAATCGGAAAAACGAGAATTTTTTGAACCACCCTAGCATATATATACATATGTAAATTTTAACGTCCATGAGGCAGTAGTACAAAAAATCGCACAGCTTCCCGGTTGAGCGGGATCTATTTTGGAGGGAAAACTGCAGAAGAATCTCTATGAGGAGCGCAATCGGAAAAACGATAATTTTTTGAACCACCCTAACATATATGTACATATGTAAAATTTTAATGTCCATGAGGCAGTAGTAAAAAAAATTGCACAGCTTCCTGCTTGAACGACAACTATTTTGAACGAAAAAGGTAGAAGAATCTCGATGAGGAGCGCAATCGAAAAAACGAGAATTTTTTTGAACCGCCCTAACGTTATATATACATATGTAAAATGGAATTCGATTGATTCGTTAATTATTATGGTAAAAATTTATTGATAAAAAAAAACAATATTTTCAAATGGCTTACCGGCGACGGTGGCGATCCATTTGTTGTCCAAAGTAGTGCTGGAGAGTGCGTCACGCGATTGCCACTCTTCTCTCAATAAAACGCCGAGTTTGACATTCTGAGGCTGCAAACCGGCGGCGATTCCCGCGAGAATCGAACCACCGGCTATCGGACCCCATTCCGTTTTGATAACTCCGTTCTCTATGGGGCACTTGCTCATCGGCGGAAGTGCAAATAATCGTGCGCTATCCGGATGATTTGGCGGCAATGCCGGATACCACGAATTTGGATCAATGTCCTCCGTGTCATCCTTGTTATTCATTGTTTTGCTTTAAATAATTTAATAACCAATAATCAATAATCACTAATCACTAATCACTAATCAATAATCAATAATCAATAATCAATGATCAATGATCAATGATCAATGATCAATAATCAATAATCAATGATCAATAATCAATGATCAATAATCAATAATCAATGATCAATAATCAATAATCAATAATCAATAATCAATAATCAATAATCAATGATCAATAATCAATAATCAATAATCAATGATCAATAATCAATAATCAATAATCAATAATCAATAATCAATAATCAATGATCAATGATCAATAATCAATAATCAATAATCAATAATCAATAATCAATAATCAATAATCAATAATCAATAATCAATAATCAATAATCAATAATCAATAATCAATAATCAATAATCAATAATCAATAATCAATAATCAATAATCAATAATCAATAATCAATAATCAATAATCAATAATCAATAATCAATAATCAATAATCAATAATCAATAATCAATAATCAATAATCAATGATCAATCGTCGATCATCAATAATCAATAATCAATCATCAATCATCAATCATCAATCATCAATCATCAATCATCAATCATCAATCATCAATCATCAATCATCAATCATCAATCATCAATCATCAATCGTCAATCGTCAATCATCAATCATCGATCATCAATCATCAATCATCAATCATCAATCATCAATCATCAATCATCGATCATCAATCATCAATCATCAATCATCAATCATCAATCATCAATCATCAATCATCAATCATCAATCGTCAATCGTCAATCATCAATCATCAATCATCAATCATCAATCATCAATCATCAATCATCAATCATCAATCATCAATCATCAATCGTCGATCATCGATCGTCAATCATCAATCATCAATCGTCGATCGTCGATCGTCAATCGTCGATCGTCGATCGTCGATCGTCGATCATCGATCATCGATCGTCGATCGTCGATCGTCAATCATCAATCGTCGATCGTCATCGATCGTCAATCATCAATTATCAATCATCGATCGTCAATCGTCAATCGTCAATCATCGATCATTAGTGATCAGTGATCAGTGATCAAAAATCAATTATCAATCACCAATCGTCAATAATTAATAATAAAAAATCAACAGTCAATAATCAAAATTCGATAATTAACAGTCAATAAACAATTGAAAATGGTTAATAATCAATATTATTGAGGTCAATAGTTAATAGTTATTGAGGTCAATAGTTAATAGTTAGTAATCAATAATCAATCATAAAAAATCGAGAGCCAAGAGGCTAAAAATCATGAATCGAAAATAAAAACATCAATTGTTGATATGTATATCGTGAAATAATTACAGTTGTTCGGGTGTCAAAGTTTCAACATCTTCAACCGCCTTCGTTGATCGCCTTATCGATCTTTTTCGAAAATTTGTCCGATATCTGTAGGCCGAATTCGTAATTCGACAGGTCGAGGGTTCATCTCCGCGTTCCATTCCATCGATGCTCGATGAAAACATCGAGTGCAGGGAGCACTGAAAAAAAAAAATCATAAATGAATTCATAATGAGAAATTATGAATGATATTCGGAAAATTGATGCTTTTTAATAAAAAATGTCAATTAACGAAAGGCAGTTTTTCAAAATTTTGCTTTCTGTATTCATGAACAAAAATTAATATAAAACGACGAGATTCAATTGATGACAAAAAAAATTGTCAAAAATGAAAAAAAATTTGGCCCATTTTTTTCAAAATCAATGGACCCAAATGGAAAGATTTGTCGCAAATGCTGGTTTCCCATTTGACTCCATTGTTGTTATGATTGTGAAAAAACGAAAAATTTCAATCCTTACTCTTTCGACACTGCTGACACTGTTATTTGGAAAAGCAATGGCATTTCCCGGTATCAGTCGCAGCGTCTCGGCCTGACGATAAAATTGATATCCGTTTGGTGCATAAGGCGTCACACCTGCCTGGGCAGGTACAAATGGATTTTGTACAATCCCATCTTGACGAAATCTGAAAATCAATTTTTTTTTTTTTCCCCAAAATTACAACCTAATATTGAAATTCCATTTTTAATTAGTCGCGTTACTAAAAAATTTTATCGCACGAGTGCGTAAAGTGCCCGCTTCTCGCATGCGCAGCGAAGCGAAGCGTGCGAGAAGTGGTCACTTTACGCACGAAGTGCAATAAAAAATTTTTTTTTGCTCCAATCAATGAAAAAGTGTTGAAAACATAAAAATCTATGGAAAAAACGAAAAAATTTTTTTTTTTTTATATACGCCCTTCTGTTAAAAAAAAAAATTTTAAGTCATAAGGGCGTATCCTGTTTTTTCGGTTTCTTATTATTTATAAGTCAGAGCATGAAAAAATATCGCAAGGCTGAGAAAAATTACCACGCCTCAATTTGATTTGTTTAAATAAATATTTATTTGAGTAAGAAAGCAAATTTCTTTATTTAATTTTATTATAAAAATATGCATTTTTCATTTGTTTTGTTACTTAAATAAATATTTATTCAATCATTTCAAGTGATGTGGTGTGATAATTTCTCTCACCCTTGTGATTTTTTTTCATATTTTGACTTATAAATAATAAGAAACCGAAAAAACAGGATACGCCCTTATGACTTAAAAAAAAAAACAAAATTTAAAAACAGAAGGGCGTATATAAAAAAAAAAAAATTTTTTTCGTTTTTTCCATAGATTTTTATGTTTTCAACACTTTTTCATTGATTGGAGCAAAAAAAAATTTTTTATCCGCCCTTATGTTATTGCAATAACATAAGGGCGTATATTTTGAGATCCGCCCTTATGTTTTTAGCAACGCGTAGTATATTTTTTCATAAAACTCTATCTACCAATGATTTACCCAAAAATTCAAATTTTTCATGAATTTTCATTAAAAATATTTTTTGAAAATAGTTTTCTTTAACAACAACAATAATAAAAATAACAACAACGAAATCTAAAAATTAATCTTTTCTAAAATGTAGACTCAAAATTCAAAATTGAAAAAAAAAAAAAATCTTTCAATTTTATTTATTAATACTATCCATCGACAATTTTTCTATCCATCAACAATTTCACCTGAATTCAGACATTTTTATGAATTTTTCAACATTTTTCCAAACTTTTTGTTCCAATGATAACAATATAATAATCATCCGATTACGAATTAATTTTTTTTTTAATCAAAATCTAAAAATCAAATATTTGTCATTTGAATTTGTTTAGGACTCTATCTACCATCGATTCCTCCAAAAATTCAATTTTTTTGAATTTTTATCAAGAATTTTTTTTTCCAATCCTTTTTCCAATAATAATAATAATAATAATAATAATAATAATAATAATAATAATAATAGAAATAAATATTAATTAAATCTACAAATTATTTTTTTCTCAAAATTAAAACCTGAAATTCAAATTTAAGAAATTTTTTTTAATTTTATCAATCTTTAATAATTTTCCGATTTTTTCCCCTCTAATTATGTCTAATTTCTAATAATAATAATAATAATAATAATAATAATAATAATAATAATAACAATAATAATGATAAATGTCAATTAAATCTACAAATTAATTTTTTTCGAAGTTAAAACCTGAAATCCAAAATTTAAGAAATTTTTCTTAAATTTTATTATTTATATATATATTTTTGTTAATTTTATCAATCTTCAAACTTTTCTTAATTTTTCCCGGCTAATAATTTTTCTAAAAATAATAATAATAATAATAAACAATTAAAAAAACGTACCTGTGCAGTAGCGCAACTGATAATGATCGCAAATCCATGTTCAGCTCTGGATTATCCTCGATCTTTCGCAACAACGCGATCAACGATTGTACATTTTGCGGCAATTTGTTATTTCGGTTCAGCAAATACGTGTTATTGTAACATTCCAAAAGGGACTTTGGCACATTTGCCATAGAATTTTCCTGAGCACTTGCGACTAAAGAACAATTAAATAAACAATTAAACAAACGGAGCAAAAGATTTTTCGAAAAAATTTAAAATTGACAATTCTCATAAATTAATTTATGATTTTTTTTTTTAATTAATTGATTTTTTTCTCACCCCAAAGACCGACGATCGTTAAGTAAACTAAGATTTTCATTTTTACAATCAAATTTGTCCGATCAATTTTCACTTTTTTTTTTATCACTCGACGGTCTCTCAAAATTGATCGATGCTTCGATTTTGTGATTTTAATTTTTATCACATCGCTGATTTTGGTTTGTATTAAATTGTTTGTAAATTTTTGAGGAAAACGTGGTTTTTTTTGGTTATTAATTGCATGAGTTTTGATCTTTTGGATTGTGACGAACAGGTACTGAAACCACACCTTTCGACTGGCTTGAAAAGAATCCTACTATCGTATACTATCAACGATAAGATACCTTATCCCGTGTATGAGTAAGCTCCATTACTCCCCACCCTTTTATTTTATTTCACCAAAATTCACGATATTTTTTTAAAATTTTTTTATTCACTCAATCACTAATCGCATCGATTTTATTTAAATAAAAAAAAATCGATTCACGATTGTTTATTGATGATTTTTTTTTAAATAATGATAAGAGATCAGTGATCTTGATGATGATGATCCGTGATAGTAATAATGATCCGTGATCTGGGGCGCCGATTTCACTTTTATCGTCCCGGACATGATCTGGATAAAATCTTGACTCAATACCGAAGACATCGCCCTAAAGTTCGGATTTTTCAATACTTACCAATTTGTTGGGATCATACAGTCATAAAAAAAGTAATATTTTCATGTCAATTTTGAATGATCTGTGATCTGGGAGATAGAGATTTTTTTTCTTTTTTTTCTCGGACATGATCTGGGCAATATTTTTTCACCAATTTTTCAGATCATTTAGTCGTATGAAATGTATATTTTCAGATCAACTTTGAATGATCTGTGATCTGGGAGACTGAAATTCTTTTTTCTCTTTTTTTTTCTGTCTCGGACATGATCTGGACAATATTTTTTCGATACTGAAAGTATCGTCGTTAAAATTGGATCTTTACGACCTCTCACCAATTTTTCAGATCATTTAGTCTTACAAAATGTATATTTTCAGATCAACTTTGAATGATCTGTGATCTGGGAGACTGAAATTCTTTTTTCTCTTTTTTTTATGTCGCGGACATGATCTGGACAATATTTTTTCGATACTGAAAGTATCGTCGTTAAAATTGGATCTTTGGGACCTCTCACCAATTTTTCAGATCATTTAGTTGTATAAAATTTATATTTTCAGATCAACTTTGAATGATCTGTGATCTGGAAGACTGAAATTCTTGTTTCTCTTTTTTTTATGTCTCGGACATGATCTGGGCAATATTTTTTCAGTACTGAAAGTATCGTCGTTAAAATTGGATCTTTGGGACCTCTCACCAATTTTTCAGATCATTTCGTCGTATAAAATTTATATTTCCAGATCATCTTTGAATGATCTGTGATCTGGGAGACTGAAATTCTTTTTTCTCTTTTTTTCATGTCTCGGACATGATCTGGGCAATATTTTTTCAATACTGAAAGTATCGTCGTTAAAATTGGATCTCTACGACCTCTCACCAATTTTTCAGATCATTTAGTCGTATAAAATTTATATTTTCAGATCAACTTTGAATGATCTGTGATCTGGAAGACTGAAATTCTTTTTTCTCTTTTTTTTATGTCTCGGACATGATCTGGGCAATGTTTTTCGATACTGAAAGTATCGTCGTTAAAATTGGATCTTTACGACCTCTTACGAACTTTCTAGATCATTTAGTAGTAAAAAAATATATATTTTCAGATCAACTCTGAATGATCTGCGATCTGGGGGACTGGAATTCTTTTTTTTGTCTCGGACATGATCTGGGCAGTTTTTTTTCAATACTGAAGGTATCGTCGTTAAATTTGGATATTTTCGACCTCTCACCAACTTTTATGATCATTTAGTATATTTTCAGATCAATTTTGAATGATCCGTGATCTGGGAGACCAAAATATATATATATTTTTTTTCTTACATTCAACACTGAATAATTTTTTTACCGTTAATTTTTTTTACAGAAAACATTTTTTTTTAACAGGTAGAATTCAAGAGACACCATGAATATTTTTTTTTTTTGGACACTATTCCTACGTTATCTTATCTGAGCCGGAATGGGTTGTCATCACAACGAATCTTCGACGATTTGTGACTCATCGTGAAACTTTCACGGTGCGATAATGATTTGAAAATTTATCCTTACGGTATGAATGAGCTTTACACGATTATTCCTAGCATTACTTAGATATTTATTTTCTGAATTTTTATTCAAAAAAAAATCTTGTTTTTTAAATTTTTAGTAAAAAAAATATATTTATTAACAAAAAATCATTTTTTATTTAAAAAAACCGATTCGTTGAGAAATTAATGATGGCTATTAAATAATTACTATTTTTCCAATATCCAAAAAAAAATGTATATATTCTTTAAAAAAAAAGTAATTAAAAAATAATTTAACAAAAATTCAGATAAAATTAACTCGATGATTAAAGTCTAATTTCTTCGGCAAGAAATTTTTGCAAAAAAAATGTTTCCAAAAAAAAGGAAAGAATAAAAAAATTATGTGAAATTGAAAAAAAAAAAATCTAGGTAAAATAATTAATTTATGGAATTGAATTTTTCATTTTTATTCAAAGGATGGGAATGATAAAAAAAAAATTGCGTAAAATTGGAAAGGTCGTATATTGTTTAAAAAAAAAAAATTAAGTACACAAAAATATTCGTATGTATAAATAAATCACTGTTAATATTATGTATATGGGCAAGATGCAAGGCACGTTTACGCGGGCGCTTGTAATATTAAATATTCTAGTATTTACAATCATTTTTTTTCCACCCCTTTCTGTCGCCCCCTTTTGCACTGAAAAATGTGAATTGATCAACATTTTTCTCTTCGAACGTCAATTTTGCACATAAATTACGTTCAAATAAAAATCAACATATATATATATATATACATATATATATATGTATTTTTTTTTTTATAAATATAGTAGTGAATTACTGTGAGACGTTAAACTAAAAAAAAAAAATTTTACATACTCGTATTTACAATTTAGAACAAATTGTCCACAAACGTTTTAGTTGCAAAAAAATTGATCCTAAAAAAAATGCTGGACAGTTGATGTTTTTTTTTTTCATCCCAGGATTCTTTGAGTTCGTTGTTGTTTTCTTTTTATACAAATTAAAATGGCAACATTGAATATGTTTTTAATAGTTGAAAGCTCTCAAGTTTTAATTTACAGAAAGACAAAAAAAAATATTCCACATTATTGGTGGGTTAAAAAAAAAATTCTCAATTCGCAAAACTGAATTTTTTTCATTTTGCTGATTTTCTTCTCGAGCGCACAACCAAAATTCTCACTGCTATCATTTTCAACATTTTCTTTTCTCTGTTTGAAA
This sequence comes from Alloplasta piceator, assembly GCA_946863875.1. Classification (NCBI taxonomy): domain Eukaryota; kingdom Metazoa; phylum Arthropoda; class Insecta; order Hymenoptera; family Ichneumonidae; genus Alloplasta; species Alloplasta piceator. Next base: position 31,847,014 of record OX333080.1, read on the forward strand.
TTTTTTTTTTTTTTTCATATTTCGAGTTTAAGCACTAGAGTTCCACCGACTAGTCGGATTATTCTGTTAGAAATTAAATGCTAGAAGGATCTCTTTACTAAAAAGAAACAAAAAAAAAATCATAGCAATCGCATAGTTGTGTAAAATTAAAACAATACTGTTAGCTCAAGCGGTTGCGGGGCGTATCTAGTGCTCTGAAATCCCAAATTAAGGGGAATTTAATTTTTTCGCATAATTCGTGATTTCATCACCATTTATGTGATTTTTATTTTCGACTAAACAAAAAAAAATTCCCCATTTCGGACTCGAAATCTTACGTCGCTAAAAATTCGAGTCTTACATTCGAGAGTTAATACTTCGAATTTCTGAATTAAATATGAAAAATTTACTCTACTGGGCGAGAAAATTGTTTTTTCCCACCCTCGACACGATTTCAAATGATTATGTACAAGCAAAGTGAAATCCGAAGATTTTCTTCAAGAGCTGCCCCGTGTCGAGACTCAAATGTCGATTAAAAAATATGTATTCAATACTAATACGCTCATTTCGCGTGTTTGAAATTATTTCAATCTTCTCCGCCGGTAAAACAGATTTTTGTAATTTTCGCCCCATATTGGGATCCAAAAATCGATTACGAACTGTAATTATTCGATAAAAATACACTTCCTTAACGTATTTGAAATTATTGCAATCTTCTCTGTCGGTTAAACAGTTTTTCGTGTTTTTTGCCTCGTAAATCGACCCAAAAGTCCTTTACGCACTGTAATTGTTCGATAAAAATATGCTGCCTTAACGTTTTTGAAATTATTTCAAGCTCTTCTGTCGATAAAACAGATTTTTAAAAAACGTTTTTCGAAATTTCTTCAAATTCGTTCATTTTTTGAGCTCAATGACGATGACGATTCTCAGGTGTGTCTGCCAATCTCTTTTTATACTCTAGAGGAAAATCTTCGTGGAGAAAATAGGATTACAGTTTTTCATTACCGACCGAGAAGTTTTTACCTAACCTCAAAATATATCGTGGGAAGCTAAAGTTCTCGAGTTTGCGAGTACAAAAGAAATACTCGATCTAAAAACTAATCGTACGTATTCACTCGGAAGTCTTATGAAAATGTCATGTCTTGATTGTTGAGCTTTTTTTTCTTCCTCGAATATCAATATCGATTTTCTTATCGATTATATCAGGCAGCGCGATACGGTCTATTTTTAATGAGAAGTGTAAGTTTTTTTTTCTTTATTTTTTGATAATCAAATTTCACCCAAATTTTTTAAACCAGCTCTCGACTTCAACTGTAGTATTTTTTTTTCAATAATAAGCAAAACTAATATTAAACTCTGCATAAATAATTTCCAAATCAGACCCGTTTTCATATTGGAAGAAAACAATTTTTTTTTACATCAGGGGAAATTTTTTTCTTACAAAGATAAAATATATATTGTTTTTTAGATTTTGTTTTTTATGTAATTATAATTATTGGCGTACAAAATTTTGATCTGAATCCTCAATAAATTCGAAATATTACATAAACAAATCATCGAGAATGATTTTTACATAAGAAAAAAAAAATTGTTAATTTAACTATGTTCAAAATTTTTTATAACTCATTTGACTAGACCATATCGCTGTTACCCTCATTTAGATATACGATATTATCATTTATTTTATTGGAAAAATGGATCGCAGGTGGCGTTGCAATCGTTGGTGTCATGGCGGCTTATTGAGAAAGTGAGGCTATATATTCGAGATCTTTTCTGGCACATTTTCTTGAAGAAAAGGTTCAAAATCATAAATCATATGATTCCTGGGAAAAAATTTTCTAAATATGCAAAATCAACGTTGAAAACAATTCATATCCAAAGAATTTTTTTTTTTGGTTATTTAATTGACCGTAATTTTCAATTTCTCAAGACCCAACGGCAATTCTTATAACGGTTTTCGTAAATTTGAATCTACGGACGGCCATTTTGTTTGTTTCACTATTTCGCCGCCAGAAGTCTCACTGAAGCCATTTTTCCAATTACAGTATCACCGATAAAACAGATTCTCCGAAGGCACTCGGTCATCATAACGCATTGAGCATAGCAATTATAAATAAAATTTCGCCGATCGACGAAATTGATGAAAGAAATATCGCTGCAAAAATGTTGAAAATTCGCAATAGTCGCGCGGTCTTTATATTTTTCTCACGCGGATTGTTGGAATTCACAGCGGTTGCTCGATCGGCACAACAGATCCCTGCAGTTGCGTCGGTTCGTTGCGAGACGGAGACACTCCTCCACTTCCGGTCGATTCGCCATTCGGATTGTTGCTGTTGTTGTTCTGACCATTCAGAAACGAGGTCATTTCCATTGACGTGTGCTGTCCGCTCTGTTCAGAAACATGCGTGTTCGTTCGCTTCTTTTCAGATCTAGAGCGTGTGAGGTAACGTATCGTGTGTGTCGTGTGTTTTTCGTGAAAAAAAAAACAAAAGAAAAAGCGGCTCCAGAGAGAGTGCGAGAAACAAAGAGCGAGGTAAAAGAAGTGCCAGAGAGGTATAAATCGACGCAAATCGAGGATCGATATCGTCATAATTAATTTAGGTTATGCGTGAGCTGACTCTGTCGGTAAGAAAAACTGTAATCGATTTTTCGCAAAGACGATTGATATCTTGGAAATAAGAATCCGAAGGCAACTAAGAATTTAGTAGTAGTTTCCTTTGTCAAAAAAATAAGCATTCATAAAATCTTCGTAATCCAAAAACTGTTTTACCGACGGATCCAAGGACCCTTCAAAATAAGTCTGGACCTTTTTTTAAATTTTCTTTACTTTTTCAGTACTTTTTGTGAAAATCCTTGAGCAACCATTTCGTAAAACAAGCGCCTTTACAATTCGAATCGATATTTCATGAATTTTAGAAATCGATTGTCCTCGAACTTTACGATATTTGCAAGATGCAATTTTGATTTGTTCGCAATTTAAGCTCGATCCTCGATTCACAACGTCTTCAAAAAGTATCTACACCTAAGCCATTTTATGATACTAACCTTGGGCTGCACCGCGTCCTCAGTGGGATCAAGAACGGCCAACGGATTCGAGGTTATGTTGATCTTCGAGTCGTTTATACCGCCATTCATGACGCGTCCGTTTGACATGGATTTACCTGGAATAAAGAACGTTCTTCAGTGACCAATTCTTAATTTATGGATTTGATTTTTAATTGATTGGTGCCACAAGGGCCCCATTTGAGAGAAATACCGACATTGCTACCTTGATTTTGAGTCGATAATGTAGGGTTTCAGTGATAATGTCGGTATTTAGCTTTCCCTTAAAATAAGAAAGTCTAAAATATCATTACCTTCATTCTGTGAGGATTCACGACTCTGTTTGATCTTGCTTCTCTTGTAAACGACCGCGATGGCCCCAAGCGCACTCAGAAGCGTCGCACCGCCCAACGCACCGCCGATAATGGCGTACATATTTCCATTTCGACCGTTATCGACGTTTTTCGGCGTGTTATCCTGCAAAATCTGCTGTACCGGCGGAGTCTCGACGACCGCGCGCAACGTTTTTTGCCGCAATATCTTGGAGAATTCGGACGCAGCGTCGACGGAGAAACTTTGTACCTTAAATTCGTAGGCCGTGTCCGGTTGCAGATGGGAGATCGTTATGTTGGTGGAATTTTTGCCCTCTACCGTTGTCTTCATGTATTCACCGGCAGACGTTGTGGCACGATGATAAACGTAGAAACCATCGATGCTCGCTGTTCTATCGGGATTCTGCCAGATTAGTAAGACACGATCTGGACCGAGTGCCTCGGTATTGGTCAACAGCGGTATCGGCATTTTGTTAGTGTCGAAACCGACGACGCGATTCAAATGAAATTTAACGGAATTCGGGCTCTGAGCGTTGTCGTTGTTCGAGTAAACCGCGGCAATGCGGAAACGATACGTGTGATCGGGCTGAAGTTCGGTCACCTCGAACGATCTCACGTGATTTGGTATCTCCATGTTCGCGGTCATCCACTTTGACGAAGGTTTGTCGTCCATCTTTTGTCCCAACTCTCGATATTGAACCTTGAAGAATTGTATCGGCAGGCCTTTGTTCTCGGGAACCGACCAACGCACCATCACCGACACGTCCGACAGTCTCGTTACGTCCGGCCGATTCGGTAGTATCAAAACTGCTGAGAACACCATTCTTTTCATTAGCAGAATCATGAATACCGCGATAAAAAACCTGGGCGCATTATTGGAAAAAAATGGCCCACGAAAGTGATCAAGGATTGAAATTATTTCAATCTTCTCCATCGGTAAAGCAGATTTTTGTATTTTTTGCCCGGTATTGCGACCAAAAAATTGATTACGAACTGTAATTCTTCGATATAAATACGCTTCCTTCACGTTTTTGAAATTATTTCAATCTCCTCTGTCGATAAAACGGATTTTTCGATTTTTCAAAACCGCATTTTTTCGAAATTGTTTCAAATTTGATTATTCTTGGAGTTCAATGGCGATGGCTCTTTTTATACACGAGGAAAATCTTCATGGAGAAAACGGATTACATCATTACCGACCGAGAAGTTTTACTAACTACTCTAATTAGTTATAAAATCAGTTGTTTATTGATCGATGATTGAACGCAGTAGTAATAAACTGACTTCACGTCGTGGCTGAATCTCAAACTAAATAATGTGCATCACTTTCTTAGGCCAGTTTTGTTATCGATTCCGATGTGTGGGCTTTTTTATCCTAGTCGTCATAAGAAGTGTTATCATTGTCGAGAAAAAAGGTCTGGCAAAGTGATTATATCATTATGGAAGAAGCTTCGTCATAATTGATGATAGACTCAATGGTGGACCGCTTTAAAACGTTTTTTTTTTTTTTAGAAAGTTAGTTTAACTACTTCGTTGAGATTACTTCAGAAAATATGTGAGATTACCTTTGGTACCAATTCACAATTTTAGGTAAATTTTAGCTTCCGAGTTGTTTTAATACCTTTCTGCCTAAATAAGAAGGGAGTAAAGCATTAAGGGTTAAAGGGTTAAGGGAGGGTTGTCCCAACCTCTGGGTAAGCGTTCTATGGGTTAGGGGTTAAAAGCTCATAAGGTTGAGGGTCAAGAATACGGATTAAATGTTTAGGGTTCAAAGTTAAGGGTTTAGAGTTAAGGCTTAAAGGTGTAAGGGCGGGTTGTTCCAACCTCTGGGTAACGTTAAATGGGTTGAGGTTTAATAGCTTATAAGGTTAAGGGTTAAAGAATGCGGATTCAATATTCAGGGTTCAAAGTTATACAATTAAAGATTAAGGGTTGAAGGGTTATGCAACATTCATAATAAAGAGTAGGGATCCGTACCCGGTAAAATACAAAAGAGTGTCTCAAATTGTCAATTCGATTGCTTTAGCCTGAGCAAAGGATTGTTTTTTCAATAATCACCTGTTCCCTTGCGATTACCCTCTTTGCTCTTTCTTCTTCCAGCACCGACCCTCGTGTGTTTGTGAACGGGTCGACCATGATCCCGATTCTTTCCACCACCTCCGACATGCTGCTTGGGATTTACTTTGAGAATATTGTAATCCGAGGAGGAGCCGTAATCATTGGAGGCGACGCACTGGACGATACCCGCGTGTGTCTTCTCAACCGGCGATATGAACAGGCTCGAGCCCTTCATCTCGACATTTGGACTCGGCATCAGTGGTTCACCGTTTATCAGCCACTCCAAGCTCGGTTGCGGGTCACCGGTGACGTTACACGTTAACTCAAGATCACCGCCTTCCGAGAAGGTCGCGGCTTTTGGTGGCCTCAAGACCCTCGGCAGCTCCACGACTTTCAGTATTATCGCCGATGATATTTTCCTCGAACCAGGACCGCTGCTCCACATACAATCGTACTCACCGCGATCCGATGGCTGGACATTAACTATTGTCAGACCCGTCGACGTGTAACGCGCATTCGTCGGTAACGTACGACCAAGTTTGGTCCAGGTCACTCGGGGCACCGGATAACCAGCGGCGTAACACTCCAGTGTGACATTTTTACCCCGCAAAACCGTGTAAACTGGTGTCGGCTGTTTCACGAAAAACGGATCAACGCTCGTACGGGTCTCGTAAACCTCCAAAATGGTCATGTAATTGCTCCGACGAGTCTGGGTCGTTATGTAGTTCTCCGCCTTGCAACCGTATTCACCGGAATCCGAGACACGTGCGTTCTCTAACACCATTGTCCTGCTACCGTTTACGTTTAGGACGCGATCGGGAATGTTGATTTTGTAAAATTGGACGATAGCCTCGGGCAACGAGTTCGGTACCGGACACGATATTGGCACTGTGTTACCCGCTGGAACTCGAATGACGACGTTACTTTTGTCCATGAATGGTTCGATCGTCGCCAGACTCAAACGTGCCGGATCCGAGGCCAGGCCACTCGTACCTGTGGAAAAAGAACGATTTCTTTTTGTAACGGTTGTGAGAGACTTAACAAAATGTGACGAGACATCTTCATGAGGATTGGACACCTTAAGGTCTAATTCTGACTCAAACCAAGACGCTGAGGTAAGTGATAATAATTGCTGTAAAGTCATGTAAACTCTAACTCAAGCTGAAATATGGGAGTCGTGGAATGGGGAAAGGCAGATGTTACATCATTTCGAGCGATAAATCGTTTTCAGGTCTCTTCTCTTCATAATTGAAAAAAGAATATTAAGCTTCAATGTTCTGGTGTCATCTTAGCCTTTGTTTTTCATACATCATTCTCTAATTTTTTATTCAGCACTTCAAATCTGGGTCAAAATGTGTCCAAGGTTCTGAATTGAATTATGACCGAACTTTAGATTGTTTGAATTAGCGCGGTTTTGATATGCGCATGTGCAGAAGATCGGGCATGCGCATATCATGCTATAGAGACTTCTCCGTGCCGCCATTTATCGAAAAACACATAACCTAGAAATAAAAATATAGTCAACGATTCTCGATTCTGTTGCTGCAGTAATGAGTTATTTTAACTCAATCCCTAAACGAATTAGATGGTTTTATACATGTTTGAACTCTCTTTAGGGCTCCGCGTAATAAAAAGGGAATCTTTAAGAGCTGAGGTAAGGGAGTATTAGAAAAAAAGGTATTCGAACTGAATTACAAGTCTCTTGCTTTCATAATTGAGAACAAGGATAGTATTAAAAGGTTGAGCTTCAATTTTCCGGTCTCATTTTACTCGAAACTAAATTTTTTCTTACGCCATTCCCCAGTTTTTTATTCGAGATCTCAAAACTTCAGTAAAATCAACGGCAACATTTTTAACTATGCCTTCACGGAAATCTCTCAGTCACAATGTGTTTAAGAGGCTCTAGGACCACGAAGGATATAAAATCGTATGTTAAGTAAGGAATAATAATGGTTGCCCAGGACGCTTGTTCGAGGACCGTCCAATAAAGTGAAGAAAAAAAATCGTTTATTGCTGACTGTTAAGTAGTCTTGGTGATTCGAGGGTTATGACTGGTTCTATAAAAGGTGTGAGAATCGTCGTGTGCTTTAAGAAAAAGGTTGTTCCAAACCATGGAACAGCCATAAAACACAATTTTGCATGTATGTTCTTTCCGATTGCTTCGTTGCTGAGAGATGGCAAGACAGATCGATGGAAATTCGAGATTGAAGTAGGAAGAAGAAAAATTGTTGTGCTCACCGTAAAAAGCTATGCATCTGTAGTCACCGGCTTTGGAGGGATCGTCGAAGTTGACCACGTGCTTGGAGGTCTTGCCACCGCTATTAGGGGCATTTATGAGGGGGCCCCAGTGCTCGGAACCCAATGGCCTGTAACGCCAGGCAAACTTTTCCGCCTCCAGACTGAGGTTACACTCGAAGTAAACCTCGTCCCCGAGGGGAGCTGCCAAGGGCTGTGGATGACGATTGAACGACACGCCGAGTCTTTGTCCCGTTTGTTTCTCTAGGATAGAAATTACATGGTTAATCATTGACAGTGACGAATTTTGCTAAAGGCTACTGATGAAAATAATGAATTCAACTGATGCAAACCAAAAGGTAAGTAAGCTCAATGTGAAAGAATCGATGAATCCACAACTGAGGGTAAGTTATGATATTTTGAGTAAAGAAATCAAAGTACCTCGGTGGTAAGTATAATGACAATAGATGTTAATAAATTTAGTTAGACTAAACTCAGACCCAAAGGGAGGTCATGATAAAGGAATCTAAGTGCCTCAAGCCTAGACGCTAAGGTAAGTAATGATAATTGCAGTAAAGTGATGTCACCAACTTTAACTCAAGTCGGAAGGTAAGTAATGAGAATAACTGAAAAAATAGAATGAATCCACAGCCCACGGTAAGTTATGACAATGGCTGTATAGAAATTTGGTCAGACAAAACTCAGACCCAAAGAGAGGTCATGATAATAACGGAATCTAAGTGACTCAAGCCAAGACGTGAAGGTAAGTAATGACCATAACTGGAAAAATAGAATGAAGCTACAATCCAAGGTAAGTAATGATAATAACTAGTCAATAAGTCTAAGTAACTTAAGCCCAAATGGAAAGGTAAGTAATGGTAACTACCGTTAACAAAACTTATTAACTTAAACTCAAGCCCAAAGGTAAGTAGTGACAGTAACAGTGAAAAGAATGGGATTAACTCAATTCTGAAGGTAAATAATGATAAAAGGAGTGACAATATTAATTTTATTTAATGAGTGTAATGCAAAACTTACCCGAAGAGCACCATCCCAGAGCGTGCAGAAGGACCGCGAGGGCGCCTAACAGCGGGGAAGACACCGGCCGCATCTTGACACATTCTGCAAGCACGAAAGAGATATCGCTTAGAGCGTTGTTTACCCGGGTGTAAATGTAGCGTAACGTTATACCACCCGGGCTCATATAGCCAAGACGTCGTCACTATCTCTGCTCTTTCTCAAATTCCTATCGACTTCTCGAGGAATCATCTCCCTTCCTCCCAGTAGTCATTTTAAGGCGACCTCCCGGGATTGTCGCGAGTTAGTTATAGTTTAAGCTAGTTATAGTTAGTTATAGTTTAAGCTAGTTATAGTTAGTTACAGTTTAAGCTAGTTATAGTTAGTTATAGTTTAAGCTAGTTATAGTTAGTTATAGTTTAAGCTAGTTATAGTTAGTTATAGTTTAGGCTAGTTATAGTTAGTTATAGTTTAAGCTAGTTCTAGTTGAAGTTAGTTATGTTTAAAGTTAGTTATAGTTAAAGTTAAGTTAAATCCAATACTGGGGTTATTAAAACCAGGTATTTCAAGATCGGGGCACGTAAAATAGTGACCCCCAGATCGGCGCTACCGATATTGGGGTTTTGACGTACCCCCTGATATCAGAGCTAGAATACCAGGGTCAAAGGGACAAAGACTAATTTTTGAAAAAGTGCCAGAACCGAAGTTTCACATCATACATTCTCATATGGCATGTACCTAAATCGCAAGGGACGGCTCAACAAAAATTTAAATGGTAACGAGACGATGGCTTCTTGTCGTCGTTGTCGTCGTCATCGTCGTCGCCGTGGTTTAACTTTAGAATCTGAAGAGTTCACGTGGAAATAGAACGCGTGCCTGCTTCGCGTTCCTGGCATAGAATCTTCTCTCCTCTTTCACTCATTTATCTCTGTTTCTCAATTCGTCATATAGCTTAAGTGGTTCGACGGAAGTCTTTCGTCTAGATTAAAGAAAATAACTTCCGGCCGGGACCGGATAAAATTCCAGAAGCAAAGATCAAGGATAGATTATCGTTTTATGGAGAACCTCGATTATGGCAATTTTAGGGTCATAACTGCTGTGACTTTTTATGAGGGATGGCCAAAATCACTCTTTACATAATTAGTAATTAAAAATCATAGTTAGTCATTAGTAAGAATCAGTTACTAATTATTTACCACAATTAGTAAATACCAATTCCTAATTATTGTAATGTTTAATGTTTACTAATATTGCCATCGATAGATTAGAAACAGAACTATAAATTGGAGAGAATACATCTGAAAAAAATTAATATGTCACTTAAACTAATTACTAATTAGTCGAAAATAATTATAATTATAGTAAATTACTAACTAATTATAGTAATACTATTTATAATAATAATATCTAAAATATCATATAACAATATAAAAAACTAATAATAATGTTAAAAAAAAATTGCGTTAATGTTTAGTTTTTTTTACTAATTGTACGGCTAGGTTTCTTCTTTGTACGATTGATCGAGAGTTTTCTCCGATCATTGAAAATCGCTACGAAATAATAGAAGAACAAAAAAAAAATAAACGTCGGAGAAACGTCAGATGCAGCGTGGGTGTTGACTCTGCTCATTTATATGTAATATGCATATGTATATATTTATTCTATATATATATGTATATAAAGGGGCGATCTAGACTTGTAGTATAAGTTCGTTCTATGAATGAGTCTGCCTACGATCGTGGGGTTGCCTAATAAACCAGCTTATCCATCTATGTTTATCCAACTCGATCTCTCCTGCTCTTTCCTCACTTTACTTTTATTTTTATTTTTATTTTTTTCGCCGTGAATTCACGGATTCGTATGGATCTCTCTGGTAACGAGGCAAATTCCTATTTATTTCGTTGCTCTATTCCGATAGGCCAGTGCATATAAAATGATGTGAAAACACAGTGATTGCCCGGTTTATTAAACTAAAAATATAGTGATTGGCAGAGTAGAATGGATAGAGAAAATACGGCTAAACATAAGGCCCACGTAAATAAAAGATTAATTTCATGTAGAAAAAAATTGCAGCCATTTTAATAAATAATTTCGATTTTTGCAAAATTTAAAATTTGCAAAAATCTATTAGGACTTTATATTGATGTACTTTTTCACGCTGGACCCAAAGTTACTAACAATTGTCCTGAAAAAACTAAAAAAATCAGGTTTCCCGAAATTCAAACCTTCCCTAAGAAGGACACAAACATAGAATCATCCCATCAGAAGAATGATGGTCCTTGCCGAACTGAAAATGAACGGTGAACAAAAGATTAGTTTATTTTGAAAGTAGATTTGCAACAAAAATGAGCGTGAAGAAAGTTTCTTGAACTTGGCCTAACTAGATATGAAAAAAATCGGCATCGGGTAGATTTTGATGGGACTCAAGTGATGCGGTATTTTTCCCATCGGTGGGAAATGCAGTGATGGGCTCATGTAAAAAGTGGGAAGATGTCTGGACTACTTTAAATCCCAGAAATGTGGATTCAGTCGGTCCACACAGGCCTGGGATAGGTCGAGAAAGAGATTGATGTGATTTTATTGATGGGCTATTAGCGATTAACGTCTATGAAGGGCTAGGAAGAGAGAAGGAGATTGGACCTTTTCTCCCATCGAGGCAATTATCAACGACCATATTGGGTGAATATAACTGAGTCTGCGGTGGCCATTGACTGTGCCAGCCAAGAGATGGGACCCACCGATGGGACCCTCTGGCAAATAACACGTGGGTGTCGTAAACGGTCCGACGCCGAGGCGAGACTCAAACGGGGCGCGCTATTCCATACCCAATAAGGCCGTTCATTCGTAGATCCATGGACCGAACGATCGACCCGACTATTAATATAATAATACGTATACCTGGATGAAGACAGACGTTTATCCAAGGTAAAAAGAAGGCATTTTCAAAAAATTACTACTAAGCTTGTTAACTTCAGAATCAGAAAAAAAGTCCCTCTCTCTTGATTCCTAGCATTTTTTTCTAAAAACGTCGAGACGTGGATGATAAAATAAACAAACGTTGAAGGAGTACTTTTAATAAAAGAAGGAGAATGCAAACGAAATGACATCAAACATACTTGGAGTACAAAACGAGTGGGTGTCTCTCCCCCCCCCCCTCCTGCCTCTCTTTGCCGTCATCGGAATACAACTTATCCGCTCGAGTGTTTGCCCAATGTGTCTCGGCGTGTGTATACGTTCGTCACATTTTTTTCTTCCTCCTTTCCTTTCTACATTCTGTTTTTGTACCCCCCGATGCGCTCACTCGGCGAGAGGAAGGAAGGAAAGAAAGTAGGAGCGTCCAAAATGCTCAAGTGCGACATACCAGGCGAGAAGGGGGGGGGGGGATGGAGGCATGTACACAATGACCCGGAAAATTTGTGGATCACGAGACCTCGAGTATCGTTACACATGTGCGCGAAGCCCGGTGGTCCACATTTCCGCAGTTTATAGGTGCCCGAAATTTGAAGCCGGAAAAACAACCCCCAACAGGGAGAGTTTTTCTCTCTCAAGAGCTCTTTTATCGCCCCGTGCCGGTTAGATTAATACATTGGCTTTCGCAAATTAGTGGCTTTATGCCGTTTGAATCAGCAGAGATTTGATTTACGCATGCGCGGAAGGCCTGCGCTTGGGTAGAATGCCCGCGCATGCGCGTTCGGACAGCGAATAAAGCCCGCGCATGCGCGTTCCGGCAGCGAAGGCTTCACAAAGCCGCCATGTTTATCGCGCCGAAGCGTATAACCTAGAAATTAACAAATTATCGAGCCTTTAAGCGCAGTAATTAATAAATTTACCGCAATTTTTCGATTTTAATGACTTTGCGTGGCCCGTTTGGACCCTTTTCACGCCAATTCTCGAAAATGTATTAAAATTTACGTCCACCCACAAGTCGTCGAAGATCAAAGGTGGACCGAGCGGACTCGAGAGACGATGAGTACGTGGAAAATAGGCACGAACGAGCCAAAGACAGTTCGGACATTCGAAGATGTGCTCGGTGAGGGAAAAAAAAGATCTAGGCCGAGCTCGAGCACCCCCCGGGTTTGTGAGTGCTGCTTATGTTGCCCACACTCACTCTTCTGCCTCTCTCATCTCCTTTTCTTTCTCTCTTTCTCTCTGTGTGCGATTCCCGAGATGTCCGACATTTACCGTACGACTTCCGTTCCACGTTAGCCCACGTAACGGACAGACCGCACTCGAGAGGACGATCGCAAGACCAAAGAGCGCGAATCGATCGTTGAAATGATACGCCAGATGAAAGAGGAGAGTGCAAAAAATCATACATCAGCTGTACTGGAAAGAGGACGCGACTTAATAAGTTACGGCGTGGCGTTTAATTTCGAATTGGCAAAAAATCTCGCCCGACGAGAATTAATCGAAGGACTTCGGCCAAAAGTAGTGCCTCAAAGTGAGTGGCGATTTTTTCGTCCCATCTCCTTTTTTTTGAGAATCCTTCGATCATCGTGCGTCTTGTGAGAGATAAAAAAAAACGAAGAGGAGAGGCAATTCTCGATAATGCGAAATGGCCATAAAAATCCAAGATCGGATCGATCAAACCGAAAACGTTGAATTTATACGGGACCGGTCTTACCTTTGGTTTCAACGAGCGAGAAAAATAATGCGGGGAAGGTGACCAACCGATGGAATTCGAAGATCCATCCTCGATCGCAGAAATACTTTTCTCGCCGTTGCTCTCCTGTATGAGATTAAAGAAGAAGAAGAAGAAGAAGAGAAAAAAGACGTTGCCGTATATCGGCGCCCCTCGCGGATTTTTCGAGTGTACAAAACTGGTTCGGTTTTTCGTCGACACGATTCTCGTTTCCAAGATCGTTTGGCGCCTTCTCCTATAGTCTCGACCGTATTATGGACACATTAAAACATAAGAATTCCCTTTTCATCATTATAATGACCGTTGCATCTCTAAAATAACACAAAAACGCCATAATTAAGATTTAAGTTAGTTTTTAGTAGTTTTTTAAGTTAAGTTAGTTAGTAGTTTACTTTAAGTTAGTTAGTAGTTTATTTTAAGTTAGCTAATAGTCTACTTTAAGTTAGCTAATAGTCTACTTTAAGTTAGTTAGTAGTTTACTGTAAGTTAGTTAGTAGTTTACTTTAAGTTAGTTAATAGTCTACTTTAAGTTAGTTAGTAGTGTACTTCAAGTTAGTTAGTAGTGTACTTCAAGTTAGTTAGTAGTTTACGTCAAGTTAGTTAGTAGTTTACATTAAGTTAGTTAGTTAGTGGTTTAGTTAGTTAGTAGTTTATCCTTACCTAATGACACTTGGATTTTTTTTTCTAAAAATAGTAATAAGGTTGCGAGAGACTTTTTTTAAAGGGACTCGTGAGGTCTTTTATTTTTAAAAAGATGTATAATTTAAGGGCTTGATTTAAAGTAATAAGGTTAACTAAGTTTTTTTACGGGGTCTCTTAAAGTCTTTCGTTTCAAAATTTAAAGTTAATTTTTACTTGAGGTCACTTAGATTTTATTTTAAAAAGAATAATGTTATTTAAGGTTCCCTTTTTGTGTGGGTCTCTCTTGGAAGCTTTTTTCCTGTAAATAGTTAGCTGTAAATAGTTTCCTGTAAATAAGGTTAGCTAAGTGTTCTTAACAGGATCTCTCAAAAATTTTGTTTCGAAAGCGATATTTAATTTTAGGTCTCGACTTAAGGTCTCTCTTAAATAACCTTCTTAAAACATTCGGTTTCAAACGACGTCAACTTTACGTCTTTTGAGGACTCTCTTGAAACCTTATGTTTTAGAAGGGATGTGGTATTCAAGACGACCCTTCTCTTAAGGTCTTTCTCGAAAAACCTTTCGTTCAGAAGGACACTTGAGGTTAGTCTTCTTTTTAAGGTCATTCTTTAAAAAAAACTTGTTTCGAACGGTTCACCTAATTCAACACGATCTTTCCTGTATAAGGTCGACCTTAAAAGCCCTTTTTGTAAAAAATGTCCCAATTGAACGTCTTCTTTGAGGTCTGTCCTAAAATCTATGATTTAGTAAGAAAGAAACGCCGAATGTTAAACCACCCTTTTAGTTAAGGTCACATTTTGAAAGAAATAATTAATGTATCGTCTTTGACCTTAAGGGTTTTTTGAGCCTTTGAGCTCTTTTATTTCAATGCCTCCCTTAAAAAAGCCTTCAAAAAGGGCTCTCATTTGAAGTTACCCCGCTTTTAAGGTCGATTAAGGTCTATTAAGGTCCGTTAAGGTTTATCGAGGTGATTTTTATTTTATTTTTTTGTATGGGTGATCATTTTTTTGTGTGATCATTGTATGTGAATGATATTGTATCATTAAGGTCCATTAAGGTCTATTAAGGAAATTTTCTATATATTTTTGTATGTGTGATCATTTTTTTGCCGTAAATCCGACATTTTTGTGCTCCCGTTTTGAGTCTCGCTGGTTCCGTGCAGATTTTTACTTCTCCGTGAGATCGTACGTAACAGGTGAGAAGGAGCCAAAGTCCCGAACACACGCGGTTGCCTCGCTTTCCGACCTTCCCTTCTTGTAAAAATGAACAACTCGAATTCCATAGCAGGGATCGTCAACCTCGATGATCGCGTTCGCACGCATTGTACACAAATACCACGAGGAGAAATATTCTACAATTTGTGTGACAAATTAAATATGACGAACTCCTTAAATTCCTTGAAATAAAAAAAAAAAATTAATTAAAAATTTTTTTTTAATATTTTGTAGAAAAAAAAAACTTTAACTTCTTTTTGACCTAGGTAGGGAATAAAATATAGGGACACGGCTAATTTGGAGTTTATTTTTTTAATTTTGTTTCAGACTGACGATTTTTAGAAAATCGACCGAACAGAGAGGAAAAAAGTAATCGGACGAAAACATTTTTAACTGCCGAGATTGTTAATATTTATTGATGAAAATTTTTACACGCACTCCCTGAAGTTAGTAGAATAACACATAAAAAAATTAATAACATCGCATGAACAGTTTTTTCAAAATAAATTCCCAAAAACTCTGACCTTAAATAAGGTTCAGGCGCGCTTCTTAATAAAACGATTGTGCAATATTTTTTCAGATTCTTTTCGAAGCAGGAAAGATAAATAATTCAATTCTAGTTTACCGGGCAACTGATTTATCATTTCTTTTTCTGTACGTCGCGTCGTAATGCAGATAGTGAACCCTTATATATATGTACATATATATATATATATATATATATATATATATATTAGGGTGAATCAAAAAAACTAAAAACTGTTGGCTACCCTCAAAAATCAAAGATATCGTTGAAATAAAGGTATCTGTGCAGCGGTTTGATTTTTTGAATTTTTTTAGAGGGCGCGCGGGGTGTCCAAACACGCCATTTTTAGCCTTAAATTTACTAAATCACTGATAAACGGTAACCGATCATTCAAAAAATTCTGAATTTTTTATATAAGGTGCCCAGACATGTACTCTTTCTAACCCATATTTACTGAACATTAACAAATAGTTCATATATGGGGAATTCTTTATCAACTGGGCCACTTTTTTTTTGAACCTCTCCAATTTTTTTCAAAATCTGCCAGTTTGAAATATTAGTAAAAAGGAACGTCTGTGATTTTTTTTAGATTTTTTTAGGCGTCCGTTCAAGATTTTCAATTTTTCATTACGAACACTGTATCTCAAAAAATATTTACCAAACAAAAAAAAACATGAGAATAAAAACTTTTTTATTTTTTCCACTTTATCGAAAAAAATAAAAATCATAATTTTTCAGCATTGAGAAAATGGAAATTTCGCAAAAGAATAAGAAATTTTTTTTTTTAAACCTAATAGAAAACTTTTGATTCTAGTACTAATTTTACAGGATGTCTATTATTAGGTGAAGAGTCTGCGAAAAAAATTTCAGAATGGCACCTCCAATGGTTACGATAAAAAAAAATAAAAACCCTGCGAAATCTCATGTTTTCATTTTTTTTCATCGTAATCACTGCAGGTGTCACTCTGAAAATTTTTTCGCAGACTCTTCACCTAATAATAGACATCCTGTAAAATTAGTACTAGA
Source organism: Alloplasta piceator (assembly GCA_946863875.1). Lineage (NCBI taxonomy): Eukaryota > Metazoa > Arthropoda > Insecta > Hymenoptera > Ichneumonidae > Alloplasta > Alloplasta piceator. The sequence goes on from OX333080.1 coordinate 31,863,727, forward strand.
ATCAAAAGTTTTTTATGAGGTTTAAAAAAAAAAATTTTCATTTTTTTGCCCAATTTCAATTTTCTCAATGCAGAAAAATTATGATTTTTATTTTTTTCGATAAAGTGAAAAAAATAAAAAAAATTTAATTCTTATGTTTTTTTTTGTTTGATGAATATTTTTTGAGATACAGTGTTCGTAATGAAAAATTGAAAATCTTGAACGGACGCCTAAAAAAATCTAAAAAAAATCACAGTCGTTCCTTTTTACTAATATTTCTAACTGGCAGATTTTGAAAAAAATTGGAGAGGTTTAAAAAAAAAGTGGCCCAGTTGATAAAGAATTCCCCATATATGAACTATTTGTTAATGTTCAGTAAATATGGGTTAGAAAGAGTACATGTCTGGGCACCTTGTATAAAAAATTCAGAATTTTTTGAATGATTGGTTTTCGTTTAACAGTGATTTAGTAAATTTTAGGCTAAAAATGGCGTGTTTGGACGCCCCGCGCGCCCTCTAAAAAAATTCAAAAAATCGAACCGCTGCACAGAGACCTTTATTTCAACGATATCTTTGATTTTTGAGGGTAGCCAACAGTTTTTAGTTTTTTCGATTCACCCTAATATATATATATATATATATATATAAGTCTGTAGTAATGGAAGCCCCTCGGAAATAAATTCGTCTATCCTATATCGAAATCGTTGACCCTCGAAGTGAGACCTGAGTCTCGTCGAGTGCGGAGAGAAAGAGAGAGAGAGAGAGAGAGAGAGAGAGAGAGAGAGAGAGAGAGAGAGAGAGAGAGAGAGAGAGAGAGAGAGAGAGAGAGAGAGAGAGAGAGAGAGAGAGAGCGAGAGAGAGAGAGTAAAGGTTGAGGATAAAGTGTGAAAGAGAGAAATATGTGGAGGCAAACATTTCAATCTAAAGTTGTTCAAAAATATAATTTGCAGCTAAAATAAATCGAAAGATTTCTTCAAAAATTGTTAACTCAATAATTTAACGTTTAATTGAATATTAAAAATTATTATTAAAAAAGCATAAATAATTCCAAAATTATGCTACAAAAAAATTGTTAATTGTTGAAAATAATAATAATAAACATAAAAACAATTATTAAAAAATTATGCTACAACAAAATTGTTAATTGTTAAAAATAATAATAACAAATATAAAAATAATATCTATGGGGAAAAAGAAATATTTTAAGTGATCTCAATGACCATTTCTGGGCAGGAAAAAAGAAGGCGATTATGGCAAATTGAGATTTAGATGCGTCAGTCTTCCACTTACCGAGGTCAACTTAATTGCCATTTACGTATATTCAGTTTCATATTTGAAAAAAAAAAAGGAAAGAAAAAAAAATTACCTGTGCAGTAAAATTGTTTTTTTTTTTTTCAAATCTCTTCAGCGTTAAAAAAAATGAGATAACTCGTCTTCGCATTTCGCTCGCTCTTTGCGGTCGTAAGGCGAGACGCGATCTCCTCTTATTTGATTTTTTCGATGTATCAAGCGCACTATTCTTTATCTCGTCGTGCCTCGAGAAATGAGAATATGAGTAACTTTCGACCGTGAAGCGATTCGGAGAGACTTCTCGATAAATAATTTTGCCGGCTCGTCATTCCTCGTTATTTCAATCTCATAAACAATTAATTAATCACTCGAGAGATGATCCGAACAAATAAAAATGTCGAAATATTTTTTAATTTGCCAAAATAAAAAATGTATCGCAAATTGCTTGAAACAATTTTTTGAAGATATAAAAAAATAATTGAAAATTAATATTTACAATTTTGGCGAAATAGTTTGAGGTGGAGTATGTTTTTACCTGTTCTAGGCGTAGAGTAGAGCAGGCATTCAATCCCCTTAAATATTTAAAGGAATTGACCCTGGCACTCGATTCCCTTCAATACTCAAAGGAATTGACCTGGCGCTCAAATTGACTCATTATTTAAAGGAATTGACTTGGCCCTCAATTTGATTCATTGTGTAAAGGAATTGACCCCGGCACTCAATTCCGTTCAATATTTAAAGGAATTGACCCTGGAACTCAATTCCGTCCAATATTTAAAGGAGTTGACCCTGCTACTCAATTCCATTCAATGTTTAAAGGGATTGAGCCTAGCACTCAATTCCCTCCATTATTTAAAGGAATTGACCATGGCACCCAATTCCCTTCGATACTTCAAGGAATTGGCCCTGGCATTCAATATCCTTCAATATTTAAAGTAATTGACCTAGCACTCAATTCCATTTAATATTTAAAGGAATTGATCTTGGCACTTAATTGTCTTCAATATTTAAAGGAAAAGGCCTGGGCACTCAATCATCTTCAACATTCAAAGGAATTGGCCCTGACACTCAATTTCTTTCAAAATTTAAAGGAATCGACCCTGATACTCAATTCCACAGAAGTGGTTTAAGCCTGAGTGTATCACTATGAAATATTTTTGACGAAGTAATCAGAATTTAAACTTTCATGAAATGTAAGAGGAATTGACCCATGTCAATCTTGATCCACGCAATCGTTTCGAACGCCCAAGTCGATCTGAAACTGGCCAGATCGAATTCAAGGAGTTTCCAAAATCTACCTTCGAGGCACACAATACAAAATTACACCTGGGTGGCCCCCCAAGGGCGGAAAAACCCGAGCGTGCACAAGTACCTGACCCCTCCAATTGGTAGGGACTTCGGACACAATGAACTACATTGTTTCCTTCTCTCTCTCTCTCTCTCTCTCTCTCTCTCTCTCTCTCGCCCTCGCTCTCGAAGTTTCTATCCGCCACAATACGCCAGGAAGCACTTCAACATATTCGTACAGGTCGATATGAGATCGATGAACGGATACACCATTAGATTGTGACGAACGCATTTTTTTTTTCTCCCGCTCTTTCAATTCCACCTTCTCATTCGACGCAGAGCCGTGCTCATTGGAAATTGATAGCAATGAAAACTGTAGTAGTTTACTTTAAGTTAGTTAGTAGTTTATTTTAAGTTAGCTAATAGTCTACTTTAAGTTAGCTAATAGTCTACTTTAAGTTAGTTAGTAGTTTACTTTAAGTTAGTTACTAGTTTAATTTAAGTTAGTTAATAGTCTACTTTAAGTTAGTTAGTAGTTTATTTCAAGTTAGCTAATAGTCTACTTTAAGTTAGCTAATAGTCTACTTTAAGTTAGTTAGTAGTTTACTTTAAGTTAGTTAGTAGTTTAATTTAAGTTAGTTAATAGTCTACTTTAAGTTAGCTAATAGTCTACTTTAAGTTAGTTAGTAGTTTACTTTAAGTTAGTTAGTAGTTTAATTTAAGTTAGTTAATAGTCTACTTTAAGTTAGTTAGTGGTTTATTTCAAGTTAGCTAATAGTCTACTTTAAGTTAGCTAATAGTCTACTTTAAGTTAGTTAGTAGTTTACTTTAAGTTAGTTAGTAGTTTAATTTAAGTTAGTTAATAGTCTACTTTAAGTTAGTTAGTGGTTTATTTCAAGTTAGCTAATAGTCTACTTTAAGTTAGTTAGTAGTTTACTTCAAGTTAGTTAGTAGTTTACATTAAGTTAGTTAGTTAGTGGTTTAGTTAGTTAGTAGTTTATCCTTACCTAATGACACTTGGATTTTTTTTTATAAGCAATAACGTAATTTAAGGTCCCATTTTCCGGTTTTCTCTTGAAAGCCCTTTTTCTAAAAATAGTAATAAGGTTGCGCGAGTCTTTTTTTAAAGGGACTCTTGAGGTCTTTTATTTAAGTTAGTTAATAGTCTACTTTAAGTTAGTTAGTAGTTTATTTTAAGTTAGCTAATAGTCTACTTTAAGTTAGCTAATAGTCTACTTTAAGTTAGCTAATAGTCTACTTTAAGTTAGTTAGTAGTTTACTTTAAGTTAGTTAGTAGTTTAATTTGAGTTAGTTAATAGTCTACTTTAAGTGAGTTAGTAGTTTACATTAAGTTAGTTAGTTAGTGGTTTAGTTAGTTAGTAGTTTATCCTTACTTAATGACACTTGGATTTTTTTTTATAAGCAATAACGTAATTCAAGGTCCCATTTTCCGGTTTTCTCTTGAAAGCCCTTTTTCTAAAAATAGTAATAAGGTTGCGAGAGACTTTTTTTAAAGGGACTCGTGAGGTCTTTTATTTTTAAAAAGATGTCTAATTTAAGGGCTTGATTTGAAGTCTTTCTAATTTAAGGGCTTGATTTAAAGTAATAAGGTTAGCTAAGTTTTTTTACGGGGTCTCTTAAAGTCTTTCGTTTCAAAATTTAAAGTTAATTTTTACTTGAGGTCGCTTAGAAGATTTTATTTTAAAAAGAATAATGTAATTTAAGGTTCCCTTTTTGTTTGGGTCTCTCTTGGAAGCTTTTTTCCTGTAAATAGTTAGCTGTAAATAGTTTCCTGTAAATAAGGTTAGCTAAGTGTTCTTAACAGGATCTCTCAAAATTTTTGTTTCGAAAGCGATATTTAATTTTAGGTCTCGACTCAAGGTCTCTTTTAAACAACATTCATTTTTAGAAATTAGATAAATAATGCAATTTACCGATTTTATGAAATTTTTTATTTTTCATTTGATTTTTTTATTACTATTTTATTGTAGAAATTTTTTCGAAAAAAAAAATATTGTTATGTTTGCTTTTGGTTATAATCCCTCAATGGCGACTCTCAAGGTAATCCCTACATTTTTCTTCAATTTTCAAAGATTCTGCGATAATTATAGTTTTACATGACTTTTCATTTTTTTTTTTCGTTGGAGAAAAACCCGACAAGATTATCCACCCCGAAGTATCGAAATGTGTTTATGGAATGATTTTCCGGAACACGCGCGACCATCTTAAGCCCCGTGAAATTATGGCGCAACAATCGGGGGATTTTACCTGCCGAGGACACTCAATTCCGTCCACCTTGGACCGTGGTTTTCCGCTGATCAGGTGCGCGTTACGCGGCATATTTTTTTTTCTCGTAAAAGCCCCTCGTAAATTTCCTTTTGAGAATTTGTTGCGGTCTCTTGAATAATTTTCGACCGCAAGATTTTATTTCAAGATTTTCGCTTGAAAATTAATCCTGATGGAAAAAAAACGAATCACAACAATTTTGAATTTGAATGTTTAACGGCTTTTTTCAAACATCAACTTTCGGGTGAAAAACTTTTTACCGTAACTTCTAAGAAACTATTTTTTTGAGAGCTGAAAGTTTTAGATTGAATTTTCATAAAAACGTTATTTTTATAGCAAAAAATTTGAATTTTCTAACGGTTTTTTCAAAACTCAACTTTTAGAGCTGAAATTTTTAGACGCAATATTTACAAATTGTGGTTTTGGAAGGTTTAACGTTTTTAATAATGTTTTGGTTGTGAAATTATCGAGAAAATTAAAATTTGAATTTTCAACGGTTTTTTTTTTAATCTTAGCTTTTAGAACAGATTTTTTTAGTCTGAACTTTTGAGCTGTTGTTATTTAGGAAGCTTTAACGTTTCCAACAAATTTTTTCATTGAGAAATTACGACTATCAAGAAAATTTGAATTTGAATTTTGAACGGTTTTTTTAAATTCAAGCTTTTAGAACAAAATTTTTTCGTCCAAACTTCTAGGAAAGTGTTATTTTTGGAGCTTCGACACTTCCCGACATTTCAATCTAAAAATCCTCATGGTCATGCAAAACTGAAAAAAATATTAAATTCAAATTTTCAACGGTTTTTTCGAATTCAAATTTTCAACGGTTTTTTCGAATTCAAATTAGTAACGGTTTTTTTTTTCAAATTCCAGAGTCTAGAAACTTCCTTTCAACTGTCTACTTTAAATACATTTCAACTTTTAGCGAGTATCTCGCGAAAATCTGCGCTGAAACTCGTTTTCATTCCGCTCGCAACGATAATCTCAGTCCCGAAACTGCGCTCGGCAGAAAATCACGAAAATGAAAGTCAGGGGCACGCTCGATGCCCCCTCTATTCTCCACGAGCGTGCAGGTGTCGGAGCTTATTAGGAAGGTGTTAGTCCGAGATCGAGAGTGCGTTTGTATGCACAAAAAAAACAAACAAAAAAAAACGCCTAAATCCACCCAAATAAAAAAAAAATAAGTACAAATTTTTCACTCCAAAATTCGAAGCAATCATAAATCCTCGCAAAACGAAGAAAAAAAGTTGTAAAAGTCGATGAAAAACTCGAATTACGCGAATTTGCTTTCTCTCATGTTTCAAATCGACGCGACTTTCCCGCGTTTTTTAATGAAAACGACCCATCGCATTTGGCACTTCCGGTAAACTCACCCTTTCGCGTCCCAGCCGGTAATCTCGGATTTCCAAAACAACGCCGAACAGTCTGAGTGCGTGTTTTTTTTCTCTCTCTCTCTCCTCACGACGAACCTTCTCAAGCCGTATTTTCACGATAAACAGCGCTGGCGATTTAAAAAAAAAGGCACTGTCGACGCTTCGGCGCACTCGCAGACGATCACGGCATTTTATTCTTCCTTACATCTTCATTTGGATCGCAGATTCAACATTTTGATCCTAAATACCGAGCTTCATTTTTTTTTCTCTATTTTTTTGGGCCGAATTCTTCGGGGAATTCGATTTCACGAATTTTTTTAGGGGGGGAAATGAGAGTATGGTGAAAATTGGAAATACGCGGCCTGGAGAGACGATACAAAGCCGACACGACGCGCGCTTGATTCTCGGCGTCTCCGTTGGCGTCCACGAGAAGACTGGAATGCAGACCGACGGGTTTTCGAGCCGCGATGAAGAGAAGGGAAGAAGTACACGTTCCAAGGGGAAGGAAAGAAGCATGTATTCTATTCTCGCGCGCGCGCGCAGCCTCTTCTTTTTCTCTCTCTTTTCTTCTTCTACTTCTGTCTCTCTCGAGGGTGTCATGGCGTCGATATCTGACGTCCGGGACCCGCGATCACGACGCCATCTTGGATTTTCATGTATTTTAGGTTATGTTCTTCGTTTTCAAGCCGGCAAATTTTTCGATCGATTATTTCAAGGTCTATTGATTGATAGGACAATTTATTTCGATCGAGCAATCAATTTGGCCCTCGGATTTTACAGGAAACGGTCGCTAATGGAAAAACCGTTGGAAATGACGGTTGTAGAATATTTGAAAAAAAATGGATTTTTTAATGATTGTGGATAAAAATGTATTACCTTGATTTCTCCAATGAGAGTTTATAGGTTTTTATTATTCTAATTTCGCCAACGAACTAAAATTGCGTCGACTTTTAAGTTTAAAAAAAAACCGTTGGATTTGACGGTTTTAGAATGTTTGACAAAAGATGGCTCCTTTTAGCGGTTTTTTAGGATTTGAAAAAAAACGGTTTCTAAAATTGCCAATCAATTATTCGCAGAGTAATAATGAGATTTTTCAATCAGATTTATCAATCGCCAACAAACTAAAATCGAGTCGGCTTTTTAAAAAAACCGTTGGATTTGACGATTGTAGAATATTTGAAAAAAATTGGGTTTTTTAATGTTTCTAGATAAAAATGTATTACCCTGATTTTTCAAATGAGAGTTTATAGGGTTTTATTTCAACTAATTTCGCCAACAAATAAAAATGGCGTCGGCTTTTAAGTTATAAAAAACTGTTGGATTTGGCGGTTATAGAATATTTAAAAAAAATGGGTTCTTTTTAAACAATTCTAGAAAATTGTATACGCGGAAATCAAATAAAATTTTATAGACTCGATTATATTCTGAGATTTTGATTAATACTCGAATGTATCAATCTCTTATTAATTAATCACAACAAAATTCCGTTCATTTGTTCATAACGAAAAATTTCACGTAAATTCAAATTTCTTTGACTTCCGCAGGAATAATTGCAATTTTCGAGTCGAAAAAATGTTTAATAGCCGAATAATTAAAAAAAAACTTAATTATCGTTTTTTTTTCAAAATTTTCAACCATCAATTCGATTTTAAAAAATTCCCAATGAAACGAGGACGAATTTTTGGAGGCTTTGATAATGAATCGAACACTTTTGATTTTTTTTTCCGTCATATTCTTTAGATAAAGTTCTGTCGGTAGTTACAGCCTAAAATATTACACTCAAGTTGTATAAGCAAGGCCAAAAACTTAACAAACATTTTACAGTGGTGTGTGTGTTCGTTTGAAATTCATAATAATTAATAATTAATTAATAATAATAATAATAATAATAATAATAATCAATATTACACATTACGCCAACAAAATTCTTAGAATGTACAATATACATAATATTTTTTTTCGAATATATATATATTTATATATATATACATATATATATTACATGTATATATACATATATAATATAATTATTATAAATAATAACGGTGAAATTCATTGAAATCTAAAGTAAAGGATTTCTCGATTTGGCACAACGTCATGCAACAGAAGCAAAATAAACGCCATCTTGGCATTTTGATTGTCCGTGGCTGGGTGTGTTTTTCGCATTTTCTTTTTCCATTTCCCATTTTCATTTTTCTCTCTCTCTCTCCACATTTTTCGTCAATCTCCGCATTTTACATTCCTAACCTTCGTTAACCTTTTTCTCGTTTAATCTAGTTTTTAAATGTAATTTTTCGTCCACTCCCCCATTATGAGGTTAGAAATTCTGGTAAATCAGCCGGCGCTCTCCCATTGGCTCCCTCTGCCATGATTCTCCAATCATCGCTCGACGGTTAATTTTCACGCATTTTTTTTCCCCCATACGGCCAATTCCCCTAGGGTTAAAAAAAAACCGGCCGACTAGAGTATTTCATCCGATATCAGGTGTTCTCCTGGTTAATATTGCTTTTTTGCCCCCCAATCATCGTCGTGATAAATGTTTTTATTTCTTTCTTCCGCTAATACGACTCTAGAGTTAACTTAACGCTTAACTACTGCCTAAGTGTTCGTCTTTTTTGTTTTGTGTATGTGTATATATATATATATATTTTTTTGTTGTCGCTTTTTTTAAATTTTTTCCTCCCTTGGTTGTCATGTGATTATTTAACGGTCCGTTGTGATTTTTTTTTTAATTTTTATTTTTCGGCCGTTCGTCGAAATTCACGCGGTCCACCCTAGTCAATTAGTTTAGAATAAGCTACATGGAAGAACAGACCCTTCAGTCGTAGCGAACGAAAGCTTGGAGCTTTTGAAAAATATTTAACCCCTCAGCGTTGGGCAAATTTTCAATGACGAGTCACTCGGAATAAATGGAATTTTTCAATTCAAAAAAATTTCAATTACATCGAGTAATTGTAATTTTTTATAAAATTACCGTTATTTCGAGTAATTGTAATAACTGAAATGAAATTCGAGCAGGAATACCCGCGATACTGTAGGAAAATATGGCAATAATTGTAATTTTTCAAAGGAAAATTGAAATTACTTGAAATAATTGTAATTGAAATGAAAAATTGTAATTGCATACTCATCGTTTTGTGAAAAGACAATATGAGAGGTGCAATTTATTTATTTCAGATAAAATTACAATTATTTCAAGTAATTGCAATTCCGAAAATAAATTATAATTACTTCAAGTAATTGTAATTTCGAAAATACAATTACAATTGTTTCAAGTAATTGTAATTTCGAAAATACAATTACAATTATTTGAAATAATTCCAATTTTTTAAATAAAAAATTACAATTATTTCAAGTAATCGTAATTTCGATGTTGGTTAATTGCACGTGTAATTTTATATGCCCAACTCTGTTTCCCCATCGTCGATCGCCAGACCTCGTAAACGCGTCGTCGGATTGCTAGTTACTTTTTTTTTTTTTTTAATTTTTTGCATTTTGCTTTAGATCGTTATTTTATTATTTTGAAATTTCGTTTTGAACTCTCGAAGGCAGCGCGCCCTTGTCAAAAATTATTTTCTTGTTATGGGACGGATTAGGGAAAAAATAAAAAATTATGGCGAAAGCTTCGAGCTGGAAAAGTGTGCTCGGGGTAAAATCGTGAATTATGGATTTTTTTTTCGATCGCTTTAGCAAATCGAAAATTATTAATTTAATTGGCGATAACGAAAAGTCACTTCGCCTCGAGTGGGACAAAAATGTCCCAAATTCATTTCATTCGTTATTTCGTTCTAGTTTTTTTTTATCAAAAAATTTTTCGCGGCTTCGAATTTTTTCGTTTTAAACATACTTTCATATGGGACGTACTTTTAAAGTATTGGGACACTTTTCGATGCTTCCCACACTTTTCGATGCTAGATCTTCACAAATTCAATCTTCAAAAATTTGCGTACTAAAAATCGTCAGGCTCTTGAGTTGAATAAAAGTAAATTCAATTTGGGACACTTCCCCGGCACATTGGGACACATGTGTCCCAAACTCACTGATCCTTTTATATTTAAAAATTTTCTCATTTTCGGGGACTCAAAATTTTCGATGCACAATAAACACGATTTTAACGGGACTGTTATGTGTCCCAAATTTGGGACAAATGGGACACTATCAAGTTATTGGGACACTAATGTTTCCCACAACTTTTCGACGCGAGATCTTCAAAAATTTGCGCACTAAAAATCCTTTGGGCTTGTGAGTGCGACATTTGAACAAAAATATATCAAATTTGGGACACTACCCTGGAACGTTGGGACGCATGTCTCCCAAACTCACTTATCTATTGATATTTAAAAATTTTCTCTTTCTCAACAACTAAAAATTTTTTTGCGCACAATAAATACGATTTTTAGCGGGACGCTGTTGCGTCCCAAAATTGGGACACTACAATGTCCCAAATTTATCAACGTAAGATCTTGCGACAAATGTGCGTAATAAAAAATCACCGAATACTCGATCGCTCTATTCTCCAGCATGAGATCCAATTGGGACACTCTACCGAGTTATTGGGACACTAATGTCCCAAACCAAAATACACAATCGACGATCGTTGAGGGGAAAAAATGTGCAATAAAAAAAAATCATGGCTGTATGAATTTCTCTTTCGATCGGATAAAATACTTTGGGACAGTGGGACAAAAATCAGGGAAGGCGAGTATTTTTCGGGTTGCGCTACCGACGTGCATTTATGCGTTTATCTTTTTATATATATATTTATATATATTTATTTGCCATTTCGTTTTTTCGCCCCCGTTGCTGCCTCCCTCGGATCGTCGATAATATTTCGATTCTCGTCCATTTTTCGGTGATTATTTTATGATTTTTATTAATTTTTATTAATTTTTTTTTTTTTTTTTTAATTCTCTCCGTTGAGCTAAATGAACTTTTTATCAGCGAATCGTTAGGAAGAGCTTCATATCACGCGGGCAGAGCCCTGTAAAAATATACCTTCTCTCTCTCTCTCTCCTCTCTCCTCTCTCTCTCTCTCTCTTCCTCGCCCTCTTCTTCTATTTATATATAGACAATAACGATCATCGTTTATTTTTTTATTTTTTTTTCTTCTTCGAAGCGTCACGAATTTTAGCGTTATTTCCTTATTTTCTCTCTTTCGTTTCACTTCAATTGTTATTGTTTAATTCTTTTTAACACCGGATTTCAGAGCGCGGCAAAGTACCCGAAGTACCTCAAGGTCATTCTTATTTTTTTTTTTTTTCAAACTTTTAAGGGTACTCAAAATTCGTGTACCGAAAAAGTGCATTGAGGGTACACAAAAACTTTGAGTACCACAAAAGTACTAAAAAATTTTCCGTACCCCAAAAGTACTCAAAAATTTTTAGTACCCCAAAGGTACCCAAAAAATTTTGAGTACCCCGAAAGTACTCAAAAAATTTGAGTACCTCGAAAGTACTCGAAAATTTTGAGTACCCCAAAAGCATACTAAAAACTGACTACCTTGAGGGAACTCAAAAAAATCAGATACCGGAATAAAATTAAAAAAAAAATGAGTGCCTTGAGGTACTCAAAAATTTGGAGTACTCTAAGGCGTACGAAAAAAGAGTGCCTTGAGGGTACTTAAAAATTCTGAGTACTCTAAAAGCATACTAAAAAACTGAGTACCTTGAGTGTACTAAAAAAATCAGATACCGGAATACAAATTTTTGAGAGCCTAGACGGTACTCAAAGTATTTTGAGTACCTCAAAGGTAAACTAAAAAAAATGAGTACCTTAAGGTACTCAACAATTTGGAGTACTCTAAGGCATACCAAAAAAGAGTGCCTTGACGGTGGTAAAAAATTTCGAGTACTCTAAAAGCATTCTAAAAAACTGAGTGTCTTGAGGGTACTAAAAAAAAACAGATACCGGAATACAAATTTTTGTAGGCCTCAACGGTATTCCAAGTATTTTAAGTACCTAAAAAGTAATCGAAAACAATTAGTGCTTTGAGGTACTCAAAAATTTAGAGTACTTTGAGGCGTACTCAAAAATTTTGAGTACTCTAAAAGCATACTAAAAAACAGAGTACCTTGCGAGTACTAAAAAAATTCAGATACCGAAGTACAAATTTTTGAGGGCCTCAACGGTACTCCAAGTATTTTGAGTACCCAAAAGGTAAACTAAAAAAATGCGTGCCTTGCGGTACTCAAAAATGTGGAGTACTTTAAGACGTACCGAAAAAGTGTGCCTCAAGGGCACTCAAAAATTTGGAGTACTCTAAAAGCATGCTAAAAAACTGAGTACCTTGAGGGTACGCAAAAATGTTGATTACTCCCAAAAATTGAGTACTTTGAGGGTACTAAAAAAAATCAGATACCGGAATAAAAAGTTTCGAGGGTTTTAAGGGTACTCCAAGTATTTTGAGTACTTCAAGGGTAACCTATTAATATCGAATATACTGAGGTCAAAAAATCGATGACCTTGAGGGTACTCAAAAAATAAATAAATACTGTCTTCGGGGTACTCGAAAAATTTCGAGTACTTTGAGGATTCGCTAAAATTTCAAGGACAAAGTGCCCCTTGACAATGACAGGGAAACCAAATTTCTACTCAAAAATTTACTATAAAAATTTTTTTTTTCCGGTACTTCAAGTACCGTCGCGGCTCTGCCGGTTATCGTCGATTCATCTCTTCTTTGATATTTTTTTTGTCGTCCGTTTAATTTCACAATTAAAATATTTCAAAATCGCGTCACCGACATCACGAAAGATTTATATTTAAAAAAAAAATAATAATAAATAAATAACCGCGAATAAGACCGAATGCAGTTTTCTCCGGAAGCGAGAATGTCGTTTTTTTTTCGGAGCGCCGAGAAATAGAATTACACGCTACTTTAGCGCTACACGTCATTACAGCACATTTGAAAATTATTCCAAAAGCCCGCCACGAATATAGTAGAAAAAGGCAGATAACCGATAGTATTATCTATTTTTTAAATATTTTTCTTCATTCTTCTTTCATTCGTCATTCTGTTTTCTTCACGAACTCCTCGCCTGTGCATTTATTGTGTATATATACATATATTGGGGGCATCACTTGCGAATCCAGCCATTATTATTTTTTTTCATTGATATTCCAGATTTTTCAAAAAATATTTTCCAGTTTGTGGCGCTGGTTGCTCTGCTGGAGAGTCTGGGCAGCTGTTGCCATTTTTTAAATTCGATATATCGTCGTATGTTCCATGCAATTCCTGGAATTGCACGATCAATTACCACATTCAATTCCTGGAATTTAATGGAATAATTACTCCGCGCAGTTCCGGGAACCGCAGGGAAAATTTGTGGCATGTAATTCCTGAAACTCCGTTGGAACTTCGTGCTATTCCTGGAATTGCGTAATAAATTACCGCATTCAATTCCTGGAACTAAATGGAATGATTACTCCGCGCAGTTCCGAGAACCGCATGAAAAATTAATGACAAGTAATTCCCGAAACTCCGTTGGAACTTCGTGCAATTCCTGGAATTGCATGATGAATTACTGCATTCAATTCCTGGAACTGAATGGAATAATTACTCCGCGCAGTTGCGGGAATCGCAAGAAAAATTTGTGGCATGTAATTCCTGAAACTCCGTTGGAACTTCATGCAATTCCTGGAATTGCATGATAAATTACTACATTCAATTCCTGGAATTGAATGGAATAATTACTCCGCGCAGTTCTGGGAACCGCAGGGAAAATTTGTGGTATGTAATTCCTGAAACTCCGTTGGAACTTCGTACAATTCCTGGAATTGCATGATAAATTACCGCATTCAATTCCTGGAACTAAATGGAATGATTACTTCGCGCAGTTCCGAGAATCGCATGAAAAATTAATGGCATGTAATTCCCGAAACTCCGTTGGAACTTCGTGCAATTCCTGGAATTGCATGATGAATTACTGCATTCAATTCTTGGAACTGAATGGAAGAAATACTCCGCGCAGTTTCGGAAATCACATGGAAAATTTATAGCATGTAATTGCTGAAACTCCGTTGGAACTTCATGCAATTCCTGGAATTGCATGATGAATTACTACATTCAATTCCTGGAATTGAATGGAACAATTACTCCGCGCAGTTCCGGGAATCGCATAGAAAATTTATGGCATGTTATTCTTGAAACTTCGTTTCAATTTCGTGCAATTCCTGGAATTGCATTGAAAAATATGGCACGCGGTGTCTGGACCATCGTGACGAATCATCGCGACGTATCTCTGGAATTCCATGAAATAATTGAGACGCGAATTTCTTTGAACTGTGCACAATAAGCACTGTTCTTCAGTGGAACCGCACGAAATTCCTGAACTTGAAAATTGCAGCGCGAAATTTTCCAAGTTTCACAACAATTTAAAGCAATTCCAGAAATTTCGCAAAATTATGCTGCAATCGCATGAGACATTACTGCGATTCCAGGAATGACACAAAATTACGCGGCCATTACACGAGAATTCAATGCAATTCCAGGAGTTTCATGGAATTATGCGTGAATTTTGTGAGAATTATGATCAATTCCAAGGAATTTCGTACGATTGGGCAGCAATTTTATAAGAGTTAACTGGAATTGCAGGAATTTTCTTGAAAATTCTATGCAATTCCTGGAGTTTCATGAGAACTTGTGAGAATATTAAACAATCCACGAAATTATGTAACTTCGCGCAGCTCGCGGGAATTCATAATCTCGCGCAGCTCGCGGGAATTCATAATCTCGCGCAATTCCATGCAGTTCCATGTAACCGCAAAATATAAAAATATTTCAAAAATCGGAGGAAAAAATTGGCTGAGTTCGTGACGACTTGTCTCATGTATAAATGGGATATTCCACGGAAAATTAGTCAAACTTTGAAATTCATTGCTCCCCTGACCGAAAAAATATGGTTCACTTCCCGTGGAATTGCCCACATGCACTCTATTTTTTTTCTCTCAAATATATTATTCAATTTCTCTATTCGAATAGTTATTTCAATTGCATATATGTATATATATATATACTTGTATATATATATATATACATATCTATACATATCTACAGGGGAGAAAAAACTAATATAGAACTCTATTATCATTAATTAAACTCTCTATCAATTAATATGTATAATTCCTCGCAACACTTCTAAAAACTTTTTTTCCCGATTTTTCTCCCATTCTCGTCTCGTCATTGATCTCATTTTACTTCATCGTTTCTTCGCATCGCACGAGTATGAATAAAATCTCGCGAGAAAAATTCGCTTTCCCATTTTTTTTTTTTTTTTTCGTTTTTCCCGGCACTTTTTCTCTCTCACCGATATTTTCATGATCTTTCGGATCATTTTGTTTTTTCCCTCTCTCGTTACTTGTCTATTATTGCTTTTAGTTCAGTGCTACCGAATTCGTTTTGGCATTAAGCGCGAATCTCTCTCACGAAACGCTTTTTCTCTTACGTTTTTTTTTCCCTCCCCCATACGAATATCAAAAAAATGCGATTTTTTTTTCTCGCACCGAAAAATTCGGGGGTGTTTTTTTTCCACCCCACTCGCGCAATTCTTATCGAAAATATTGCTTTGGCCGCTAAATCGTGGGGGTTTTTTTTTTGTTTTCTGCCCAAAGCGGTGCGACGCTAATTTTCTTACGTTTTTTTTTTTTTTTTTTTTAAGTCAACTTTTTTTCCCCTCTAATTCCCAACGTTCCGCCATTCTCGTAAAAGCACTTTTTCAACCCCTAACTTGCTTGAGATACCTGTTGCCCTCTCCCCACTCGCGCCAACGTCTGCGTCTCTTGTCCTGAATTCCAGAAAAATCGCTCGAGGCCGAGCGTCTCTTTGATTTTTGCGTCGCCGACGCTCGCGCCGACGTCAACGGCGTCGTCGGCGCCACCGTCGTCGTCGTTGACGTCGTCAACGGCGTAGTTTCCGTTTCCGACGTTGGCGGCGCTGTCGTCGTCGTCGTCGCTGTTGTCGTCGTCGCCGTCGTCGACGTGATTTGCGTCGGTGACGTCGACGCCTCGTTATCTTCGACGTGTCGATGATTGCGAACGTTATTGTGACTCAAAGCTGTACTTACACCGGCGAGATTCAACAGGGCGTCGGCACCCTCCGCGATTTTTCTCTGCTCATCGACATCCGGCACTTTCGCATCGCCGCTTGATCTCTTGCTGCAGTTTGGAAAATATAAAAAAATAATAATAATAAAGAAAACGAACATAAATTCGTACGATTCGTCGCAATTGCTCGAAGTAAATGTATTTTGACTCAATTCCATCGAAATTACCCCGATTACTTCGAATATAACTCAATTCCATCGCAATTACTCGGAGTAGTTGAAACGAGACTCAATTCCATTAAAAATCACTAATATTCAATTTAACGAAGCTCAATTCCATTGAAATTACTCTGAGTAATTTTAACGATACTCGATTCCATTGCAATACTAATATTACATTTAATAAAACTCAATTCCAGTGAAATTTTTCGGATTGATTGTAATTAGACTCAATGCCATTGAAATTATTCTGCATGCTTCAAATAAAACTTAATCCTATTGCAATTACACGGAGTAATTGTATCGAAACTCAATTCCATCGAAATTACTCGGATTAATTGTAACGAAACTCGACTCCATTACCTTTTCTAATATTAAATTTAACGAGACTCAATTCCAGCCGAAAATTTCGAATTAATTGTAACGAGACTCGTTTACTTCGAGTCATTGGAACAAGACTCGATTCCATTGAAATTACTTCGATTACTTAGAATAAAACTCAATTCCATTGCTATTCATTGCTTATCAACGAGACTCAATTCCAGTAAAAAAAATTGAATTGTAATGAGACTCAATTTCATTGAAATTTCTCTGATTACTTCGAATAAAACTCAATCCCATTGCAATTACACGGAGTTATTGTATCAAGACTTAACTCCATCGAAATTACTCGGAGTTATTGTTACGAAACTCGATTTCGTTACAATTACTAATTTTAATTTTAATGAGACTCAGTTTCAGTAGAAATTTTCGAAATTAATTGTAATGAGACTCGATTCCGAAATAAAGAAAACGGACATAAATTCGTACGATTCGTCGCAATTGCTCGAAGTAAATGTATTTTGACTCAATTCCATTGAAATTACCCCGATTACTTCGAATAAAATTAAATTCTATCGCAATTACTCGGAGTAGTTGAAACAAGACTCAATTCCATTATAAATCACTAATATTAAATTTAACGTGGCTCAATTTCATTGAAATTACTCTGACTACTTTGAATAAAACTCAATTCCTTTGCAATTACTCCGAGTAATTGTAACGATACTTGATTCCATTACAATACTAATATTAAATTTAATGAAACGCAATTCCAGTGAAAATTTTCGGATTGATTGTAATTAGACTCAATGCCATTGAAATTACTCTGATTACTTAGAATAAAACTTAGTCCTATTGCAAATACACGGAGTAATTGTATCGAAACTCAATTCCATCGAAATTACTCGGAGTAATTGTATCGAAACTCAATTCCATCGAAATTACTCGGAGTAATTGTATCGAAACTCAATTCCATCGAAATTACTCGGAGTAATTGTAACGAAACTCGACTCCATTACCTTTTCTAATATTAAATTTAACGAGACTCAATTCCAGCCGAAAATTTCGAATTAATTGTAACGAGACTCGTTTACTTCGAGTCATTGGAACAAGACTCGATTCCATTGAAATTACTCTGATTACTTCGAATAAAAATCAATTCCATTGCTATCACTCGGAGTAATTGTAACAAGACTCGATTCCATTATAATTACTGATATTAAATTCAACGAGACTCAATTCCAGTAAAAAAAATTTGAATTGTAATGAGATTCAATTTCATTGAAATTTCTCTGATTACTTCGAATAAAACACAATCCCATTGCAATTACACGGAGTAATTGTATCGAGACTTAATTCCATTGAAATTACTCGGAGTTATTGTTACGAAACTCGATTTCGTTACAATTACTAATTTTAATTTTAATGAGACTCAGTTTCAGTAGAAATTTTCGGATTAATTGTAATGAGACTTAATTCCATCACAATTACTCGGAATGGTTGTAACGAAACTCGATTCCATTACAATCACTAATATTAAATTTAATGAAATTCAATTCCAGTATAAATTTTCGGATTAATTGGAATGAGACTCGTTTACTTCGAGTAATTTTAATAACACTAAATTCCATTGAAATTACTCTGATAACTTCGAATAAAACTCAATTACACTACAATTACTTCGAGTAATTGTAACGAAACTCAATTCCATCGCAATTACTCGGAGTAATTGTAAGGAAACTCGATTCCATTACAATTACTAATATTAAATTTAAAAAGACTCAATTCCAGTGAAAAATTTCGGATTAATTGTAATGAGACTCAATTCCATCGCGATTACTTGAAGTAATAATCAAAAGCATCACGAGAAAAAAGGAAAAGTAAATTCAATGTAATTTCTTTACTCTATTCGAAGTGTAACTCGAATCTCGAATTAATTGACTTAATTGTAATGAAACTTAAATTCATTACAACTACCCGAAAAATTTGCATTGAAATTGTATTTGACTACAACTACTCTAATAATCATGAAACTTCAATTCGATTGATACAATTTCTATTTTAATTCGATTTTTTCATCACTTTTCTTACCTGTCTAGTTTTACAGATGTAATACAACTGTAAGTGTGATCCTCGCTCGAACTCCTCGTGATTACGGGCACCAATTTTTCCGGCTCGACTAACTTTCTTTTGCGTTCTGCAAAAAAATTTTTTTTTTTAATTATTCTCAAATATTTTCGATTTTTTTAAAAAATATATTCACAAGTTAAAGAAATACCTTTGATTATTATTTACCTTTGTTATGATTCAATATGATAGGTCCGTGTTTGAACGAAAGCATCGCAACGGCCGCCGCGTCCACATCACTGTCGAATTCGAGCTCGGTATTGTCACCGATATTGCTCGAGGCGAGCCTTTTTGATAAATAAGGAAAAAGCACCGGATCCGGAAGCCTCGTGCTCGCACTTTTGCGGGGCGTTTTATCCGGCGACGAGAGATTTTGCGCTGTTGGCGGTGGAAATGGAGCTCGTGAGAGCGCTTGAATGAGATTCGGACGATACTGAGCGTCCACCATCCACAGCGAACCTTTACCCAAATTCTGTAAAAAAAAAGAAGAAAAAATAACAAGATTACAGCGTGAAATTCCTGGAATTGCAGGTAAAAGTCCTGGAATTGCGTGCGATTCCCGGAGCTGCGTATAATAATAACGGCGTGCAGTTTCTAGAAGTATGTGACAAAATTGCTATATGCCATTCCTGGAACTGCACGGGTCAACTACTGCGTGAAATTCCCGGAATTTCACGCAAAAGTTACTGCGAGTGATTCTTGGAATTACGCATAATTTCCGGGAGCGATTCCTGGAGCTGCCCGCAAAAGATATCGCGCACAATTCCTGGAGTTGTATGTGATAATTTATACGCGCAACTCCGAGAACTGCACGTGAGAGTCAAGCGTGATTCCTAGAACTACGCCTGGATATTAATGCATGCGATTCCTGGAACTGAATATAATGATTGCGTGCAATTCCTGGAATTGCACATAATAGTGAATGCGTGCAATGCCTGGAATTGCACACAATAGTGAATGCGTGCAATGCCTGGAATTGCACACAATAGTGAATGCATGCAATGCCTGGAATTGCACATAATAGTGAATGCGTGCAATTCCTGGAATTGCACACAATAGTACATGCGTGCAATTCCTGGAATTGCACATAATAGTGCATGCGTGCAATTCCTGGAATGGCACATAATAGTGCATGCGTGCGATTCCTGGAATTGCATATGACAGTACATGCGTGTAATTCCTGGAATTGCACATAATAGTGCATGCGTGCAATTCCTGGAATTGCACATAATAATGAGTGCGTGCAGTTCCTGGAATTGCACATAATAGAGAATGCACGCAATTCCTGGAATTGCTCATAATAGGGAATGCGTGCAATTCCTGGAATTGCACATAATAGTGAATGTGTGCAATTCCTGGAATTGTACATAATAGTGTATGCGTGTAATTCCTGGAATTTCACTTAATAGTGGATACGTGCAATTCCTGGAATTGCACGTAATAATGAATGCTAACAATTTCTGGAACTACAAGGTTGAATATTGAGGTAAGATTTTAGGAACTGCACGTAATACGAACTGCGCACAATTCCTGGAATTGTACTTTAGAGAAAGAAAAGGTGAAAAAAAATTGTCAAATTACCAAACAACTTACGGGAGCTTTCTCAACTTTGCGAAAGCACTTGTTGAGACTGAGATTGTGCCTGACGGAATTTTTCCATCCTGTCGGTGCGTTCCTGAAGTAGGGAAAGTGATCGAGAATCCACGCGTACACCTCCTTTACCGGCAGAGCTTTGACCGGACTGTCCTCGATCGCCATAAATATGAGGCATGAAAAGGAATACGGGGGTTTGCTGTTTCTATGCAAATGAGGATCGTAAGGTATGTGGGTTGGGTGCTTGTTGCGATTCGACACCGGCACATTGTTATTGTTCAACGATATCTTCGCCTGATTACTTTGGCCACTTCCGTACTGTCCTCCAATTTGACCTTTCGCCGTTTCGTGAAATATTTGACCATTTTTTTCACTATTCTTGCCGGGACTCTGATATATCTGGCCATTCTGATTTTGTCCCCGTTGCGATGAATTCGAGCTGTTTTTACCGTTGCCATCTGTGATTTCAATGATAACAAAGAAAAAAAATATACAATTACTACAACTCCCCCCTTTTTTTAATCAGCGAGATATTTGTCTTTCAATAGGACGAGAATTTATTTTCAAAATTGTTTCAAATTAGAAATTAAAATGGATTTGCGATTCCCATTCAATGCAATTCTCTAGATATTCGTAATTGTCTTGGAGATACGATCAATTCCACGGGAATTAGCAATTGGTTGAGAGAATTGGAAATTCCATAAAAAACAGCCACCCATTTCTAAGATTTAGGTTATCCAAATAATAGGCAAATTGGTAATCCATTACAATTCCTGGGCAATTCTCTGGAAATTGAAAGTGCTTTAAGAAAAAAAAACGATGAATTCCATGGAAATTACCGATCCTCAGGATTTCTATTACCCAGATAATTAAGAAAAATTCCTAATTCCTTACAATTCCAGGGCAAGTCCATGGAAATTGACAATTACTTGAAAGAAAAATACATCACTTCCACGACAATCGACAGTTTCATTAAAAAAATTACGAATTGTAAGGATTCGAATTAGCCAGATAATAAAAAATTTAATACTGCCTTACAATTCCAGCGCAATTCTCTGAAAATTGATAATTGCTCTAACGAAAAAACATCAATTCCACGATGTTTGAGAAATGCATTTAGAAAATCATGAATTTCGAGGATTCTAATTACCTAGGTAATAAAAAAATTGATACTTCTTTACAACTTCAGGGCAATTCCCTGGAAATTGGTAATCGTTTCAAAGGAAAAACATCAATTCCACGGTGATAGACAATTGCGCTTAGAAAATAATGAATTCTGAGGATTCTAATTACCCAGACAATAAAAAAAATTGATACTCGGTTAAAAGTCCAGGGCAATTCCATGGAAATTGACAATTACTTCAAAGAAAAACACTTCCAAGCCAATTGACAGTTTCATTTAAAAAATTACGAATTCTGAGGATTTGAATTAGCCAGATAATAAAAAATGGATACTTCGTTACAATTCCAGCGGAATTCCCTGGAAATCGGTAATTTCTCTAACAAAAAACCATCAATCCCACGATGTTTGATAGACGCATTTAGAAAATCATGAATTTCGAGGAGTCTAATTACCTAGACAATAAACAATTGATACTTCGTTACAACTCCAGGGAAATTCCCTGGAAATTGGTAATTGCTTCGAAGAAAAAACATCACTTCCACGATGATAGATAATTGCGTTTAGAAAATAATGAATTCTGAGGATTCTAATTACTAAGTTAATAAAAAAAATTGATCCTCCGTTACAATTCCAGGGCAATTCCCTAGAAATTATTGTCAAAACTATTCTCTTTGTGTCTCTACATATTTTGGTTGGTTGTTTACGTTCGATATGATCAAATGAAATTTCAAAATTGGAATTGAAATAAATATACGACGGGTAATTCTTGGAATTGAAGCGTACCTGGAAAAAAGCTGTCGTCAAGGCTCGAGATGGAATTCGTGTTTTCCGAAAGTTCAGCGCTGTCCTCGCAAACATTGTTGTTATTGTTGCTGCTGGTGTTATTGTTGTTATTATTGTTGTTATTGTTATTGTTGTTGTTTATGACACTCTCGTTTTTGGCGCTTTTCGCGGGACTCGATATTTCGAGGCCCTTTAGTAAATTTTGCTGATGCAACCAACTCAAAGACGTCAGATCGTCGTCTGGTTGGCTGGTCTCAATTTTTTCGCCATTCGCAGTACCAACGGCAACTTCATCGCTCTGTTGTTCATCGGCCGAGCCCGTGTCCGTGAATGTGCTCGCATTGTCCCCTTCCTTAAGGGTAAAAACCGTCTCACCGAAAGTCAAAACTCGCGTCACAGTCAGACCACAAGCGGCCTCCGTGCCCGTCGCGTCGGGCCTATCCGGTGCCATTTAATTATTTATTTATTTATTTATTGTTCTCTCGTTGCAACGTCCAATATGCGACCCCTCTTTTTTTCACCGTCTATAAAGGATCACTGGAACAAAAAGTATATTTATTAATCATCATCCCAATCGAAGTTGACCGGAGTTGACCAAAAAGTGTCAAAGACTCGTGAATTGTAGGATGAGTTACAATTACTGGAAATGAACTCAATGCAATTCCAATTACTTGGAATTGTGTCGTCGTGGTAATCGATTGAAAATATGAGAAATCATTGGAGTTGAATTATTGGAATCGAGTTTTAATAAAAATTCATCTCTTTTGGAATTGAGTGCGGTAATTGAAAGCCAAACGCTGCAGATACTCGAAGTTATGGTATTGAAAGTGGAATTGATGACAATTATTCCGAGGAATTGTAGTGAAAATCAAACCCATTGCAATTACACGGATAAATTGAAATAGTATTCATATCCATTATAATTATCCTGAATAATTGTGTCAAAATTTAGAGAAATTGCTATTAATTGAAGTAATTGTAGTAAAATTCAAATTCACTGCAATTACTCCGAAATTTTTTTACAAGGATCAATTCCTCTGCAATTGCTCGAAGTAATTGTAATGAAGCTTGAAAATATTGCAATTACTCGTAGAAATTGAATCTGAAAATAAAATCCATTGCAATTCCTAAAAGTAATTGTAGCGGAACTCAAAACTGTAACAATTATACGGTGGAATTGTAAGTCAATTCCATAACAATTGCTCCAATTTCAACGAAAATCGATCCTATTACAATAACCGAGATGAATTGTAGAACTCAACTGCAGTGCAATTACCCCAATTGTGTTAAAAATCGAATCCGTGGTCAATTCCTCGGAGTAATTGTAACAAAATAACAAAGTCTAGATTCTGCTGGATTCGTTGAGTCGGGAAATGAGATCGGGCATCGAGAATACCCTGAAAAATGGTATCCAATGTTGATGTGACCATAAATATAGATTTAAGGGGTTTACGCGGTTATTTCGGACGAAACTTGGGGAGGGGGTGAAATCGAACGGAAATCAGCGCCGCCACGTTGAGTTCCATTCCCAAGAGCCTGCGAGTGTTACAACGGCGCTAATGTCTAATTTCAGTCGAGTCCCACGTATCTAATTTTAAGATCTGTACCGGTGCCGCGTGCCGATGAGAAAAAAAGCTTCGCGCTTGTCGTCGTCAGAAAATAGCACGACGACGACGATGTAGACGACAAAAAATGCGAGAAAACCATTGTTTTTAACGCTTTTGAATTTAAAATAAAAAAAATAACGGTTTCTAACGGTTTCTTAATTTAAAAAATAACGGTTTTCAACGGTTTTTCGCTTAAAACGAGAAAACGATTTTTCGTTTAAATCGAGAAAACGATTTTTTGAATTAAATCGTTATTTTTAACCATTCAGAAAATTCAAATTTGAAAAATAACGGTTTCTAACGATTTTTTAATTTGAAACATAACTGTTTTCAACGGTTTTTCGTTTAATTCGAGAAAACGAGCAGTTTTCCTTTTAATTTCAGTTCGGCGTTTTCGTTTTTGTATGCACAGACGCCATATTTAAAGCATCCGGACGCCATGTTGTTGTTTTAAGAAAAGACACGCGAATTTTAACGAATTTTTAAATTCATCATGGAGGGAACCGCGAAAACGTGCGTACAAAGATTTTTCCACGTTTTGTTCCTTTGAGAACGGATAGCAGTGCAACTAGTGATGATTTTTGGCACTACCGAGAATGCAAGACACTAAAGGTTGCAAAAAAAAAACGTTATTTTTAACGATTCGAAATTTCAAATTTGAAAAATAACGGTTTGCAACGGTTGTCGGTTTTCAAAGGCTCTTTAACGGTTCTTACATTTCAAATTTGAAAAATAACGGTGCAAAACATTTTCGTAATTCGAAAAATAACGGTTTTCAACGGTTTTTCGTTTAAATGGTTTAAATACTCGTATAATGGGAAAAGAAAATTTGCGGAATTAATTTTGAATTTTTCGTTGGATATTTTTTTTTCTATTTCAAGCCCTAACCTCATTTTCTCGATAATAAAAAGTTACATCCGATTTCAGCCGATCGGTGAAGCGGGTAAAAATAACCTAAAAATAATGGGACTCTGTCGGAATTTTTATCAATATAGGCGGAGGTTAAAAAAAATAATTTTTTTTTTTCAATGCCCTTTGACCGTTGGACTTCCGCTTAGAGCGAGAGCCCGGTAAACAAACGGTTATGCACTCGCGTGGCTTTCTCGAAATTCTGAAGCCCCCCCCCCCCCCCCCTACTCCGCCACTCGATAGTTCCGTTGTACGATTCTCACTCGTATCATCGGTTTTTTTTTCCTACCCGTAGTTTCGACTATGCGACTTTGACCTCATTTATTTTTGTTCGGCGAAATTCAAAATGGCGCCGGTTCGTTTTACACTATGTTCCAAAAAAAATGCATCGAACTTCGCGGCGAGAAGAATTAAGAAATCGCGACAAATATATCGGAAAATTCGCTTGGAATTCATAATCGAGCGTTTGAGAACAATTTTCCGTTAATTTTGAAATTTGTGGCCGATAAGAAAATTATGAAATTTTGAATATCAGATTTTAACGGTTTTTTTCTTGAATCACAATTTTTTGTCGTTTTTTTTTTTAATCCACGTTAAAGGTGCATTTCTATTTGGGATTTTCTGTTCAAACTTTCAAAATCCACAATCTTAACGGATTTTTTTAAAACCATTTTTAACGGTTTTTTCAAAACCATCATTAACGATTTTTTTAAAAACCATTTTTAACGGTATTTCAAAAGCACTTTTAACGGATTTTTTCACTCTAGAATTTCGTTTTCGTCCCAACATTTCGAGCCTATCGAAAAATGCTAACAATTTTTGAATTTGCAATACGAACGGTTTTTTTTTCGTTGCAATTTTTGAAAATAACGATCGAAATTTTTTTCTTCCGAACGCGTTCGACAAAATGAGGAAAAAGAAATGTTTTTATCATTACTATGACGACCGTATCCTTGAAGCGCGTCACACAGTTCCGTGCATTACGATTTTTGCACGTAAAAGCGTGCACGACGAAATCGCGGTAGTCGCATCGATAGCTCGGTTCCTCCGCGGACGCTCGTAAAAGCAGACGGAATATATAGCGAGAGAGAGATGCTGTTGCCAGGCAACGGCGCAACCGGCTCCCCATATATTGCCCTAGCAACACACACGACACTGCGTCGCTACGCGGCGAACGTCCGCAAAGCGCATAATCCGTTTCACCTTCTCTCTCGCTCCTCTCTCTCGCCGATTTAACCTCGAAGCTGCGAATTCTCTTGACAAAAACATCGAAATACCACGAATAATCACGTTTTTCTCCATAAACGACGAAAAAAACGACGTTATCCGTGCAAAAACATTGATAAAACGCGCGAATGATCGAAATCGCGATTCTACGAAATTCAAATTTCGCGCGCTTTTCGCCGACGCCGCGAAATCCGATGCAAAACGCGCCTGCCAATGGCGACATTTGTTTATCCTCTAATGAATTACAAGATGGCCGACGATCTGTATATCAAGAGAGTTGCGTCGTCGTATATCAATATATATCAATATATATGTATACATATCGATATATATATATATATATATACACATATATATGTATATATATCAACACGGATAAACGCGCAGAATGAGCATATGTGAAGCATTTTAGGGAGAGTCGTTTGCGAGAAAAATAACCTCGAAATGCTCGAAAATTCGTGTTCTTCATGTTTTTTTTTATATAAAGAAAACTCGAAACAAAGATGGCGTCGTAATTGTTAAACTCATTTTCTTTACTTCTCGATCTTTGATCGCCGGAAGAAACACTGCCCGATTTTTCGTCAATTTTCTTCGAAAGACTTCACTTTTCTTCGGCACGAAAATTTGGGAGAAAAAAAAAATATGAAAAAATTCCGTTTTTGCGATTTAAACGCGTCGTGGCGAAGAAAAAAAAGAAGAAAAAAATAGGCGAAGAAGAAACAGGCGTTCCTCGGGGCCGCACGGACTGCGCGTTTTATACTTGTTGAATTCAAATATGGAGTTGATAATGATTACGAAACTCGAGCAAGCATGAAAATGGCCACACGGCATCAACATGGTGCGTCGCGTTTTTCCCCCCCAATGCACTATCACTCGCAGAAGAGAAAAAAAAAATTCTCGCACTTCGACGAACGACAAATTCTCGGGAATTCGTTATTTCCTGAGGAAAATGGAAAATAACGGAAATCCGGTGCAGCAGACGATTTTTCCTCCCATGCTTTTTCCTCACTTCGGTAAGAAATACAGGAAAAACGTGATGTTCTAATTTCGAACGCGGATATTAGGATTTCGAACGTAAAATGAAAAATCACTCGAGAATGACCGTTAAACCGTCGTTTTTTGAAATTCAAATCGCGATGCAAGAGCATTCGGATGGAAAAAAAGCCCAATTGGGCCAATGCAAATGAAACAGCGTTTTGCGTCTTTTGGCATTGCGTGTTATTTTTTTTTTATTCCTAGCCTCTTCTTCGTTTCTTCGGCCTTAAAAATCACGGAAAAAACGCGTATTCTTTGGGATTCACGATTCTCCGAATCTTTTTCGGGGAAATGAGGGAAAAATGCGGATGAAGAAATGTAAACTTACGTGTACGAAGAGACAGACGGTGCCCTCAGCAAATTTTCTGAAGACGTGCAGCATCGCAAGCACACTCTACACAACACCCAGCTGATCGTGACGCCATGTTGTGACGTCATGCCGCCGCCGTCCGTCGCGCCGCCGCGGAATAATAACGTACGTCATGAAAATATCGAGGAATCGATACATCGAAGTCGTCGATAGGCGAGGCGGGAAATTCAAACGCAATATTTGACTTTTAACTGAAATATAGATTTATGTCAAACCAACAAAGACATTTTTTCATTTTTATTGATGGAAATTGTCGGAGAAGTATTTTTAAACAAAAGTAATTTATACTTTTTGTAATCTGATTTATTTAAATGTTATTTTAATAATGCATGAGTTTTCAATTATATGTCATTTTTAAACACTCAATTGTTTATTTTTTAATAAAAGCTTGCAATGAAAATTAGAGAAAAAGTATAATTATTTAATAAATACTTTATTGTTTGTTTAATAAAAGAGTTTGAAATATATACGATAGATGAGGCGGGAAATTCAAACGCAATTTTTGATGGAAATATGAAATTATATAAAATCAATGTTTTTAATTTTTTTTTTTTGAAAATTTCTATTAATCAAAATTGTCGGAATAATTTTAAAAATATTTCAAAAATACTTTTTTAATCATAAATTGAAAAAATTTCTAGATTTTTAGCCATGGTTTGAAATTTTGTTTGTTTTGGCAATTATCAAACTCATTAATTTTATTCGTTAATTAAAAAATTGCACTCAAATCCACTAATTTATTTAAATAATGTTATTTTAACAATGTAAAATAAGTTTTTAATTATATGTCATTATGAAGCAGTTGGTTGATTTTTTTTGACATTGCAACAAAAATTAGAAAAATGTGTAATTATTTAATAAATATTTTATTGTTCATTCAACAAAAGAATTTTAAATTCTTAATTTTTTTATTTCTTAATTCTATTAGTAATATTCGTATCATAGAAAAGTGGAATGCGTTAGAAAGTAGCCAACAACTATTTTTTTTCGGACAGAACTGTTATTTTTTCATTCCGGAAATTTTTATTAGACATCGTCGCATATTAAAAATATATTGCTACGTATTCAAATCAAAGACGAGAAAAATAATCGAAGATTGATCGAGATCCATCGATACAATAAAATTTCTCACGAAATTGTATTTTTGTCTTTCACATTTTTGCACAAATCGATTTTCACGGTTTCGCCCGAGTTAAACGATTGTTTTTGAAATTTGAAAAAAGAAAAATGGCGGAAAACGGTCATTCTTAGTACCGAAATATTCCGCGGAACGCGCTCGAAGGCGTCGAACTTTAAGAACAGCTTTTTTTGAAAAAAAAACCGTTGGATCTTCGAAATTTTTAATTCGCATTCTCGATGAATCTCTCACAAAAGTCTCTCTATGATTTCAGGTAGCACGGTTCGACAGTTGAAAACAAAAAATCTCATTTTACAAAAACAATATTTTATCTTCTCGTCGGTAAGAACGAAAACCTTTTACCAAAGTCGCCATTTTGTGCTGTCCGACATTTCGCGTCGCCAAATTTATAACACTGTAAATTCTACGTTGTCTCTAACAGACTCAAAACTTAATCCTTAATTCTGTAAAAGTATGTCGATTAAAAAAAAAAAAAAAATGCTAGGCCAAAATTTCGTTCCATTTTTCGCGTTTTTTTTTCTCCAACACGAAAATCGTAAATACGTATATGGCACAGCCCCTCGATTTCATCTGTACATGTTTCTCATTTCAGTATAAAAAAAAAGTTATGAATTTTCATGTTTTTTTTTTTTCCATTGAGACAAAAATTTAATTTTGGTGTAGGAAAAAAAAATATTTTCAAGTATATACACGGAGAAATCCGGCAAAATATTTTCCACGCTCGAAAAAACGTTTTTTCGTATCACATTGCAAGAAGTTCAGAAATATCGTTTTTTTTTTAAATTTAGATTTTTTAAATGTTCTAACTCTGACTCTCGAAAAAAAAATTTCGGCGTAATTTAAGGGGGTGACGATATTTTTCCTTTTTTTTTCAAACCCCCTTTTTCCGCGAGAAATGCTCATTTAACGTGGAAATTGGCCGATCAATCGATTTTGATGCAAGAATCGCAAACGCGCACCGGCTTTTCCCAACCGCGTCGTGGAACTGGTTTCTGATGCTGCGAACAGCTTTGACAAACTCCACGACCGCAATCCCGACAATGATGAAGCGGAAGAAGATCGGAAAATAATGTTCCGCACACGCAACAATTTTTGAGCTCGGAATCAGGAACCCAGTATGTGGGTCTCACTGTGTCTTTTATCAAAGCTGAAAAAAAGATTAAGAATTATTAGAATGATCAGAAAATAAAAAATGAAATTTATAACTATTGGCCAATTATTTATATAATTAACAAAAAAAATTGTTTACTTAAAATGAGTCTCCTAGATTTATGTAAATTTTTTTGAATATATTTTATAGTATTTTTGAAAAATCTTTTTTTTTTTTAATATTTTGCAAAAATTGTTTTGTATTTGGATTTTTATATTTCGTCCCCTCATAAAAGATTTGAGATTTCGCATTATTCTTATCTAGCACGTTATTTAAATACGAAAAATGGCTTTGTTTTGGCGATTCAAACGAAAAACCGTTATTTTTCAAATTAAACAAGCGTTATAAACCGTTATGTTTCAAATTTCAATTTTTTTTGAATATATTTTATAGTATTTTTACAAAATCGTTTAGAAAATCGATTAGCAAATTGGTTTTGTAATTTGTAACGATTTTTTTTTACTAAAAATGATGATTCAAGATTAATATAATTTTTGTTAACATTTTGCAAAATTTGTTTTGAATTTGGATTTTTATATTTCGTCTCCTTATAAACGATTTGAAATTTTACATTATTCCTATCTAGCATGGCTTTTAAATTTTTGAATATATTTTATATTATTTTTGAAAAATCGTTTAGTAAATCGATTAGCAAATTGGTTTTGTAATTTGTAACGACTTCTTTGATTAAAAACGATCCTTCCAGATAAATAAAATTTTTTTTTAATTTTGCAAAAATTGTTTTGTGTTTGGATTCTCATAATTCGCCTCCTCATAAAAGATTTGAGATTTGATATTATTCTTATCTAGAATGTTTTTCAAGTACGAAAAAATGGCTTTGTTTTCTCGAATCAAACGTAAAACCGTTAAAACCGTTATTTTTCAGATTAGCCAACCGTTATAAACCGTATTATTAATTTGAAACTTGAAAACGTTAAAAATAACGCTTTTTCGCAATTTCGGACACAATTTGCCGATTTAATCAATTTAATAAACCCCAAACCGTTAATAACCGTTATTTTTCAAATTAGACAACCGTTATAAACCGTTATTTTCGAAATTTAAAATTTGAAAAAGTTGAAAAAAACGATTTTTTCGCAATTTCGGGCACAATTTGCCGACTAAATCAATTTAATGAATCCCAAACCGTTAATATCCGTTATTTTTCAAATTAGACAACCGTTATAAACCGTTATTTTTCAAATTAAAAATTTGAAAAAGTTGAAAATAACGATTTTTTCGCAATTTCGGGCACAACTTGCCGATTAAATCAATGTAATAAATTCCAAACCGTTAAAAACCGTTATTTTTCAAACTAGACAACCGTTATAAGCCGTTACTTTTCAAATTGAAAATTTGAAAAAGTTGAAAATAACGATTTTTTCGCAATTTCGGGCACAATTTGTCGATTGAATTAAGTTTTCAATGATTTTGTTTGATGATTGATATAAAACTTACATTTAGAATACGTGAGAACCGTTCCAACGACGTTCAAAGTCGATACAACGTGCTCCGTGACTTTTCTCACGGTCACGTCTTCCGTATTTTCAACAATGGCCTCGTCATTGGAATTCGAATCTTTGGAATAACAGGAGTCGCAGACTCTGACCGGTGTGTACCAATTTCTCGCTGGTACGCATTTCACTTGTGACGAGCATTTTGCGCAAAAACCCTCGCCGCACGCGCGACAATGATGCTTCGAGTCCGATGGATTAAACGTAATTTTGCAACCGTGACAGTCTTGTATTTCGTTATTTGGCCGCCAATATGTCGGCGCCACTTGATCGGCCACCCACGCCGTGATTGCTTTCGTCGGTTGCAGCGAAACGTTCGTCACGGCTTCGGTTATATAAGAAACACCGTCGATCACCTTCTGCGCTGTGTTTTGATTCGTCAGCGAAAGATTTGCCTAATTGAAATAAAATTCAATTACACAATTTGTCCCCAAATAAAACGCATATTCTATCGTTAAAAAATAGAATAAACGAGATATGTCAGTGCCCAAAATAAATTTGTCCGCCATCTTGGGAAAGATGGCGCACGCTATCCGGCGAGGCGCCGAGTATAAGCCGCCATTTTTGTACGAAGCGTCGTTTTTTCTCCACCTCGAATTTTGATATTCGTTTTTCTCAGAGATTAATGAACGGAATTTGATGAAATTTGCACAGAGGGTGCGAAATGATGGCAAGAATGCGGCTCAATAGTTTTTTTGTACTTATTGATGCCAATTTCGGAATATTTTGCAAAAAACAATATCTTTAGGTCTGTTATCGAAATGCGAGCCAAAAAATTTAGCTTTGATTATTTTTGGAGACTTTTACAGACCTTGTGATAAAACCGATAATAAATAAATAATTAATTGATTAATTGCATGCACATTTTCCGCCAAATCACGAAAATTTTTACTCACTATTAAGACGACTATCAAGTATACTTTTAAGTCTTCAAACCCGACTCACCACGTTCCATACGTGATTTATCTCGGTTCTGACGGCCGCGTCCTCGGGATTTTTATTACCATACCAATACTGACGACTGCGATAAATCTCGCCGCAGTGTGGACACTCGATAACGTAACCGGACCAGGCGTATTTCGCCAAACCGTACCAGCTGTTGTCGCTCTGGGTTTGCGTTCGACACGTAACGATCACCTCGTTGCCATTGCCATGACACTTTTTGCATATGTATATCACATTCTCGTACTGATGCTGATAACGGCAACTGCTCAAATCACAACTTTGATTGTCGCAAACGGAAAAATGCTTCGTTGAATGAACAAGAGGGAATAAAAGTGATGATAAAAGGGAGTGAAAAATCGAAAAAAAGAAGAAAACTGCGTACCGAGTTTCGCTGGTATGAGGTTTTCCCTCGCGAACGTGTCCCATACTATTGCAACAACGACAATCACAGCTCAGACATTTGACCGGACACGTGAAATACTGATCGGGAAATAGGATATTCGAGATATTCTCGATTTTCCCGGAAAACTTGTCGTTCAAGATTTTCAGTGTCCCGTAAACGAGATTCGGCTTTCTCGCTGATCTAACGGTTGTATTGTCGAGTTCCTTCTTAATGGCGTCCTGAAGAGGACGGTAATCCGTCGGTGGGTTCAGTGTCTGCACGCCGACGTACTTAATCGAGCTGAACGCCTCGATCTCGAGTTGCATCTGGGCAAAACGATTTCTCAGGATATCCTCGGCGCTTTCCGCGGTACCTTGAAAAAATTGAGAAAAAAAATGGTTTTTCTCTCTTCGAAGAACGATTATTATCCTTTCATACTGCCCCAAAAGAGCACTTTGGCGCACTAGGCGCCAAAAAAGCACTTTGGCGTACTAGGCGCCAAAAAAGCACTTTGGCACACCAGGCGCCAAAAAAGCGCTTTGGCCTACTAGGCGCCGAAACAGCACTTTTGCGTACCAGGCGCAAAAAAAGCACTTTGGCGTACTAGGCACCAAAAAAGCACTTTTGCGTACTAGGCGCACCAGGCGCCAAAAACGGACTTTGGCGCACCAGGCGCCAAAAATGGACTTTGGCGCACCAGGCGCCAAAAAAGGGACTTTGGCGCACTAGGCGCCAAAAAAAGGACTTTGGCGCATCAACTACTCACTGCTGAACAGAGGTCTCGTGTGACGAGTCTCGTGAAAAACAATGACGCTTGGTCCGAGTGCGCTCGATGAATTTGGCACACCCTCGCGTTTACCCAATGCTTGCAAGGCAGTGTGAAAATGATGGCTGTAGGCGCGTGATGCCGCGCCGAGGAACGTAAAGAGATCACGATGAAGACGCTCCGAACGTGTTCTGTAAACGACGATATCGGAAACTGCGAGTACCTTGAGCAACAGTCTCGTACGCTCGTTTTCGTGAATCGTCACACCTGATAAATAATAAATAATTATTTTAATAAATTATAAATACATAATGAGGAATAATAATAATAATAATAAATAAATAAATATATTGAACTAAAAATGTGAATTAAAAAAGTTTGAAAAGTTTAGGAAATTTTACAAGAAGAAATTGGAGCAACTTCATCAAATTTTGCAAGTTCAGAAAGTTGAACGAGTGTACAACTTTAGCAAGTGCGAGCAAGTTTCGTAAATTCGGCAAGTCGAGAAAGTCGAACAAGTTAAAAACGTTTGGCAAATTCCAAAAGTTTAAAAAGTTAAGCAAATTTAGGACATTTAATAAATTATAAATAAATAATAATAATAATAATGCATAATAATAAATAAATATATTGAATTAATATAATGAATTTAAAAAGTTTGGAAAATTTAGGAAATTTTGCAAGTAGAAATTTGAGCAACTTGATCAAATTTAACAAGTTCAGAAAGTTGAACAAATGTACAACTTTAGCAAGTGCGAGCAAGTTCAGTAAATTCAGTAAGTCGAGTGAGTTTAACAAGTTGAGAAAGTTAAGCAAGTTAAAAACGTTTGGCAAGTTCCAAAAGTTTCGAAAGTTGAACAAATTTAGGAAAATTCACGAGTTGAGAAATTTGAGCAACTTCATCAAATTTAACAAATTCAGGAAGTCGATCAAGTTTAGAAAATTTAGGGAGCCTAGCAACTTTAGCAAGTCCGAGCAAGTTCAGTAAATTCAGCAATTCGAGTGAATTTGCTCGCTCAAGTTAAACAAGTTAAAAACGTTTGGGAAGTTCCAAAAGTTGAGAACTTTAAGAAAATTTAAGACGCCAAGGAACTTTAACAACTTGAGTAAGTTAAGCAAGTCAAGTTGAGAAAGTAAGTTTAGCAAGTTCACGAATGTTAGGAACTTTGGCAACTTTAGCAAGTTTGGCAAGTCAAGTGACTATACCAAGCTCATAAAAATTAGCAAGTGGACAAAGTTCATCAAGTTTAGGAAGTTGAACAAGTTCATCAAGTCTAGAAAGTTGAACAAGTCACGAACGTTTAAAAAGTTGCGAAAGTTTTGAAAGTTAAGCAAAGTTAGGAAGCCCAGGAACTTTAAAAACTTAAGTAAATCGAGTAAGTTGGGTAACTTGAACAAGTTGAGAAAGTTGCCCAAGTTTAATAAGTTGAAGTTGATTCAGTTTCAATAGTTCAATCTACGAAACTTAGCAAATTTCGCAACTTCGTGGCAAATTGAGCAAGTCGGGTAAGTTTAACAAGTTGACAAAGCCAATCAAGTTGAAAAAGCTGAACAAGTCGATCGAGTTTAAAAATTTGATCAAGTTAAGGCAAGTTCAGGAAGGTTAGGAACTTTGGCAACTTTAGCAAGTTCATAAAACTTAGCAAGTTCATAAAACTTAGCAAGTTGACCAAGGTCATCAAGTTTAGTAAGTTTCGGTAGTTGAACGAGTTGATCAAGTTGAGTAAGTTGAACAAGTTAAAAACGTTCAACAAGTTCCAAAAGTTTAGAAAGATAAGCAAATTTAGGAAGCCGAGGAACTTTAAAAACTCAAATGAGTTAAGTAAATCGAGTAAGTTGGGAAATTTGAGGAAGTTGAAAAAATTGTCCAAGTTTAATAAGTCAAAGTTGATTCAATAGTTCAATCTACGATGCTTTAGCAACTTTGGCAACTTTGTGGCAAGTTGAGGAAGTTGAGAAAGTTTAACAAGTTGATGAAAGTCGATCAAGTTGAAAAAGCTGAGCAAGTCGATCGAGTTAAAAAAATGATATAAGTTTAGCAAGTTCAGAAAGGTTTGGAACTTTGGGAACTTTAGCAAGTTTGGCAAATCAAGCGACTATAGCAAGCTCATAAGACTTAGCAGGTTGAGGAAATTCATAAAGTTCAAAAAGTTTAGAAAGTTCAACAAGTTTATCAAGTTTGAGCTTTCAAAACTTGAAGCTCGGTAACTTTAGCAAGTTTAGTAAAGTCAGCAAGTTTAGCAAATTTAAAAAATCGAAAAATTGAAAAATTTTCGAAAGTTGAGCAAGTTGAGCAAGTTCAACAAGTTTAGCAAGTTTAGGAAAATACGGAAATTCTTGAAAATTAGCAAAACGATTATTCGAACATTACCCAAAAGACCTTCGGTGTCCAAACAAATGACGCCGAGGCTCGCATCGAAAGCCGCCCACACACCCAAAGTGCAGGAACTTTGTTCGCTCGAAGTTGTAAATACTTCTCTGCCGTCGAAGAACGTCTGATTCATGGTGTGACTCTTCCCATCGCCGGTATTGCCGAAAATCGATACGACCTTGACCCTCGTGTCCTTGGAACAATTTAACTTTCTGTAAAATTGCTCGACCGTCGAAACTCTGAGATGCTCGTTCTCGTCGATCAGCAAAAAACTTTGCGACTCGAGCCTCGGCGCGAATATCTCCTCGTTGGAATCGTTCAACGATGAAAAACCGTGGATCGATGGATTTTCACGATCGTTGCATGTTTTTCCATTGCGACTATCCTCATTCGTGCTCGAAGGCATACTGTCCAGAGCTTCCATTATCGCCGAGCTCGGAGAATTTTTTTTCATACCTCGCCAGAGCTCGTCTCGCTGGAAATGATCGAGCGCGCTCATGATCGAATTTTAGAATGCAAATTTCCTGGGAAATGGAAGAGAAAAAATTTGCAAATCATGGAAAATCTCTCTGATCAGGGAAAATCAGAAAAATTAAATTATCATGATAATATCGTCGAATTCAAATTATTATACTCAATAAATATGGAATGATTACTATATTGAATAAATATTATTGAATTTTTCGCTCTTTCTAATGCCGCAAAAAATTGATAAATCAAAAATCTGAAAATTCCATTCTCGCTTAAGTTTTTTGTAACTTAATCGAATCTGGAAAATTCATGTTTTTAAGAATGATCGAATTTTACTATCGTTTACCGTAAACACTCATTTTTTAATCATGATTTTTGAGAATTATTATTTTCAAATTTGATTTCCGAATGACTTTTCAAAATTTGAAATATTCTCGAAATAATTCCAAAAATGAAACAAATAATTGAATTCTCATTTTGATAATACAAAAATTCTGCTGTTAGATTTTTGAGAATTATTATTTTCAAATTTGATTTCCGAATGACTTTTCAAAATTTGAAATATTCTCGAAATAATTCCAAAAATGAAACAAATAATTGAATTCTCATTTTGATAATACAAAAATTCTGATGTTCGTGTATTTTTTTATTCGCTAGTATCTCACGAACATAAAAAATTCAAAAGAAAGATTTCCATACAATCTATAATGCGAACAATAAATATTCAAATTTCCGTTAAAAAACCGTTAAAAAAACGTTAAACACGTATTCTTGGGTTCGAACTTGTGTGGATTTTTTCTCACCGAAAATCATAGATATATTAACGTGTTATCAAAATTCTAGATACTCAGAAAAGAATTAAATTTCTTGAAGTAATAAATATTGTGACTGATAAATACTCAAAATTCCGTTAAAAAACCGTTAAAAACCCGTTAAAACGCGTATTCTTGGGTCCGAACTTTGTTGATTTTTTCTCACCGACAATCATAGATATAATATTAACGTGTTATCAAAATTCTGGATACTCAGAAAAGCATTAAATTTCATGAAGAATGAAGAAAACAATTTTTTAAATTTCGAATTTCATTAATATATTTCTAAGTTCCGTATTTCAATGATATTGTGATTTTCGGGTGAAAAGTGAGGTTAGGAAATTCTCATTCGTGAAAAATAAACGTATAATAATGATAATACAAACTCACACAACAGCTGACGGAGGTCAAGATAAGATAAAATCGGTTGGAGAAAGTTCACATGACGATTTTTCACGTTTTAAGTGAGCAAAAATGATCCAGTAACTTAAAAATTTTGACAGATTGGAATTGTTGTTTTGACGCCGTCCATTTGACCCACTGCCGAAATCACGACGCCACGATCGCGCGTTTTCTCTGCACAATAAATATATGCATATATATCTATAATCTCGACTATAATTGAAAAAAAATAATACGTACACAATTGCGGTTGAATAATTTCCGCAAAGACGTTCTTTGACACGATTATTGTGAGAGCTGAGTTGACAATTGTGAAAGGGAAAAAAGCCGAGGCGATGAAACGCGGTCGTATAAAACGCGACGGGAAAAGAGACGGCGCGTTTCGAGACGCTTACAACTGCGCAAATTCGCGAAAATCGCGGACATTATAGAGACGTTGTACTGTATAATAATTTTTAAAGAATTTTATCCTTCCCTTATCGGGCTTATCGCGTTTTCTAGATATTTGAATTTGAATTCATAACGGTTATTTTCATTCTTAAGACGCCATTTTGTATTTCGGGGATTTCTTTCGATTCTACAGAATTTCGTGAATAAATTATTTGAATCAAAACGGTTATTTTTTCAAAATTGCGAGAGAACGTCTCGATTTAAATGTTTGAATATTTTTCAAGATGGCGTCGTTGAATTTGAATCGGTTCCTAACGGCTATTTTCTCAAGAC
The DNA here is from genome assembly GCA_946863875.1 of Alloplasta piceator. Classification (NCBI taxonomy): domain Eukaryota; kingdom Metazoa; phylum Arthropoda; class Insecta; order Hymenoptera; family Ichneumonidae; genus Alloplasta; species Alloplasta piceator. The sequence goes on from OX333080.1 coordinate 31,901,963, forward strand.
GCCATCTTTGTTTAACGGACAATTACGAATGCATGCATAACCTCTTTTTACCTTTCAACGTTGCGATGAAAATGCAAATGCAATTATTAAATTTATGCAAGATTGAGGGGAGAATATCTTTTCTTATTTTTTTTTCAGAGATGAGACTGTGCAAAATGCTTTGTTGGCAGTGCCGAAGTTTCGTCGTGACTCACGATGTCGACTCTCAGCACGTAATATATATATCGCGATATATAGAAAACCTCCTCACCTCGACACTATTTTTCATAATCTGAAATAACGAGATGTCACTGTAATGTGACGATGCATTTTTTAAAACAAAACAATTAATTAAGGCTAAATTATGCTGTTTTTCAAACCTACTTGATTCGATGGAAAAAAAATTGAAAAAAATTCTACGAAAAATTGAATATTATTTTGATGTCAATGTAATATCATGATATAATCATATTTAAAAAAAAAAAAGACAATTCAATTAGTTATTTTTCAACGCTAATAAAAAAATTATCGTTTAAAAAAAAATTAATTCAAATGAAATATTCGACGAAGCTCCAAAATAGTATTTTAAGACTTAGGAAAAATGTTAATAAAAATAAATGCGAACCAAACGGAATAAACGGATGAAAAAGAACGCCGGAAATTATTTATCTTTCAAATACTTTTTTTTGTAATTTTTTTTTGCTTCTTTTGTTGATTTTTTTTACACTTTTCTCGTTTTACATTATTTACGTTGTTGATTCTTGATGTTTTACGTTTCTTTTCTTCACTTTCTTCTTTCTCACGTTAATCTTAGTTTACAGGAAGTGATTAAATTGGCAGAAAAAAGAAAAAAAAAGTCGACTCTTAAAATTCGCATGTCGGCGGAGCGGGTTTTTCGTTTCTCCTCAAAATTATACAATTACAATGATCGATTAAAATTAAAGACCACGATATCGAAGCACTTTTTTCTCGCATGTGATACTTTTTTTTTTTTTTCACGTTCATGAGGTTTCGCCACTTTTTTTTTTGTCATCCGTCCGCTGTGATCTGTATTCTTTGGAACGGAGAACAGAGACAAGAAATTGAGAAGTGTGCAATATCGAGTCTGAAAAAAAAAATTTTTTTACAATTTTTTTTTTCGAAAAAACATTTTTTTTACAATTTTTTTTTTTCGAAACGTAGTTTCCTTCTTTATCGACTCTGGCAAAAGAAAAGCATTAAGCCAAACAAAACTTTATCCTTCTTTTCCACAATGATTCTCGAGCCTATGACTGACTTTAATAATAATAATAATAATAATAATAATAATAATTACAATAATGATAGTAATAATTAATGACCGTCGAGAAGCGAAATAAAATTAATTCGCGTAAAACTCGGGCGTTATGGCTTTTTTTTTTGCGAAAAAGAAACGCGCTTTACGCGTGAGTTTCGGAAAAATATTTATAAAAATAAATACTTTGATGAAACAAAAGTTGACAATATTACAGTGTCTATATAATATATTTTTTTTTTCAGTTTTCTCGTTTTTTTTCCTCACTTCGTGATATAATATATATCGTTACGATAATAAATAAATCAAATAAATAAATAATTTGCTTCGTTTAGCGCTTTGAACCGCGATTATTTAAATTCGATAATAGGATTTACAAAATACAGTTTTTTGTGTTTTTTTTTGTGCGCGGCTCGTTCTTACTTTTCTCGTTTGGAGGAAAATGTTTTCGCACAAAAGCCGCGATTCGTAAAAAAATAGGCATTTTTTTGTCCGTTTTTTGTCGCATGTTCGATCTCATTTCGAGCGTTTCGCTGATTTTTCTTTTTTCATTGACTCTACATTTTTTGCCGCGATTTACACTTTTTTTTTCTTCACTCGTATTTCAAACTGTATTTCGCGGGAAAATAAATTGTATAAATGCCCTGAATAATTGTCGTTGGAACAATTTCGATTTTTGTTTCTTCGATTATTATTTTTTTTTTTTCATTTTTAAATTCATCAATTTCACGCGGCAAATCGTTCCTCCGTCGTGTTTCGACGGTTCTTGATATGGCAAATTTTTCTCGCAATTATCGTGAATTTTCGAAATTTTACATTCGTTTATTTATTTATTTATTTTTATTATTTTTTTTTTTTGGCATATTCAAGTCGCCAAAGGCCGTTTTGCGAATCTTTCGCGTTTCGCAGCGCGTTTTCCGTTCGACGAAAAAAAAACGTCGTTTGGGGTTCTTTTTTCGTTATTTTTAAAAGCATTTTTTTTTTTTCAAAACGCGAAAAATTGTTTCTTCTTCAAAAAAAATGGAAGATCTATTCTTTCCAACATTTTTTTGCGCTTATCGTAATTTTTTTTTTGTGCGTATACGTCTGGCTCTCACGTGGATTTTTTTTTTTTTAGTTGTCAATGCGGGGTCGGTAATATTGGTTATGCGTTCCCCATTTTTTTTTTTTTGACGAGAACCCACCGCGATCCGGGCAATTTTTTTTTTTTTACTTTTTTTTTTGTAATTTTAGAGATCGGATTCGCCGTAGAGAGCGGTCGAGAATGAACGATAGTCGAGAGCGCCGGGTTGGGCATTCTGTCCCTTGTAAGGTGGCATTCGCTGGATGCAGTATTCCGCTTGATCCGGTGGCAATTCTCGCCTCAGCTCGTCCGCAAGGATGTATGGCTGTAAAATTTCAATTTTAAGATTACAAAAACATTTTTTTAAACATAAAAGCCTACTAATAAGTTACTAAATACGGATTACTCATTGTGTCCCATAATTAGTAGTCCGTATTTACTAGTTGCGAATTGTGTCCCATAATGAGTAATCCGTATTTACTAATTACTAATTGTGTCCCATAATTAGTAATCCATATTTACTGATTACTAATTGTGTCCCATAATTAGTAATCCGTACTTACTGATTACTAATTGTGTCCCATAATTAGTAATCCGTATTTACTAGTTACTAATAGTGTCCCATAATTAGTAGTCCGTATTTACTAGTTGCGGATTGTGTCCCACAATGAGTAATCCGTATTTACTAATTACTAATTGTGTCCCATAATTAGTAGTCCGTATTTACTAGTTGCGAATTGTGTCCCATAATGAGTAATCCGTATTTACTAACTACTAATTGTGTCCCATGATTGGTAATCCGTATTTACTAATTACTAATTGTGTCCCATAATTAGTAATCCATATTCACTAATTATTAATTGTGTCCCATAATTAGTAATCCGTATTTACTAATTGTGTCCCATAATTAGTAATCCGTATTTACTAATTGTGTCCCATAATTAGTAATCCATATTCACTAATTATTAATTGTGTCCCATAATTAGTAATCCGTATTTACTAATTACTAATTGTGTCCCATAATTAGTAGTCCGTATTTACTAGTTGCGAATTGTGTCCCATAATGAGTAATCCGTATTTACTAATTACTAATTGTGTCCCATAATTAGTAGTCCGTATTTACTAGTTGCAAATTGTGTCCCATAATGAGTAATCCCTATTTACTAATTACTAATTGTGTCCCATGATTGGTAATCCGTATTTACTAATCACTAATTGTGTCCCATAATTAGTAATCCGTATTTACTTATTACTAATTGTGTCCCATAATTAGTAATCCGTATTTACTAATTACTAATTGTGTCCCATAATTAGTAAACCGTATTTACTAATTACTAATTGTGTCCCATAATTAGTAATCCGTATTTACTGATTACTAATTGTGTCCCATAATTAGTAATCCGTACTTACTAATTACTAATTGTGTCCCATAATTAGTAATCCGTATTTACTAGTTACTAATAGTGTCCCATAATTAGTAATCTGTATTTACTAGTTACTAATTGGGTCCCATAATTAGTAATCCGTATTTACTAATTACTAATTGTGTCCCATAATTGGTAATCCGTATTTACTAATTGATAATTGTGTCCCCTAATTAGTAAACCGTATTTACTAATTGCTGTTTGTATCCCATAATTAGTAATCCGTATTTACTAATTACTAATTATGTCCCATTCGTTTTCGTTTTTCGTTTATAGATCGTTTTTCAAATAAAAATGAGGGTTTAAAAAAATTGGGAATAAAGAACGTTAACAATTTAGAGGGAATTTTAGAAATTCACTATCAAGAACTTTATACTTAAAATGAAGAGATTTATACATTTAGAAGTCATTTTTCAAAATTCAAACAAAGATTTTTAGTAAATTTAGAATGAAGAATAATAAAAATTTAGACGAAAGAATTTTAGTAATTCAAAACAAAGAATTCCATAGTTTCAGTATGAAGAATTTTAGAAGTTTGGGACAAAGAATTTCCGATATTTAGTTGAATGAAATTTAAAAAATTCATTATCAAGCATTTTACAAAATGAGAATGATGAGTTTTATAAATGTAGGATGAAGAAATTTAGAAATGTGAGATTTTTAGAAATTTAGAATATTGAAAATTTAAACCAAAGAATTTTTGAAGATGAGGACAAAGGTTTTTGGAAATTCCTAATGCGGAATATTAAAATTTCAGTTATTTGGGTGTTTTTGATATTTTAGAAAAATTCTAGATATTTAGAATAATGAAATTTTCGAACTGGAGTAAAAATTCTGTTTTGACTTCCTTTTTCTAAAATCAATTTCGATACTCGGTTGATAAAGAAATTGAAATAATTAAAGCGATCTACCTTATCGGCGGCCAGAATGCGGAAGCTATCGATGACCTGTTCGGCGGTGTCGGTATCTGTTGATTCGCGGGTCATAAAATCGAGGAACGCGTCGAAGTGGACGTATCCCGTGCTATTTGGATCGACGATCGCTAATATACGTTGGAAGTCGATGTCACCCTGTCTGTCCTTACCGATCGAGTAACCGAGCGAGACGAGGCAAGATTTGAACTCGTCCGGCGCCAATCGACCCGTTCGATTTTTATCGAAGTGATTGAAACTGCTGCGGAACTCGTTCAGCTGATCTTGCGTTATACCCTAATAAAAATAAAAAAAATTAAAATCCATTCCTATTTATTAATCCCGCGAACGTTTTGAAAATATCGTCATAATCAATTTTTTTTGTCTTCGGAAAATGTCAAATTGGCCTAAAATGGCCCATATGCAGATTTAAATAACAAAATAAATAAATAAAAAATATAAAAAAGTTTTCACAAAATAATATTTAACATTAAGGTATTAATATTGACTCAGCTTTTAAAAGTGAATTTCTTGAAAAAAGCTGATTTCATTTCAAATTTTTGATTAATAGTGTTTTTTTGTAACAACGAAAATTCGTCATAAAATCGAATTTGTCGAGGGTCGATAGTGAGTTTTTTTTTTTTTTTTTTTTTTTACTATTTATTACCTTGGAATCTCGAGTGAGAATTTGATTCTCGACCTCATTGATATTGCGATTAATCGAGGTCAATAATTGTTCCCAACCAACTCGCAACGTTTCCATCGTATATTGGGTATAACGATTCTCGAATATCATTCCCTCCTGTACGGCTTGATGGATCTTTTCCAATTCCTCGAGATGCGCCTTGTACTGATATACCGCCTGTTCGTATTCCTTGAGTCGATGCAATTGATCCTCGAGGGTTCCTTGAAGACCGAGACCAATCGCCGTAACCGCGTCCAACTGACGCTCGATCCACGGTCCAACGGCGTTTGCCTTCTCGGCAAATTGTCGTCGCAGCAGCTCGTTGTCTTTTCAGAGAGTCAAGGAAATAATAAAATAAGAAAAATTCACCGGAAAAAAAAAATTTTGCATGAAAAAAGATTTTTTTCATAAAGAAAAATCCAAATTTTTTGATGTACTCATTAACAATAGTGCTCCAAAATTAGTAATCCGTATTTACTATTTACTAATTGTGTCCTATATTAGTAATCGGTATTTACTAGTTACTAATTGTGTCCCATAATTAGTAATCCGTATTTACTAATTACTAATTGTGTCCCATAATTAGTAACTAATTACTAATTAGTTAGTAACTAATTACTAACTAGTTACTAATTACTAATTGTGTCCCGTAATTAGTAATCCGTAGTTACTAATTACTAATTGTGTCCCATAATTAGTAATACGTATTTATTAATTGCTAATGGTGTCCCATAATTAGGAATCCGTATTTACTAATTACTACTTGTGTTCCATAATTAGTAATCCGTACTTACTAGTTACTAATTGTGTCCCATAATTAGTAATCCGTATTTACTTAATTACTAATTGTGTCCTATAACTAGTAATCCGTATTTACTAATTACTAATTATGTTCCATGATTAGTAATCCGTATTTACTAATTACTAATTGTACTGCATAATTCGTGATCAGTCTTTACTCATTACTAATTGTGTCCGATAATTAGTAATTAGAATTTACTAATTATGCTTCATAATTAGAAGGCAGTATTTACTAATTACTAATTGTGACCCATAATTAGTCATCGGTATTTAGTAATTACTCCGTAGTTACTAATTACTAATTGTGTCCCATAATTAGTAATCCGTATTTATTAATTGCTAATGGTGTCCCATAATTAGGAATCCGTATTTACTAATTACTACTTGTGTTCCATAATTAGTAATCCGTACTTACTAATTACTAATTGTGTCCCATAATTAGTAATCCGTATTTACTTAATTACTAATTGTGCCATAATTGATAATCCGTAATTACTAATTGTGTCCCATAATTCGTGATCAGATCTTACGCATTACTAATTGTGACCCATAATTAGTAATCCGTATTTATTAATTGCTAATTGTGTCCCATAATTAGGAATCCGTATTTACTAATTACTAATTGTGTCCTATAACTAGTAATCCGTATTTACTAATTACTAATTATGTTCCATGATTAGTAATCCGTATTTACTAATTACTAATTGTACTCCATAATTCGTGATCAGTCTTTACTCATTACTAATTATGTCCGATAATTAGTAATTAGCATTTACTAATTATGCTTCATAATTAGAAGGCAGTATTTACTAATTACTAATTGTGACCCACAATTAGTCATCGGTATTTAGTAATTACTCCGTAGTTACTAATTACTAATTGTGTCCCATAATTAGTAATCCGTATTTATTAATTGCTAATGGTGTCCCATAATTAGGAATCCGTATTTACTAATTACTACTTGTGTTCCATAATTAGTAATCCGTACTTACTAATTACTAATTGTGTCCCATAATTAATAATCCGTATTTACTTAATTACTAATTGTGCCATAATTGATAATCCGTAATTACTAATTGTGTCCATAATTCGTGATCAGATCTTACGCATTACTAATTGTGTCCCATAATTAGTAATCCGTAATTATTAATTGCTAATTGTGTCCCATAATTAGGAATCCTTATTTACTAATTACTAATTGTGTCCTATAACTAGTAATCCGTATTTACTAATTACTAATTATGTTCCATGATTAGTAATCCGTATTTACTAATTACTAATTGTACTCCATAATTCGTGATCAGTCTTTACTCATCACTAATTATGTCCGATAATTAGTAATTAGCATTTACTAATTATGCTTCATAATTAGAAGGCAGTATTTACTAATTACTAATTGTGTCTCATAATTATTAATCCGTATTTACTAATCACTAATTCTTCTCCATAATTCGTGATCATTTCTTACGCATTACTAATTATGTCCGAATAATTAGAAATCAGTCTTGACTCTTTACTAATTGTGTCCCATAATTAGTAATTAGCATTTAATAATTACTAATTGTCTCTGAGAATTGGAGTAAAAAATTTATTCATTAACAATAGTGCTCCATAATTAGTAACCCGTATTTACCAATTACTAATTGTAATACATAATTGGTAATACATGTTTACTAATTACTGATTGCACACCATAATGAGTAATGAGTGTTTACTAATCACTAATTGCGATCCATGATCCAAATTTTTCCAATCTTTCGAAAAAAAAGGATACTTTGCTGTTTACGAAGTTCCGCCGCCAAAGTTCCATCGCGTTGCGGTACCAATTGCCTAACGTCGCTCCATTTCTTGCTAAGATCCTGAAAATAGATTAAATTTCGAATTATGACGAGTAAATAAAAATGTATAAGTATTTAAAAAATCAGATAATCTTGTCAGATTTACATTTACAAAATTTGTAAAATTACATGAAATTGCGAAATATTCTGGGTTGATTTAATTTAGGAACATTTTAGAAATCAGATCAAATCGCATTTACAAATTTTGTAATATTACATGATATTTACAAATAGTCTGGGTAAATTTAAGAGGAGGCTAAATATCATTTTCGTTCAATCCCTACATTATCGACTTATCACCGTCGTACAGTCTTTCTCCCAAAACCGTAAATGAAAATTTATTAAATTTTGAAAATTCAGAGGAGGATAAGTTAATTAACAATTAATTGATAATTAAGGGGCTAAAACGCGTCACAACTAACTCCAACGAATTCATTGGAGCCCCAAAAATAATAGGTTACTCGTCAGAATCCATGGTGCTGCCCTCCCTCGCACGTTTGTAAACTAGATTTCGCCATTTCGTGTTTCGATAAAACTACAATTTATCGATATTTATCGACTTATGCGCCATCCAAACTTACGATGTGTCTTTTCCATAAAATAATTTCGAAAACGTCTTGATATTTGTGTCTTGGCGTTCTTCATGGAGCCTCACTCTTAGTTTAGACGAAATACAGTAAAAAGTCTCATAATTCAAGATTTTCAATTACAGATTCCTGATGGTAATCGGATCTATAATTTTTTTTTTAATTTTTCAAAAAAATTTTAGTGAGGCTCCATTTGTGCCATAATTCCGATTATGCTGTTAAAATTTTATTGAATTCCATTCATTCGTATGAGAGCAAGTTTGGATGGCGATTTCGAAGCGTAGTGTCGCTATTTAGCCTCCTCTTAATTTAGGAAAATTTTAAAATTAGTTTTTTTATTTTTCGATGATATTTGGAATCTCACCAGTGCAGTGAGTGTCGTGTAGGGATTCTCAAGGCCTCCAGGAATCTGAAATTGCTTGACAATCGACTCGACCTCACGAACGAGGTTCACGATCGATTCGTATTCCTTGTCGGCCTCGCCGAGGGTCGCCTTGAACGCGGCATGAGCGTCCATCAATCCCTGTATTTCCTCCATCGTGTGAACGATAAACATGTCGACTAGATCCTCCCTTGTACCGTCCAACCAATTGTTGAATGGCTGTGAAAATAGTATATTACGATACTAGTGCGATAAAACTTTTTCTGACGAGTGTGAGTTTGCAGCATGAGCCGAAGGCGAATGTTGCAATCACACGAGTTGAGAAAAAGTTTCTCGCACAAGTATCGTACGAAATTTTATTGTACGAGTCCGCAGAGTGCCAGTTTGAGCACGCGCAGCGTGCGCAAAGTGGCACTTTGCGCACGGAGTGCGATAAAAAAAATTTTTTGCTATTTTTGTAAAACAAAAAAGTACGTTTTTTCCGACTGAATTTTTTTCTGTATGCTTATCTCGATTTGAAATGTATTTTCAGTTTTTTTTTCAAATTCCAAAATAACAAATAAACGAATGCGTGAAAAGCATGCTAAAATTTGCAAAGTGTCGTTTCGAAAATTCGATTTTTAGCACTTTTTGAGCATCGAAAGACTGAAAATTTGAGAGGCCCCCATTTTTCTTTGAGCACAAATCTACAATTTCCATTTTATTGCCATTTTTTTTTCTAAGCAAAAATCTGCAATTTCCATTTTATTGCAATTTTTTTTCTGAGCACAAGTCTTTAAACAATTTTCCCAAAAATTTATTTTCAAAAGAGTGAGGATTTTTTTTCGCGGATTTTCGTTTTTTTTTTTCGCACTTACAGCCGCACGTTTCGCGAACTCCAAGTGAAGAACGTCGATTTTCTCGAGAATGCGCTCAGCCTCGTCGAGAGCTTGACGTCTGCGCTGCGTGAGAGTTCCCAGACGATCCCACTGATCGCAAATGCGCTGGCATCTCGCGTTCACAGACGCGCTATCGTGATACTCCAAAGTACTGTAAAAAAAAAAAAAAAAAATTATCAAAATGTTGAATTATTTGCCTAAAACGATATATTTATGAAAAAGGATATATTAATGAAATGAAAATATATTGAATTATGTAATTATTAGAATTAATTATGTAATTATTAGAATTAATTCAAAATTAAATTTAATATATGTTGAATTGAATATATATTTATTTATTATTCATAAAATAAAATTGCACTCCATAATTAGTTATCCATATTTACTAATGACTGAGCGTACCGCATAATTAGTAATCCGTATTTACTGATCACTAATTATGTCCGATAATTAGTAATCCGTATTTACTAATCACTACTTGTTCCATAATTCGTGATCAGTCTTTACTCATTACTAATTATGTCCGATAATTAGTAATCCGTATTTACTAATCACCAATTGTGACCCATAATTAGTCATCGGTATTTAGTAATTACTAGCTGTGTCTCATAGTTAGTGATCAGTGTTTACTAATTACTAATTGTGACTAATAATTAGAAATCAGTGTTTACTAATTACTCATTGTGTCCCATAATTAGTCATCCGTATTTACTAATCACTAATTGTACTCCATAATTCGTGATCAGTCTTTACTCATTACTAATTATGTCTGATAATTAGTAATCCGTATTTACTAATCGCTAATTGTGACCCATAATTAGTCATCGGTATTTAGTAATTACTAGCTGTGTCTCATAGTTAGTGATCAGTGTTTACTAATTACTAATTGTGACTAATAATTAGAAATCAGTGTTTACTAATTACTAATTGTGTCTAGTAATTAGTAATCCGTATTTACTAATCACTAATTGTAACCCATAATTAGTCATCGGTATTTAGTAATTACTAACTGTGCATCATAGTCAGTAATCAGTGTTTACTAATTACTAATTGTGGCTAATAATTATAAATCTGTGTTTACTAATTACTAATTGTGTCTCATAATTAGTAATCCGTATTTACTAATCACTAATTGTATTCCATAATTCGTTATCAGTCTTTACTCATTACTAATTATGTCCCATAATTATTCATCCGTATTTATTAATCACTAATTTTAACCCATAATTAGTCATCGATATTTAGTAATTACTAACTGTGCCTCGGAGTTAGTAATCAGTTACTAATTACTAATTGTGACTAATAATTAAAAATCAGTCTTGACTCTTTACTAATTCTGTCCCATAATCAGTAATTAGCATTTAATAATTACTAATTGTCTCTGATAATTAGCGTCAAAAATTTACTCATTAACAATAGTGCTCCATAATTAGTAACGCGTATTTACCAATTACTAATTGTAATTCATAATTGGTAATCCGTGTTTACTAATCACTAACTGTGATCCATGATCCAAATTTTTCCAATCTTTCGAAAAAATTTGAAATATATTGAATTTTGTAATTATTAGAAATTATAAATTATTCAAAATATATTAAATTTTCTAATAATTATTACAAATAATCGTTAGAATTTTAGAATTGAATCAAAATTAAATTCAATATATGTTGAATTAAATATATTTTTATTTATTCGTTATTCATAAAATAAAGATTTATAAAAGAGTGTTAATGCAAGATTCGTCAGAATGAAATTTTTTGGCAAAAACATACTTGAGCTCCTGAGCAATGGCGGCGATTTGTTCGACGCGATCCTGATGAGCGGCGAGATCGGACTCGAAAGCCTCGTGCTTTTTCTTCAAAGCCTTGAGCTCGTTCAGCTTGCACTGACGGAAATGCTGAGACGTGAGCATCTCCTCCTTGCCGCCGGTCCAATCCTCGTGAGCGTCGGCCTTGTGCTTGAACTTTTGGGCCAAATGCTCGAGACGCTCGAGACGCATCATTTCCGACAGCAGCCATTCCTCGAACGATTTTTCTCCGAGTTCCAAGCCTGAATGAAAGAAGATTATTGATCAGTTTTTATCCTTTTTTTTCCTAGTTATTCCAAATTTTGATATTTTGGCTAAATTACGCGACGTTTGAGAAACTTTCATACTGAAGCGAATGAGAATTGTAATTCATGATTAGTAATCCTCATTTACTAAGTAATAATTGTGACTAATGACTAGAAATCAGTACTTACTAATCACTAATTAGTAATTAGCATTTAATAATTACTAATTGTACTCCATAATTAGTAGTCAGTGTTTACTAATTACTTATTGTGTCCCATAATTAGTAATTGGCATTGACTAATTACTAATTGTGACTAATAATTGGAAATCACTCCTTGCTCATTACTAATTGTGTCCCATAAGGAGTAATTATTATTGAATAATTCCTAATTGTACTTCATAATTAGTAATCAGTGTTTACTAATAACTAATCGTGACTAATAATTAGAAATCAGTCTTTACTTATTACTAATTGTGACTAATAATTAAAAACCAGTATTTACTAATTACTAAGTGTGATTAATAATTGAAAATCACTTCTTACTCATTAGTAATTGTGTCCCATAACTAGTAATTAGCATTTAATAATTACTAATTGTGCTCCATAGTTAGTAATCAGCGTTTACTAATTACTTATTGTGACTAATAATTAGAAATCAGTATTTACTAATCGCTAATTAGTAATTAGCATTTAATAATGACTAATTGCACTCCATAATTAGTAATTAGTGTTTACTAATTACTGATCGTGATTAATAATTAGAAACCGGTCTTTTCTGATTACTAATTGTGACTAATAATTAGAAACCAGTCTTTACTAATTACTGATTGTAACTAATAATTAGAAATTAGTCTTTACTTAAAACTAATTGTGTCGCATAATTAGCATTTAATAATTACTAATTGTATTTCATAATTAGTAATCAGTGGTTACTAATTGCTAATTGCGACTAATAATTAGAAATCAGTCTTTACTTATTACTAATTGTGTCTCATAATTAGTAATTAACATTTACTAATTAGTAATCAGTATTTAATAACGTCAATAACAGCGCTCCATAATTAGTAATTGATATTTACTAATTATTATTTGTACTCGATAATTGGTAATCAGCGTTTACTAATTACTAACTGTATACCGCATAATTAGCACTCAGTGTTTACTAATTACTAATTGTGACTAATAATTAGAAATCAGTGTTTACTAATCACTAATCGTGGCCCACAATTGATTATCGGTAGTTACTAATTACAAACTGTGCCTCATAATCACTAACTAACTACTAATCAGTGCCAATTGCCAATTTCAACAACCGTTGATAATTGATTCTTACTAATCACTGTCGTTAGTAATTGGCAAAATATTTTTCCTAATGAAGATTTTTTATTGATAATTAGTAATTAGTAATCCGACAGCGTGATTTCGGCTTCCACGGGAGGAAACTAACTTAAAAAAAAAAATTTTTTTTTTTAAAGATGCTAAAAAAAGGACGAAAAGTGAGGTTTTTCGTCACCTTTCCAGGCTCTGTTGATGTCCGTTACCATTTTACCCTCGGTCGGCATGTAAGCTGGCCTATTACTCAGCCTTAGTTTGGTCTGAAGGGTATTGAAATTCGTCTCGAGTTTTGCCTTCTGTTCGACGCGCGGTGGCTTGTGCTTGCGACGATAAGTTCTGTACTCCTCGAGCTTTTTCTGACAGCCGGCCAATGAATTGTCGGTCTGACGACTGGCGAGCCACGGCATCGTGCGTCTTATCCATTCCAGAAGATCGGACGCGAGACGCTCGTACTCCTCCATGAGTCTCTCGTTCTCCTGATTGACCTTGAGAACCTTGCAGATTCTGTTTGCCGCAGTTTCGGCCTGAACGTAAATGATAAGAAATAATTGAAATAATTGAAATAATTGAAACAATTGAAATAATTGAAATAATTGAAATAATTGAAATAATTGAAATAATTGAAATAATTGAAATAATTGAAATAATTGAAATAATTGAAATAATTGAAATAATCGAAATAATTGAATTGAAATATTTGTAAAAAAAATCAATTTGTTTTCAATTATTTTTTGCTCATGCTAAACTCGGTATTTTCAGGCGCTTCTAGTCACGATCTTGTTAAAATACAATTAATTGGCAATAAATAGAATTGAAAAATTATTTTTGTAACTGATTTTTGTTCAAATCAATTTATTTTCAATTTTTTTTGCTCATGCCAAATTCGATATTTTCAGGCACTTCTAATCTCGGTCTTACAAAGCCGTGAAAAATACAAATTAATCAAAGACAAATTGAATGAAACAATATTTTTGAAAATATACTTTTTTTTATTCAATTTAATTTCAATTTTTTTGCTCATGCTATATTCGGTATTTTCAGGCAATTCTAGTCTCGATCTAACAAAGCCGTGAAAAATACAAACTAATGAAAAATAATTTGAATTTTAAAAAATATTTTTGAAAATATCTTTTTTTTTTCAATTCATTTAATTTTCAATTTTTTTTTCGCTCATGCTACATCCGGTAAAATCACGTACTCGTATTCACGATTTTGTCTAGTCGCGAAGAACAAAAAATAAATTGAATTGAAAAATTATTTTTGAAAATAATTTTTCTTCAAATTCAATTATTTTTCAATTATTTTTTTTTTTTTTGCTGTTTGAGGCATTTCACATCTTTCTCAGCCACGAAAAATGCACATTAATATTAATTTTTATGTTTGTGTTATTTTTAGTTTTTATTATTAAAACAAAAAACATGGCAATTAAATTTGTTATTAACACACCTTTTGTGCACCACTGAAACAATGGTAATACGAAGATACGTATGTCATCACTGCCCTCTCGTCTGGCATAGCCGTGTTTCGCATGTCTAAAAAAAAATTTCATTCTCAAACCATGCTTTTTGTTAGAACGGAAAACAAAAATTTTTTCGAGGTCATTGAAATCCAAAAAAAAAAAAAAATCGATGAGGTGATTTTTTTTTTCTACATCATTAAATGATTTTTGCCATTTTTTATTTTCAGCAAATAGAAAATTGTAAAATAAAATTCAAAACTTTTTTTGGCGCCGTTTTTTTCAATTTTTTTTCCAATTTTCCTTTTGTTTGCAAAAATTTGCACGATATGCTCATTACGTCCCAAAATCCAGAGTCAATTTTCCCCACTTTCAAATTTGATAAAAAATAAAAAAAAAGTCAATTACGCCGTTTCAAGGGCCTCAGGATGACGAACCAGAGTTGTAAATAATGCATTACTTTGATAACTCATTACTGTATTTATTACCCATTACACTGCATAATGTAAAATGGATAAGTGTACCATTACAAAATACAAAAGTAATGTGTAATGGATGCATGTCCAATTACAATAAAAAAAAGTAATGTGTAATGGATACATGTTCCATTACAATTAAAATAAGTAATGTGTAATAGATGCATGTCCCATAACAAATAAAAAAGTAATGTGTAATGGATGCATGTCCCATTACAAATAAACAAGTAATGCGTAATGGATGCATGTCCCATTACAAATAAAAAAAGTAATGTGTAATGGATGCATGTGTCACTACAATTAAAATAAGTAATGTGTAATGGATGCATGTTCCATTACAATTTAAAAAAGTAATGTGTAATGCATGCATGTTCCATTACAATTAAAATAAGTAATGTGTAATGGATGCATGTCCCATTACAAATAAAAAAAGTAATGCGTAATGTATGCATGTTCCATTACAAATAAAAGAAGTAATGTGTAATGTATGCATGTTCCATTACAATTAAAATAAGTAATGTGTAATGGATGCATGTCCCATTACAAATAAAAACAGTAATGTGTAATGTATGCATGTTCCATTACAATTAAAATAAGTAATGTGTAATGGATGCATGTTCCATTACAATTTAAAAAATTAATGTGTAATGCATGCATGTTCCATTACAATTAAAATAAGTAATGTGTAATGGATGCATGTCCCATTACAAATAAAAAAAGTAATGCGTCATGTATGCATGTTCCATTACAAATAAAAGAAGTAATGTGTAATGTATGCATGTTCCATTACAATTAAAATAAGTAATGTGTAATGGATGCATGACCCATTACAAATAAACAAGTAATGTGTAATGGATGCATGTCCCATTACAAATAAAAAAGTAATGTGTAATGGATGCATGTGTCATTACAAATAAAAAAGTAATGTGTAATGGATGCGTGTTCCATTAGAAAAAAAAAAGTAATGTGTAATGTATGCATGTTCCATTACAAATAAAAGAAGTAATGTGTAATGAATGCACGTCCCATTACAAATAAGCAAGTAATGTGTAATGGATGCATGTCCCATTACAAATAAAAAAAGTAATCTGTAATGGATGCATGTCCCATTACAAATAAAAAAGTAATGTGTAATGTATGCATGTTCCATTACAATTAAAATAAGTAATGTGTAATGGATGCATGTCCCATTACAAATAAACAAGTAATGTGTAATGGATGCATGTCCCATTACAAATAAAAAAGTAATCTGTAATGGATGCATGTGTCATTACAAATAAAAAAGTAATGTGTAATGGATGCGTGTTCCATTAGGAAAAAAAAAGTAATATGTAATGTATGCATGTTCCATTACAAATAAAAGAAGTAATGTGTAATGAATGCATGTCCCATTACAAATAAGCAAGTAATGTGTAATGGATGCATGTCCCATTACAAATAAAAAAAGTAATCTGTAATGGATGCATGTGTCATTACAAATAAAAAAGTAATGTGTAATGGATGCATGTTCTATAACAAATAAAAAAAGTAATGTGTAATGTATGCATGTTCCATTGCAAATAAAAAAGTAATGTGTAATGGATGCATGTGCCATTACAAATAAAAAAGTAAGGTGTAGTAGATGCGTGTTCCATTACAAATAAAAAAAAGTAATATGTAATGGATGAGTGTTCCATTACAAAAAAAAAAGTGATGTGTAATGGAACATGCATACATTACAAATAAAAAAGTGATGTGTAATCGATCATTACACATTACTTTTTTATTTTTAATGGCACATGCATCCATTACACATTAATTTTTTTATTTGCAATGGGACATCCATCCATTACATATAACTTTTTTTGAATTGTAATAGAACACGCATCCATTACGCATTACTATTTTCATTTGTCATGGAACATGCATACATTGCACGTTACTTTTTTTATTTGTAATGGAACACCCATCCATTACACATTACTTTTGTAATTTGTAATGGAAAACTTGTCCAATACACATTGTTTAAGGTAATGCATTATTTTTACAATACTATTTTCACAACTCTGTGACGAACCCCTTAATCCTATCGGATCAAATCGAATCCCCGCAAAATTTCAGGATTCTCAAAATGCTGTTAGACGTTCAAGCGAAAAATTCAATCGTTTTATGGATTAGCGAAAAGTAGAAAAAAAATTAGAGAGAGAGAGAGGAGGGGGTGAAACAAACAACGTAGGGGCAAAAAAATGAAGAAACAACGCGACGCTTTTTTTTTTTTTTGCGCTGACCTGCTGGGCACCCTGGAAAGCGTGGTAGTAGCAGGACACATAGGTCATGATCGCCCTTTCGTCCGGCTTGGGAGTGTTGATCAAATCTACGTATATATTATATTCGAATAATAATTTATTAAAATTTCTCAAAAAAAAAAAAAAAAACAAATAGCGTTTGAAATCTGATTTCCTAAAATCTTTTTGGTGATTTAAATTAAATTTATTCGAACCAAAATGAAATTGAACCGAAATTATCGAGGAATCAAGAATATTCGACGGGTCGAAGAATGTTGTAAACATTGATGTAAAATCTCACCGTCGGGATCCAACATGCGGGGAATGTCGAGATACTTCTCGGCAACGTCAAACGCCGTATTGAGATTCTCGAGAGGATTGTCCTTGCTCAGCTTGTGATAATCAATGAGATCGGGACGATGACGATGAATGAGAGCGCAAAACGCCAAACCGTCCTTGAACGACAGATGGAAATTTTGAACGTTAACGTTCTTGTAAGGCGCCGTTTTACGCTGACACCACAACAACAGACCCTCCTTCGCGGTCATTTCCTCCACCGAAATGTCCTGAATCGCGAAACGTAGAATTATCGTCCAGATCATACCGAGGGTCATCTTCAAATTACCATCGACGATTTCTGCAATTTCGTTAAAATGAAAACATTATTTCAATTCAATTCCCAACGGTGAAAGGTCCTGAATTTTTGTCAGTATTAGTTTTATCGGTCGTTCGATGGAACTTCAGTTTTTGGCGCGTCTGTCTATTCCGGAAGTCAGAAATTTTGACAAAAAAAGCGTTACCATAGTGCCTTCCCCTATCTCCCCCATGTTAAATGAGCAAACTTTGGATCGATTTATCTCGGAAACTTTTTGGTATACTTATTTCAAATTTTGTACACAATTCCGGACCACATTGATCTTTCGATCAAGTATGAAAAAACCAGAAAAACTTAATTTTTATTTTTGGCCATTTGTACCTTACTTAAGGGATTTTGGGGGTAACCCACAGTGTTTAATCGCGAAAAACGATTGTTCCCACAATGTTACCATTCATAATTGAAAAATTAACTAAATTTAGTGATTTCGACGATTGACCACACTTTTTATTTAATTTCGGAAGCCAATTGGTTCAAAATATAGTTTTATAGTGCTAATGCAAAAATTTCAAACGAACAATCTTCAAATTTCGTCAGTCTCATTCAAAATGCCCAAAAAATGGAACCCACGGTTTTTTGTTCGATCATTTAGTCTGAAAGTTAAAAAAATTGACTAATTTCAGTGGGTTTGACGATTTAGCACACTTTTTTAAAATTTTGGAAGCCAATCGGTTCCAAATATTGTTTTATAGCGCTATTGCAAAAATTCCAGACGAACAATCTTCAAACTTCGTCAGTATCATTCAAAATGCCCAAAAAATGGAACCCACGGTTTTTTGTTCGATCATTTAGTCTCAAAATGAGAAATTTTGACAAAAAAGGCATTACCAAAGTGCTTTCCCCTATCTCTGCCATGTTAAATGAGCCAACTTTGGACCGATTTATCTCGGAAACTTTTCAATAAATTTATTTAAAATTTTACATCGACTTCCGGGTTACAACAAGCTTTCGTTTGAGCGCAAAATCACTCAATTTACTTGAATTTCATTTTTGCCCATTATTATGTGATTTTGGCGGGAAATTTGAAATTGAAACTCGTACGAACCTTCGGCACCGATCGAAACGAGTTTCACACCCTTGCTCGCGATGTAATCAAGGGCTTTGTTTACATTGGCGATCTTGTGGAAGCGCATTTTGCCACGATCGGGTCTTGGCAGAGTCTCGCCCGATATGACCTCGAGGAGGAGCATGAGTTTCAGGCCATTCCGAAAATCGTCCTCGATCGAATCGATGGCGGTGCCCGCTTTTCGCAGATGCGAATTGCACCATGCTGTGAAGGTCTGAAACCGAAATTTTCACAAATTAGAAAAATCTCAGAATAATTTTTTTTTTCCAAATTTTTAATTGCTCATTATTTTTTGAAAATATTCGAGTAAAAAATACTTTGATGGGCGTGTAAAATCCGCTGACCCATCGCTCCGGGCACGAAACTTGACACGCTTCGCTCTATTTCCTGTCGGATTTATAAATACATATATATATGTATATATACACATTATACATAGTCTGTCATGCTAATTTTTATCCCCTTGTTTCGCGATGGGAAAAAATAATTAACGATGGGAAAAAAAATTGGGAAATTTTTTTTTTTCTACTTTGCACGTGGATAATTAATTCTTAAGGCCTCGTAAAATCTTAGATCGAAATATACATATTGTGGATTCGTGTTTTTAAGACTATCTCTTCGCCGCGTATATTTTAGTAACGACCCCGATCACTCTCTTGCCTATGTATATCTACTGTCCCGATTCTCGACTCGCGGCCTCTCCTCTATGCCGCTTATATACATACCGCTTTTTCGTAACTCCTCGTTTCATCGTTGATGCCGACCCGACGAGAAAATTTCATTTTTTTTTCACATTTTGATTTTTTTCAAAATTTTTTTTTTTAATTCATGGCTGATTTTTTTTTTCAAAAAAAGAAGAATAATAGATAATTTTGATTTTTTCAGATTTTGATTTTTTTCAAATTTTTTTTTTTAATTCATAGCTTTTTTTTCCCAAAAAAAGAAGAATAAAAGATAATTTTGATTTTTTCACGATTTGATTTTTTCAAAAATTTTTTTTTTTTCAATTCATGGCTGATTTTTTTTTCAAAAAAATAAGAATAAATAAAAATTTTGTTTACTTCACATTTTAATTACAAAAAAAAATTGTTTTTGAATACATGCCTAAATTGCAACGAAATGAGTAAAATTCGTGAAAATTTTCATTCAGGGGATAAATCTAATTTTTTTTAAGCTCAACATTTTTGATTGCATTTTCGAGAAAATGAGAAATATCGAATATTCAAAATTTAAGTCCCGAAGGAGTTTAATATGGGGTTCAATACCTAAATAACGACAGATGACACTTTTTAATTATTCTATTTTTGGAAAAAAATTTTTTAATGTTTTTGAAAACTATTTTTTGCCGCGAACCTCGATGTCGATTTTTGGGAATTCGAAAATCCAATAAAATATCAAAAATTTCGATTTGATTAATCAGCGCTACGAGTCATAAAATGATACTGTTTGAATTTCCGAAAATTTTCAAAATTTTCATTTTAATAATTTTCGAAATATCGAGTGCCTCTCTTTTTTTTAAATCAAGCTTTATGAAAAACCGTCGGAAATTCAAGTTGAAGAAAATTCAAAAAGTAACGGTTAAAATGGCGGTTTTAATTTTTTTCAAAATGGTGGCTTAAATTTTTTTCAAAATGGCCGCCAAACAGCGAATTTCGACAAGAATGCTGAAAAAAATTGAACGAAGAAAAAGGAATGAATAAACGAGCCGAAAAATGTGGGGAAAAAAAAGAGAGAAGCGAGAACGACGATTATAAAGCTCGGAGATCATTTTTAGCGGCGGCTAAAAATGTCGATTTTTTTTTCTTGCGTTTTTTCCCCGTTTTTTGCCTCCTCCGAGAGGGCTCTATAGGCCTGTTGCGGGGGAATATATTGCCTGAAACTTAATACGGGCGGCGTAAAGCGCGAGGCGGGCCAAAATTGGACATGAGCCGCCCTAACCTCAACGCCGCTTCGTTCTATTTGTAAAACATCGAGTCCTCCCGCGCCGCAAGCGCCTCTCGGCGCGACGAGGCGCGTGGAAAAATCTCGGGTCTTCGAAAAACCTCGCGAAAAATACCTCAATCATCAATATTTCAATCATTTCTTCCATCTTTATCAAACAAAGAAAAACCGTTGAATTCAAATATTTCTGGCGCGCATCATGGCGGCCATTTTGTCAAAGACCGTTATTCCGGGAGAACTTCTTTCCTGAAAAAGTTGCCGATCGTTAGAAATAAAAAAATATTGTAGATTTTGAAAATTCTCGATTTTTTTTCGACTTTCAGAATTTGGAGGTTAAGCGGTGAAAAAAAAAATTATTTTTCAATTCCGTTATTTTTATCGTCACGTTGGAGTCGAGTTATTGTTGGAGAGATTTACCGCTGACGGCGCTGCGGTCGCGGGTGTCATGGCCACCCGCGAATTTGAAGGTTAACCTCAAATTTTATTTTAGAAAAACAAAGTCTATTTTCGATCGTCTGCTAATTTTTTTTTTAATTATTCTCGTGACATAAAGATTACTTTGAGGTGTTGAAGTTTTTCGACATATCAGCGAATTAGTTTTAAAAAAAAATTATTTGAAAAAACCGTTACGACAATCGAAATTTTGGATATAAATTTTATGGAGTACCGTTAATGTTCATTTTTATGGATATTTCCGTGAATGTAATTTTCAAATTTCTAAATTACAAAATGGAAATTGAAAATTACAAATTTATGATATTTTCCAAAAACACAGAAGAACATTATTTTAAATGAAAATTTTGAGGATTTTCGAATAATTATCGCTAGAATTGTGTTTACCTCGAAAGAATACAATCGAAGGACTGGAATAGATAAATAAAAACATTTTATTTTCTATTTTGGCCAAGATTTAAACCGTTTCTAAAAAGGACTGTAATTTTTTATGTACATAAAATTTTTTTTTTTTATTCTGCGATCACGATATTGTTGAAGCTTCAAAATCAGGCTTGGTTCGATTTTGAAAATTTTTCAATTTCCGCAGATTCGTTAAGCCAGACCTTGCAAATTGTTCAAGGTCATTGTTCTTGTGATTTTGAAAGTCCTCCCATGTCTACAAAAAATTAGTTAGCAGGATGAACCAAACGGTATTCGCTAAATTCAGTCACGACGATTGCGTGCGAAAAAGAAATTTTGGAATCGGTCAAACCAATGTGAAGTTATGAGCATTTGAAATTTCGCCATTTTAGAGTTTCTAAAAAGTCGCCTAAAAATAGAGCCAACTGTTTTTATCCTTTCAAGCATTGTAAAAGCATATTTCGGTGGGAAATTCAACGCTGATTCTGAATCACGCGGAGTCGTCGGCAAAAAATAAAATTATTCGCGGGAAAACGTGGAAAAACCCTCTTGTTCAAGGTCATTTTTCTTGTGATTTTGAAAGTCCTCCCATTTCTACAAAAAATTAGTTAGCAGGATGAACCAAACGGCATTCGTTAAATTCAGTCACGAAGATTACGTGCGAAAAAGAAATTTTGGAATCGGCCATACCGACATAAAGTTATGAGCATTTGAAATTCCGCCATTTTAGAGTTTCTAAAAAGTCGCCTAAAAATAGAGCCAACTGTTTTTATCCTTTCAAGCATTGTAACAGCATATTTCGGTGGGAAATTCAACGCTGATTCTGAATCACGCGGAGTCGTCGGCAAAAAATAAAATTATTCGCGGGAAAACGTGAAAAAACCCTCTTGTTCAAGGTCATTTTTCTTGTGATTTTGAAAGTCCTCCCATTTCTACAAAAAATTAGTTAGCAGGATGAACCAAACGGCATTCGTTAAATTCAGTCACGACGATTACGTGCGAAAAAGAAATTTTGGAATCGGCCAAACCGACATCAAGTTATGAGCATTTGAAATTCCGCCATTTTAGAGTTTCTAAAAAGTCGCCTAAAAATAGAGCCAACTGTTTTTATCCTTTCAAGCATTGTAACAGCATATTTCGGTGGGAAATTCAACGCTGATTCTGAATCACGCGGAGTCTTCGGCAAAAAATAAAATCATTCGCGGGAAAACGTGAAAAAAGTCTCTAAAAATACTCAGATTATTTTTAGTTCATATATTCGAGGGCATACATTTTTTTAAACTTGAATTTAGATCGGATTCGGCAACTGGGTCCTGGATTCCGTTCATTTTGATTTTTTAAAAATCGTTTTGGAAGATGGCCGTTTTGATCCGCATTCCCCCACAGTTAAAACTGCAGTTACGAATCTTGTCGATATTTCACTGTGGTTTATCTGCGATTGCGAGATATTCTTCGAGGTATTTAGGCCATCCGCACTTGCCCATAGCGGAATTAGAGAGGGAAATCGGAGGGGACACGTTGGACGATTAAAAAAAAAAATGATAGCTTCTAAAAAAAACCTTGCAAAAACAACCGGCTCTCCACCTTTGTGGTTTTTTTTTCATCGGCTCATACTAGTTTCTCGACAAAAACTGATTGAGAAATTAATCAATTACACAATAATTACCCGATGACGTACACGACGTGCTTGGCATTATTTGAAAAAATTGTTAATTTAATTAATTAAGATTGTTTAAAGTAAATAAGCATTATTGCAAATTAATAAATGAGGAATTTTTGGAGAACTTTATAGGACGATTTTTTCACTACTCAAAATTTTGGGAAATTACTAAAAATTTTCAAAATTTTAACTCTCACGTTATTCGCTTTAAGTTGAATTTGAAATCATCCCTCTTATTTGGGGTTTGCGTGTAGAAAATTTCAGCTTCATAATTTCAAAAGTTGAAGCGTTTTCAGGATTTTTTGGAATTCTAAAATCTCACGAAATCCCAAACTTTTGAGCTATTTTTTTTCAAAATTTAGTTTCATTCTTGCTACCCGAAGCATTCGAATTAAAAGTTTTCGTTTCAATAGCTTCAAAATTGTGAAGGTGGAATCGTTCTAGAGCTTTTTTGAATTCTAGAAATTTTTAGAATTCAAATCACTCGAGTGATTTTTTTTTACAAATTCAATACTAATTATTTGTTACACTTATTGTATTTGTATTCATAATTTGATCTAAATAACTGCAAGATTACGAAAAATACGGTTTTTAGAAATTTTAGAAAATTCAAAAAAAAATTCTAAAATCTAAAATGCTCTAGTAATTCGTTTCAAATCAAATACAAGCAATCCTTACCATTTAGTATGAGTTTAAAAATGTCAAGCTCAATAATTCTAAAATTACAAGAATCAAAGCGTTATAAAAAAATTGTTGGACTTCTAAAATTTTAGAAAACCTTAAGCTGTTTCTTTAGAATTCAGTATCTCTCATTTCCACTATTTAGAGCATTGAAATAAGTAGTTTTGGTTGCCCAGCTCCAAAATCTCAAAAATTAAAACGTTTTAGAAATCTCTAAAAAAAAATTTGAAAAATTTTTTTAGGCATTTTTTTTTCAAATTTGATGGAATCGACTCCTCTAACTTAGTAAAATGTTTCAAAAATCTCCATTAGTCATAAAATCGCGTTTTGAGTGGGGGAAATTTGTAATCATATTTAAACTAAGTAATTAATTAATTCCCGCTTGCCATACTCGTTTAAACATTCAGCGTATATATATCTATACATCTATCGTATCTATTATCGCCGTGAGACGACTAAAAAAAAAAAAAAAAATTGCGCATATGGTCCCGACGCCATTTTTTCTGAGCTTTCTTATAAGTACATTGTAACCAAATCACACTTTTCGCATCGAGGACGTCCAGTGTTTCATTAAGTAGCTTAAATTTTATCTCAGTTTTTAGAATTATTTATTTTAGAATTTTTTAGAATTTTAGATTTAAAAAAAAAATTCTCGACATTTTTCTATGATTTTTTTAGAATTTTGGATTTTTTAAAGATATTTTTAGACATTTTTCTATAATTTTTTTAGAACTCTTAGAATTTCCACAATTTCTAGAATGTTTAGAATTTTTTTAAGGGTTTTTTGAAATAATTCGATGAAACTTTTAGAATTTCTAGAATGTTTTGAATTTTTAGGTTTTGCTGCATTTTAGAACTTTTAGAATTTTCAAAATTTCTACAATGTTTTGAATTTTTTAGAATTTTAGATTTTTAAAAAAAATTTCTGGACATTTTTCTATGATTTTTTTAGAATTTTGGATTTTTTAAATAAATTTTTAGACATTTTTCTATAATTGTTTTTACAACTCTCAGAATTTCCACAATTTCTAGAATGTTTTGAATTTTTAGGTTTTGCTGCATTTTAGAACTTTTAGAATTTTCAAAATTTCTACAATGTTTTGAATTTTTAGGTTTTTCTATAATATTTTACTTTTTAAATTTCAAAAATTTCTAGAATGTTTGAATTTTTAGAATCTTCAGATATTTTCCATATTTTATACAATTCTCTAGAACTTTTTTAGACTTAAGAAAAAAAAAAATTTCCTTTGTAAATCAACGATTTTAA
Organism: Alloplasta piceator; assembly: GCA_946863875.1. NCBI lineage: Eukaryota > Metazoa > Arthropoda > Insecta > Hymenoptera > Ichneumonidae > Alloplasta > Alloplasta piceator. Next base: position 31,927,497 of record OX333080.1, read on the forward strand.
GAGAAACATTTTTTTTTTGAAAATGCTCGTCCAATCTCGTAAAAAAAATATTTCAATCGGAATAGCAAAAATCGTACGAATTATATTTTCGAAAATTCTTTTCAAAAATGTATCAACAATTGCTTCATTTGTTATCCATCTGTTTTGATTGAATTAAATTAATTAATAATTAATAATATTAATTAATTAATTAAAAGAATTGAAGATCAATTTGTATCAATTCCATTTTTTGGTAAATGAAATCGTATAAAATTAATTTGAAAAAATTTTAATTAACCCTTAATTTTGTAAAAGTTAATTTGTTTCAATTTAATTTGCCAAAAAATGGAATTAATATAAATCGATATTCAACTTTTTTTATTAATTAAATTTTCAAAAATTCATTTAAGTAAAAAAAATTGATTTAATTGTATTACATTATTTTTTTTTTTTTAATATTATAAGCTTCAAAAATTCTTAGGAAAAAAACAAAATTTCGCTCACATGAATAATCGAGGTGGCCTGAATTTTATTGTTATGCTGACGCATTCCTTTCGCGTGATTATCAATAAAAACTTGCAATGGAAACGTCCGGATAGTCATCACAGGAATTCCATCGTTGGTCAATGACTAAGATTTTACGAATAATTTTGCGATCTGATGAAAAAAAAAAATTTTCGAAAAAAAATTTTCGAAAAAAAATTGACATTGTTTGCGATTCCGCGTTGGTTCCATTAATTCAAGTTGAAACTTGAAATTATGAAAAACTTTTTTTTCATCGTTTTTGAACTTTTTAATCAGTAAATAATTAGAAGTATTTAAATTCTTTAATTATTAACCCTTTAAAAAAATCAATATTTAGCCACTAATTAATAACCTTATTGATCAATCAATCCAAATCCGTTAATAAGGCGATTATTTTTTTTCCCAGCTTCAAAAATTTCGAGTTAACCACAAAACATCGAGTTTCGTAATTTGGCACATTTTCAGCATATCCTTAAGGTCATAAAAGTAACAAACCCAAGTAACACGATCTTCATCGTGCGGCTTTCTAGCAATGTCCGAGCTGATAAAGACTAACCCACAAACATACACGTGGTTAACCATGTATTGGTTAAACCCCCGTTATCATCGCATAACGATCGACGGGGCTTATAGTCAATGTCTGTCTGTGTTTGTATGATCACGAGTGGGTCACCCGATTCCAATCCGAGATTTGGCGCGCGGCCTAAACATCCTCGACAAAGGTTAACGATCCTCCGCGTCATCTAAGACTCACGCGCGCGGTTAAAGTGGTTAACTACGGTTAAACGCTTGCAACAGTGGATTTAACCTGCTCTCATCGACTCCATCATCAACTTTTGATGGTTAACTTTTTATGGTTAACATTCGATGGTTAACATTTGATGGTTAACTTTTGATGTTTAACATTTGATGGTTAATATTCGATGGTTAACATTTGATGGTTAACATTCTATGATTAACTTTTGATGGACAACATTCGATAGTTAACATTTGATAGTTAACTTTTGATGGTTAACATTTGATGGTTAAGTTTTGATGTTTAACATTTGATGGTTAATATTCGATGGTTAACATTTGATGGTTAACATTCGATGATTAACTTTTGATGGACAACATTCGATGGTTAACATTTGATAGTTAAATTTTGATGGTTAACATTTGATGGTTAACTTTTGATGATTAACATTTGACGATTAACCTTTGATGGTTAACTTTTGATGGTTAACATTTGATGGTTAACATTTGGTGGTTAACATTTGATGGTTAACATTTGATGGTTAACATTCGATGGTCAACATTTAATGGTTAACTTTTGATGTTTAGCATTTGATGGTTAATATTCGATGGTTAACTTCTGATGGTCAACTTTTGATGATTAACATTTGATGGTTAACTTTTGATGGTTAACATTTGATTGTTAACATTCGATGGTTAACATATGATGGTTAATATTTTATGGTTCACTTCTGATGGTTAACATTCGATGGTTAAGTTTTGATGGTTAACATTCGATGGTTAACATATGATGGTTAATATTTTATGGTTCACATTTGATGGTCAACATTCGATGGTTAAATTTTGATGGTTAATTTTGGATGGTTAACATTTGATGATTAACATTCGACGGTTCACATTTGATGGTTAACATTTGATGGTTAACGTTTGATGGTTAACTTTTGATGGTCAACTTTTGATGGTTAACATTTGATGGTTAACTTTTGATGTTTAACATTCGAGGGTTAACATTTGATGGTTAACTTTTGATGTCTAACATTTGATGGTTCACATTCGATGGTTAACTATTGATTGTTAACATTTGATGATCAACATTTTATGGTTAACATCTGATGGTTAACTTTTGATGTTTAACATTTGATGGTTAACATTCGATGATTAACATTCGATGGTTAACATTTGATGGTTAACTTTTGATGGTCAATATTTGATAATTAACATTCGATGGTTAACATTCGATGGATAACATTTGATGGTTAACATTCGATGGATAACATTTGATGGTTAACATTTGACAGCTAACATTTGATGGTTAATGTTTGATGGTTAACTTTTGATGGTTAACATTTGATGGTTAACATTTGATGTTTAACATCTAATGGTTAACATTCGATGGTTAACATTCGCTGATTAACATTCGATGGTTAACATTTGATGATTAATTTTTGATGGTTAACATTTGATGATTAACATTTGATGGTTAATATTTGATGGTTAACTTTTGATGGTTAACTATTGATGGTTAACTTTTGATGGGCAACATTTGATGGTTAATATTTGATGGTTAACTTTTGATGGTTAATATTTGATAATTAACATTCGATGGTTCACATTTGATGGTCAACTTTCGATGGTTAACATTCGATGGATAACATTTGATGGTTAACATTTGACAGCTAACATTTGATGGTTAATGTTTGATGGTTAACTTTTGATGGTTAACATTTGATGGTGGACATTTGATGTTTAACATCTGATGGTTAACATTTGATGGTTAACATTTTTTTCCAGATAATTTGAAGATTATTCGAACCTTAAAGTTGAGATTATATTCTCACGACAATTATTGATATTAACCCGTCTTATTTTTTTTATCCACTTGTGTGTCAGAGATGGCGAGAGAAAATCATTCATTCGGTCAAGCAAGATGCGGTTCAGCGTGACGCAGACGCTAATTACGGTACACCGAATATTACTTCCTGTATAAACAGCATTCGCATAGGGTCCTCGACCTCACCTCGGTTCACCCCTACTATTTATAATCGAACCGACACATCCTTCTTTATCCCTAACATTTTATTTATAAACCCATCGTCGGACTTGGATAATGATAGAAACGAGTTTATATAGATGGCGCGGAAAATGTATGTCTATCTTTCTCTTGTATAGCTGGCTCACCAAAACTTATAATGGACCGCATGCTTCGTCGATTATTCATTTTCCCTTTTGGTAAAGCTACAAGTTCTTTTTTTGAAATTTCAATGACGTCACACGTCTTACGTAAGGTTAATATTATTATTATAACGTCTTTTCGTGGAGCAATCTTATCTAAATTGTAAATCGCTACTCGGCAAAGCGAGATAAGAAAGCGTGTGTCGAGGAATTTGGTGAGAATCGAGGAGAATCCCCTTTTCCGCGCTCCTGAGTGCGATAGAGACAGAGCTTGAAACACATTTTTCTCGCAAACGAATTAATGGAATAAAAGAATAATGGTGGGGTCGGTTTTGTGCCATTATTGTACAAAGACAGGCCAAAGTTCATGAAATTCTGCTCAGCCGTTTTCGAGAAAAACGGTTTTTAAGATTCGAGGTGGGAATCTCGTTTTTACGACTCCGCCATAACCTCAAAATGTTTCAACGCATTTTTCTCGAAAACGACTCGATGGATTAAAAAAATAATAGTTGGGTTGTCTTTGTGCCATGATTCTACAAAGAGAAGCCAAATTTCATGTAATTCTGCTCAGCCGTTTTCGAGATAAACGGTTTTTAAGTTTCGAGGTGAGAATGTCGTTATCACGACTCCGCCATAACCTCAAAATGTTTGAACGCAATTTTCTCGAAAACGACTCGATGGATTGAAAAAATAAAAGCGAGGCTGTCTTCGTGCCATCGTTCTACAATAGCAAGCAAAATTTAATAAGATTCTGCTCGGTCATTTTCGTGAAAAACGTGTTTTGAGTTTCGAGGTGGGAATTTTGGTCCTATAAGTCAACATAATCTCAAACCCTTTCTCGACGCTTTTGATTGATTCGTTTCTAAATTAAATGTAATTCGAGGGGGCCAAATAAAGGTTGTCTCTGAGGTTGGTTGATTTATGTCTAATGACCGGATGACATTTGACGCTAGAATCTTGACGTAATAAACGCAATGCATAATAAACACACCTCCGGCGGACATACGAGACTGTGTTTTAGGATGCCAAACTCGTGAAAATGAGTCAGACGGGCGCAATTATTTTCGTCATAAAGTTCCGAAAATACGTTTTGTCAAAGGTCTGGCTATATGACGTAAAATCCGATTTTTTTTTCTTGCGGGTCACGTAAGTGTGTGCGAGGCTTAAGGAGAACCTGGGCGTTGAGGATGAAGCCTTGAGCCAGCTGGGTGGGCTGCCAAAAATTCGTTCAAAACGTCACCTACGCTCGCACCGGGCATTCAAAAATTCACGATTGAGGGACGAATTTTTGAGACGCGTGAAAACAAGATATAACAATAGAAATTAAAATAGCATTATACTGAAAGTAGATCAATTTATGTATTTTTCGGTTCTTTAGAACTCAAATCGTTTGGGCTATTTTTTAATATCTCATTTTTGAAATTTCAACGGTCAAAGAGGGGTTAATTTTGAATTATTAATAACGGTTTTTTTTTTTTGAAAATTCGAAATACCCGCGAATCGAATTTTTGTGATGAACTTTTTTGACAGTTGAATCCACACAAAAAATGACGTCATTGTGTGATTTGAATGAATTTTAAATTTCAAAATAACGGTCATTTTTTTCGAAAAATTCAAAAATCGCGCAAACCGATTTTTTGAACGAAATTCGATATTTTCGAAAGTTGAATTCACTTTCACATTATTGTTGTGTGATTTGAGCGAATTTTTTAAAAATATCACAAAATAACCGTCTTTTTCATTTAAATTCAAATTAACGCCAATTTTTTGTTACTTAACGGTTTTAACGACTTTTAACGATGTTCTTGAGATCGTGATTTTAAATCAGAGCTCATCGATTAGAAACTTTTGATGGATATTCGTCGGGTGTTTCGGCAATTTTCTGCCCGGGAAAAATATATAACCCAACTTCACCAATTCCGTTTAACAAACTTGGCTCGACCTTTCTCGTGAGATAGATCGATTGATTCTCTTCATTTGTGCCCTAGAAAATACTTTGAGGCACAAAATTTTAATGCCAAACTGACAGAGACAGAAAATAAAGAATCTGTCTGAGATTTAGTCAAAAATAGGATAATTTTAGCGAAGTAATTAAGTAAGTACTAAGTAACTACTAATTACTAATTAAGTAATAAAGTAAATGAGCAAATGAAGTAATGAAGTAATGAAGTAAATTGAGTAAATTATGTACATGAAGTAAATGACCAAATGACGTAATGGAGTAAATAGAAGAAACGAAGTTAATGAAGTAAATTCAACAAATTATGGAAATCAAGTAAATTAAGTAAATGAGCAAATGAAGTAATGGAGTAAATGGAGAAAATAGAAGAAACAAAATAAATTGAGTAAATTGAGTAAATTATGTACATTAAGTAAATGAGCAAATAAAGTAATGAAGTAAATGGAGTTCATGATGTAAATTAAGTAAATGAGCAAATGAAGTAACGAAGTAAATGGAAGAAATACAAGAAACCAAGTAAATTCAGTAAATTATGTAAATTAAGTAAATGAGAAAATGAAGTAATTAAGTAAATGGAATAAATAGAAGAAACAAAGTAAATTGAGTAAATTATGTAAGTTAAGTGAGTGAGAAAATGAAGTAACGAAGTAAATGGAGTAAATAGAAGAAACAAAGTAAATGTAGTAAATTATGTAAGTGGAGTAAATGAGCAAATAAAGTAATGAAGTAAATGAATAGAAGAAACAAAGTAAATTGAGTAAATTATGTAAATTAAGTAAATGAGAAAATGAAGTAATTAAGTAAATGAAGTAAATAAAAGAAACAAATTGAATGGAGTAAATTATTTAAATTAAGTAAATGAGAAAATGAAGTAATTAATTAAATGGAGTAAGTAGAAGAAACAAAGTAAATGGAGTAAATTATGTAAATTAAGTAAATGAGAAAATGAAGTAATTAAGTAAATGGAGTAAATTTGGTAAATTTGGTAAATGAGCAAATGAAGTAATGGAGTAAATGGAGAAAATAGAAGAAACAAAGTAAAGGGAGTAAATTATGTAAATTAAGTAAATGAGCAAATAAAGTAATGAAGTAAATTGAGTAAATAGAAGAAACAAAGTAAATGGAGAAAATCATGTAAATCAAGTAAATGAGCAAATCAAGTAATGGAGTAAATGGAGTAAATAGAAAAATTTGTTTCTTCTATTGTAAAGTAAATGGAGTGAATTATGTAAATTAAGTAAATGAAAAAATGAAGTAATGAAGTGAATGGAGTAAATTTAGTAAATTAAGTAAATGAGCAAATTAAGTAATGGAGTAAATGGAGAAAATAGAAGAAACAAAGTAAAGGGAGTAAATTATGTAAATTAAGTAAATGAGAAAATGAAGTAATGAAGTAAATGGAGTAAATTTGGTAAATTAAGTAAATGAGCAAATTAAGTAATGGAGTAAATGGAGAAAATAGAAGAAACAAAGTAAAGGGAGTAAATTATGTAAATTAAGTGAATGAGTAAATAAAGTAAATTAAGTAAATCAAATAAATGAAGTAATGAAGTAATGAAATAAATAAATGGAGTAAGCGAAGTAAGTGCATTGAGTAAATTGAATAAATTGAATAAATGAAGTCAATGAACGAAATAAAGGACTAAAAGAAATAGAGGGGGGGGGGGGCAAAATGACACAGGAGGATTAATTTAACACTATCAGAAATTATCAGAAAAAATTAAAAATAAAAAAAATTAGAAAATAATAGAATTATTATTATTGGAGTAAATAGACTCAGGCGCGTAAAATTAGATCTAAATTTCGACATTTTCACGACAATTACCAATCAAGAGTTGGAAAAATATTTTTGAAAATTGTCAAAAATATTTTTGAAAATTGTCATTCTTATCTTCTTATGGTGTCCATTTTGCCTCCCCCCCCTCCCCTAAATCGATTAAATCGAGTCAACGAAGAAAATTGAGTAAATGGAGTAAATTAAATTACCAAAATAAATAAAATAAATAAAACATGAACGAAATAAGTAAAACAAAAAAATAAATGAATGTATAAGATAAATTTAAAAATCTGAAAATCTTGTTATAATAAATTATAAAAATTAATAAATTGAAAAAAAAGATAAATAAAATTGGCCAAATAATAATTGAGACCCAGATAAGAGATTCGCCCAAGTTCGTGAGATTTTTGCATACCACCGAAAATTTCTAGCTAACAAAATCCGCGATAAATAATTTTCTCCTTCCAAATATTTCCCCCTTGAGAATGGAAAATGGCATTTGTCGATTTTTTCAATTTTATTTTTTCAGAGAAAAAAATTTCAAAAATTTTTTTTTCGAAATTTTTTTTTTTCATGTCTCATGGGAAACCTACGGCCAAGATAAGAGTTTAAAAATACGGACAAAAAGATAACGAGGGCATGGAAGGCGAGAGTAATCGGTATAAAAGTCTGTTAGACTTTTTTTTTTTTCCAAAGTGAAGGAAAAAAAAACTCGTTACTTTGATACTGATATGATGGACGAAAATTAATTTTTTCAAAAATGTTTAAAGAAATTGAATTGAATAATAATAAATCAATGTTGTCAAAACGATGCTATTTAAAAAAAACGTTGTTTTTTCTAATTACCTGAAAAGTATTTTGAAATATGCCCCAAATTTTTTTTACGAAATTTCAATAAATTTCAAATAATTTTTGATAATTTTTTCGAATAAATTTATATTTTTCTCACAGTAGAATTCACATCCAAAACCAACGTCATTGTAGTGTGATTCAAATAAGTTTTCCGTTAAAAATAACGGCCATTTTTTTTTAATCAAAAAATTTTCGAAAAACAAATTTGGATTCAGATTTTTTTTTACACAAAAATTCGTATCCAAAAGTAAAGTCATTATTGTGCGATTTGAATAAATTTTCCGTTACAAAATAACGGTCATTTTTTCAAATTCAAAATTTTCGCGATGAATTTCGATGTATTTGACAGGAGAATTCACCTTCAGAAGTAAATTTTAACGAACTTTACATTCTTGAATAACGGTCATTTTTTTTTGAAAATTCAAATTTTTGCGATCAAATTCAATGATGTTCATAATATCCACAATTGCATATCATTTTGTTACACTAAAATTCTCATCCAAGAGTGACGTCATTATAGTGTGATTCAAATAAATTTTCCGTTGCAAAATAACGGTCATGTTATTGTAATTCAAAATTTTCGAAAATCAAATTTTCGCGATGAATTTCGATGTATTCGGAACAAGAATTCACCTTCAGAAGTAACGTCAATCTGATTTCAACGAACTTTACATTGTTAAATAACGGTCATTTGTTTTTTGAAAATTCAAATTTTTGAATAACGAATCTTTGCGAACAATTTCAATGATTTTCATAATATCCACAATTGCATAATACCATTTTTTTAAACTAAAATACGCATCCAAAAGTTACGTCATTATTGTGTGATTTGAATAAATTTTCCGTTGCAAAATAACGGCCATTTTTTTAAATTCGAAATTTTCAAAAATGATTTCTTCGCGATGAATTTCAATGTATTTGACGCGAGGATTCGCCTTCAAAAGTAACGTCAATCTTAACATTGTTAAATAACGGTCCTTTTTTTTGAAAATTCAAAATTTTCAATAACGAACTTTGGCGATCAGTTTCAATGATTTTCATAATATTCACATTCACTGCTCATTTTTCTCACCTATTATAAACAATGCTGACAAACAAAAAAAGGGAGAAAAAAATAAATGTATCGTCATTGTTTTACTTTCACTAACTTTTTTCTGTTGTTTCTCCCACGCCGGGTCCAGTAATCCCTCGCGCTCCCACTCCTCCTCCGGCTCCATGTATCCGTCGCCATATGCCTCCATGTCGTTCATCCTTCCGCTTATTTAAAAATATAAATCCTCGATCGCACGGTTCCTTCGCAGAAAAAAAAACAACCGAAACTGTTCCCGCCGTCAAACACCCTCGAGTTAAATAATTTAAGAACGAAAAAACGATCGTGCAGAAATCATCAATACCGACAGCGATATCATAATTTCAAATTTTTCAAACGAACGAAAAATTTCTCAAAAAAAAAAAAAATTCCCGACACTTTATCGACGAAGAGAAAAAAATAAAAAGTTTCCCAGCCGAGAAACAAGAATATAAAGAGAGAGAGAGAGAGAGAGAGAAACGAGACGACGAATGTTTGGATATTGAATTCTCGGCTGCGAAACTGAGATGAGAACGAAAAACTCGAAAAAAAAGTAGTGGGGGTAACGAGAAGCGGCGGAGGGGAGGGGGCAACGCGTGCTCGCAAGGCGCCGCGAGATAAGATGCGCCGAATTTATCGTAATTTTCTTTCTGTCTCTCAAACGCGCGAATTAACCCTGATCCGAGGGAAAAAAAAAAAACAAACGTACCCGCCAAGCCCAGAAAAATGTTTCGTGTCGTTCTTTCCCTCGCGCTGTGACCCCTCTGCCGCGAGTCTGACACACGATTTGCTCGCCGGTGCACGAGCGAGCCTCTCCCCTCTCCCACTGGCGCGTTTCCCCTCCGCGGACCCCCCACTCCGCGCCGCGCTCGCCCATTGGCCCTGCGCGCCCCGTTGCACGACGGTAGTCTCCCCCCTCCATCCCCATTTTCCTCCACTCCGCTCCGCGCCGGTACCGTAAAAAGATATCCCACTCCTAATCACGTGGTCGTTCAACAATGGCATTGACGCAAGGAGTCCGTTTGTGGGACCTGGATTTTGAAAATTATTCTCCCATGTCGAATATCGGACGATCCTCGATTCTGTCAAATTCACCTTTTTACTATTCGCGGGCAAAAAGAATTCGGAAAGTTCGCGCGGTCTCGACGGATTCTGCGAATTTCGAATTCGACGCCTATGAAGGGGAATGAACTCCGATATAACCGTTTTTTTTTTCTCTTTAAATTTCACGAATACTCCTTTTCGGTTTGGGTTTATTTGGGTTTGCGTTTATTTGGGTTTCAATGATGTTTCTCCACGTTTTGCAAACTTGAGAAATTCAAAACAAATTTTCCATGTTCACGGGTATTATATGTATATATTTAGAGAGAGAGCTAACCGGAACTAACCTCTCGACGCTCTGTTTTTTTTCTTTTTCTTTATTTCTACGTATCTAACTTTGCTGACACCGTGAAACCGTTTGTGGTCTCGTAGAACTCGAACGCGTCGGAAATAGGTAAGCGACGTCTCGAGGAGCCTCATTCACCCACGCTCGACCGAAATAGCACAAGCGCGGCCGACGACGATACGTGCGAAATTCCCGAAAGTATTACACGCCAGGGAGAAGCACAAGCCTCTGCTCTGACTCCATAACCGAATCGCGCGACACTGCCAGAGCCCCCTCACCGGCCGCGCGGACTGTGACCGAGGACGCGGAGTGGGGGAAACCGTCTCCTCTCCTCATTGTTGTAGGCCAACAATGCGCAACAATGCCTTCGCCGATTCGAATTATCCCGAATTAACGGTTTTTCCATTTTCGAACTTTCGAAGAATTCGAGGGATAGTTTTATCGCTCTCGTGATATTCGATAGCAAGAAAAACATTTCCCAATATTCTGCACATTGTGGTTGAAAATTCGAAGAGCGATGAAGGCAAGCGAGCCGAAGGAGGGGCGCAATTCAAAATGGCCGCTACGAACGCCGCTTTGTGGGACTTTAAACGTATTGTCGCGCCATCTGTTAGCTAAATTTGGAAAATTGCAGTGTCGATAACTGACCATCAGTCGGCAAAACAGAAGGCAACAAATTTTTTCTGCTAATTTTTAAATATTAGTGAAAAGGTTAATAAATGGAACCCTAGCGGAAGTTGCAACGGTCGAAACAATGCCAAAAGCAACAGTTGCTTTTCAACTTTTAAAATCGGTAAAACAACGGTAAAAGCAACGTGAAATTTCCGTAAAAATCAGGTTTTGCAGCGCTTTACTTCTTCACCGACGTCGGTAAAAAAGGCCGAAAAACATTAGTTTTGCAGCTTCCTACCTTACCAACGGTGGTAAAAGGGCGCTTCGGATGGGTTGGTTGTTGTTGTTTATCGGTGAGTAGAAGAGGAAATAAAGAAATCATCATCTAAAAGGGTAGCCACGCCGCCTTTCGCACTAGAGATACCAAAATTTGTACGAAATTTGGTGTTGCTTTGCCGTTGTTTTGACCTATTTTAAAAGTTGATAAGCAACGTTGCTTTGTCCGTTTTTTTCACTTAGCAACGCGTTGCAAGTTCCGCTGGGGTTATAAGGAGAAAAATTGCAATGTCGATAGCTGACCATCAGTCGGTAAAACGGAATGTGACAAATTTTAAGTTTCTACCAGTTTTTTAATATTATTAATAGTAAAAAAATTAATAAATAAAAAGATATAATAATAAAAAAATTAAGCCCTATGGAACAGGTTTCCAATTTCGTATTGTCCAGGGGAATTTAAAAAAGCGCGCCAAAATTCTCTTTACCGACCGTCGGTAAATCGTCGCCTGTCTTATCGGCGAAAGATGGCGCGCAGAGCGGCGCCGAAGTTTTTGTTTTGGAGTGGGAACGTAAAATGACTATAACGTCACACTATTTTCTCAATCTCAACGTCAAAGATCAGAGAGACTCGTCCGTGGTGTTTTCCTCGTTCAAAGTCCATCCGTTACAATTTTTTCCCATATTTTTTTTCGCCCTTTCAACTTCCTCGACGATATTTTGATCGCCAAAATGTTGTCCAGGGCATCGAGAAGTCTCGTCAAGACACAGAAAAATTTCAATAAATTCGTAAATATCCAGTCGAGGTGAGTAAAACTTTTTCTCTCTCTTCCACTCTACGATTTCCAAATGTCATTCTTTTTCTCTTTGTCATTATTGTGTCAGATCAATTTTTAAATTTGTTTTTCCTGCAAGTTCATCGATGGTTCTTTTTTTAACTTCGCCATTTTGTTTTTTGAAGCTCGAATAATGTCGAATGATTTTTAGGTTATTCGCGTGTTTTGTTGCGAAATTCAATTGGCAAAGTCCAAGAAAAAGGGTCAAAGGTTGAGAAATAATGAAAATCATCGTCGAAGTGATTTTATTTTGCGCGAAAAATGCTTACTTGTTTTTTTTTCTCCAGCAAGATTGTCCGGATTTCCAGATTTCGAGAATATACTTTCAATATTTGAATCGTATATTCTAGTCAAAAATTTGAGCGAAAATGATGGAAAATCTGTGACGAAAATTTGGCCTATTCGAGTTTTTTTAATTTTCAATTATTTTTTTAGAATTTGAGTCTGCAAAGAAATCTTGCATTGAACCTGGAATGCCCCATATGTTGATGTGTAATGGTGGACAAATTATTCACTTGCGATTTTTTAAAAATAATATAAATAAAAATGAAAGACACTGTTTATTGCAAATCGGGCAGTTTTTGTCGAAAAACAATTATTTATAATAAAAAATTTAATAATATTAATAATAAAATATTTAAATCAATGAATGCATTGGACTTTATCCGCTCTCATGGTCAGAGATTATCAGTAAGACTCGTCGAGCTGTTCTTAAAAGATTGAAATCTTAATAATTTCAAGAATGATTTTTTTTAACTTTCGCATTATTAAAATCGATAATGATAAAAAAAAATTGACGTCAGCTGAAGAAGATTTTTGAATGGTCGAAGTTGTTGAAATTGCCAAAATGGTTGAATTGTTAAATCTGTTGCAATTGTTAGAAATGGTTGCAGAAATTGCAACAGATTTAACAATTCAACCATTTTAGCAATTTCAACAATTTCAACCATTCCAAAATCTTCAGCTGACGTCAATTTTTTTTTTGTCATTATCGATTTTAATAATGCGAAAGTTAAAAAAAAATCATTCTTGAAAATTTAATAAAAAAATGAATTTTGTTACTTTTTGGCAGATGTTTGGCCGCTCAAGCTGCGCCGAAAACTGCGAAAACAGAGGGAAAACCATCGACGAGAGAATCTCAGTCCTTCGTTACGAATATGTATCGCGGCGAAATGGAAACGAGCCAAGTATTTCCGTTTCCCGAACCTTTGAATCAGGATCAGAACGATACGTTGAGAATGCTCATTGATCCGATAGAAAAATTCTTCGAGGTACGAAAAATGCTGAAAATTTATGAATTTCAACGAATATCAGTTTGGTTTAAAGTTTTTTTTTCATGAAAACAAATATTGGAAATATTTAAATTGAAGATCCACATAACGAGTAATTTCTTTTGCAGGAGTTATCTTTTTTTCATGAAAACGACAGTTGAAAATATTCAAATTGAAAATCGACATAACGAATAATTTCTTTTTCAGGAAGTTAACTTTTTTTCGCAAAAAGAAATATTGAAATTAGTAAAATTGAAAATCGACACAAAGAGTAATTTCTTTTGCAGGAGTCACCTTTTTTCATGAAAACGACCGTTAAAAATATTCAAATTGAAAATCGACATAACGAGTAATTCCTTTTGCAGGAGTTACCTTTTTTTCGTGAAAACGACCGTTGAAAATATTCAAATTGAAAATCGACATAAATAGCAATTTCTTTTGCAGGAGTTACCTTTTTTTTCATGAAAACGACCGTTGAAAACATTCAAATTGAAAATCGACAGAACGAGTAATTTCTTTTACAGGAAGTTAACTTTTTTCATGAAAACAAATATTGAAAATATTCAAATTAAAAATCCACATAACGAGTAATTTCTTTTGCAGGAGTTATCTTTTTTTCATGAAAACGACAGTTGAAAATATTCAAATTGAAAATCGACATAGCGAATAATTTCTTTTGCAGGAAGTTAACTTTTTTTCGCGAAAAGAAATATTAAAATTAGTAAAATTGAAAATCGACACAAAGAGTAATTTCTTTTGCAGGAGTCACCTTTTTTCACGAAAACGACCGTTGAAAATATTCAAATTGAAAATCGACATAACAAGTAATTTCTTTTGCAGGAAGTTAACTTTTTTTCGCGAAAAGAAATATTAAAATTATTAAAATTGAAAATCGACACAAAGAGTAATTTCTTTTGCAGGAGTTACCTTTTTTTTCATGAAAACGACCGTTAAAAATATTCAAACTGAAAATCGACATAACGAATGATTTCTTTTGCAAGAAGTTAACTTTTTTCACGAAAACAAATATTGAAAATATTCAAATTGAAAATCGACATAACGAGTAATTTCTTTTGCAGGAGTTACCTTTTTTTCGTGAAAACGACCATTGAAAATATTCAAATTGAAAATCGACATAACGAGTGATTTCTTTTGCAGGATGTTAACTTTTTTTTCGTGAAAATAAATATTAAAATTATTAAAACTGAAAATCGACATAACGAATAATTTCTTTTGCAAGAAGTCAACTTTTTTTCATGAAAACATATCGCGTTACAGCTGCCATAAGGGCGTATGCCAGCCAAAGGTAGGGCTGGAAAGCCATAAGGGCGTATCGAAATTTTTTTTTTTCAGAAATCTACGTAATTATGACCGAAGAGTGTAGAACCGATGAAAAAAAAAATTTCCCAATTTTTTTTTTTTTATTCGCCCTTATGGCTTTCCGAGTGGGTCTCGAAAGCCATAAGGGCGTATCGATTTTTTTTTTTCAGGAATCGACGTAATTATGACCGAAAAGTATAGAACCGATGAAAAAAAAAATTGGGAACATTTTTTTTTCATCGGTTCTATACTTTTCGGTCATAATTACGTCGATTGCTGAAAGAAAAAAAATTCGATACGCCCTTATGGCTTTCGACACAAACTCGGAAAGCCATAAGGGCGTATAAAAAAAAAAAAAAAGTTGGGAAAATTTTTTTTTCATCGGTTCTATACGTTTCGGTCATAATTACGTTGACTTGAAATTTCGCTATTTTCAGGTTTTTGAAAATAGGCCCAAAATTGAGCAAAACAGTTTTTTATCGAAATTCGAGAAAATTTTGATTTTTTGAAAAAACTATTGATAGATTCGTGTTTAGGGGGCAAAAATACATCGATATGAGGCCCGAAAAACAAAAATAATTTTTTTTTTTTTTTTTGCATTTTGGCCAAAATTCAATCGGTTCACTAAAATGGCTGCAATTTATTTTCTAGATAGAATTGCGGCTTGAGCATGAACTCATTCTCTTCGTAATCGTTCACGCTTCAAAATCCCGTTTGGTTCATCCCATTACGATCGTTTTTCGATTTTTGGCAGATTTTTAAAGTTCAACAATAGATTTTTGTAAATTTTTTAAGGTATACCCCTTTCCATTTTTTTCGGCGATTTTCAAACTGCTCTCATTTCTACAAAAAATTAGTTATCGGGATGAACTTAACGGCATTCTCTAAGTTTGGTCACAAGCTTTGCGTACGAAAAACAAATTTTGAAATCGGTTGAACCAAAGTGAAGTTATGAGCACTTGAAATTTCGCTATTTTCAGGTTTTTGAAAATAGGCCCAAAATTGAGCAGAACAGTTTTTTATCGAAATTCATGAAAATTTTGATTTTTTGAAAAAACTATTGATAGATTCGTGTTTAGGGGGCAAAAATACATCGAAATGAGGCCCGAAAAATAAAAATAATTTTTTTTTTTTTGCATTTTGGCCAAAATTCAATCGGTTCACTAAAATGGCTGCCATTTATTTTCTAGATAGAATTGCGGCTTGAGCATGAACTCATTCTTTTCGTAATCGTTCACGCTTCAAAATCCCGTTTGGTTCATCCCATTACGACCGTTTTTCGATTTTTGGCAGATTTTTAAAGTTCAACAATAGATTTTTGTAAATTTTTTAAGGTATACCCCTTTCCATTTTTTTCGGCGATTTTCAAACTGCTCTCATTTCTACAAAAAATTAGTTATCGAGATGAACTTAACGGCATTCTCTAAGTTTGGTCACAAGCTTTGCGTACGAAAAACAAATTTTGAAATCGGTTGAACCAAAGCGAAGTTATGAGCACTTGAAATTTCGCTATTTTCAGGTTTTTGAAAATAGGCCCAAAATTGAGCAACACAGTTTTTTATCGAAATTAATGAAAATTTTGATTTTTTGAAAAAACTATTGATAGATTCGTGTTTAGGGGGCAAAAATACATCGACATGAGGCCCGAAAAACAAAAATAATTTTTTTTTTTTTGCATTTTGGCCAAAATTCAATCGGTTCACTAAAATGGCTGCAATTTATTTTCTAGATAGAATTGCGGCTTGAGCATGAGCTCATTCTCTTCGCAATCGTTCACGCTTCAAAATCCCGTTTGAGAAATTGGGAAAATTTTTTTTTCATCGGTTCTATACTTTTCCGTCATAATTACGTCGATTCCTGAAAAAAAAAATTTCGATACGCCCTTATGGCAGCTGTAACGCGATATATTGAAAATATTCAAATTAAAAATCGACATAACGAGTAACTTCTTTTGCAGGAAGATAACTTTTTTTCGTGAAAAGAAATATTAAAATTATTAAAATTGAAAATCGACACAAAGAGTAATTTCTTTTGTAGGAGTTACCCTTTTTTCATGAAAATGACCGTTGAAAATATTCAAATTGAAAATCGACATAACGAATAATTTCTTTTGCAGGAAGTTAACGATCCCGTGAAAAACGACGATACGTCGTCAGTCGATGACAAAACTCAAGCTGCAATGTGGGAATTGGGGGCATTTTCCCTCCAAGTTCCCGAGGAATACGGAGGAATGGGACTTAATAACACGCAATATGCAAGATGCGTTGAAATTGTCGGTTATCACGATTTGGGAATCGGCATCGTTCTCGGTGCTCATCAGAGTATAGGCTTTAAAGTATGAAAAAAAAAAAATGATAATGATCATTGACTCCGGGTTAGAATTCGTTTTTCGTGCATTTTATTTCATTTTGTTTCACTTATTTCATTCGTTTAATTCTCTTCATTTGCAATTTATTTATCTTCTTTAATTTATTCAATTTGCTTCATTTATTTAATATGAATGAAATAAATGAAATGTTTCATCTTTTTTATTTGCTTTATTTATTATTATTTATTTTATTTATCTGGTTGTCAATTCATTGTCAAACGAAATTCTATCTATTTTTTTTCATTACAATGTAGTATGTAATGGAAAAAAATTTCATTAGTCATTACAATGTAGTGTAATGCGTAATGAAACATTGTAATTGGTAATTTAATGGGTAATGAATTTTTTTTCCATTACACACTACATTGTAATAGGTAATGAAAATGTTTTCCATTATACACTACATTGTAATGGGTAATGGACTTTTTTTTTCATTATACACTACGTTGTAATGGGTAATGTAAATTTTTTCCATTACACGCTACGTTGTATTGGGTAATTAAAATTTTTTTCATTACACCCTACATTTTAATGGGTAATGCAATTTTTTTCCATTACACACTACATTGTAATGGGTAATGAAAATGTTTTCCATTACACATTACATTGTAACGGGTAATGGATTTTTTTTTCATTACACATTACATTGTAATGGGTAATTAGATTTTTTTTCTATTACACATTACATTTTAATGGGTAATGCAATTTTTTTCCATTACACACTACATTGTAATGGGTAATGTAAATGTTTTCCATTACACGTTTCATTGTAATGGGTAATTAAAATTTTTTTCATTACACCCTACATTTTAATGGGTAATGCAATTTTTTTCCATTACACACTACATTGTAATGGGTAATGTAAATGTTTTCCATTACACGTTTCATTGTAATGGGTAATGGATTTTTTTCCATTACACACTACATTGTATTGGGTAATTAAAATTTTTTTCATTACACCCTACATTTTAATGGGTAATGCAATTTTTTTCCATTACACACTACATTGTATTGGGTAATTAAATTTTTTTTCATTACACCCTAAATTTTAATGGGTAATGCAAATTTTTTCCATTAGACACTACATTGTAATGGGTAATGAAAATGTTTTCCATTACACATTACATTGTAACGAGTAATGGATTTTTTTTTCATTACACATTACATTGTAATGGGTAATTAAATTTTTTTTCTATTACACATTACATTTTAATGGGTAATGCAAATTTTTTCCATTACACACTACATTGTAATGGGTAATGAAAATGTTTTCCATTACACAATACATTGTAATGGGTAATGTAAATTTTTTTCATTACACACTACATTGTATTGGGTAATTAAAATTTTGTCCATTGCACCCTATATTTTAATGGGTAATGCAAATTTTTTTCATTACACACTACATTGAATTGGGTAATTAAAATTTTTTCCATTACACACTACATTGTATTGGGTAATTAAAATTTTTTCCATTACACCCTACATTTTATTGGGTAATGCAAATTTTTTCCATTACACACTACATTGTAATGGGCAATGAAAATGTTTTCCACTACACATTACATTGTAACGGGTAATGGATTTTTTTTTCATTACACATTACATTGTAATGGGTAATGTACAATTTTTTCCATTACACACTACATTGTAATGGGTAACGAAAATGTTTTCCACTACACATTACATTGTAACGGGTAATGGATTTTTTTTTCATTACACATTACATTGTAATGGGTAATGTAAAATTTTTTCCATTACACACTACATTGTAATGGGTAACGAAAATGTTTTCCACTACACATTACATTGTAACGGGTAGTGGATTTTTTTTTCATTACACATTACATTGTAATGGGTAATGTAAAATTTTTTCCATTACACACTACATTGTAATGGGTAACGAAAATGTTTTTCACTACACATTACATTGTAACGGGTAGTGGATTTTTTTTTCATTACACATCACATTGTAATGGGTAATGTAAAATTTTTTCCATTACACACTACATTGTAATGGGTAATGCAAATTTTTTCCATTACACATTCTAAAAGTAATGAATAATGCATTACTTTTACATTACAAATTTCGCAACCCTGATTCAATTTTTTTCATTATTGTAAATTCTTGCTCATTTTTGTTCAATTTTGTTCATCATTTGTTCAATTTATTTTAATTCTCGAATGATCTCAATGTTTATTTAATTTTCACAGGGTATATTGTTGTACGGAACACACGAACAAAAAGCGAAATATTTGCCGCGCGTATCGAGCGGCGATTATGCAGCGTTCGCTCTTACCGAGCCTGGTTATGGCTCCGACGCGATGTCCATTAAAACACGAGCCGTTAAATCTTCGGATGGTTCGCACTATGTTCTAAATGGCAATAAAATATGGATCTCGAACGGTGGTTTGGCGAATATTTTTACGGTATTCGCGAAAGTTCCGGTTAAGGATCCGGTGACCGGCGAGACGAAGGAACAATCGACGGCGTTTATCGTCGATAGAGCCTTTGGCGGGGTCACGAGTGGACCTCCAGAAAGAAAAATGGGCATAAAGTGCAGTAACACGGCGGAAGTTTACTTCGAGGACGTCAAAGTTCCCGTGGAAAATCGTTTGGGCGAGGAAGGACATGGTTTCAAGGTCAAACATTTTCCTCAGTGATTTAACTCAACCGTCGAGTCTTTCCACCTTTTCCCATGTTACATTCCTTCTTAATTCATTGTGTAATTAGATATTACTCGACTTATTTCTCTACTCAACTTGTACTAACTCATACTCAACGTGTACTCAGTATTAACTCAACTGTTAATTCATTTTCCTCAATCTTCGTCCATCCTCTAACTCATCCTGTATTCAATTGTTATTCCGGTGTCAATTGATTTGTACTCAACTTTTGATGACTCATCTAATGTGTACACGAAATTAACTCAACCATTGCTCAATTTTGCGCAATTAAATCGATTTACCTTTAACTTATCCGGTACTTAAATGTTACTCGAGTGTCCTTCATTTATTACTCAATGGGTACTCAACTTCTAATAACTCATCATTAACTCGACTGTAATTTAATCGTTGCTCCGGCTTCCTCAATCTTTATCCGTTAACTCATCTCGTGCTCAATTGTTAGGTGAATGTCATTTTTTTCAATCAATTTAAATACAACTTGTACTCAATTTTAACTCAACCGTTGCTCAATTCTTTCTCAATCTTTATTGATTTTTTAACTCATCGTGAACTCAACGGGTACTCAATTTTTATCCTATTTTTACTTAAGTTCGACTTAATCAAGCTTAGACAGAATTTAACTTTAACTCAACCCGTACTCAATTTGTAGTCATTTCTAACTTGAACCAAATTTTTAGTTAACCGTTAATCAATTTTAACCACTTGTACTCACTTTTGACTCATTGCACTCAACCTGTACTCATGTTTTACTTGCTCAACTCAACTTTTCTTTCTCTATTGATGAGTATAATACTGTCTTGAGTTACGCCTCAATTTAACTCAACCGTTGAGTTTTGTTCCCGCTTTTTTTCATTTTCATACATTCCTTTTTAATTCATTTTGTAATTTTATATCACTCGAGTATCATTTATTTCTCTACTTAACTTGTACTAACTCATACTTAACGCGTACTCAATGGTAACTCAACTGTCATTCCATTTTTTAGAATTTTCGTCCATTCTCTAACTCGTCCTTTACTCAATTCTTATTCCGTTGTCAATAGAATTGTACTCAACTTTTAATGACTCATTTAAGGTGTACTCGAAATTAACTCAACCATTGCTCAATTTTTCGCAATTAAATCGATTTATCTTCGACTTATCCGGTACTCAAATGTTACTCGGGTGTCCTTAATTTATTACTCAATCAATTGAATTATACTCAATCTGTACTCAACTTCTTCTAACTCATAATTTAATCGTTGCTCCGGCTTCCTCAATCTTTATCCGTTAACTCATCTCGTGCTCAATTGTTAGGTGAATATCATTTTCTTCAATCAATTTAAATGCAACTTGTACTCAATTTGAACTCAACCGTTGCTCAATTTTTTCGAAATCTTCATTAATTTTCTAACTCATCTTGAACTCAACTCAATTTTCATCCTATTTTTACTCAAGTTTGACTCAATCAAGCTTAGACAGAATTTAAATTTAACTCAACCTGTACTCAATTTGTAGTCACCTCTAACTTCCACTAAATTTTTAGTTAACCGTTAATCAATTTTTATTGTTTGTTGCTCATTTTGTTCTCAACTTAGATTAAACGTGTAATCGATTTTTGAACAATTGGCACTCATCTTGTACACTCATTGCACTCAACTGAGACTCAAGTTGCGCCAAACCGTTGCTAATTTCGTATAAAATATCTACACAAGTCTTGACTAACTTTAAAAAAAAACAAATTCGTACTCAACTTGTACTTTGAGTACATGTTGAGTACTCAACCTGTACTCATGTTGTACTTGCTTCACTCAAATATTCTTTCTGCATCGATGAGTTTAAGACTGTCTTGAGTTAAGACTCAATTTAACTCAGTAATTTTATAGATCGCCATGAATATACTCAATAACGGAAGATTCGGCATGGCCGCCGCTCTCTCGGGCACGCAAAAATATTGCATAAAGAGGGCTGTGGAACACGCAACGACACGGGTACAATTTGCCAACACCCTCGACCATTATGGCAGCATTCAAGAGAAAATTGCCAGAATGTCGATGCTTCATTATATAACCGAATCAGTCGCTTACATGATTTCCGGCAACATGGACAAGGGTAGCACGGATTACGAGCTCGAAGCTGCAATTTCAAAGGTAGCCGAAATGAAAATCGATTTTTGTTCTTGAAAATCAATTTCGATCGAAAATAGTACATTACATCACGAGGACGTAAAAACATTTTCTGACGAGTGATGTACGATATTTTATATCACGAGGTGCAATATGGACGTTTTCACGTCCGCTTGCGGACGTAAAAGTGTCCATTATTGCACTGAGTGATATAATATCGTTTTCTGTAGAATACCAAAAATTAATTATATTGATAGAATCAGTAAACTTGAAAAAAAAATTTTAATAAATGGAATAGAATTTATTTTGTTCTTCAAAATACTTTAAAAAATCGATATTCAACGATTTAATTTTTTTAATTAATAAAAATTAATAAAATCAATCTAATTAGCACGAATCACGAGCTCGAAGGTGCAATTTCGAAAGTAATCGAGATGAAAATCGATTTTTTTTTCTTCAAAATCTAATTTGATTGAAAAAATCGTTTGTTTTTAAATACAAAAAATTAATAATATTGATAGAATCAGTGAAATTGAAAAAAAAAATCTTTAGGAAAAGGAATAGAATTTATTTTATTCTTCAAAATATTTTTAAAAATCGATATTCAACGAAATCATTCTCTAAATTAATAAAAATTAATAAAATTCATAGAATTAGCACATATGAGCTCAAAGCCATGATTTCAAAAGTAGTCTAGATGAAAATCGATTTTTTTTCTTAAAAATCAAATTCGATTTAAAAAAATTGTTTTTTTTTAATACAAAAAATTAATAGCATTAATA
The DNA here is from genome assembly GCA_946863875.1 of Alloplasta piceator. Taxonomy (NCBI): domain Eukaryota; kingdom Metazoa; phylum Arthropoda; class Insecta; order Hymenoptera; family Ichneumonidae; genus Alloplasta; species Alloplasta piceator. The sequence goes on from OX333080.1 coordinate 31,950,207, forward strand.
GAATCAATAAAATTACAAAAAAATGAATAAAACTGATAGAATTAGTAGAATCTTTAAAAATTAATAAAATAACAGAGTGATATAAAATAAAATTCACTTATCCTTGAAGATGTTTTTTTTAACAAATTTGGATTTAAAAAATGGTTTTTTGTAATTAATAAAACGAATCAAATTAATGGAACTCGCAAAATCAGCGAAATAATCTAAAATTAAAAGTATGAAAATAATATAAATTCAAATATATTGTATTTTATAAAAATACTCAAAAAAATTACAATTTTTTAAAAATCGTTTTTTTTTTTTTTAATACAAAAAATTAATAGCATTAATAGAATCAATAAAATTACAAAAAAATGAATAAAACTGATAGAATTAGTAGAATCTTTAAAAATTAATAAAATAACAGAGTGATATAAAATAAAATTCACTTATCCTTGAAGATGTTTTTTTTAACAAATTTGGATTAAAAAAATGGTTTTTTAGAATTAATAAAACGAATCAAATTAATGGAACTCGCAAAATCAGCGAAATAATCTAAAATTGGAAGTATGAAAATAATATAAATTCAAATATATTGTATTTTATAAAAATACTAAAAAAAAATTACAATTTTTTAAAAATCGTTTTTTTTTTTAATACAAAAAATTAATAGCATTAATAGAATCAATAAAATTACAAAAAAATGAATAAAACTGATAGAATTAGTAGAATCTTTAAAAATTAATAAAATAACAGAGTGATATAAAATAAAATTCACTTATCCTTGAAGATGTTTTTTTTAACAAATTTGGATTTAAAAAATGATTTTTTGTAATTAATAAAACGAATCAAATTAATGGAACTCGCAAAATCAGCGAAATAATCTAAAATTAAAAGTATGAAAATAATATAAATTCAAGTATATTGTATTTTATAAAAATACTCAAAAAAATTACAATTTTTTAAAAATCGTTTTTTTTTTTAATACAAAAAATTAATAGCATTAATAGAATCAATAAAATTACAAAAAAATGAATAAAACTGATAGAATTAGTAGAATCTTTAAAAATTAATAAAATAACAGAGTGATATAAAATAAAATTCACTTATCCTTGAAGATGTTTTTTTTTAACAAATTTGGATTAAAAAAATGGTTTTTTAGAATTAATAAAACGAATCAAATTAATGGAACTCGCAAGATCAGCGAAATAATCTAAAATTGGAAGTATGAAAATAATATAAATTCAAATATATTGTGTTTTATAAAAAAACTCAAAAAAAATTACAATTTTTTAAAAATCGTTTTTTTTTTAATACAAAAAATTAATAGCATTAATAGAATCAATAAAATTACAAAAAATGAATAAAACTGATAGAATTAGTAAAAACTTTAAAAATCAACAAAATAACAGTGATGTAAAATAAAATTCACTTCATACTTGAAAATGTGTTTTGAAGAAATTTGAATTAAAAAAATGGTTTTTTATAATTACTAAAAATGAATCAAATTAATGGAACTCGTAAAATAAGCGAAATAATCTAAAACTGAAAGTACGAAAATAATAGAAATTCAAATATATTGTATTTTATAAAACTACTCAAAAAAATTGTAAAAAAATTAATAAAACGAATATTAGTAGAGTCTTTAAAAATTAATAAAATAATAGAGTGATAGAAAATAAAATTCACTTCATCCTTGAAAATGATTTTTCAACAAATTTGGATTAAAAAAATGTTTTTTTAATAATCAATAAAAATGAATCAAATTAATAGAACTAGTAAAATCAGCGAAATAATCTAAAATTGAAAGTATGAAAATAATATAAATTCAAATATATTGTATTTTATAAAACTAATCGAAAAAATTACATTTTTTTTTTGTAAAATCGTTTCATTTAAATTAATAAAAATTAAAATAAATTTTATTTCAAAAAATATTTTGAAATTTAATATTCTTGATTTTTTGAAAATATTTATTGATTTTTTTTCAGTGTTTCGCCTCCGAATCAGCGTGGTGGGTTTGCGACGAGACGATACAAATTTTCGGCGGTATGGGATTTATGAAGGACACCGGACTCGAACGCAAATTGCGCGATCTTCGAATTTTTCGAATTTTCGAGGGCGCCAATGATATTTTACGACTATTCGTCGCTCTTACCGGTATAAAACACGCGGGTGCGCATTTGAACGAGTTGCAAAAAGCCTTCAAAAATCCGGCGGCAAATTTGGGACTCATCGTCGAGGAAGCCGCGAGGAGGGCCACGAGGGCCGTCGGTCTTGGCTCAACCCCGAATATCTCGCATCTCGTTCATCCCGATTTGATCGACAGCGCCGCACTTTGCTCGAAGGTTTTGGCGCAAATTCAAAATTTCGCCATTTTTTTTTTCGAAATTTTCAATTTTTTCGGAAAACATTTCGAAAAAGAACGTTTTTCACGCTCCTTTTCCATGCATTTGCACCATTTTTTTCAATTTTTTACTTTCTCATAACAGATTTTCAAAATAACGAATTTTTACTCCTGTAATTTAATTTCAATTTAATTTAAATTTCATATTTTTCTCTTACTCTCTTACACATTTTTACTCTTTATCTTCAATTTAATTTAAATATAATTTAAATTTCATATTTTTCTTCGGATATTTGAAAACAGCTGATTTTCATCCAATCCCTAGAATTTCCACTCTTTTTTTTGTGCAATATTGAAAACCAGCGAATTTTGCACATTTTTAAAATTTATCACTCTTTTGCTGGCGAAATTTGAGAAGATATAATTTTTTTTTCCCTCGAATTTCTTTTGTTCTGGCAAATTAAAAAAAATTGCCCGTCTGAAACTTTTTTTCCTTATTTTTCTGGAAAATTTGAATCTTGATAGATTTTTAACGTATTTTTTTCAATCTTCTCCGAGCAAATTTAAAAATATGACAAATGTTCATTTTAATTTTTTTGAAATTTTTTTTGAAACTTTTCTGCGAAATTAGAATGTTGATAGATTTTTAACCCCTCTGTTTTTGAATTTTCTCCGGGCAAATTTGAAAATAACAAAACTGTTCTTTTTTCTCCTATTTTTTTTTTATTTTTTTTTGCAAATTCAAAAATAGTCAATTTATCTTTATATGAAAATAATTTTGAGAATGATTTTTTTTTTTTTTTCAGAGCGTCGAATCCTTCGGCAAAACGATCGAATCATCGCTGATAAAATACGGCCGTGGTATCGTTAATGAACAATTTATACTGAACAGAATAGCTCAATCGACCTTTGATATATACACAATGAGCCTCGTCTTGAGCAGAGCTACTATGTCGGCCAATAAAAATTTGCCATCGAGCTCACACGAAATTATGATGGCCCAAGCGTGGTGCGCCGAGGTACGCAAATTTTTTTTAAATTTTTATTATTATTTTTTTTTTTTGAAGTGAATACTTCTTATGCGACAAAAGCCAGACCGTGTCCGTTGTCCGTTTACGGGACAGAAAGAGAATGGAGGAATACGATAAGAGGAGGCTAAATACCGACCACGGTCGTACGGTCTGGAACAGTGCTGCCAAACCCAAACTGCAGAATTCCTCACCCCCACCGTAGAAAATCCCCGATTTTACCCGCGGGAAAATTCAAAAACCCGATAAATACCCACGCAACTCAATTCGATAGTTATTAACAGAAATCAACTGGAAAGTGGATAAAATTAATGAGAATTAAAAATTATTCAACGATTTTTCGGTAAATTCTTCTTTTCTTAAACAAATCGAATGCGACAATTTTTCTGGGCGCATATGAATTTTTTCGGAATTTTCTCTCAATTTTGAAATATTATAAAAAACATTCTGGAATACAAACAAAAAATTGCCAATTTTGTATATTTTTTTGCACACAGGTTTATCGTCAGCTTTGAAAAGTTTCAAAGACATTGGGCCAAACAATACTTAAATACAGCCATTCTGAAAATTTCAAAACGGGAGTTCCAAAATAGTGGGAAAATTCTGAAAAAATTCATATGCGTTCAGAAAAATTAACGCATTCGATTTGTCTAAGAAAAAAAAACTTACCCAAAAATAGTTGAATAATTATTTGCTTAAACAATTTATGAATAACTTTTGAGCAATATTATTATTGATAATTGTTGTTTATGGCATGCCAAATGTTGATACATTTTTTCAACTTTTTATTGTATTACGAAGTACGAAAATTTCAATCAGATAAAATGTTGTGCTGGGATAGTAAGGGCAAAGCATCCTTAAGTAGGTGGGACCAACATACGTAGTTTTTATTGGGAAAGCGTAACATCGATATAACATATTCATCTATTTATATGGATAAAAAGATAATAGTCATAATAAATAATACGAGATCCCTGATAAAGCCTCAAATGTGAGCAGCGCGTTTTGCGGAACACAATTTAGGATTTTAGGATTTAGGAAAAAAAATTTGGATCAATATTTTTAGTGAAAAATTTAAGAATTTGCAATTACCCGACTTTTACCCGGCACTTTGAATTACCCACGAAGATACCCGCGATGCTACCAATTACCCAAATTCCGGGTAATTACCCGACGATTGGCAGCACTGGTCTGGAAACTCCCGTGGTGGGGGTACCTTGCTTATTGATGCCAGATGTGTAGTTCATAAATTTGTCACTGTGATCGCTGCGATCTAAATTCTCTCTGGCGCAAGCGCGGATGACGATGGGTGGGGGAAGTGAGACAGAGACAGCGCTATAGCCACGGCTATAGCCTAGCTCTTCAATCACTTGTTTTTAATATTATTGTAGGCTATTATAACACGCACTAAAACGCAAATGCTCATTTTCAAAAACCTCTGACTCCAAGCGGGTCTGAAAATGAGAGATTTCCAGTTAAGAGGAGGCTAAATACCGACACTACGCTTCGAAATCGCCATCCAAACTTGCTCTCATACGAATCAATGGAATTCAATAAAATTTTAACAGCATAATCGGAATTATGGCACAAATGGAGCCTCACTAAAATTTTTTTGAAAAATTAAATAAAAAATTATAGATCCGATTACCATCAGGAATCTGTAATTGAAAATCTTGAATTATGAGACTTTTTACTGTATTTCGTCTAAACTAAGAGTGAGGCTCCATGAAGAACGCCAAGACACAAATATCAAAACGTTTTCGAAATTATTTTATGGAAAAGACACATCGTAAGTTTGGATGGCGCATAAGGAGATGAATATCGATAAATTGTAGTTTTATCGAAACACGAAATGGCGAAATCTAGTTTACAAACGTGCGAGGGAGGGCAGCACCATGGATTCTGACGAGTAACCTAATATTTTTGGGGCTCCAATGAATTCGTTGGAGTTAGTTGTGACGCGTTTTAGCCCCTTAATTATCAATTAATCGTTAATTAACTTATCCTCCTCTGAATTTTCAAAATTTAATACATTTTCATTTACGGTTTTGGGAGAAAGACTGGACGACGGTGATAAGTCGATAATGTAGGGATTGAACGAAAATGGTATTTAGCCTCCTCTTAAATTTTAAAAACTGATATAAAGAGCAACCGGATTTTTAAAAAACCAAAAAATTAATCGAATTTGTGAGAAAAATGAAATTAGAGCTTTAATGATCATTAAAAAAATTAATAAAATAAATTTATTTTGATTTTTTAATTTTAGTTTATAATTTTCAATTTTTTCTTTTTATTTTTCAATTTTTATCGGTTAAATTCGATTTCTGCACATTAAAGCGGATAGAAAATTTTTTAAAAAGCAGCCAAATAAAAACCGAATTTTTGAAAAAAATGAAAATAGAAGATAAATTATTTTTTAATTCTTCTACAAAAGGCATTAAAAAAATGTCTCATAATTTAATCATTTTGGAACTAAGAACATATATGATTTGATACCAACAAAAAAACTGATTAAAAAAAATCTAATTAATTTTTATTTTATTTAATTTATTCTTAAAAATAGAGAAATGAGAAATTATTTTTATTTCATGAGAAATCCATTCGTGCGGAATGAAAAATAAATTGATAAATAAATCAAAATAAATTAGGTTTTTGCGAAATTTTTTTTTTTTTTACAAAAATGGGATATTCAATTTTTTTTCTAATTTCAGGCATCCAGCAGGACTGCTTACAATCTCAAGGTCGTTGGATCCAGCAAATACACCGATTTGTTTTCGAAATTTGGCAAAATATCGCGCAACGTTTGCGACGCCGGCGGCTGCGTGCAAACGAATCCTCTCGGTTATTAAAAAAAAAAAAAAAAAAGGTTTTCCACAAAATTACCATTTCATTTCATTAATTTTGAAATTTCTATAGCAAACGTAAATTGAATACTTCCCGAGACAAAAAATACGTTATCATGATAAGTAGTAAAAAAAAAAAATCAGCGTTTTTCGCTGAATTTTCGAGTATTTTCACGATTATTTGTTGGGAAAACGAATTTACACAATTGTCTATTTTTTTAGCCCATTTTTCGAACGGAAATCTCGATAGAAAAACATGGTAAAAAAAATATGAAGATTGTGCAAATTTGAAAAAAGAATTATTACTCCAATTTAAAGAATTCGATTTATCGGTATATAAATTTTTTTAGAGAATTTTTTGAGGACAAAAAAAAATCAAGATTAAAAAAGGATCGAAGAAATATAAAGAGAACATTTTTACGCCAATTTTTTGCTATGAAAGTATTTTTGTAAAATTTACAATACGGCAATTATCAATGCAATTGTTAAAAAAAAAAAAAGAAAAAATAAATATATCAGTGATTATTAGATTAACTCAATAAATAATAATATTTTACATTGTTGTCGCAGATAAGTGCAAAAAAAAGAGCGAATTTAAATAAATTTGCGAAACAATTTATTTGATATTCTTTATTATCGTACTTTTATTTTTTTTTTTCATCTCACAGAATAATAAAATAAATGTTTATTTTTTTTTTCTTTTAAGTTAAAAGGACCGCACACGATGTTCAAAGATATTTTTCTTTAATCTTTAATATTTAAATACGAAAAAATGGGAATCTAGAAATTAAAAAAAAAAATCAATACGAAACTATGAAGTGCGCAATGAAGAATTTTTATGTTCGTTAAATTTTCGAGATTTTTTTTTTTTCATGTAACAGCAATAATGAGAAAAGACTTTTTTTTTTTTTTATCTTTGAGCATCCTGTATAAGTTTATGCTGACACATGGAAGCACACGAAATTTCTACATTTACATAATTTTTTTTTGTTTCTCACGTTTGAAGATTTTTTTTTATCACGAAACATTTTTTTCGTATGGCGAATTATTGTAAATATTCGAAAAAGGAAAAAAAAAAAATATTTTTTTGAAAAATTCCGTTTGAAAATCTTTTTTCTTATTTAATGCCTATTATTGTTTTTCTTTATTTTCAACTTAATTTTGGCAACGACAAAGTCTCTTTTTTTTTGTTGCGATATTCGAAAATTGGAAGAAAGATGACAAAACGGAATTTTTCTTCTTTTTATATTTGTTCTTTTTACGTCGCATTAATTTGACTTTGAATTTTTTTTTTATAGACAATAAAAGCTGTCTGCAGCAGAATTTTTTTTGTGTGCATTGAACGAAAATGACGGGGTGCAATTTTCAAAAATCTTAATTATTGAAACAGGAGGAAGAAAAAAAAGTTGGGATATTTGAATTGATTTTTTTTTTCGATATTTTATATCACGAGGTGCAATGTGGACGTTTTCACGTTCGCTTGCGGACGTAAAAGCGTCCATTATTGTACTGAGTGATGTAAAATACTTTTTTTCTGGATCTCTTCCATGTGCTTTTTTTTAACGGTCGAATCGTGACAATTTTACAATTACCACATGCAGAAAATGGGTGAGCATCTTATTTTCTATAGAAATTGTTTTTTTTTTTAATTTTTTTTTTTCATATGTGAGTTTTCGACAAAAATATAGCATTTAGGTACTTGATTTTTTCCCCCTCTTTTCCGTTACTCCAGGCGTGTTATCGGCATTTCGAGTTTCATCGATTTTTTACGAGACCGTTTCACGTTTTTTTTTTTTTTCGTTAATCGACGATTTTCGTTTTTTTTCGATTTATTGACATTTTTTTTTATAGCTCGTTTAAATCTATTCCCGGGAAAATTAAGTACAAAAAATATATCGAGCTTGAAATACTTTGGGAATAGAGTAAAAAAAAAAAAACAGTAAAATAAAAAAAAATTTGTTGGAGCCACTATTTTTAAAACTATTTTTTTTTTAAATAACTTTTCACGGACTGAATATATTTTTACGTTTTTGGAAAAGCATTTTAAACGATCTTTCGGTTGAAACTTTTTTTTTATTAGAAGAAAAAATGAGACTTTTTTTTTTCAAATTTCAACTATTTTTGAATTTTTCTTCTAGGATCGTAGATCAAATTTTCGCGTTTTTTCCACCTTTCAAAATCTCTCTGTGCGACCCCGATTTCCCCGAATACGAAAATAATAAAATAAAATATTAAAAATTTAATTTGTTATTATTTAACGAGCTGCCTCTCGATTAATCCATCTATTTATTTATTTATTTTCTCACTCTTTAATTCTATTAATCTCAAATTGGAAACTGCAGCGGCAATTGAAAAAAAAAATAGATTTGAGATCAAAATTTAAAAAAAAAAAAAAAAAACAAAAAAAAAAAAAAAAAACGACGATTAGATCGAACGATATAGATATATATTTTTTTTAACTCTCAAAGTCCAATTTCGTAAATTCGTATTACGAAATAATTGGAAAAATTATTAAAGTTGAAAAAAAAAAAATTAAAGTTAACCTAAAACGGGATGCGAAAAAAAATTCTCATATCCTTAAATTATTCTTTTGAATTTACGACTAAATCTTACATTCTCACTTCGTTGAAATCTCTTTTTTTTTCTCTCTTAATTTATAACGATTCGATAATTTATTACTTTTTTTTTAATTTATTTTTAGACACGATTTTTTTGAGGAATATCAGCGACTTTACAATGAGCACCTCGAAAATCACAGTAAACAAAAACGAGCATGCATTAAACAAAAAAAATCCCTCTTTCCTTTTTTTTTCCTCAATTTCAATAACACAATTCTTTTAATTAATACGAAGAAAAATGTTTCTCTGAGATTTTTCTCGATTTTGATTTTACATTTTCCCAAATTCGTCGCTTCCGCGGATTTTTCTTCATTTCGATAACATTATATTTTAATTAATCAAAAAATTTTCTTTTCTACCGATAAGAGTGAAATCAGTCTGCACCAGTGTTGGTCGAATTTGCAATTAATTAATTACAAATTACAAGTTGTAATTTGTAATTAAACCAGAATCCATAAACCATTACAATTGTAATTTGTAATTAAACAGAAATCCATAAAACATTACAATTGTAATTTGTAATTAAACGAAAATCCATTAACCGTTACAATTGTAATTTGTAATTAAACCGAAATCCATTAGCCATTACAATTGCAATTTGTAATTAAACCGAAATTCATTACCCATTACAATTGTAATTTGTAATCAAACGAGAATTCATTAACCATTACCATTGTAATTTGTAATTAAACCGAAATCCATTGATCATTACATTTTTAAACTGTAATTAACCCAATATCGATCAAACAGTACAATTAAAAAATATAATTAAACAGAGATCCATCAAACATTACAATTTTTTATTACAATTAAACTGAAATCCATTAATCATTACAATTTTTAATTGTAATTAAACCGTCTGGAAACGAAATAATTATATGCATCGGTTACTTTTAATTATTTTGTTTCTGGACGGTTTAATTACAATTAAAAATTGTAATGGTTAATGGATTTCAGTTTAATTACAATTAAAAATTGTAATGGTTAATGAATTTCGGTTTAATTACAAATTACAATTGTAATGGTTAATGGATTCCCGTTCAATTACAAATTACAATTGTAATGGTTAATGGGATTTCGGTTTAATTACAAATTGCAATTGTAATGCGTAATGGATTTCAGTTTAATTACAAATAACAATTGTAATGGTTAATGCATTTCGGTTTAATTACAAATTACAATTGTAATGGTTAATGGATTTCGCTTTAATTACAAATTGCAGTTGTAATGGGTAATGGATTTCGGTTTAATTACAAATTACAATTGTAATGGTTAATGAATTTCGGTTTAATTACAAATTGCAATTGTAATGGTTAATGCATTTCGGTTTAATTACAAATTACAATTGTAATGGTTAATGGATTTCGGTTTAATTACAAATTGCAATTGTAATGGTTAATGGATTTCGGTTTAATTACAAATTACAATTGTAATGGTTAATGGATTTCAGTTTAGTTACAAATTACAATTGTAATGATTAGTGCATTTCGGTTCAATTACAAATTACAATTATAATGGTTAATGGATTTCAGTTTAGTTACAAATTACAATTGTAATGATTAATGCATTTCGGTTCAATTACAAATTACAATTGTAACGGGTAATGCATTTCGATTTCAATTACAAATTACACTTGTAATTGGTAATTTATTTTTTTTAATTAAAAATTACAGCTGTAATTTGTAATGGAAATTTAATTAATTACACCATGTAACTTGCCGCTGCCCAACACTGGTCTGCACTGAGGATTATCATTAAGTTTCGCGGTTTTTTTTTCACGTTTTTTTTTCTCTTTCTCAAACTGCGTATGGCGAAACAACCGACTGTTATCACAATTTGCGCGCGATAATTATGCAAAATAATTTTCATTTTTTTCAATCTTTGAAAATATATATATATATATATATATTTTTTTCGTTTTTCCTTTTTGGAGCGTCAATATCACTACCTGGAGTAACTTTACAATCGCGCGAGAGAGATGTATATATATATATAGATATATATATATATATTGTTTTTTTATTTATTTATATTTTTATTTATATCTTTATTTATAGATATAGAGAGATACGTCTAACCCTGGGCTATTGAGAGATTTTTGAACGTTTGTCCGTTCCATGCTATGGCGATGCAATAATGCTGCAGTAATTGAGTGAGAAGCTCTCGCTCGTCGAGCATCTCGATACGTTCGATTCGAATTCTCTCAGACTCGGGCAGTGAATCGTAAACCTCGACCATCGTCCATGCGTTAGAGCCTTCCCAATCGGTTATCGTAAATCTGGTGAAAAAAAAATTATAAATTATTTATCAATTATTTTTAGATTTTTTATTTTATCACATTTATTCATTATTTTCAATATTTATTTTTATTATTTTCATTACTTATTATCATTATTTATTATTTATCAATTATTTTAGCAAGCTTTATGACCTGAAATAGGCACTTCTAGTTACTTTTTGAACAAATTATCAATTTCGAATTTTTGAAATTAACAATTAGTTAAAAGTTCCTAATTATACTAAAAATTAGTAATTAGTTCGAACTAAACACAGGGATGGAAAATTAGTAATTTGTTTAAACTAAATGTTGATTATTCAATCAATTAGAAGTTGTTAATTTCGAATTTCCAATTTTTCGGATTTTCTTCATCACTTATAAAGCCTGTATTTCAGTTATGAAAGCAAAAAACAAAATTTATGACGGAAAATTCAAATTTAATTAATTATAAATAGCATAATGCTAATTAATGATAATTAGATACTGAATATCAAGCACAATAAATAAGCAACATTTATTACCAATTATGCAGAATAATTAACAATCGGTGTGTGCTAATTACTATTTACACTCCATAATTGGTAATTACTCATTACTAATTACGTCACATTATTAGTAATTAGTATTAACTAATTACTAATGATACCGCACAATTAGTAACTGGTATTTACTATTTACATTTCATAATTGTCAATTACTAATTACGCCGCATAATTAGTAATTGTTATTGAGTGATTACTAAGTAATTAGTAATTAGTGTTGGTAATTGGTATTTACTGATAACGCCAAATAATTAGTAATTAGGTAATACTAATTACTAATTATGCCGAATAATTGATATTAACCAATTACTAACTACGCCACATAATCATTAATTAGTATCGACTAATTACCAGTATATGCTAATTACAATTTACTCTGCATAATTGGTATTTACTAATTACGCCGCATAATTAGTATTTGGTCTTGACTAGTTACTAATTACGCAGCATAATTAGTAATTTGTATCGACTAATTATTAACTACGCCATATAATTATTAATTTTCATCGACTAATTGCTCATTATGCCGCATAATTAATTATTGGTATCAACTAATTACTAATTATGCCGCATAATTAATAATTGTTATTGACTGACTACTAAGTAATTAGTAATTAGTGTTGGTAATTGGTATTTACTGATTACGCCACATAATTAGTAATTAGTTAATACTAATTACAATCTACGCCACATTATTAGTAATTGCTATCGACTAATTACTAACTATGCCATATAATTAGTGATTGGGTCGATCAATTACTAATTACGCCGCATATTTAGTAATTGTTATCGACTTATTACTAAGTAATTAGTAATTAGTAGTTGGTATCAACTAATTACTGACTACGCCACATAATTAATAATTAGTATAAACTAAAATAATTACTGATAATTAATTAACTACTTATTACTAGTATATGCTAATTACTATTTACTCTTCATAAATGGTAATTGGTATTTAGTAATTACGCCGGATAATTAGTAATTGTTCTTGACTAATTACTAATTACGCCGCATAATTAGTAATTTGTATCGATTAATTACCAATTACGCTGCATAATTAATAATTGATATAAGCTAATTACTAATTATGCCGCACAATTAATAATTGGTGTCAACTAATTGCTAATTGGGCCCAATAATTAGTAATTTGTATTTGCCAATTAGCTTGTGGCGATTTTGGCCATTCCAGTGTGGATTATGAGAGAAGACAAGGAACAAATTTTCGAAAAATTATTTTTAACAAATTTTACCGTCTTTGTTGGGTCTCGAGGGACTCGCAGTCTTCGACACCGGCCAACATACAGCCGCGGCATCGCAAATTCGACAGCATAACCTGTCCAAATTTGTCCCTCATATTGACCTGCTCGTAATTAACGAACAGTGCATTTGAAAATTTTCCAGCTAGCCACTTTAACAGGGTCGACGCGGCGCTACTGTCGACGTAAACGAGAACGCACTCGGCGAGGAATAACGTCGGTACGTTGAAATCAACTTCCGCCTGCGTTAACTTGTTCGATAATTCCGATATGTGTCTCAGATCGATTCCTATGAGATGATAATTTGCCGCGTGCAGATCGGTCGTCGAGAAACTTATTTCACCGTCTGAAAAAAAAAAATTTCTCGTTAAGATTTTTTTTTTTTTCATATTCGCAGGAGAAAAATTCGATTTTGAGTGTTTCGAGCCATAGTTATTTTTTTTTAAGCCTATTTTTGAAGTTTTTCACAGATTTTTTGGACTGAAAATTCTCATCGAATGTAATTTTTCATTCGCAGGATTTTTTTTTTTAACGGTAATTGGAAAAAAAAAATTTCATTACCTTCGGTATTGAGCTTGTCGATCAGCTGCTTATGCTTCTTGATGTGATAACACTTTTTGGCCGTTACACTGGGAAAATCTAACTCTACAAAATTCTGCGGATTGTTACCGGCGTCTCTGAGACGCCAGTATAACGTGTCGAAGCCACCGCCCAAATTTATTATCTGACCCTTTCCGCCGGAGAGCTGTAAGTAGAAATAACAATAACGTCATTTCAAATTTCACGACACTTCATTATCTTTATTTATAAAGTGGGTCTCATTTTTCATCATGGGAGTTTTTTCAGCTGAGAATTTCGCGGTTACCCTGATTTAACGGTTATTTTTTGAATTTTCGAATTATAACGGTTTTTTTGAATTTTCAAATTTTAACGGTTTTTTTGTAGCTACCTAACCTAAAGACCTAACATTATGTTCTTTACATCAAATGCATATATTTAGAATGAAGATGAATACGTTAAAACGGAGATTCGAAATTTGGAAAAAAACCGTTAAATACGTTAAACCGCTAATTTGAATTTAAAATCTCAAAGAATGTCTGAAAACTCGTATTCCGATTCTTGAAAATAAAAAAAAACCCCGTGGACTGAATAAAAGTAATAACTCTCATTGTCATCTCATGTGAGAGAATTTTTTCAGTTGAGAATTTCACGATTACCCTGATTTCAACGGTTCTTTTTTAAATTTTCGAATTATAACGGTTTTTTTGAATTTTCAAATTTTAACGGTTATTTGTAGCTACCTAACCTAAAAACCTAAAATAAAGTTCTTTACATCAAATGCATGTGTTTATAATGAAATAATAAAGATAAATACGTTAAAACGAGGATTCAAAATTTGAAATAAAAACCGTTGAATCCGTTAAACCGCTAATTTGAATTTAAAAACCCAGAGAATATCAAATCGTTCAAAATTTTAGTTGTAAATTTGATCATAAACAACAATACGTCGTTGCCTCGTTATAATTCAAGGTCAAGAGGGAAAAGGACGGGGGGGGGGGTGAGTTAAAGGCTGGCCCACGAATTCCAGCCACAACATTGATTTTACATTGACCTATATCGGGGGAAAATTCGTGATAAAAGTGGATTCTCGTTTGGTGCGAAATTGGGACAGGGCCTTGTTTCGGGTCAAGGTTTACGGCACTGCACACGATTTCAAGCCTCCCCTCCCCCCCGCCCCCCTCCGTCGCCACTGGTCGAGTTCACGGGTATCAGCTGTCTCACGGGGAACCCCCTTCGCCCCTCTCCGGCGGCAAAATCCTGCGCCGCTGTTTCTTTCCCCCCCTTTTTCTAGGTTATAAAGCATCGACGTGGGTGTAAATACGCTTTTTTCCCCTTCAACGATGGAAAATACTCTCCCGGATGTTTCGAAGGGTTTAGTACTGACCTTGAGAAATTTATCGACGAAAACTTCGATTCCTTTGACACGGGCGTAATAACCCCGATTTATTTCAGGCGGTTTTCGCGCCGTTTGCTTCACAAAATAATTGATAAACGGATCGTTCCAGTAACCAAGCTGAACAGCGTATCTTTTGCATTCACTCGCATCGTCGTTCGTCGCCTGCGTCGCCTCATCGTCCGCCATGTCTTTTATCATTTTGTTATCTTTTTTTTTCTCGCGTTTATCGTCCTTTTTTGCCTCTCGTTTGAATTTACCGCCTTTTTACGGACTCGCCGATTTTTTCCGTTCCCTTTACTTCGCTCCGTATTCTCAATCGAACGAAATCATTGCGATAAAGCGATATTTATGACGGTTTTTTTTTTTGCTGAGTTGATTTGTCAAGTTATTGCGACTCGAACGAGAGCGGCCATACTGGCCGGGAATCCCAGGATCGTACCCAGAGAAATTCGGTGCCACTCCTTTGAGGCGATCGCAGCGCCTCTAGCGCGTAATTGCCGCAACGCGTCGGGAACGTTTTGCGAGGGGAGAAAAAATCTTGCGCGTTGTATCCGGGCGCATCCATTGACGTAACGAGGATTTTTGTTGTATATGATTGATTCTCCGAAATAACAACATAATTCAATAAAGTATACACTTGTTTTTTTATTCTAGGGGTGTGCGAATAGCATTCAAAATTCGAACCACTCGAATTGTTCGGATAATTTGAATAATTCTTTTATTGCTCTTAAATTGATCGATTTCGATGAAGAAGTTGTGTTGTTCTATCATATATTTAACTTAATTATAATATTTTTTTCATCGCTCACTACTGAAGTAATGAAAATTTTAATAAAACGTAACTTTTAAAAGAAAGTTTCTTTACCGAACTTTCAATGAAATGTAAAATCTAAAATATTTTTTTAGATATTATAAAAATACATCGTTGGGAAAATTAACAATTAAATTCAATACGTTGATTATTGGTCAAGTGTAATTATGAGTGTTTCAAAAGTTATACGCTTTTTATTTATCTGCAATATATTTCTCCCGAATTTTGAAAAAATGTAAACGAAAAATAGCAGCAGAGATTCTAAAGCTTCATGCGCTTATTTTAATTTTGATTTATATGACTGATTCTTTGAAATAGCAGCAAGATTCTGATGGTCCATGCGCTTTTTTCAATTCATGGAAATAGTCGAAATCGATATTTTCAGTATCTTCAAATTTTTTGTTATTCATCGATGAATTTGCAGGTTTATTTTTTTTGTTTTAATCAAATGAAATCATTATAAAAATGCAACTATGCTAATCGAACCAATAATCCGGGAAACGCGTTTTCGAGGTTAAGTTTCTCATTTCCATCTGTTCCGGCTGTGGTCCGCCATGTTTTTTTTCGTTCAGTTTTTCAGCGCTAGGCGTCGCATCCATAAATGCGTAATGGAAAAAAACATACACAATTAATTAACTTTCGTATGTTATTCTTTATTCTATTATCTCGTGTATTCGTTGTTGCAAAAATTTCATTCGTATATTTAAATATTCTTCAATATCAATGTGGACTAAAATATAATAAAACATTAATAATCACTTAAATAATACCATCTAAAAGCCATTTCGCAATGACTTGAAAAAAAAAGTAAATTGAAGAGACATTTAATTATTAATGTAAGAACGAGATTTTGGCGCTTGTTGTAGGACTAGGGAAAACGTTAAATGAAAAATCAACTCAAAATGGTACAATATTAATAATTATAATATATAACGAATCCGTACGAAAATCTTATCCACACGAATTATCGTCGATTTTTTAATATACGACTATAAATAAGATTAAAGTACAGCTGTAAACGACAAAAAAAGCTGCTATAACACGCTTTTACGAATGGACTCTGAAATTTCAGTTTTTTATATATAATAACGCAGTTATATATTCGATGGTATATAAATAAAAAGGTGAAAAACAAAATTCGCGTGTGAAATTACAGTAAAAAGAGCCCTCACAAAATTATGCTCACTTTTGAAATTGAGTGATACAAATTTAAAAAAAAACGCATATTAATAATAAAAAAAAAAGTTTCATCGACGCTGTAATTTTAATTTTTTTTTCGTTTTTCAAGATGTAACGATAAAAAATTATAAAACCTCGAGGTTTATAGTTGCTCGGAATCGGATTTTTGAACAGTCGTTTTGAGCTTTCTTTTGGGCGGTACCGGAACATCCGCGCTTCCGGGAGGCGGTGTTTCCGGTACACTGGCATCCGTCTCGAGGCTGGTCGAGCTTTTCGTCGTTTTTTTAACGACTTTAACGATTTTTTTCGGTTTATCAGTGCCACTAGCGCCCTCAACGTTACCCTCGTCCTCCTTCTTCTTAACGACCTTTTTAACAATTTTTTTCGTTACCTTTTTGACTTCGGCATCGGCCTCACCCGGCTCGACCGATTTACCTTCCGTTGTTCCGCTTGTAGTTTTTTTAACAACTTTTTTAACAATTTTTTTCGTCACTTTTGGGGCTTTTTGTTCGGTTACTTGTTCAGCGCCACCTATCGGCGGACTTGTAGGTGGCGTCGCCGCGGTTATCGTCGGTGTGGGAGGAATCTGCAAATCCTTTGTTCTCGTTGGTCTCAACGGCGATTCTTCCGATGATTCCGACTGCGATGCCGTTTCTTCGGTTTCCTCGAACGACGTCGATGAGTCCTTCGACACTTGTTTTTCGAATCCCATCGCCGGTATTTCAATTTTTCTTAGTGGTTTCGATGGACACGATATTGGCGTTTTAATCGAAGAACCAGGAGGATCGGGCAGTTCGGCCATTTTTAGAGGCGTCGTGCTATCCGTAGGAACTTTTGATTCTTCAGATTTCGGCGATGAAGATTCTGCACATTCTGGGAGGATCTTTGATTCCTGAGACACTTCCGGATGCGTTTTGGTATCTTTGGGCTTATCAGCAGCGACGATGGAGGCGCCTGATGCTTTCGTTTTTGTGGTGGATCCGATGGTAATCGTGGATTCTTGAGATTTTGGTTCAGGTTTATCAGTGGCTTGAGGCGGGAGCGAGCTGGATTGGATGGATTCTATTGAAGGTTCCTCAGGTTTTGCAACAGCAACGGCTAAAACTGCATCTTCAGGCTTAACAGCGGCTAAACTCTGTTGGGTCGAAGGTTTTACTTCCGGAAGTCCTGGGACAGATTCGGATGATGCTTCTTTTTGGAGGTTATCTTTAGTTTCCTGAGAAATTTGAGGTAGGGGACTTTGAGTAGGAAGAGGTTGAAGCTGGACGGAAGTGACGACGTCCAGGGGTGCTTCCACAACGGCAACCGTGGCTGATGTTATTCTTGTGGGCGAGGAAAAACAGGGAAGGTCGATGCCATTGCCGATACTCGATGGCGGCGAGCCATTCAACAATGGCGGATCAACGGGACTCGGCGCCTCCATCGCGGTTTCCAATACGGCTGGTACGGATTCTTGAGCTATCGAGGAAATTGACGATATTGCCTCCTCGCCGACCGGACGAAGATCTTCCGTTACCGATTCCTTGACTTCTGCCTCGAGCACGGATTCCGCCACTTGGATCGGTACATGAGTTTCCGAAAGAATATCCCCACTTGGGATCACCGACGAGCTAATTTCTTCGGTTTTAATCGATTTTTCTAGCTCGGAAGTCTCGACCAACCCACAAGATGACGCTTGGACATCGTCAGTGCTTTTCGTTTCCGTTGATTCAGGAGTTGATACCAGTGTCGATAATTTTGGAACTGTCACTAGCGCCGCTTTGGACACTGATGCGTCGATTATTGTCAATGACGGAACCGCTTCGTCAATTATTTGCTCTTTCGTTAATTCCGGTACTAGATTCTTTGCCTCTTTTGCAAACTCATCGATCGGATCTTGTCCCGTTTGTTGCGGTTCCGATAGCACAGCTGAATAGAACAATAATGACAATGTTAATTTCAAATTTCGCGGGCTTTTTCGTAGAGATCTCGATCATGCGACTCTGACGGCGAGGTTTTGTACTATTCAATATGGCCGCCCGAGAATAAAATTTTGCGCGGGAAGAACGAGGAATAGCCAGTGATTTGAAATTAGCATATGAGAATTCGTTACAAATAGGGTTTTTTTTGTTTTCATTTATTACTCTAAATTCTGTGCAGCAAAATATCATTCTCGCAACGCCTCACACTGTCAGATTGATTTTATATGGGTATACAGTGTGACTAATTAGCGTGCAAAACTAATGATGACGATGAAAGTACGAAACTATAATGGATTTTCCTATTTCTATTGGAATTTTATTCGATCCTGTGTGCAATTGATAAATGTGCATTTCGATAAACTTTTTTTTATCGAAGGATGGAATAATGACGAATTAATAGATATTATTTTTTGTCGATGCTCGATACCGTTAGTCGAAAGCGTCGATAGCGCGTCAAAATATAGCGTAACAAAAAAAAACACTTTGGATGGTTTTTTCTTAATTTCGAGGAATATGTAGTGAGTGATTTATGATGATAAGCGTTATTCTGGTTGCAAATCGTGTTTCTGAAAATGATAATGACACTTTCAATTTCAAATTTCGCGCCGTTTTTAGTGCTGAGATCTTCACATGCGACTCTAGCGGTGAGGTTTTGTACGATTCAATATGGCCGTCTCGGAGTGATGCTTTACGCGGGAAAAATTGAGAATAGCAATAAATTTGAAAATTAATATTCGTAAATTCGTTATAAATAAGTACTTTTTCTTTTCTATCACTTATTTGACATTTGGAGCAACATTTCTTGTTGACTTATGCTTTGTTTTTAAAGAAAACGATGAAATATTGGGTTAAAGAAAAACTAGGCACTTAACTAACATGCACGAAAGCATAAATTGTTGCTGAAAAAAACATTTTTCAACGTATTCCAAACAATTACAGACATAAGTGTTTTGGAATTCGTATAAAAATTATTTTCAAAAAAGCTGCTCTTTTTTTTTAAGTTTTCGAGCTCTTAAAAATATTTACCCCAGTCAAGCAAAACGACATTACAAGACGCAGCAATGCTATGGCGCCATGGTCTGTTAGTTGCTGTCCTCCGCTCCTGTTTTCAAACACTCGATCTTAATTTATCGTTCAAAATTACCAAAATTCGAGTAAAAAACAGAAAATCATTTCTCCTCTTCGCCCGACGATATTTCTGCCGAATGAAAACGCAGTTATGACCTTGGAAACTTACGCAGCACATGCTGTAGTAAGTTAAAAAAAGTAAAAAAAAAAAAAAACAAACAAAAAACGCTAAGCAAGTCCAAAAAATCGTTAATCGCTTTGCATAATGAGCACCATGGAATTTTCCTTGTTTTTCGAGAAGAATTAACGCATATTTATTAAAATATTTTGTAACAAATATTTTTATAACAAGATTTTTGTTCAATTTTTACGATTTTGATTCTTCTCCAACAATTCGTCATCATTTCTACTTATCGTTTTATTTATAAGATTAATTGTTGTACATTTCGTAAATTATCATTGCTATATGTAATTCTCGTAGTGGATTTAATTTATCGCCAATTTAACGTCTTATTTTTGTTTGAAGTTATTAGAAAAAAATGTTCATCACGTACCAGCTTCGCTTTTTGCAGGAGGCTCAACTTCGGGAGTTGCCTCTTTGATTTCTGATTTTTCCTTTTCCGGTACAACCTGATAAATGGTTTTTTTTTTAATTAAAATCGGAAATAGGAAAATTTAAAAATTATTTCTACAAAAAATGGGCAATTCCTATTTTTAATATAAATATTTCATTTTTATAAATAACTAAGCCAATTGTTGTCGTATAATAATTTTTAAAAAAGCTAATTTTTCGTCTTGACGCGCTCTTTTATTTTTTATTATTTTAACTCTAAAAGATTAGTTTAATTGGACTCGTATCTTCTCACCTTGGGCGGAGAGGGTTCTCTTTCCGGTTGCACTGCCAGAGTTTCGCTTATTTTCTTCCAGATATTGTCGAAACTGTCTCGTCCCATGTAATCAATTTCTCCCTGTTCCCAACTGTGCTTTCTCATGTGTTCCTCCAAAGCGATTTGTTCGGCACTTCTCATTTCGCCAAGTGTTATTTTAGCTAACGCCCCCGCGATGCCAGCCTATTTTTGAAAATTCCGTTTTATTTAGAAGGAATTACAATCGACACCGGGTAACAACTATATTTTTTAATACGATTACAAAAAAAAAATAGGTTATATTTTCGGTTGCAGGCAAACGTGGTTCGACATAACCTCAAAATGGCCGTTATTTTACGAACGCCAGTTGCATTGGAAAATTTGAATTCCCGCCATTTTTATAACGGTTTTTATAGGCCAATCAACGATTTAAAAATGGCCTCTGCGTTTCGCAACATGGCGGGAAAAATGGCGGCCATCTTGAAGATTCGTAAATGCAAATGCGTGCGTGATATAAAACGTGGCAGCTACGAAAAAAAAATTGTTTTCTTGCTGATATATATATATTTAATTGTTTCTAGGGAGAAGCAAGCTGCACGGTGCATAAAAAAACGAAAGAAAATTCAATCGGCGCAACGGATTGAAAGTGTGACGCCCAATGGCCGACTCGAGGGATAAACAAAATGGCCGCCCGAAGCTCCATATTGGAAACGAAGAAGACGAAAAATCATGAGTAACCTTGCCAGAAATTTATAGAAAATGCAGGTTGGGTAATAAAAAACGCACAATGACGACAAATACGTAATAAATAAAATGAGAAAAATATTAATTCCTGTATTTAGTTCCGGGAAAATCGTGTTTTTAATTTTTTTTTTCAAATTGCGTAATAATCACACTAATCTCGATGACATCATTCCACGAACACTGAAATTATGGAAAAACGTTCCGAAGGTAGAAATTTTGAAAAATCGTACATCACCTCCAAATCTGAAGCTTCAAACGGCCATCACACTTTCAACGATTTTCAAGCGCACGAAAAAGTGATTCGAGAATTATAAAAATTCGCAAATTTTCGTCCAATTAAACGGTGGATTGGAATATAAATTATTGAAAAATTCGACGAGTGATAAATAAAATGCAAATTATGCAACGACACAATGCACGACGAACAGATGAAAGACGTCACGATTCAATAAATGTAAAGAAACATTTACTTACATCATTACATTCAAGTTGCCTCGAAATGTTCAATTCTGATTGCGTCGTTACGTTTTTGGACTTTGTACAAGGTTCGGGATGGGATATTTCGTTTGGTTCGTCAGTCGGTTCATCGCGACAGTCAATTATTAATTTTTCCGCGTTTTTAGAAAAATGGTCTCTTTCAAGTTCAATTTCATCAGGAAGATTTTGACGATGATGTTCATGATCATGATGATGATGATGATGATGATGATGTTGCTGATCATGATGAAGATGATGATGATGATGATGTTGATGGAAATTTCGTTGTTCATCTTCGTCGCGATGAAAATTCTCGTTTATCTGCCGATCAATCGCCAATGAATCATCAATAAGTTTGTCCATTACCGCAAAATCATCATTTTCCTCATCGTCATTATTTTTCTCATTTCGACAATGATCGTCCCAGTTGTCGCGAAAAATTTTCTCACGTTCGCCATCTTCATTGTTGATGGGAAAATCACCACCGCGATCGATAATCGCGCATCGATCGTCGATCGATTTTTCGCCCAGATAATTCGCCGCGCTCGTTAATACTGACGAAGGAAAAACGCGATTTTCCGAATGATTTTTTGAATTTAACGGTTTTTTCATTTTACAATCGTCATTTCCGCTTTGACAGATCGATGAAACGCGATCGTTTTTTTCTATCGAATCGCGAATATCGTCGTCGATTTTTTGCTCGTCCGGAGCGACAAAAGTGAGGTTAGAATCATCGATATAATCGTCCCAAGGATCGTGAAACTCGGAAAAATTCGGCGCCATGTTGTCGTTATTAGAGTCAATTACGTCGTCGGATTTTGGAAAATTGGACAATGAGGAATTGGATTTGTTTTCGTGCCAATGTTGCGTCAATGTGCCGCTGGCCTATGCAAGCATTTCATGCCAGAACAGAAAAATTGCACACTAAAAATCGGTTAGTTACACACTGGGCAATCGGCAGGGTCCATTTTTTGGAACTTTTTTTCTTCCTTCAAATCCATTTTCATGATCTATATACACTGTTTTGGAAATAGACGTGCGAAGAATGATGGAAACAGTGTTGGACGAATTTGTAATTAATTAATTACAAATTACAAGTTGTAATTAATTATTGACAGATGTAACACATTTCCATTACAAATTACAGCTGTAATTTGTAATGGAAATGTAATTAATTACACCATGTAATTTGCTGCTGCCCAACACTGGATGGAAATAACGAGAACGCAAAATGGCGGCTTAATCGAGAAGTAAACAAGATGGCCGTTCGAAGATTTCAGCATCGAACGCTCATAATTCGCGATTGTTTTATCGAGAATGCGTTGGTTCTATCATATTTCCCCTCTCGCTGATGACAGAAATACTCGAGACTGTCGAAAATGTCATTAGATTCTCGTAAACTCTCGATTGTGGAGGGATAACCTCAAAATTCGAAGCCATTTGGGCAGCCATGACAGTAGCGACGTCTGCGCCATCTGTCGACACCTTTGCCAACTCGGTTTGGGTGCATCGATCGATAATGAAGTGAACAAAATGGCGGTTTTGGATTTTTCTATGCAATTTTTTTTTTTAAATAAAATCTTAAAATACGTTTTTCGAAATATTTTTGTGCATTTAGTGCTTTGGAAATTAATAAAAGAGGGGAAAAAGTACTAGACGATAGAATTATCTCAATATCGCGACTTAACCTCAAAAGTTGAATACTACGGAATCGACTTATCTCAAAAATAGTTTCTTAACCTCAAAATTTAAAGCTCGGGCGGCCATGACACTTGACACACTAGCGCCACCTGTCGTTCATTTTATGAAACGAAAATTTTGTTTTATCTTCAGAAATTTCTTGCAAAAATTATTCATAAGTATTTCGTGAAATCAATTCAATTCGAATCATATTTAATTCATTTGAAACTCGTGAAAACTTTATTTAAATTAAAATTTGAAAAATTAAAGAAACATCGCTGATCGGAAAGAAGATAGAAATTGGAGAATTGTTGATGTTTTTTCGGTAAAATTTAGTCCTATTTTTTTTTTTTTAATTTCTATGTGTAAAAAATTACTGAAAATTAATTTTGAAAATTAAAATTAGTTTCTTGTCAGTCTGAAGATTGTCGCAAACCAGTGTATATAAATCTCAAGCTTTGCGGGTAACAAATATTAAAAATATTTATATTTTTCTCAATTACAAAAACTAGACACTGCCGAAAAAAAAACACTAATTCACGGTGGAAATAAAAATACACTGACTAAAAGCTGCGACGAAATAAAAACAATTATCAAACGTACAACTTTTGAAATAAATTGAGCTCATCGGTTTTTAAGTAACGACAAGAAATATTTTGAATGCTCAAAATAAATCCCAAAAATTATAAATCAAAATGACAAAATTTTGGAAATATAGTAAAAATAAAATAAAAAAGTTTTATCACAAAATTACTATTAAAAAATTTGTTTAACCTCAAATTTGAATTTGAAAAAACATTGGAGATTCTTTTTCTCTCAAAAATATGAAATACTTTTGGAATAAATGATAATCTCGCAAAGTGCGAATATTTCGCAGGAAATGCGCAGTTCGGTCGGTGCCAAAAATGTGGGCGAAAATCTAGTTTGTCACTCTCGCAAAAATTTTCCTACATTTTTCACCGAGCTACGTTGAAGCTGTCTAAGAAAATTTTGCTGTGCGAGAAAGATTTAGAATCTCTAAAAGTGCTTGAAAAAAACATTTTCGTGCAAAAAAAAATACAACAAAATGTGAGAGCGGTGAAAAACAAAAAAAAAATCAAAAGCTCGAACAGTGGCATCATTTGTCATTTCTTACCTCGCGATAAGACGCATTAGATTCCCTTTGTTCATTGCTTAGCTTGCGAAATCAGTAAAGGGATGGATAAGCATTACGAATTATCAGGCGACATTTTTTTTTGTTGTTTTTTCTTTTTTTTTCAAACACAATTTTTAGTTCAACATCAACTCAAAAAACAGAACGTGAAGAGAGAAAATAGTTCATCAGAGTTTTGGATTTAAGAGAAACATTGCATCATAATTATTTTTTTTTTTAAATTGCAAAAAAATCACAATTGAGGTTAAATTTTTAATAGCTCAAAAGTTTCGATCGTCGTTTAATGACAATTTTTTTTTTTCACTCGCACTTACCATTTGCGGTGACAATTGTGGATGTACGTTGTCGCAAAAAATGGTCCACCACACTTGTAGCAAAGGTTGCAAATGATTAGAGCCCTGGCTGGGTTGTACCTGCCCCGTTATAGTGTCGAAATTTTGAAGCCAGGGTTTTGTAGTGCCAATGAAATGAATAATTCTCACATCATCGCCGAATCTAAGAATTAATTTGTTCATTCATACAATATAAAATATAAACAATCTATTATTAATAATCGATATGATCGAGCATTAGTGTTCGATATTTTTGAATACCGATAGAATCGATTACTAGTGTTCGATACCATCGAATATCGATTATTAGTGTTCGATATAATCGAATATCGATTAAATCGATTGTTAGTGTCCGATACAATAAAAAATCGACATGATCGATCATTGGTGATCGAGACGGTCGTCTATTAGTGTTTAATATGATCGATAATTACTGTTCGATACGATCGAATGGCGATATGCTCGATTTTTAATGTTCGAAACGATCGAATATCGATATGATCGATTATTAGTGTTCGATACGATCATTACTGTTCGATCCGATAGAATGTCGATATGATCGATTTGTAGTGTTCTATATGATCGATTACTAGTGTTCAATACGATTTAATATTGATAAGATCGATCAGTAGTGTTCCGCAGGTCCGAATATCGATACAATCGATCATTAGTGTTCGGTACGAGTTGATATCGCTATGATCGATTATTAGTGTTTGATATGATCAATTATTAGTGTTCGACACGATTAAATATCGATATGATTGATCATTAGTGTACGATACGATCGAATAGTGATCTAATCGATTACAAGTGTTCGAAACGATCGATTATTACTGTTCGAAACGATTAAATATTGATAAAATTGATCATTAGTGTTCGGTACGGCTGAATATCGATATAATCTATCATTAGTGTTCGGTACGAGTGAATATCGATATGATCGATTATTAATATCGATATTATCGATCATTAGTGTTCGATATGATAGATTATTAGTGTTCAGTATAATTAAATATTGATACGACCGATCATTAGTGTTCGGTATGACTGAATACAGATATGATCGATTATTAGTGTTCGATACGATCGATTATTACTGTTCGATCCGATAGAATGTCGATATGCTCGATTAGTAGTGTTCTATATATGATCGATTACTAGTCCTCAATATGATTAAATATTGATAAGATCGATCACTAGTGTTCGATAAGACTGAATATCGATATAATCGATCATTAGTGTTCGGTACGAGTGAATATCGATATGATCGATTATTAGTGCACATGATCGATCATTAGTGTTCGATATGATCGATTTTTAGTGTTCAATATGATTACATGTCGATATATTCGATCATTAGTGTTCGGTAAGAGTAAATATCGATATGATCGATTACTAGTGTTCGATACGATCGATTATCGATATGATCGATCATTAGTGTTCGATATGATCGAATAACGAACTTCTGGTATAATATTTGTAACAAAAAAAAAAAATTTTTTTTTTTCAAAAAAAACTTACTGTTTGAATGCCGGAAGATAGGAGTAAGTCGCGGTTGAACACATATTGTAGATAAACGGCAGATGCTTCGAAATATCCTTGTGCGCCCAATCGCTGAAGTATTGATTCAACAGACCCTGATCGCCACCGTCGAATGAGCCTTTGGCAGCCGCGTAATTCGTCAACGACGCGAAAGTCTGTTGCGACGGTCTGTACACGAAGACACCGGAATTGAAGCAATCGGGCCAACCGACGTCCGGCGCAGCCGATAGTTCTTCGCGCTCGAACAGCTCGTCGCAATTTCTTATCACCTTTGAATCATCGAGGATTTTTTTTTAGGCAGGTTATTTTAATGTTAGAATTTTTTTGTTGTAAAAAAAAATATATATATATATCAACCATTAAAATTAAATATTAATTACCAATGTATCGGCGTCGAGGAAAACGCATTTATCATATTGCGTGAGCCTCCAACAGTGGAGCTTCGTAAATGTGATTCCCAGCTCGGGTCTCGCCAAAAGGGCCAGATTAGACTCGTCCTTTGAGTCGAGTACGTTTACCTCTTGTACCATTGAAAATATCGACGACAATTTTTCCCTGATAATGAGCAAATCGATTACATAATATCGATCATCATAGATCGATAAACTTGATTATCGAAGATCGATACAATCGATTTAATCGATTATTGAATATCGATATATTCGATATAGGATCGATGATCGTTTATCGAAGATCCATATATTTGATTCAAGATCGATTATGGACAATCGATATATTCGATACATGGACAATCGATATATTCGATATATCGATTATCGATGTATTCGATAATTGATGAATTCGATACATCGATAATCGATACATTCGATATATCGATTGTCGATGTATTCGATATATCGCTTATCGATGTATTCGATATATCGCTTATCGATGTATTCGATACATCACTTATCGATGTATTCGATATATCGATTATCGATGTATTCGATATATCGATTATCGATGTATTCGATATATCGATTATCGATGTATTCGATATATGGATTATCCATGCATTCGATACATCGATTATCGATGTATTCGATATATCGATTTATTCGATATATCGATTATCGAAAATCGATAGATTTGGTTTAAGATCGATTATCGATTATTGAAAATCGATATAATCGATTATGAGGGTTCGATGTAACTATAAAGATTCTTTAAATGTAAAAAAAGATCGGACATTTGACTCCCGGAAATGAACTGTAGTAAATGATCATTAACAGGTGTGTCAATTATTTACGGACGAGTTCGTTGGCAGGCAATTACATGAAAATTGTATCAAGGATAAGGTTCAAGTTCGCGCTTTTACTGCGTTGGCTACCGTTCAGACATTCGCAGCTGCCGTTCGAAGCTCCCCAAACCAATTTCACAATATTGAGGAAAATTTTAAACAAACGCCTCCATATTTCAACTATCACGATGGATTAATCGACATTTTTGAACACTTTTTTTTTTTACGATTTTTTTGGGAAAAAAAAAATTTTTTGTTTGGAAAAACTAAGATGGGTATGATTTTTTTGGCTTTTTGAATTTGGTTTTTGAATCTTGATAATTTACCTCATGGCACCGGTCACACCGGGAGTTACCAAAACGGCGAGATCATGTTTCGTTCCGACGCGTCGCAATGAGTGAGCCAAAACGAGAGCGCCGAGAGAGTAAGAGTCGTTTGTCGCCAACGTAACCCAAGCGAAACCTTAAAAAAAAAAAATCAATCGTAAAATTATGAAGTTATCAAATAATTATCTTAATGATAATAATTTATTTAATCAATTATTTTTATTAATTATTATATTAATAAATAATGTTCATAATAAACAAATTAATTTATTTATCACTCAAGTTATTTTTTAATTAGTGAAAATGATTGGAAACATGGCAATGTCAATAGTACGGTGATTGGTTAACGGGATTGCCGAGGGTGGCGCTAGTATCGCCGGCACGTCCAGTCCGTTCCCACAGATGGCGCCACCGGCGCAAAGCTAAAGACGCCATCTTGATTTACGATCGAATCACCAGGCATAACCTCGATTCCGGAATGAATTGATCGTAAAAATGATTGCTTTGATCGAATTCTTATGAAAAAAAAAATCAATCGTTCATAAAAATTCGCTAGAATTTAGTGTAAGTAAAATTGAAGAAATGATATAAAATTGTGTGAAAAATCAATGAAAATTTTTAGATTTTTCTGTCGCTTTTATAATAAAAGTACATCTTCTCGTTGACGATGGACGAAGCGCGTAGTTCAATCTGTTCTACGAGTTATTTTTGATGCTGCAAAACTATTTCACCGGACTCCGAATAAAGCCGCTATACGTTTTATATACCGACGGAATTAAATGAAGAATTTGCAATAAAATGGACGCTGTGAGTGTTGAAAAAAAAAATTGAAAAAAATAAATAAAACGATTCACAGCGAGAAGTGTGAGAAGTTTGGCAAGTTGCCGAGTTTCGATATATATTTAGTTCCTGCGATGTTGAATTCGCGTCTTTTCGTCAACGAGCATTGTGCGCCAATTTCCTTTACGAAGATCTTTGACGCAGGACTTTTAGCGCAACCTTAAGGTGGTTCAAACTAAATTTTCAAGATTTATATTAAAACATTGATATATTATAAATAGTTTAAATTTACATTGAATAAAAATAAATAAATAACTATAAATGTTTATAAATAAATTAATTTGAAAAAATTCAAAATTACAAATCGGAGACGTTGATATAGTTAATTAATCTAATAATAAATTTCAAGTTAAATACCTAAAGTTTTTAGTTAATATCAATATATCAATGTGTTAATATATTGATACATCAAACATATATCGATGTGTTGATATACTGATATATCGAACACATATTGATATATCAAACATATATTGATGTGTTGATCGACTGATATATCACACATATATTGATATATCAATATGTGGACGTATTGATATATAAAACAATATTGATATATCAATGTATGTGTTGATATAGGGACATATCGATATATCACACAATACTGATATATCAATGTATGTGTTGATATATGGTCATATTGATATATCACACAATATTGTTATATCAATGTATGTGTTGATATATTGATATATGGACATTCGAGACAGGATTATCGATCATATTTGATGATTCGATTGCATCACGCCAATTAACTTTTTCATGATCAATGATCAGAAATAAATTTTTTAAAAAAGTGATTCACGTCATAATTTAAATTTGGCGCGTGTAAATAACCGAATTGCGTATGTCACAGAAAGGAGAATCATCATTATTTTGGCACCAATTTTCACGCAAGATACATTAACTCTATCTAATCTTAATACTCGTAGCTCGCGCGCATAAATACTAGAGTGTGTCACTGACAAATTTTATTTTGATTTTTTCAGTTGCTGCTCGAAAGACTTGCAAAAAATACGGAACTAAATTGTCGTGCAATCCGGAAAAGTGGGAACGAATATCAGGAGGTTTAACAGCGATGAACGTTTTTCAACAGCGTGAGATTTTTCAAGAGTAAGCAAATAAAAATTAACGAAACATTTGTCTAATAATTTCAACAAATCAAGAATTCTTGATGACGTTGCATTTTAGAGAATCAGCCATTTCATCCTAGAATTTTTTGGGAATAAAGTTTTGAAAAATACAATAAATTGGCGACCCAAATGTTTTATCCTATTAGCATTAAAAAAAATTATTTTCTACTATTTTTCCGAGTATCGATCATTAGAGTTGTAATAAATTTCGTAAATGGACCACTCTAATATTTACGCAAAATCTTATTTGCCTTTTTTCTAAACTATTTGTTGATAATTTTTCGATTATCAATCAAGTTTGAAAAAAAATGCAAAAGTTGACCACCCTAATATTTACGTCGAACCTTAATTGTGTTGTTTTCAACTATTTATTACTATTTTTTCGATTATTAATTAGAGTCGCAATAAATTGCAAAAATGGGCCACCCTGATATTTACGTAGAACCTTACTTGTGTTTTTCCAACTATTTGTTTATAATTTTTGGTTTAGCAATCAGAGTTTTAATAAATTGCCAAAAACGGCCACCCTAATACTTACGGACGATTTTTATAATGACTGAATTTATTGCAAATTTTGTATCGCCGTTTCTCGCTAGAGCGATAAAGTTTCGTCGATGATAATATTGGGTCGAAAAACAAACTCACGAGCTTAGGAATCAAACGTGTTACGTCAATGATGATATCGCTAAACTAGTTTTTTTTCGTAAATAGGTAACACTGACCTTCGCAATTATAAACGTGGAAATGTATGAAAATAGAAATGCCTTTGATACGTGAGAAATAATTTCAAAAAAAGCTTCTATTCCCGAATATACGTCTTATCACGTGAGATAAGCCGATAACCTTCTCTAGACTCGTATTTCGTGTCATGTGACTCTTGCGTGATGCGCACAATTTTTTTGCAACTGATTTTCAATTTTTATTATCAAAGCACATAAACTATGATGATTTGGAGTGCCGAGTAGTTCAAAGTTAAAATCGAATTCCATCGAATTTCTTGACACTTTTTTAACGAAATATTGGCCTAATATAAAAATCAATTTCGCCCCGTAAATTCTTGCTCAAATCAAAGTTCAATATCACTGGAAAGCATGTGCCAAATTTGAAGTAATTTCACGGTGCCGTTTGCGAGATAAATCGTCCCAAACTTTGATCATTTAACACGGCGCGTATAGGGATAACCTCTTTGTTAACGTCTTTTTGTTAAAAATTTCCAACTTAGGGACAAAATGAACAATCAAAAAACTATACATTCGATCCGATGAATATTTTGGAAAATACTGTCCAAAATTCAGAACGATTCACCGTCCAGGATCGCAATAGAATAAGAAAATATAATCCCAACGAAACGTATGCATAACCTCAAAAAATCTAAGCGATAGAAATCAAACTTGTTTTCGCACTCAATTTTTTTTCTGGGACTGTACCGAGTGTCCTTAATGTATCCATTTGATCAAGAGACCTCACGGGATTTACGTGTGTATCAAAATCATCATACAGATGGCGTATTGCCACAGACATGTGACGATTAAGGGCAGACAAATGCGGCGAGAACAATGAGTCGTGTGTGCACGGGGGGAATCGGGCGAGAAAGAGGTAAAAAAAACCTAGATAGGACACGCAGCCATTATATATATTTGAGATCCGAGAGTGCTACTGTCACCGCAGTTAGGTAAAAAGGCTTGTCGCATCTCGTGGAGGATCGGATTTCTATCCGGTGTACTCAAAATGAGTCTACGGTGTCGGCGACGACGATCAACGTGCGTAGACGAAAGATCCCAACAGAGAAGCTATTTTCAAGTTAGCGTTGTACAGGCTGTTGACCTTGATCCGCCATCAAGGTCTTCAAGATTAGTCGGGGTGAGATGTATATTTTTTTTTAAATTAAGCCTCTTGAGAGTCAATTTAGATGTCAGAATCAATCACCATTCATCCATAGAAGACGGTTTGAGATGCACGTGGAGAAAACCGTTGGATTCTAGCTGATTTCTTAGTTGAAGAATTTCTTCATGCGTTAGAAATCGAAAAGTAGGGTTAACTGGACTGCCAGAAAAGATGGCGGAGCAGGGATTAGGGACAATTGCAATTCATCGAAGACTTCTTACGATGCCCACAGAGAAAACTATTCGATATTAACTTATTGGTAAGCTAAAAATATTTGTCATGTGGTCAGGATCGAAAAGTAGGGTTAACTGGAGAATCAATAAAGATAGTGGCACAGGAAGCAGAGTTAGGGACAATTCACATTTATCGAAGACTTCTTACGATGCCTACAGAAAAAACCATTCGATATTAACTTATTGGTAAGCTAAAAATATTTTTTATGTGGTTAGGATCAAAAAGTAGGGTTAACTAAAAAATCAAAAAAGATGGCGGCGCAGGAATCGGAGTTAGTGACAATTCCCATTCATCGAAGACTTCCAACGGCGCCCACAGAGAAAACCATTCGATATTAACTTATTGGTAAGCTAAAAATATTTGTTATGTGGTTAGGATCGAAAAATAGCGTTAACTACAAAACCAAGAAAGATGGCGGCGCAGGAATCAGGGTTAGTGAGGATTCCCATTCAACGAAGACTTCCTACGAGGCCCAAAGAGAAAACCATTTGATATTAACTTATTGGTAAGCTAAAAATATGTGTTATGTGGTCAGAATCAAAAAGTAGGGTTAACTAAAAAGCAAAAAAAAATGGCGGCGCAGGAATCAGAGTTAGTGACAATTCCCATTAATCGAAGACTTCCAACGACGCTCACAGAGAAAACCATTCGATAGTAACTTATTGGTAAGCCAAAAATATTTGTTATGTGATCAGGATCAAAAAGTAGGGTTAACTAAAAAACCAAAAAATATGGCGGCGCAGGAATCAGAGTTAGTGACAATTCCCATTCAACGGAAACTCCCAACGGCGCCCCCAGAAAAAACTATTCGATATTAACTTATTGGTGAGCCAAAAATATTTTTTATGTGGTTAGGATCGAAAAGTAGCGTTAATTAAAGAACCAAGAAAGGTAGTGACGCGGAAGCAGAGTTAGGGACAATTCACATTTATTGAAGACTTCTTACGATACGCACAAAAAAAACCATTCGATATTAACTTATTGGTAAGCCAAAAATATTTGTTATGTGGTTAGGATCAAAAAGTAGGGTTAACTAAAAAATCAAAAGAGATGGCGGCGCAGGAATCAGAGTTAGCGACAATTCCCATTCATCGAAGACTTCCAACGATGCCCACAGAGAAAACCATTCGATATTAACTTATTGGTAACCTAAAAATATTTGTTATGTGGTTAGGATCGAGAAGTAGCGTTAACTACAGAACCAAGAAAAATGGCGGCGCAGGAATAAGAGTTAAATACAATTCCCACTCATCGAAGACTTCTTACAATGTCCACAGAAAAAACCATTCGATATTAGCTTCTTGGTAAGCCAAAAATATTTGTCATGTGGTCAGGATCGAAAAGTAGGGTTAACTAAAAAACCAAAAAAGATGGCGGCGCAGGAATCAGAGTTAGTGACAATTCCCATTCAACGAAGACTTCCTACGAGGCCCAAAGAGAAAACCATTTGATATTAACTTATTGGTAAGCTAAAAATATTTGTTATGTGGTCAGGATCAAAAAGTAGGGTTAACTAAAAAATAAAATAAAAATAGCGGCGCAGGAATCAGAGTTAGTGACAATTCTCATTAATCGAAGACTTCCAACGACGCTCACAGAGACAACCATTCGATATCAACTTATTGGTAAGCCAAAAATATTTGTTATGTGGTCAGGATCAAAAAGTAGGGTCAACTAAAAAACCAAAAAAGATGGCGGCGCAGGAATCAGAGTTAGTGACAATTCCCATTCAACGAAGACTCCCAACGGCGCCCACAGAGAAAGCCATTCGATATTAACTTATTGGTAAGCCAAAAATATTTGTTATGTGGTTAGGATCGAAGAGTAGCGTTAACTAAAGAACCAAGAAAGATAGTGATACGGAAGCAGAGTTAGGGACAACTCACATTTATTGAAGACTTCTTACGATACGCACAGAGAAAACCATTCGATATTAACTTATTGGTAAGCCAAAAATATTTGTTATGTCGTCAGGATCAAAAAGTAGGGTTAACTAAAAAACCAAAAAAGATGGCGCCGCAGGAATCAGAGTTAGTGACAATTCCCATTCAACGAAGACTCCCAACGATGCCCACAGAGAAAATCATTCGATATTAACTTATCTATAGGCTAAATAAAACTTTTCATGCGGTTAAAATCAAAAAGTAGGCTTAAAGTGAGGTTAGGCCCTCCCCTCCGCCATTCCAGGCCTGTAGTTGGAGAGAAAAAAGGAAGGGTTTCACTTCTACTCAATTGGAGAAGTGCGGAAAATATAATTTAGGCCTGACTCAAATGGACTTGATACTTGAATGGACTTTAATCCACTTATATTAGTTAGTAATTTTTTGGCATTTGAGCATCAATAACTCGGCAACTTCCGTTCAAATCGAGATTCGGATCAATGTCCGAATCTGCTATAATTTAATCCCAGTTCTTGTCTCGAGAGAGATAACATGAAAACTCAGAGCTCGACCCACACACGCTATTTGAGAGACCCGGAGATCGCGTATATTATGATACGCGAGACACCGAAACCCGAGAGGCCAGATTGCCGGCTAGAGAGCCCCTCGCCACTCTCCCCTCCTCCCCATTATGCTTCTCGTACCGTTGCCCCACGCTGTATCTTTGCAACCGACGCATAGTACCCGGGTTTATATTTATACACACCGGTTTGTCTCATAATAGCGAGAGGATTGAATATTATGGAGAATTGTCGCTGAAGATTTTTTTTTTCTTTTTTTCCGCTTGTCATAGGTCAAGCAATTCACAAATCTAAATTTTGTACTTTTTTTTTAGATCGAAAAATCGATTTTATACTTGACTAAAAAAAAAAAAAATTTTAAATAAATTAAAACTCATCCTGGCGTGAGGAAATTTTTGTCATAATTTGAAATAATATTTTTAAGAACTAATTAATAAGTCATGCAATTTTTCAAAACTAGAGACTGTCACTAAAGAATTTTTTTTAAATTAAACCAAAAAAAAATTCGCTGCTCATAACGACCGTTTATTGTTTACTTTGAAAAAAAAATCAAATCAAGATTCATTCGGGCATGAGGAAAGTTTTGTTACATAAAAATAATATTTTTGAGAACAAATTGAAAAGTTTTCAAATTTTATGGTTCTCAAAAATTTGGATTTACGATTTTTTAAAAATTAAAATTAAATTTAAAAAATTCCCATTGATGATACGTTTTAGAAATTCGACGATAAAAAATTGATCGAAAAAAAATTATCTCATAGATCGAATTTCTTTGCATTTCATTCAGAGCAATTTTTTTACCGCTGTGTTTTTTTAATTATATAAATCGTGACCTACATTTCGATCGATGAAAGAATTTGCCAATTCAAACGCGCATAGTCTATATTATTATTATTATTATTATTATTATTATTATTATTATTATTATTATTATTTTAATCCGAAGTTAGTTTCGTGTTACATTGCTGTTACATGTATTCGGGAATTCGATTTACATTGCCGTTATCATCAACGAGTGTGTCCCGGGCGACGGAAGATTATCGAATTAAGCCTCCTTAATCGTTAAAAGGAAGTTCCAATTGAGGATACTGAAATCTACGCGACGTTGAAGAAACCAATTTTATTTTTAACCAAGTCAATTTTATTTAAATTTACGATAATTAATATCGCTTTGAGTCGATTAATCGAAATATCGATCTAACGATTTATATCGACCTATCGATATATCGAATTTATCGTATTATCGATATATCGAATTTACGAATGATCAATTTTTTGAATTTATCGATCTACGAAATGTATCGAATTTATCGATCTAGGAAATTTATCGAATTTATCGATTTTGGAAATTTATCGAATTTATCGATCTAGGAAATTTATCGAATTTATCGATCTAGGAAATTTATCAAATTTATCGATCTAGAAAATTTATCGAATTTACCGATCACGGAAATTCATCAAATTTATCGATCTAGGGAATTTATTGAATTATCGAAGTACACCGATCGATAGTTCGATACATCGAATGTATCGAACTATCGATGAATCGAATTGTCGATATAAATCGAATACTTCGGAAGTTTCTAATTACCGATACATTTCGAAAACATCGAACTATTGGTCAAATTATCGATATATCGATTTGTATCGAACTTTCGATACATCGAATTTATCAAATCATCGATATAAACCGAATAGATTGAAAGTACCGAATTGTTGATTATCGAATATTTCGAATGCATGGAAATGATCGAAATATCGAAATCCATCGATAAATATAAAAACTATCGAATTGGCGAAATATCGGATTTATCGAAAGTATCGAATTATCGATACATATCGATGTACATTGATTGTGAATTTAATTGGGAAGCGAATAAAATGGTATTTTTTCGTAAAGCGCAGTACGCGTGATGTTTCTCACATAGTTTTCGTTATATTTGTCGCGTCTTCTAGTCAAACGACCCAGCTCGAAATGGTCGCCACGAAAAGGGATCTAAAATTAACATTAAAATCTAAAATCGTACGCCCCGAGTCGACTGGAGTCACCCGACGATTTTTCGTCTCTCCTCGATTATCCGACTCGCTATTATTTATCTTACAAGTTGCGACAGAAATTTTAAGGGATATCAAAAAAAAGGAATACATTTTCGGCTAATTTTTTTTTCTATTTTTTGTTATTTTTGGCTAATGTTTAAAAAAAAAACTATTTGTTGATAATTTTTCAATTGTCAATAGCGTTTGAATAAATTGCAAAAAAAGGACCACCCTAATATTTCTATAGATACTTAATTGCATGTCTAAAACTATTTGTTACTAATTTTTCGATTGTCAATTAGAGTTTTAATAAATTCAAGAAATGGACCACCCTATTCTTCATGTAGAACCTCATTTGCGTTTGTCTCTACTATTTTTTCGATTATTACGTAGAGTTGCAGCGAATTGCAAAAAGGGGCCACCCTAACATTTACCCAGAACTTTAATTGTGTTCTTTTTAAACTATTTGTTACTAATTTCTCGATTATTAATTAGAGTCGTAATAAATCTAAAAAATGGGCCACCCTAATATTTACCCAGAAGCTTATTTGTGTTTTTTTTTTAACTATTTGTTACTAATTTTTCAATTATTAATTAGATTCGTAATAAATTTAAAAAAATGGGCCACCCTAATATTCACGGAGTTTTTTTTAAATTCGAAATTTGTTGTACTGTCAAGTTTCGATTTAATTGATAGATTGGAATTTTGGAAATTTTAATTTGGTTGTCTGGGTTTGGGTTTGAATTTTCGAGTGTCGACGAATTTTTGAGTTATTAATTTTAGGATGAAGATTCTAGTGCGAAAATATCCCGCGAGTGCTCGGAGGGTTGAGCCGACGCGCTGGAAAAGCCATTTGGAAGAATGTAAAAAAGATGTTGAACGTTTTTGCGCAGACAGGAACTTTGCTCTGTCCCTCAAATAGACAGGAATAACTCCTTGAGATAGCAGAAGTAGAAGGGGGAAAGGGGGGAGGGGCAAAAAGCAGACGATTTGTGGAGGTAACTTTTGCTCTCAGAGTCTCAAAGACTTTCACGGACTCTGAAATAAATTCGCTGTGCTTTAAAAAAATTTGATTTTGATCCGTGAAGAATAAAATAAAAATATGAAATTTCAAAATATGAATAAAAATAACAAAATTAAATTACAAAATTGGCAATGAAAATATCTAAAATAAAAAATCAAATTAATTAAAAAAATGAATTTTTATCATTTTTTAATGAGCAATTTATGAATTTTTTCTGAGAAAATTTTTCCCGAATAAGTAGAGAATTTTTTTTTTCAATGCTTTAATTTTTTGTGATTTTCAAAATATCATCAGACAGACAATAAAGAATAAAAAAAAAGAAAATTGAAATCGGTTAAGTAAAAGCAAACTTACAGTCACTAAAAAAAAGTTTTTGAGGATTAAAAAAAAATAAAAAATAAAAACAAAAAACTTCACTTTTTTTTAAGCTGATCAATAATAATTTGATAATGTTGTTCCATTGAAATCACTTTTTTTTCGACGATCCGCATTTGGGGAATCAAAAAGTGAATAAAAATGATGTTAAATTATTAAATAAGAAGCTAAATATTATTTTGATCAATTAATAAATGTTTATTCGTTAATTAAATATTAAATTCCCGTAAATTAAACGTTCAATTTTACGTCCGAGATAAAAAAGAATCAGATTAAAAAAAAGGAAGCTGAGAAACTTTTCTTCCGGGTGTAAAGTACCGATAAACCGTTTTCTCTTCTTCATGCTAATTAGTTAATATAACGTATGGCTAATAACAATTTTTAATG
Source organism: Alloplasta piceator (assembly GCA_946863875.1). Lineage (NCBI taxonomy): Eukaryota > Metazoa > Arthropoda > Insecta > Hymenoptera > Ichneumonidae > Alloplasta > Alloplasta piceator. Next base: position 31,988,813 of record OX333080.1, read on the forward strand.
ACATTAAAAAGGTATTTCGGAGCTAAAAGTTGACTAAAATATTCTGGAAAAATTCTTTCTCAACTCAATCGCAATTTAAGTGTTTTTTCCTTTGAAATTTTTAAAACAAAGTAATAAAATTATTTTATAAAAATTATTTTATAATTGCAAATAGATTGTTAAAAGTACATAAAATTATTATATAATTATAAAAATATTTTTTCAATATAAAACGTGATCATATTTTTAATAATTTTTAGAATTTAATTTTTAAATCCTTTTTCATAATAATTTTTCAAGTAAATCTAATTTATTATTATTATGTTTATTGCAATTCGATTCTCGATAAAAATGTCATTCAAAGTGATCAGGTGGCGTTGGGAATGCTCGATTGATAAATATAAAGCGGAGCGCACGCGCCCCAATTTCAAGGCCACGAGACTCTTGAGCGGGACTCGAGGCGGGGTCGAGAAAATTCGTGGAGATCAGACAGAGAAGAGAGACCGCAAGCGATGCAAACTCGCCGGATGACGAACGCAAACATTCGTCGCGAGCGAATGAGAATTTTTTTTTTTTCATTCCAGTCATTGCAGATATCGATCGCACTGTAAATTATTCGCCCCTTAACTATGCCGGGGAAAGTCATCTCTACAATTGCTACATTTTTACGGCCCTAAATCTCCCTAATTTATGGTTGCCTGGGAGACGAAGATCGCAGGGAAGCGTCGAATGTTATTCAACATAATTAAAAAAAAATTTAATATTTTAATATTTTAATATTTCAATATTTTAATATTTCAATATTTTAATATTTCAATATTTTAATATTTTAATATTTCAATATTTTTATATTTTTATATTTTAATACTTTAATATTTCGATATTTTAATATTCAATTCAAGCTGATCGTGAATTTACTCGTCACAAGTTAATTTTGAGGTTAAGAACTTACCACCCATGACTGACGAGCCTTTTCGTTGGATTTGTTTCAATCGGTGACTTCAACGTAAACACAATCACGAAAATAATAAATTAAAAAAAATTATTTCAGCGAGTGCGTTGGAATTTTTCGATGATAAATATCACGAGGCAAGTTGGACTGACAGACCGTGTTGCCTCTGTCAGTGTCGCGACGCGAGTAACGAGTTTGGCTCGACTGACCGACAAACTGGAGCCACCGTCGCACCCGGCAACTTCCCCCACTCTTCGGCGCAAGAAGCTTCTCTCTCCGTCTCTCGAGGGTTTTCATTCCGTCCGCAGTTTTAATATTTTTGTCGCTACTTGTCGGTCATTATTGGCGCGATGTTTCTGCATTATCGACGTTTCACGCGAATAATTGCGGGCACTGCCGCGCGCGGCGACGTCGACGTATCAACGCGCCAAATTCGAAGTCTTCGCGCATTCGGCTTCGTTAAATATTTAAATATATTCAGCTGCTTCATCGTTATTTCGGTAACGATGATTAATTAATTAATTTAATTTATTAATTTAATTTATTAATTTAATTTATTAATTTAATTTATTAATTTAATTTATTAATTTAATTTATTAATTTAATTTATTAATTTAATTTATTAATTTAATTTATTAATTTAATTTATTAATTTAATTTATTAATTTAATTTATTAATTTAATTTAATTTTTTTATTTATACTCGCGTATAATATTTTCAAAAATGCGAGACACGATCCTAACGGCCATAATGTGTACTATTCAAGATGGCCGGCGAAAAAATTTGCATCTTTCATTAAAAATATCCGAAAAAATGGATTTCGGGTGTTCTTGATCCTATTTTGGATTAGAAATGAAGATTTCAATATCTTAGCAGAATTGGGGGTGCAAGATTTTCCAAAAATTCCTTAAGGGGCGCAGGTTTTCGATTTTTTGAAAAAAGAAGCTATAGTATTTGAAAATTTCACGATAAGAGGAATCATTTTTACCGATAGTTTGGAGGAAGAAATTGTTTGGTATCGATTTTCATGAAAAATTCTTAAGGGGTTAAATTACCAAAATTATGATCCACTTCAGCTGATAAGTAAAAGCAAAGCACCGTCCAAAATGAATTTCGTTATTAAATAAAAAAGAGAAATTTTAATCTATCTAAATTTTTCCACAAACTCGAGCACGTTGAAGATGCCTACAAAATTTTGCACGAATCGACGATCAAACTTTAAAAATCTGCAAAAAATCGAAAAATTATCAAAATTTCGACTTTCACAAAAATGCAAAAAAATTTAATCGTATTCATTCACTTATGACTCAATATCAACGTTTTTTTAAAGCAAGCAAAATTTTCATAAATTTTTATTTAAAAAACTCAGTATAAAAATCAATCAATTAATGCAAACAACAACATTTTAACCAAAGTTTCACTGAAGAAAGTTTTCTTTGTCCTCGGGTTCAACGAACCCCGGCTAATTTCTCCCAAGATCGTAAAAGCACATGCAAAAGCTCTTAACCTCTAAACTCCGTCTGGAATCGTCAATTTGTGTTTCACGAAATGCTTAATTGTCCAAGGCGTCACGAAAGTCATGGCGAAAAGGGCTCTCTCCCCCCACTTCTTCGCCGCCCCCCCCCCCTCCTCCGGCGGAGAGATTAACGCGAAGCCCCCACTCCGCCAGTGGGAGGCGGCTCCCCGCTCGCGCCTCAGTCGCTTCTGCGCATGCGCGAGGTGCGCAGTGGTCCAACTCGCGCTACTGCGCACTGCGCACTGCGCATTGTCATCTGCGCGATTCGCAGAGCTCAGCCGCGACATCTTCCGCAAGGACGTGAAATTCCCTCGCTCGATTGTCGTCGACGTTTGTTTCACGTTCGAATAGAAAATCCCTCAACCAGTTCCGGGACGTTCCGTCACAATAAACATGCTTCGCAGCGGGACGTTTCGCGATCCCGCGAGGATCGTCGCGACGAATGCAATAACGCGGATTCGTTAAGATCGCGATTACGAGACCTAATTTTTCGTCGTAAAATGTAGCTCAGACGATTTATGCAGTGGACGTGGTGGCCGTCTTTAACGTTCGTGGAGTTTTGGCTTTTTCTCCTTTTTTTTCGATCCGGAAGGCGTTGTAAGAAAATTAAAAAAAAAAAAAATTGGGTGGAAGACTCGGAAATTCCTACGCTGGGGCCTCGATTCCGCTTAGTTGAATATATGCAAATATATGTATGTGGTGGATTTTTGTATGATATATTTTCGTGAAAAAAACATGTTTTCGTTTTTGAAAAAAAAACATGCTGGTCATCTTAACGTCAACATTTTGAAATTTGGGCTACAATTAGTCTTTAACATCCCCCTTTGAATCCTAAAAGTTTTACTATACTCGATATTACAAATAAAAAAGTCATGTTTCCATTTTTTTTAAACATGTTGGTCATCGAACGTCGCCATTTTGAATTTTGGATAGAAATTTTTTTTTTAACATCCCCTTTTGAGTCCTAAAAGTTTCACTCTGCCTAATACTTGATTGAAGCTCTAGTATACATAAATAAAAAGATCATGTTTTCATTTTTTTTAAACATGTTGGTCAACTAAAGTCGCCATTTTGAATTTTGGAAAAATTTCTTTTTTGACACCCCCCTTTTAGCCTCAAAATGTTCACTGTACTCAATACTTGATTGAAGCCCTATTATATAAATAAATAAAACAGTCATGTTTTCACTTTAAAAAAACATGTTGGTCACTTAACGTCGTCATTTTGAATTTTGAACAAGAATTAGTTTTTTAATATCAGCTTTTAAGCCCTAAAAGTGCTACTATACTCAATATCTGATTGAATCTCTACGATATAAAAATGAAAAAGTCTTGTTTCTATTTTAAAAAACATGTTCGTCATCTAACGTCGCCATTTTGAATTTTTGAACAAAAATTTGTTTTCAAATTCCCTTTTGAGACCTAAAAGTGTTACTATGTACAATATTTAATTGGAGCCCTAATATATAAAAATAAAAAAGTCATGTTCCATTTGTGAAAAAAACATGTTAGTCATTTAACGTTGCCATTTTGAATTTTTGACAAAATGTTTTTTTTTAAATCCCGTTTTGAGCCCTTAAAGTGTTTTTATGCACAATATTTGGTTGGAGCCCTAATACATAAAAATGAAAAAGGCATGTTCCATTTTTGAAAAAAACATGTTGTTTATCTAACGTCGTCATTTTGAATTTTGAACAAGAATTAGTTTTTTAACATCAGCTTTTAAGCCCTAAAAGTGCTACTATACTCAATATCTGATTGAATCTCTACGATATAAAAATGAAAAAGTCTTGTTTCTATTTTAAAAAACATGTTCGTCATCTAACGTCGCCATTTTGAAATTTTGAGAAAAATTTTGTTTTCAAATTCCCTTTTGAGATCTAAAAGTGTTACTATGCACAATATTTAATTGGAGCCCTAATATATAAAAATAAAAAAGTCATGTTCCATTTGTGGAAAAAACATGTTCGTCATTTAACGTTGCCATTTTGAATTTTTGACAAAATGTTTTTTTTTAAATCCCGTTTTGAGCCCTTAAAGTGTTTTTATGCACAATATTTCGTTGGAGCCCTAATACATAAAAATGAAAAAGGCATGTTCCATTTTTGAAAAAAACATGTTGTTTATCTAACGTCGTCATTTTGAATTTTGAACAAGAATTAGTTTTTTAACATCAGCTTTTAAGCCCTAAAAGTGCTACTATACTCAATATCTGATTGAATCTCTACGATATAAAAATGAAAAAGTCTTGTTTCTATTTTAAAAAACATGTTCGTCATCTAACGTCGTCATTTTGAATTTTTGAGAAAAATTTTGTTTTCAAATTCCCTTTTGAGACCTAAAAGTGTTACTATGCACAATATTTAATTGGAGCCCTAATATATAAAAATAAAAAAGTCATGTTCCATTTGTGAAAAAAACATGTTAGTCATTTAACGTTGCCATTTTGAATTTTTGACAAAATGTTTTTTTTAAATCCCGTTTTGAGCCCTTAAAGTGTTTTTATGCACAATATTTCGTTGGAGCCCTAATACATAAAAATGAAAAAGGCATGTTCCATTTTTGAAAAAAACATGTTGTTTATCTAACGTCGTCATTTTGAATTTTGGAAAAAAAAATTTTTTAGCATGCGCCTTTAAGCTCTAAAATTGTTACTAAAAAAAAAGTTGGTGTTGTTAATTTCGCTATTTTTAATTTTGGGAAACAATTTTTTTCAACATTCCTTTGAGCCCTGGAAGTTTGATTATACTCAACACTTGATTGAAGCAGCATTTGTCAAGATTAATGAGGTGTAAATTTAAAGTGGGTCATCATGCATATATATATATTAATATGTACGTGGATGTTTATTTATGTACATAATATTGGGATTTTAACATCCTGGGATAGAGGAGGAGAAATAATGGCAAGTTCACCGACCAGCATCGAGAATCAGATCGACAGTTTTTTGGAGCAATTCAAAAAAAGTGCCTCACGCGCCATGGAGGACACGCATAGATCCAGCTACAACGCCAGCAGTAGCATTAGCAGAAGTCGCAGCGGCAACCTCGACCTCGAGATCTTGGAGGCCGGTAAGTCCCAAAATAATTTTCATAATAGGGGTAAGCCCCAAAATAATTCTCATAACAGGGGCAAGTCCCAAAATAATTTTCATAACAGAGGTAAGTCCCAAAATAATTTTCACAACAGGGGTAAGTCCCAAAATAATGTTCATAATGGGGGTAATTCCCAAAATAATTTTCATAATGGGGGTAAGTCCCAAAACAATTTTCATGATGGGGGATAAGTCCCAAAATAATTTTCATAATGGGGCTGCAGAGTCCCAAAATAATTTTCATAATGGGGGCAAGTCCCAAAATAATTCTCATAATGGGGGTAAGTCCCAAAATAATTTTCATAATGGGGGTAAGTCCCAAAATAATTTTCATAATAGGGGTAGGTCCCAAAATAATTTTCACAACAGGGGCAAGTCCCAAAATAATTTTCACAATGGGGGTAAGTCCCAAAATAATGTTCATAATGGGGGTAAGTCCCAAAATAATTTTCATAATGGGGGCAAGTCCCAAAACAATTTTCATGATGGGGGGTAAGTCCCAAAATAATTTTCATAACGGGGCTGAGTCCGAAAATAATTTTCATAACGGGGGCAAGTCCCAAAATAATTCTCATAATGGGGGTAAGTCCCAAAATAATTTTCATAATGGGGGTAAGTCCCAAAATAATTTTCATAGTGGGGGTAAGTCCCAAAATAATTTTCATAATGGGGGTAAGTCCTAAAAAGACAGTGATGACAGTCTTAAAAAAAACTTCGTTCTTGGCACGCCGAATTTATTAGAAAATTATTCTTGAGGGCATAAGATTCGAAAAATTAAGTTGAAGTGATCCTAAAATCAAAATACTTAATTTTTAGTCTATCGTTGAAAGGATTGAAAAATAGGCTCAAGCCATTTTGGGGTTGTTGCACTCTTTGGAATATTATTTAATGTTTTTATGAACAAATTAACTTTAGAGAATTTTCGGGACGTATTTTTTGACTCAATTCTTGATTATTTTGATCACTTTGACTTCCGGTTGCATCCCTTATCGAAAATTGTTTTGTCAATAAATTTAAAAAATTTAGTTCTCCAAAAATTATGGATCCCGAGAAAAAGTGCGAGAAAAATTAATTTTGATCCCAAAATTGAAAAAAAATGATTTTCCGTTAGATTTTCAAAAATAAATGAATGGAAGGGATTTTCGAATTTTTAAAATTGACTTTCGGTAGCATGAACAAATTTTTTTTGTAAATTTTTGTTTCTGAAAACTTTTAAAAAAATTATACCTTATTATCTCCATAATTTTGGAATTTTTTTAAATTTAATAAAAAAATTTGTTGAATAAAAATTGCAATAAAAAAATAAAAATAGAAAAAAATGGGTGTCGACGGGTCAATATAGTCAGAATAATTCCATGTCAGAGAATTCCCTCGACAATAGAGCAAGAATCTAGGCAAATCCTCTTGGGGAAATAATTTGCGAGTCATTTGCGAATTATTCGCTGAATTAAAAAACTTTGGTTCAGAGTATTGTGCGATAAGAAAAATTCATTCAAGATGGCGCAAGAAAGCGCCTGCTCAGTTGAAGCCTTTCAGTTATTTCGGACGCTGCATTCCGTTTTAGTGTGCTTGGCACATTCGCGTCTATGCATAGTCGATTTTAACGAGGGTTCAACATGTTGAAACTCGAAGCCTAGCTTTAAGGGCTTAAGGGGAAGGGCCCTTCTAAGGGATGAAAAATGGTCAATATTTGAGAATTTTTTTAATTATCAAAGGATCGAGTTATTCTTATTTTATCAATTATATATTCAACTTACTTCATAACAATTTTTTAAATTCCAATAGTTCGAATAATTATAAATATAATATATAAATAAATTAATATTAATAAATAATATAAATAATTATAAATAAATAATGATATGTAAATAAAATATAATATATAATTAAATATAATTATAAATATAATCATAAAAGAATTTATCCAATATGCGTACTTTTCCCAAAGGACAGGGAAGAGGGAAGCTTGTACGTTTCTTGCGCACCTGTAAGCGCACATTTGTAGCCAAGCCCTATAGGAACGCCGGGGGTGGCTTATGCCGGAGGGGTGCCGCTTAATCTTGACAAAGAGAAGTTTTTTTTTTTTAAAGGTACGATGGAAATGAACATGTGCTCCAGGACCCTGAACCTTTCGAATGGCTTTGTCGGGGAGGGCTACCATTGTCTTTGCTATCTGGGTCGTGGAATCCGCTATAAACGATCTTTGCATGGTTTGGGTGGTGATAAAAATAATATTTTCTATTAAGAATTTTTTTTCCGTCGATCGATGACCCAATTACGCTTAATCCCAGGTTCAACAGACGATTGCTGGATTTACATGTAATTTGAGTTCTTTTTAAGTTCTCGCGTACAACTTAACATTTTTAAATGTTTAAACAATGCTGGATAATTATTCCTCCGCTTGATGGATCACACATCATGTTTCCCCCCATAAAAATAGGCTCAGGAGGTAGGCGGATAGATTTTGGGGGGTAGACTTAGGGGCGTAGAGTTAGGGGGGTAGATTTAGGGCGGTAGACTCAACATTTTTAAATGTTTAAACAATGCTGGATAATTATTTCTCCGCTTGGTGGATCACACATCATGTTTCCCCCTTAAAAATAGGGTTAGGAGGTAGAGTTAGGGGGGCAGATTTAGAGGGTAGGGTTAGGGCTAAAGTTAGGGGGTAGATTTAGGGCGGTAGAATTAGGGGGGTAGAGTTAGGGGCTAAAGTTAAGGGGGTAGACTTAGGGGGCAATGTTAGGTCGGTAGAGTTAGGGGGTAGAGTTAGGAGGTAGAGTTAGGGGGTAGAGTTATAGGGCGTAGGGGTTGGCTTATCTAGGATACCATAAATTAAAATATGTTTAAACAAAGTTTTCTTCGAAATGTCGTTAGTTAAGCTCTCGGAGCTATTAATAAATTCAACTTCACAACAACACTGACCCCACTCCAACCCTTCTTTGTGTTTGAATTGTTTACACAGACGAGCACTCCAGTGTCTTTCATCGGAACACTGCTGGCTGCAAACTGTTGCTGTTGCGCAATAAATATTTTATGTGCCTTAATATATCCCAATTCGATGGAGAAGGAAGAAAAAATTCCCCGAGCTTTCATTCTCGGACGCCGGGGAGTAATTTCCAACCCGGGCGTCCATTTCCGGGTTCAGCGTTGTCCAATCGATCACGTACGTCCATATGTTCCATCGTCCAAAATTCACCTCCTGCGAGGGATTGTTCAATATATTTTTTCATATCTGGGAAGAGCTATTTATATGCCAGAGGGACGATTTTTTGTTTAATCGAAACTAGGGGTGTGCAAATATACGAACTGTTCGAATAATTCGAATTAGTTATTAATTAATATCACTATTCGATTCGACTCGAATGCTATTCGCACCCCCTTAATCGAAACCATTTTAGAAAAGGTTACAATCGTTAATCGATAAGTCCTGGCCTATCTCATTACATCCATCCTCGGATTCTCTTTATACTTGTAGGTAAAAACATTTACCTTTCGTCAACGATTGATAACGCGCACCATCGAGAAAGGTGTTATTTGTTTGGGTTAACAATCCGAGCTGTCAGCGTTAGTCATTGCCGTTAGGTTATTGCTCGTGAGGAGAGAAAAGGAAGAATATACGCGTGGAGAGTCACGTGCGAAACTCCCTCCACGGAGGCTCCCTACTCTTCACCGATTGGTCGCTCCCTTCTCCCACTCGGTTCCCCCACGCTGACTTCCCCCATTCGGCCTCTCCGTGTTCACTCGCTTTCCGGCGCTCGTGCCTCCCACTTCGTGCCTCGTCGCACGTCGATCCGTTCTGCTCCGTTTCTTCGGCAAGAGGTCTCGCACAAAATTGTACACCAACCGCATTGTCCCTCTCTCTCTCTCTCTCTCTCTCTCTCTCTCTCTCTCTCTCTCTCTCTCTCTCCCTCTCTCTCGCTTTCCCTCCCTCTCCCCGATTGCAAGAGCACCCTGAACCGAACTTGCGGCGAAGTATGACGCGAAAATGCAGCCGCTGCTCGTCCCGAGGCCGGTTAGCCTAGAACGTTTTTATCGATCAAATGGACACTTGCCAAAGCTACGTTGACGCGACGCGCCGTGGATTATCGTTCGCGCCGAAATTTTTCCGTCCCGCAATGCTGGTGAACGTTCCATGAGAGAAAAAAAAATTCTCAACACTACGTGCAGGTTATGTTAACGCAATGCGACGTTTAAACTAATATCTTGCGACGGTGAAGTTACGTGCGTCGCTTAGGGCGATTAAGTTACTTAATGAATTACAATGACTTATGAATAAACTTGAAGTTATACAATATTTTTTATAAATATAGTGCTATAAATATATATTGATGCATTGCTGAGATATCGTGAACTGTGTAGTTAAATCGGCGACGATGATTCTACGAAGAAAGTCACTGCACAGCTGCAATTGTCCTTGTCATCAGCACTGTTCCACAAGCTGCACAGGCTCGAGTACGTCTCTCCATATATTAATATTATATAAATTATATACTTTTAATTATTAACATAAATATATAAAATATATTATACAGTATTATAATAATATTAACATTATATCAAGAAACGCGGCAGCGTCTTACAATCCATTATAAATTATAACATTACATTAATATTAATAATATATTTAATACTTACGCCTCCTCTGATACCGCATTTACGAAACAAAAGGCCGGTTCACGTTTACGACTCCGATAAGAGAAACACATTTTCGTCTGCCAATGGCGTACTACGACGCTTCGTCGTAAACGCTTGTACAATTATACATATACAAGATATTATACAAGAGCCCACAATGCGACTGATAAGAACAGCTATTGATTCGCGATATCGCCCACTGATATTTTTGAAAGGCTGTTCTCGTCGGTTGTGCATCCCCATTGTTTGCTATATTCAAAACCACTAGGAATAGGCATAAGGTAACCTCGATTTGGACATTTTCCATTGAATTGTGAAATCGAATTTTCGAAACAATTCTCGTTGGATGATGATTTCACAAACGAAGCTGCCAGAATCGATGGTTGGCGCATCTATGTGCGGAATGGTCGAAATTGAGGTTATCGTGAACAGAGTATGGCATTGTGCACATACTATGCATGAGTTTATAAATTATGTACTATATGCCTGGCTCGGGGTATAATTGCTCGAATTCACACTCATATACATAGCAGGGGTCGCTGGCCCTTGTTTTGTCGTCAGCTTGCAGCACATAGTGTCAAAGGGAAGGCATTGACATAACCTCAAAAGAGTTTTAAACACATTTTTTCGACGATGGCTTGACGGAATGGAAAACGCAAAGTGGGGCTGCCCGGAGAATCGACTTGTTGAGAAGCATCTTCACTATTCCTTTGTTTATTTCGTCGAGCCATTTGCGATAAAAATCTGTTTAAAAAGTTTTGAGGTTCTGTCGATATGCTGACGTTCCCACCTGAAAGCTTTCAACACTTTTTTTTTTTGGGAACTGCCAGACAGAATATCGTCAACCTTAGGCCCAAATTTTAAGTGCTTGAGATGTATCAAGATCAAACTTTCCATTGAACTCAAGTTGGAACTTAAGATCGAACTTAAGTTCCAATTTAAGATGAATCCCAAGTTTGAACTTAAGTGTCATTATAAGTTCATACTTAAGTTCAAACTTTAGCGCAAACTTCAGATCGATCTTAAGTTCAAACTTAAACGTGGTTTGAAGTTTGATCTTAAGGTCCATCTTGAGCTTGAACTTAAGTTCCGTCAAACTTCAAACCAAATTTAAGTTTGAATTTAAGTACGAATTTATAATGACACTTAAGATTAAACTTAAGATTCATCTTAAATTGGAACTTGAGTTTCAACTTGAGTTCAATGGGAAGCTTGAACTTAAGTTTGATTTTCAAAATCGATCTTACGATCTTAAAATTCGGACTTCGGCCTGTCGTTGTAGAATAATGTCACGAAGATCACCATTTTTTCGCGCAAATATCAGAATTTTAAGATTTTTGGCAAAAAACAGATCAGCAATGTCGATACAATTAACACGGTTGCCTCACAACTTCAAATACATTCTTCTTAAAAACAATGCGATGGAATGCAAAAATAATAACAGGGTCATCTTCGTGCCATTATTCTGCAATGGCAGACAAAATTTGACCATATTCTGTTCGTTCGTTTCCAGGAAAAGCATGCTTAAGCCTTTCAGGCGTGACTGTCAGTATTAAACATAACCTCAACAAATTTCTAACGCAGTTTTCTAAATGGTCCTTATTAACACAATTTCTAAAAAAATGAATAGTGGGACCACTTGCATAATTCATGTGGGCAGACCACTGTTCTTTTTTAATTCCATCGTTTTTGAGGAAAATTTCGCACTCGAGCTCATGATCATGAGCTCAGAAAGGCGGGGTTGAGTGTTCCAGAGTGTTGCCTCAATGCCGGACGCATTAAATCACTGCATTCGAGTTTTTTGTTAACACCGTGTGACCTTCCATGTCACCTCTATTTATGCCGATTCTCGTAATCAACTTCCATATATACTTACGTAATTTATCATTATGTCAGAATCAGCAACACAAATGTTTCCATCGCTAAACTCGTGTGTTCACAAGAGAACGAGATGATAAAGAAAATATATGCCGGTGTTTAAAATCATTCAATTTCCAGAGCCAGTGTTTACTTACCTCACATGCGATCCCGGTGGCATCGCTCCTTCTCTGTCTTGCGGCGGCCACTGGCGCCATCTACCCTCCCCCTTTCGAAGCTCCAGGGCCGTACCATGGGCTTTCCTACAAATCAATAATACTGGGCTATTTGCAGTTTCGTACATTCCCAATTTTTTTTAAGGGAGACTAAAGGCCCTCTCTCTCACAAAGTTCTTTAGCGCTATTTTTCTCGCGCTCACACGATCACCGCAACCTCTCAAGGTTACGGCAACATAACCTCTAAAACTTTTGAACCCTTTTTTTCGAAGATGGTCCGATAGAATGACAAATGAAGGTGACTTGTTCGTTTTGAGTATCGCAAAATCACTTATCTGGATTTTTTTTTATACGCCCCTGGATTTTTTTTTGTTGACTTAAAAATCCATAACAATATTCCACTTTTTTTTTTGACATTCTCATCGGTAGGAGAGATTTTTTAACGAATACTTAACGTCATTTTTGCTTCTCGAATGAAGTAGAAATACGGGGCCCGGGAATCCCCCAAATTTGTCGAAAGTTCGTACGGCCCTGGGGCCGAATTTCCCCCACTGCGCCTGCGTCTACGCCTGCACGAATCTCGTGCGCCATAACGTCGTGCGTTGTTCCTCGTACTGCCTCGTACGTTTTAACATATTTAAACTGATAATATGCGACTCATTTGTGCTGAAAAGAAGGACATTCGTCGACTTGTTCCTTCTCGATGAAGTGACGATTAAACGGTGATGAGGAGTTGCGTTGAAAATTAAAAAAAACGGTAAGTGAAGTCGGATCAATCGCGCGATACGTTAGAGGCGAGAGTTGTTGGAACGTGAAACGTTCCAGCGATTCTCGACCTTCTCGTCTCTGCACACTCGACGGCTGTTATATTTCGTATTTATTATTTGTTTTCATGCACGAGCTCGGCGAGTCTGTGTTTGTGAACACGTGCGTGACTATCAGCGCCATCCATTTTTATTTTTAAATCATTTTTTCAAAATGCAGGATTGGGTGGATTAAAAAAAAAGTTGATAACCGATTATTTAGAAAAAAACAAATTGCCAATGCCTTGCAAAAATAAAAATAAAATCAATTATTTGATTGATTGAAAATGAAAAAATGCCTTTTTTTTAATTCGAAATAATTTACAACATGAAAAAAAAGGCTGTTAAAAACTGTTCTATTTTTTTACTGCACGTTTTTTTTACTATTTAGGTTTTTTGTCCAAAAAATTTAAAATATCAATTTTTTTAGCATTATATGTATATTAAATATACCAAACGTAAACGAGTTTTATTTTTTGCAGGAAACCGATAATCAACTATTGGGCAAAAATTTACGTGGAACGAAATTTTTTTTCGCAATTGCTCATAAAAAAAATATAAACGATGAGTATCATCGTCGAGGATGCACTCACAGGCGAAGATCAGAATAGAAGGGGCGACGGTGAAGTTGATGATCGAGAAGCGGTTGACAATGAGCCTGGAAATCAGGAATATACGGTAAAAGATATTTCACAACCGATATAAAAAATAAAAATTCGGTAAATAAAGGCCGAGTCCTTAATTCACGAAATTAAAGGCCAATGCCTTGACCCTTGAATTAAGGGCCAAATTTACGAGCCAATCTCTTAATTAATGCAGTCAAGTGCCAATGTCTTGTTCTGGGAATAAAGGGAGCCCTTAAGGTATTGGCCCTAAATTCACGAATCTAAGGGCCAATATGTTAACCCGTTTATTGAAGGTCAAGTTTACGAGCAAATTTCTTAATCTACAACTAAAAGGGCCACTATCTTAATCTGGAAATGAAGAGCTCAAGCCCTTAAGGTATTGGCACTTAATTTGCGAATTTAAAGGCCAATACCTTAACCCGTTTATTAAGGGTCAAATTTACGAGCAAATTTCTTAATCTACGGATTACATTGCCAATATCTCAATCTGGGAATAAAGGGAGCCCTTGAGGTATTGGCCCTGAATTCACGAATCTAAGGGCCAATATGTTAACCCGTTCATTAAGGGTCAAGTTTACGAGCAAATTTCTTAATCTACAACTTAAAGGGCCACTATCTTAATCTAGAAATGAAGGGCTCAAGCCCTTAAGGTATTGGCACTTAATTTACGAATTTAAGGACCAATACCTTAACCCGTTTATCAAGGTTCGAACTTACGAGCAAATTTCTTAATCTACGGATTACATTGCCAATATCTCAATCTGGGAATAAAGGGAGCCCTTGAGATATTGGCCCTGAATTCACGAATTTAAGGGCCAATACCTTAACCCGTTTATTAAGGGTCGAATTTACGAGCAAATTTCTTAATCTACGGATTAAAGGGCCATTATCTTAATCTAGAAATAAAGGGAGCCCTTAAGGTATTGGCCCTAAATTCACGAATTTAACGGCCAATACCTTAACCCGTTTATTAAGGGTCAAGTTTATGAGCAAATTTCTTAATCTACAACTTAAATCTAGAAATGAAGGGCTCAATCCCTTAAGGTATTGGCACTTAATTTACGAATTTAAGGGCCAATACCTTAACCCGTTTATTAAGGGTCGAATTTATGACCAAATTTCTTAATCCACGGATTACAGTACCAATATCTTAATCTGGAAATAAAGGGCTCAGCCCTTAAGGTATTGGCTCTTAATTCCCGAATTATTTAATTGACAAATTTTTGTTTACAGCCGCTCACGGTCGAGGAGACGAAAATAACGCCGAAAAAATCATCGATGAAGAAGATCAAGAAGAATCGCGCCTGCGGCGAGACGCGTTACGATCCAACGAAATTGGAGGAAAGTCCGTTGCAGGTCACCCAGAGATTCAAGCACGGCTGCGAGTGTCAGGACGATCAGTGCTTCAAGGGCCTCAATCCAGAAACCGTTTATCGTCACAGATTGAACATCGCAGAATTGACCAAAGCCGAGCACGACATGTATCTGATGGGAGTGACGATGGCTTGTCTCATGGATCCGAATCAAACGGCGCGTCACACGGAACGTCGCAGATTAAGGGCTCAGTACGTTTATCAGGGACGTCGCGTTTGTCTCGATGCATTTTTGTATCTCGAAAATTGCACTCACTATCAGATCAAGAGAATACGAAAGCATCTCGTGATGCACGGCGTGACGCCACGAGTTCACGGAAATCACGGAAAAACGCCTCACAACACATTTTCCCTCGACATTTATCAGATTGCGACGGATTTCCTGAAGAGCTTCGTCCGACAACAGGAGAATCGCCTTAAAACGCGTCTCGTGAAAAACGCACCGCTTCATCTTCAGCCGGAAATAACGCGCAAAAACGTTCACGAGATGTACGCCGAATATTGCAAAAATTTATCGCCCAGTATCAAGATAATGGGTTACTCGACTTTTCGACGTTTCATGAAGGTGCAATTTCCGCAAGTAAAATTCGCAAAATTGGAATTTGTCGTTAGAAGTCAGCAGAATGTTCAATTGAAGGGAGACAACGAACGTCGCGATGTGGATTGCATTCACGAGGAGGCACAATTTGTCGACGGAAATGAGGATATTTTGCCAATTGTGATAACGAGCAACGTTGGAGAGACGAATAACACGTATTTTTTGGCTTCGGTGAATAATTTTCAAGATGGCGTCAGTTATCAGCTGACCGAGAGTGGCTTGTTGCTCAACAAAAATGGGCAACCCTTGACCGTCACTAATATTAATTCCATTTAGATTTTTTCCTCGTGCCCTTTCGTACTTAGGGGCCCTTGATTCAAGAAATCAAGGGCCAAGCCCTTAGTTTAAGAAATCAAGGGCCAAGCCCTTAGTTTAAGAAATCAAGGGCCAACCCCTTAGTTTAAGAAATCAAGGGCCAACCCCTTAGTTTAAGAAATCAAGAGCCAACCCTTTAGTTTAAGAAATCAAGGGCCAACCCCTTAGTTTAAGAAATCAAGGGCTACGCCCTTAGTTTAAGAAATCAAGACCCCCCAAGCCCTTAGTTCAAGAAATCAAGACCCCTAAGCCCTTAATTCAAGAAATCAAGACCCCCCAAGCCCTTAATTTGAGAAAAAGGGTCGAGCCCTTAATTCAAGAAATCAAGACCCCGAGCCCTTAATTGAAGAAATAACGGGCCAGCCCTCAATTCGAGAAAAACAGGGACGATCCCTTAATGCGAAAAAGCAAGGGTTGTTCCCTCAATTCGAGAAAGCAAGGGATCAAGCCCTTAATTCGAGAAATCAAGGGTCGAGCCCTTAATTGGAGAAATCAAGGGCCGATCCCTTAATTCGCGGAATCAAGGTTCGAGCCCTTAATTCGAGACATCAAGGGCTGTTTCACTAATGGAGCGATTGTGGAAAAAGCCCATAGTTCCAGAAATCAAGGGCTGATTCCCCAATTTTAAATTAAGAACTGTGCCCTTAATGGAATAGATTAAGGGCCAAGTCCACAGTCCCCTAAATTGAGAACCGCGCCCCTAATGCAATAGATTAAGGGCCAAGTCCCCTAAATTAAGGGCCGTTGATTCACGAAACTAAAGGTCAGACCTCTCGACCCGTTAATGAAGGGCCCCTTTGATCCGCAAAATTAAGGGTCAAACTATTGGTTCCGGAAATTAACGGCCTGAACTCTTGATTCACAAAATTAAGCCCCTTAATGAATAGAATTATGGATACAGCATTTTATTGAACAAATCAAGGGCCGAGCACTTAATTCAAGAAATCAAGCTTCCCCCTTTAAGAGCTAGCCCTTAATTCGAGAAATAAAGGGCTGTTTTTCTAATGGAACAGGTTGTGGGTCAAGCCCTTAGTACCAGAAATTGAGAACTGATTTCCCGATTATCACTTAAGGGTAGCGCCCTTGATGGAATATATTAAGGGCCAAATTACCCAGTTCCCTAAATTAAGGGCTGTTGATTCGCGAAACTAAGGGTCAAGCCCCTTGACCCGGTAATTAAGGGCCCCCCTAAATTTGCAAAATTAAGGGTCAAACTATTAGTTCCAGAAATTAAGGGCCTGACCCTTGATTCACAAAATTAAGCTCCTTAATAGATCGAATTATCAGTCCAGCATTCTTTTGAACGAATTAAGGGTCGAGCCCTTAATCGAATAAATTAAGGGTCAGCCCTTTTCCTTGTTTAGCTCTTGTGAGAGCGTCGAAAAAGTATTTTGGTAATTAAGGGACGTCGTTTTGTATATTTCGAAAAGACTTTTTTAAGTTAGGTGAGAAAAATCGATCTAGAGAAGCCCTTAAAATCGAAGATTTTGAAAAATCGCTGAAGATTTATTATGATTTTTTTTTTTTCGTTGACTCGAGCAAATTTTTGCCAATATAATTTTTCTTGTTTTTTTTTGTTTTTTTTTGCTGGAGTTTTAATTTTTTTCTGGTCCTCGATTCGATCGGAATTTTACAGGAGATTTTTTTTGTTTACCAAAACGAGAGAATTTATGAATTTTTGGTAAACTCGTGCATTTTTTTTCCCCCTCGATCTCAACAGAACCAAATGCTGTTTTAGACGAAACTTGACACCCCGCAGGGAATACAAGCTTGTAGAAGTTTTTTTTTGTGATACAATTTTATGTGAAAAAAAAAATAATAATAATGAAAAAAAACATTTATTGCGCCATTCGTGGAGTTTATGACACTCGTTTCTCTTCCTCTCCACTTTCTCCATACACGATTGGTTAACGATAAGTACTGCGATAAAAGTCACTTTTTTTTTTTAAGGTAGTTTGTATTTTTTTTGCCGGCAAAAAAATTTTTAATCCGAAGGAGCGAAATTTCGCAAAATGTCAAAATTTTTTCATTTTGAGCAAAATTAAAAAATTGAAACTCAAAACAATTTTTAAAATGATTTTTTTTTTGGTAAAAAAAAATTGATACGCAATTTTACATTTAAGTTTTTTTTCGCGCATTGAAACAAATTAAATACGGTTTTTTCAATTTATTTTTTTTAACACCCTTAATTGAATAAAATTGTCTCACACCGTTAATCCGAGTTGCGAACAATTATGTGTATCTTAATTCCACATTCAACGAGAAAAGGTCAGGAGCCTCGCTCGACGGTGCGGAGGAGTTCAAGCATTTCTCATATTTGCCCGGATACCAGACATGCAACTCGGGGGAGCTGATTTAGAAGTCAGTGATTCTCAAACGTCTGTACCGGACTTGTATGGCAATTTTTAGAATTCGTGACAAAAATAAATTTATGATTTTAGAAATATTTTTCGATGTAAGACAAAATATAATAATAATAATTTTTCAATTTATTATTTACTAGAAAAATAATAATTAATCATTTTGGAATTTTTAGAAATGAAAAATTCGTGCAAACAATGAGTTTATGATTTTAGAAAGATTTTTTTCGAAGGACAAGAGAAATTATTTTCCAGAAGAACAATAATTACTCATTTTGCAATTTTTAGAAATGAACAATTCTTGCAAACAATAAATTTATGATTTTAGAAAGATTCTTCGATGGAAAACAAACTATAATAATAATAATTTCTGAATTTATTATTTACTAGAAAAATAATAATGACTCATTTTGGAATTTTTAGAAATGAAAAATTCGTGCATACAATGAATTTAGGATTTTAGAAAGATTTTTCGAAGAACAACATAAATTATTTTCTAGAAGAACAATAATTACTCATTTTGCAATTTTTAGAAATGAACAATTCTTGCAAACAATGAATTTATGATTTTAGAAAGATTTTTCGATGGAAAACAAACTATAATAATAATTTCTGAATTTATTATTTACTAGAACAATAATAATGACTTATTTTGGAATTTTTAGAAATGAAAAATTCGTGCAAACAATGAATTTATGATTTTAGAAAGATTTTTTGATGGACAACAGAAATTATTTTCTAGAACAACAATAATAACGCATTTTGCAGTTTTTAGAAATGAAAAATTCGTGCAAACAATAAATTTATGATTTTAGAAAGATTTTTCTATGGACAATTAAAATCATTTTCTAAAAGAACAATAATTTTCTATTTTATTATTTTCTAGAAAAATAATAATTTCTCATTTTATTATTTACTAAAAAAACTAATAATTACTTATTTCCCTGAGGGAAACGAGAATATTTTCATTTATGGGATTGAGGATACAAATTTTTGTGGATTTTTTTCTAAACTTTATTATTTTGATATTCAGAAAAAAGATTCTTTCAACTCGAATAATTTTTTCTGAATCAACTTTGTAAACAAAATTAATAAATATTGAAAAATATCGACAAATATTAATGAAATTTATTAAACTAATAAATTGTTAAAATTAATAAATACTTAAATAATTGAATAATAATAATAAATTATCGATAAATAAATCAATTATTTTTCTCAATGTTTGTAAATATTTTCCTGAGGGAAACGAGAATATTTTCATTTATGGGTTTTGTGAAATTTATTGAACTAATAAATTATAAAAATTAATAAATACTTGAATAATAATTATAAATAATTGATTAATCAATTAATTTTTTTTCTCAATGGTTGTAAATATTTTCCTGAGGGAAACGAGAATATTTTCATTTATGGGATTGAGAGCCTCTCGGTTTTACAGTTACATCAGCGTTATTGTGGGTAAGGAAGAAATTTGCAGCGGGAAGAAATCAGCAAGGTCACTCGAGTGCAACCTCCTCCCGGGCCCCAAGAACCCTTTTACAATTTTACATCCACAGTCCTCGTCGTGAGTTCAAGCTCGTGTGTTCGTTGAAAAAAACAAATAAAAGTCTCGCGACAAACCGTTCGCGTGTTTGACTTCAACTAGACATTATTTTTTTTTTCTTCAATTTTTTTTTCTCTCTTTCGTGCTGCTAAGCGCAAATTTACTCAAAGTGAGAGAGAAAAAAAACGAGAAATAAAATAACACTCAACGTCACTCTCGTTTCGAAAGGAAAACGAAATTAAAACGAATTTATGGAATTATTTGATGCAGTGTTGTTTATTATATTCGTGGTAAATATTTTACGTATCTTATAAATTGGAAAGATAATTAAAAATCGATTTTTTAAAAATTCTTATATGATTTTAATGAGAATTTACCAAAAGGCAAGATATTATTATTTTTTAAATAATTTAATTATTCAGAAAGATTGTGAATTCAATCAGATAAGTTATTTGAATTTATTCGAATTTATTTTGAATTCATTTCGAATTTATTTTGAACTTATTTGAATTTATTTTGAATTTATTCAAATTTGTTTTGAATTTGTTAGAATTTATTTTGAATTTGTTCGATTTTATTTTGAATTTATTCGAATTTGTTTTGAATTTGTTCGAATTTATTTTGAATTCATTCGAATTTTTCGAGTTTGTTTTGAATTTATTCGAATTTAGTTTGAATTTATTCGAATTTGTTTTGAATTTGTTCGAATTTATTTTGAATTTATTCGAATTTTTCGAGTTTGTTTTGAATTTATTCGAATTTAGTTTGAATTATTCGAATTTGTTTTGAATTTGGTCGAATTTATTTTGAATTTATTCGAATTTTTCGAGTTTGTTTTGAATTTATTAGAATTTAGTTTGAATTTATTCGAATTTGTTTTGAATTTATTTGAGTTTGTTTTGAATTTATTTTGAATTTATTCGAATTTATTTGAATTTAATTAGAAGCGAAAAAAGACGAATAAAAATATTATGGAAATAGTTTAAAATTGAATATATCAAGTTTTATAAAATAATTTTTGTTCGAGGAAAATTGTGAATTCAATTAATTGATCAATCTGATAAATTCAATGAATTCGATGAATTTATTGAATTTCGCGAATTTAATGAGAAATTGAAATCAAATCGAGTCTAAAAAATTATGAAATTATTTGAAAATCGATCAATCAAAATTAATAAATTAATTTATTTGATAAAACTTCAATTAAAAGTGAAAAAAGCCGAATAAAAAATTCGAATTAGTTCAAAGTTGGATTTATGAAATCACATTGAATATGTTTATTGCCAAAATTGAGTTGATTTAATTTAAATAAATCAAATTAAATCAAATTAATTGGTTCAATTAAATTATTAATGAAAATTGAAGCCGTCAATGAAAGCGATAAAATTTAATTAAAAATTTCAAAAATTTGATTGATTACACGAATTAAATTGATCGACAATTGGACCAATTTAATTCGACACATTCCGAAATTCGTCCCCTTGAAATAATTGCGAACTCGTTTCGCCGAATGAAAAACTGCCGCCATTTTTTATTTTAATAATTGGCGCATATAATTTTTAATCGCGAGTTAAATATCAATTGGATTTTTTTTTTTTATTACAGAGGATGTCGAGAGTATGACCGGTGAGATAGAGAATGGAGATTTAGCAGTTCGAGACGTCGCGGACCTTCTTCAGCCACAATATGCCATTATTACTGGTAAAAAAAAAAAAATTTCGTCACCAAACATTTTTTAAAGATTTTTTTTTTTTTTTTACTATTTAATGATCGATTATTCATTAGTTATTAATATATTGGGTAAATTATAAATTTCATAGTTTTAATATAAAACAAAAAAAAAAGTCACTAATTTTTTTAAATAAATCTATTTTTTTAAATTATTATTTAATGATGGATCATCATCAATTAGTAATTTAAATATTCAATAATTTATATATCGAATGATATTAATATAAAAGAAAAAAATAGTAAAAAAATACCACTTATAGTTTTTTGTACAATCTATTTTTTTAAATTTCTATTTAATGATCGATTCAATAGTTATTAATATATTAGGTAAATTATAAATTTCACAATGTTAATATGAAATTGAAAAAATAATAAAAAAAGTCACTAATTTTTTAAATTATTATTTAATGATGGACCATCATTAATTAATAATATAAATATTGGATAATTTATATATCGAATTATATTAATATGAAAGAAAAAAATAGTAAAAAAATACCACTAATAGTTTTTTTTACAATCTATTTTTTTTTCTATTTAATGATCGATTATTCAATAGTTATTAATATATTAGGTAAATTTTAAATTTCATAATGTTGATATGAAATAAAAAAAATAATTAAAAAAAGTCACTAATTTTTTTTTATAAATATAATTTAAATATTGGATAATTTATATATCGAATGATATTAATATAAAAGAAAAAAAATAGTAAAAAAATACCACTAATAGTTTTTTTACAATCTAATTTTTTAAAAATTTCTATTTAATGATCGATTATTCAATAGTTATTAATATATTAGGTAAATTATAAATTTCACAATGTTAATATAAGATTTAAAAAAAATAATAAAAGTCACAAATTTTTTTTTATAAATATAATTTTTTAAATTATAAAAAAATAGTTAAATGATAGATTAGAATGATTTTTCGATGGACAACAGAAATTAATTTCTAGAAGAAGAATATTTTTCTAGTTCATTATTTTCTTAAAAAATAATAGTTTTTGATTTAAATATTTTCTAGAACAGTAAAAATTTGTTTTCATTGCATGGATTTTTAGAAAAATAATAATAACGTTGTTTTCGTTATTTTCTAAAAAAAAAAAAAACGTAAAAATAGCGTTGAGAATCTTTCCTCACTAGATTTCATTTTTCCTGTACATTTTTTATTCAATTGTTTAATACATTATTTTTGTTTTACAATTATCGAATTATGTATCATTTTTCATTTATATATAATGAAAAATAGAATTTTTTTTTTTTTAATTGCTCTTAAATGATAGATCATCATTAAACAGTATTTTAAATATCATATTTTTTTATGATATTAATTATGATATTAATATAAAGGAAAAAAAAAGAAAAAAAATGTCACTGATAGTTTTTTTACAATCTAATTTTTTTTTAAATTTCTATTTAATAATGAATTATTGGTAATTGAGAAACCGGCGCCTCGTTAAAATTGCAACGGATGAGGTCGATCAGAATTTGAGCGCAAGATGAATAAAAAATTACAAAAAAAAAAAAAAAAAAAAGAAAAATAATAATTCCGTTAAAACCGGTTTCTCACTCGGTCGAAAAAGGAATCCAGATAATCGTGTGTTCGTTACGCATGGCCCGATTATTTCGGGACTCATTTGTAACAGTGGAGGGAGTTGCAATTTCGCGTGAGATATCGGTATCAAAATGTCAGAATCGAATATATCATAATAATAATATGAAATTATTTTTAATTTAATTTAAATTGGGTGATATTCACTGAAAAAATTTGAGTAAAAATTTAAAAGTGTCTTATGTAAAAAAAAAAAATGTAAAAATAAAACAAAAAGTTATTATTAAAATGAAAATGATCTAAAACTAAATTTTAATTGGGGTGAATTTCACTAAAAAAAATCGAGTAAAAAATTTGGAGGTGTTTTATGTAAAAAAAAAATCAACGCACTGCCACCTCGATAAACGGAATCAGTCGGGACCGCCTCTTGCAAGTAGTGGGGTTGCGCACATCGCGCAGAACCGTCTCTGCGCCGCTGGTGGCTGACGGCGGGCTGACGCGATTGGCTTGGCGCTTCCCCCACTACGCTGCGATTGCAACGATCGAGGTACCGATTATCGAGGTCGCAGTGTAAACGTAAAAATAAATGAAGAAGTTGTTATTAAAATTAAAATAATCTAAAATTGAATTTAGATTGGGCTGAATTTTACTGACAAAATTTGAATAAGATATTTAGGGGGGTTTTATATTTTAAAAAAATCAACAAAGGAAAAAATAAAATAAAAAGTTATTATTAAAAATAAAATTATTAAAAATTGAATTTAAATTAGGATGAATTTCACTGAAAAAAATTAAGTAAAAAATTCAATGATGTTTTATGTCATAAAAATAATAATCCTTAATTTAAAAAAAAATTAACAGTTGGTTAATTTAAAAAATTTTTTTTACAGGTGGTAAAACACGCGAAGGATGTCCAATAATAACATTTCCTGACAATGGAAATTTTCACAATGTCACGGATTTGGATTATCAGCGTCTGATGTTGTATCTCACTTCTGTGCCAACGTGAGGGATTTTTTTTTTAAATAAATTTTTTTTTGCCACGAAAAAAATTGAATAAAAAATGGAAAAAAAAATTTTTTCATCACGAAAATTGTATTGATAAAAAAAAATAATTTCAGCCTTCAAGAAGCTGATTTGGGATTCCATTTAATAATCGATCGGAGAACTGACAAGTGGAATTCCGTTAAAACTGTTCTTCTCAAAATATCGGTAAGTTTTTTTTTTTTTTAATCATTTATGAATGTCAAAATTTTTTTTTTCATTTTTCAATGCGATTCGAATTATCATATTTCCATTTGCATTTCAACACGGAATTCAGCGAATGAAAAAAATTATTCATACTGATAAAAATAATAACAATTGCCAAAAATAATTTTTTTTTGGGATGATGATTATTTTGAAAAAAAAATTTCAGGCTTTTTTTCCTGGATTGGTGCACGTCGCTTATGTTTTACGTCCAGCTGGTTTTTTACAAAAAGCCATTTCCGAAGTGTCGAACAAACTTTTTCGCGAGGATTTCAAATTTCGCGTTATTGTATTGGCGAATGTCACTGAACTCTATGAATTCATAGACAAGGATCAGCTGACCGAACAGCTGGGCGGTGATTTGCCGTACTGTCATCCAACGTGGATTCAAAATCGAATTGTGAGTCCGAATCATGATTTTTTATTTAAAAAAAAAAAAAAAAAAAAAAAAAAACTGAAATACAATGTTCAGAATTATACCCCATTTTTTTTAAAAATAATTTTTTTGCCCTTATAATTGGTTTTTGAACTGAAGTTAATTAAAAAAAATAATTTTTGCATAACTGAAATTAATCGAAAAAGAATTTTCAAACAACAAGTAATTTAAAAAAAGATAAATAGTTCAATTGTTGAAGAATTGAAACAATTTATTTTTTAATAATTTTTAAACAACGATAATTGGTTTCCAAAAATAATTTTTAGATAAGTTAAATTATTTTTAAGAATTAATTTTTAAATAAATTAAGTTATTTTTGAAAAATAATATTGCAATAAAGGAAATTATTTGAAAAAAATCAAATCACAAATAATTGAAAAAAGATTTATAAATAACAAAATTTTTTAAAAATATTTTTAAGGAATTAAAGTTATTTTTTTACAATAATTGCATCCGTTAAAAAAATTGAAGAAGGCGTTCACTTTTTTCAATAAAAAAAAATGAAATCTTGAAAAAATGAAATGAAAACAAATTACCATCAAAAGAATTTTTCTTGCATTAGACAGAATTTTGAAAAATCTCCCATTTTGTATTAACCGATTAAATTCTTCGAAGAACATTGAAAATCATCAAATACTATTTTTTTCATAACAAAATGTTATCAAGGAAAAATAAATAAATTGTTTATCAATTATTTCAGTCCTGACAAAAAACGGCGAATGAAATTTTGGAAATTGTGCTGAAGGTGTGAAATTGCCAAATAATTTTTTTAACATCGGACAGCCATTTTGGAAATATTTTCCAATCCCGGTTTTTGCGCTATTATTTTTTTGAAGCAATTCAGATGATTAAATACAATTTTTAAAAAATCAAGAAGGTGTCAAGGATTTTTTTTAGACTTTTTTTTTAGACGGATTTTTTTTTAATACGGATTTTTTGACAGACGTTTTTTGAGAGGATTTTTGAAGTGAAACTCCACGTTTTTCGCACAAATAGTGTCTTTTTCAATTACAAATTACAAATGTAATTAGTAATTGAAAAATGTCTAATTACAAATTACAAGTGTAATTAGTAATTAGAAAAATTCAAATTACAAATGAACAAATTACAAAAACGAAAGTTCAAATTTCGCATTAATTACATTTTATCGATGTAATTAAAGTCAAATTTGACTCTAACTACATGTAATTAGTCGAAAATTTGATACTAATTTCATTAAAAAATGTAATTAGTCAGAAATTCGATACTAATTACATGTAATTGAGTGAAATTTGACTCTAATTACATCGATAAAATGTAATTAGTGCGAAATTTAAACCTAATTACATTTGAAATTTGTAATTAGATTTTTTTTAATTACTAATTACATTTGTAATTTGTTATTAGAAATTTTTCAATTACTAATTATAATTACTAATTACAATTACTCATTACAATTACTAATTACAATTACTAATTACAATTACTAATTACAATTACTAATTACAATTACTAATTACAATTACTAATTACAATTACTAATTACAATTACTAATTACAATTACTAATTACAATTACTAATTACAATTACTAATTACAATTACTAATTACAATTTTTTTAAAGTAGCAGATTTGAGAAAAAAATCTTTGGTTTCAGAGTTTAGAAAAATTCTCCTCCATGACACAGGACGTGTCGTTGGCACTGGATTCGTTTACCAGACGTCTTGCCGAGGTTGAGTTTCCAAATAGCGCTGTCGCGACGACGACGCTGCTGAGTCAGCAGCAGGCCGAATACAATGAATTGAAAGAGGAAATTTTGAGCGCGGCAAGACACGGTGAGGCATTGCTCGACAGTGTACGACAATTAACCGGCAAAGGAACGGCCGATCGGCTAGGAAATGTTGCAGCTGTCGAGAGGTTCGTGAATTACATTCAAAATCGTCTCGTCGAATTACTCGTCCCTTTTTTTCTCCTCACAAAGAAACTTCGAGTTCAATCAATTTTTTCCTCTTTATTCCTAGCTTTAACGGTTTTTCTTATCTCGTAATGGTTTGAATTTTCCAATAAAGCAACATGGCGGCGTCGTCGAAGCTGTCATGGCCGCTTAAAAAGTGACATTTTGAGGTTAGACGGCGTCGTTTAATAAAGAGGCGTAATATTTTTGTCGGGAAAAATATTTCAGGCAGCTTTGACCCCACCATTTGTTTTATATTTCCTCAAGCCATCTCCGAGAAAAATGGGTTGAAAAGATTTTGAGGTTACGTTGGCGGTCACACCTCAAAACTTTAAACTCGATTTTCTCGGAAACGGTAGAACCGAATCTCATGAAATTCAGTCTGTAATTGTAGAATAATGGCACGGAGACAGTCCTACAATTATTTTTCAAATCTAGAAAATCGTTTTCGAGAAAAAAGCGTGGAAACTTTTGAGGTGACGCTGTTAGTCGTGACTGATCGATTTTTCCCAAAAATCTGACTATTTTGACACTATTTTGGCAAACAAAAAGTGGCGATCTCTCCGTGCCATTATTCTACAGTAAGATTCCAAATTTCATGTAATTCCGTTCGGACAATTCCGAGAAAAATGTGTTGAAAAACGTGAGGTGGTCGCCATAACCTCAAAATTAACGTTATTCTTGATATTTAAGCGCGAAAAATTT
The DNA here is from genome assembly GCA_946863875.1 of Alloplasta piceator. Taxonomy (NCBI): domain Eukaryota; kingdom Metazoa; phylum Arthropoda; class Insecta; order Hymenoptera; family Ichneumonidae; genus Alloplasta; species Alloplasta piceator. Next base: position 32,016,250 of record OX333080.1, read on the forward strand.
GAAAAAAAATTCTAAATTTTTTTGCAGACTGCTAGTTCAGCTTGAAGAAACTGAGCGTACCTTCGACCTTTTCTGGTCCCATCATAGTTCGAGATTGAGACACTGCCTCGCATTGAGACAGTTCGAGCAGGATTTTCGCGAATTACAAGCGAGCTTGGACAATCATTTGAAAACGGTCGAGGACATGACGGAAGTCGGCGAGACGCAAATTCGCGTCGATCAATTGTTACGTGATACTTCAGCCTTTCAAAGAATATGCAGAGTAAGTAAAAAAAAAAATTCATTCGTTTTTACAATCACACTTACACGAAATTGCAAAAAAAATTTATAAATTCAATTAGACGCGCTTTTTGTGCCACTATTAATGAAATTTCATTCCCAAAATTCACTCTCGAAATTACGATAAAAATTGAATTTTGAATTTTATATTGTTAAATTTGGAATTTTTTTTTTGCCGTCAAATAATTCAAAATATTCAGGGAACCAACATTTTTTCCACTCCTTTTCTCCCAAATATAGTAATAAAAATTGAAATTTGACCCAAGAATTAAATTGAAGGATTAAGTTGAAGGGAGAGGGGGGGAAATCGATTTTTGATTCTGCAAAAGAGAGAGCGGTGACGTACACAAATGCACAAAAAATGCACATATGTTACTTTGCACCGCTTTTCCACATTTTTTTGTCGATAGTCCTATTTGTTGCATACCATGTGGATTTGGGTCTTGGTAAGCAGCGAAATCAACAAAAAATTTTTTTTTTCAAATTAATTCAAATACATGATTATATGATAGAAGTACAAATTTTTGTTTTCTCGAACGATTATCGATACATCTTAATTTTTATTGTTGAACAAAAATGTTGTACTCGAGTTATAAAAAAAAAATTATTTTTCCTAAACATCACGAATTTAAGCTTTTACTTGAATTCGTTACGATTCAAATCTCAGGAATTTTTTGCCATTTTTTTAACCGCAAGTTTTTGAAAAAATTACATTGGCCCATTTTTTAATTTTTCATTGTGGTAGAAATTGAAAATACAAATTAGGGAATCGAATTTGGCATGTTATATTAATTTTCAGGGTGATCAATATTACATGCACAAATGCACTGCACGATTTTTTTCGTAGATCATTTTCGCTAATATATTTTATGCGACGTATGTCTCGTTTTTATATTCGGTGAAATTATTTTCATACGATTTACATGGAATGGCCCATACATGTTTGAATTTTTGTATTATTTCAGTGATAATCCTAATAGAGGATATTTCGATGATTAATTTGAATTTTTGAAATTATTTTCATACGATTTACATGGAATGGCCCATACATGTTTAAGTTTTTGCATTATTTCAGAGATAATGCTAATAGAGGATGTTTCGATGAGTAATTCGAATTTTTGAAATTGTTTTCATACGATTTACATGGAATGGCCCATATATGTTTGAATTTTTGTATTATTTCAGCCATAATGCTAATAGAGGATATTTCGATGATCAATTTAAATTTATAGAACGTTCGATGTCGATGACACTCGATTATCGGTGACGAACGATTTTTATGAATTGTGAACTTTTTTTCCCCAAGGGAGACATAGATCGCGCGGAAGAGGTTATATTTGCTGGGCAACAATTGTTATCGGGACGCCATCAGTGTCCGACCGAAGTTGTCGAGCCGAAATGCGCCGAATTGCAACGAGTCTGCACGATTCTCAGTCAGAGACTCGAGAGACGATTGCACACTCTGACAAAGTGTCGAGAGCTCATGGAAAGAATCGACAAGGTATTTATAATTAATTATTTTCTCGCAAAAGTCAATAAATATCGATAAAAAACTAATATCAACAAGAATAACTCGCTGGCGAAAGAGTAATAATCGCATATGGCGTAATCGTTTTATCGCTGGTGAATGTTTTGTAGTTCCGAAAAAATCCGCTAGGCGGCGTCGAGCGTGGGGCTCTCGCGCAAGCGAAGCGTCCCGCCCAACGCTTATATAAGGCTCTCTCCATGTGAGAACTGTTACGAGTAGACGATATTGATACAGTAAAAAAATCAATTTTTGAATACATTTTCTTTTATTATCTCGCCACTGAGAGAAAGTTTTAACAATAATAATAACAATAATTACTACAACAATACGAAATAATAAATAAGTAATTATACAAAATACTGCACATTAATAATAATTGTGTCTAGACGTTACTATCTCATCGCCAGTGAATTTTTTGTAGTTCCGAAAAAATCCGCTAGGTGGCTTTTCGAGGGTGGCGCTCTCGCGCAAGCGAAGCGTCGTTCAAGCGCCTATATGAAGCTTCTCTTTTAACTAACGAATCTAACGATACATGAAACGTATCGATCGATTTTTTTTATTAAAAAAAAACTTATTGCAGGCAAACACGTGGTGCACGCGAGGAATAGAGTTACTAGCTGCCCAAAATAATTCGACACCACCGGATCAGTCGCTCCAGGAGCTTCAACAATTGATCGAAGCAGCCGAAGAGTTTCACAATCCCAGATGTATTTTCCAAGATTCCATAATGCCGGAAACGAAGGCACTCGTGACGCAGGTGACAATCTTTGTGATCTAAAATTTCGGTTATTTTATCTTTAAGGTCACGAAAGTGGGGGAGGGGAAAAAAAATTGAAGGCAGATTATTCACACTTGATAAATCCCGCGCAATCTGTCAGTGAGAAATTATTCGAGGCTAATTGAATCGTGAGGTTTTCGATGCTGTCAGGTTTTACAAAGAATCGAGGATGTTTCGCTGATGTGCGACAAGAGGATATCAGCGTTGAAGCAACAATTGATAAAACCAGCGAGACCGGTGCAAACCGTAACACCGGAACCGGCAAAACCGATGGTACCACCACCATCACAAACTGTCAAGCCAGGAAGAATTCTCAAAAAAGCCAACACTATGCCAAAGGTAATAATAACAAAATTTTTTTAGGTTAAACTGACGTTTTTCAACGTTTTTCAACTTTACAAACATTACAACCATTACAAACATTATAAATATTACAAATATTACAAACATTACAAACATTACAAACATTACAAACATTACAAACATTACAAACATTACAAACATTACAACCATTACAAACATTACAAACATTATAAATATTACAAACATTACAAACATTACAAACATTACAAACATTACAGACATTACAAACATTACAAACATTACAACATTGCAAACATTACAAAACATTGCAAACATTAAAAAACATTGCAATCATTACAAATATTACAAACATTACAATCATTATAAACATTACAACAATTACAAACATTATAAGCATGTACATGTAACAGTCTCTGTGCAGGCTGTCCGTTATTTATCAAGTTGGTTTTTTTTCATAGCGCCCTCTAAATTTATAGTTTACGACCTAATAAAAAATATCAGACCAAACCCTGAATATTCACATTAAACCAGTGATAAGCAAAAAAAAATGTAGATTTTGAATTAATCGTTATTTACAAAATTAATATTATCATCCATTCTGAGTTCTGAGGGGTCACTTAAGTTATGTGGGTTCAGGTATTCTGGAACAAAGTTTACATAACTTATGAGGGGTCAGGTGATTCGAATTCGCAAATAAAAAACCAACTTTCATGGTTTATTGCTTATTCAAATCAGTGTTGGGCGAATTTGTAATTAATTAAAAATTACACGTTGTAATTTGTAATTAAACCGAAATCCATTGATCGTTACAATTGTAATTTGTAATTAAGCCGAAATCCATTACCCATTACAATTGTAATTTGTAATTAAACGGAAATCCAGTAACCATTACAATTGTAATTTGTAATTAAACCGGGATTCATTGACCATTACAATTGTAATTTGACATTAAACCGAAATTCATTAACCATTACATTTTTCAACTGTAATTAACCCGATATTGTTCAACCATTAGAATTTAAAAATGTAATTAAACCGAGATCCATCAACCATTACAATTTTTAATTGCAATTATACTGAAATCCATTAATCATTACAATTTCAAACTGTAATTAAACCGTCTAGAAACAGAATAATTATATGCATCTGTTTCTGGACGGTTTAATTACAATTAAAAATCGTAATGGTTGATAGATTTCGGTTTCATTACATTTTTAAATTGTTATGGCTGATGAATTTCAGTTTAATTACCGTTTAAAATTGTAATGGTTAATGGATTTCAGTTTAATTACAATTAAAAATTGTAATGGTTGATGGATCTTGGTTTAATTAAATGTTTAAATTGTAATGGTTGATCGATATCTGGTCAATTACAGTTTAAAAAATGTAATGCTCAATGGATTTTGGTTTAATTACAAATTACAATTGTAATTGTTAATGGACTTCGGTTTGATTACAAATTACAATTGTAATGCGTAAAAGAATCCGGTTCAATTACAAATTACAAATGTAATGGTCAATGGATTTCGTTTTAATTACAAATTACAATTGTAATGGGTAATGGATTCCGGTCTAATTACAAATTACAATGGTAATGGTTAATGGATTTCGCTCTAGTTACTAATTACAATTGTAATCGGTAATGGATTTCGGTTTAATTACAAATTACAATTGTAATGGGTAATGGATTTCGGTTCAATTACAAATTACAATTGTAATTAGTAATTATTTTTTTTTAATTGCAAATTACAGCTGTAATTTGTAATGGAAATGTAATTAATTGCACCATGTAATTTGCTGTTGCCCAACACCGATTCAAATGCATATATGATGGTGATTATTATTATTATTATTATTATTATTATTATTATTATTATTATTATTATTATTATTATCATCATCATTATTGTACAATAACAGATGGAAATGAGTCCAATAGAGGGTGACACATCGTCACCGGAGAGCGAGCCACGAGACGTCGAGGCAATGCGTTTAAAACGCGGTCACGTACTCGCCGAGCTCGTCGAGACAGAGCGCGCTTACGTCGCCGAGCTTGGCTCAATTATAAAGGGTTACAAGCTCGAGATAACGAACGAATCGTTGTCGCATCTTCTGCCGTCCGCGCTCGTCGGCAAAGCCGAGGTGCTATTCGGCAATCTCGAGGAAATATATTTGTTTCACGGCGAAACGTTTCTGCGGGATCTCGAAAATTGTATTTCGAACACGGAACTCGTTGCTCTTTGTTTCGTTCAGAGGGTAAGGACGGAAAATGTTTTATCCGGAGGGCGAAAAACACATGTTTAAATATAATTGAAAAAATAGTAAAAATTAATGGGTTAGAAAAAAAATAGTGGATAACTCGTCTTTTTTTTTTCTAGCGCGAGACTTTCTTTCGATTGTACAGTTATTATTGTCAGAATATAACGAGATCGGAGAGACTGCGCGAGCAGATACAGAACGAGCCACAATTTCTCGCCGCTTGTCAGCAAAAGCTCGGTCACAAATTGCCACTTGCGGCCTATTTGCTTAAACCCGTGCAGCGTATAACCAAGTATCAGCTGTTGCTCAAGGATCTGCTCAAGTACAGCGACGAGCCAACTTGCTGCACGGAATTGCAGGAAGCTTTGGATTGTATGCTGGTTGTGCTGAAATGCGTCAACGACAGTATGCATCAGACGGCGATAACTGGATTTGGGGTATGTTTGGGCTTTTTCTTTCCTCTCGGTTACAAGATTTCTGGCCTTTGGGAGACCGAACTACCCAAAAATGTTATCAATATAAGGAAAAACGTTGCTGACATCGGTAGATTTTTATAGACAACTCTTATCAAAAGTGAAAAACATCAGTTTTTACTCGGCCGGTAACTTACCGACCGCCGGGTGACTGGGCCTCATCCCGGTGGGCTCCGAGCAGTGCTGCTAAGTCTGAGGAAATGTCCCCAAATTTGAAGAAACTAGTGAGACCCTGAGGAAATTTTGAAGATCTGAAGAAGTTGCCCAAAAATCTGAGGAAATTGTGAAGATTTGGAGAAATTACCTAAAAATGTGAGGAAATTTTGAAGATTTGAAGAAATCACCCAAAAATCTGAGGAAATTTTGAAGTTCGAAGAAATTACATGGAAATCTGAAGAAATTTTGAATCCTTGAAGAAATTAAATAAAAATCTGAGGAAACTTTGAAGATTTAAAGAAATCATATAAAAATCTGAGGAAATTTTGAAGATTTAAAAAAATTATATAAAAATCTGAGTAAATTTTGAAGATTTGAAGAAAATACATAAAAATCTGAAGAAATGTTGAAGATATGAAGAAATTGCATATAATCCTGAGGAAATTTTGAAGATTTGGAGAAATTACATAAAAATCTGCAGAAATTTTGAAGATTTGAAGAAATCATCCAAAAATCTGAGCAAGTTTTGAAGATTTGAAGAAAGTACATAAAAATCTAAGGAAATTTTGAAGATATAAAGAAATTATATAAAAATCTGAGGTAATTTTGAAGATTTAAAGAAATTACATAAAAATGTGCAGAAATTTGGAAGATTTGAAGGAATTACATAAAAATCTGAGGAAATTTTCAAGATTTGAAGAAATTACATAAAAATGTGCAGAAATTTTGAAGATTTGAAGAAATCATCCAAAAATCTGAAGAAGTTTTGAAGATTTGAAGAATTTACATAAAAATCTGAGTAAATTTTGAAGATTTGAAGAAATTACATAAAAATCTGAGGAAATATTGAAGATTTGAAGAAATTACATAAAAATTTGAGAAAATTCTGAAGATTTGAAGATTTATCTCATTTTTTTACACGTATCTTTCCTTATCTTATTATCATACTTTTTTGGGATACTTTTTTGTTTCTTTGAATACCATTTTTTTTGCATTGCATATATTAACTAATCAACGCGTAACGTGTTAACAAATAGAGCACCGAATCAGTCTCGAATATTTATAGTTTTGAGAACAAAAAACTGAAGATATTTTGAAGGAATTTGAGGAATATTCTTGCAATCGGATTTGAGGATTTTCATTTTGCGGACCTGGCAATACTGGCCCCAAGGTCGGTAAGTTACCGGCCGAGTTGACAAGCTGGATACTCGTAATACAGTAGGCTTGTAAAATAGGAGAGCTGTCAAATAGTAAAGAGATGTTGTCATCGAGATGGTAAATTTGAAAATCGGTCGGCAAATTGAAAAACCAGAAATAGCAATAATTTTTGACCGGATGCTTAGAAAACAGACTCTCCGGGCCAAAAACGGCAAATCTGTTGGTAACCCCATAAGTGACGCAATTTTGAAATCAACTTTTTTTTTCAGGGTGATTTGGGCATACAGGGGGAACTATTGTTGCAAGGATCATTCAGTGTGTGGAGTAGCAGCAAACGTGAACGTCTCTTGAGGCTAAAACCGTCGCAGCGTCACATATTCCTCTACGAGAAAGCGATGATTTTTTGCAAACACAGCAAACCTCAAGCGCACAATAAAGCGACCTATCATTTCAAGCGTTATCTCAAAGTGAGATAAATTTTTTTTTTCCAATTTTGAAAAAAAAATTTGGAAGTCACTATTTTTTTTCAATTTTCTCACAGATGTCCCAAGTCGGTCTCACGGAATCGGTAAAGGGCGACACGAGAAGGTTCGAAATTTGGCTTCAGGGCAGAGCCGAAGTTCACACGATACAAGCGCCGAGCAACGATGTGAAGTTATCGTGGGTTCGCCAGATCAAGGGTGTCCTGATGTCCCAATTGGCCGAACTCAAGGGAAAACAAAATACGGCACTCGGAAAATCCAATCACAAGTGCGTAAACACTGAATCGATATTTTTTGGTTATCTTTTTGGGTCCTCGAAACGAGATCAAATTTTTCCATCTTTTTCTTCAAAGCGAAAAATTGTTTTTTGTATTTTTCGATTATAGACTGTCAAATTTTGATTTTCGATTATTTGTCAATTTTATTCATCGATGCTCGAGCCAGAACCCTGAAAATGTTTTATTCCAATCTGCAACATTCAAAATTCGCGCTATCCAATATGGCGTCGCATAATTTTCAATATGGCGCCGCATAATTTTCAATATGGCGTCGCAACATTCGAATCGAATCGGTATATGAAAATCAAAATATTGCCGATCTTTTTCTCAACAAAATGACGAATAATCATTTAATGGGCCTCATCGCTGCCCGAGAGAGACGTACGTGGCGACGCCAGCGGCGCCGTGCGAAGCTCGGAGTCGCGCGCGAAAATTTGAATCACCATATTGTGTCGTATCCGCCCGATATAGTTTATTTACTGAACGCACATTACAATAATTACAAACAGTATCAAACAATAATGTTTGTAATGTTTGACATTAGTTTTCATTTATCTGTGTTTTATGTTTACATTTACGTTTTTTTTTCTTGACTCGATAATTTCGCTTAGCGATTGAAAAACTAATGCAAAGTTCCGAAACAATACGTAAATAAAGTGTCTCGCAAATTTAATTTAACAAAAACGAATAACTTCATCGTGTTTAGCAGGCCACTTCGTCAGACGATTTCGTGGGAGGCGCAGAGCAGCGTTTCCGGATCACTGAGGACATTATCGGTCGATGGTAACAGCGTTATATCGCACATTACCGACGTCTCGGCATCGACGGAGGAGGACGCGGCTTGGAGCTCGGAGAACAGCAATACCGACGACGAGGACGCCTTCGGCGAGAATTCCGGACCGGCCCCGGTGAGTCTAAATCAAATAACAACTATAATTATCGTTGTTTCGTCGTTTAGCGTGTGTGTTTCCATTTTTGTGTTTTATATGTTTACTTTCAAATTATTATTTTTTTTCAAATTTTTTTTTCTCTTCGAATTCTTTCGTTTCTCTCTCTCTCTCTCTCTCTCTCTCTCTACCAGTGTTGGGCGAATTTGTAATTAATTAATTACAAATTACAATTTGTAATTTGTAATTAAACCGAAATCCGTTACCCATTACAAGTGTTATTTGTAATAAAACCGGAATCCATTAAACATTACAATTGTAATTTGTAATGAAACCAAAATCTATTAACCATTACAATTGTAATTTGTCGTTAAACGGAAATTCATCACACATTACAATTGTAATTTGTAATTAAACCGAATTCCATCAACCATTACAATTGTAATTTGTAATTGAACGAAAATTCATTAATCATTACAAATGTAATTCGTAAGTAAACCGGAATCCATTAACTATTACAATTTAATTTGTAATTAAACCGAGATCCATCAACCATTACAATTTTTAATTGCAATTAAACTAAAATCGATTAATCATTACAATTTTAAACTATAATTAAACTGAAATTCATCGGCCTTTACAATTTGAAAATATAATTCAACCAAAATCCATCAACCATTACAATTTTTAATTGTAATTTAACCGTTTAGAAACAAAGTAACCGATGCATATAATTATTTTGTTCCTGGACGGTTTAATTACAATTAAAAATTGTAATGGTTGATGGATTTCGGTTTCATTACATTTTTAAATCGTTATGGCTGATGAATTTCAGTTTAATTGCCGTTTAAAATTGTAATGGTTAATGGATTTCAGTTTAATTACAATTAAAAATTGTAATGGTTGATCGATATCTGGTTAATTACAGTTTAAAAATGTAATGCTCAATGTATTTCGGTTTAATTACAAATTACAATTGTAATGGTTAATAGATTTTGATTTAATTACAAATTAGAATTGTAATAGATTATGGATTTCGGTTTAATTACAAATTATAATTGTAATGGTTAATGGATTTCGGTTTAATTACAAATTACAACTGTAATGGTTAGTGGATTTCGGTTTAATTACAAATTACAATTGTAATGGTTAATGCCTTTCGGTTCAATTACAAATTACAATTGTAATGGTTAATGGATTTCGGTTCAATTACAAATTACAATTATAATGGTTAATGGATTTTTGTTTAATTACAAATCATAATTGTAATGGTTAGTGAATTTTGGTTTAATTACAAATTACAATTGTAATGGTTAATGCATTTCGGTTCAATTATAAATTACAATTGTAATGGTTAATGGATTTCGGTTCAATTACAAATTACAATTATAATGGTTAATGGATTGCGGTTTAATTACAAATTACAATTGTAATGGTTAGTGGATTTCGGTTCAATTACGAATTAAAATTGTAATGGTTAATGCATTTCGGTTCAATTACAAATTACAATTGTAATGGGCAATGGATTTCGGTTCAATTAAAAATTACAATTGTAATAGTTAATGAATTTTGGTTCAATTACAAATTACAATCATAATGGTTAATGGATTTCGGTTCAATTACAAATTACAATTGTAATTAGTAATTTCTTTTTTTTTTTAATTACAAATTACAGCTGTAATTTGTAATGGAAATGTAATTAAAATTACACCATGTAATTTCGCGTTACAGCTGCCATAAGGGCGTATGCCAGCCAAAGGTAGGGCTGGAAAGCCATAAGGGCGTATCGAAATTTTTTTTTTCAGGAATCGACGTAATTATGACCGAAAAGTATAGAACCTATGGAAAAAAAAATTTCCCAATTTTTTTACATTTTTTATACGCCCTTATGGCTTTTCGAGTGGGTCTCGAAAGCCATAAGGGCATATCGATTTTTTTTTTTCAGGAATCTACGTAATTATGATCGAAGAGTGTAGAACCGATGAAAAAAAACATTTCCCAATTTTTTTTTTTTTATTTGCCCTTATGGCTTTCCGAGTGGGTCTCGAAAGCCATAAGGGCGTATCGATTTTTTTTTCAGGAATCGACGTAATTATGACCGAAAAGTATAGAACCGATGAAAAAAAAAAATTGGGAAATTTTTTTTTTCATCGGTTCTATACTTTTCGGTCATAATTACGTCGATTGCTGAAAAAAAAAATTCCATACGCCCTTATGGCTTTCGACACCAACTCGGAAAGCCATACGGGCGTATGAAAAAAAAAAAAAAATTGGGAAAATTTTTTTTTCATCGGTTCTATACGTTTCGGTCATAATTACGTTGACTTCAAATTTCGCTATTTTCAGGTTTTTGAAAATAGGCCCAAAATTGAGCAAAACAGTTTTTTATCGAAATTAATGAAAATTTTGATTTTTCGAAAAAACTATTGATAGATTCGTGTTTAGGGGGCAAAAATACATCGATATGAGGCCCGAAAAACAAAAATAATTTTTTTTTTTTTTTTGCATTTTGGCCAAAATTCAATCGGTTCACTAAAATAGCTGCAATTTATTTTCTAGATAGAATTGCGGCTTGAGCATGAGCTCATTCTCTTCGTAATCGTTCACGCTTCAAAATCCCGTTTGGTTCATCCCATTACGATCATTTTTCGATTTTTTGCAGATTTTTAAAGTTCAACAATAGATTTTTGTAAATTTTTTAAGGTATACCCCTTTCCATTTTTTTCGGCGATTTTCAAACTGCTCTCATTTCTACAAAAAATTAGTTATCCGGATGAACTTAACGGCATTCTCTAAGTTTGGTCACAAGCTTTGCGTACGAAAAACAAATTTTGAAATCGGTTGAACCAAAGTGAAGTTATGAGCACTTGAAATTTCGCTTTTTTCAGGTTTTTGAAAATAGGCCCAAAATTGAGCAAAACAGTTTTTTATCGAAATTCATGAAAATTTTGATTTTTTGAAAAAACTATTGATAGATTCGTAATTAGGGGGCAAAAATACATCGATATGAGGCCTGAAAAACAAAAATAATTTTTTTTTTTTTTGCATTTTGGCCAAAATTCAATCGGTTCACTAAAATGGCTGCAATTTATTTTCTAGATAGAATTGCGGCTTGAGCATGAGCTCATTCTCTTCGTAATCGTTCACGCTTCAAAATCCCGTTTGGGAAATTGGGAAAATTTTTTTTTCATCGGTTCTATACTTTTCGGTGATAATTACGTCGATTCCTGAAAAAAAAAATTTCAATACGCCCTTATGGCTCCCGGATGCCATAAGGGCGTAAAAGAGGTGATACACCTTTATGGCAGCTGTAACGCCATTTGATGCTGCCCAACACTGATCTCTACTCTTCTTCTGGTCTCGACACACGCACGAAGCACAATTCTCTCTTTGTTTATCATTAAAATCAACAATAACACACATTCAGGGTGGGAGATACGTTGCATTAGCTGATTACTGTGCGGTTGGTCAGTCCGAGGTCACAATGCGAGAGGGCGACAATCTGGAGCTACTTAAGGTCGGTTGTGCAGGCTGGTGGTTCGTTAAACTATTAGGCAATCCGGCAGAGGGCTGGGCACCGGCCGCTTATCTCGAGTCAGTCAGCCGAAAGACTTCACGAAGCTCCCAGTCGGTCAATAGCCAAGACGCCATGTGAAACAGGCGACTGACACACTAGGCTGACCTCGTGTGTTAGAATTTTTTTTTTTTTTTTTTTTTTTTTTTTTTTTTTTTTTTTTTTTTTTTAAGCAATAATGATTTGCGTGTGTGCGTGTGTGTGTGTGTAAACAAACAAGAGAGACGAATTTTCGAGCATTTCGAATATTTTTTTTGGCGTTGGTTTTTTTTTTTTTTTTTTTTTTTTTTTTTTTTTTTTTTTTTTTTTATACCGAAAATTCTCGATTCTCTCGCGCACTCCGAATGGCCGCACAGACGAATCCTTGGACGGGATTTTTTCGTTTTTAAGGGCAATTTAAGTCGAGGGATGATTGCCCGAATGAAAAAAAAAGGGGTAAGTTTTGGGCGATTGAGAGTGATTTTTTTTTTTAAGACGATTTTGAGGCTGGCGTGACTCTTGAAAGGGGAGAAAAAAATTGGATCCATTTTTTTTAAATCCCGATGAAAGGGTTTCTTTGTTGAAAAAATGATTTTTTTTTTTTTTTTGGGATCAATGTTGAGATTCTTTTTTTTTTGCCATTCGGGAAAATTCAAGAATTTTTTTTGCTTCTATTTGAATTATTGGATTTTTGTGATTTTTCATTCAAAAAAATTTCGAATGATTTTTTAAAATTATCTTTGGAATTGAAAATGATGGCGAGTACTTTTTTTTATACAATTTCCCTACTAGAAAAGTAGTGAATATTTGTTATTCATTTTTGTTAATTAAAATAATTGCAATTATATTGTCAATTTTCAATTTTTTTCAATGAGAAAAAATTATTAATGAATTCGTTAATTTATATTGAGAATTATTATTTTTTTTCGGGTCAGGAAAATGCGAGAATTTTTTTATGCATATTTTCTGAATTATTGAATTTTTATGATTTTTCGTTCGAAAAAATTTCTAATGATTTTTTAAAATTATCTTTGGAATTGAAAATGATGGCGAGTACTTTTTTTTAATACAATTTCCCTACTAGAAAGTAGTGAATTTTTTTAATTCATTTTTGTTATTTAAGATAATTGCAATTATATTTTCAATTTTTTTCAATGAAAAAAGGCAAAAAAATCGTTTCTTATTTCTGCTCTAATCAAAAGAATGACAATAATAATCGAAAAAAATTATATAAATAATTCCAATCACAATATGGCGAATAATAATTTTCCATTGTTCCAAAAAAAGAGAATAATTATCATTGTGAATATTTTTTTTCGCATAATCATTGAAATACAATTTTTGTATTTTAACGAATCTTTAAAAAATCGCCTTTTTCAAATTGAAAATTAATTTTCCTAATTTTAATCATTTACATTTTTCACATTTAATTTTTTTTTAATTCTAAAAAATGAAATTCTGAAAAATGAAATTCCATAAAAATGAAACTAAAAATTTTCCGCTCGCAAAAAAAAAATCCAATCTTTTTCCAAGCTTCAAGAGTCACGCGAGAAACTTTCTCAAGCGCGAAGAGGGCTGAAAAGTGATTTATTGCACTCCGTGCGTAAAGTGACCACTTCTCGCACGCTTCGCTCCGCTGCGCGTGCGAAAAGCGGGCACTTTACGCACTCGTGCGATAAAATTTTGTACGATACTCGTGCGAGAAACTTTTTCTTAACTCGTGTGATTGCAACTCACACTCGTCGAGAAAAAGTTTCATCGCACTCGTATCGTAATGTACTATTATATCACTCAGTGCAATAATGGAAGCTTTTACGTCCGCAAGCGGACGTGAAAATGTCCACATTGCACCTCGTGATATAAAATATCGTACATAATGTACTATTGTACCAATTTTTTTTTTAACTGCTCAAAGGGAACCGCGAGGGGGATTTTTTTTTTTTTAAATAACTGTACAGTATTTTTATTTTTATTGGTTTCCGAACGTTCGAGCCGAGAGTTAGGAATCACGATTTTTTTTTGCAAAATACTTTTTATCCATTTTCTCTGCTCGATATTTATTTTTTTTTTCTTTCGATTATTAATTTTTTTTTTCTTCGCAATTTCACAAGTCTGATGCTCGTTAATTCCCGTTTATAGCCACAGTGGAATATTCCGGTTATCGAAGAAAATATCGTCGATACGTCCGACATTGACGAAAAACGATGAGAAAAAAAACCGATTTCAAAAACCGATTTCGACGTCGTCAAAAAAAAAAAAAAAGGAACTTAGATGAAAATTGTTTAGATAACGCGAAAAAAAAATTATTTTTCGGACCAAATGTGTGGCCGATGAGAAAAAAAATTATATTCAGTGAATATCATTTATTAAAAATGATAATAATAATAATAATCACCATAACGCACATTTTCAGATTTTTTTTTGCAACCCTCAATTGTTGTAAATTTTTTGAAGAGCCAAAAACGTATTTTAGAAGGTGACAAAAATGAGCGAAAAATTTGCGAATAGGAATTTGCGATTCAAAAATGAAATTTTTTTGAAATTTTTTTTTTTTTCGAATTAAGGGCGTAAAATGGAAGTTTCAAGAGAAACGTTTTCAGCGTATAATTAGCGAAAAAAAATATATGTATATTAACAGACAATAATAATTGTCAACTCGAATTTTCGTTATCGATAAATATCGATCAATCGAATAGACAAATAAATTGCCGCGCATCCCCAAAAAAAAAAAAAAACTGACAAATAGAAGGCGTTTCCGCAATAAAATCATGGAAAAATCAATCGAAGAATTAATTTTATCGACGAGCAGAAAAAAAAATCAATAATCGAAGACAATTTTTTTTTATTTGCTTTAAAAAAAAAAAAAAAAATGAATTACATAGATTAGCCTGTTGACAACGGTTCCTTTTATATCGTTCCTCGGTGGTAAAAAAAATAAATAAAAAAGTTGTAGATTCTATTTTTACACGGCAAAAGGAAAAAAAAAATGAAAATTAATCGCTGAAATAATTTCTATTTGCAGATTCGAAGAAAATAAACAATTTTGCGAATTAGAATCTCACTAGTTGATGTACGAATGAGCTAAAAAAAAAAAAAACAATATTTTTTCGAATTTTTTGAATTTTTTAGATCAGACGAAAATCACATTTTTTATGAAATCTGCGAATTTTTTTTTTTCTGTGAAATAAAAAAAAAGCTAAAAATTCTACCAGTTGCTCTGAACTAAAAAGTTTATCGTCTATTCTCAAAACTATAAAAGTTCCATCCCGGCTTAAATAGTTCCAGAGATAAAAAAAAAATACATCTATCGAATCTATGGGGCATTCCACGCCAAATCGACCACTTTAGAACTCGACCCTTTTCGATTTGGCTGAAACTTTTTTATCTTTTTTTACCCCATCGAAAACATTTTTCAGAATTTTTTCAAATTTTTACACTCAGCCTACAAAAAGTTACAAATTTTTCAAAAAAATTTGCTTTTTATTTTTCAAATAGCTATAACTTTTTCAAAATTTGACGTATCGGGACGATTTTTTTTTCAAAATTTTTGTTTTTTAATGTACTTTTTGAAAAAAAATACAAAAAAATTATAAAAACTCATCTTCACCGTTTTTTTTTTTAGATTTTCGGAAGATGGGTTTTTATAATTTTTTTGTATTTTTTTTCAAAAAGTAAATTGAAAAACAAAAATTTTGAAAAAAACATCGTCCCGATACGTCAAATTTTGAAAAAGTTATAGCTATTTGAAAAATGAAAAGCAAATTTAATTGAAAAATTTTTACCTTTTTATCGGCTGGATGTAAAAATTTAAAAAAATTCTGAAAAATGTTTTCGATAGGGTAAAAAAAGATAAAAAAGTTTCAGCCAAATCGAAAAGGGTCGAGTTCTAAAGTGGTCGATTTGGCATGGAATGCCCCATATATATAAATAAATATATATTATGCGTCTACCGAAATATTTGGTTTTACGAAAAAAGCTTACTAAAAATCCTTGCAATAATATATTTAAAAAAAAAACTAAAAACCAGCAATTTTCGAAAATCCGATACTTCCAAAACGCGAATATTTAGCAAATTTTCCGCCCAAAAAAAAACTCTAGAATTCTCGCGCGAATGTGATTTCCTTGCGATTGTATTCTAATTAAAACAGTCGTGGAGTAATTATTTGTTTGAACGAAAAAAAAAACAGCTGATGAAAAAAATACAACTCTAGCAAGCAATATATACGATTATTGAGAGAAATTTCAATTTTGAGAATCAATTTTCAATCTTATGTATTTTTTACATTTTTTTTTGTTAAAATATTTTTTTTTGTAAATTAAAAAAAAAAAAAAATTATTAAAATTTTTGTTGTATAAAAAAATGTAAGTGGCTTTAAGAATCACTGAGAAGCGGTGAGAAAAATTGATTCCTGAAAACGACGACCGAACGCTCGTAGTTTGAAATATTAATCGAAGAAACGATGGTGATTGTAGAGAAAATGAAAAAGGATAATTAATTTCCCTATCTGTGATAGGTCATATATTTATATATTAGCGATATATTATTATATATTATATGGCTCGAAGTGGCTTGAAATAATCATCTCGTTTATTTTATAATTGTGATAATTAATTTTATTATTTTCAGTCGTGTATATATTTTGGAAAGACCTTTGAATTATTTATAAGCCCATTTTTTTCGCGAAAACATTCAAATTTGTGAACTCGAAAAGTTCTTCAGAATTCAAATTCCATCAAAAATATTCGCGTTTGCGAGATTTCCGGGTAAAACAGATCCTTCATTACCGACTGTCGGTAAGTTACCGGCAGAGTTGCACACTCCGTCGGTAACTTACCGGCGGAGAATAACTATGATCGTCGCCTCTGTTTTACCAGGAATAATCACGGGAATCTTCAATCGAATGTTTACCAGCGATAATTCAAATCGCGAGACTTCAAAGTTGTGAATTCCGTAGAAATGACCAATTCCGAAGAGATTTTTCTTTTTCAAGTTCGACGTGGGAAAAATTTTTTTGGGGTGGACATACTAAGGGTCGGTGGTGGGTCAAAGGAAAACAGAGTACTTTCCAAGATATATATAAAACATATATATTAGGGTGCCAATATTTGAACCCTTATTTTTTAATTTCAAGTCTATGTACATTTTTTTTATTGAGTAAAAAAAATCATCCAGAAGGATCCCGCAGGACGAAAAATATTCACGGAAGGCTCCGGACATTGAAAAATCGTAAATATTTCGAAAAAAAAAAATCTTAACAATCAATTTTTGAGGGTAATGTTAATTTTCAAACGCTCGGACTTTTGAATATTTTTCGTCCTTCCGGATCTTTCGCGAGGGACTTTCCCTCTGATGGAAAATATTCCATGAGTGAGGGGTGATATTTGAAAAAATATTTGAGCGGGAAAAAAATTTTCCATGCAATAGCTCATTACTGATAAATGTTCTCGTTAAGAAAATTCACATATTGATAATCAATGAAGAGAAAAAAAAAATTAGATTTTCATGATCCACCAAAAGCTTCGCTAATACACTGCGCACTCTATGTATTTATCTCATCGTCATTGTATTAGGAAAAAAAAAATCAAATTGTTAACGAGTCCCAAAAAATTTACACCTTTTGTATGCAGCCCCCTCTTTTTTCCCTCCCCCACGAATTCATGAAATGATTTTGAACAAAAACAAAGCGTAACGACTCGAAACATATATATATACACAAATAAATAATAATAACAATAATTGGGGCTGGAACCTTAATTCAGCCACCCCCTAGAATAATTTTTGTATATTAACATTCCGGATGCATCTGGACGATATTTAAAATTGAAGGCTTTGTTATTCAAAAGGGGAGGAAAAAATTAATCTCGAATGACGATTGATTTTTTTCGTCGAATAAATAAACATTGATCATAGTTTAAAATTGAGAGAGAAAAAATTAAAAAAAGCTACGATACATAAATATATATATATATATACACAGGGTGTCCCAGGGGTGAAGGTCAATACCGTGAGGGTAGATTCGTCACGTTGCATCGAGTAGAAAAGTCCTTTGCCATTTTTTGGTATTTTGAACCCCTGAATTGTTATTAATTTTTTTAATCAGCCAATGGCATGGTGGGATTACGGCTCATCTCAATGGGCGCGTATTATTGGCTGATCTAAAAAATTAATAACAATTCAGGGGTTCAAGATACAAAAAAATGGCAAAGGACTTTTCTACTCGATATTACGTCACGAATCTACCCTCACAGAATTAACCTTCTTCACTGGGACACCCTGTATATATAAAATTATTATACAATTAAATTATAGAAATCTTAGTACAAAAATAAATTGTTTTTGATAGATTTGTATTATTTATACGACAAGGCTATTGATTTGTTCGTTAATTGCATTTTTTTTAAATTATTTTCCTTTGTACTTTTGGCACGATTTTAAAAATAATTTTGGGGGTGAAAAAAATTAATACAAAATTTATAAACAATTCAATCGATTGTAATTTTCGCAGCTGAATTGTCATGAATATATTATACCGAGAAAAAAATGCATCAGACCAGCAATTTGATAGCTTTTGCCGAAATAGAAATAATTTGTTAATTAAGATGAATCAAGATAATATTAAGATGAAACAAAGGATCTCGTTGTATCGGAAAGGGAAGAAAAATTTTGCGAATCCAAATACGACGAGAACTTTTATCATGTCTTTTTTGTAAATAAACAGAAAAAAAGCATTATTGAAAATTTGAGAATCAGCTGTTTCCACTTGTTCCATCGACAGTCTCTCTCTTGTAAATAAAGCAACAGCGTATGAATAAATATTGAATATTTAATACAAATAAATATATTGCGAATTGTTAATTTTATTCCTCGGCATTTCTCATAGGTCGGAAAATCTTCTCCATTGTTAATTACTCAAGGTCAGTGCTAATTTTTTTATTTATCATTTATTACATATTACATTACATTATATTACATATTATGTAATTATTATCATTATTACAATTGATTTAGTCAATTGTCTGATGAATTGTCCAATTTCATTTTTAATAGCATTTTCAGATTGAAAAAAAATAATTGGATGACTTTTTAGAACGTTTGAATGATCCTGAAAAAATGGAAAAAAATTTTTTTAAAGAAAAAATCATCAATATTATTATTGTAAAAAAAATCATGATGGAACATCGTCAAAAAGCTAGCCCAAGAATGACCCTAATTTTTTTTGGGCTCATGTGTTTTTTTTTATCCTTCCAGATCGGAAGCTACAATTTATTAAAAACAATCAAAAATAATAAAATAATTGTATTCATCGATAGTCATAAATTAGATGGAAAAAGTATAAACAATTTTTTATTCCCTTTCAGAGAAGCTTTTTTTAACGATCAAATAATGCAAAAATTTGCTCTCTGTACGCTCAAAATCTTCCAAAGTGCCGAGAAATAATATTTAGAACACTTTTCTGCCGTCTGTGCTCGTTCATCGTGGGTGTCGGTGAGTGTCGGTATCTGTCGGTAAGTGTCGGTATGTGTCGGTAAGTGCGGGCCTCAAAAACTAAAAATCAATATATCTGGAGAACGCCTGGACCGATCGAGCTGAAATTTAGTACACAGCTAGAAAGTCTATCTCCCATCCGAATTTCACAAATACCAGAAATAAGTGTGTACAATTTTTTTTTCCATGTTGCCAGTTTGGCAATACAACACTCGACTCCCTCTAACCCTTTAAAAATTCGAAAATTTGGTCCCTGTGTGCTTAAAATCTTCAAAAGTGTCGAGCAATAATATTTAGAGCACGTTTCCGACTTCTGCGCACATTTATCGCGTGTGTCGGTATCTGTCGGTAAGTGTTGGTATTTGTCGGTAAGTGCGGACCTCAAAAACTAAAAATCAATATATCTGGAGAACGCCTGGACCGATCAAGCTGAAATTTAGTACACAGCTAGAAAGTCTATCTCCCATCCGAATTTCACAAGTACCAGAAATTAGTGTGTAAACAATTTTTTTCCATGTTGCCAGTTTGGCAATACAACACTTGACTCCCTCTAACCTCCATAGCACTGGTTTTTTTCATCTCTAGCCTTCACTTTGCCAGTTAAATTCGTAGATTATATATACCGTGGGCGTGGAAAGATATTCAAACTAGTCAGAGAACAATCGTGGGCTCTGGTGTCGCATCTCCGTAAGCGCAATAACCCGAAGGTACACCCGGAGACGAAGGGTACAAGCAGCAGCAGCTGCAACGACAGCGTGTTACATATGCAGATCAACGGGAAGCTTTCGTGTATGCGAAAGCACAAGGAGGGGTAGTCGCAGTACGCCTCGGTTATTTCCATCCTTCTTTTGAGAAGGGGAGAGGAAGGATGTCATCATCAACGATCTCTATCTCACGGTTCAAAGTAGGGACATCACTAAAACGTATGCGCACATTAGCATTTAGCAATTAGTGCAAAGTGTCGCCAGTTTCTCCACATGACGGAATATATCTTCTTCGAATTTGCGTTTTCCACGCCTTCTGGATCATACTACACAAACATTCAGGAACGGGAAAGGGGACAAAGGGATTTTTGGAACAAACATTACAGTTCTTGGTAGTTCAATTCGAAGAAAAGTTAAAATAATAACATCAGGGATAAAATAGCCCACGATTCACGTATGTCAACTATCCGCCCCACCCACGTTTTTAGGCATCTCACGATTTTACGCACCCCACAATTTTACCCAGTTCTCTATTTCGCAAATACTCTTGAATCTCTTGAATCTCGAGATTCCATTTAACTTGCGATCCTGACCACCCCACGATTCTACGCATCCCACAATTTTACGCAGTCCACAATTTTGCAAATACTCTTGAATCTCTCGCATCTCACGATTCCATTTAATTTACGATCCTGACCACCCCACGATTCTACGCATCCCACAATTTTACGCAGTCCACAATTTCGCAAATACTCTCGAATCTCTCGCATCCCACCATTCCATTTAACTTACGATCCTGACCACCCCATGATTCTACGCATTCCACAATTCTACGCGGTCTACAATTTCGCATATTCTCTTAAATCTATCGCACCCCACGATTCTAACCACCCCACGATTCTACGTAACCCACAATTTTACACAGTCCATAATTTCGCATATTCTCTTAAATCTATCGCACCCCACGAATCTGACCACCCCACAATTCTACACGTTTCACAATTCCACGCAGTCTACAATTTTGCATGTTCCCTTAAATCTTTCACACCCCACGATTCCATTTAACTCACGATTCTACGCGTTCGACAATTCCACGCAGTCCACAATTTTGCGTATTCTCTCAAATCTCTCGCACCCCACGATTCCATTTAACTCACGATTCTAACCACCCCACGATTCTACGCGTTCCACAATTCCACGCAGTCCACAATATTGCATATTCTCTTAAATCTCTCGCACCCCACGATTCGATTTAACTCACGATCCCAACCACCCCACGATTCTACGTATTCCACAATTCCACGCAGTTCACAATTTCGCAAATACTCTTGAATCTCTCGCACCCCACAATTTCGTTTACCTGACGATTCTAACTAGCCCACAATTCTACGCGATCGACAATTCCACGCAGTCCACAAATTTGCATATTCTCTTAAATCTCTTGCACCCCACGATTCCATTTAACTCACGATTCTAACCACCCCACGATTCTACGCGTTCCACAATTCCACGCGGTCCACAATCTCGCATATTCTCTTAAATCTCTCGCACCCCACGATTCCATTTAACTCACGATTCCAACCACCCCACGATTCTACGTATTCTACAATTCCACGCAGTTGACAATTTCGCAAATACTCTTGAATCTCTCGCACCCCACAATTTCGTTTACCTGACGATTCTAACCAGCCCACAATTACGTGCACCCCACAATTCTACGCGAAATATTAATATGGAGATTAATATCTTTGGAAAAGCTAATATAGAGAATAGAAATAATAAATGGGACGATAAATCCTGAAGGGAAGATAATAATATTCTCGTATCAACGATTCAGCGAATTCGCTCGGTTTAATCGAAGTTCTTCGAGCCATCACAAAGGCTCAACTCTTTCCATCGACGTTTTTTCCCAACGTCCCCGCTCGTTCAGCGATCGGCCCAATTTCTTTGTCTCTTATTCAGTTCCCCTCTTTTTAGATGAACCACCCCACTCAACCTCCAAGGGGTATATCGACTATCGACTTTGCAGTAGCTCGCTTCCTGGAGAGCTTGATGAGAATACGAGGTCGTGAACGTCGGTCAATTAACTCCACGATTTTTCCGCACCCCATTGGCTCTGGGGGATGAAGTAGGAAGGTGGGGTGGCGTGGGGTGGGGGTGATTCTTTTCACATGTGCATTCCAGAGTGTCGCTGCAGAATCATCGAGGGAGGCATATAACTCGGGTCCTTGTTATCTGATTTTGATTTTGGATTTGGAATGATTGAAATTTTGGATTTTTTTTCAAAATTCTTGGAGGATTATAATTTTTTTTTTTCAAAAATACGTGGATTTAGAAATGAAATTAGAGTGTGGTGATTGACCATTTTTTTTTATTTCCGCAACTTTAATTCCGCATATTGTGGATTATCCAAGGAAGGTAGGGCCAGACTTTGGTGTAGATTCCAGGCGAATCCTCGATGCCACAAGGAATTGCTCCGAACGAGACGATGCCGTAGATCATCCATTTTGGTACAAACGACGTTATATTCTGGGGGGCCATTAATGGCCCACCCGAGTCACCTTTGCACGCATCCTTGCCTTTGAGTCCGCCGGCGCAGATTTGGGCCTGATCAAGCGTTAGCCCATATTTCGCAAATTTGGTCTCGCACGTTTCCCAGTCGACCAGCGGAACTTGGAGATGGCGCTTGACAACCGAATACGTGCCATTTTCCGTCTGACCCCACCCGGCGACCCACAATTTTTCCGGCACATCAGAATCCCTGGGCAGATCAATGGGCCTCACCCAGAAGTTAAATTTAATTTCATTCGCCATCCGAAGAAGGGCAAGGTCATTGTGTAGACTCTTGTCGCCTGTTTCGTATTTCTCGTGAACAATTTTTTTTTCTATGTAAATGCTTATCGTTTCAGTGTGACATTTTGTTTCGCCGTTCATTATCGGCCCACAATCCGGACTCTTTCGTCTGTTATATTCACCCAAACGCACCGCAGTTAGGTCCCAATCTTTCGAAATGTCATTAACGCAGTGGGCCACCGTCAAGACGTAAAAATTACTGATGATGCTGCCACTGCAGAACGTTTTGATTCCTTTGAATATCGACAGAAAAGAATTTTCGTTACGAGCCTTGACTTCGATTGCTTGTTATTTTCAAGAGTATTCATGACCTTGGAATTTCGAAACATCGATTGCTGATGGATGTTATTTCCTCGTGGAGTTTCGAGATATTTTTCAATAAGGTCAAGGTCATTCGTGTGGTAACTTTCAACGAGGAATTGCGAAAATTTAATGGCTCCTGATGGTGACCTTGATTTTGACCTTGACGATGGACTTCAAGGTTATTTCAAGGTCAACTTTTTTTTTAAACGAAAATCCTCTTTCTTGACATCGACCATCGATAGAGCGCAAAGTTTTACGTTCTAATATGTACCTAAGTCCCAGGTACGTTTTAACCTTGAAGGTCACTCTAAGGTCAATTAAATTCGAACAAGGTGTGGATAACTCTGAGAATTGAAGCTTTTCGAATTATTTTGTGACGAGCAAAGTTATTAATTTTAACAAGGCGCAGTAGTGATCTTGATCATGACCTTGACGATGATTTTCGAGGTGATTTCAAGGTCAACTTTTTATAAATGGGAACCTGTATTTTTGAGGTCGTGAAATCAAACTTATTACGAAAATAATTGATTGATCTTTTCCGAATCTTTTAATGTAAATGTAAAACTGTTCTATAACAAACAGAATCGTGATTTCAGAACTCAAAAATATGGGTTTGCATCGTTTTTTTATGTTGACCTTGAAATGACCTTGAGAGTCATCGTTAAGGTCATAATGAAGGTCAATATCGAAGTCACGATCAAAATCGTGACCTTGACAATGATCTTAAGGTAATTTCAAGGTCAACTTTATTTATTAAAATGTATTTTTGAGTTCTGAAATAATTAGAACAAACAATTTTTAATTTACATTAAAAGCCTTTTAGCATTACCTAAGAATAACGACGTGGAAATACTAAATTATCAAGGTCACTACTAAATGGGCCGTGTTAAGATGAATAACTTTGCATGTTACGAAAGAATCTAAAAAGCTTCTATTCTCAGAGATAACCACACCTTGTTCAAGTTTAATTGACCTCAGAGTGACCATCAAGGTCAAAATGTACCTATGACCTATAGTCACTTATTTGAATGTAAAATTTTGCGCTCTATCGATTGCCGATGTCGAAAAAAAGAATTCCCGTTAAAAAAAGTTGACCTTGAAATAACTTTAAAGGTCATCGTCAAGGTCAAAATCAAGGTCATCATTGAATTCTTCTTTAATAGTTACTACAAGAATGATTTTGATTTTTTTGAAAAATATCTTATCTGAGGAAAATTGAATGGCTTTCTCAATTCCAAGGTCATGCATGCCCCTTAAAGTTAGAAGAGTCACTTACTTTTCTTATCTGTCATACGAGTGCCATTGATAGTCCCGATTACTAATAAACAATAAAATAAATAATAAAAATTAGGCAATAATAATAATAATAATGATAATTTGCGTTTCGTAAAAGTATTTTAAAAAAATGTTTCTAACTTCAGGCTGTGAGAAAAAACGAGTATTCGTTTTAAACAGGTAGACGAAGAAAATGCGACATGGTCGGGAAAGATAAAGGTAAAATAAAGATTTGAAAAAGTGTGGTTAAAAAAATCGTGCAAATTTCCACCGAGCTTTCGAATTTCTTTAAATTCTTTTCACCCCTTGTCGCGTTTTCTTTGTGATTTGAGGAATTATTGACGATGAAGAAAAAAAGAAGATGAACCGACTTGTAATTAGCTCGATATTAACATAAATGAATGGCATGAAAGGATTTTTTTTTTTTTTTTTTTTTCATGTGGGACTTACCCTTTGCATACAAGAGCACTGCCATCCAGGGATAACCGTCAAGGTTGCTCGGTTCTCCACCCCAGATCCTCTTGTGTTTGGAGCTTATCGCATCACTTGGGCGTTCGAAATTGCGATTCATGTTGTCTGGAGGAAAGTTTCAATAGTCGTCGTTATCGGTGATTCATCGAAAGGCACGGATGATTATTTCATTATTAATTTATTTTCAATATTTATTTTTTTATAATTTCATTTATTTGTCATATTATTCATTTACAGTAGATGAGCTTGGTGCGAGAGACCGCTTTTCCGGCAAGGTAGATTCCTACTTCATCGACAGTGGTAATATAATGAGATCCCTACTTTACTGATAGCAGACAATACATTATACATATCATTCCTACTTTACCGGCCGTCGGTAATAAAGGAATTTACCTCACCGGCAAAACTGTTGTTTAATCGGGATAGCTCTTCTACTATTTATTTATCTATAATATTATTTATTCATTCTAATTTATTGATAATATCATTGGCGAATTACTGATTTGGCTGAACCACTCACGTCCATCGATCACGCCGATCTGAGAAATTAAATGTAAAATTACAAGTCCGATTCCGATCATTGCCGTTGCTACGCCACGATGCATTTTTCTTTTACGATTTTCCTATCAGGAAGAAAATTCTTTTGATGCTCCGAAAAAATGTCTTTACCCGAAGACCCGAATAGCTACTGGCAGGATTTTTTGAGTCACGTCGCGACGATCGACGTTTCCACTTTTCCATTGGTCGAGATTTCTCAAGTGTCGACACACCTATCGACGTTTACCGCTCAGCCTTTACTTTTGGCCTCTCGGAGGGGACATTTTTACTCTGGAATCGCGAAAATTTAATGGTAATATCTTCTGCACGACAATTGCGATAACAGCGGTCAAACAATCGGCGCATGGTCTTTCGTGTCCTCTGAAAAAAAAACAAGCTTATTCGTTCGCGTGAAAATATTATATTCTCGAGAATTTATCAGTCCAGTGCACGGTCGTACATACAGGTCTGGAAACTCCTATGGGCGGGGGGGGGGGGGGGGGTGACGCGATTGGCGAGGCAAATTCTGCGTAGTTGTAGAATCAACCGGTAGGTTCGTCGTCGTAGAGGGGTCTCCGTGACATGTATATCCACGTAGTTGTAGAACCGACCGCTAGGTTCGTTGTCGTAGATGAGTCGCTCCTTTTCTTCAACAACTATGCCATCCGAAGAGAGTGGTACAGGCCCTTACTATAGGGCTAGCCATACTGGGCACAAAAAAAAAAAAAACTATGCCATCCCCCACCATTCAAAACCGCCGGAGTTTCCAGACTTCCAGACCTAGGTCTGGAAACTCCTATGGTGGGGGTGACTCGATTGGTGAGGCAAATTCTGCGTAGTTGTAGAATCAACCGGTAGGTTCGTCGTCGTAGAGGGGTCTCCGTGACATGTATATCCACGTAGTTGTAGAACCGACCGCTAGGTTCGTTGTCGTAGATGGGTCGCTCCTTTTCTTCAACAACTATGCCACCCCCCACCATTCAAAACCGCTGGAGTTTCCAGACTTGCAGACCTAGGTCTGGAAACTCCTATGGTGGGGGTGACTCGATTGGTGAGGCAAATTCTGCGTAGTTGTAGAATCAACCGGTAGGTTCGTCGTCGTAGAGGGGTCTCCGTGACATGTATATCCACGTAGTTGTAGAACCGACCGCTAGGTTCGTTGTCGTAGATGGGTCGCTCCTTTTCTTCAACAACTATGCCACCCCCCACCATTCAAAACCGCCAGAGTTTCCAGACTTCCAGACCTAGGTCTGGAAACTCCTATGGTGGGGTGACTCGATTGGTGAGGCAAATTCTGCGTAGTTGTAGAATCAACCGGTAGGTTCGTCGTCGTAGAGGGGTCTCCGTGACATGTATATCCACGTAGTTGTAGAACCGACCACTAGGTTCGTTGTCGTAGAGGGGTCTCTCCTTTTCTTCAACAACTATCCCTAGTGGATGAAGTCACCACTGAATCACGGTGATTTTTTACGGTGACAAAGTGCCCACAAAATCACCGAGATCTTGGTGATTTTAAGGTGATTCCACGGTGATTCTCACGGTGATTGTCACCGTCACAAAATCACCGTGACAATCACCGTGGAATCAAGTTGGAATCACCTTAAAATCACCAAGATCTCGGTGATTTTGTGGGCACTTTGTCACCGTAAAAAATCACCGTGATTCAGTGGTTTTTCAGGGTGGAAACATCGTCACCCAATCCGCTAGGGATGCCACCCCCGACCATTCAAAACCGCCGGAGTTTCCAGACCTGTATGTACGACCGTGGTCCAGTGCGTTTCAAATAATGTCAGAAAAACGTCGAATCTGGCCAAAATAGTTTTTGGCACTCGGCATAAGGATTGTTCTATTGCTAAGGCAATGAGGATGTTTTTTTATTTTTTTTTATTTTACACATCAAAAAAAGTGTTATACAATATTATACAAGAAAGTATTACACACTATTCGAGATTGCCGTCTCCAAAAAAATCATGCCAAGGGAATTTCTAGTGGATCGCGGGAACCGAGAGCTTCGGTTCCTTGTCCGCTGAAAAATCGAAAAGGAACCGAGAGGGAACTGGCGGGCAGTCCCTGACGGATCGCGGGAACCGAGAAGGAACCAACAAATACGGTTTTCCTTTCGTGTCCGCCGGGAACCGAAAAGAAACCGAGATCAAATTCGCAATTTCTACAGTCGGTAATACAGATCACTTGAAATGAGAAAATTATGTTGCCACACATCGTAAATTTTTAAAATGAATTCAATAGTGAAATTTCATTCGTAATCAGTCATTGGGATCAATATTCGAGAAATTATTATTGCTCAAAGGTGGGTCAACCCCCCCCCCCCTTCCCCCGCCCTTCCGCGATTCTTATTGCTCGAGAAACAGAATTAAAATTTCCAACGCATTTTTTTCGAAAACGACACAACCAATCAAAAAAAGAATTATGAGACCACCAGCACACATTAATTACGCAGGCGGCCCTACAGCTTGTTTTTTATTTCACCGAGGAACACCACCACCATTAAGAAATATGTGTTCAAAATATTTTGAGGTTATGTTGACATTTTGAGGTTATATTCACACCTCAAGACATTCAACGCATTTTTATTGGAAAGGGCCAAACACAATTTCTTCAAAGTTAACCAGACATTGTAGATTAATGCGACACCGAGACAGCCCCATTTTATTAGGCTCAAATAATTTCAAAGTATAGTGAGATTTGTGAAAAAAACTGATCCGCGATGTGAATCCAACTAATACTGCCACCTCAAACCTTTCAACACATTTTCTCGAAAACGACTTAATAAAATAAAAAAAAGCACGGTGGGTCTGTCTTCGTGCTATCATTTTACGACGGGCTTAATTTGGCAATATTGCGCTATATCGATGCAAAAAAAAATGTGTTGAATGTCTTGAGGTGTGATTTTTGTGTTAAAAATCGACATAACCTCAAAACTCTTTCAACACATTTTCCTCGAAGATAACGCGCTGGAATGAAAAATAAATAGTGGGACCGTCTGCGTAATTAATGTGTGCAGGTGGTACAACTATTATTTTTTTACTTTCTAAAGTCGTTTTCGAGAAAAATGTCTTGAAAATTTTAGCTCAATCTCTCTTGCACTCACACAATCGCGGAAAGATGGGCTGAATGCAGGGTTGCCACCCGCGATGGATATAATTCTTAAGATGGCGCCTTGAAAATTCTTTAGATTTCTTAGTCACGTTAAAAGACGGCTCAAGACATTTCCTACCTTACCGGCCGACCAGATTGTCGGTAAGACAGCGTTACCGACAGTAAAGATTGCCGATAAAACAGCTATTTTGGTACAGTTTGTCGGTAAAACAGCCTTACCGACAGTCAAGTTAGCATAGGTTCACAATCATATTATGTCGCCGCGCAAGAGGAAAAAAAAATGTCTTTAGAAATGTTGAGTTTTCCTTGACTTTTTGAAGGTTTCTTTACAATACTTTGCTTTTTCTAATTTCTTAGCAGCTTATCCGAATTCTTCAGATCTTAAGAAATTTCTTTAACAGTGACAACCCTGGCTGAATGAGTTTTTTCAGCACTATGTTTGTGTGAATTGTTCCGGGACAATTTTTTTATGATACCATAAAGTTTCTAATTTACCGACATCGAATAAAATAGTGCATATGCTTATCAACGTAAATTTGCAGAAATTAAAAAAAAAAAAACTAAAAAGGAACCGTGAAGGAACCAAAAAGGAACCGAAAGACACCAACAGCCCGCCAGTTCCTTTTCGGTTCCCAGCAGACACCAAAGGAACCGAAGCTCTCGGTTCCCGCGATCCGCTAGGGATTGGTGTCTTTCGGTTCCTTTTTGGGTTTTTGTTTTTCGGTTCCGGCAGCGTTAATAAAAACACCTGCAGTTCTGTAAACGAAAGACCTACAGTGCATAATTTATATGTATATCGGCAAAAGGATCGTACTGTCTAATCTTTTCCATGATCCAAGGTACATAATCATAGACTTTTGTAGCGACAGTTGGACGGCCTTCCTGGCTACATGGCCGAAATCCGTAAATCGTTATACCATAGATAAACCAATCGCTGATGGATGGCAAAATATAGTCTTGCGCCATTAGAGGACCGCCCGAGTCACCAGGGCAAGCATCCCTTCCGTTCAAAACTCTTGTGCAAAATTCTTGGCTCAGAAGTGGACGTAAAAATTGGTACTTACTCGCACACCAATTCCAATCAACATATGGCAGTGCCACCGTCTTTCTGATCGCTGGTGATAAATTCATTTCGTCCCTTCCCCAACCGGCGATCCGAAGTGTTGGCGGAACATAGGGACTCAGCGGAAGCCGAATTGGCCTTATGTAATCGTTGAATTCAACTGTTTCTGCCAGCCTTATCAGACCTATGTCACGATATTTCCCATCATCCGCCTCATAAGTAAAGGTCCTGTTGACGGCAATTTCAACTGCAACAGATTGACACGCTCTTGTGCCATTTCTCAATCGGCCGCAATCGATGCTCGTTCGTTCGTCGTATTCCCCAAGAATCGCTGTAGCTAATGTGTTTTCACTCTTGCTATCTGTTATGCAATGTCCCGCCGTAAGGATGTAACGATTATTCAGAAGGCTACCAGCGCACAGTTGGCCGCTTTCTGCAATGAATAATTATCTTTTATATCGGAGAATTACTTTATGAGGGATGAATTATATCCTATGATCTCCGACGCGATGAAGTTGGACTCACTTGTGGGTGTTTTTCCATTTACATGCTTGCCTGAAAGTTGTGATAATATTAGTGGACGACGTTCTTCATTGTTCACTTCTGTTTTGTCATTAGTTACCGATCCTAATTATTGATTAGTAAACACCAATTACTAATTATGTGGTGCAATTATTAATCCATAAATATCAACGACTAACTGTGAGATGTGGATAGTAATTTATAGATATAGGAAATACTAAATTTGCGGCATATTGGCAACTGGTAACTAACATTTACTAATTATGTGGTATAGTTAGTTAATGATCAATACGAATTGTTAATTGTAAGATATAAATAGTAATTAACAGACACCAATTACTAGTTATTCAGCGTAATAAGTAATTTATAAATATTAGTGATTAACTATAGGATGTAAATAGTAATTAGTAGATACCAATTACCGATAATGCGGCATTATTAGTGATTAGTAAATACCAAATACTCATCGCCAAGGGTGAATAGTAATTGGTAGATAGCAAATACTAACTTTTCGACATATGAGCAACTGGTATCTGACAATTACTAATTATGTGACTTAATTAGTAAATAGTTAATACCAATTACTAGTTATGAGGTATAAATAGTAATTATTAGGCACCAATTACTGGTTATATGCGGCATAATTAGTAATTATTTAATACCAATTACTAATTACGAGGTATGAATCTAGTAATTAGTAGATAACAAGTACTAATTACGCGGCGTAATAAGTAATTGGTAAATAATATTTACTAATGAGCTGTTAATAGTGATTAGTCGATAGCAGTTACAAATTGTGTACTATAATTGGTAATCAGTATGGATTAATTATTTATTGTGCTTGATATTTACTATTTAAGGATAATTAAGTAATATTTGTGACAATCGTGACCCATAATCAATATTTGGCGTTTATTAAATTCTTACTTTTATTAAAATCAGTTGTATTTTGGTTTCACAGCTAAAATGCAGGCTTTATAATTAATAGAAAAAAACATTTAAATAAAAAATATGATAATTAAATATTTGTGATACATTTCATAGTAATTCGATTCGATTTTTTGGCGTGCTTATAATCGTTAACCTAAAAACAATGGCTCATGATTTATTCATCAACTGATTTGTATCCGTAAATTTATTTTTATTAATTTGTCTTAATGAAATCAATATTTGCTTCTACTTGTTCACTAATGCACAAAAAATAGCAATTAATATTTCGTTCATTACTAGATTTTATTCAACCTTAAAAATGATTTTATATTATAGTTGACAATTTTCGCCGACGAATTGATAAATTGACCAATTGCCGAGGAATTAGTAATTAATTCAAATGAATTACTATTTTTTCATCCAATTTGCAATTAATTTGAAATAATTACCAGGTTCTGTATACAATTAACAATCAATGTAAATTAATCAATAATTGTTCATCTAATTAGTAATTAATTTCAACTGATTACTCGACAATTGTTTTGACAAATCGTGCAAATTATACATTTGCATTTAACTGTCTGATTTATTAATGTCGTTTGTCGCGCTTTTTTTTTTTTTTTATCAAAAAGACTCATAAAATCGGATTGTCAAACGATGGAAAAAAATCGGGAAGTCACGAGCAAATTTTTAAAATTCCACGATTTTCGAATGTTCTTATTTCTGAGTAAACAACGATGTACTTACCGTTATAGTATGTGAGCATCGCTATCCAGGGAAAATCGTCGAGCCGGGCGTCTTCGCCATTCGAGACGATCAATCTCTTGGTTCTTCTGATGGTCAGCGGATCACTTTCACGATTGGAATCCCCATCATTGTTTCCTTATGAAAATCATGATCGTCATTATAATTTATGTTGATTATTTATTTAACAAATATTTTCGTCATGAACGGCAAGAAATATTCCGAAGAAAATTGACACAAATTGCCGCGCGATTTCACTTACTCCCATCAATTGCATCTAATCAGTAAAATGAGTTTTATTATTGTTGATAAATTTGGATTGAATTCGATCATTGCCGATCCACTTTGATCAAATTTTTGCAGGAATTCAATGAAGATGCAGTGAAAATTCTTTCGGAAATTTTGAAAAAAACATTTCGCGCGACGTTGAAAAATGATGCTTGGGTAGTGATGATGATTTTGTTTCGATTCCATTGGCAAAGATCGATTTTGAACAATTATTGACTTTTCATGCTTTCGAGAGGGGATCGGGGAATTTGTGTTGGCTTATTTTCGGTAGTGTCGATGTTTTATTCGATATTGAAAGATTGACATTTTTTCTCCTACTTATCGCAAAGTAAACAACCACATCTGCGCGAGCAACGTGACGTCGATAGTGACGAGTATCGAAAAAAATATTCCAGAAAGTTTTGTAAAATTTTAAAAATTCGATAAAATTGAATATTTTACATTTTTCCCTGTGAGAATTGACGAAACTCATTCAAACTCAACTCAAATTGACGATTCTCATTCCCGCCCCCCCCCTCTGGCTTGCTTGGCTGAGACGAAGAAATTTCGCAAATATCTTCAAAGTCCCTCTGATGTATTCTGATTCGCTGTGAGAATTGACAAAACTCGTGCTGCATTCTGATTGGCGCGCTGGTGGGTGCGATTCTCATTACCACCTCCCCCCCCCCTCTGGCTTGCTTGGCTGAGACGAAGAAATTTCGCGAATATCTTCAAAGTCCCTCTGATGTATTCTGATTCGCTGTGAAAATTGACAAAACTCGTGCTGCATTCTGATTGGCGCGCTGGTGGGTGCGATTCTCATTACCACCCCCCCCCCCCCCTCTGGCTTGCTTGGCTGAGACGAAGAAATTTCGCGAATATCTTCAAAGTCCCTCTGATGTATTCTGATTCGCTGTGAGAATTGACAAAACTCGTGCTGCATTCTGATTGGCGCGCTGGTGGGTGCGATTCTCATTCCCGCCCCCCCCCCCCTCTGGCTTGCTTGGCTGAGACGAAGAAATTTCGCGAATATCTTCAAAGTCCCTCTGATGTATTCTGATTCGCTGTGAGAATTGACAAAACTCGTGCTGCATTCTGATTGGGGCGCTGGTGGGTGCGATTCTCATTACCGCCCCCCCCCCCTCTGGCTTGCTTGGCTGAGACGAAGAAATTTCGCGAATATCTTCAAAGTCCCTCTGATGTATTCTGATTCGCTGTGAGAATTGACAAAACTCGTGCTGCATTCTGATTGGCGCGCGGGTGGGTGCGTTTCTCATTCCCGCCCCCCCTACCCCTCTGGCTTGCTTGGCTGAGACGAAGAAATTTCGCGAATGTCTTCAAAGTCCCTCTGATGTATTCTGATTCGCTGTGAGAATTGACAAAACTCGTGCTGCATTCTGATTGGCGCGCCGGTGGGTACGACTCTCATTCCCCCCACTTTGGCTTGCTTGGCCCGAGACAACGAATTCTGATTGGCGCGCTGAAAGGTGCACGTTTCCCACACTCTTTCTCACTTTGCAGGAGATATCGAAAATATTCAAAGTTCCATGAAGTCTTTTGATTGGCTCGTGGAAAACTGGTGGGAACTGAATGCGGCTGATCGAACGCAGCCTGAACTACTTTTTTTGGACGAGCATCACTGGAAGCCCACAACCGTAGATGAATTCCAGATTCACAACCCATTTTTTAAATGCCTCGTTGAGATGAACCAGGCAAAAGAAAAATATAAAAATAAATACGACTTTATTCGTCGTGAATGTCATTGCGCGGTATGCGGAGGCGAATAGCCTCAAGCTCAATCTCTCTAAATCCAAAGTCCTCATACAAGGTAGGGGCAATTACATCAATCGTCTTGACGTAAATAGTCTTTCTCCTATCTCGAAAACGGTACAGCACTCCCTTATGTGAGTGAGGTGCGCAACCTCGATGTGGTTACGTCTTCAAATCTCTCCTGGCGTAGTAATAAAATGAATATTGCACGCAAAGTTCACTTTTCCCTATTCAAACTGAAATATCACCGTAACGTTCGTTCGCGCCAACTAAAAACTATGCTTGTCACTTCCCTCATTGTCGTGAGAAAGTGGCACAAATCACGTCGCCAACAGGCTACCCCACTCCGTGACCAGCACTATGCGCAGTACACTACTGCGCACTTTTTGCGCCATCATTCTGTCTCGCCCGAGACCGAGGGTCATACGAAACCGACCCGCGCATGCGCGGTAGTACAAAAGTGTGACACTGCGCATAGTGCTGGTCAAGGAGTGGGGTAGCCCGCTGGCGACGTATTTTGTGCCACCCCCACTCCTCGAGTTGTCTCTCCTTATTCTGGTCTTCTTGTTTCTGGCATTCTCTTCCTACATAAGTTACCTCGTCACTTTCTCTCGCCATATTCGAAAAACCTCTTACACTCTCAACTGTTTACAGTGAGTTTACACTCGAAATGTAAAATGCACTATATGTTATTAAAGTGCACTATACATCACATCTTGCTTTACTAGCTTATATTGCATATTGTTCATTCTCATTATTTCCAGCGATCACCCTATGCTTCATATTTTATTTTATTTTACAAAATAATTATATTTTAGTCAACCCTATCGCGAGAGCCACAGGTACCTCGCGTATAGTTTAACAAGTGTTCCAGCGACAATTTTAGTCACATAACACCATTACGAATGGAACGGTTACAACTGCTCATGCAATTATTATTTTTATTGCACTCCGTGCGTAAAGTGCCCATTTTACGCACACTTCGTTATTGCACGAGTGCGCAAAGTGCCAGTTTGAGCACGCGCAGCGTGCGTAAAGTGGCACTTTGCGCACGGAGTGCAATAAAATATTATTTATACTTTATAATTTATTTTCAATATCAATAGCGAACGACTGATTGCGCCGAACCATACTTACGTCCATCGATCACGCTGATCAGTGAAATTAAATGCAAAATCACTAGTCCTAGTCCGATTATCGCCGTTGCTGAACCATGGCTCATTTTTCTTCCACGGATTCCATTCCATTCCATTTTCTATCAGGAAGAAAGTTCTTCTGATACTCCAAAAAATTGTTTCTACGACGTTGACGAGCGAGCCTCAAGTAACGTTGACGTTTTTCTCGAATAGCCAAGCAACTGTATAGAAAGACTCGAAAAGCTACTGGTAAGACTTTTTGAGTTAAATCGCGACAGTCGATCAGCCTTTATACGTTTGGCCTCTCGGAGGGGACATTTTTACTCCGGAATTGCAAAAATTTAATGGCTTCTGCATGACGTGTGCGATAATAGCGGCCAAACGATCGGCGCGTGGTCTTTCGCTTCCTTGTAAAAAAATAAGCTCGTTCGTTCGCTTGAAAATATTATTTTCTCGAGGATTTCTCAGTCTATTCCTATGCAGAAATTTCGGTAGGGATCCTACGGGATCCTGGCTCGCATCCCGGGCTCCCGATCGGGATCTGATCCGACATCGCATTGGATTCCGATAGGGAATGTAACAATCGCCCACTGGATCCCCGTAAGGACTCCGAATTTGGGGATCCCTTTTGGAATCCGGGCCTAAAGGGACGCTTGATTTTTTTGTATGGAGATTATGGGATCGAATAGGGATATACTGGGAATGCAAGTGGCGCCATTATTTCTAATTTTTCTCACCGATCGGGATTCTGATAGGGACGCCAGTTTTGGGGAATCCATGACAAATCCCGATCGGGATTCTGACAGGGACGCCGGTTTTGGGGAATCAACGGCAAATCCCGATCGGGATTCTAATAGGGACGCGGTTTTAGGGAATCCATGGCGAATCCTGATCGGGATTCTGATGGGGAAGCGGGTTTTGGGGAATCCATGACAAATCCCGATCGGGATTCTAATAGGAACGCCGGTTTTGTGGAATCCATGGCAAATCCCGATCGAGATTCTATGAGACGTCGGGCTTCCCTAAGAAATTTCTGCATGGGTTGCGTTTCAAATAATTCCCTGAAAAATGTCGATGCGAAAATAAATCGTCTTGATTGAAATTTTGACAATATTTCAAGCATAGATCCGTGTGAAATCGTTTGCCGATTCCAAATATGCCAATAAAATCGATTGAGGATTGATAGTTTTTGGCGGCAAATTGATTCCTCCAGGATTTTTCGGATTTTTAGGAATTGCATTTCGGCCTGGTCTTATCCTTATTTTTAGGTAGGTTGTATTTATATATGCGAATATTATTTACACACGAATTTTGGACCTTACATGAATTATGGGCCTTACATACATTTTGGGCCTTGCATGAATTTTCCGCCTTCCCATGCAGAAATTTCGGTAGGGATCCTACGGGATCCTGGCTCGGGTCCCGGGCTCCCGATCGGGATCTGATCAGACATCGCATTGGATTCCGATAGGGAATGTAACAATTTCACACTGGATCCCCGTGGGGGCTCCGAATTTGGGGATCCCAATTGGAATCCGGGCCGGATCATAAAGGGACGCTTGATTTTTTTGTATGGATAGGGATGCCGGTTTTGGGGAATGCATGGCAAATCCCGATCGGGATTCTGATAGGGACGCAGTTTTAGGGAACCCATGGCAAATCCCGATCGCGATTCCGATAGGGAAGCCGGTTTTGGGGAATCCATGGCAAATCCCGATCGGGATTCTAATGGGGACGCTGGTTTTGGGGAATCCATGGCAAATCCCGATCGGGATTTTATGGGACGTCGCGCTTCCCTAAGAAATTTCTGCATGGGTTACACGAATTTTGGGCCTTATACGAGGGGTTCATCATTTTTGGGTTAATTTTTCATGGTGCTCAGAATCCAGGGAACGTAATAGTAGACTTTTGTGTAGACGCCGGGCCAATTACTCGAATCGCCGGTGCATGGGAATCCGAACGATACGATACCAAAGAGGGTCCATTGTTGATTGGGGGAATTAGTGTCACGTGACATCAAAGGCCCCCTCGAGTCACCCATGCACGTGTCCTTGTGTTCAACGCCACCCGCGCATATCTGACTACCGACAAGGTCAATGGAAAAGGTCTTGTAATGTTTTTGGCACATTTTCCAGTCGTAGATTGGAATTTTCGCCTTCCGCTTAATCAAGGATGCGGCAGTGTTCTCCGTCTGTCTCTGATGTATTCTGATTCGCTGTGAGAATTGACAAAACTCGTGCTGCATTCTGATAGGCGCGCCGGTGGGTACGACTCTCATTCCCCCCACTTTGGCTTGCTTCGCCCGAGACAACGAATTCTGATTGGCGCGCTGAAAGGTGCACGTTTCCCACACTCTTTCTCACTTTGCAGGAGATATCGAAAATATTCAAAGTTCCATGAAGTCTTTTGATTGGCTCGTGGAAAACTGGTGGGAACTGAATGCGGCTGATCGAACGCAGCCTGAACTACTTTTTTTGGACGAGCATCACTGGAAGCCCACAACCGTAGATGAATTCCAGATTCACAACCCATTTTTCAAATGCCTCGTTGAGATGAACCAGGCAAAAGAAAAATATAAAAATAAATACGACTTTATTCGTCGTGAATGTCATTGCGCGGTATGCGGAGGCGAATAGCCTCAAGCTCAATCTCTCTAAATCCAAAGTCCTCATACAAGGTAGGGGCAATTACATCAATCGTCTTGACGTAAATAGTCTTTCTCCTATCTCGAAAACGGTACAGCACTCCCTTATGTGAGTGAGGTGCGCAACCTCGATGTGGTTACGTCTTCAAATCTCTCCTGGCGTAGTAATAAAATGAATATTGCACGCAAAGTTCACTTTTCCCTATTCAAACTGAAATATCACCGTAACGTTCGTTCGCGCCAACTAAAAACTATGCTTGTCGCTTCCCTCATTGT
Organism: Alloplasta piceator; assembly: GCA_946863875.1. Taxonomy (NCBI): domain Eukaryota; kingdom Metazoa; phylum Arthropoda; class Insecta; order Hymenoptera; family Ichneumonidae; genus Alloplasta; species Alloplasta piceator. Next base: position 32,054,503 of record OX333080.1, read on the forward strand.
CGTGAGAAAGTGGCACAAATCACGTCACCAACAGGCTACCCCACTCCGTGACCAGCACTATGCGCAGTACACTACTGCGCACTTTTTGCGCCATCATTCTGTCTCGACCGAGACCGAGGGTCATACGAAACCGACCCGCGCATGCGCGGTAGTACAAAAGTGTGACACTGCGCATAGTGCTGGTCAAGGAGTGGGGTAGCCCGCTGGCGACGTATTTTGTGCCACCCCCACTCCTCGAGTTGTCTCTCCTTATTCTGGTCTTCTTGTTTCTGGCATTCTCTTCCTACATAAGTTACCTCGTCACTTTCTCTCGCCATATTCGAAAAACCTCTTACACTCTCAACTGTTTACAGTGAGTTTACACTCGAAATGTAAAATGCACCAGATGTTATTAAAGTGCACTATACATCACATCTTGCTTTACTAGCTTATATTGCATATTGTTCATTCTCATTATTTCCAGCGATCACCCTATGCTTCATATTTTATTTTATTTTACAAAATAATTATATTTTAGTCAACCCTATCGCGAGAGCCACAGGTACCTCGCGTATAGTTTAACAAGTGTTCCAGCGACAATTTTAGTCACATAACACCATTACGAATGGAACGGTTACAACTGCTCATGCAATTATTATTTTTATTGCACTCCGTGCGTAAAGTGCCCATTTTACGCACACTTCGTTATTGCACGAGTGCGCAAAGTGCCAGTTTGAGCACGCGCAGCGTGCGTAAAGTGGCACTTTGCGCACGGAGTGCAATAAAATATTATTTATACTTTATAATTTAATTTTAATATCAATAGCGAACGACTGATTGCGCCGAACCATACTTACGTCCATCGATCACGCTGATCAGTGAAATTAAATGCAAAATCACTAGTCCTAGTCCGATTATCGCCGTTGCTGAACCATGGCTCATTTTTCTTCCACGGATTCCATTCCATTCCATTTTCTATCAGGAAGAAAGTTCTTCTGATACTCCAAAAAATTGTTTCTACGACGTTGACGAGCGAGCCTCAAGTAACGTTGACGTTTTTCTCGAATAGCCGAGCAACTATATAGAAAGACTCGAAAAGCTACTGGTAAGACTTTTTGAGTTAAATCGCGACAGTCGATCAGCCTTTATACTTTTGGCCTCTCGGAGGGGACATTTTTACTCCGGAATTGCAAAAATTTAATGGCTTCTGCATGACGTGTGCGATAATAGCGGCCAAACGATCGGCGCGTGGTCTTTCGCTTCCTTGTAAAAAAATAAGCTCGTTCGTTCGCTTGAAAATATTATTTTCTCGAGGATTTCTCAGTCTATTCCTATGCAGAAATTTCGGTAGGGATCCTACGGGATCCTGGCTCGCATCCCGGGCTCCCGATCGGGATCTGATCCGACATCGCATTGGATTCCGATAGGGAATGTAACAATCGTCCACTGGATCCCCGTAAGGACTCCGAATTTGGGGATCCCTTTTGGAATCCGGGCCTGAAGGGACGCTTGATTTTTTTGTATGGAGATTATGGGATCGAATAGGGATATACTGGGAATGCAAGTGGCGCTATTATTTCTAATTTTTCTCACCGATCGGGATTCTGATAGGGACGCCGGTTTTGGGGAATCCATGACAAATCCCGATCGGGATTCTGACAGGGACGCCGGTTTTGGGGAATCAACGGCAAATCCCGATCGGGATTCTAATAGGGACGCGGTTTTAGGGAATCCATGGCGAATCCTGATCGGGATTCTGATAGGGAAGCGGGTTTTGGGGAATCCATGACAAATCCCGATCGGGATTCTAATAGGAACGCCGGTTTCGTGGAATCCATGGCAAATCCCGATCGAGATTCTATGAGACGTCGGGCTTCCCTAAGAAATTTCTGCATGGGTTGCGTTTCAAATAATTCCCCGAAAAATGTCGATGCGAAAATAAATCTTCTTGATAGAAATTTTGACGATATTTCAAGCATAGATCCGTGCGAAATGGTTTGCCGATTCCAAATATGCCAATAAAATCGATTGAGGATCGATAGTTTTTTGCGGCAAATTGATGCCTTCAGGATTTTTCGGATTTTTAGGAATTGCATTTCGGCCTGGTCTTATCCGTATTTTTAGGTAAGTTTTATTTATATATGCGAATATTATTTACACACGAATTTTGGGCCTTACATGAATTATGGGCCTCACATGCGTTTTGGGCCTTGCATGAATTTTGGGCCCTCCCATGCTGAAATTTTGGTAGGGATCCCACGGGATCCTGGCTCGGGTCCCAGGCTCCCGATCGGGATCTGATGAGATATCGCATTGGATTCCGATAGGGAATGTAACAATTTCACCCTGGATCCCCGTGGGGACTCGGAATTTGGGGATCCCAATTGGAATCCGGGCCGGATCCTAAAGGGACGCTAGATTTTTTTTTGTATGGATAGGGATGCCGGTTTTGGGGAATGCTTGGCAAATCCCGATCGGGATTCTGATAGGGACGCAGTTTTAGGGAACCCATGGCAAATCCCGATCGCGATTCCGATAGGGAAGCCGGTTTTGGGGAATCCATGGCAAATCCCGATCGGGATTCTAATGGGGACGATGGTTTTGGGGAATCCATGGCAAATCCCGATCGGGATTCTAATGGGGACGCTGGTTTTGGGGAATCCATGGCAAGTCCCGATCGGGATTTTATGGGACGTCGGGCTTTCCTAAGAAATTTCTGCATGGGTTACACGACATTTGGGTCTTATACGAGTGGTTCATCATTTTTGGGTTAATTTTTCATGGTGCTCAGAATCCAGGGAACGTAATCGTAGACTTTTGTGTATACGCCGGGCCAATTACTCGAATCACCGGTGCATGGGAATCCGAACGATACGATACCAAAGAGGGTCCATTGTTGGTTGGGGGAGTTAGTGTCACGTGACATCAAAGGCCCCCCCGAGTCACCCGTACACGTGTCCTTGTGTTCAACGCCACCCGCGCATATCTGACTACCGACAAGGTCAATGGAAAAGTTCTTGTAATGTTTTTGGCACATTTTCCAGTCGTAGATTGGAATTTTCGCCTTTCGCTTGATCAAGGATGCGCCATTGTTCTCCGTCTGTCCCCAACCTGCGATCCAAAAGACTCCCGGAATATCCGAATTTTCCGGCAGTTTAATGGGCCTGATGTAATTGGTGTATGTAACTCTACGTGCCAGTCTCAGAAGGGCAATGTCATGTTGACGGTTGCTTCTTTCTGTCGTGTAATTGTCGTGCACGATTACATCCCTGACCCGAATCTCGTCCAAGTCCCATTGGCAGTCTAACTTGCCGTTCAATGAACCGCAATCGATAAACGTCCGGACGTCGTATTCCCCGACTCGCACAGCTGTTATTTCCCAATTTTTCTCGCATTTTGAAATGGCATGAGCCGCTGTCAGGACGTAACGCTCGTTCAGAATGCTACCTGATCCCCAACCTCTGAGTCCGCCTGATAAGGAAACATTATCGGTGATTAGAGGTAAGAAAAGTGGCGAGGACTTGGACGTCTCATTATTTTCAAGAACGACAAGATTTGCGCTCACTTTTCCTGTCGGTTACCCGCCATCCGTTGATAGTCACGACTAAATATAATCATAATAAATAAATAGTGAATAAGGCGACAATGAACCGGATTAGATTGTGCCAATTAAAATTTTTCGGGGGAATTCATAATTGGACGACCCATAAAGAGAGGTTCGGCAAATGTGGGCAATTTTTTAATGTACTGGATTTTTCCACACCTGTATTTTCCATTAAAAAACAGACTTACATTTTTCGTACACGAGTAACGCCATCCAGGGAAAATCATTGAGATTGGCGACATCTCCATGCGATATGACCAATCTTTTGGCTCTGATTACTTCTCGATTACTTTCGCGATTGAAATTGGCATTCACGTTGTCTGGAGTAAAATTTTATATGTCATCATTATCAGTGATTCATCAAAATTCGCGGATTATTATTTCATTGTTAATTTATTTTTAATACTTATTTTTTTTTTAATTTCGGTTATTTGTCATATTTATTTATAGTAGATGAGCTATACCGGTTCCAGACCCTTTTGTCGGTAATGATGATTAATACTTTGCTGACCATCGGTAACGTAGGAATTTACTTTGCCGACTGTAGATGAGCTATACCGGTTCCAGGCCCTTTTGTCGGTAAGGATGATTAATACTTTGCCGACCATCGGTAACGTAGGAATTTACTTTGCCGACTGTCGGCAACGTAGGCATTTATCGACAAAGTGGTCTCGAACCGGCCTAGCTCATATACTATGAATAAATAAATAAATAAATTTGTCTATGTTATGTCTATTCTATGATATTATCTATTCATTACATTTTATTTTCAATATCATATCCACTCACGTCCATCGATCACGCCGATCAGTGAAACAAACTGCAAAATCACAAGTACGAGACCGATTAATGCCGTTGCTGACCCATGCCTCATTTTTCTTTTACGATTTTCCTATCAGAAAGAAAATTCTTTTGGTTCTCCGAAAAATTGTCTCCACGACGTTGAAGAGCAATCCTCGAGTAACGTTGACTTTTTTTCTCGAATAGTCGAGCAACGAAGATTTTTTTTGAGTCAATTCGCGACAGTCGACGTTTTCACGTTTCCATTTTTTTACTTCTGGCCTCTCGGAGGGGACATTTTTACTCCGGTATCGCGAAAATTTAATGGCTTCTGCACGACAATTGTGATAACAGCAGCCAAACGATCGGCGTGAAAATGTTATTTTCCCAAGAATTTCTCAGTCCAGTACGTTTCAAATAATGAATTTCGAAGTTTGTAAAATTGTCAATTGAATTTTGGTCCCGAATAATTACTAATTGTGCAGATTGCAAGTTTCCGGGTCTTTAATCCTGCGATCCCTTACTTACCGACCACCGGTCGACTTTGTGTTTCTTCTTCATTGAGGCGCTGGTTCCAACGTCGGTAAGTTACCGGCCGACGTTGACTTTTGATCTGGTAGGTTTCTCACATGCTATGTAATATATAAAGTAATTAAAAATTTTCTCACGTTTGCCGGTATCTTTCAATGTCCTATTGACATTTGTCACTGAAAATAATAGTAATAATAAAAAAAAATATATATATATATATATATTTTTTTAAATACAGTAGTGTGACTTAGTAATGGAGGTATAGTAGTGGTAGTGGTAGTAGCAGTGTTGGGTGAATTTGTAATGAATTAATTACAAATTACAAATTACAAGTTGTAATTTGTAATTAACCCGAAATCTATTAGTCATGACAATTGTAATTTGTAATTAAACTGAAATCCATTAACCATTACAATTGTAATTTGTAATTAAACCGAAATCCGTTACGCATTACAATTGTAATTTGTAATTAAACCGAAATCCATTAACCATTACAATTGTAATTTGTTATTAAACCGAAATCCATTAACCATTACAATTGTAATTTGTAATTAAAACGAAATCCATTAATCATTACAATTGTAATTTGTAATTAAACCGAAATCCATTAACCATTACAATTGTAATTTGTTATTAAACCGAAATCCATTAACCGTTACAATTGTAATTTGTTATTAAACCGGAATCCATTAATTATTACAATTGTAATTTGTAATTAAACCGGAATCCATTACCCATTAAAATTGTAATTTGTAATTAAAACGAAATCCATTACCCATTACAATTGTAATTTGTAATTACGGGAGGAGGTGCCATTTTTTCAGTGCTCAATTTTTTAATACTTGTCATTATCGATAAAAAAAAATGAGGTACTTACCTTTTTGTCCCCAGATAATTGCCAACCAGGGATAATTCTCATTTACGTTCTCTGTTGAAAATGATAATCCTCATTATCATCGACGAGCGACATAAGCGACATAATTATGATATTCCTATATTTCGAAGCTATCGAAAAAACACCTGAAACGATACTGGAATGGTTTTGCGAGTCATTTGGCATGAAATAAACTGTCTCGGTTGACATAGCGAAAAAAAAGAATTTTTTTCTCAACGGTTCCTCCCTGAAAGTCTATTTGCAATAACTAATTACATGACTATTGGGCTATGAAATAAATTAATAATGAATAATGAAGAATTATTAATACATTATGCGTTAATGATAACAATTAAATCATAAATAGATAATGTAAAGAAATTGAAAAAAAATTATTTATTGCACTCCGTGCGCAAAGTGGCACTTTGCGCACTCGTACAATAAAATTTCGTACGATACTATTATTTAATATTTATAAATGATATACAGTACCTCCTCGATATAAGAGCCCTCGATATAAGAGCTCGAATACCGTACATGGGTAGAGTGGGGGAAGCGATAAAACTCGTTCAAGCGAAACGGAGGGGCAACGCTCTTATAACGGGGACTCTTGTATCGAGGGGATATATTGTTGAGACAATGAGGATGTTTTTTAATATTTTTATTTTACATATCAAAGAAAGTATTACATGACAGCATTTCCGAGCGCTATGTTAAAAAATGAATCTTAAGGGATCGATTAATTTCTCAATTAAAATTCTTTGCTTCTCAATTAATTACATTTTTATCATTTTACATATTACAGCAAGGTTTACATTATTTACGATTGTCGTATTAAAAAAAATTATGTTAAGGAATTGTGCTGATCCTGATACACGAGGACCTCGATAACTGCAACTTCGGTAAATGCGACAGTCCCCACTATGCGGCGGATATCGATCGATCTGGCACTTGGTGTGAGAGCGGACACGGCTCACGACTGTGTGAGATGCGCATTGCACGCACGGGAGACATTTGCGCACCTTCGACTTTTGCAAGTGTGACGCGGTGCCAGTCCCGCCGCTGTCCCAGTTATCGAGGTCCTAGTGTATTTTTTCAACATTACATAAGGGTTAGTAATCGTAGACTTTTGTAAAGATCTATTTTGCCCGGGATTTCGTAGGTTTTGTAAAGCCGCAAAATTAATTCCGGAATTCCTGACCCCTCATAAGTCAAGTGACCTCTCATAACTTAATTTCAGAGCCCCTCATAAGTTATATAAGCCCTTAAATCTGTTTGAAAAAAACCATGACTCCTCATAAGTTAAGTGTCTTCTCATTACTTCATTTCAGGAACTTAAGTTATCCCTTATAACTTCATTTCTGACCAGATTTGTCTTTTTTTCTATTTATCTCTTTTGGGGGCCATTGAACTATGCATATTATATTATTTGGCAAGGGTTATATGTTTTTTATAAAATGCCTAGCAACAATTAATAAACACGCATGTTTTGAATGATAAAATGTGTTCTTGATTCAAACAACATATTACATATAATTAATAACATATTGTTAGATTCAAGTAAATTCGTTTATTGAAACAGAAATTTATGGAATTGACTGAAAAAAAATGAACCAAGTAAATACATAAGGGAACCAATCTAATATGTTTTGGCAAATAATGAAAAAAATGATTTTTTGCCTTCGAAACTTTATTTCATTGGTTCTAGTAATTTTTTCTCTCAGTGTACGGTAAAGTAAACAAACGCGTCTGACATGACGACTTAATAGTGGCGTTAGTATCGAAAAAAAAAATCCAGAAAATTTTCTAGAATTGTGAAAACTCGATCAAATCAAAAAATTGTCATAGATTTTTTCGGTAAATCTTTACTTTTGGAAACTCGAGCAAATATTGAAAAAACATTTCCTTAAATAAATTCTTCCAGAAACGATTGCTCTACCGGTGATTGCTCGACAAACAAACAACTAGTGGTTCTGCTAGAGAAATGAGTAGTAGAGCTTTGAATGAGCCATTGTTACCGACTAATTACTAATTGTGCCGCGCAATGTGTTATTGATAACTACTAATTATCAATTACACTTCATAATTAGTAATTGGTATTTACTAATTACTCCTTACACTTAATAATAAATAATCACTAATTAGTAATTGTTAATTAGTGATTGGTCATTGGTAATTGGTAATTGGTAATTTGTAATTGGTAATTGGTAATTGGTAATTGGTAATTGGTAATTGGTAATTGGTAATTGGTAATTGGTAATTGGTAATTGGTAATTGGTAATTAGTAATTGTGGTGATCTCGTCCTTCTCTGATGTAACACAAGGTCGATCGTTTAAACGAGGTATTTTAATCTCGCATCTTGCTCATGATCCAAGGTAAGTAATCGTACACTTTTGTGTGGACACTTGGCCAATTTCCTATATTAAAATTGCACAATTTTCCGTACGAGACTATACCGTAGATCGTCCATTTTCTCGTGGATGAGGAAGCATCAAATTTCCTGGACATCAGTGGACTACCCGAGTCACCTTCGCACGCACCAATAACTTTTCGATGTGCACCAGCGCAAATTTGTCTACTACTGAGATTTCGGTACAGATTCGAGCATTTTTTCCAATCGTACAATGGAATTTTCGCCTTTCTCATGTACGTCGATGTGAAACGATTCTCAGTCAGACCCCAACCGACGATCCATAAATGCTGCGGTGTAAATGAACTCGTTGGCAGTGCAATCGGCCTGATGTAATGGTTGTAACGTACACCCTTCGACAATTTTACAAGACCAATGTCATAACCACTGTGGTAGCGTACGTTATTGATAAAATTCTCGTGAATTATCTTATCCTCGATGGGAATGTCAATTTTGGCATTGTGACACATCATTTTGTCACCTGAGGGACCACAATTGTCATACGCGGTGTTATATATACCGAGGCTAACTGCCACCAGCTGACGATCATTCTTTGTGATTGCTAGACAGTGAGCAACCGTCAGAACGTAACGATGATTCAGGAGGCTACCAGCGCATGCCCGGAAGCCTGCATTCAATGTTTAAATATAATCATATCTTGATAACTGAGAGAAATTTATGGGATATCGAACATGCTGTGATGAAGTAATGCAAAATTTGCTCACGTTTGCCGGTGACTCTCATTGTCCCATTGACATCCACCACTAATAATAATAATGAGAATAATAATAATAATAGTAGTAATAGTAGTAATAGTAGGGTAATAGGGTAATAATAGTAGGACCAATCATGGATGAGTTCCACACTCGTAAAAGCGTAAAAGCGTTTGCACCTCCTCAAAAAAAAGTAATAGTAGTTTTTTCTTGAGTAGTAATAGTAATAGTAGTTTCAGAATAGTATATTACGATACTAGTGTGATGAAACTTTTTCTGACGAGTGTGAGTTTGCAGCATGAGCCGAAGGCGAACGTTGCAATCACGCGAGTTGAGAAAAAGTTTCTCGCACTAGTATCGTACGAAATTTTATTGTACGAGTGCGCAAAGTGCCAGTTTGAGCACGCCCAGCGTGCGCAAAGTGGCACTTTGCGCACGGAGTGCAATAAAAAATAAAGTAGTCGTTGTCGTAATAGTAGTAGTGATTTGAAAAAAAAAATAAAGTGGTAGGAGTAATAGTATTTTTTTTTATAAAGGAGTAATAGTATTTTTTGTTGTTGTTTTTGAAAATAAACTAGTAGTAGTAATAGTAGTAGTAGTAGTAGTAGTAGTTTTAAAAAAAATAGAGCAGTCGTAGTAGTAATAGTAGTAGTGGTTTAAAAAAAAATGAAGTGGTAGTAGTAATAGTATTTTTTTGTTATAAAGGAGTAATAGTATTTTTTTTGTTACAAAAAACAGTGAAAAATACCACTGCTAAAAAGTCCGTCATTTTGTTATTCATGCATATATATATCAAAATTTCTAGTTCCAACGAGAGCCATAGTTGCATCGAAACTGAAGCACTTTGATTTTTTGGTTTGCCATAAAATCCTCCACAAATTAGTCGATAAAGAAGGCTGTCTACTTTATCGATTACTTAACTGACCTAACTCCTCTTGAGCTTCCTTTCTGGGGACGCCATTATCGAACGATTAACAAAGGAGGATTCATTGTTTATTTTTTTTTTAATATTTGTAATTATCGATAAAAAACAACGACGTACTTACATTTTTGTTGCCAGATCATTGTCAACCAGGGATAATCATCAAGTTGGGCGGCTTTTCCATTCCAGACGACCAATCTCTTTGTTCGAATCGGCAACGCAACGCTTTCGCCATTTAAATTCCCATTTATGTTCTCTGTCGAAAATCCTCATTATCATTTATAATGGAGCGACAGAAGCGATTTTTTAAACCGTGATGAAAAGCAAGGAATATTTTAAAAAATTGGCATAAATTGCAGCACGACTTTACTCACTTCCAACGTTTGTATGAATCAGCGAGATAAGCTTCAAAATCATGAAAAATAAAAGACTGAATTCCCGCATCGTCCAACCAATTTGATCGATGCTTCTGCCTGCGAGAACGAAATTCTTCTGAGACTTTTGAAAAATGTCTCGGGAAGTGACACCCAACTAATGATGATTTTCTTATATTTTGTCATTTCCAATATCAAAGCCATCGAAAAAACATCTGAAACTATACTGGAATGGTTTGACGAGCCATTAGGCACGAAATAAGCTGTCTCGGTTGACATAGCGATTACGCGATGTTAGTGCCTACTTGTATAGTAGTGAAAAAAGTAGTGGAATCAGCCATATAAAATTATTAAAAAGTCAAATCACTTCAAAAAAATCTGAAAAAAATCCTGAGTGCTCTTCAGAGGTACTGCGAACGCATAAAAAATTGCGGACAACATCGGAGAAGTGAAGGTTCAGACCCAGGTCGAATCGTGGTGGAATGCGCCATATAAAATTATGAAAAAGTCAAATCGCTTCAAAAAAATCTGCAAAAAATCCTGAGTGCTTTTTAGAGGTACTACAAACACATAAAAAATTGCGGACAAAATCGGAGAAGTGAAGGGTCAGACCCAGGTCGAATCACGGTGGAATGAGCCATATAAAATTATTAAAAAGTCAAATCACTTTAAAAAAATCTAAAAAAAATCCTGAGTGTTCTTCAGAGTTACTACAAACACATAAAAAATTGCGGATAACATCGGAGAGGTGAAGGATCAAACCCAGGTTGAATCATGGTTGAATGAGCCATATAAAATTATTAAAAAGTCAAATCGCTTCAAAAAAATCTGAAAAAAATCCTAAGTGCTTTTCAGAGATACTACAAACACATAAAAAATTGCGGATAAAATCTGAGAAGTGAAGGGTCAGACCCAGGTCGAATCGCGGTGGAATGAGCCATATAAAATTATTAAAAAGTCAAATTGCTTCAAAAAAATCTGAAAAAAATCCTGAGTGCTTTGCAGAGCTACTACAAACACATAAAGAATTGCGGACAACATCGGAGAAGTGAAGGGTCAGACCCAGGTCGAATCGCGGTGGAATGAGCCATGTAAAATTATTAAAAAGTCAAATTGCTTCAAAAAAATCTGAAAAAAATCCTGAGTGCTCTTCAGAGCTACTACAAACACATAAAGAATTGCGGACAACATCGGAGAAGTGAAGGGTCAGACCCAGGTCGAATCGCGGTGGAATGAGCCATATAAAATTATTAAAAAGTCAAATCGCTTCAAAAAAATCTGCAAAAAATCCTGAGTGCTCTTCAGAGATACTACAAACACATAAAAAATTGCGGACAACATCGGAGAGGTGAAGGATCAAACCCAGGTTGAATCACGGTGGAATGAGCCATATAAAATTATTAAAAAGTCAAATCGCTTCAAAAAAATCTGAAAAAAATCCTGAGTGCTCTTCAGAGGTACTACAAACACATAAAAAATGGCGGACAAAATCGGAGAAGTGAAGGGTCAGACCCAGGTCGAATCACGGTGGAATGAGCCATATAAAATTATTAAAAAGTCAAATCACTTTAAAAAAATCTAAAAAAAATCCTGAGTATTCTTCAGAGTTACTACAAACACATAAAAAATTGCGGATAAAATCGGAGAGGTGAAGGATCAAACCCAGGTTGAATCACGGTGGAATGAGCCATATAAAATTATTGAAAAGTCAAATCGCTTCAAAAAAATCTGAAAAAAATCCTAAGTGCTTTTCAGAGATACTACAAACACATAAAAAATTGCGGATAAAATCTGAGAAGTGAAGGGTCAGACCCAGGTCAAATCACGGTGGAATGAGCCATATAAAATTATTAAAAAGTCAAATCACTTTAAAAAAATCTAAAAAAAATCCTGAGTGTTCTTCAGAGTTACTACAAACACATAAAAAATTGCGGATAAAATCGGAGAGGTGAAGGATCAAACCCAGGTTGAATCACGGTGGAATGAGCCATATAAAATTATTAAAAAGTCAAATCACTTAAAAAAAATCTAAAAAAAAACCTGAGTGTTCTTCAGAGTTACTACAAACACACAAAAAATTGCGGATAAAATCGGAGAGGTGAAGGATCAAACCCAGGTTGAATCACGGTGGAATGAGCCATATAAAATTATTAAAAAGTCAAATCGCTTCAAAAAAATCTGAAAAAAATTCTGAGTGCTCTTCAGAGGTACTACAAACACATAAAAAATGGCGGACAAAATCGGAGAAGTGAAGGGTCAGACCCAGGTCAAATCACGGTGGAATGAGCCATATAAAATTATTAAAAAGTCAAATCACTTTAAAAAAATCTTAAAAAAATCCTGAGTGTTCTTCAGAGTTACTACAAACACATAAAAAATTGCGGATAAAATTGGAGAGGTGAAGGATCAAACCCAGGTTGAGTCACGGTGGAATGAGCCATATAAAATTATTGAAAAGTCAAATCGTTTCAAAAAAATCTGAAAAAAATACTGAGTGCTCTTCAGAGGTACTACAAACACATAAAAAATGGCGGACAAAATCGGAGAAGTGAAGGGTCAGACCCAGGTCGAATCGCGGTGGAATGAGCCATATAAAATTATTAAAAAGTCAAATTGCTTCAAAAAAATCTGAAAAAAATCCTGAGTGCTCTTCAGAGGTACTACAAACACATAAAAAATTGCGGACAAAATCGTGAGAAGTGAAGGGTCAGACCCAGGTCAACCCATATCGACGACTCTTATATCGAGGAGGTACTGTATTGCCGAGGTGATGGGATGTTTTTTTAAAATAAGGGTATTTAAAGGATAACGATGTTGGGTACAGTAGGGGAAGCAATAAAACTCTCTCAAGCGTAACGGTGAGAGGGGAAACGCTCTTATATCGGGGACTCTTATATCGAGGAGGTAGTGAATTACTGCGACAACAAGGATGTTTTGTTAAATTTTTATTATTTCCTATAAAAAAAAGTTTCTCTTGGGCTTGGCAATGGGTTTAATTTTTTTCAATATAACCTCATTTCATACGTCATCCCAGGATCGTACTTTTCAATCTTTTCCATGATCCAAGGTACGTGATCGTAGACTGCTGTAAAGACAGATGGCCAACCTGGGGTAGCACATGGATCATGTCCGTGCGAGACGATACCATAGATAATCCAAACTCTCCGGTAATTCGAAATATATTGTTCAGCCATCAGAGGACCGCCCGAGTCACCAGGGCAAACATTCTCGTATTCAAATCCTCCCGCGCAAATGTTACTGCCGTGAAGTGGGATGGAGATCGTCGCGTACAGACTTGCGCACTTGAACCAATTGAAATATGGCACTTCTAACCGCTCTTTTATCGCTGATGCCCCACCCATTCTGTCCTCTCCCCAACCGGAGACCCAAAATCTATCTGGAAAATTCCAAGTCATTGGCAGGTTAATGGGCCTTATGTGACGGCGGTAAGGTACTTTTCGTGCTAGCCTTATCAGAGCGATGTCATGATTGGTTCCTGTGTCACCCATCAGCTTGAAATACTCATGAGGAATCTCTCTGTCAACGGGAATTTCAAGGGAAACACTTCCACAGACAATGTTGTTATTCGATGGACCGCAATCGTAGTACGTTCGTCTGTCGTATTCACCGAGACGCACCGCAGTCAAATTAAAACCATCCGCGTCATGTCCAACGCAATGAGCCGCCGTCAGGATGTAACGTTGATTCAGAAGACTACCAGCGCAGTATGCGACGCGTTCTTGCAATGAAAAATTATATTTTACAATGGATAATTATAATTATATAATTACTAATTACTAATTATAATTAATAATTTTTTCGGCATATTAGCAATTAGCGAGTAACATTTACTAATTATGTGGCGTAATTAGCAAATAGTCAATAGCAATGACTAATTATGAGGTATGAAGAATAATTAGTAAACACGAATTACTAATTATAAGGTGTAAATAGTAATTGGTAAATAACAATTTGTCATTGCGAGGTGTGAACAGTAATTAGTGGACACCCAATAGTAATTTTGTGGCATATTAGCGATTGGTAACTATGCTAATTATGCGGCATAATTAGTATTTTATAACTAATAGTTACTAACTATGAGATGTAAATAGTAATTAGTGGATACTGATTACAAATAATATTAGTGATTAGTCAATACCTATTTATAATTTTTCGGCATATTAGCAACTATTAAATAATATTTACTAATTATCTAGCATAATTAGTAAATAGTTAATACCAATGACTAATCATGAGGTATAAATAATAATTTGTAAGCACTAATTATTAATTATAAGGTGTAAATAGTAATTAGTAAATAACAATTTGTCATTGCGAGGTGTGAACAGTAATTAGTAGACACTCAATAGTAATTTTGTGGCATATTAGCGATTGGTAACTAACATTTATTAATTATGCGGCATAATTAGTTTTTTATAACTAATAGTTACTAACTATGAGATGTAAATAGTAATTAGTGGATACTGATTACAAATAATATGGTGTATTAGTGATTAGTCAATACCTATTTCTAATTTTTCGGCATATTAGCAACTATTAAATGATATTTACTAATTATCTACCATAATTAGTAAATAGTTAATAGCAATGACTAATCATGAGGTATAATCAATAATTTGTAAACACTAATTATTAATTATACGGTGTAAATAGTAATAAGTGGATACTAATTACTAATAATTCGGCATTATTAGTGATTAGCAAAAATCATTTACTAATTATGTGGCATAAATAGCAAATAGTTAATACCAATGACTAATTATGAGGTATAAAGAATAATTAGTAAATACCAATTACTAATTATGAGGTGTAAATAGTAATTAGTAAATAACAATTTGTCATTGTGAGGTGTGAATAGTAATTAGTAGACACACAATACTAATTTTGTGGCATATTAGCGATAGGTAACTAACATTTATTAATTATGTGGCATAATTAGTATTTTATAACTAATAGTTACTAACTATGAGATGTAAATAGTAATTAGTGAATACTAATTACAAATGATACGGTATTATTAGTGATTAGTCAATACCTATTTCTAATTTTTCGGCATATTAGCAACTAGTTAATACCAATTGCTACTTATGAGGTTTAAATGGTAATTAGTAGACACCAATTAACAGCTATGCAGCGTAATTACTAATTTATAAATGTTAGTGACTAACTATGAGAAGTAAATACTAGATACTAAATAATAATAGTAGTAGTTGTAGTAGAATAATAGTAGAAACTAATTACTAATATTGCGGCATTATTAGTAATTAGTAAGTACCATTTACTATTTTTTCGGCATATTAGCAACTAGTTGATTACATTTACTATAAAGTGGTATAATTAGTAAATTGTTAATACCAATTACTAATTATGAGGTATAAATAGTAATTAGTAGATATCAATTACTAGTTATGCGGCATAATTAGTAATTTCTAGATAACCCTTACTAATTATGCGTCACAGTGAGTAATTAGTAATCAATATTTACTAATGAAGTGTAAATAGTGATTAATCGATAGCAATTACGGATTATGCGGTATAATTGGTAAATAGTTAATACCAATTACTACTTATGAGGTATAAATAATAATTAGTAGACACCTATTACTAGCTATGCAGCGGAATTAGTGATTTACGAATGTTAGTGACTAACTATGAGAAGTAAATAGTGGATACTAAATAAAAGTAGTAGTAGAAACTAACTACTAATTTAACATTGCGGCATTGTTAGTAATTAGTAAATACCATTTACTATTTTTTCGGCAGATTAGCAACTAGTTAATTACATTTACTATAAAGTGGTATAATTAGTAAATTGTTAATACCAATTACTAATTATGAGGTATAAATAGTAATTAGTAGATATCAATTACTAGTTATGCGGCATAATTAGTAATTTCTAGATAACCCTTACTAATTATGCGTCACAGTGAGTAATTAGTAATCAATGTTTACTAATGAAGTGTAAATAGTGATTAATCGATAGCAATTACGGATTATGCGGTATAATTGGTAAATAGTTAATACCAATTACTACTTATGAGGTATAAATAATAATTAGTAGACACCTATTACTAGCTATGCAGCATAATTAGTGATTTACAAATGTTAGTGACTAACTATGAGAAGTAAATAGTGGATACTAAATAAAAGTAGTAGTAGAAACTAACTACTAATTTAACATTGCGGCATTGTTAGTAATTAGTAAATACCATTTACTATTTTTTCGGCATATTAGCAACTAGTTAATTACATTTACTATAAAGTGGTATAATTAGCAAATTGTTAAGTGGTATAATTAGTAAATTGTTAATACCAATTACTAATTATGAGGTATAAATAGTAATTAGTAGATATCAATTACTAGTTATGCGGCATAATTAGTAATTTCTAGATAACCCTTACTAATTATGCGTCACAGTGAGTAATTAGTAATCAATATTTACTAATGAAGTGTAAATAGTGATTAATCATTGTTAGTAATTAGTAAATACCATTTACTATTTTTTCGGCATATTAGCAACTAGTTAATTACATTTACTATAAAGTGGTATAATTAGCAAATTGTTAATTCCAATTACTAATTATGAGGTATAAATAGTAATTAGTAGCTATCAATTACTAGTTATGCGGCATAATTAGTAATTTATAGATACTCAATGGCTCAAATATTCAATGGCTCAAAATATCAGTAAAAACGATGAAAACAAAAATTAGCAAGTCAAGATTGAATTTTTAAATTTCCAAGATTTTCGTATATTTTTTTATTTCTTGGTAAATAACTATGTACTTACCTTCACCGTAAAGAAGAATCGCCATCCAGGGAAAATCATAGATCTCGGCGTCTTGGCCACCGTTGATGATCAATCTCTTGGTTCGTCGGATGGGGAGCGCATCACTTTCACGACTGAAATTCCCATCAATGTTTTCTGTCGAAAATCATAATCGTCATTATAATTGACGATCGAACGAGGGACGTTGATTATTTATTTAACAAATATTATTTATATAACAAATATTGATTTTACTCACTCCCATCGATTGTATTGATCAGTAAAATGAGTTTGATAATTATCGATAAATTTCGAGTGAATTCGATCATTGCCGCTCGACTTTGATCAAACTTTTGCAGGAATTCAATGAGAATGCAGTGAAAATTCTTTCGGAAAATCTGATTGAAATTTTCCACCCGACGTTGAAAAATGATTCTTGAATACTGTTGATGATTTTTTCTTTGGCAATAGAAAAAACTCAATATATACTATACTCAATATATATATATACACTATAAATTTTTCCCTTGCTTCCATTGGCCACGATCGATATTGAATAGTTCGTAACTTTTTATTCTTTAAGGGGAGGGGGGGGGGGGGGAGATTTATGGTAGCGAAATGCGTCAATAAATGGTATTGAGGAAAAAAAAAAGTGTCGATGTTTCATTCGATATGCAAGAACTTACTTTTTTCCTTCAACTTATTGGAAAGTAAACTTTTTCCGTTCCACTTATCGGAAAGTAAACAAACCCATCTGCGCCATTGACGTAATTCGTACTATTCGAATAATTCGAACAGTTTGAATTATTCGATACGAAATTCGATTTGGTTTGTCTCGAATAATTCGTAAATTCGAATATCCACACACCCCTAAATACTAGTAAAAAAAACCTGCAAATTGGACATTTGCACATTGCTTCCTCATTTTAATCACATAGCTTCCTTTATCACAAAGTATGGCAATCAAATTTGGCTTTCTCATAATGAAAGCTTTGTTAACGATCGAAAAACATGAGTAATCAACACTGAGAGAAAAAATTACTAGAACCAATGAAATAAAGTTTCGAAGGCAAAAAATTATTTTTTTCAGCATTTGCCAAAATATATTAGATTGGTTCCCTTATATATTTACTTGGTTCATAAAAAAAACAGTTTTTTAATTTTTAACAACTTAGGTATACTATTAAAGTATACTATAGAAGTGATAGTTCTTTGAGAAATGATAGTTCTAACCGAAATAACCCTACCTACCATCATACCTATCCTACCTAACTACCCAACACGCTACCTATTACGCTATCGACTACTACTAATGCACTTGAAAAAAGTTAGGAGTTATGAAGATTCGAATAGAAGAAAACATTTAAAAAACCAGTTATTTAATTTTTAACAACTTATGTATACTATTAAAGTATACTATAGAAATGATATTTCTTTGAGAAATGATAGTTCTAACCGAAATAACCCTACCTACCATCATACCTATCCTACCCAACTACCTAACACGCTACCTATTACGCTATCGACTACTACTAATGCACTTGAAAAAAGTTAGGAGTTATGAAGATTCGAATATAAGAAAACATTTAAAAAACCAGTTTTTTAATTTTTAACAACTTATGTATACTATTAAAGTATACTATAGAAATGATATTTCTTTGAGAAATGATAGTTCTAACCGAAATAACCCTACCTACCATCATACCTATCCTACCCAACTACCTAACACGCTACCTATTACGCTATCGACTACTACTAATGCATTTTAAAAAAGTTAGGAGTTATGAAGATTCGAATATAAGAAAACATTTAAAAAACCAGTTATTTAATTTTTAACAACTTATGTATACTATTAAAGTATACTATAGAAATGATATTTCTTTGAGAAATGATAGTTCTAACCGAAATAACCCTATCTACCCTCATACCTATCCTACCCAACTACTTAACACACTACCTATTACGCTATCGACTACTACTAATGCATTTGAAAAAAGTTAGGAGTTATGAAGATTCGAATATAAGAAAACATGAAAAAAACCAGTTTTTTAATTTTTAACAACTTATGTATACTATTAAAGTATATACTATAGGAATGATAGTCATTTGAGAAATGATAGTTCTAACCGAAATAACCCTACCTAACATCATACCTATCCTACCTAACTACCTAACACGCTACCCAAATAAATAAATTCATGTTCTCAAATTCAATAATTTTTTCTCTCAGTGCAGTTTGAATTATTCGATTCGAAATTCGATTTGGTTTGTCTCGAATAATTCGTAAATTCGAATCTCCACACACCCCTAAATACTAGTAAAAAAAACCTTGAAAATTGAAATTTGCACATTGCTTCCTCATCTTTATCCATAGTTCACAAAGCTTTCTTTAACACACAGTATGGCGATCAAATTTGGCTTCCTCATAAAGGTAGCTTTGTTAACTATTGAAAAATATTAGTTATCAATGTGCAAAGTCGATCGATTTTCGCCAAATTTGATAGCGAATAACATTGATAGCTATACTGGCTCTTCACAAAATTTCATTGCAATATCTAAAAAATTTCAAAAGTTACAGCGTTTACGCTTCTTTTATAAAAATTAAAAATTTAAAAAAAATTTAATCATTCCATCGATTTTAGCCAAATTTAATAACGAACATCCTCGATAGCTACATTAGCTCTGTGTAAAATGTCAGTGCAATATCTTAAAAATTGCACAAGTCGGAGCGTTTACGCTATTTTTCAAAAAATTAAAAATTTCATAAAATTTTAATCCCTCGATGGATTTTTGGCAAATTTAATAGAGAACAACCTCGATAGCTACATTAGCTCTGTGCAAAGTTTCAGTAAAATATCTTAAAAATTGAACAAGCTAGAGCGATTAGGCTATTTTTCAAAAAATTCAAAATTTCATAAAATTTTAATCCCTCGATGGATTTTCGCCAAATCCAATACTGAACAAACTTAATAGCTATACTAATTCGGTACAAAGTTTGAGTGCAATATCTTGAAAATTGCAGAGGTTAGAGCGTTCACGCTATTCTTGCAAAGAGGAAAAATGTCGATAAAATCTGAACACCCGTTATAATTAAAATAATTTTTTTTCATAATGAAGAGCAAGTCGTGCTCGACAAGTGTGCCAAATTTTAGCTCGATATCTCGAAGCGTTTTCGAGTTATTAATTATTTACATCTGAAACTCAGGACACACACACACACTAAATATGTTTGAGAACTCACCTAAATATTTTTTTAAAAATTCGAAAAACAAATTCTTCCAGAAAAGATTGCATCCCTACCCGTTATTGGTCGACTGAAACAAATCTCTATCCGATTATACAGATCTACCGATAA
Organism: Alloplasta piceator; assembly: GCA_946863875.1. Taxonomy (NCBI): domain Eukaryota; kingdom Metazoa; phylum Arthropoda; class Insecta; order Hymenoptera; family Ichneumonidae; genus Alloplasta; species Alloplasta piceator. The sequence goes on from OX333080.1 coordinate 32,074,837, forward strand.
ATCTCTATCATTTGTAAAATGTTATTTTTTTGTGTTATTCATTTTTATTAATGTTTATTAACATTTCTTTTATTAATAAGGATGTTTCGTCACAGGGATTGTCTTATTGGTGCCGTAATAAAGTTGTTTTTTTAAATATTTTATTTAAGATATTACAGAGAGTATTATATTACAGGATTTACGATCGCTATCTAAAAAATATGAAAAATAAAACAAAAGTAAATAAATAGAATAAAATCATGTTAAGCTAGGGATCGATTAATTTTCATGACAATACCACTTTCGGGTGAAATTTTGTATTCCTTTTCTACCAAAAGAATTTGAAAATTTCATGAAAAATGTTTTTAATGGAGTAGAAAAGGAAAAAAAAATTCAGCCAAATCGAAAGGGGTCGGGTTCAAAAGTGGTCCATTTGACATGGAATGATCCATATGTAGCTCTTGTAGCCCAAAAGTAGTTTAAAAATGATCCATATGTAGCTATGTAGTTATGTATGACTGATATGTAGCTATGTGTAGCTATGCAGCTATGTATAACACATCCGTAGCTATGTAGCTATGTATGACCCACATGTAGCTATGTAGCTCAAAAGTGGTTTAAGAGTGGTTGATTTGACATGGGATGGCCCATATACAGACGACGCAACTATTTCTTAATTAGACGACCTCGTGGAGTCCCTTGTCTCGTTTTGCTCGACTCCAATGATAACTGAGGCGATGAGAATTTCATTTTCATTATTTTACATATTCCCGTGCGTGAATTTGATTGAGGCCCCAACTAGGCCCCGATCGGTTTTCCCTAACTTACTTCGGGCCCTTGACTGGAAGCCCAATAGGGTCCCTGAATGGACGGTCACGCTTTTTCGACAGGTTGCCAAATGAAGGCCTTTACAACCACCTCACGTCTGCCATGTCGAATCCACGACAAGGTATGACTTCCCTCGAGGCATGACTTCCTGAGAGGCCTGACTCTGCAGTGTCGAATACAACCCGTGCTCCCACTTCGGCTATATAAGCATACTATTTGCATATTCCGTATGCGAGAGAGCGCACGCCGTATGCGACATCTCATGGCGAGTCTCGGAACTAACTCCCCGTGAAGCCCGATTAGGCCCTCAAAGGGTTGTCTCGTCAGTGTCATGTTTGAAATAATTAGGGCTCCGATACTTTTGCCCTATTTGGGCCCGATTTGATTCTGTTGTAATTATACCGACTTCTTTAAATATGGGTTGCCCGATCGAAGCCCGACAAGGTCCTCAACGGGTCGCCTCAGGTCAGCCATATTGTAAATAGCCCTGGCAACCTTGGCATTGCCCTGTCACGGCCCAACTTGACGGTGTTATGGCAATTCATGACAGGGCATCCAGATTTAAGCCCGACAAGGTCCATAACGGGTTGACTCAAGTCAGCCATGTTGTAAGCCTGGAAACCTTGGCACTGCCATGTCAGGGCCCAACCTGGCGGTGTTATGGCAATTCATGACACGGCATCCACACTCAAGCCCGACAGGGTCCTCAACGGGTTGCCTCAAGTCAGCCATGTTGTAAGTAAGCCTGGAATTCTTGGCACTGCCATGTCGGGGCCCAACCTGGCGGTGTTATGGCAATTCATGACAGGGCATCCACACTTAAGCCCGACAAGATCCATAACGGGTTGCCTCAAGTCAGCCATGTTGTAAGTAAGCCTGGAAACCTTGGCACTGCCATGTCGGGGCCCAACCTGGCGGTGTTATGGCAATTCATGACAGGGCATCCACACTTAAGCCTGACAAGGTCCTGAACGGGTTGCCTTAGGTGAGCCAAATTGTAAGTAAGCCTGGCAACCTTGGCATTGCCCTGTCGGGGCCCAGCCTGGCGGTGTAAGGGCACTTCCTGACAGGGCATCCACGTTCAAGCCCGACAAGGGCCCGACTTGAGTCAGGGCTTCCCTAGAATTTTCACGCACGGGAACCTGAATGCCAAAATGCAACCATTTCTTAATTAGACGACCTCATGGAGGAACTATCTTGACTCTTGTCTCGTTTTGCTCGACTCCAACGCTAACTTAGGCGATGAGAATTTCATTTTCATTATTTTACATATTACAGCAAGCTTCACATTACACTACTTAAGATCGCCATCTTAAAAAATTCATGTCGAGCTTGTCGTGATCCAAATTTTTTTCAACATTACATCAGGTCCTCCGTACTAGGTCAGGATCGTACTTTTCAACCTTCTCCATGATCCAAGGTACGTAAGCGTAGACTCTTGTAAAGACTGATGGCCAGCCTTCGGTACCACATGGATCGGGTCCGTACGAGATGATGCCATAGATAATCCAATTTCTCTTGAATGAGGTAATATATCGTCCCGACATCAGAGGACCGCCCGAGTCACCGGGGCAAACGTCCCCGTTTTTCAAACTTCCCGCGCAAATTTCATCGCTCTGAAGTTGGATGGAAATGCTCGCGTACAAACTCCGGCACTTGTACCAATCGAACAATGGTACTTCTAACTTCTGTTTGATGGCCGATGGCTGACCCGTTTCGTCTTTTCCCCAACCGGAGACCCAAAGACTTGGCGGAACATACAATCTTTTCGGAAGCCGAATGGGCCTTATGTAATCGTTGTAACGAACTCTTCGTGCTAACCTTATCAGAGCGATGTCGTGCCTATTTCCTTCCAACTTGTAATTCTCATGAAGAATCGTCCTGTCAATGGCAACTTTAACGGCAACGTTTTGGCAAGCAATTCCGCCATTCAATGGGCCGCAATCGACGCTTGTTCGTCTGTCGTAATCACCGAGATGCACCGCAGTCAATTTCAAATTTTTCGCGCCATTTTCTATGCAATGGGCCGCCGTAAGGATCCAACGAGGATTCAGAAGGCTACCAGCGCACTTCGAGACAGGTCCTTGCAATGAAAAATTAACTTTTACAACGGAAAATTACATTATGGGGGATGAAGGATTTCCCATGATCTCGAAATCACTCACCTTTGCGTTCGGTTCTCATTGTCCCATTTACATCGACGACTGCAAATAATGATAATTAACATTAGTCGACGATATCCTTGATTGCTACTTCTGTTTCGTCTTTAAAGAAGTATACAAGATATTTCAATCTCAAGGTAATGCAGGAAAAGGGATGGGAGAAATCACCACTGACTAATTGAAAATTATTGATTACTGATCGTAATTAGTGATTAGTAAATACCAATTACTAATTGCGTGGCATAATTAGTAAATATTAATGCCAATTACTACCCAGTAAAGACGTTATGTTGCAGCAATGTAACATGGAAGTTACATGTAACGTTGCAATGTTATTCCTGTGTAACATTGCTGTGATGTAATATTGCGGCAATATAACGTGCAAGTAACATGTTATGTAACATTTGTTACATGCAGATTACATAACTGTTACATAACTGTTACGTAACTGTTACGTAACTGCTATAAAACAATGTTATATTGCTGAGTAGGAAATTGTAACTTACATGTAACGTGTAAGTAATGTTACATGTAACAAAGGTAACATTGCCGTTACATTGCTGCAACATTACTGTGTCCACTGGGTAATGTTTCGGCATATTAGCGATTAATAAATAAAATTTACTAATTGAGTTCCAGAATTAGTAAATAGTTAATACCAATTACTAATAATGAGGTATAAATAATAATTAGTAAATTCCAATTAAATTGTAATTGGAAATATCAATTACTCATAGTCAGTTGTGAATAGTAATTAGTAGATATCAAATACTAATTTTGCGGCATATTAGCAACTGGTAACTAACAGTTAATACCAATTACTACTTATGAGGTATAAATAATAATTAGTAGACACCTATTACTGGCTATGCAGCATAATTAGTGATTTACAAATGTTAGTGACTAACTATGAGAAGTAAATAGTGGATACTAAATAATAGTAGTAGTAGTACAATAATAGTAGTAGAAACTAACTGCTAATTTAACATTGCGGCATTGTTAGTAATTAGTAAATACCATTTACTATTTTTTCGGCATATTAGCAACTAGTTAATACCATTTACTATAAAGTGGTATAATTGGTAAATAGTTAATACCAATTGCTACTTATGAGGTTTAAATGGTAATTAGTAGACACCAATTACCAGCTATGCAGCATAATTAGTAATTTATAAATGTTAGTGACTAACTATGAGAAGTAAATACTAGATACTAAATAATAGTAGTAGTAGTAGTAGAATAATCGTAGAAACTAATTACTAATATTGCGGCATTATTAGTAATTAGTAAATACCATTTACTATTTTTTCGTCATATTAGCAACTAGTTAATAACATTTACTATAAAGTGGTATAATTAGTAAATAGTTAATACCAATTACTAATTATTAGGTGTAAATAGTAATTAGTACATATCAATATCATAATCAATATTTAGCGTTTATTAAATCCTCACTTTTATTAAAAACAGTTGTATTTTGGCTTCACAGCTAGAATTTAGGTTTTATAATTGATAGAAAAAAATTATTCAAACAAAAAATATGATAATTCAATATTTGTGATACAATTTACGGCAATTCGATTAATCTGTTTGTGCTTAGAATCATTCACTCAAAAATTTAATCAATTTATCAAAAATAAATATTTTTCTCAACTTTGTCACTAATCCACAAAAAATAGCAATTAATTTTTCATTCATTACCGATTTTTGTTAGACTCAAGAATTATTCTGTATCAATTGATCATTTGGCCGAATCGATTAATTGACCGATTGCCGAAAAATTAGTAATTAATTCAAATGAATTACTATTTTGTCATCCAATTTGCTATTAGTTTGAAATAATCACCGCATTTTTTAAACAATTAGCAATCAGTGTGGACTAATTAATAATTATTCATACAATCGCTAATTAATTTTAACCAATTACTCGACAAATTTTTTGACAAATCGTGCAAATTGTAAATTTGCAGTTAAATTTCTGATTTATTAACGTTGCGCATCCTTTTTTTATTGAACAACTCATAAAATCGGATTATCAAGCGATGGGAAAAAATTCAGGAAGTCACGAGCAAATTTCTAAATTTCCATAATTTTTGTATATTTTTTTTTTTTGCGTAAACAAAGATTTAAGTACTTACTTTTCTCATAAATGAGCATCGCCATCCAAGGAAAATCGTTGAGCTGAGCGTCTTCGCCATTCGAGACGATCAATCTCTTGGTTCTTCTGATGGGCAACGCATCACTTTTCCGATCGAAATTCTCATCAATGTTGCCTTATAAAAATCATAATCGTCATTATAATTGATGTTGATTATTTATTTTACAAATATTGTCGTCATAAACGACAAAAAAAATTCCCAAAAAATTGACATAAATTAACATTAAATTTTACTTACTCCCATCAATTGTATTTATCAGTAAAGTGAGTTTGATAATTATCGATAAATTTGGATTGAATTCGATCATTGTCGAGCCACTTTGATCAAACTTTTGCAGGTATTCAACGAAAATGCAGTGAAAATTCTTCCGGAAATTTTGAAAAAACTTCTTTCCCGACGGTTGAAAAATAATGCTTGAATACTGATGATGATTTTTTTTTTCGGCGGAAAAAAATTGAATATATAGTCGGTCGGTGCTCCGAGCGAGATAAAACGTCAGATTTTTTCCTTCCTCCCATTGGCCAAGGTCGAAAAAACATTGAGGAAAAAATTTGTGTTTGCACAGTTCGCTTATTTCCTGTAGTGACGATGTTTTTCATTCAATATTCAAGGTCTAACTTTTTTCCATACTTATCGGAAAGTAAACGAGTGACGTAACCTAATAGTGGCGTTATAGTATCGAAAAAAAGTAGGTAATCCAGAAAATTCTGTGAAATTGTGAACATTCGATCACAACAAAAATTTTCGATAGATTTTTTGCGGTAATTTCCTTATAATAAATTCTTCCAGAAACGATTGCATCTCTACCGTTTATTACTCGACCGAAAGACATCTCTACCAGATTTTATATCCACGAATAAATCTCTACCATTTACAAATCTACCTTACGATAACTCGACTGTTTAAAAAAATCAGCTTGTCTAAGAAAAAAAGGTATATTTCCTTCTCTACTGGATGTTAGTTTACCGACAATCATCTCTACCAGATTACATCTCTACCGGTAAATCTTTACTATCGAGAAATGTGGTCAACTATCTTGAAAAAACTGTCCTAGAAAACAATCTTCCAGAAACGTTTGCATCTCTACCGGTTGTTACTCGACCATCGACATTTCTACCAGATAATAGGTCTACTCATAAATCTCGATAATTTCCAACTCTACCTTATAATAACTCGACCAGGGTTGGGCACTACTAATTACTTGAAGTAATTAATTATCCTCAAATTACCAATTACGGATGTAATTAGTATCGAAAATTTCTCTAATTACAAATTACAAATGTAATTAGTATCGAAATTTTTACTAATTACAAATTAAAAATGTAATTAGTATCGAAATTTTCACTAATTACAAATTAAAAATGTAATTTGTACTGAAATTTTCACTAATTACAAATTAAAAATGTAATTAGTAACGGAATTTTCACTAATTACAAAATATAAATGTAATTAGTATCGAAATTTTTATTAATTACAAATTAAAAATGTAATTAGTATCGAAATTTTCACTAATTACAAATTTCATTAGTATCAACATTTTCACTAATTACCAATTACGAACGGTAATTAGTATCGACATTTCCACTAATTACAAATGTATTTGCTATTGAAAGTTTCTTGCTGACCCAGTACAAATGAAATCCAAATAAACTGCAACCTGTTGTGAATGACACCTCAATAAACCCAAATAAAGTGCAACCTGCTGGATTTCGAAGAAATTAAAGAAATTCACGCCGTGAATTTGAAAAAATTTCAATAGTACATACATTTGTAATTAGTGAAAAGGTCGATACTTCCTACATTTGTAATTTGTAATTAGTGAAAATTTCGATACTAATTACATTTATAATTTGTAATTGTTGAAAATTTCGATACTAATTACATTTATAATTTGTAATTAGTGAAAATTTCGATACTTATTACATTTATAATTTGTAATTACCGAAAATTTCGATACTAATTACATTTGTAATTTGTAATTTGTAATCAGCTAATTACAAATTTGCCCAACTCTGAACTCGACTGTACATAAAAAAACAACTCGTCTAACTAAGAAAAAAAAGTTTCAAGGTATATTTTCTTCTCTACCGGATATTAATTTACCGACAATCATCTCTACCAGATTACAGCTCTACCGTTAAATCTTTAATTAATTTCAATTAGAAAAAAAAAGCGACTGAAAAAATTTTGGAAAGAAAGAAAAAGCCAGAAGCCAAAAAGAACGTCGAGGGATTTAAAAAAACAATGACTATGTCGAGCCTGGAGATCTTGCAGAACGCCATAAATCGTTCTGTCATTTCAGTGTCGATATTAAAATCGACATATGTATCTACGTTTATGCGCGAAACCTACATGCGATTTTTTTGAACGGATGCGGGTTTTCTCGTGATAATATTGTTTCAAGCCGCGAACTGCCTTTTCGCGAACGTTGGATGTATAATTTACGAATCGGTTGTACGATATTATTTCAAGATGATCCATGTGTATCTTGATACTTCTGCCACGCTATTCTGTTTTTTTTTTTTTTTTCACCAACACAAGAAGAACCATTATTTCGTTGCTGTTATAAAAGCTTCATTAATATAACGGTCTTTTGATCTTCCGAATGCAGATATTCGAAAAAACTCTACCATTCGCAACTCTACCGACTAATAAATCTACCAAATTAAAAAAAAAAAAAAACTAATTTCAATAAGTTCCCGGACACATTTTTGTCTCTACCGGATATCACTCTACTGACAGACATCTCTACCGGATTACATATCTACCGGTGAATGTCTACCATCTCTACCAGACACTACTTTACTTACAAACATCTCTACCAAAAACAACTTTACCGGTGTGCAAATTACAGCTCTACCGGATTGCAGATCTACCGGTGAATCTCTACCATCTCTACCAGATATTACTTTACTGGCAGACATCTCTACCAGATTACAGATCTACCGGTGAATGTCTACCATCTCTACCAGACACTACTTCACTGTCACACATCTCTACCAAAAACAACTTTACCGGTGTACAAATTACATCTCTACCGGTGAATCTCCACCATCTCTACCAGATATTACTTTACTGGCAGACATCTCTACCAGATAACAGATCTAGCGGTAAAAGTCTACCGTTTACTACCCTCCCAAATAGTGACCTCAATGAGTACTTAAAAAAAATAGCAACTCATCTTAGAAGATCAATGTTCGGATATACATTTTCGTCTCTACCAGACATTTCGACCAGTTTACAGATCTTCTGGTACATCATTATCATTTGCACATCTACCGAGTAATAACTTTACTGAATATTAAAAAAAAAAAATCATTTTAGGAAATAAGCTCCGCGCGCTTTTTCGTGTCTACCTGATATTACTCTACCGACAAACTTTTCAACTACTAGATTACAACACTACCGGTAAATTTTTACTATGGAGACCAAATATTTTTGAAATGCTCTTCCAGGAAACGATTTCCCAATCATACTAGCATCTCTACCGGTTATTACTTCCCAACAGACATCTCTACCAGATTACCGATCTTCTGGTACATTTTTACCAATTACAACTCTACCAAATAATAACTCTACTGAAACTAAGAGAATGATTTGTTTCGGGAAATAAATTTCCGTGCCCATTTTCATCTCTACCGGTTGTTACTCCCCCAACAGACATCTCTACCAGATTACCGATCTTCTGGTACATTTTTACCAATTACAACTCTACCAAATAATAACTCTACTGAAACTAAGAGAACGATTCGTTTCAGGAAATAAATTTCCGTGCACATTTTCATCTCTACCGGTTGTTACTCCCCCAACAGACATCTCTACCAGATTACCGATCTTCTGGTACATTTTTACCAATTACAACTCTACCAAATAATAACTCTACGGAAACTAAGAGAATGTTTCGTTTCGGGAAAAACATTTCCGTGCACATTTTCATCTCTACCGGTTGCTACTCCCCCAACAGACATCTCTACCAGATTACCGATCTTCTGGTACATTTTTACCAATTACAACTCTACCAAATAATAACTCTACTGAAACTAAGAGAATGATTCGTTTCGGGAAATAAATTTCCGTGCACATTTTCATCTCTACCGGTTGTTACTCCCCCAACAGACATCTCTACCAGATTACCGATCTTCTGGTACATTTTTACCAATTACAACTCTACCAAATAATAACTCTACGGAAACTAAGAGAATGTTTCGTTTCGGGAAAAACATTTCCGTGCACATTTTCATCTCTACCGGTTGCTACTCTCCCAACAGACATCTCTACCAGATTACCGATCTCCTGGTACATTTTTATCAATTACAACTCTACCGAATAATAACTCTACTGAAACTAAGAGAATGATTCGTTTCGGGAAATAAATTTCCGTGCACATTTTTATCTCTACCGGTTGTTACTCCCCCAACATACATCTCTACCAGATTACCGATCTTCTGGTACATTTTTACCAATTACAACTCTACCGAATAATAACTCTACTGAAACTAAGAGAACGTTTCGTTTCAGGAAATAAATTTCCGTGCACATTTTCATCTCTACCGGTTGTTACTCCCCCAACAGACATCTCTACCAGATTACCGATCTTCTGGTACATTTTTACCAATTACAACTCTACCAAATAATAACTCTACTGAAACTAAGAGAACGATTCGTTTCAGGAAATAAATTTCCGTGCACATTTTCATCTCTACCGGTTGTTACTCCCCCAACAGACATCTCTACCAGATTACCGATCTTCTGGTACATTTTTACCAATTACAACTCTACCAAATAATAACTCTACTGAAACTAAGAGAACGATTCGTTTCAGGAAATAAATTTCCGTGCACATTTTCATCTCTACCGGTTGTTACTCCCCCAACAGACATCTCTACCAGATTACCGATCTTCTGGTACATTTTTACCAATTACAACTCTACCAAATAATAACTCTACTGAAACTAAGAGAACGATTCGTTTCAGGAAATAAATTTCCGTGCACATTTTCATCTCTACCGGTTGTTACTCCCCCAACAGACATCTCTACCAGATTACCGATCTTCTGGTACATTTTTACCAATTACAACTCTACCAAATAATAACTCTACGGAAACTAAGAGAATGTTTCGTTTCGGGAAAAACATTTCCGTGCACATTTTCATCTCTACCGGTTGCTACTCCCCCAACAGACATCTCTACCAGATTACCGATCTTCTGGTACATTTTTACCAATTACAACTCTACCAAATAATAACTCTACTGAAACTAAGAGAATGATTCGTTTCGGGAAATAAATTTCCGTGCACATTTTCATCTCTACCGGTTGTTACTCCCCCAACAGACATCTCTACCAGATTACCGATCTTCTGGTACATTTTTACCAATTACAACTCTACCAAATAATAACTCTACGGAAACTAAGAGAATGTTTCGTTTCGGGAAAAACATTTCCGTGCACATTTTCATCTCTACCGGTTGCTACTCTCCCAACAGACATCTCTACCAGATTACCGATCTCCTGGTACATTTTTATCAATTACAACTCTACCGAATAATAACTCTACTGAAACTAAGAGAATGATTCGTTTCGGGAAATAAATTTCCGTGCACATTTTTATCTCTACCGGTTGTTACTCCCCCAACATACATCTCTACCAGATTACCGATCTTCTGGTACATTTTTACCAATTACAACTCTACCGAATAATAACTCTACTGAAACTAAGAGAACGTTTCGTTTCAGGAAATAAATTTCCGTGCACATTTTCATCTCTACCGGTTGTTACTCCCCCAACAGACATCTCTACCAGATTACCGATCTTCTGGTACATTTTTACCAATTACAACTCTACCAAATAATAACTCTACTGAAACTAAGAGAACGATTCGTTTCAGGAAATAAATTTCCGTGCACATTTTCATCTCTACCGGTTGTTACTCCCCCAACAGACATCTCTACCAGATTACCGATCTTCTGGTACATTTTTACCAATTACAACTCTACCAAATAATAACTCTACGGAAACTAAGAGAATGTTTCGTTTCGGGAAAAACATTTCCGTGCACATTTTCATCTCTACCGGTTGCTACTCCCCCAACAGACATCTCTACCAGATTACCGATCTTCTGGTACATTTTTACCAATTACAACTCTACCAAATAATAACTCTACTGAAACTAAGAGAATGATTCGTTTCGGGAAATAAATTTCCGTGCACATTTTCATCTCTACCGGTTGTTACTCCCCCAACAGACATCTCTACCAGATTACCGATCTTCTGGTACATTTTTACCAATTACAACTCTACCAAATAATAACTCTACGGAAACTAAGAGAATGTTTCGTTTCGGGAAAAACATTTCCGTGCACATTTTCATCTCTACCGGTTGCTACTCTCCCAACAGACATCTCTACCAGATTACCGATCTCCTGGTACATTTTTATCAATTACAACTCTACCGAATAATAACTCTACTGAAACTAAGAGAATGATTCGTTTCGGGAAATAAATTTCCGTGCACATTTTTATCTCTACCGGTTGTTACTCCCCCAACATACATCTCTACCAGATTACCGATCTTCTGGTACATTTTTACCAATTACAACTCTACCGAATAATAACTCTACTGAAACTAAGAGAACGTTTCGTTTCAGGAAATAAATTTCCGTGCACATTTTCATCTCTACCGGTTGTTACTCCCCCAACAGACATCTCTACCAGATTACCGATCTTCTGGTACATTTTTACCAATTACAACTCTACCAAATAATAACTCTACTGAAACTAAGAGAATGATTCGTTTCGGGAAATAAATTTCCGTGCATATTTTCATCTCTACCGGTTATTACTCTACCAACAGACATCTCTACCAGATTACCGATCTTCTGGTACATTTTTACCAATTACAACTCTACCAAATAATAACTCTACTGAAACTAAAAGAATGATTCGTTTCGTGAAATAAATTTCCGTGCACGTTTACATCTCTACCGGTTATTACTCTACCAACAGACTTAACTAGCAGTTTACAGATCTTCCGGGATATCTTCACCATTTACAACTCTATCAAATAATAATTCCACTGAAATTGAGAAAATGACTCATTTCAGTAAATAAATTTTCGTGCACATTTTCATCTCTACCGGTTATTACTCTACCAACAAACTTTACTACCAGATTACAGATCTTCTGGTACATCTTTACCATTTACAACTCTACCAAATAATAAGTCTGGTGAAACTAACATAAGAGAATGTAATCTTTCAGACAACTTTCCATCTCTACCAAATATTACTTCACCAACATACGTCTCTACCAGATTACACATCTGCGGGTAAATCTTCACCATTTACAACTCTACCGGATAATAATTCTACCCAAAATAAAAAAAAACGTCCGGAAACAACTGTACCGGATAACAAACTCCCCATGAGCTCTTTATTCATCCCCCATGAAAAAAACGTGGAGAATGCATTTTCTTCGGCTCTTTTTGCTCGGAGTAAACCTGGAAAGACAAAAAAAAACAAAGGACTCGTTTTTCATCCAAAATTCACGCACTTTATCAATGACGATGCACCTACCTTCTTTCCCTCTCTGTTCTTCAGTTTTTTTTTCTTCTTCTCAAGTGACTACGAATAGCTCGCAGCATATTTGCTCTCCTCTCGTGCGCCGAACTTCCCTCTATCGTGTGTGAATACTAATTAGCCGCCAAAGTGATATACTGAGGGGGGAAATGGGGGTCGGGACGCGCATGCGTCTCACAGAGACTGATCGACGTTTTCGTGTTTGCATGTTCGTTTTTTTCTTCTTTACAGTGCTAAAATATAAGATGCGAGAGTGCGTCGTGGTAAAAATAAAAAAACCAAATTTTTTTTACCAAAAAAAAATTTTTTTTTTTTTACAAAAAAATATTGGTAAAAATAAATTCTAGTTCAATTATGACGTGAGGAAGAAAAAAAGCAATTGGAATTGCCTTCGGAATTTCGTTTATACTCGCCGTGATTAATCAAATTTTGAAATTAATCAATATTATCGCAACGACTCCCCTTTAGCGGGAAATGCGGGTCACGTAGACCGAGCGCCATCTTTGCGATTTTTTTCTCGGCTAAAATTCAATTTAAGCTTCACGAAACTTTTGGGGTGTCTTATCGCACGTTTCGAGATGACGAAATAATTTTTTTTAATTTCGAAAAATTTATCTCAACGGGCCAAAAATTTGTATAAATGAGAAAAAAACGAAAAGATTTTTTTTTTACTATTGCAATATCAAAATTAGATGATTATTCAGTCGATTGGGTTTGCACACGAATTTTGAGGTTAAATGCATATTCGAGACTCAAATAATTGAATAATAAAAATTTTAATCCCGAAGAATACGAAAAAAATCTCATATGGTAAAACAGATTCTTCTCATATGATAAAACAGATTACGTTTTTCACATAAAATAATTAGAGGATGCCACTTCGAAGGATAAAAGGATCATAGTCAAATAAATAAATAAACACCTTTGTATTAAATAATAATAATTAATAAAAATGTATTAAAAAATCGTATACAATTTTGATTTCCGTATTTCGTTGGACGAGATGTATAAATTTTTTGTTTTGTCTTGCGCCCATTATCGTTTTATGCGATGGCGCTTGCGTGAATTTAACGAAAATTCACTTCCTCAATATTCTTTATTCTCGTTTATTCTCGTAGAAGGGACATTCGATGAGAAATAAAAGAATTACGATCGAAGCGGAAACTGGAAAGTCAGGATATTCGTGAGACTACAGTGTGGCGCCTGACTGTAGGCTACCCGTTCGTCTATACTTCAGCTCGACATCAGGGTGGTCCAAAATTTTTGGATTTTCGGATTTTTCTTTCTCCCACCTCCCAAAATGCTTGCACTTGGTGTGAAAAAAATGTGTGCCAAGTTTGAACTCGATCGGATAACGTTAAGCACTGTCTCATAAGGCTCAAACATCGGTGTTGATTTTCGATGGGAAAAAACGAGCTTTTAATTCTTCTGAACGCAAATGAGCAAGAAAAAATCGCAAAAATTTAAAATTCCCAGCATCTTCAGCTTCAATCTTTGTGAATAAACTGAAACTACTCGGTACTGAAGGGATTTTGGGGGAGAGAAGAATAATTCGAAAATTCGTAAATTAAGGTCCACCCTAATATATACATATATATATATATATTTATATAGTACACAGTATAAAACGACAAATACGACGACAACGAATTTTATCGGGTACATATCACGCTACTTATAGTTTTACGATACTTTTTATTGACAATCATCGTGACAAAAAGTGGCTTACAAATTATTTCCCATATAAATTCCTCCTCTCGTCATTAAATTTATTTTCGCTTCTCCTCTATTTTTTTTTTCACCGCGAGTTCATCCATTTTTTTCTTTCTCTTGTTCTTTCGGCTTATATTTGTTCATTACGTGATATGTGAGACAGAGAGAGAGAGAGAGAGAGCGACTAAAAAATTTTTTGCGACTCTACAATTTTTTCAAATTGTATTTTCCGGCATTTTTTCTCACGCTCCATTTCAATATATTTATTCGACGATTGGCTCGAAAAAGGATCTAATTTTCAGATTCAAAATAAAAATGAAATAAATTTTTTTTCTTACTGTGGAATTTTACAAAACATTTAAAATTCTTTGAGCGTCTTTTTTCGAGCGTCAGTTTTTTTTTGAGTTCAAAAAAATCAGTACGAAATTTTTGTGGCAGTGATTTCGTTTTTTTCTCTCATTATTTTCATCTCGTAAAAGTAAACAAAAAATTCTACTCAATTTTCGCTCAAACTTTGAACTTTTTTTTTATCGTCATAAAAATAAATAAAATGAAAAGTATGGATTGTTGAGTACAAAAATTGTGTAAAAAAAAAAATTTTGCCATTTTTCATGCGACAGATGATGATTACGCGTGTCGCGTTCTTAAATTTATGGTATTTTTATGGTAAAAAAAAAAAAAATTCTCGATATCTGCGGGTTTCCTAAGGAGAATTCTACTTTCGACTGGGCGGTTACGGAACACGGATTATCGTGATATTTTGTAAAATGTTTTTTTTTTCGATTTTTATGGTTCTATTTCTCGACCCCCGTGTCACGATTTCACGCTTATAGACGGTCATATATATATTTATATATATATTCATATATGTGGGTCATTCCATGTTAAATCGACCAATAGTTGCAATCGAGAAAGAGATTAAAAAAATAAACTTGAAAAATAGGAAAAATTGTGAATTTTTGAATTTTGCGTAAGTTTCGAAAAAAAAAATTTTCAATTTTTTTCCTCTGGTAGAACTTCGTTTTGTGATGAAAGAAACCTTCTGACCAAATTTCATCGGAATTGAAAGGGTTCGATTTCAACTATTGGTCGATTTGGCATGGAACGACCCATATATATATAAATCGTTCTACGGTGCACAATCGACTTATGCTTCACGTATAATTGTTTATAATAATTCTCTCCATTCATTTTCCCCGATGAGAGATAGTTTAAAGTTTGCTTGCGGCGAATTACATTGGGTGTTTTCACTTTTTTTCCCTCTCATTTGACTGTCACACACAAATATATATATATATTATATATATATTTTTTTTGTCTCCTTTTATAATTAAATTACGATCGAGTTCTACGGAATACGAAATTTTCGTGCGTTACCCCTTAATCGCTTCGCGGTAGAAAAAAAAACGTTTTTTCAATCCACTATACATATATATGTCATTCGCGCACTCTTAGTCTAGTTTTTTTTTGTCATTCGCCGGATACACTTTCCTCGCTGCTTCTGAGGCTTTCACATTTTTTTTCTCACCCTCTGGCAAGATTCCGCGAGGCTCTGCATTTTTCTCGTTTTCTCTCGTCAGATTGTTATAAAAAAAATAATATAATAATAATAATAATAATAATAATAATAATAATAATAGTAAAGACGAAATTCTGTACACTGATATATCCCACGTAAACTATACAACGAGTTATTTCTAGTCGTGACTCTTTCTCCCTATTGGCCAGCCCTCCCCTTGCCCCTCCTCTTATACGACCACCCGTTTCCCACAAAATTCTCCCCTTCGACCAGCTTATTTACAATCGATAGACTATCGTAATCTCTAATCGTATTATATACTTTTATATATTTACAGAGCGATAATATATAATTTTTTTTTCTGTTTCTCATAAATTAGCTTCGATCGTTGAAAAACTACTCTTTGTTTGCGCAACTGTCATCCCGTGTCGCGTTGAGAATCAAGGTTTTCTTTCCAACCAACCAAAAGTGTGAAAAAAGAATAAAAAGTAATTTTTTTTTCATTTAATCGTACAAATTTAACTTCTCTTTCCAAGAGCGTTTGCCCAAAACGCGACACGGTTGAGCCTCTTTTATGATCGCGCAAAACAGTTAATTCGTTGGAGGTTAGGATCGATAAATAGACGAGACGAGATACACATTAGACGGACTTTAGATAACGCGGTAACGTTCACGAGAGCGGCTGGGGATTTGAGATCGGAAAGAAGAAGAAGAAAACGAAAAAAGAAAGTTTTTTCGCAAAAACGACGAGCCGAAAAAACGAAATGTGAGTGAGAAAGGGACGCCAATATGGCGGTGTTTGGTAGCATCGTTCAGTCGGCCCGCGCATGCGCAGTCCGCGCTCGAACGCGCATGCGCCAAAAAAAAGCCTCCCATTCGGCTCGCACGTGCGCAGTCCACGCTCGAACGCGCATGCGCCGAAAAAGAGCCTCTCATTGATGGTACGAAATTCAGCCGCAGGATGACGAGGCGTGAGTAGTTTCTCGCACGGAAATGATCGAGAAACGCCGTTTTTGATGAATTTTTATAAATTCTTCGCCAAACTCTTCATAATTTCCCTGTACAGAGTCATGGCGAAAAAATTGAACGAAGAGCCCCAAAAAACAGATCGAGAAAAGTGTAACTGTATTCTAATTTGTCACACGCATTCATACACTCTGCTTTGCCCCCACCCCACGACCCCTTCTCTCGCCATTTACCGAGCACTCTTGGGTGCAATTGCACTTACATCTCTACACGGAAAATACATGCCCACCACGATCTTGAGTGAACTCGTCGGACGGTTAACGTTTTTAACCCTCCTTTCACGAATCAATAAAATTCTGGCGATATTACCGAAAAGTTTCGGTAGAAAAAAGGAAATTTACGCGCTGCGAATATTCCATAACGGGGTTGTACGCGCGATAAGGGCTTTGTTTTTTAAATTTAAATACGTATATTCGGTAATTTGATGAAGGGACGAGTCGATCGTCATGAAAGCTTCTTTCCCCCCCATCACCGTCGGGCAAACGCGTTCACGGTCACTAATAGACATCAACTCTTGTTTTTTTTTTTTTTTTTTTAATGCAAATTCTTGATACTAAAGGTCTCTTCGGTGGTTAGGGAATTTATTTTTGATCAGGAGACCTCAAGTCGGTTGGATGAAAGTACTTGCGCCAACTCCGGTGCAGTAATTGGAGTGTTGGGGATTCCTCCATTTAAATGGTGGTTTTTTTCTATCCTTAGCTCTACTTAAAAGATAGATCCGGAGGAATGGAAGTCCCGCTCATGTTCGATGGGAAGCCGATAACTTGGCACTAAATGACTCGGGTAGGGCATAACTGACCCACGCGAGACCATTTTACAGAATCAATTGGAACACACGGAATTCGTGAAGCTTAGCCTAGTATAACTCAAGAGTGATCGATGATCCATAGAAAGAGACGAAGTCGTTGAAGGATTAATGGTGAAGATGCCTCAGTGACCGGTGAACCAGTGACGATCTCATACGTCGGTTGCCTGAGTGTAAGACGGTGCCAGTCCGTGGGCCGGTGTCAGCGGCCCGGTCGTCGACGCGAGTGATCTTCTCGAGTATATCGTAGCTGCCGAGTGGGGTGTGTGGGGCGCTGTGTGGGGCGTATGCCTACGTGAGGCCGAGGCGAAGGGCTAAATGGGCCCGTAATTGCTGAGAGCGGAAGGCCTCTCCTGTTGTAACTGAGATTGTTGTTGTTGCGTTTCGCAACCAGCGGTGCTCATGTCGCCTCCCGCCGACTGGTGACGTCATACGTGCGATAACGGCGGTTGTTTGAGCACGTGATGATGAAGATGATGCTGGGAGGCGCTCGCGACGCTACCTGGCGGCAATAATGCGCTACCCGCTCCCGATTGCGACTGATACTGCGGCATGACGGCACGTCCTACGACTCCCTTTATACTTGCGCTTCCTATTCCGCTCACGCCTGTCACTCCTCCGATACCAGCGCCATTTCCACCTGCGCCGTTTGCCCCTCCGCCGAACAGACGTCTCCAAAGTCTTCGCCACGAGTCCACTGTCTTGCCGCTCCATATCCATACCCCGGACGTTATACCGACCGCGAGCGCCATGAAGTACTTCAGCATCAGAACGGAGTAGAGAGGCCGTGAACGAGGTCGGCACGGGCACGCGAGGGATCCAAGCCACTCCTCCCTCAGTGTCGATTCGTAAAGATGACAGCCAAGTACCGCGCTCGCCGGTACCGTATACAGAACGGAGAACACGCCTATGCGTATCATCAATTTCTCGAGTTTGTCCGCTTTCGCCCCGGGCTGACGCTTTATCACCGATCTTATCCTGAAGAGACTCACGAAACCAGCCAGAAGGAAGCTCGTTCCGAGAAGCAGATAGATCAGCAGTGGCACGAGTATGAACGTTCGGACTCCCTCGGGCGCTACCGTGCAGACACCCGCCACAGGATCGCCGGCTACTCCACCGGCCAGTAAGGCCCATACCGTTTGTGCCGTTGGGGCTAGCCAAGCTGCCAGATGGAAGTACTGGGAGTAAGATGCTATCGCCTCGTTGCCCCATTTCAATCCAGCGGCGAGGAACCACGTGAACGCGAGTATTACCCACCACACCGACGATGCCATACCGAAAAAATAGATCATCAGAAATACGGTCACGCAAGTACCCGGTCCCTGTGCCCCGGATCTCAATGCCGGACCTTCGCACGCGATTTCCTCGTGTCCCAGCACGCTCCTCGCCAGATAACCCAGCGAGACGACGAAGTAACATGCCGACAGGAATACTATCGGTCTCTCAGGATATTTGAAACGCTGGGTGTCGATGAGAAACGTGGTTACGGTTGTCAGCGTGCTTGCGGCGCAAAGGCCGCTCCACATTGCCAGCCACACGGCCACGAAACCTCGTTCCTCGGCGGTGAGGAACGCCCCGTGACACGGTAGGGCGCAATCTGCGACCCCGGCAATGTCTTGACTTGCCGCGATTCCCGTTAGAACCGGCTGTACCGGTACTCCATGAATCCCGATGACCTGCATGCCCCCCCCGATTGTGCTGCCACCGTGGCCGTTTGACACTGCCCCCAGAGGCACGAGTGGCGCTCTGCATCTGCACGCGCAATCTCTCGTCCTTTCCCCCGGGGGATGCTGGCAGTTTTTTTGATTCTTGCCGGGTTTGCAGCGCGCCGGCTGTGACGTTTTAGAGGGTCTCGTTGGTCTCGGCGGTCCCGCTGCCGGTATCGGTGCGCTACTGGCTGCACCAGCCCCACTTCCACCAGCCCCACTGCCCCCACCACTGTTCGCCGCGTGATTGTCCTGCTCCATGCACAGATTCTCCGGATCACCCTGGGTCGGCAGTCTCTCGCATGCCATTCTCTCGGGCCACGAGAAACCGTACTGACGCATCAACGGTGCACAACCGGCACGAGCCCTTTCGCAGACGCTTCTGCATGCTGGCAATGGTTTGCTGTACTCCGGCAGGCAGATCGGTGTGTACATCGAGCATAGGAAAAATTTAAGATCCGGCGAACACTTGATCTCGACCAGAGGCCAAAACTGATGCACCTCCAGACCAGCCTCGTCCTGAGTATCGTGATTCAATTCGTTCGGCATAGCCGTTAAATTGTAGCCTATACCGTGACACATGGGGATCTTGATGTCCTCGCATCTGCCGTTGCCTCCCATCATCGAACCACCCATTATCGAGTGACCGCTACCACTGAGACTGCTGCCGCTGCCACCAAGATTACCGGAACTACCCGCGTTTCCTGGTAATATCCCGATTGCCGAGGACGACGATGGCAAGGAGGACGCTGACGAGGATGAGGATGAGGAAACCGATGACCCACCGCCGCCGGATAATGGTCCAACGCTGTTGGCCGGTCCCACAGCCGAATCCGAACGGACGTTTGGTATCGCCGTTGTCACGAGGCATCCGCTGGTCAGAATAATGAGAATCGGCAGGAATCCCATCGTCGTGGACCGATCAGGCGTCTGTCGTCTTAGGGGCCCCATTGTCGTGGACCTCACTTCGAACACGCTTTATGACCGCGTTGAGTGCATCACTCCAAGTCTGTAATCAGACGCGGGAAGACATTGATTAGGGAAGATTGAATCCTCGCTGCATTTATAAATTATTTTCTTTGCGGATAATGGAGAACGAACTCGGGAGGGTGTTTTGAAAATCCTTTTTAGAGTTAATGGATTCATCAATTGGTGGGTGCGATAAGGGCCAAATCCACTTTGCAGCCTTGACTACTATTCTCGATGTAGATTCCCGGTATTAGAAACTCATCCGGTTAGTGACATCCAAGGAGGCATTTCGCGATGGAAATTTCGAACTACCAGCGATATTTCGGAGGGAGGGTTTTCAAGCGTGTGTTTTGGAGGATACTGGCAATATCGAGCCGTCGTATTTCGGTCGCGTTACTGTTTGAATTTAGATTTATATACATTTGGGTGGAACTCCGTCTTCCAGAACGACGAATACGAAGACAGCATCCGACCAACGTCTCGAATAGTCTTTTCACCGTTAAGGGTGAACATACCCATGGAATTAAAAACAAAAAAATTGTATCGAATTTTTTTTAGAGAATTTCAAGAAAATAAAATTTAGGGTTTGGAACTATTACTCTTTTAATATTTTTCAACTTTCATTTTTTTCAACACTAATAATTGTTCCCTTCGCAGTCTGATGGGAGAATTTTTTATTTGTCGGTTGAAAAATTATTTGTACAAAATTGAGCATACAATTTTCGTTCGAAAATGGACATAGTCGAGTTTAGAAGAGTGATTGGCAAGAAAATTTTTTAGTTTTTTTAATTAATCCTTATTTACAGAATTAATATCATCATCCATTATTTTTTTTAGGTATTTCGAAAATCAGGAATTCGAAGACCAATACTACGAATTATTTGGATATTGAATATGTATATTCTTTGAATTATTCATTATTAGAAAAATTAGTAATCGTACTCTTTAAAATACCTATCATTAAATTAATTAGTAATTGAATTATTTTAATTACCAATTACTAGAATAATTTATAATTGAATTATGTTAATTATTGATTATTTGAATAATTAATAATTTGGATATAAAAATTATTAGACTAATTAGTAATTGAACTATTTTAATTACTAATTATTTGAGTAATTAGTAATTTCAGTATATTAATTATTAATTTTCGGAGTAATTAATTTTAAGCTTTTTATATTTGAATCGGGATCTTGAGCATGTTTCGAGCAATCGGAGGAAAAAAAAACTCTACACTTTAGCTTGAATTTGAAAAATTTTCTCGACTCCAGTAAATTTTTTTTGTCAATTCAGCGTAAAGATTATTCAGATTATGTTACTTTCTTTAATTAGAAAGGAGTTTAAGCTCGTCCAATGATTTATCGCTAAGTAAACATCGATCAGAGAAATTTTTTAAAAATTAGTAATAAGAAGAATTAAGTTTCTAATTATTCAAATAATTAATAATTGCAAAGAATAATCAACTAATTTTTTGAAAAATTAGTAATTAGAAGAATTAGTTATCTAATTATTCAAATAATTAATAATTGGAAAAAATAATTAACGAATTTTTTTAAAAATTAGTAATTAAAAGAATTAATTATCTAATTATTCGAATAATAATTGGAAAGAATAATTAACTAATTTCATATAAAATGAGTAAGTAGAGTACTCAAGTATTTAATTACTTGAATAATTAATAATTAGATGGAACAATTACCTAATTTTTTAAAAAATCAGTACTTAAGAGAAAAATTTTAATTACTTAGTTATTGAGTAATTACTTGATCTAAATTACAAGTTACTGTTTTTTTGGACAATAATCGAACATGAATTATCGAATTTTCGAATATTAAAAATACCTTAATGCCTTATTACTGAGTGCCTTAATAATGAGTAATATTTATCAAAACAATAACATTTTCTAACACAGAGTAATTAGCGGTAATTAAATTGACGAAAATATCGATTTTGCCGATCACTGGTTTAGAATACCCTAAAAATTTTATTTTTAAAAATTAAACATTATGTTCATATAAAAAAAAATGTTTATATTAATATAATTAAACATTTCTTTCAATATAATTAAACGTTCAATTGAAAATATTTTAATTTTTCAGTTAGTAACGTTCGAATACATTATATAATATATTAATATAATAAAATTAATATATATATATTTTTTAATATATATTATTATTATTAATTAGTATATTAATAGTATAATTAATATTATTTATTAATATATAATAAATTAATATAAAAAAAATAATATATCGATATAATAATATAATATAATTTAATATATTATATTTTTTCAGTTAACAACCTTCGAAATAACTTTTCAGATATGCGTACTTTTCGCCCTCAAACGTTTACGATTCAGCGAGTTTCCCCTTCGGTAACACAAAACTGAGGGAAATCTTATAATAGTTCGTACGAGATTCAGAGAGTGTAAAACACGTGACCGAGACGAAATGTTATTGTACGAGGTCCTGTGTTAGTTTTAACGTTTGTTGACTGCTCTCTCGCACTCTTTCTCCAGCATCGCCCTGAGCTTGAAAACTTATTTATAGATGGAAGAAAGAAGCGGGCGGTTGAACGTGCGCGCAAGGCGTGTAGTCATTATACACGGCGCACGTAGCGTACGCAGATGCAAGGCGTGTAGTCGCGTATAAGGCGCGCGTAGCGTACACAGATGTAAGGCGTGTAGTCGCGTATACGGCGCACCTCGCTTACGCCGATGCAAGGCGTGTTGCATATTTGGGGGGCTTTGACTGTCGTTTCACTCTGAATCTGTGCAGCGTCCACGTGTGTGTTTCTTTCTCTTTTTCCTCGTTCGTTATACGAGTTCAGGGATGTTATACCAATGTGGTACCAATTGGCAACGCAAAAATAAAATAAAATAAAATAAAATGAAATAAAAAAAAATAATAATAAAAAAAAAAAATAACATAAATCAAATAAAATTAAAAAAATAAAAATAAAAAATAAAATAAAATAAAAAAAACGAACAACGCTTCGAAAAACCTCGGCGGAGGATGTTAGCTCTTTTTTTACGACATTTCGTTTCAAGACCGCGCAAGAGGACTCGGAATGACCAAGCGCTTTTAATCCCACGCGCATCCTCGAGTGTCCACTCACGTTTTTAAAAATTATAAGTTGAAAAATTAAAGTACCACTCACGTTTGTACTCTCTCGACAATTCGAGTCTCTCGAGTTCGAGGAATCGAGAAACAAACAATTCGGAGATACGAAAAAATTTGTCCGGTCATCGGGAGAGATCGTGGCAAGAGGGAAACGTGGAAGAAGAGAGAGATGACACGTTGAATTTTTAATTCGTGACACGAGAAAGGATCCGCCGTGTAGTCTAAGCGTTGAAGAGGGTTGAGGGGGTTCTTTGTAAAAGTAGAAAAATGTTGTTTTATGACAGGACGTAATCTCGAATTTCAAAATTATGGCGTCATCTTCGATCAAGAATCAAGCAACTTTCTAAATCAGATTCAGATATTTTTCCATATATATAAAAAATATATGATTCATATATAAATATTATGATATATTAATATAAATATAATTTATAGATGGATCATATATGGATTGTTTATATAAAATTTCTTTATGGTTAATGTAATCTTTGATATATTGGTAATATATCCAATATAAATCGGAAATCTACAAAGAATGTATGGGGCGTTCCATCCCAAATTGGACAGTGCGAAAGACTTTTTTTTTATTTCCTCAATTTTTTTATATTTTTTAGTACCCGTCGAAAGACCCTTGCTGGTGAATTTTGAGATTTTTTTTATTACCCGTTCAAAAGATATTAAATAAACAAAAAAATTTATGGGCTTTTCAGACAAAAATACAACAAAAATATTCGACGTGTTTTTGAATGAGTTTTTTCGCGGTTTTAAGAGTGAGTGCATATTTTGATTTTCTTTGAAATTTTTTGTTTTAAACATCTATTTATGAACAACTTTTAACGCGATCATGGGCCTTCCATAACTACTATTTTTTTCGATTTTTGAAAATTAATTTTTTTTTTATTCAACAAGTTTTATAAAAAAGTGTTAAAATAAATTGTAAATAATGAAAAAAAATATTATACAATATCGAAAATTGGTATTCATAATAATTTGGGGATATAAAAAAAAAGTTTTAAAAACCGTCCGATTTGGGATGGAACGCCCCATATCCATGTATGTATACAAAATATATATTAATATAATATGTATTTATTGTATCGTTATATTATATTAATATTACAATATATTATAATATAAAATAATGTAATAATATATTATATTATAATATATGGGGAGTTCCACCACAAATCGGACAGTTTATAAAACTTTTTTTTTATTTCCTCAGTTTTTGAATATTTTTTAGTACCCATCAAAAGACCCTTCCTGTTAAATTTTGAGATTTTTTTTATTACAAGTTCAAAATATATTAAATTAACAAAAAAAACCGCCCTTTTTTGGTATTTTGGTCATGACTTTTTTGATAATGATCTAAATTAAGTTTTTTTTTCAAAATTTTTTTTTTATGGCCTTTTCAGAAAAAAATACAACAAAATTATTCGACGAATTTTTGAATGAGTTTTTTGAGTTAAAAACTTTAAATCGCGTTTTTAAAAGTAGTGTCATTTTTTATTTTAAACATTTTTTTTTGTTTTAAACATCTATCTATTCAATATTTTTCAAGACTATTCCGATCGTAGGATTTCCATAAGTATAATTTTTTTTCGATGTTTGAAAATTAAAATTTTTTTAAAAATAAATTATTATGAATACCAATTTTTGTTACATTTTTAAAAATCGAAAAAAAATAGTACTTATGGAAATCCCACGATCGGAATAGTCTTAAAAAATATTGAATAGATATATGTTTAAAGCAAAAAAATTAAAAAAAAATAAAAAATGACACTACTTTTTAAAACTCAATTTAAAGTTTTTAACTCAAAAAACTCATTCAAAAACTCGTCGAATTATTTTTGTTGTATTTTTTTCTGAAAAGGCCATAAACAAAATTTTGAAAAAAAAAAACTTTCAATTTGGACCATTATCAAAGAAGTTATGACCAAAATACCAAAAAAAGAGCGGTTTTTTCGTTAATTTAATTTCTTTTGGGGTGATCAAAGAAATCTCAAAATTAAACAGGAAGGGTCTTTTGATGGGTACTAAAAAATATTTAGAAATTGAGGAAATGAAAAAAAATACTGTTTTCAAGCTGTCCGATTTGGGATGGAACGCCCCATATACTATGATATATTGATATATCAAACTTTCGACTTTCTTATATGACACAAAAATCACTGTATCAAATATACGACGACTATGCTTTATTTTCATGATGGTGAATATTTGACATTTCATTTCCCTCTCCATCAACAGGAGTCGCATAGAATTGCACACATACTCGAATTCATACAGTATATTTTTCGAAGAGATACTGGTAACTAAAACGTCGGCCTCTCTCTCGTTCAACTCCTGCCAACTCTCCTCCATCCGTCTGTTTACTTCTTCATCGTTCTCTTTCTTCCTTTTTATCCCTTCCCAGTTACCCCCCCCCCCCCCGCTCGCCGTCCCTCGCGCTCTCTATTCGTCCTCCCCCCCCTCCTCGTTTTCATTTCCAGTTGTCAGACTTCCATATACATTCGCGATCTGGCACGTGACTCATGCGAGGAGATCGAGTAGCTCTCCCGGGCAGTCTAGTTATTTTTCTTTTCTTGCGCCACGCCGCAAAGTTGATGGTCGGCAGTCATTGACACGTTGGGAACTTCGATTCCGCCTGCTGGGCTTTTTTTTTTTTTTTTTTTTTTTTTTTTTTTTTTTTTTTAAATTTCTTTTCCATCAAGATCTTCTAACGAGGATCATGGAATATTTTGATCGACAGTCGTTACTCGTCATTTATCAGTGATCATCTTGAAAGATAAATTCTGTGCGAATAGCATTTATTCGAATCATTTGAATTATTCGAATTATTTGAATTATTCGAACTATTCGAATTATTCAAACCATTGAAATTATTCGAACAAGTAACTGATCGATTTGGACGAAGAAGTTATGTTCCTCTATCATATATTTAATTCAATCATAATATTTTATATCACTCAGTACAATAATGGACGCTTTTACGTCCGCAAGCGGACGTTGAAAGGTCCATATTGCACCTCGTGATATAAAATCTCGTACATCACTCGGCGTAAAAATATTTTCTGACGAGTGTGATTGCAGGACTCGTCAGAAAATGTTTTTACGTCCTCGTGATGTAATGTACTATTATATCACTCAGTACAATAATGGACGCTTTTACGTCCGCAAGCGGACGTGAAAACGTCCATATTGCACCTCGTGATATAAAATATCGTACATCGCTCGGCGTAAAAACATTTTCTGACTCGTGATGTAATGTACTATTTTTCATAGCTCACTACTGAATTAAAATTTTGATAAAACAACTTTTAAAAGAAAGTTTCGTTAACGACCTTTTGATGAAATGTAAAATTTAAAATATTTTTTTACATATTATGAAAATACATCGTTAGAAATATTAACAAATAAATTCAATACGCTGATTATTGGTTAAGTATAATTGAGTTTTTCAAAAGTTATACTATTTTTATTTATCTGCAATATATTTCTCCCAAATTTTGAAAAAAATTCAACGACGATAGAAAAAAGGCAATCGTTAGGAATTATTGAACGGTAAATAAGAAATGATTTTTCATCAGGGCTGTCCGAATATTCGAACTATTCAAATAATTCAAATTATTCGAATTATTCGATTCGTCTCGAATAATTATCATAATAATTGATAAGTGATTTTTTTTTGTCACAAAATGAAGGTTCAAAAAATTCGAAAAATTTATTCATGTAACGAAAAATTATAAGATCCTGTTAGTCCTTGATAATTATCAAAAATTTCTCCATAAAAAAAATTTATTTATCTGTGTGAGAATTTTTGAATTAAAAAAAAAAATGTTTTTAAATTTTTGGTTCAGCTGAACGTTCAAAATTTCACGTAAATGGAATAACGATCGAATGGTCGTTGCTTGAAACGAACCGGTAAACATTTTCTCGCGGAGGCATTTTCTCGGTTAGTACAATTGTGATTGTCGGCAAGTTCCGGTTCTGAGATCTCTACACTTTTTGCTCGCCGCTCGATTCTCTCGGCTTCGCTTTTATCTCTATTCTCTCGTTTCTCGATTTCAACTAGGATCATCATTAAACCGAGACAAACGATTTATTTATTTAAAAATAAATTTATTTATTTATTTATTTATTATAATTTATTGTTATTGTTTATTTAAAATAAATTTATTTCAAATAAATAAATAAAAAGTTTATTTTTGATGTTGTTATAAATACTATTTTATTCATTTCTCTAGATTTGGTAGAAATTTGCAGATAGATCAAAATGAGTCACATGAGTGCAAATTTTATTTGCAGAATTATTAATACTAATTAAGCAGGAGTATTTATTTTTCCGGACATGAAATATCGATAATTCATGAAAGGAGAGTAATAAAAAAAGAAAAATCTCGTATCTGGACGACCTCGCGAATACAGAAATCCCTCGTCTCACTCAGACTATATATATGGGTCATTCCATGTCAAATTGACCGATAGTTGGAATCGATCATTTTTAATTTCGATGAAATTTGGTCAGACATTTTCTTTTATCATAAAAAGAAGTTCCACCAAAGGAAATAAATTTTAAAAAATGTTTTTTGTAGGTTATGCAAAATTCAAAATTTCACCATTTTTTCAATTTTATTTTTTGAATTTCTTGATAAGTATCATAGTTACGGAAAAAATCGTTCTGGGTTCACCTTAAAGAGTATACTTGAGCCTACGAAAAAAAATATTACGAAAAAAAATTTTGAAAAATGATGGATTTGGAAAATTTTCAGAAATTTTAAAAATCCTGGATATCCACGATCAATATTACATTTTTTGTTCAATTTTGTACTGAAATTAAAAGTAAAAGTACTGAAATTAAAAGATCCTGAAATTTGCGGAATTGCATTTTTTTTTAAATATAAATTTTTTAATTTTGGCAAAAAAAAAATTTTATTTTATTTTGATACCTCTAAGTTATAAGTAAAGTTGAGCAATCATGTAATTTTGTAATTCTGAGAAGTAAAAATTACACGACTGCTCAACTTTACTTAACTTAGAGGTAAAAAAAAATTTTTTTTTACCAAATTTCAAAAATTCATGTTTTTGAAAAAAAAAAGCAATTCTGAAAATTTCAGAATGTTTTGAGATCAGTCCAAGGTATTATATAAAAAAAAATGGAACCAAAAATTTAATGTTGATCGTGGATTTTCACGATTTTTAAAAAATTCAAAATTCTCGAAGTTCGTCATTTTTCAAAATTTTTTTTCCGGATATTTTTTTTTCGTAGCCATAAGTATACTCTTTAAGACGAGCCCAGAAAGATTTTCTCGTAACTATAATAGTTTTCGAGATATTTAAAAAAATTAACTTGAAAAATTGAAAAAATAGTGAAATGTTGAATTTGGCATAACTTTCGAAAAAAAAAATTATAATTTTTTTCCTCTGGCAGAACTTTGTTTTATGGTAAAAGAAAACTCGTGACCAAATTTCATAGAAATTGAAAGGGGTCGATTCCAATTATTGGTCGATTTGACATGGATTGACCCATATATAAGTCCACCCTCTCTTTCTCTCTTGGCTGAACAAGTCTGGCGCACAGTTTCTCCCTTCCAGCCCTCAGCTTGGCGCATGAGAGAGCTCTCGATATCTCGAAAGTGTGGTCGAGCAAGCTCGAGATTTATGGCAAGATCTCGTAGACTGAGGATCTTTCCAAGGATGAAGAAAAAAAGGACGAACAAAATAGTGAGACAGTCTAAGCTAGCGATCGGCTTTGCCAGGTCGGTGATACCTGAAGACCTCGCTTGGAACTCTCCAAGAATTGTGTGTGTTATTTTTTTTTCATGCAACATCAAAAACACACACTCACACGTAAAATCTCTCTTTTATTCCTGCCCCCGTCTCCCAAAGGAATTTAGAACTTCTTATTTCCTATTTACTATTTACGATTTATGATTTACTATTTACTGTTTGCTATTTACTATGTCCTAATTCCTAGATCTCATTTTGTATTTCCTACTTACTATTTACGATATACTATTTACAATTCTTTATTTCCGATTCACTATTCACTCTTTCAATTTCCCAGTTATCATTTCGTATTTCCTATTTACTGTTTACGATTTACGATTTACTATTTACAAGTTGCAATTTACTATTTACTATTTTTTATTTCCCATTCACTATCACTATTTCCTGTTTCCCAGTTATCATTGCCTATTTACTATTTCCTAGTTCCTAGATCTCATTTCTTATTGCCTACTTACTATTTACGATAAACTATTTACTGCTTTCTATTAACGATCTACTATTTACAATTTCTTATTTCCTATTCGCTAGTCACTGTTTCAATTTCCCAGTTATCACTTCCTATTTCCTATTTACTAATTACAATTTACTATTTTTTATTTCCTGTTTCCCAGTTATCATTGCCTATTTACTATTTTCTAGTTCCTATACCTCATTTTTTATTTCCTACTTACTATTTACTGTTTACTATTTACGATCTACTATTTAAAATTTCTTATTTCCTATTCACTGTTTCAATTTCCCAGTTAACATTTCGTATTTCCTATTTACTATTTACTATTTTCAATTTACAATTAACAATTTTCTATTTACTGTTTACTATTTACTATGTCCTAATTCCTAGATCTCATTTTTTATTTCCTACTTACTATCTACGATATACTATTTACTGTTTACTATTTACAATTCCTTATTTCCCATTCACTGTTCACTATTTCCTGTCTCCCAATTATCATTTCCAATTTACTATTTCTGATTTATTATTTACTATTTACTGTTGGCTATTTAATATCTCTTATTTCCTATTCACTATTTCCAATTTCCTAGTTATCATTTACGATTTACTGTTTACTATTCGCTATTTACTATTTACTGTCTTATTCGCTATCCCATTTACTATTTTCTGGAAAATTCATTGTTCCGTACACGAATGCAAAAATAAACCCGATGATTTTTTGGGTTGCCAATAACCGTACTCGTAGCTCCAGCACGACGTCAAGGAAGTCAGACAGAAGAAGACGGGCACAAAAAGAGTAAGGAACACAAAAAAAAAGAAGAAAACAGGCTCAGCAGCAAGTTGCACTCTCGGCAATGAATCAGTTTTAGAGCTCGGGGGGCCTGTCGAGGGTCTCTGTCAGGAAATAAACTTGCTGCACCCCCCCCCCCCCCCACCCCCAGCCCCTCACAAACCGCGCGCCCTCTCCTTTCGTTGTTTGGGTTATGATATACTTTTCTCGTATGTTAATCAAGACCTTTTCTCCTTTTTCTCCGTTTTTATTTTTATTTGGTCTCTCTCTTTTTTTATTCCATCGAGTCTTTTTCGAGAAGTTAGAAATTTTAGCTCCATCGCTCTCGCACTCAAAATGGCGGAAAAGCCTCCCCTTAAGATCGTGAAATATACTATTTATGAATGGCTGATTTAATCGCACAGTTTCCATGGAATAAATAATTTCTCGTCATTGTATCCACGCCTTTCTCGTTTAACCCTCCTTTGTTTCGTTCCTCCTCCTTTTTTCTCTTCCCTACTCTCTTCATCCTCTTCCTCTGCTTCCTCCCCTGGGTCATTTTACCGTTGCACAAGAGGTGCAAATTTAAAATCTTGTTGCGAGACTGCTATCTCGGAAACTGTTTTTATATATATATATAACTGAGCATACTGCCAATCCCAAGCACAGCTGTGTAGTCACTGCAGATCCTCTCTCCCGCAGAGTTACTCCACTATGGCGAACGGTGAAGGACGAACTTTGCTAATTGGGCAGCAGTAACAGCAGCAGCATCAGAATCCCGAAGAGGGAAGGAGGGATCTCTCGAAGGGACGAGAACGAGATATAAATTCGTCGTATCCACCACCGCTGCCTCCTTCCACCTTGTCTGAACGGTTTTCCCTACTCTTTTTTTTTTGCATAAATTACCATCTCACCGGAGGTGGTCCGGCTCCCATCCCTTCAGATCGCTTACTTTTATACCTTTTCCCTATCTCTCGGGTAGGCTCTCTTTATTCTTCTTCGTCTCTTCCGTTCTTTATGGCAATTGCAGCATCCACCCTCGTCAACGTTTTACGGGTCTTCCCCAGTCTTGACTGAATCCCCCTTCAATTTTTAGTTCCCTCATCATCGAGCAACATTTCTGGTCGGATTAACGACGGAGCAATTAAATTCACTGGGTTAGCCGATGGGATTGCATGGTTTCCTTTTTTGTTAGGTTCTGACACAGATGTCATTCGGTCTAATCCATCATGCGAAAACTCCCGATTTCGAGATGTTCTCTCCCACGTGGATGCCACATTCAAACTGGCGCCCCATCACTTGAATCCTGTTGGTAATCTTCACTAAGATTGGAGAGGTGTACCTCGACGTCCTTTCATATGACTCCATTTAATACAGCGCATGAACCAGTCACTCCAGTTTGAGAGAGTGACCATATCTTTCAAACCCACGCTTTGTCTAGTTCTGCTTGAGTTATTGCTTAGAGGAGTAGCTGGATTTGTCATCATTGCGTATTCTATCATCTAATACATCGTGGGAATCCATCATCCCAGGTTGGACCGATTAATCCTAGTTCATAATGTTAGTCTTGCTCTATTCAATCAACCTCCCAGGGGAGTAACTCTGTCACTTAATCCGCCGGGACCTGGCACACCTCTGGGCAAGGAGTAGGTTGGGTCCGTCATTGTCAACTCTTAATTTGACATTCCCGGTTTTGCTGATGCAGAAGTTCTTCCTTCTGTCTCAATCAGAGAAGTTGGGACTCAATCCTGAGTCCTAATTGTCATCGCTACAAGTCCCACTGGAACGGTCCCTTTCTTCAACTGCATCCTAATTCAATTAACGTCCTAGGAAAGTAACTACGTCACTTATTTAATCCGCCGGGACCTGGTACACCTCTGGGCAAGGAGTTGAAGGGACTTGCAGCGTTAGTGGGTCTTAAAATGACAGGGTATCAATGGCCTGAACTGTTTGGAGGTTGGGTCCGTCATTGTCAACTCTTAATTTTACATTCCCGGTTTTGCTGATGCAGAAGTTCTTCCTTCTGTCGCAATCAGAGAAGTTGGGACTCAATCCTGAGTCCTAATTGTCATCGCTACAAGTCCCACTGGAACGGTCCCTTTCTTCAACATGCATCCTAATTCAATTAACGCCCTAGGAAAGTAACCATGTCACTTATTTAATCCTTTGGGACTTGATACAACTCTGGGACAAGGAGTTGAAGGCACTGACAGGGTTAGTGGGTCTTAAAATACTAGGACATCAGTGGCGTGAACTGTTTGGAGGTTGGGTCCATCATTGTCATCTCTTAATTTTACATTTCCGGCTGTTCCTCCCGTTCCAATCAGGGAAAGTGGTACTAAATCTTGAATCCTAATCGTCATAACTACAAATCCCACTGGAACGGCTCCTCTCCAAAATGTCTGATGTTGCTTCGCACTTTTTTCAAACACTAAAACCAGGGTGCAATCATGTCTTCCCGTTAGGTCTAAAGATTAAAAACATTCTGGGGGCATTTAGAATCGCTAAATCTTATTCTGGGGCAGCGACAGCCTAACGGTTCGATGAGAAGTATTCCTGCAGTTCTCCACTGGATGCAAATGACGTGACCTTTTTTGGTGATTGGGTTTCTTAATTCGGCGCCTCCCGCTCTGCCGATGGGGAAATTATTCCTCCTCCTCTACTGTTCCAATAAGAGGAGGCACACGTCTTGCTTATCCTACCTAATCATAAAGTATAGGTCCTTTCTAATCTAGTTTAAGTCTTTTCCCAATTAATCCTACTACCGAATGCGCCACCCTTATCTAAAGTCTAAGGCCAAGGTGGGTAACGTCGCTCGAAAGTAAGGCATTCATTCTAATCAGATTTAAGAACTTCCTAGAGGTATTCCAAATTGCTGAATTTTATTGTGAAGTAATGGTAGCTCAATGGTTCGATAAGAAGTGTTCCTGCGGTTCTCCACTGGGTTTAAGTGTTCTTTAAATAGCAGCGAGTCAGTGTCGTAATCTTTTCCAGTGATTGGGTCTGTGTCTCATAATTCCACGTCCTCAGCTTTGCTGATGCGAAAGTTGTTCCTCCTCCCACACTCTCCCAATAAGAGGAGGCACTAGTTTTGTTATCCCTTCAGAGGACTAATCCCTTTACACGGCCCAATCACTGGGCTTTGTATGAAGTGCATGAGGTGTTTGTTGGTGCTGGAAGCTGCCACTGTCTCTCTGACCCTTTACAAAAGGCAGTCCAACGTATATGTCTCGTTTATTTATGGGGATATATTATACGCGGGACTGGAACTTCCATCTTGTAAGTTTAACCAGCCAAAGGGAAACTCGGGTATCCCGCGGAGAGTCTGTTTTAAATAAACTACAGGTAGGCGCGATATCCCCGTCTTGTATATCGAGTCACGACCCTATTCTCCGTCTTTCAGTCTCTCTCTCTCTCTCTCATTCTCGCCAGCGGCTATCCTTCCACCTTTTGCCTTCAAGTTCCTACATCCTTAACAATACTGGCGTTTATATACCGGACATCGTCTCCTTCTCTCTTGTTATCCTGGTCTCCACACTCCGCTGACGTTATTTTTCATTTCTGATCCTCTGCCTCGTTTCTTTCGCCACGACGGTTTACCCAGACTCCGCACAATGATGCTTCCACATCAGTGGAGGGTTGAAACCACTATGGGCTCACTTGGCAAAGGTGATTAGTCGAGTAGGAGACAGCTTGACAAGCTTGAGAGTCCTTCACTGGGATCTCTACTCGTGGAAAGACGAAACTTCGTTACCGGAGCAATTACGATTAGAATCTGAGATTCGCGGGAGTTGCTGATGTCAGAATCTTGACTTTATTTAAATTCCCGTATGAATCATACAACCTCGTTGGGGATAGCATAGGAGAAGGATAGTCCGAAAAGGGAATCGTCTGGAAGATTCATACCGAACAAAGGGAGGTTGCATTTGGGATGTTGATTTGGGTCTTAATTCAGTTTATTCGGCCTAAGAAAGTTAGCTTAGTGTGGGGAAACTCTGGATTTCATAGTAACCCCAGCTAAAAAAGGGGTAACCACAACTATAATTATTCAAACCCAGTAATTTCTTTTTTTAAGTGAAGTTATAGTTTTTACATTCTAGTTACCATAAGTTTGGGTTTATGTTAGTGGATTCTTGGTAGGGATCACCATAATTTAATCCAGAGTTAGGTAGGTCAGATTATAGTTTAACTATCGACATTAATAATAATAAAATAGTAATTTGAATATTTATCCCGTAGATTTATACTAAACAAAGCGCGGTTGTATTTGTGAGCTTAATTCAAGACTTAATTCAGTTTATTCAGTTTATTCGGCCTAAGCGAGTTAGTTTAGTGTGGGGAAATTCTGGATTTCATAGCAAACCTAGCTAAAAATGTGGTACCACAACTATGTTCATTCAAACCCAGTAATCTCTTTTTTTAAGTGAAGTTATTTACATTTTAGTTACCATAAGTTTGGGTTTAGCAGACGTCTTGGTAGAGATCACCATGATTTAATCCAGGGTAAGGTCAGATTATAGTTTAAACTATCGGCATTAATAATAATAAAATAGTAATTTGAATATTTATCGAGTAGATGCATTCTAAAAAAAGGGGACGTTGCATTTTCGATCTTAATTCAAGTCTTAATTCAGTTTATTCGGCCTAAGCAAGTTAGTTTAGTGTGGGAAAACTCTGGATTTCATACTAACCCCAGCTGAAAATGGGGTAACCACAACTATAATCATTCGAACTCAGTAAACTCTTTTGTTTAAGGTGAAATTATAATTTTTACATGTTAGTTACCCTAAGTTTGGGTTTATGCTAGTGGATTCCTGGTAGGGATTACCATAACTTAATCCAGAGTTAGGTAGCTCAGATTATAGTTTAACTATCGACATTAATAATAATAAAATAGTAATTTGAATATTGATCTGGTAGATTCATACTAAATAAAGGGAGATTGCATTTTCGATCTCAATTCAAGTCTTAATTCAGTTTATTCGGCCTAAGCGAGTTAGTTTAGTGTGGGGAAACTCTGAATTTCACAGTAAACCTAGCTAAAAATGGGGTACCACAACTATGTTCATACATACCCAGTAATCTCTTTCTTCAAGTGAAGTTATTTACATTTTAGTTACCATAAGTTTGGGTTTAGCAGACGTCTTGGTAGGGATCACCATGATTTAATCCAGGGTTAGGTCAGATTAGAGTTTGAACTATCGACATTAATAATAATAAAATAGTAATTTGGATATTTACGAGCGGTGTTATTACGGTTCAATGTCTCACCTGTTTAGGCAAACAAAGGCTGACCCACCAATTAATGTGCATCTAATTTGCATATAAATTTTCGTTTCCTAACCACATTAGCAATTATAATAGCGCATAGGTAAGCGGCGGCGATAATTTCATGCGGTTGATAAAAATGTTGTTTTATCAATCGCACGCTCGCAAATGAGAATAGTTAATACGCAATAGTAATTGAAACTGTATTTTACTTTCGTCTTTTCAGTAATGCATCCTGTATGTATCGAGCACAAGCGTGAGTTATGGGAAAGATGAAATATGATAGAATAAAAGAGAATTTATGCTCTCTCGTTGGTCGAGACTTTACGAGATTCTCGTTCGGCCTTTGGAAACGCGATGCTGATTTATCTATGCCTCCGCTTTATTATTATGCACATTGGCACGGGTAAATAAAATATGATACTGTAAAATGATATTGCGATTAATTGAAAAATATTTCGATTTATTAATTGGACGAATAATTTACGATGAAAAAAAA